>CP141139.1:21561216-24071216 GCA_035236585.1 Warburgia ugandensis | reverse complement strand
CGTAGCTGGAATTGAGATCTCATTCAAAGAGAAAGATATCAAATATCTGGAGTTTCTTTTTGTATCCTATACGGATGATCCGATCCGCAAGGACCATGATTGGGAATTCTTTGATCGTCTTTCTCCGAGGAAGAAGCGAAACATAATCAACTTGAATTCGGGACAGCTATTCGAAATCTTAGTGAAACACTTGATTTGTTATCTCATGTCTGCTTTTCGTGAAAAAAGACCAATTGAAGCGGAGGGTTTCTTCAAACAACAAGGAGCTGAGGCAACTATTCAATCAAATGATATTGAGCATGTTTCCCATCTCTTCTCGAGAAAGAAGTGGGGTATTTCTTTACAAAATTGTGCTCAATTTCATATGTGGCAATTCCGCCAAGATCTCTTCGTTAGTTGGGGGAAGAATCAGCACGAATCGGATTTTTTGAGGAAGGTATCGAGAGAGAATTTGATTTGGTTAGACAATGTGTGGTTGGTAAACAAGGATCGGTTTTTTAGCAAGGTACAGAATGTATCGTCAAATATTCAATATGATTCCACCACAAGATCTATTTTCGTTCAAGTAACGGATTCTAGCCAATTGAAAGGATCTTCTGATCAATCCAGAGATCATTTCGATTCCATTAGTAATGAGGATTCGGAATATCACACATTGATCAATCAAACAGAGATTCAGCAACTAAAAGAAAGATCGATTCTTTGGGATCCTTCCTTTCTTCAAACAGAATGAACAGAATTTTCCAATGATGAATCCTTTTCAATTTTAATTATAACAACATATATGTGTATATGTAAACCCCAGAACCATTGAGCACCTCATGGCTATGTCATAATAGATCCGAACACTTGGCCTGGATCGACTTCCATATCATAATTGCTCTAGTAAATAACTAAAGAAAAGAGATAAATGGGAGATAGGAAAAAAAGAACTAATCATAAATAGAAATACTCATCTCTCAGAGGTTCACTAATTACTTGACTATTGTTAGGTCTCTTTGTATGTGTTATCCAGAAATAGGAGGACTCAATGATTATTCGTTCGCCAGAATCAGAAGTGAAAATTATGGTGGATAGGGATCCCATAAAAGCTTCTTTCAGGGAATGGACTAGACCCAGCCATTTTTCAAGAACAATGGCTAAGGGCCCTGATACTACTACTTGGATCTAGAACCTACATGCCAATGCTCACGATTTCGATAGCCATACTAGTGATTTGGAGGAGATCTCTTGAAAAGTATTTAGCGCTCATTTTGGTCGACTCTCCATCATCTTTCTTTGGCTGAGTGGTATGTACTTCCATGGTGCCTATTTTTCCAATTATGAAGCATGGCTAAGCGATCCTACTCACATTGGACCCAGCGCTCAGGTGGTTTGGCCAATTGTGGGTCAAGAAGTATTGAATGGTGATGTGGGTGGTGGTTTCCAAGGAATATAAATAACCTCTAGTTTTTTTGTTCAGATTTGGCGAGCATCTAGAATAATTGGTGAATTACAACTCTATTGTACTGCAATTGGTGCATTGATCTTTGCAGGGTTAATGCCTTTTGGCGGTTGGTTCCATTATCACAAAGCAGCTCCAAAATTGGCTCGGTTCCAAGATGTAGAATCTATGTTGAATCACCATTTGGTGGGCTTACTAGGACTTGCGTCTCTTTCTTGGGCGGGACACCAAGTGCATGTCTCTTTACCGATTAACCAATTTGTAGATGCCGGAGTGGATCCTAAAGAGATACCACTTCCCCATCAATTTATCTTGAATCGGGACCTTTTTGCTCAACTTTATCCCAGTTTTGCTGAGGGAGCAACCCCATTTTTCACCCTGAATTGGTCAAAATACGTTAAATTTCTTACTTTTCATGGAGGATAAGATCCAGTAATAGGGGTCCTATGGCTGACCGATATTGCACACCATCATTTAGCAATTGCAATTCTTTTCCTGATAGTTGGTCACATGTATAGGACCAACTGGGCATTGATCATGACCTGAAAGAGATTTTAGAGGCTCACAAAGGTCCATTTATAGGACAGGGTCATAAAGGCCTCTATGAGATCCTAACAACGTCATGGCATGCTCAATTATCTCTTAACCTAGTGACGTTAGGCTCTTTAACCATTATTGTAGCCCACCATATGTATTCCATGCCCCCTTATCCATACCTAGCTATTGACTATGGTACACAACTTTCGTTCTTCACACACCACATGTGGATGAGCAGGTTTCTCATAGTTGGTGCTGCTGCACATGTAGCCATTTTTATGGTAAGAGACTATGATCCAACTACTCGATACAACAATCTATTAGATCGTGTCCTTAGGCACCGAGATGAAGTCATATCACATCTCAACTAGGCATGTATATCTCAACTAATCAATTCGTTTCAATAATGAATCCTTTTCAATTTCAATTATAACAACATATATGTGTATATGTAAACCCCAAAACAGAAATTGTTACATAGAGACCTAGTCAAGGTATCTTATATTCCTATATAGTGTGACGACCCAGGTTTATGAAACATGATTTGTAAAGCATTTTGAAAGGCAAGGCCCTTAAGAGTGTAAATTTTTTTCGCAAAACAAAGCAACGGAAATTCTTTTCTTTAGAACTTGTTTTGAAAACCCAAGTCACTACTTCATACATAACATAAGTACAATTTGTGTATAAAATAAAATTCCATTGAAGGAATATACTTTTATTAAACTCCAGGATCCATACAGTGGTTCACAGTACAGCCAAATCTAGTACAATACTTGTCCTAATTACATAATCCAAAACACAAGCTCACCATACAATAAAACTCTCAACAAAGAAAAATACATGTCTTCAAGGGTATACCTTGAAGATTATTCTCTTCAAGTCTTCTATCGTCTTCAGCTCCTAACTCTCCTTCCCTGTATCTGAGATATTGTAACAAGTACAATATCTCAGCAAGCAATGCTTGGTAGGGGATTCAAGAAATATAACTTTGACAATGTAATTCCAATACTTCATAATCCCATTATCCTTAAACATACTCTTTACTTTGTAAGTTATGTATACCTATATACATACATACCCTTCATGGGTAAAACTAGTTAAATTTGTGAAAATAGTCAAATATCATTCCCAACTAAGCTGATCAATTCTCTTCATTTTGAGAATTTAGTATTACAGCTAATCTTATACTGGGAATTTCCCTTCTTGGGAACTATTGGTAATATACAATTACCTAGCATTTCATTATGCTACAACATAAGGCATTTCACTATGCCTATTCTCATATGCATCATAGTGCAAAATAATCAAAAAGGTTGGTATGCTACAGTCTGATCCATACTAGCGCGCTCAGATAACTGCCCTGTTCACCATTGATACCACGATGGAAAATATTATGTCACTGCCCGTATGGGGGGCAAGACTTTCACACTGGTGGCCTTCCTATAATTGCCACCACCCGACTTTTAACCTCTCTTAGGGCAAGGTATCATCACATCATCAAATTTCAAGGAGCGAGTGGCCAAACCCTCATGACTCCTCTAGCAATAGCATTCCCCTAGGCTTATGCCTATTAAAACAAACTCACAAGCCTCTAAGCTTGTATGTAAAATAGATTTCATATATATCAGACCATATGTCTGTTTACCTAGGGCTGAAATATTTCCTAGTTCCCTATTCACTTATAGTTTAGTCCTTAACCATCCTATATGTGTTTGGTTGGATCATAAGGTTTTCAAGTGATTTAATACAAATATTATCATTACTCTTGTCAACATAAGATCATGAGTACAATCATGTATATCTCATGTAAATGCATTCATCAAATCCTCCTACCTTTAAGGATTGATCTCTTTTCCCCAATCTTCCACGATCCTGACTGATGTATGTAATCTGTACGTCCATACATATTGTCAATATATAAATTATGAACAATCCTATTGATCACTAGATCTGATGATTAGAATGATCTTTAGATCATTCATATCTAAGTATTTTTCTATCTCAAAGTCTTGTATGTCCATCTCCTTGATCTTGATCTTTCATAGATCCATTGATTGACAATCTACACATGTTGATAAAGATCAGGTCCTAGATCTTCTACCATCTAATTCTTCTTTGATCTAAGTTCAGTTATTGGATCATCCCTATGGAGGATGATCTTGGTTTTCTTCCTTGAATCATCTTTGATCAAGGGTTTGGATTATCTAATCTAATGAACTATAACAAGCATACTAATAAACATGCATACTAAGTACAATATAGTGTTCTTATTCTTATTGTTCTTGGTCATCCAAAATCTAATGGATCTTGTTTGATCATCCTTATCTTACTTACTATTTTTATTAGGGTTAGGTAATTTACTAACCTTTTATGCACTTATTATTATTATTCAACCAGTAAATGTGCTGGTTGAAGGTAACTTATTCAAGCTTAAATCTAGACTGCTCCTCTTATTTCCAATTGGCTAAGGCTTACTAGCTGAATGGGTGAATACCAAGTGGTTACTTCAATCCTCATGTAAGGAGGCGTTTAGACCTCACAAACGTCAACGGAAGGTAAGGGAAGAGCGAGGCTCTATTAGATAACCCCCTTAACCACTATGTTCACCATTCACTAGAATGACCATAGCTCAACCTTTCATAAGGTTCCTATAAGCATGTTTACCCTAAGTACTCTTTCTAATGGATTTTAATTAAGTCCATGAATATTTATAATGTCATTCATGGGGTTTATTATTCTTTTTCTAATTTGGGCCAAGGACTTGATAATCCTTATATTGTCCTACTAACTATAGCCCTTACTAATTAAGTCCAAAGTACTCCATTCTTATTTGTGTGATGAAACTCTACTTTCTTATTAGAATACATTTTTGATGTTATATGCTCTTTATCTCATAACAGGTAGATCTACTAATAACATTTAACCATAAATGAATTATAAATTCAAAGCATAAAACTATATAATTTAACATTTAATGATAATGAGGCAAGGTACTTAAAATAATTAAATCTAGCACCTTATGATAAAAGTGAAATCACATATCATGCTAAAGTCTAAATGTTATACTAGCATGCTTTATAACATAATCATATTTAAAATGCTATTATATAAAATGCAACTAATTACATTAATATTTTTAGAAACCTTTACTTATGATCCAACCATTTGATCTTAGATTTTTCCTTTGATTAAGGGTATTAGTTATATTTAGGGAATTTTCTTTATTATGGTCAAAAGATCATATTGATCTATTTTTGTCATAATCCATCCATGATTTCCTTGGATTTCATCATATCAACATTTATTCTTTCCATCCCAAGGATCTGATCACACTTGATCTCATTGATCAAGTGGGTCCCTTTGTATTTTTAGAGTTTTTCTACCATAATGGGTAGATCCATTAATATATCTCATATATATCCAATTACACCATAGATCTCACTTTATTTCAATAGTATATCATTATTAAAACATATTTTTAAGATCTGATAATCTCATATCTTGAACATCTAGGTAATTAGAAACTTATTTCTTTAATATAGAAATTTTTTACTGAATAAAATGTCCATTTTATCATTTCATTAGAAAATGAAGGTTTCAAGCTTTCCATAGCTTCTTTCCGATCTCAATTTGGAATTCAGATGACTCCGGAATTGGATCTGGAAGTTCACAATGCTTCCTAGGGCCTGGATTTGATCTAGGCCCAAGGAACGGACGGCCCAAATCTTTCGGGCGAAAAACCAAACCGGGCAGACGCATTTGGTTCATCGGGCACGTCCACTGAGATGAATGGAGGAAGCGCCCTTGAGGGGTGCGTCCACAGATGTGGATGGGACGAGCGAAACGCTTGTCGTCGACGCGCCCGTAAACTTGGTTGTCACATGGCGTGTCCACTCGTGGATTTGACGGACACATCATCGTATCGCTTGGAACGATGCCCCATGCACAGCGCACAGGCCGTTTGCGACGGTGCGTCACGTGTGCGTCTTAGGCACCGTTAGATTCAGAGATCGGACAATCCATTCTAGATTGTCCAATCAATCCTCTCTCAATTGAAGGCCCAAAACGTCTCTGATCTTTGTGAAAATTCTATCCTAAAGGTTTTGGAGCCTTCTGGATCGATTGGTATAGTTAGAATTTTCATCTGAGCACTCTATCATCTAGAATTAAGGGTTCTGGTGTTTACTTTATTTTTTCCTTTTTATAACCAAAATAAATTACAGTAAACCAAAAATTACATAAAATAGTATTAAACATCTATGGAAAGTATTTCCACCTACCTGATTGAAGAAAAAACCTCGGTTATATGCCCAATTTAAAAAAATACCTTGTTGATGAAGATATGGCCTAAGATTCACCTTTCTTGTAAATTTCTGTTGTTTGAACCCTTGGATCTTGAAATTTCTTAGGGGGTTTTGTAGAATAGATATGTTAGGAAGTTTTGGATGGTGGAATTGATCAAATTAGATTTGGAACAGAGTGCCTAATTGATTTTAGGTCTCTTGTTCCAATCCAAAAAGAAAAACAAATTGAAAAGAGAGGTGTCTCTTGGAAATTTTGGGTTTTTGGGGAGGGATCTAGGTCTAATTTTTTAGGGAGAGTGAAGAAATTTCATGGGTATTTTTTGAAGATTTTTGGACAATTTTTGGGGTTGTATTTATAAGCATTTTGGGTCTTTTTTCATGATTATAATATTTTATTTTTTTATTATTAAATGGCATGAAAGTCTCCCATGCTCCATTTTTTCTTTCCCATGCCCCATTTTTCTTCCCCAAGACCATTCAATGTTTTTTGACTCATGAATTCACGTGGGCTGCTAATAAGATTGGTTTTTGAGTCCCTTGTGGGCCCCACATAGTGTAAAAAGACCGTTTTGCCATTTATGCATAAAATTTTGGGTTTTATTCCCATGATCTTGGATTTGAGTGTACTTAGTGGCGTTGGATTCGTATTTCTCAATATATTCTAAATTTTGATGTCTCATATTTTTATTTTTGGGTAAAATTACTATTTTACCCCTCTTGTTCAAGAAATGAAGAAACTTAAGGATTTCTTATCCGAATTCAGAATTTGTCATGCTTACAATCATTTTGAAGGGTTTGCTAAGTTTAATTTCAATTTTACATATCTTATGATTTGATTATACTTTTATAAAAAGTATATTCTAAATAACCCTAATATTTCAGCCCAAAATATCTGAAACTCAAACTTTATTGATTTTCTTAATCAATTACAAAAATTGGGGTTATTACATATAGAATTATCATGATTCAATTTTTCATTGAATATATTGAATAGAAAATAGAAAATATGCTATAGCACGACTGACCCGTGTTTTCCAAATGGAACTGCAATAAAAGATGGGATATGTGGATAGCTATCTTTGCATGTACTTAACTAAATACAACTCACTTTTCTTATGCACTTCAAGTGAATCATATTCTACTAATTTGGGTATGAAATGGGTAGAAGGCTCTCTCTATTAATCATTTTTTTAACAATTGAATTAATCAAATAAGTGCGGAAAGAAAACTCTATTCCTGATTATTCTGTCTTTATATCATTCATAGAGAATAGATCAAATTTGAATCTATTCCTGGTACCCAATCTGATCGTAATATCATATCATAATAATAGGTTAGGTATAAATTGGATAAATTTTCCATTCTATACAAAACTCTATAAGTTGAGGTGGCAGAATTTTGTTTCTAGGAATTTTTTTTATCAATCTAGTTCGATTTGTATCTGTCACAAGTTCAAATTTGAGTAGAAAATTCTCTTTATTCCTTCATTCATATGTTTATGGAGTTGGATAAAATTTCATGTGATTCAGTAAACAAAACAGAATAGAAATTCCATCATTGCTAAATTGATCCACACAATTCGATATGGTTCAATGAAGAGTGAGCCAATAATGGGATTTTTTCGATAAAGGGGAAACTTAAGATGCTCCAGGATGGAAATGAGGGAATATCTACAATACCTGGATTTAGTCAAATGCAATTTGGGGGTTTTGTAGGTTCATTGATCAGGGCTTGGCGGAAGAACTTCATAAGTTTTCGAAAATTGAAGATACAGACCAAGAAATTGAATTTCAATTATTTGTGGACACATATCAATTGGCAGAAACCCTTGATAAAAGAAAAAGATGATGTGTATGAATCACTCACATATTCTTCTGAATTATATGTACTCGCAAGATTAATTCAGAAAACTGGTAGAGATATGCAAGAACAAACTGTAATTGTTGGAAACATTCCTCTAATGAATTCCTTGGGAACCTCTGTAGTAAACGGAATATACAGAATTGGGATCAATCAAATATTGCAAAGTCCCCGCATTTATTACTGTTCAGAATTGGACCATAACATAATTTCTGTCTATACTAATACCATAATATCAGATTGGGGAGGAAGATCAGAATTAGAGATTGATAGAAAAGCAAGGATCTGGGCCTGTGTGAGTAGGAAACAAAAAATATCTATTATGGTTCCATCATCAGCTATGGGTTTGCATCTAAGAGAGATTTAGATAATGTTTGCTACCTTGAAATTTTCTTGTCCTTCCCAAATGATAAGGAGAAAAAAAAGATTAGGTCAAGGGAAAATGCCATTTTGGAGTTTTATCATCAATTTGCTTATGTAGGCGGGGATCCGGTATTTTCTGAGTCCTTATGTAAGGAATTACAAAAGAAATTTTTTCAACAAAGATGTGAATTAGGAAGGATTGGTCAACGAAATATGAACCAGAGATTGAATCTTGATATACCTCAGGACAATATATTATTGTTAGCATGAGATGTATTGGTTGTTGCGGATCATTTGATCAGAATGAAATTTGGAATGGGCGCCCTTGATGATATGAATCACTTGAAAAATAAATGTATTCGTTCTGTAGCAGATCTGTTACAGGATCAATTTGGATTGGCTATAGTTCATTTAGAAAATGCAGTTCAAGGAACTATATGTGGAGCAATCAGGCATAAATTGATACCAACTCCTCAAAATTTGGTAACTTCAACTCCATTAACAACTACTTATGAATCATTTTTTAGCCTACACCCTTTATCTTAAGTTTTGGATCGAACAAATCCATTGGCACAAATAGTTCATGGGCAAAAATTGAGTTATTTGGGTCCTAGAGGATTGACAAGGCAAACTGCTAGTTTTCGGATACGAGATATCCATCCTAGTCACTATGGACGTATTTGTCCAATTGACACGTCTGAAGGAATCAATGTTGGACTTATTGGGTCTTTAGTGATTCATGTGAAGATTGGTCATTTGGGGTCTATAGAGAGTCCATTTTATGAAATATCTGAGAGGTCTAAAGAGGTACAGATGGGTTATGTATCACCAAATAGAGATGAATATTATATGGTAGCAGCCGAAAATTCTTTGTCATTGAATCAGGGTATTCAGGAAGAACAGGTTGTTCCTGCTCAATACCGTCAAGAATTCCTGACTATTGCATGGGAATAGATTCATCTTCGAAGCATTTTCCCTTTCCAATATTTTTCTATTGGAGCTTCCCTGATTCCTTTTATTGAGCATAATAATGCGAATTGGGCTTTAATGAGTTCTAATATGCAGTGTCAAGCAGTTCCTCTTTCTCGGTTTGAGAAATGCATTGTTGGAACTGGGTCGGAACGCTAAGTAGCTCTAGATTTGAGGGTTTCTGCTATAGCCGAACACGAGGGAAAGATCTTTTCTACCGATACTGACAAGGTCGTTTTATCAGGTAATGGAGACACTACTATAAGCATTTCATTGCTTTTGTATCAACGTTCCAACAAAAATACTTGTATGCACCAAAAACCTCAGGTTCAGTGGGGTAAATGCCTTAAAAAGGGACAAATTTTAGCAGATGGTGCGGCTACAGTTGGTGGTGAACTCGCTTTGGGGAAAAGCATATTAGTAGCTTATATTCCATGGGAAGGCTACAATTCTGAAGAAAGGAAGGATCCCAAATCATTGGTCCAGTGCTGGATGTAGCTTTTCCCCTGGGAAAGATGTCTAATATTTACAACGCTTTGGTAGTTAAGGGTCGAGATACCGTCAGTCAGTAAATTAATGTGATACATCAATTATTAGGAAATAATCGAGTGAGAGTTGTAGCTATGAGTGATACAGATGGTCTGACTCGAGGAATGGAAGTGATTGACACAGGAGCCCCTCTAAGTGTTCCGGTAGGTGGGGCTACTCTCGAATGAATTTTCAACGTTCTTGGAGAGCCTGTTGATAATTTAGGTCCTATAGATACTCGCACAACATCTCCTATTCATAGATCCACACCTTCTTTTATCCAGTTAGAGACCAAATAATCTATCTTTGAAACAGGGATTAAAGTGGTGGATCTTTTAGCTGCTTATTGCAGTGGAGGAAAAATTAGACTATTTCTGGGAGCTGGAGTGGGGAAAACAGTATTCATCATGGAATTGATCAACAACATTGCCAAAGCTCATGGAGGTGTATCTATATTTGGCGGAGTAGGTGAACGTACTCTTGAAGGAAATGATCTTTACATGGAAATGAAAGAATCTAGAGTTATTAATGAAGAAAATATTGCAGAATCAAAAGTAGCTCTAGTCTATGGTCAGATGAATGAACCACAGGGAGCTCGTATGAGAGTTGGTTTGACTGCCCTAACCATGGTGGAATATTTTCGGGATGTTAATGAACAAGACGTACATCTATTTATTGACAATATCTTCTGTTTTGTCAAAGCAGGATCAAAAGTATCCACCTTGTTAGGTAGAATGCCTTCTGCTATGGGTTATCAACCTACCCTTAGTACAAAAATGGGTTCTTTACAAGAAAGAATAACTTCTACCAAAGAGGGATCTATAACTTCCATTCAATCAGTTTATGTACCTGTTGATGATTTGACCGACCCTACTCATGCTACAACATTTGCACATGTAGATGCTACTACCATACTATCAAGAGGATTAGTTACCAAAGGTGTCTATCCAGCAATAGATCCTTTAGATTCAACATCAACTATGCTCCAACCTAGGATTGTTGGCGAGGAATATTATGAAACTGCACAAAGAGTTAAGCAAACGTCACAATGTTACAAAGAACTTCAGGACATTATAGCTACCCTTGGGTTGGACGAATTATCCGAAGAAGATCGTTTAGCCGTAGCAAGAGCATGAAAAGTTGAGCGTTTCTTATCACAACCCTTCTTCATAGTAGAAGTATTTACTGGTTTTGCAGGGAAATATGTTGGTCTCACAGAAACAATTAGGGGGTTTCAACTGATCCTTTCCAAAGAATTAGACGGTCTTCCTGAGCAAGCCTTTTATTTGGTAGGTAACATCAATGAAGCTACCACGAAGTCTATGAACTTAGATGTGGAGAGAAAATTGAAGAAGTGACCTTAAATCTTTGTGTACTGACTCCTAATCAAATTATTTGGGATTTAGAGGTGAAAGAAATCATTTCTCCTCTTATTATGAACCCTAACCCTGAACCAAATCAAATCTCACAAATCCTACCATTCATTGTGTCCTAGACTACCTTATCAACAAAATCAAAAAAGAAAATTCAAGATCCAACAGTTCAAACAGCGAAAAATCACAAGACAAGCTGTTCTTGGGAAATCTTATCATCAAGTGGATATTCTTTTAAATTGGGCTGCAAAACTGACATTTTTCTCCAATCAGGTAGGTAAAAATTCTTTCCACACTTATTTCATGTTAATTTATATAATTTTTAATTTTCTAAAATTAGTATTAGGTTAAAAATAATAAAAATCAAGTAAGGATAAGAACCCTTAAATTTGGGATGATGGAGGGCTCAGATGAAAAATCTGAGCTATCTAATTAATCTAGGAGGGTCCAAAAAACCTAGGGTAGAATTTTCATGAAATTTAATCAAGTTTTGCGCCCTTTATTGAAGGGGATTTGATTGGACGGTCCAAAATAGATTGTCCGATCTCCCTTAAGAGATCGGGCCACCAGGACGCCAAAGCGGGACGCTACATGGAAATACGCCTTGTGGGAGCATCTCCGCGTGCGATGTCGTTCTGACAAAACAACGCGCCTAGTGACATTGTCCCAGGTGGTGCATTTCTACTTGTGTCTCAGTGACGGGAGCACGGCCCACTCCATCCGATTGGACCCACCACCCAACTTGATTTGTGCCGGTTGTTCCACTAGGTCCAAATCAAATTTGGACCCTAAGAATGAGTGTGAACTTCTTTATCTAATTGTAGAGTCATTTGAACTCCAAATTAAGATCAGAAAGAAGCTATGGAAAGCTTGTAATGTCCATTTTCTTCTAAAATCATAAAATGGATAAAAATATTAAAGAAACTTTCTATTTTTAGGAATTAAGATTCTAATTATCATGATCTTCAAGATCTGAGATGATCAGATCTTAGGGATCTAATTCATTGATGATGTAATGTTGAAATAAAGTAATATCTATGATTTATTTTGACAGATCTAAAATAAATTGAGAAATCTACCCTTTATGGTAGAAATAACCTAAAAATACAAATGGACCTACTTGATCAGTGAGATCAAGCATGATCAGACCCTTGGGGTGGATGAAATGAATGGGATTATGATGGAATATAGTGAGATTATGGATTAAATGTGAGAAAACAAATGGATATGATCTTTGGACCTTAATGAAGTAAAAGCCCTAAATGTAATTAAAACCCTTGATCTAAAGGAAAAGATCTAAAATCTAATGGTTGGATCATAAGTAAAAATTTCTAATAATCTTAATCTAATTAGTTTACTTATCTTTTATTTGATAATAGAATTGTAAAAGTGATTTATGTTATATTAGAGATTCATGGACAGTTATGATGAGTGAATGAATTTGACTTAATGTTAGTAAGGGCTATAGTTAGTAGGACAATATAAGGATTATCAAATCCTTGACCCAAACTTGGAGAATAATAAACCCCATGAATAACATTTTAAATGTTCATGGATTTAATTAAAATCAATTAGAAAGAGTACTTAGGGTTAAAATACTCATAGGAACCTTATGAAAGGTTGAGCTAAGGTCACTCTAGTGAATGTTGAACATGGTGGTTAAGGGGTTTCTCTAATAGAGCCTCGCTCTTCCCCAACCTTCCATTGACATTTGTGAGGTATAAACCCCTCCTTACATGAGGATTGAAGTAACCACTTTGTGTTCAACCATTTTGCTAGTAAGCCTTAGCTAATTGGAAATAAGAGGAGCTGTATAGACTTAGGATGAAATAAGCTACCTTCAACCAGCAAACCATTAATTGGTTGAATAATAATAATAATAATAATAATAATAAGAGCAGAAAAGGTTAGTAAATTATCTAATCCTAATAAAATTTGTAAGTAAGATAAGGATGATCAAACAAGATCCATAGGATCTTGAATGACCAAGAACAATAAGAATATTAAAGTTGTATTTCAGTATATATCTACGTCTGTATGTTGTAGACAAATCTAGATAGAGAATCCAAACCCTTAATCAAATATGATTCAAGGAAGAGAACCAAGATCCTACTCCTTTGGGATAATCAAACAACTGAACTTAGATCAAAGAAGAACTATATGATAGAAGATCTAAGCTCTTGATCTTTATCAATAAGTATAAATTGTTGATCAAAGGTTCTATGAAAGATGAAGATCAAAGAGAGGAATACACAAAAACTTATAATAGAAAATACTTAGATTAGAAGATCATTCTAACCATCAGATCTATTGATCCATAGGATAAACATTATCTGAGGAAGATAGATCATGATAGGACACAAGATCTAGGTCCTTTATATCAAAGGACTAGATTAGACAAATAATATAAATAGGATAAAAAATATAGGATTATTCAGATTGTATATATATTGACAGTATGTATGGATTTACAAATTACATACATCAGTCAAGATCATGGAAGATCTGAAGAGATGGATCACTACTTGAAGGTAGGAGGATTTTATGGATGCATCTACATGAGAAGTACATGTTGTATACATGATCTTATGTCTGAAAATGTTGATAAGTAGAATGTAAATACTTGTATTAAATCCATTGAAAACCCTTATGATCCAACCATAACACATATAAAATGGTAAATTAGAAATGAGGAAAACCCTAAGTGAATAGGAAACCAGAAAGTATTTTAGCCCTAAGTAAGCAGACAGATTGTCTAATAAGTATAAAATCAATACATGGGAATCATTCATATAGAATGGTGATCCCTAACCTTGTATTAACATGGGTATCATTCATTGTAAATGATGCTCCCTAAGTTTGATGTGAAATCCTATGCTCAATATAAGAATACCAAAATACGAGGATGATGATATAAATAGGCAAGACGTGTGATAAGTAAAATAATACTTTATATACAAGCAAGGAGGCTTGTGGATTTTGTTTTAAATAGGTGTATGCCTGGGGATGCTATGCTAAGAGGGTTATGAGGCTTCGAAATGTGATATATATGATGATATCATGCCCAAAGAGAGGCAAAATGTCGAGTGCAATAATTATGGGAAGGCCACCACTGTGATGGTTTGTCTTCCCATATAGACATGACATAGATGATTTTCCACATTTGGTATCTGTGGAGTATGACAGTAGTTGTTCGAGCACACTGGTACGGATCAAACGACCACATAGTAGTCCTTTGAGTATTTTGCATTATGATGCATGGCATAATGAGATGCCAATACTGCCCAAATAAGGGAGTATTTTTCCAGCAGAGTCTGGATTTTTTATCAACTCAGTATGGCTGAGTGTGATGATACTGCCCAAATGAGGGAGTATTTTCCAGCAGAGTTTGGATGATTAATCAACTTAGTGTATTTGAGTGTGACTATTGATGTTTGAGGTATTAACTATTTTTCACAGTTTTGAGCGTATATATATCTATACGACATATACAATTGTATGTATAAGGATGTACATATATGAAAAAGTAAAGAAATTGATCAATGAGTATGTTTATGAAGAATGTGATTATGAAGTATTAGGATTATACTATCAAATTATTATGCTGCTTGGATCCCCTACCAAGCATAGCTTCCTGAGATATTGTAAATGTTTGAATGTTTACAATATCTCAGATATAGAGAAGGAGAATTAGGAGCTCAAGACTTGAGAAGACTTCGAAGAATTATCAATCAGGGTATATCCCTTGAAGACATGTATTTTAATTTGTGAGTATTGTATTGTATTGAGAGTTTTTATTATATGGTGAGCTTTTAAATTTGGATTATGTAATTTGGACAAATATTGTACTGATACCCAGGCTGTACTGTGAACCACTAGATAGATTCTGGAATTTAATAAAAGTATATTCCTTTAATGGAATTTTATCTTGTACAAAATTCTACTTATGATATGTATGAAGTCATGACTTGGGTTTCACAAAATAAGTTCTAAAGAAAAGAATTTTTGCTACTTTGTTTTGCAAAAAAATTTTACTACTTGAAAAAAGTATTACAAAATGTGTTACAAAAACCTGGGTCATCTCAGTTGGTATCAGAGCCATTCATCCAGTCACAGTATAGTACTCTTATGTCCAATATGAAGATGACAATCCAAATAGAGGGCAAGAAATAGTGAGTGAATAAGAAATAAGATAGTATTTGATGAGAATGAGTAGAGAATAAGTTGTGTGATTAACTCATTAGTTGAGAATGAGTATAGGAAGAGTTATGTGATTAACTCATTAGGTGAGGAGTTAATGTAATTAACTCCTGAAGTACTAGTGGAGTATAAGTAGATAGTACTAAGTGAAATGACTAGGAGTACTACTTAGTAAGTTAATGATATCAATATAGGGAATAGTAAGTTTAGAAACAAGTAAGGAAAACATTATAATAGAGGAAGATGTAATGTATGATATTTAGGTATATAACCTGAAATCTTAAGTAAAGATACTTGTAGAAATAAAATGCATTAATATAACTACTATTAGGTGAAATAATGGAGATTTAGAGAGACATGATAAATTGGAAAAATAGGATGGAAAGGACGAAGAAGGACAAAATCCAACCCTTATAAGAAAGGTGAAATAGATACTAAATATAAAACCTTAGAATTATTATAAAATTAAAATAAATATAAATGTAAGAGTCACAATTGCTACATAGATATACTATTATGACAATTAGTTGAAGGATTTAATCGTCAAAATAGAGATGATCTTACTTGAGAAGAATTTAAGGAGATCGGTAAATATTTTCAAAATTGGTGAATGGAAAGAGTTTTAATAAAGATAAATAAGGAGATAAAATTTAGAGGAACACTGATTCAACTATATGATGACATTGGCGATATGGAAATAATTATGGACTATAGTGAAAGGAATTACATTTGAGATTGATTGTAAAATATACATGGAAAAAAAAAGATCCATACATAAATGGGGATATTGAATCTACTTATATGATAGATTTGAAGATATTGAAATAATTATGGAATAAAGTGAGAAGAAATACATTTTGTAGGAATGAAAAATAATCATGAGAGAAGAAGACCTATAAACAAATATAGGCAACTAAACTTAAGTGTAAATTTTGGACAAATGAGATGATTATGAATGAGCTATGAATCTAGATTTTGGAGAAATATGTGGCTAGGAATTTCAAGATATTTTGGAGATTTTCAATCTAACATAAGATTGAATGAGGAAATATCTATGGTAGTTGAGGAAAATAACATCAACTAATCTGAATAAGTGGAAAGAACAAATTTTAAGGATTAGTAGACAAAGGAGCGATTATAGTAATAAGTTTACATTAGGAATTAACAAGTTTCTATAGAAAAAGAAAAAGGAAGGAATCAATGAGATTATGCATAAATGATATTAAGTACCCTTTACTCCACATTGATGAGTTATTCCCAACCTATTATCATCAATGGGGAGCTAGAAATGAAAAATTATAGTGAGATATGAAAACAAATTTTGAGTTGTAAGTTTGATGAGAATGAGAGTTATTGGATAAGTGGTGATGACATATGAAATTATTATGAGAAAATCATGACAATTTGGAGAATATGTTAAAACACTTACAAAACTTACCAACTATCTAGTAAGTATAAATGTGGATTTGAAGTAGTGAAGTTTAGGGTCATGTAAATTCTAAGAATGATATGGAAGTTGACCCAACAAAGATGGAAGATGATACTAATGGCTATGACAATTAGAGAAATTTATCTCTTATTGATTGTATAATATACTATAAGGTCAGTCTTTTAGTATAATCTTGCCATTGATTACATAAACCATAAAGAGTTTATGGTAGATTATTGAGACTTGAAGAATATATGGTAAATTATAGAGTTTTTAAAGGCTTGAGAGTGGATGACTACAAAGTCAATATGGACTCTTTTAATAGGAATTATCAAGAATACTTCAAATAAAGGGTTAGTATGATATGGAAAAGTTATGAGGTATGCTTGAATGAAGCATGAAGAAATACATAATCTTAAAAAGGAGAAATAAGAAAATCAAGTCCTATGAATAAAGAGGAAATCATAGTATAAGAATAGTAATGAAAGTTGAGGAAGAAGTTATCACATGGAAACTATCAGTTAATATTAAGATCTGAAAAGAAATTTTCAGTGGAAAGAAATAGTAAAGGAGTATGATTATCTAGGATATAAATGAGATAATTACTTCCAAATATTGGAAGATTATTACAAAGAACAATAGTTGAAATTGTAGAATCAAAGCAATATGTCATTTTGGTAGATAGTCTAAGGACTATACATATTAGGGAAGATATGCCAAAATTATATATGTTGGAAAGGAATGAGGATGAGCAATAGAAGTTAGAATGGAAAAATATAAAGTATTGAAAGATTGGTGGAAATGAGAAGTAGAAATTTAGTATACCAGTCAAGAGAAATAGGAAGTTTTAACAAAAGGATAACTCAGTTTAAGAGTGATTAGTCCTTTTGGAAAGTCTAGCAAGAATCAGGTTAAGTAATTAATGCATTAGCATTATTAGTGAGTTGTGTGTTTATGACCTCAAAATATGATTTTTACCTAAAAGGTAACATTGAACTATGAATGAAAGCAAATAGAGGTTTCCATAAGTGGCAAGGCCACATGAGCAAACTTATGAATGAGTTAATGAAAACTCATAAGTAAGTTGAAATACAAATTTTGAGGACAAAATTATTATAAGGTGGGAAGATTGTAATAACCCCAATTTTTGTAAATTGATTGAGAAAATCAATTTAGTTTTGAATTTTCAGAAATTTCAAGATGAAATATTAGGTTATTGGAAATTCTCTTTTTATAGAGATTAAAACATGATTTAAAACTTATAAATTATGAATATACACAAAAAATAATTGAAATGACACTAAGTACGTTCAATTCTGAGTTGAAATGAAAAATCCCTAATTTTCTTCATTTTTATGAATAAAAGGGTAAAATGATAATTTTTCCCATTACCAATATCTAAGACATCAATATTTAGAATTTACTTGAAAATACAACTCCAACACCACTAAGTACACTCTTTTTCGAGTTTGGGAGAATAAAATAGATTTTTCTCCATAAAAGGGTAAATGGTTCTTCCACACCTGCGTGGGACCCATAAATGAACCCAACGGCTAGAAAACATATAATGAGTGGTCAAACCACTACCAGCTGATAGTGGAGAAGGAGGTAGTAGGGGAGGATCCAATGTTAATTTAATATTCAAAAGAATTGAAACATAATTATTACAAGTAATTATGAAAAATTCAAAAAACATCTATAAATACACCCCAAAAATCCCTCCAAAAATGTTCATAAAATTTATCATGAAATTATCTTGCTTCCCATGCAAAACTAGATATAGATTCGTTCCCAAATTTCCAAAAATCCCAAAAATCTCTCATCTTTCACTTTCTCTCTCCTCTCTAATTAGAACAAGAGATCTAAATTCAATTAGGCACTCTATTCCAAATCCAATCTCACAAATCCCACCATTCATATTGTCCTAGACTACCTTATCAATAAAACCATGAAAGAAAATTCAAGATCCAATGGTTCAAAAAATGAAAAATCACAAAACAAGCTGTTCTTCAGAAATCTTATCATCAAGTAGATATTCTTTTCAATTGGGCTACAAAAACCAATATTTTTCTCCAATTAGTCCGATAAAAATTCTTTCCACACTTATTTCATGTTAATTTATATAATTTTTATTTTTCTAAAATTATTTTTGGGTTAAAAATAATAAAAATCAAGTAAGGATAAGAACCCTTAAATTCAGAATGATGGAGGGATCAGATGGAAAATCTAAGCTGTCCAATTGATCCAGAAGGGTCCAAAACACCTAGGGTAGAATTTTCATGAAATTTAATCAAGTTTTGAGCCCTTAATTGAAGGGGATTTGATTGGACGGTCCAAAACGGACTGTCAAATGTCCCTTAAGAGATCGGGCCATTGGGACACTGAAGTAGGAAGCCACATGGAAACGCACCCTGCGGGACCGTCTCTGCGCACATGCTCTGCATGCGACATTGTCATTAGCCAGGTATATCCATCAACCCACATCACATTAACTCCTGAATAGGCAATACATGCTATTCAAAATTAGGGTGTATCTGCTCATCAACAGGCAATCATATGCTAATCAAAATCAGTGCATACTAGCTCAGTAATAGGCAACCATGTGCCAATCAAAATCAGAGCATGCCAGCTCAGTAACAGGCAATTACGTACCAATCAAAAATCTAGTCCACAGCACAATTATACTATGAGTACCTAGAAGCCTGCCGGTGTCTCGAGCACCCACCCTCATTGGTCGCTCTCATCGGCTACTCACTAGTATAAGCCAAAATTTTGAGCTGATTACGTATAAGAAAATGCTCTCATACTAAACATACTTTACTATCGCACCTCTCACCTGCATGAGAAATCAGGCTCATATGCATAATATAAGTTGTATCCATCTCATTGCTATCTTGGAGAACTCAATGGCCCAACATAACAGTTCACCAGGCTAAGGAGATTATCAACCTTAGTCATTAGTTTAACTAGTCCCAAATTATCACAATCCCCATAGACCTTCTCTCTATTAGTAGAGGTATCGCGATCAAGAAAATTCATCTTCTTTGACCATAATTCCTACTCACATACATTTATAGCAAAAGATGAGTCCTTTAGATACTCATAATAATACACAAGAACTTCTTGTGCTCTACAAAGTCATGATATATAGAAAACATCATTCACTATATAATCATAACTCATCTTAGCAACCTTTAGAAATTCAGCCCATCATATCCATACATACTATTAGTGTACTAATTTCATCAATATATATGACCCAGAGATTGTAGCAATAATAACAAGTTCTAAAAATTACCTTAAAGACATTTTCATCACAATCCTCAGCTGGTGATAACCAAACCTCAAATCAATATCCACCAATACTATGCACCATCCAAGGCTGATCATATACATCATCAATATATGATAAAGAATATCAATTCTCCACTGTGGAGCTATCAAACAATCAACAATCCGCGTTGAACAATAAAAATCTATCTTTCTTCTCACAAAGTGGATTGATTCATCCCATGAAGACCCACTAGGTCTGATAATCTTTTGTCAAATAACTACCATAGCTGGAACACTTCCAGCTCAGCTGGGACCATCCTGTATGGTACTTTAGGAAATGACACTATATCTGATGTCAAATCAGTATAAAAATCAATCTCTCATGGCGTAAAATCCTAAAACCTCCTCAGGAAGATCGTGAATCTTCACGCACCCTTTGTGTGCTCATTTTATAGCCGTTCTCTGTCATCCACAATCACAAAACTAGGAGAACTCAGTACATCAGATGAGTACTATATTTCCTTCAAGGCAAGGTTAACGCAAATCTCAGTGATGCCCCTTCTTACTAAGGAGTGAGATCAATAGTTATCCGATATATCAAAAGTAACTTTCTTCTCATTGAAATCAATTGTCCTCCAACAATGGAATCCATCCCAAGGATGATATCATAATCCCTCAAATCAAGGACTATAAATTCATTATCTATCCTCTCGCTGATCATCATTTCCACTAATACTCTTAGAGGTACTTACAAGTTTCAATAAGTTACCAATCAGTGTCATAACCTCCAACCTAAGGATCTTTAAATACATATAAAGGCACATTCATTAGGGTGCCAACACTCAAACTACAAGGGTGACTAGATCTTAAATCAAGGAGGATCTTGGTATGTCTATCAACAATCAAGAAGGTGCCTTAACTTGGGTTGAGGTTAATACTTGCTTCAAGTAATGATAATGACAGTCAAAAGCATGACCTACACGTACATGTAAAGATATCATAATGAATCATCATCACTAATGTGGGGCCATCTCTGCCCTATCTCCAATCTTAGTCAATCTGACTCATTGTCTACTGGGATAGTCTATAAATGAATATCTTAACTCCCCATGGTCAAAACATTTAAAGGGTTGCCACTGTGATGGTGGCTCCTAATACCAATACCACTACTGCGATGGTCCACTAACTCCAGGATATAGTTGTCCAGGTGTCTGTCCTTACCACTAGTACACATTATGTCTCTCTTCCGTATCCCAACACCGCCTGATCAAATGTTGCTAGCTCAATGGCCTTTGTAGACATGTCAATTAAAGGTCTCTTGCCCTTACTAGGCTGACTCGAACTACCCATATCCGAGTTTCTGTAATCAGTCTATCAACAATCAAGAAGGATCCCTCTTTGCATAGAGGTTATGTCTGCAACCTTGCAACCAGTGTAGAATGCGACACAATCATCTAATTTCTCAATATAGTTGTCAACATATAACAATAAATCCATGGTCTCCTTCTTCATGGTGAAGGAGTTAGGGCAAGTCTCTTCAACTGAGTATACTCATTCAGTACAGTTGAACCATCTAATTCTTCTTTTTAAGTGGAAAACTCCCTTAGTTTTCAAAAATACTAATTATCACAGGCCTTCCCAAGGCCTTCTAGATAAAAGTCTCAATAATAGAGGAACACATCTTCTCAAATAACCATCCTTAAAATCCTCGTAATTATATTTTCAGTGTCCTCACTTCTGCTATTTCACTTTCTTGAACTAATGAATTATTTCATGGTCATATCAATCAAAATCATTTACAACTCAATTTATTTCACACCTAAAGAAATTTACCTTTATAATACTTCCTTAATCATCAGAAACCACACTATCATCTCTATTAGTGTTGGATGTAAATCAATCATAATTAATTTTTTCTTGCCTCATTCACTTCGCATGTTTTTCTTGCTAGTTGATTTACTACAAAATCATTTCTATTCAAGAATTATTCTCACAATTTAGTCATCATGTCCTCCAGGTAATATGCACTTCAAATGATAATTAAAACCCCAAAAACAATTTGTAAGTATTCACTTCTCACTAATGTTTGGTATCAATATTTTTTAAGTGCAAAAACTCATTAGTTTTTATCTCACCTTATTCTCATAACAATATTCATTATCCACATCAAATTCAATAAATATCTCTCCCCACCTGATTCACATCATTACTACTAACTATTATCATAAAAGGGTTGTTATCTCCTTCAAGTGCTATGTGTCTCCAATCGTAATTGAACATCCTTAGAATGATTTATAAACATTTATTTTTCATTAATGACTAGCTTTCAACACCTCTTTATACACTCAACTCACCAGTTCTAGTCTCAAAATTAGATATTTGATTCATAGGAACACTAGGATCTTATTTCATCAATTTTCAATGATTTTCCCCATATTACAATCTATTTGTCAAATAAATCAGCTTCAAGTTTAAAGTGAAACTATACTCCTCTCAACTTTCTCAGGTTCTCAATAGTTGTAACCATTTTTGATCCTTCATCATTTTCATCATACTATTATCATTACAAAAATTGTTAGCCTTTGTCCAACAGTTTACTCACACCGTTCAAGTTATAACTTGAACTCTCAAAAGTGAATCACATTAATATATCTGCTATTATATAATAAGGTTCTCACTAAGAGAAACTAATTTATAATCTTTATTCTGATTTATGATTCTAAGAATCATGCACTTCCCAACACTTCCCATAAAAGTGTACTTCCTTGTGCTCATATAAGGACTTAAAGTCACAATTTCTCTAAGAAAGTCTACCAATCTTCATGGCATTATCTATTTCACAATCATCAACATTCCTCACATGAGTTATCTTTGTAACTCATATTTAGGAAACCGCCTCACTTCATGGATTATATGTGACCTTTGAATTTGTTGGAATGGCTGTGATGGAGTGGACTTGAGCTCTAATGCCAAACTATGATGCACTGGGTTTTTGACAACCAATATAATAACAATTTATAAAAACAGTCAGGATCCCTATTTTAAATTTTTTTATTTTTAAAGTGATGATAACAAAAACTTAAATAAAAGCATTTCTTTCAAAATTTGGGAGTCATACAACCAAAAAACTACAAATTTAATGGTAAAATGAAATACCATTTCTACCAAAAATTCGACAATACTCCTCTGTATTTTGGACCACTGCACCTGACCAATGTAATACAAAATAATTTGATAAACATAATATAAGACAAGACATACAGGAGACTCAGTCTCCACACCCGTCCCCACTATCAAATACTATTTTCAATTAAATATATACTCGAACAATGGATAAGAAAATCAAGTCATGACAAAATACCCAAGGTCCCTCCATACAGCCATCACATCCAACATGAATTCATATTCTTACCTCCAGGTCACATTCTAATTTTTATTAAAGTACAATCTATACTCAAAACCAAAAGTGAGGTCCTGAACAAACCTTGTCATCTCTGAACATCCTCAATGCTTCATTAGGAAACTACCATCACTTTTACCTACTCTATTAGTGCGTCAACTTATTGTCACTCTCTATATCTGAGGCATTGCAAACAAAGCAATACCTCAGCAAGCTATGCTTGTGTAGGTGATTACGAGAAATAAAACATGCAATAAACACTTGTGAAGAGTACTAATATCATGTCAAATATCAATGGAGTAAATCATTTATAAGTTAAATGAAATCATTAAGCATTTAGAATGTAAAGCTCATGAATCTCATAAATATGAAAGAAAGAATCAGGTCAAAACAAGCTTTTCGTCTAAGGCAAGACAATATCAAAGAAAAACATCATGGCATGCAAGGCATGATCAAAACTTGGATGAGCATCCATCAAACGCAATAAGAATTCATGTTCACATCAAAATATAATGCATATCATGATAGAATAGGGCACCATACAAAACAAGCCCTAAGAGCATTCCATGACACTCAATCACTGGAAATGAGTACTCATACCAAACCTAGGGTCCCTCGCCTATAGCTCGCACACCATGTAGCTCGCCTAGCCTATAAGCCAACCCACATCTAGCCAAGCACATAGGCTTCACCTACATATAAATACCACATGAGCATACAAAATAAGTGTATGGGCTGCTATGCTGCAGTGGCAACCACACAAGGATCTCAAACACTACCGCTCCCCATTGACACCACAACGGGAGATTTTTTTTGTCCTCATGGGGAGGAACGGACCTGTAGGAGCCACTACCCATGGTACCACCACCTACGTACCTGGCCCTGTACCACTCAAGGCCGGTGTCTAATCATCATCATCATCGTCACAAAGTTTGAGGGCAGGTGGCCAACCCTACAACCCTCCTAGCATAGTACCCACATGGTAGAAGCACCTGTCATAAAGCAGTAAAACATGCTATAAATCATGAAAAACTCCAAGGTGAAGTAAACCTCAATAGGCTGGATCAAATCACATGAAAAAGTATAAACCATTGCATATGAAGACATGGATAATCGTATAATCAAAACCATGCTATCAAAAGCAAAGTAATAAACACATTTTAATGAACATGATAGGGCGTAAAACACCTACCTCAGGAATTTCAATAGAAAAGTCATGATCATGAAATCAAGAAAAATTCTTGAAACATAATCACCTACCTCGATAAATGCAGTACTCCAATCAAGCATGTGGGCAATGTCACGCTGTGCGCTCTAACGTACCTGTCACATCATAAGTCATCTATCACTTGGCTTTCCCACATCTAGAAGTAAACAAATCTAAGTGATAACTTTATTGATCTGGCTATTAATCCTGGATCAACAGCTCAGATCATCTAGTTAACCATCTATCGGGTCAATCCTGTACTAGATGTAGGTTTTTCTCACATCCAGATGAACATTTGTAGTCTTTGATCATCAATTTATGTCATGATTCACTTAATTTATGCCCCTTATCCAATAAAGGGTCAGTCCTTAACGTCTCGTGAGATTTGGAGACAATTCGACCGTTGGATTACTTCATAACATTCATAATTGACATCTGGTAATCAATTCTAACTATTCTTATCATGATCCTTCTAATTTTAGTGTCTATTTAGTTACTTAAACATGTCTCCATAATTATACCTCGATTTGACTGTTAAATTGCTCTCTGATCAGCCAACCCCAAGGCACTTGATCAGATCAACGGTCAGATTACTTTTCTTGACTATTTAATGAGATTTTTTCTTCTATTCTCCTAGATCATCTCACACTGGATGTATACAATCAGGTTCTAAGGCTTGATCATCCATTGATCGACCTAATCTAGGTCATCTAATGTTATTTGGTGATTTAATTATTTGAAAGGTACTTAAACCTAGGTTTTTATCTTAAATTTAGGTCCGTGTTGTGGAGACGATTGCAACGCCTCTTTCAGATTGCGATTTGGATATTTATAACTCCACAAATCACATTTTTTGTGAATGCACAGCTCAAAAAGTCTAAAACAAATAAAAAAAAATCCATTTTAAATCGGGCCGCACATGAGACGCGTGCGGAGCATACATGTGCTACTTTTTCATGCCAGTCGCGCTTCACCACGCTTGTCATGCCGCGTGTTGCCACCCGACATCTCCTGCGTATGCTTATCGCCCAAGCGTTGCTCGTGTGCGCTGCTGAACGTCACCGTCATTGGGAACGAAGACTTGCTCACCTGCCATTGCCAGACTCCTATCCTCGCACCCAGTCCATGGGTCCCATGTGAATTTACTGTTTTACACCCGTTTGCAATTTAATTAAATACAAAATTTTAAAATAATTAGCCATTTTTCCTTCGCTCGCTGATTTTTGTGTTCTTAGTGGCATTGGATTCTATTTTTTTTAGTACATTCTAATTATTGAGCACTTGAGATTCTATCTCCAAATTCTAATTTTCTCAATTTCTTAAGTTTTTTTTAATTTCCCATAATTCCACAAAATTAAATATTTCTTGAATTTAAAGATAGCAGATATTACAATTTGTCTCCCCATATAGACATGACATAGATGATTTTTCACATTTGGTATACGTGGAGTAAGAAAGCAGTTATTCAAGCGCACTAGTGTAGATCAGATTGCAGTATAGTAGTCCTTTGAGTATTTTGCATTATGATGCATGGCATAATGAGATGCCGATACTGCCCAAATAAGGGAGTATTTTCCCAACAGAGTCTGGATTTTTTATCAACTCAGTATGGCTGAGTGTGATGATACTGCCCAAATGAGGGAGTATTTTCCAGTATGTATGTATAAGGATGTACATATATGAAAAAGTAAAGAGATTGATCCATGAGTATGTTTATGAAGAATGGAATTATGAAGTATTAGGATTATATTGTCAAATTATTATGCTTCTTAGATCCCCTACCAAGCAAAGCTTGCTGAGATATTGTAAATGTTTAAATGTTTACAATATCTTAGATTCAAAGAAGGAGAATTAAGAGCTCAAGACTTGAGAAGACTTCGAAGAATTATCAATCAGGGTATATCACTTAAAGACATGTATTTTAATTTAAGAGCATTGTATTGTATTGAGATTTTTTATTGTAGGGTGAGCTTTGAAATTTGGATTATATAATTTGGACATGTATTTTACTGATACCAAGCTGTACTATGAATCACTAGATGGATTCTAGAATTTAATAAAAAGTATATTCCTTCAATGGAAGATTATCTTGTACAAAATTTTACTTATGATATGTATGAAGTGATGACTTGGGTTTTACAAAACAAGTTTTAAAGAAAAGAATCTTCACTGCTTTGTTTTGCGAAAAAAATTTACTACTAAAGGGCTGCCTTTGAAAAATGTATTACAAAAACCTAGGTCATCATACTCCATTCTTGGTCACATTCCACGGTCTCTCTCAACTTAGCATCGTTTTAATCTTTAATGGGTCAACTACACCCATCATCAGAAATTAAATGACGAAGAAAATTTATCATTGTTTTTTGAAACTCGCACTTTGTGAGTTTCACATACAACTGGTGTTCTTTTAACAACTAAAATGCAATAGACAAATATTGTTCATGGTCCTCCTTAGACCTCGAGTATTCAGCACATCGTCCATAAGCACGACAACAAATTGATTCAGAAAAGGGAGGAAGATTCAATTCATTAGACTCATAAATTCTGCTAGAATATTTGTCACCTCAAAAGGCATTCATATGAACTCGAAATGACCATGTCAAATCCTGAATGTCATCTTAAGGATATTTTTCTTCCTTGCAAATAACATTGGTGCTCCCCATGGAAAAGTGTTAGGGCAAATGAAACCTTTATCTTACAACTCCTCTAATAGTACCTTTAGTTCCTTCAATTTATTAGGTTCCATTCTATGTGGAGTAGCTAAAATTGGAGAAACACTAGGATAGAGCTCGATAAGTAAGTTGACTTCCCTCCTTGGAGGTAAGCCGAATAATTCATCAAGGAAAACATCTATAAATTCCATCACCACTAAATCTAATGTCACACTATGAATTATCACATCAATGTCGCATCCTTGACAAACCTTGCTCAAGGTAATACTCAACCTTATTGGCACTTGATGGGCAATGTTGAGTTTAGTGGTTTGATGTTTAAGTTTAAGTCATAAACAATTGAAAATGAAATAATAGAATGTATTGCACCAGAATTAAACAACACTCAACCATGCCTCAGTGGCTAACATCCCATCAGATTTAGGTGGTCCCAATTTTCTAAACACACGTAGTGCAAGCATTTCCTTGCTTACATCATCTTTGGGAGCTCATGGGGCTAGTGCAATTGGGGATAGACTCCTACTCTCCTGTTAAAGGCTTCAGTGATTGCTTGAGCCATCTATCCTATAACATCCTAGATTAAATCTGGTGCATGCAACATTGATCTGCCAGAATTTGGAAATGTCACTTATAATCCCAACCATGAATGTGCCTTTCGAAATATCAAATAATAAGAGTTAGTCAACCTATGAAACACAGCGATAGTGATCAACATTCAACTAAGGCACTGCCAAAGACACCAATTATGCACATTTTCTCTATCCAAGGGAATTATAAGCCAATGAAACAAGTTTTTCCCAAGTGACCTACCACCTTGCTCTGATACCAAGCTGTGGTGACCCCTATCCTTGAGGCCATGATTTGTTGTAATTAAACTTTGGGGTTGGCTCATGTAAAGCCTATGTGGCTTTATATATATACTGCAGTGGAAGTAATGACTTAGCTAGATGCTCTAGTCCTATGAAAGATATTGTTCAATTGATTGGATAAAACATGAAACTCTACTAAAATTTTAGCAAAGTCTCCTCTACTTTTTGGACTTAAGCATTTAACGCATGCAATGTGGTTCACTTGATAAATAGTGTAACAGTTTTAAATGTTTACAAGAGACTTAGTATCCACACAATTCACCTAGTACATTTACTAAAACATCTGCTTGGTAGCTTGAAGTTCTAACTGAATCGCATGCACACATCATCAACTTAAAAATATAAAGGGTGTTAGAAAGATATGCATAGGGTTCACTCATCAAATCATATAGTACAACTTATGGTTATGTAATGACTCCAATTTTGTAATATTAAAATTCCAAGTTTAGCAATGAAAAGTTTAGTTTTTGAAGATAAGGGCATTTTGGTCATTTCACTATTCACCTTGACTGAACCCAAACATTTGGTCCTGAAAATGGTACCATTAAGTGCGTCTCAGAAAAAGGAATCCAACAAGACCAAAATCACCCAAAACGGAGTTAAAATGAGCAAGTTATGGCCCTTTGAAGTTTAGGGGCAAAAATGTAATTTTTACAAAAAACGGATTTAGCATGCAAAACACAAGGGCCTGTTTTGATATGGGCACCCTTCATCTTCAACCCCCTAGAGGGTTCTAGAACGGTGGTGATTGGAGGAGAAATCACCACCATTCTGGAGGTTTCTCCACCGCCATTCAAGGGCGGTGAGAGCCCCCTCCAGAACCCTCTTATAGCTCTATAAATAGAGCTCTTGGGCGCCTCTAATGGCAGCCCAAAAGCTTGAAGAAAACCCATTTTGGAGAAGCAATCTAGAGGGGAAATAAGGAGAAAAACACAGCAACGAGCTATGTATGCCCAAGATCCCTCAAAACCCGTCTTCATAGTAGTCCTAGGCTCAATTTCCCTTAGTTTTTGCATGAAAAATCATGCAAAATAGAGCCCTGGAGAGTCACCAAGGACCCAGGGACGTTCCCTGGGTGGTACTGGTTCAACAGGGTCGATCTAGGGTGTCTTGAGGATGCCCCGGTCCCCCAAACAACCAGAACGTCCCACCAGGACAAGACGCGTCAACTGCGTCTTAGAGAACTAAACGGGCGCGTCCGGGGACGTGCCCGCAAAAGGGAAAAATGGGCGGGAAACCTGGCACGTCTGCAGACGCACCCGCTGAGGTACATGCCACAGATGTGTAGCGCGCTAGCAAGCCGGGATTTTCCGTTCCTTAAGAAAAGGTGAGCACAAGCCGTTGACGCACAGTGCGCTAGCATTCTGCCTTTTCACTCTTAAGGCCCTTATGTACGTGTGACACTAAAAAGCTTATAACTTGAGATCTAGAACTCCGATTGAGGTGCCGCAAAAGGCATTGTGTCCGTGTCAACGAAAGGGACACACCCAAACTATAAAATCCTTGATCAAGGCCCAATCAAAGGTGGGCATGAACCTTAGAATAGGATGGTGGCGCGTGGCTGCTGGACCTTTGGAAAACTGAGGATACCAAGGCCCAATTAGGACCTTAGGACACCCATAGGCATAGGGATGGACCCCTAATGCCTAAGTAATAAGACCAACCACTCTAAAACCCATAAAATATAGGGCAAACTAACTTTGATTCCCCAAACCATGTTAAGGAGCGTACGAGGACAAAAGGGTTAGTGCGACCTAGCCAGGTAAGTGGTTTATCGCTACTAGACTTTTTAAAAGAACCATGACTGTTTTGAATGCATGATTTAAGTATAAATTATGACTTATTTAGCATGACTTATTGGATGACTTGTTTAGCATATAAATGAATTCGGCATGCATAGGATAAACACATTATGCATAGACATGCTTTGTAAATAATTGCATATATTTCATGATTTGTGAGCATTGAGTTCTTGCAAAATTGCATGTCCTTGAGGGTTACCAAAAGATGCTGGAGTGTTCAAAAGACGTTGGGTAGGCAGTTGTGAGGGCCAGGCAGTTGTGAGGGACCCAAAGAGGACAGGTTTTGAAAAATACATTGTGCATGTATTGTCAAGACATGTGCTACATGCATAGATTACATGATAAGTGTAGCCTTGACCGATGAGGGTGGGCTAATGAGGGCGAGCCGATAAGGGCGGGCCGATGAGGGCGGGCCAGAGAGAGCTGACAAGGCTTCTAGGTTGGCAGGCTTTTAGATTGTCAGGCTTCTAGGCAAGGTTGTGACTTTGAATGTAATACTAGCATGAGCAGATTTTATGCATTGTTTGCATGTTTTGCAAATTGCATGATTTACGACGAAAACGTGTCATATGCCCCGTGGAGGTATATGATCTTATGTCCCTAGGTACCCAGGGACCACACGGCGATGAGGTCGTGGGCATAGTGGGACCCTATGGTTTTGTGGACTTATGTGCATTGCATATGGCATGATATGAGGTTGGTCGACCATACCATACCATACTAGATATCCATGAGTTGGATTCAATGAAGCATCTTACGCATATCATAATGTTATGATATATATATGTATATGATACTTTCGATTTTGGATTATGTGATCCTTTAAGTCGTTAGTATTTCAGTTTGCCAATGGATTTTAATATCGATATTGAACTTGAGTATTCAGACATGCACATATTATGAAAGAGCATATGATTTTAAAACATCTCATGCATTATAAAACTAGCAGTGATAGGCTCCTACTGAGTATAGTATATACTCACCCAATCCTCAACATTTTTCAGACATAAAGTAAATACTTAAGGGCAAGGAACGCTTGTGCTAGAAGACACCCAGACTAAGTGCAAGTAAGTAAACTCCTACCTTATCTTTCAATGTTACTTGATTGTAGTTACTCTCTAATAGTTGAGGCTGTGACTAACACTTTCTTGGGAATAATGTTGATTTAAAAATTTGCCATGGCTAGATAATTTGAGAATGTGTTTTGACACTCGGGGTGTTATTTATGAAAGATTGTTTTCCAAAACAAAAAGATTTTCATGCATTTCATACTTATAAAACAAGAGATCTCACCTTTTTATCAAAATTGCATCATATAAAAACCTGGGTCGTCACAGGTTAGTACCACACATATATATAGCACATAATATGATAACATCAGCTACTTAGGCTTCATTCATTTCCATCAAGAGCCTTACCTTTGTTAGCTTGACTGGTACTTGAAAAATAATAATATGAGCTGCAAAATTCGGTAAGGGAAAATAACTATACCCATGCATATCCTACCATTCTTATTGCGTTTAGCTCAACTCCACCTTCATGTTCAATGACAGAACATTCATTTCAATTTTAACAGATAATTAATGAAGTCATGAACATGTAATTTTAGGTATAACATACTGGCATCTAGGAAAAATTTTAATTCATTTCAATTCAAAACTATAGTTCAGTAAGCATACCATTCAAATAAAACTGTATAGGAATGTATTTCATTTGATTATTTCCTCATCAATAATAAAAAAGGATGACATCATCACATGAATTAAGTAGTCATCTTCCACAAGGTTTACCATCTTGGGCAGCCCATTATGAGTATCATGAATAAGGTAATTAAACCCTTAGGATTTACCATCTTCAACTACTCCACCATGATTCCAAAGAACCATGTAGCCATTTCCCCCAAGGTTTACCATCTTGAGCAGCTCCAATGTTAGGTTCCCTCAAGATTTACCATCTTAGGTGGCTCTGCCATGGTTGCAATCAACCAGGCAACCCCTTCCCTTAAGGTTCACCATCTTGGGAGAATCAATGCCTGGCCTCTTATCCCTCAAGATTTACCATCTTTGGTAGCTCTACTGTGATCCTAAAAGATTGAGTAGCCTTTTTGAGGTGACTCGGGTTTTTGAAATACATTTTCGTTAATCATTTTCAAATGGCTTTCCACTAATTTTGCAAACATTTTGAAAACTTAAGCAGCGAATTTTTTTTTCTTTGAAATTCTTTACAGAAAACCCGAATGCCACATTTCAATCACATATACATACATGATTTTGTGTGCAACATATGTTTCTAAAGAAACTTGTTTTATTAAAATTGCAGGATTGATCTAGTGGTTCACATACATAGCCCCTTTATTACATCTTATGCCTAAAATACATAAACTAAAATACAATTCAATCCTTTCACAAATGTACATAGTCTTGATCAAGAGTATGGTCTTCGTCTTCTCATGTCATATCCCTTCATTCCATTCCTTCTGTATCTGAGATATTGTAAACATTCAAACATTTAAAATATCTTAGCAAACTATGCTTGGTAAGTGTGACATCCCGGGTTTTTATAACACTTTTTCATAAATCTTTTGCTTTGTGGGGCTCTAATACTTTTATAAAACTATTCAAAACCAAATAACAGAAGAATAACTTTGAAAAGAATACCTTAAAAATCTCGAGTGTCTCTTTTTATTTTATTTTATTAAAAACAATGATTTTCAGAGGAATGAGCATCACATTCCTACTAAAAATTCGGTAGAGTCTCCCCTGTATTTCGGTCCTCGTGCATTTAACGCATACAATGCAACACATGATAATCATCATGTATATATAAATATCCATGTAGAGACTCTGTCTCCCTCCAAATACTAACATACACATTTTCATTTAATTTAAATAAATGAAACATTTTGGTAATGCCAAAAAGGCCAGGCAATTGACCTGTATACCTAGGATCACTCCAGTCATAGCCATTCGTGTCAAACGGTAATGAATACACATTCACATGTCCATTTCTAATAGTCATGAAACAATTTTAATTACATAAGAGTTGGAAGAACCTTTAGAAATCTTTACCTATACCTCACCGTTACTCAAAATAGCTTCCTTGTAGCTTCTAAGTCAAAACTATGTGCCTTTCCCTTTGGTGGAGTCCTTTGAACCTAAGATATTGTAAACAAGTACAATATCTTAGCAAGCCTTCGCTTGTGTATGTAGTATCATCATCAACACACAAGGTTATGCAGTTCTAACTTTAAAAGGAACAATTTATCATACTCTGTGAAATTTTGTGTCATTTGATGCCAAATAAGTAGTATAATATATTCCGAAATTCATACCATGCCATTTCAAATAGTTTCCATGTCCAATCAGTTTGAATCGTCAATTTAACATCCATGCTTACTGTTGCCAAATAATGATAATAACCTTAGTAAAACAATTACATGATATGGAAGATAGTCACGACTCTTCGCATGCCTCAAAACCAATAGAGAAATGCATTTAAACCAGGAAATGCTTAAATGTAAATAAAGAGTATTTCAATCAGTGTATACGCATACCTATATATATATATACACACACACACACATATTGTAAATCTCATCAAGATTTTACGAGTACAAAACCACTCAAATCCGCCCACCTGCCATTGGTCATGAGTACTCATTATTGACCTAAAATACCATGGTACCCTGCACCTGCACTATTGTGCAATATACATATAAACCCAAAAATAATGGAACCTTTGTGCGACGGACAAGAACCAATCAAGTCCGTGGCTATCACGTTGATACCAAATGGATAGACTCCTTTGCACCATGTTCATGAAAAACACAGCACACAAGCCATGACCTGTCCATAATGACAAGAGCTTGCATTAGTTCCCTCTAGCCAAGTATCCACCATACATATATATTTTTTCAGAAGAAAGAGGATGATCAGTCCTTAGTCTTCCTAGCATAGAGTCCACTGGCCCCAATATGTTTGTCATAATATAATAATACTAGGCCGCATCCCATGCCTATAAAACTGATAAAACCATATAATTTCATGCATTGGTTTTTCAATCTGATAGTAAAGTAAACCTGTCATTTTAAATAAATTGCATATACCCTTTTGAAACACGGCACACAAGCCATGACCTGTCCATGATGACATGAGCTTGCATTAGTTCCCTCTAGCCAAGTATCCACCATACATATATATATTTTCAAAAGAAAGAGGATGATCAGTCCTCAATCTTCCTAGCATAGATTGCACTGGCCCCAATATGTCCATCATAATATAATAATACTAGGCAGCATCCCATGCATATAAAACTGATAAAACCATATAATTTCATGCATTTGTTTTTTAATCTAATAGTAAAGTAAACCTGTCATTTTAAATAAATTGCATATACCCTTTTGATAGTTGCATAAACTAAAAAGATCAAAATCTCAAGTTTCAAGTAAATTTCAAGCATTTTGATGTCCAAACTACCTAATTCCCTTTTTGTGCTCCACAATTTTACTATATCCTTCCTTTAATCACTTATCGATCACCTAACCAAATCAAATTTTGAATTCATTGTCAATACAAATCCATATGTTCATAATTTCAAGTAAATTTACACATTTCAAAATCAAGATAGCTAGTTCATCCATCCATTCCCAATTTTTGTCATATCCTAGGTAATTTAAGGTCTTAAGATTTATCGATGATGTCTGATCATCAATCAGACATCAAGATTTACGGTGCAAACAGTACCCGATCGAACGGCCAAGATTGTCTGATCGATTTCCCGCCTAGATCTGTCAATCTAGTGTGATTTAGACTACATCCAGTCTTTAATTTTTCATCCCTACCCTTAGATTAGGGATTGGATGGTTGGATCATCCCTAATTATAGATCTAGTTTAAAAATGCATAAATTTTGCAAACTACCAAGATTCAAGAGATGGGTATCCTAGATCTTACCCTTAAGGAGTGCCTTCAACCTCCAATCGTCACCGAAGAATGAGATTGCTGTTGATTTTCCCGTTGTCTGTTTTCCCCCTTTTTCCCCCACCAAAACTTGCTAAATCAACGAGCAACTATAGGGCTTTTGCTCCTGCTAGCCAGGGGAAGACAATGAATGGCACCGATCGTCGATCAATGAAGCCGTTCACTCTGTCTTTTTCGGCGACCGTCAACTCTTCTTCACCGTCGATCTCCTCCTCCCTTATTTGATGGGAGAAATGGAGGCTGGAGGATGGGTAGTTTCCTACCCACCTTTCTCCTCTTTCCTTCTCCCCTACTCTCTCTTCCTCTTTTCTTCTCCCTCTCTCAATCGAATGGAGAACAGACCGTTAGGTCTGTTCCTTTTTTGTTTAAGTGGGGGGGGGGGGTTCCGTATCAATTACGGCCCCCTCTATTTTAAGTTGTTTTTGTTTTTATTTTATTTTTTCAGAGTTCTTACAGTAAGGGATTCAAGAAGATATGGAATTGTATAATTCACAAGTATAGTATTCATAATCATCATATTCCATATTAATCACATACTTCAATTTCCATAAACCATACCATATATGATCATTTAATCATAAATTTATCATGTAACATCCATGATAATTTCTAAACCAGTCACCACTATATCGTATGTATATATATATATATAGATACGATAAAAAACCATGGAAAATAGTCAATATCTGAAACATCAATAACCATACTCAGATATACTGAGTTGATAAATCATCCAGACTTCTGCTGGGAAAATACCCCCTCATTAGGGTAGTATTGGCATCTCATTATGCGATGCATCATATGCAAAATACTTAAGGACTACCGTGTTGCAGTCTAATCTGTACAAGCGCACTCGGATAACTTTCGTATTCACCACTGATACCACGGTGGAAAATATTGTGTCACTGCCCGTATGGGGAGACAGGACTTTGGCTGTGGGGCCTTCCCATAATTGTCCCACCCGATTTTTAGCTCTCTTTGGGCAAGGTAATATCATCAAATTTCAAGAAGTGGGTGGCCAAACCCTCATAACTTCCCTAACATAGTATCCCCAGGCTTATGCCTATTTAAAACAAAACCACAAGCCTCCATGCTTGTATCTAAAATACTTCTTAGACATCTCAGATGATATGTCTGTTCATATTATCATTCTCCTATTCAATATCCTCATATTAATGATATGATTTTATTTATAGATTTAGGGATCCTCATTTACAATGAATGATACCCATATTCTTATAAGTTTAGGGATTAATCATTTATTGTAAATGATCCCTATTTTCTTTGATTTGGTATTCATATACCAAATGTTATTAAGTGTAAGGATACTCATTTGATACAAATGATATCCATTATTATTATGTTCTTATCTAAGTTTAGGGATAATCATAAATGATACCCATGTATTTATTATGTGTTTATCTAATTTCAACAGTTATCTCTATCTCATATGCATGGATTATGACCAAATGTAACTAAACATATTATCATCCTTAAGCATTATAATGTCTATGAATAACAACAATTCCACAGACCATAGGTCTTGTATTCTTAAAGTTCCACCTACCTTCATGTAGTGATCCATCCCTTTAGTTCCTCCATGATTGACGTATGTAAGCTATCAATACATACATACTATCATGATTTGTATAATTTTGGATAATCTCCTATCTATATTCCTTATCTAATCTTGTCCTTTGATATAAAGGATCTGGATTTGTCTTGTGCTCCTATCATCCATATAATCTATCTTCCTTATATAGTATTCTATCCTATTGATCGGTAGATCTGATGATTAGAATGATCTTCTAACCTTTCAAATTTAAGTATTTTCTATCTCTAAGTCTTTGTGTGTCCATCTCCTTGATTTTGATCTTTCATAGATCCTTTGATCAACAATCTATACTTATTGATAAAGATCAAGGTCCTAGATCTTCTATTATCTAGTTCTTCTTTGATCTAAGTTCAGTTATTTGATCATCCCTAAGGAGGATGATCCTAGTTCTACTCCTCAAATCATATTTGATTAAGGGTTTGGATTATCTAATCTAATGATCTAGATTTGATCTACAACATGCATACTAAGTATAATACAAGGTTATGATTCTTATTATTCTAGATCATTCAAGATGCTATGGATGTTGTTTGATCATCCTTATCTTACTTCCAATTTTTATTAAGATTAGTTATTTTACTAACCTTGTATGGTCTTATTATTATTATTCAACCAGTTAATGTTTTACTAGTTGAACATAGCTTATTTCATCCTAAGTCTAGATTGTTCCTCTTATTTCCAATCGACTAAGGTTTACTAGTTGAATGGCTGAACACAAAATGGTTACTTTAATCCTCATGTAAGGAGGCGTTTAGACCTCACAAACGTCATCAAAAGGTAGGGGAAGTGCGAGGCTCTATTAGAAAACTCCCTTAACTATCATGTTTAGTATTCACTAGTGTGTCCTTAGCTCAACCTTTCATAAGGTTCCTATGAGCATTTTAACCCCAAGTAATCTTTCTAATTGATTTTAGTTAAGTCCATTAACATTTAAAATGTCATTCATGGAGTTTCATTATTCTTCTAATTTGGCCCAAGGAAATGATATTCCTTATATTATCCTACTAATTATAGCCTTACTATTATTAAGTCCATATCATTCATTCGATGTAAATGTCCTTCAACTCTATTTTTCATTTAATTACATTTTCAATGCTATTTTCATAACATAAGCATTAAAGCATAAATTTTGGGAAGTCAATAAATAAATAAATCTACAATTAAATCTATTAAGCAATAAAAGACAATTATAATAATATTCAATAATTCAAATGAAAATCAAACATGCCATAACTATTCATCATGATCCAACAGTCATAGTTGATTTCTATCCCTTTTAGGGTTTAGATCTTGATCCTTTCATTTTCCTTTAGATCTAATACATCTTCTTCATGTGATTTGATTACTTGATCATTGATGGATCTCATCCAATGATCTGATTTTTCTTGATCCAACCGATTAAGATCTTAAGTCATTTTATCCGATTTGAAGGCACAGATCTTAATCTATCCCAAACCATCATCATCAAGTCCATCAATCCATATGATATTAACTTTATATCTTCATCTAAATAAATCCACACTGTCCAGTCATCCTTGATCAACTTGATCAAGGAGATTACCATTCATTTTCATGGATTTTACAATTTTTAAGGCTAGATTTCTTAATTAAACATAGATCAGTCACTTCTAACCATTTATTCCATGTTTTCGAATCACAAGATCATCAATGGATCAGAATTATAGAGTTTTATCATTCCAAATTTCACTAATCATAAGAATTAGTAACACTTTTCTTTATTAACGAAATTTTACATGCATCAAAACATAAATTTTATAAGCTCAATAGGTTCTACTCATCAAGCGGAATCCAATTGAACTTTTTGATCTCAATTTGGTGTTAAATTGAGATCAGAATTTTGATTTTAAGATTTTAGCCTGTTTTAAGGGCTGAAATTTGATCTTACTATTTTTGTTAAATTTCTTAATCTAGAGACTCATAAATTTTACTGTGGTCATAGTTCCTAGGGTTTTGGGACATCTTACACTCATCCATTGGTTTAGATCTCAATTTGGAGATCATCTTGATCAACATCTAATACTGTTACTACTAAATTTTGTGATTATCACCAATAATTACAATTTAAAACATATATTTCATGAGTTTAGTAACTTATACAAGTGACAAGGAAGCTATAGTAACTTTCAAATCTAAAATTAGATTTAAATTCAGCTCTTAATTGAAGAATTAAGATTTTAGTTCAAAATTGGAGAGCTGAGATCAACTTCACAGAAAAAGACAAATGAAGGTCGGCCCGCACCTGTTACCTGGGACTACCTATCACCAAGGATGGGTGACTGGTGATAGGCGAGATGGTCCAGATCTGGACCGTTAGATCACCCATCATCGAATCTCTTCCATCCATTATGATTAGAGACCCAGATTTCATCTCCTGGGCGTTTTGGGCCTTAAGAAATCATCCAACGGCTCAGAAGATTCATCTAAACCATCTGTGATTAGAGCTCCACCATCCAAGTCAGATACATCATCTCCAACAAATCAACAGCTGGAGGAGACCTTTTGGTGGTCGAAAAACACCCAAAAGATATCTGATTTGAAAGGGGAGTGAAGGTTCCACCTACCTGTGCTGGTCTGATGAAGAGAAGATCATCGGAGAAGTAGAAATCAAGCTGGAGATGGAGAAGAAACCCAAAATATACCCTAGCTGTCGAATAACTATTCGATCCTTGATTTCTCTGGTTCCATTGCCGAAGAAGCTCTGGAAATATGAGGCTTTTGAATATCCCATCATCCTCAACATATTCAATGGTTCTGAAAAGTATAATTGGATGGCTAATTGAATTAGGGTTTCCCAGGTGGAAACTCTAGTTCATCGGGGATGATGCGTCCTTGGACACTCCTGATGCAGACACAGGGTTCGTCTGGCCGAGTGCATTTTAGGACACGCCCACAGAGAAAGAGAAATAAATAGAGAAAGAAAAGAGAATTGGGGGAGATCGGGGAGGATTTTGGGTCATTCTAGGGGTCATCGTGAAGAACATTAGGAGAATTTTTGGGAATTTTATGAGCTACTTATAAGGAGTTTTGAATTTTCCACAATTACTTGTAATTATCATGTTTAATTTCTTTTTATTATTAAATTGTCTTTGGATTCCTGCTACCACCTCCTTCTCCACTAGTAGATGGTAGTGGTTTGTCTCATGATGACATGTTTTTTGACCGTTGGATCCCTTTGTGGGCCCCATGGAGGTGTGAAAAGACCATTTTGATCTTTTATGGAGAAAAATCCTTTTTATTCTCTTGAACTCAGAATTGAGCATAGTTAGTGGAGTTGGATTTGTATTTCTGAGTACATTCAAAATTTTGACGTCTTAGGTCTTGGTTATTAATAAAATTACCATTTTACCCTTTTATTCTTAAAAATGGAGAAAAATAAGGATTTTTCATCCTAACTCAGAATTTGACGTACTTACAGTCATTTTGATCAATTTTATGAGTACATTACAAATATCCAAGTTTTAAGTCTTGATTTTATCTTTTACAGAAACTAAAATTTCAAAGTTCCAGTTCCACTTTTAAAATTTTAACTTTTAATTTTAAATAATTCAATTATATTCCTAAAAATTGGGATTGTTGCACTTTTCCTTTAAGGTTTCCATATTAGGAGGGTTAATACCCAATTGCTCATCTCTCAGGGTTTAGCACCTTGCGTGGCTTCATCGTGGTCCCAAAGAACCGGTAGCACTTTTCCTCAGTGTTTACCATCTTGAGAGGCTCAATAACTAACAATCCATTCTTCAAGGTTTACCATCTTGGGTGGCCTCATCTCAGTTGCAATCAACCAATTTTCCCTTTTCCTTAGTGTTTACCATCTTAGAATCTATCATGACAGTATGTTGGGCGGCCCTCACGTCTTACTATCTTGGGATTGACACAATGGTTAATGAGAATAACACATGATAATTTTTAACAAGTAAATGCAATTCATATTGTTCATGCAATCTATATGATAATCTATAGGTTCTATGCATCCATAATCTTAAACATAAATTGAGCATATCAATAAGAATTTAAGGATAAAGAAGGGCTTGCAATTCATACCTATGTTCAAGGTACAATCCACTATCCAATTACCAATGTCATCCAAATCATATTCAAAACTTGAATTGAGTATTCCAGTTCTAAGGGAATTCCATTATTCTATTTAAATTATTATAATTCTTCAAGATCTCTACTCATAATTCTATTGATCTAACATTTGATATTTAGATTTACAGTCAGGACACCAATTGGTTGCTATCTCTCCAGCACATACCTCTAGAGATTTCAATTCCCATCATTAAAGGGAAATTATTTAGAAATTCAACAATTTTACACATAATCCATGGTTTGATCACCTTTTCCAAACCTTTGGTTTTAGCCGGTCAATTTTTAAGGGTCAGATCAAACCTCATATTAAATAGCTCATATTTGATGAGTTAGTTTTATCACATTTTAGTATTGATCATAATTAGAATCACAAATTACATGGATCTGCCTTTCTGGTCATTTTTTTAATGGTTAAATGCAAAGATCTAGGTTTTGTCCTATGCACTATCAATTATTCAGACAAAAATTCAATTATCAGATAATCCATGATTGAAGATTAGTTGCCATGGATGAAAATATTAGGTATGAATTATCCAAATTCCAAAAATTTCCATTTTTAGGGTCTCACTAGAAAGAGTCATCATTGTCGGAGGAGGTGACTTTTCTAAATCTAGTATGAATAAATCTAGGAAACTTCAAGTATCGAAACTTACTAAAAATCAAACTTTCCTAAATTAACACTTTGCTAAAACTAAAACTAGAAACTTAGAAAAAATAAAACTTTCTATAACTCAAAAAGGAAAATTTCTAACACTAAAATAACAAGAAAACAAATAATTAGCAATTACTAAACTAAGATCAAATAATCAAACAAAACAAGAACTAAAGAGAAATCACCTAAGTTCCATGCGCATGATCCATAGGGTACAAATTGCTCAAAATTCAATATGCCAAAGCTAAGTAACATTGCAATCTAATGAAAAACCTTAGTAAATGACCTAAAAAGGTAAATGGGATCCTAAGAAATCAAGCAAATAAGATGAATAAGGTGCTGGAAATTAAGCATGGAGGTTCAATGGAAAAATTCCATATTTCAAGCACTTAAGAACTTCAAATCAAACCAAGCATGTGAAGAAATTGAACTAGCACTTTTTATGCAAGATAACACTCAATATCTAAAGTACTTCAATACTAGAAACAAGCATAAGAAATAATCCTCAAAGAACTTTTTTTTATTGAATGCTAGAGTACATCACATATAATGGTCATTACACATAGATTAGAACATGAAAAGTACACACTCTTCCCACACATAAAACTTGATTCAAATCAAACATCCAACACACTCAAATGCTCTCAAACTAAACTAAGATGATATTTAAGTGAAATACAAAAGATAATTCAAGTGAGAGATGGCTGGAATTATGAGTCTAGTTATGGTAAAAAATGGCTAGAACTAATTCCAAATTCAAGTTAAAAAACATGGAATTCAAGGAGGAAAATCAATGATTCAAGATTTTCTATCTCATGGCTGTTACTATCACTAGAGAACTAACTTGGATGTTTGATGAATAAGTAAGAAAAACTAAGAAATTGGAAGCAATGAAGTATAGGGAAGCTAGGATGAATTATGAGTGTGAAAGCAAAACAAGAAGATAAAGCAATGAAACAAAGTACTGACCTGCAATTTGAAGTAAAAATTGAGAAATCCAATAGAAAGTAGCCCAAAGAAATCCAAAGTCCAAAGCTCCTAAGATCACCAAACTAGAGTGCAACTTTTGAAGGTTTTGTCACCAAACCTCTACTTAGAAAGAAAAAAAGAAAAGAAAGTGGAATGCTTAGGGATTAATAGATTTTTGGGTTTCCAATTGGATAGAGGTTATTCCAAGAAGGAAAAATTGATCTAGATCCAAGGTTTCAATAAGGTAAGTTTGGTGGAGAGATGAGATGGAGGAATGAGGTATGCAAGTGATGTAATAAGATGACATCATGGTGGTTGCCATGTAATCTGAAGGGGGAGATGTTGCCTTCTTAGGAAAGCGTCTTAGAGATCTTTCCCTTCTAATTACATGGTCTTTTGGTTGTTGGAAAAAGAGAAAAAAAGAAAGATTGGAAGATAGGAAAGAGGGAGGTATAAAAAGGAATTGAGGGTGGTTGGAGTATGAACTAGAATCAATGGTTTCCCAATTAGGAAACCACTTAATGTGACAAACAAGCTAGTGGGAGGCATCACATTTTTAGGAAATTCCCTCCCACCCTAATAAAAATCATAGAACCCTAATTGGAGGTGGGGAAAAAAGATGGAAAATAGAAATGAAAAGTGAGGTTTTTTCTCTTGATTGGTCCACCTATGCATGGTCATCTTACCTTTTCTATATATATATATATATTAAAACCTTCCAATTATCCCTTGAAAATCACACTTTTAGCATGATACAATTGCTTGAATTGATCCTCTAATCATGTAACTCCATGTGGCATGGCTCCCATGTGGCTTGAACGGCTTCCATGTAACTCCGGGTGGCAAGGCTCAAATGGCTTAGCTCTTTTAAGTTTCCTAATTAGATTAGGAAACCTCATGTATGGCTCTATTTCTCATACAAAGTTTATGGAAATGTATGGATTTTTTTCATGGATCATTTTATAATGACTTGTGAGAAACTTTGCAAAAGTGCAATATATGTCGTTAGGTCATCTTCTCACTGCCTACAAAAGAGTAAAAATCCTAATTAAATCCAAGAAAATTTGTGATGATTCATATATTTACTCTAGATTTGCTTTTGAACATGAAAATTATCAAACTTTTGAATTATTAAGTAAAAAATGCTTGTGTAACACATGGGCTACTATTTAGGTACTTTTTATACAAAATTGAACACTTATCAGAGTGCAAAACAAGGAGGCATGCAGAATCAAGGAGAAGTAGCCAAGGAAAGAGGCATGGAGGCTCTTGTGTATTGGGGAGGGGGGGTTTGAAAACCCTAGGTAGAAGGCAAGGTGGGATGTTCCACCCTTTTAGGAGGGAGGCATCCTCCCCCTCTCTATTGTGTTATGCATGGCATCACTTCGCTTTATATGGTTTTTCAACTGCTAAAAGTGTCCTAATGGAGAAGGTTATCTAAGTTAGGTTTTGGGAAAGTAGGGTAGTTGGGTGAGATAACAAAATCTAGGAAGGTGAATGGAAATTGGAAAGAAAGATTGGTGAAACTCTAAGACAACTAGGGGGGTGAGGTGCCACTTCTTAAGGAGAATGCATGGAACTTCCCTCCTCAAAAGATGTTTCACGTGGAAGGATAGGAAAGAGAGAGAAATGATATCCCAGCAATGGTGCCAAAAACTTGGTGTATATTTTAAAATTACATGCAAGCGCACAAATCAATGTAGTAGATGTATGCAAGTGAGGTTGATCCCATGAGGAATCTCACAGATTTTTCATGCAATTGGATCTTGCTTAAATAATCCATATTAGCCAAAAGAAATGGATTATAACCTAATATATGAATTGAAATAACTTGAAAACTTATACATGCATGAAATAGAAACTTTCTATAATTAAAACTTCCTAAAAGCTAGAATTGGAAACTATCTAAAACCAACCTAGCATACTACTAAACTTAGGCAATGATCAAATAAACCTAATCACGAGGTAAACTAAGTAACAAAACATGCAACTTAACATTAAAATGGTGCTACATAAAACAAAGGGGTGTGTGCATGATTCATTAAATGAATTTTCACATGAAACAAAAGATGGAAATTAGAGAGTATAGTGTACATGGTTATTGTAGCATGAAATTTTAGGATGCAAACTACTCTAGAATGAAATGCATGAAGTAAAGAGAGCACATGGAACAAATAATGGAGAGGAGACATGGTGCATATGAAACCTAGAGTGCAAGCTAACATAGAATGGTGTGCATGAATCTAAGAAGACTTTTAGGCAATGAATCTATCATGGGTATAGTGCACATGATGCTTAAGTGAAAGAAGCATATGAAATAAGAAAGAAAAATGGGACAACAATGAAGATTCAAAGACTCTAAGCATTAGAAACAAATAAGGAAAAGTGTGCATAAACCATGAATATATAATAAATTTAAATTATTACATAAAAAGTGCTCTCATTACATGAATCTAGAAAAAGGAAATTGAGCCAACTTCAAAGACTCACAACTAGATCCAATATTCACCATTCAATCTAATGTTGCTTGCATGCGAACCCAAAGAAGAACCAAGGTGCAAGAGAGTGAAATAGATGAAAACGAAAGCAATAGATGAGCAATGGAAAGGCTAGGAAATAAAGGAAGTTAAGGAACTAAGAACTTCACACAAATTTTGCTATCTCTTGGCTATCACTACAAGAGATTAGTGGCCCTTAGATACTAGGATTTAAAGACAAAACCAGAACCAACAACACAGGAAATCAAGCAAAGAAACACATGGACTAGAAAGCAAATCAAAACAACAAGGAATGAAAAGAAGCATGAAAACCAATATGAATTTAGAAGAATCAAACTTGGAATGGAGGAACACAAGAAGGAAGCATGGAGACTTCTTAAAGAAGGCTAAGACACCCAATGTATAATGCACTAAAAGTTTGATGAGTGAGAAGGGAACAAGGCGTGGAAGACCAGCCCAAAGGGGGGTGTGAAACTCCTTTCCTTAAAAGATATTTAAGAGAGAGGAAAGGCAGGGAAAGAGAGGAAAATATAAGGAGATATGGGGAGATAGAGAGTGAAGAAAGAAAGGAAGAAAAAGGGAAATAGAATTCAAGGACTCTTCTCCCATTGGTCAACCCTGCGTGCTATCTTACCATGTTTGATATTCATCCAACTTCCTTCTAATTATCCTCTTGAAAATCAAATATTTTCATAAGATAAATGCTTGAATTTCTCCTCCAATCGTGTGGCACCATGTGGCATGGTTTATATGCTTCATGGATCACTTTGGTGGCTCCATACTCAGTGGCTTGAATGGCTTAGTCCTTGGCTTCATGGCTTAAATGGCTTGTCATCCCTAACATGGGTTGTATGGCTAAGGTGGCTTACATCCTTGGCTCCATTTATTTCCCTTGGGATGATCTTGACCTTTACTTGAACTTTGTAACATGGTTCCCAGATCTCTTGGTCAATCTTAATCCTTAATTCACATCTTGATAAATCTTCGCCATTGGATCATCATCTAAATACCTACAAAAGAGTAAAATCCCTAATTAAATCCTAAAAATTTATTATAATTAGCTTCTGAATATATAAAATATCAAAATTTTGAATCATTAGCTTAGAAATGAATGTTTATGAATTTTTGTAAAAACCTTAGAATAATGCTTATAATTTATAACAAATGGACTATTAATCATGTACTTTTTATATAAAATTGGATACTTATCACACCTGCAACTAGCATTTTGCTAGTCCCAAGAAAAAAAATGTAAAAAATCATGAAAACAAAAATGATTGTCATTTTCGTAGGTACTCATGATTGCATTTAGCATATGCAATAAACCTGTAAACCTCGAGGTTAGCCCTTGTAGACAAGTTAGGTCTTGTGAGAGTTTGCATTGAATATATCCACAAAATTTAGTAAGGTTAAATCCTTTATTTATTTTAGAGAATTTCCTTCTGCTAATACTCTACTGGCTCTAATAACTCAATAAAGATGGATGGGAAATTCTACAAGTTACATACTAAAACCATTTTATTATAATTATATCTTTGAACTAAACATTATCCTCAATGTTTTGAAAGATAGGACTCCTATATGATGAATGGTAATGTAGAACACTAAGATTCTAGAATTTCGGGTTGCCTCCCATTAAGTGCTAAGTTTAACATCTTCAGCTAGACATATCCTAAACTAAATTAACTAAATGGACGAATTTCGCATTCCACTTAAGAATTTCACGGTAGTCAATATACATCCTCCACCTCAAAGTGTTTGGTGGTGATAACAATGTAGCATGAAAGAGCACTATGCATTTAACTTTCTTAGGACCAAATCAAGATGAATGTCCCCATTTTTATCAAATTGAGGAATGATAGTTCTCATAACAACCAATACATAACATTCCTCCTTTTCCCTTACATATTATTGAAATTGAGATTTAAGCTAAGTTTGGATTTCCCTAAAAGGTTTTCTTGTTTTTCTAAAGGCAAAGAAATGGTGGGGCTTAAACCTTTAGTGTCTTCTAATATGTACCCTAGAGTTGGTTAATGTTGGGCTAGGACATAAATTGACTCTTCTTCTTCTTGTTTAGCAGGCACAAGTAAGGTTTCAAGTAGACCTATATTGTTATCTGGTGTTTGGTCAAATAAAGTCTGGAGGTCCCAATTGGGTACGTCTTCTAGATTGCATGGCTCAATGTGATTGTAAAGAATTGTAATGGATCCTACTGGGAAGTGTCCATTAGTGGTGCAGTGTCCAATCAAGCATTTATTAATGGAAGTCTCTACATTGATATCAGATAAAGGAGGATTCCAAGAATCATTGCAAACTTTGTAGCTCAAAAGGATCATATGATATATCCATCCTTGTATCTATATTAAGGGTTCTCTCATTGTTCTTCCTCATTTGTTTCATTTCCTCACTCCATTGTGTAATGTTAGCATGCATTTGGCCTAGTTGAAATGATATCAGCTCCAATGAAAAAAAATTAACCCAAGAAATAAAGGACAAATCAGGGAATAATGAAAAGAAACAATCAAGGAACTAACTTGAAACTTAGAGTGCAAAACATCCAAGGAAAGAGGCACGGAGGCTCTTATGTATGGGGGGGGGGGGGGGTTTCAAAACCTTAGGTAGAAAGTAAGCTGGGAAGCATCCTCCCTCTCTCTATTGTGTTATGCATGGAAGCTCTTAGATTTATATGGTTTTTCTACTTCTAAAAGAGTCCTAATGGGGAAGGGCATGTAGGATATAGTTTGCAAAAGTAGGATAGTTGAGTGAGATAAGGAATCTAGGAAGGTGAATGGAAATTAGAAAGAAGGAGAGGTGCAACCATAGATCAACCAAGGGGGAAGCACCACTTTTCAAGGATAATGCCTAGAACTCCCATCTTTAAATGATGTTTCACATGGAAGAATAGGAAAGAGAAATGAAAGAGGGAGGAAAGTGAGAGAAAGATGGAGAAGAATAGGAAAAATAGAGAGAGAAAGAAAGAAAAGGAAAAGAAAGATAAAATAAAAGGACTCTTCTCCCATTGGTCCACCTTAGCTTGCCACCTATCCTTGTTTGACAAGTCAACTTTCCTCCCAATTATCCTCTTAATTTTTGCATAGAATAATTGCTTGAAAACTCCTCCAATCATGTGGCTCCATTTGGCATGGCTTAGATGGCTTCAAGGCTCACTTTGATGGCTCCTATGGTTTAGTTTCATGGCTCACATCCTTGACTTCAATGACTTGAATTTAGATTCTCCTAGCTTTTCCTTGATGGTTTAGGTGGCTTTCATGTCTTTACTTCATGCAAAGCTGATGGAATTGTATGGATTTATTATGGGCTCATTCTAATCACCTTTGATTCTTCCAATTGCTTCCTCGAACTCATTGTCATGCTTTGAACGTTTGCTTGATCTTGATCACCAATTCACATCTTGATCTACCTTAGCAGTTAGATTATCTTCTTGCTACTTATAAAAGATTGAAAACCCTAATTAAATCCTAAAAAATTATGATAATTCACATACTATGGATTAGCTCCCGAACTTGCAAAATATAAAACTTATACATAGGATTACAATACCTTAAGTGACAGAGGCATTGGAAAAGATGAAATGAAGAAAGGCCTTGGGTCCAATGATATATCAATAGAGGTTTGGAAGTACATTGGAGTAGTTTGTTTGAAAAAGTTGTTTAATAAGTTTGTAAAACCAAAGAAAATGAGATGAATGGAGGAAGAGCTCAATAAAGGAGACATACAGAATTACAATAATTATGTGGGAATCAAATTTATGAGCCATACCATGAAACTTTTTGGAAGTGATTGATAAGAGGCTATGACGTGATACTCATGCATGGGAGGTCTACCATGGAAGCTATTTTCCTACTTAGAAAATTGAGAGAGAAATATAGGGAGAGGAGGAAGGTTCTCGACATGGTTTGTACCGACTTATAAGAAGCTTATGATAGGGTCTCCAAAGAGTTAATATGGTGGATGTTGGGTGAGAAAGGGCTATCACAGGGATATGTAGACATAATTATGGACATGTATGAGGGAGTAGTAACAAATGTTAGGACTATTAGACAAGAGACCGGTAATTTTCCTACAACTATAGAATTTCACCAAGGATTATCATTGAACCCTTACCTTTTTGCATTGGTTATGGATGAATTAACAAAATATTTGCATGAAGAGACACCATGGTGCATGTTATTTGCAAATGATATAGTTTTGATTGATAAGATAAAGGAGGGCATAAACACAAAGCAAAGTTATGGAAAGATGCATTAGAATCTAAAGGTCTTAAAATTAACTAAACTAAAACATAGTATGATTTGCCTTAATAATTACTACAAGTGCATGGCTCAGTTGGAGTATAGAATTGGCAAATATGGTCGATCGCATGAAGACTCTTTAATAAATGAAATTTATTAGGAATAAAACTAAGGTAACTAAACAACTAGAAAATAAACCTTAAATTTGAATGCAAGCAATTAAACAAACTAGGAAACTATCTAAATAAGTAAGGAAATATAATAGGAAACCTTCTAAAACTACCACTAACTAAGAATTAAAATATAGAACAAAGTAACTAAGAAAAAGGAAAGGAACTCTTTTATTAATTGAATTGTTACATAACCAAAGTAAAGAAAGGGCCTCATATATGTCACTCAATAAGAGCTTGTACACTTCTTCAACCCAAAATACAATAAAGTTACCACTAAGATTTTCTCCTCTCCTTAACCCAACATGACATAAACCCAAAATCTCATCCAATGATCCTTAGAAATGAAGTAGTGGAACCAATAAAATAGGAGCCTTTAGACCTTTCCTAAACTATCACTAGCCTGGGAAAGAAAGAAGTATGATTGAAATACAAAGAGTTAGGGTATTTTCCATAATCTAGAAACTTTAAAAAAGAGGGTAGCTTCAAGGAATTTAGATAGAGAAGGATTAGAGGTCATACATCTTTAAAATAGGGCAGGCATATAAGAGGCTTTTGACTTTAAATATGAAATAGAAGAAAAGGAAAATAAAGTGGAGACAGGGCCCTTATTAGGACTCACCAATTCCAACCTTAGGAGATGAAGCAAGGAGTAGGCACATGGTGATCCTATCCTTCAACATGAAGCTGTTAACTAGGAATCTAAGTGGCTTTATGGATAAATTTGTGTGTTTCCTCAACCTTATCTAAGAAATTAGAAAGTTCCCTTAATTACTTAACAATGATTTCCTTTTCATTAGACCTACTTCATAAAAATAAATTAGAAAGAATAGAAAGAGGAATGATAAAGTGAATGAAATTAGAAACATGGTATGAAAGGATATGATAATGAAGGAAGGTGAATGATGAATGATGAAAGAATGTGAGATGAATGCAAATCTAGCATGAAATGTCCATGCGTTCAACTAAGCATGGGTGTGTGAATGTAATTTAAAATGTAAGATGCTTACACTATTTGATTATGATGTATGAAACTACAATGATATGCATGACTTTCTAAGTTAAGTTGCATTCTATATCTAGGAATCTAACATGTCTAAAGTTTCTCAACTAATCTTAGAATGTAAACAAAAGAAATTAGCTGGTTAAACTAAGTCAAATGTGTTAAATTAGGAAAGTGCTAAATCTAAACCAGAAAGAGCTAGATCTAAGAATCTACCATGCAACTACTTTCTAAAATGGTTCTAAAGTAATCCTAAAAAATTTCTAATGTGTATGGAAAGAAAATTAAAATGTTTTTAAAACTACAATGTAAGAAAATCCAAGATCTAAGCCTCGAATGTAAAATAAGATACTACCCTACTTTTAAAATAGGAAAGTGCCTAGAACATGAAAATAAAAGAAATTAAATGAAATTTGTACCACAATATTGATCTACAAAGTACAATACAACCTAAGAAAAAACAAATTACTCACTAATCTAGCATGAATACAACCTCAATAAGTTGAAAATTATGCCATGCATGTAAACTAAAAAGAATGCATCATCCAATATTGGATGGAATGTATTGAAAAATTAACATCTATATGCATACTAAACTTAATTAAATAGAAGGAAAATATGGTCATGCATCTACTCTATTCTAAGATGAAGAAAACTACTACGCTAAACATGAACTACAAAGCAAAGGAAGAAGATAAAATAACATGCAAAACTAAGGGAAACTACAACATTATCATGCATGCAAATCTGAGTGCATCATGAAGGACACATGTAACTACCTTAGCAATCTAAGTAAGTAAAATACACATGAATAAAGAAAAACAAAAAGAAAATAAGCAAGAAAAGGGTTAGAATAGGTTAAGACCCTACTTTAGCTCCAAGGAATTTTAATCATGAAAGCTTGAAGAGAGATTGGGTGAGGGTGATCTTCCTCCTTTTTGTCTCCTTTGATTTAGCCTTGAACTTTAAGGAAATTAAAAATATCCCTTAAGTCATTCAAAACACCTCTATTTATAGATTTTAGAGTGAGAGTTAAGAGGGTTGGATGGTTGAGACTAATCCACTTAAGTTAGAATCTAATCATGGGCTAGATATGGGGGTGGTGGGTGGAATTCAACTGGAGGAAAATGTAGCGGAGATGGAATGGGATAATATGCAAGAGGAAGAAACTGCATGAGGTTTGGAAAATCCTCCCCACCCCCATCTCAATTATAGGAAGACACGTCTTACTTGTGTGTCCACTTAAGAAAGCTATATATGGTCTAATGGTTTAAGGGCATGGTTTGCCAATTTCAGTAGCACATAGGATTTCAGCCCTACTTAGCCTTACCTAATACAGAGCAACATCGCTTGTCCTAGAGTATGGTCTTGAGGCAAGGAGCTGATTGGTAGCAACATTGGATGGATGGAGCACTGGGAACAAAGGGAAACTATCCAGTCAAACAAGGGAATTCATGGGAGTGAATGGGACGATGAGCCATATCACTACTAGTTCTAAAACAAGACTTCTTACATCAGGTTCTAAATTTGTGTATATATAGAGAAAGAGGAAAGGCTAAGGGATGAAGGGAATAAGCTGTGAAAGGAAAGAAATAGTAAATTGAAAGAAGGGGTAGCTTAAGAATGAAGGAAATGGATGTGGAATCAAAATTAGAAGGTGGCTGGCAAGGGGGTGGCTGGTAAGGGGGGAGGCATCTTTTTCTAATGGAGGAAAGTGGGGTGGAAAATGGGAAGAAATAGAATGAAACTAGAAAGGAAAAATAATGGGAAGATAAGGAATATGTAGCAAAGGAAATTGGTGAGGAGGAAAGGGAAAGAAATAGAAACCCTAAATGATGTAAGGACCTTTGGATGATAATGGGTGTTGGTGGATGGTTGAGATCTTGCTTTCTTTAGGGTTTTGTGTACTGCCCGAGCAATTTACGCTATTTTTAACAAAATTTGGACATTTTATGGGAAATAAACTATGTTAAATGTTTCACTTTATTTAAAATAATAAATAAATGAATTTATGAGGAAACTTTATACCATTAGATTCTACTCGAAAAATGGAATCCAATGCCTCAAAGAACGCCGAAAACGGAGTTTGTATGAAGAAGTTACGGCCGTTTAAAGATTAGGGGCAGTTCTGTAATTTAAACAGAAAACGAAAAAGGCAGAAAACACAGGGGGCAGTTTTGATAACGGCACCCCATTGTCTCCAGAAACCCTTTTTCGCCTGATTTCTCTAGAACACACCAAGGGAATGGCGGCACTGCCATTGAGGGGCACCGCCTTCTCCCCTCTATAAAAGCCCCATCTCCCCTCTCCAAAAACACGTTTTTCGACTAGTTTGGGACTGGGGTTTCTCGCAAACACTGAAAACCCATCTCAAACCCATCCCTCTGTGTTTTCCGGCAATGGCCAGGCCCAAGTCAGGTCGGCCATTGCCATTTTTCCCCATGCTCCCCGTCTTCTCTTTTCCAGTTTTGACATTGGGGTTTTTTTGCTTCACGAATTCCATCAACATAAGGGTTCAAGCAAGTGAGAGGAGCACGATCTCTGGCGACCCAGGTAAGCCATTTTTCCTTCCCTTCTCTCCGTTTCACTTCCCCAGGTCCGATCCAGGCTGGATCTAGCATTTTTTGGCCAGAAATCACAGGACCCAAGACTGGACCAACGAAGAAGACGATCCTGGGCGTGGTGCGTGATGCACACCCGACTGAGCCCATGGACGAACCTCAGGCACGTGACTGTGCACAGGGGTGCACGACGGTGTATGGACGTGGCCTTGGTGCGTCCTAGGCACAGTCCTGGTTCGGCCGGGACGCATGGTCGGCCCAGGAGCCAAGGCGCATTTCACCTACACCAAAGGCTTGTTTGCGCGATGCCATCTAGGACGCGCGTCATAGCGTGTCACCGGGGCATGCATGTGCACGTACGAACACTGTCCCTAGTGCGGCCTTTAGGTGCACGCGACATGAGGCATGGGTCCTGGATCGACTAGAATGCACGAGGTGCCCTGGGGGCTTAGACACGCCATACTACACCAGAGGTGCATCCATGCGATGATGCGCGTTATAACGCGTCACTTGAGCATGCATATGCGCAAGCAAAATGCGGTCCTTGGCACGGCCTTTGGGCGCGCACGCACGTGAGGTGGCCGCGGTTCAACCAGGGTGTCTTGGGAACTGAGACACACGGACCTAATGAGACTTTAAAGTTAGGATTAGAGGACAATTTATAGAGTTAGCCATGAATAGTAGATCCATATCATAGGATCTAGCATGACAAATGAATTAGGCAAGGACCATGGACCTTAAAAGGCAGATCTAGCTATCTAATATCTAAATAGATTGAAATTAATAAGGACTCCTTGTATCCATTCATATCTAGGAGTTTATAAATGAGACCCAAGGATGGGTTGAGTGATAAAGGACGCAACTCCAAGAGACTTTGAGGTAGGTACTCAATCGCTACTAGACTTTTTAAAAGAGCCATGATTGTTTTGAAAATGCATGTTTAAAGTATAAGTATATGACTTGTTTAAGCATTACTTAATTCAGCATACATATGATAAATACATTATGCATAGACATGTTTTGCAAACAATTACATATATTGCATGATTTGTGAGCATTGAGTTCTTGAAAAATTGCATGTCCTTGAGGGTTACCAGAAGACGCTGGAGTGCCCAAAAGACGCTAGGTAGGCAGTTGTGAGGGCTAAGCAGTTGTGAGCGACCCAAAGAGGACAGGTTTTGAAAAAGAGGTTTTCGCTTGTTTGGTCTTATATGATTTGGGCTAATAAGCTCATGGGCGCTATGCCAAGAGGTCTGGGTTGTGATGACCCGGGTTTTTGAAAACATGATTTGTAAAGTATTTTGAAAGGCAGGGCCCTTAAGAGTGTAAATTTTTTTTTTGGAAAACAAAGCAGCAGAAATTCTTTTCTTTAGAACTTGTTTTGAAAACCCAAGTCACCACTTCATACATAACATAAGTACAATTTGTGTACAAAATAAAATTCCATTTAAGGAATATACTTTTATTAAACTCCAGGATTCATCCAGTGGTTCACAAGATACCAAATCTAGTACAATACTTGTCCAAATTACATAATCCAAAACTCAAGCTCACCATACAATAAAACTCTCAACAAAGAAAAATATATATCTTCAAGGGTATACCTTGAAGATTATTCTCTTCAAGTCTTCTATAGTCTTCAACTCCTAACTCTCCTTCCCTGAATCTGAGATATTGCAACAAGTACAATATCTCAACAAGCAATGCTTGGTAGGGGATTCAAGAAACATAATAATTGATAATGTAATTCCAATACTTCATAATCTCAATATCCTTGAACATACTCTTTACTTTGTAAGTTATGTATATCTATATACATACATACCCTTTATGGGTAAACCAGTTAAATTCGTGAAAATAGTCAAATATCACTCCCAACTAAGCTGATCAATTCTCTTTATTTTGAGAATTTAGTATTACAGCTAATCTCATACTGGGAATTTCCCTTCTTAGGAAACATTGGTAATATACAATTACCTAGCATTTCGTTATGCTATAACATAAGGCATTTCACTGTGCCTATTCCCATATGCATCATAGTGCAAAATAATCAGAAAGGTTGCTATGCTGCAATCTGATCCGTACTAGCGCGCTCGGATAACTGCCCTGTTCACCACTGATACCACGGTGGAAAATATTATGTCACTGCCCGTATGGGGGGGCCAAGACTTTCACAATGGTGGCCTTCCCATAATTTCCACCACCCAACTTTTAGCCTCTCATTGGGCAAGGTATCATCATATTATCAAATTTCAAGGAGCGGGTGGCCAAACCCTCATAACTCCTCTAGCAATAGCATCCCCTAGGCTCATGCCTATTAAAACAAACTCACAAGCCTCCAAGCTTGTATGTAAAATAGATTTCATATATATATCAGACCATATGTCTGTTTACTTAGGGCTAAAATATTTTCTAGTTCCCTATTCACTTATAGTTTAGTCCTTGACCATCTTATAGGTGTTTGGTTGAATCATAAGGTTTTCAAGAGATTTACTATAAGTATTATCATTACTCTTGTCAACATAAGATCATGAGTACAATCATGTATATCTCATGTAAATGCATTCATCAAATCCTCCTACCTTTAAGGATTGATCTCTTTTCCCCAATCTTCCATGATCCTGACCGATGTATGTAATCTGTACATCCATACATATTGTCAATATATAAATGATGAACAATCCTATTGATCACTAGATCTGATGTTTAGAATGATCTTTAGATCATTCATATCTAAGTATTTTTCTACCTCCAAGTCTTTGTATGTTCATCTCCTTGATCTTGATCTTTCATAGATCCTTTGATTGACAATCTACACATGTTGATAAAGATCAAGGTCCTAGATCTTCTATCATCTAGTTCTTCTTTGATCTAAGTTCAGTTCTTGGATCATCCCTATGGAGGATGATCTTGGTTTTCTTCCTTGAATCACCTTTCATCAAGGGTTTGGATTATCTAATCTAATGAACTATAACAAGTATACTACTAAACATACATACTAAGTACAATATAGTGTTCTTATTCTTATTGTTCTTGATCATCCAAGATCTAATGGATCTTGTTTGATCGTCCTTATCTTACTTACTATTTTTATTAGGGTTAGGTAATTTACTAACCTTTTATGCTTTTATTATTATTATTCAACTAGTTAATGTGCTGATTGAAGGTAGCTTATTCAAGCCTAAGTCTAGACTGCTCCTCTTATTTCCAATTGGCTATGGCTTACTAGCTGAATGGGTGAACACAAAGTGGTTACTTCAATCCTCATGTAAGGAGGCTTTTAGACCTCACAAACGTCAATAGAAGGTAGGGGAAGAGCGAGGCTCTATTAGATAACCCCCTTAACCACTATGTTCATCATTCACTAGAATGACCATAGCTCAACCTTTCATAAGGTTCCTATAAGCATGTTTACCCTAAGTACTCTTTCTAATGAATTTTAATTAAGTCCATGAATATTTATACTGTCATTCATGGGGTTTATTATTCTTTTCCTAATTTGGGCCAAGGAAATGATAAATGATTCCTTATATTGTCCTACTAACTATAGCCCTTATTAAGTCAAAATCATTCATTTATCTTAGTTGTCCATGAATTTCTATATTTCATTAGTTTACATTTTTGGTGATTTATGCTCCTTGTATCTTAACAATTAAATAAAATTTGACAATAAGTAAATCATCAACTTGAAAGCATAAATCAAATATAAGCTTAACAACTATATACTAACATTCTTCCTATGAATGTAACTTAAGCTAGTGAAATAAAACTAACATGATCCTATGTTATGAAACACATCTTCTATCATAATGAAATCATGTTTAAATCCTAATTTACACTAACATGATCCTAAGATAATCAAATCTACTAACAAATTACTCATTTAGGGCATATCATACTAAAATTTAAAGATTACACTATCATGCTTTCTAACTTAGAACATAAATCACATTTACACTTCTATATTCAATAAAAGACAATTAAAACTTAAAACATAAATCACATTTACACTTCTATATCCAATAAAAGACAATTAAACTAATTTTATTAAGATTATTAAAAACCTTTAAATATGATCCAACCATTAGGTCTTAGGTGTTTTTCTTTAGATTAAGGATTTTAATTACCTTTAGGGCTTTTAATCCATTAAGATCCAAAAATCATATCCACTTGATTTTGTCACATTTCCTCTATGATCTAACTGGATTCCATCATAATATCATCCCTTTAATCTATCCAAGGATCTGATCATACTTGATCTCATTGATCAAGTGGGTCCCTTTGTATTTTTTTTTATATTTTTTTTTTTAGGGTTTTTCTACCATAAAGGGTAGATCCCCTATTTTATCCAAGATCTGTCCAAATTAACCATAGATATTACTTTATTACATTATTATATCATCACTAAAATAAATTTCCAAGATCTGATCACCTCAGATCTTGAAGATCTTAAAAATTGGACACTTATTTCCAAAATACAGAAAAATACAGAAATAAATTTTAGAAATATTATGAATTAATTAGAAACTAGACATTACAAGATTTCCATAGCTTCTTTCTGATCTCAATTTGGAGTTCATATGACTCCTCAATCATAAATTGAAGTTTTCAGCCGTTCCTAAAATCCAGATTTGATCTAAGCCCACCAGAATTAATCTCTCTGAATTGAGGGTCCAAAACTACTCAGATCATTCTAAAACTTCTACCCTAGGGTTTTGGACCATTCTGGATTGATTGGTGGAGTCAGATTTTTCATCTGAGCACTCCATCATCATGAATTAAGGGTTCTGTTGTTTACTTTAGTTTTACCTTTTTATTACCAAAATTAATTACAGTAAAATAAAAATTACATTAAAAAATACTAAACATATATGAAAAGTATTTCCACTTACTTGATTGGAGAGAAAACCTCATTTATATGCTCAATTTAAAAAAATACCTTGTTGATGAAGATATAGCCTAAAATCCACCTTTCTTGCAAATACCGTTGTTTGAACCGTTGGATCTTGAAATTTCTTTGGGGGTTTTGTAGAATAGATATGTTGGAAAGTTTTGGATTGTGTAATTGATCAAATTAGATCTGGGACAGAGTGCCTAATTGATTTTAGGTCTCTTGTTCCAATCTAAAAAGAAAAACAAGTTGAAAAGAGATCTAACTCTTGGAAATTTTGGGTTTTTGGGGAGGGATCTAAATTTAATTTTTCAAGGAGAGTGAAGAGAATTTCATGGGGAATTTATGAGAATTTTTGGAAGATTTTTGGGGTTGTATTTATAGGCATTTTGGGTCTTTTTCCATGATTATAATATGTTATTTTTTTAATATAAAATGGCATGAAAGTCTTCAATGCTCCCATGCCTAATTTTTCTTTCCCATGACTAGCTGCTCTTTGTTGACCCATGTTTCACATGGGCTGCTGATCAAATTGGTTGTTGGGGATGTGGTGGTCCCATGTGGGCCCCACATGGTGTAAAAAGTCTGTTTTGCCCTTTATGCATAAAATTTTGGATTTTATTCCCATGATCTCAGATTTGAGTGTACTTAGTGGCGTTGGATTTTTATTTCTCAGTACATTCTAAATTTTGATGTTTTATATTTTGATTTTTGGAATATTTTGGTTTTTGGGTAAAATTACTATTTTACCCCTTTTGTCCAAAAAATGAAAAACTTAAGGATTTTTCATCCGAATTCAAAATTTGTCGTGCTTACAATCATTTTGAAGGGTTTGCTAAGTTTAATTTCAATTTTACATATCTTACGATTTGATTATACTTTTATAAAAAGTATATCTTAAATAACCCTAATATTTCAGCCCAAAATATCTGAAACTCAAACTTTATTGATTTTTCTCAATCAATTTACAAAAATTGGGGTTATTACATGGGTTGGCCTCCAGCCTCTACCACTACTAGATGGAATGGGTACCACACCCAAAAAAGGGCAACGTCCCTACGTCGACTGCATGTGGTACAGGGGGGCTACCACTAGTGTCACGGCACTGGGTCAACGTGTCATATGCCCCGTTGAGGCTATGACCGAGTGTCCTCAAGTACCTGGGGACCACATGGCGGCAAGGTCGTGGGCATAGTTTGGACCCTATGGTTTGAGGATTTACTTGCATTGCATATGGCATGACATGAGGGTGGTCGACGATACCAGATATCCATGAGTTGGATTCAGTTGAGCATATTATGCATATCATTATGTTTATGATATATGATACTTTCGACTTGGATTATGCTATTTCTTTAAGTCGTCAGTATTCCAGTGCGACAGTGGTTTTTAATATCGATATTGAATATAATTGTTCGAACCTGCACATGTTTTAAAGAGCATATGATTTTAAACATAGCATGCATTGCAAAACTAGTAGTAATAAACTCCTACTGAGTATAGTATATACTCACCCTATCCTTAACATTTTTCAGGATATTTTCGCTTACAAATAGAAAACACCTCAGGAGATATTAGTGCTACGAGCAAGTGAATAAACAAAGGAGACAACTATACATGTGAGCAAACTCTCTACCCTTTGGACATGTATTTGTATTTATTTACAATTGGGCTGTGTGCTGTGACTGGATAGATCTGGGGAAAAACATTTATGATTCCTGAAGTTTTTCAAAAACTACTTTGGTTGTTGTGAAAGCAAATGACACTCGGGGTTTTCAAAATGAGTTTAAAACTAAAGATTTTCCGCTGCATTACATGGTTTTTATAAAATGGTTTTCAAATAGGGATGCATCCCGCCTTAGGAATTAGATATTGCATTTAAAAATGCATGGGAAAACCTGGGTCGTCACATTTTGAGTTGTCTTTTGAACATAGAAAAGGTGGCTAGGGTTTCCTTATTTACTTTACTTCAATCCTATCCCTTAAATCATGCTTTCCCTTACATGGATGGATGAGATCTCTTTATGATATGTACATCTTCCTTAAACTTCATTTTCGGTCCATCTTTAGATCGGATTGCCCTAGGATGAATGACTTTGGTTCTTATAGTAGAATAATTGTGCTTCAAATATCTTGTATGGATAGGACATCCAATCATTAGTTGATTCTTTTTCCTTTGGTTGAATAGGAGAGAGAAAATAAGTAAAAAGTCTTCATGTGGGCACCATTCTTCTTTTCTTACTGAGAAGCTTTCATTGTATAGGATTTCATTATATATGAATTAAACTTCTTCTATAAGCTTTTAAGGTGGTGAAGTGTATGCATGAATTGAAATTTGCTTACCTTTTCACCCTCATTTGAGTAAAAGTTGTACATAGGGTTTCTGATCACTCTGATTTTGATAGTGACACTCAATCATCATTGTGAACCTCTGGGACTTCATTTTTATATGTGTGAACCATGATGTAGCTTGGAAGGTGAAATTGCTCTTTTAGGAGTAAAATTGACAATTTTGTGTATTCCTTTTTTGTACCATGGACTTGCAAAATAATAGAATTAACCTTAACTAGTGATAACTAAGTTATGAATAGGACTAAAATTTCTAAATGTAAAGGTACCTATGTAATGCTTCTATATCTATCAGAGTATATGGATTGTAATTTTAACAAGGAGAGAAGCAAGAATAGAGCACCACTAAAGATTGATAACCAAGAAGTCCTATAAAAGAACACTTCAGATACTTAGCATTTATAATTCATGAGAGCAAAGAAATTGAGTGGGAGGTTACCTAGAGAATCCAAGCTAGTTGGAACAAATGGAGATGTGCCTTTGAAGTTTCATTTGATTGGTGGTTTGGACATGTCCAACAAAGATAGAAAGCAGCATTAGTTTAAAGTAGCAAGGTGATCTAAGTTGAAGTTTGAAAAGGGTAAGGGAAAGCCCAAAAGAACATGGATAGAAGTGGTGAGAAAAGACTTAAAATATTGGGACTACATGAAGTAATGACACTTAGTATAGGGGAATGGAGGAGCAAGATTCTTGTGTTCAACCCCTAATTAGGATAAGGTCTTAATGATGATGATGATGAAATATTACATTTTAATTTGCCCCTTAACTAAATTTTTTCAACCCAAGCGCCCTCCTCACTTGTATCATGCACATAATCCTAATTCTCATTTATTACATCGATTAATGATGGCATTATTTAAGTGATATAGACATAATCTATTACAATATCTCCTAGGTTGTCTTCATCATAGAAGTCCATCGAGGAGGTTGATAGAATAGTTGACTATCTCATATCATGTCCATCTTGTACATAAAATATTTATTTTGCATGAGATAACAAAATAAAATGATCATTTTTATAACTAATCTTATTGAGTTAACCAATGCCAGTCCAAATGCATCGGTTTAGATGTTGTTTTTATTATGTTCCACCAATTGCACATAAACATAACCACATCTCTATAAGTATAATCTGGTGTCCATATCTATTGTATAACCCTTTAATAGGTGTTATTTGTCACAATTGGATTATCGCACTTTGAAATGGAAAGGAAAGTAGAATTGGTAACTAAGTTGACCTTGGTTATTCTATTACACTCTTGAGTTAACATGATCTTTTGTGTAAAAGAAATAACCATTGATGGCATTCTAGCATACTTTATTACTTTGATCTGGGTCCCATCACCATCCAACCCAAGGATGACCTAGAATATCTCGTTGATCGTGTACTTCTGTATATTATGTGAGATGATTATTATAATTGAATTATTAATTAGTATAATATGTAATTAGTAACAAGTGAATGAAGTTAGCATTATTTCATTTTACCTCTAATGATGCCAAGTAGTGAAGGTGTAAAAGTGCTCACATTGCAGCCACTTCTATTTCTTTTTATAACTTAGATACCTTACTTTTAGGAAGTCCATGTTATCGATAAAATGAAGAGATGTAAAGGAAAGTTTTACCCCCATTTTTTTGTACAAATAAAACATAGGAAAATATGGAAGCAATTAGAGAGAGATATTCTGTAATGACTCAAAATTTTAAGATATTCTTGTCAAATATTAGTAACCCTTTTTCAATCACAGTCAATCATAGTGTTTATAATTTATGAAATTTTTATATTTTATCTTTTTTGAAAAATAATTATATTAAATAGGTGGATAAATGTTCTATTTTATTTAAAATAGGTAAAGAGAGAATTTGCTGAAAATATCTCATAACTAGATTCAACTCACAAAATAGAATCTAATGCCTCAAAGAACATTGAAAAAGGAGTTTGTATGAAAATGTTATGAGCATTGGAAGATCAAGGGTATTTTGATAATTTAAAGTTTTAAAAAGAAGAAGAAGAGAGACAAGAGTAAAAAAAGTAGGGTGTCATTATGATAATGACACCCTCTTCATCATCCCCATGTAATCGACGAGTCACCCCACGTCTATGCTAGAAAAGTGGTAGGCACCGCCCCCTTTCTCCGGTCATCCTCTGCAGCACCACCACGGGATGGCACTGCCTCCCTCCTCTATAAATCTCACCTATTCCTCCCCCTCTCCTTCCATCACATCGGTGACTTCTCCTCTGGCAGCCTAGGGTTTCAGTAGGCATGAACAAACACACACTCATTGGAAAAGCCCTCCTCCTATTCCTCTGTGGTTTCTAGCACTAGCCTAGATTTATTTCCTTTTCCCTCTTTCTTTTCTGGTTTCCCATGTTCCTTGCATTCTCCGATGACTCAGGTTTCTCCTTCCCTCAACTTTTTTGGCAACCCAAGTTTTCCAACAGGCACAAAACCGCTGCACCCATCGAAAATCTCTGGCTTCACTCCTTCGGCTGACCTTGGTAAGTTCTTTGTCTTCCCTTTTTCCTCTTCATTCCTATCTTTTTTGGTAGAAACCAGACCAGGGACATGTCGGATATACTTTCACCAGCCAAAATATAACTGATGAAAGATAGATTCAACGGATTTGATAGGAACCATCACTGGGATAGCTCGAATGGTTGATCCGAGCCATCCAATGAGTCAGTGGGACCCCGAAAACCTAGAAAACCTAAGACAATGGAAACACTGAGGCATCCTAGATGTTGATTAGGGACAAGGATGATTGGACGATCAGATCGCCTCATCCGATCAACCTGATCAGGTACCCAAGACGCACACATGTAATACACATCCAAAACACGTGCTCTGGAGAGTCCTTCGGGCATGTGCGGCATGCGGGTGCTATCTTGGTTCGATCGGGATGCAAGTGCGTCCTGGGAACTATGATGCGTAGAGCTTATCTTGACATTTTTTGGATCCAAAAATAAAATCTGGATCATTAATGAGATCTACAACACTAAAACTGCAATTAAGAAGGTTATATAACTCTAATCGAAGATCCAAAAAAACCGTTGCGTTCGTCTTGACCATGCAGACCTAATTATACAATAAATTTTAGGATCAAAAGACTATTTAATGTGACCATAGTTTAAAAACCATAGAAATCTCATAGATCTATGAGATCAAAGATGATCAAATCACATAAATTGATCCATTGGATGTATTAGGAGATCAATATGCCTAAATCAACCCTAAATTATGTACATCTACCTTTGAATTGTAGATCTGGCCATTCAAATTAAGTACAAACCTAATCTAAGCATCAGGATAGGCAATCTGATTGTTCAATTACAATATCTTGATGGCATAAAAGTTATTAAAGGTAATCTAACCATTAAATATTAGATTTATAAGTGAGATCTAGCTGCTAATTAGTAAATCTAATTGATGATCTGTAGAGAATGATACTCGAATTCTTATTATCAAATAATATCCAGGACTTCACAAAAGTGATTCAGGATTCGATTGAAGAAAAATGTGATTCAAGTGACATCGAGGTAGGTAGTTTAATGTTACTAAGTTTTTAAATGCATTCCAAAATCTAATTGATTTACTCTACTCTATTATCATGTTTAGTATGCTTTTTGAGGCCTATCTCACCTATTCCTCCACGGTGACTATGGATATGTCCTCGAAAAGGGTGTTGTGAATACTTCCAATGGAGGCTATATTGGGCTGGTCTCTAAATATTGAAGACACACGATTCCAGAATACATTCTGATCATGAGCATAGCTAACCCTATCATTTCGGTTTGATATCGATATGCATATTGCATTGAGATGGTCGTAGATGCGTACTCGTGACTAGTCGGCTTGATATGTTTGCCAACCCATCGGCTTGATGTGTTCGCCGAGATATACACATGCATGATATCTATCATGTGGTTAAAATTCTATTATTTGAATTGATCGATTACTACTTTAATTATTACTATCATACGAATTATTGATTTTGAGCATTGCATTGATGTGTTTGCCAAAATCTTAGTACATGGATTGAGTTATTACTACTCTATGATTTTCGTAATATTTATATTGTTGACTACTAGATTTCGATAAAAGATACCATGGTTGAAAATATGTAAATGAGCATATGATTTATTCATAAATATGCATGCTTATACAAAAATAAATTGCATGATCATTACATGGAAAGTCTCTCTTGAAACCATGCATGTTGCATGCCGTGTTTTCAAAATAGTAGTATCAGTTCACTTACTGAGTATGAGAAATACTCATTCAAATATATTATTTTTACAGATTAGCTCCAACAGGATTAGAAGAAGCATCAAGAAATGTTAGTACTACAATTAAGTGAACAAAGACAAAGACAAGTATGAAATGTAAGTATATGATTTATCCTTTGCACATGTATATGTAATTTTTACAACTGGGTTGTGAGCTGTGACTGGATAGATCTAGGATACATATATGATTGTCTTAATTTTAAAAATCCCTTTGTTCATCTTGAAAGCAAATGACACTCGGGGTTTTCAAAATGAATTCAAAATAAAAGATTTTTCTATTGCATTGCATTGCTTTTATAAAACTATTTTCAAGTAGGGATTGATCCCACTTTAGGAATTGGTTTTGCATTTAAAAATGCATGTGAAAACCCGGGTCATCACATATTCAAATTGCTAAATGAATGGTTGAACTCCATCAAAGTTGTTTTACAAGATATAAATGTATGTCTAGTTCTATTCTTTATGTTTTACAATTGATACATGACCACTCGAGAGAGGTTCGCCAACCTTTGTATCATCAAACCACTTGATTCTTTCTTTCTCAAGATTCCAATAGTATTAAATCCTAACAATTGCTCTATGCAAAACTCCAATGCTTCTTCTATAATGTAACATTTGGTGACATACTGCTCTGCCTGATTATGGTTTCATACATATTTCATGAGTAATGAATCCAAGGGCTGTACTCATTCAAATATATTTTTAAGACGGAACTATCTTAAAAATTCCTCTATGCAAAACTTAGATCATCAATAGGGTTTTACACACTATTCTTCTCTCCTTTCTATCAAGCATATAATTTTCTTTAGGTAAGTAAGTTCCTTGACCTATCATGTGGATGAAACCTTCTCTTCAAGCCCATCTTCATAAAATCCATTTGAGTTGCAAGTCCATCTTTTATTTTTCTTGGTGGGTCAAGTGAATAACCAATTCAACTCTTGCGTACATTCTTTCAATGTGCATGACATCAGGCTTATTGCAAGCAAGCAAGGATTTCCATTATATATGTTTAAAGTCTTCCAACAACTTTTAGATTTAGGGTTGATGCCACCTGTATCAACCTTTTCTAATACTTTCTCATCCTGTTAATATTCTTTTAGCTGTCCTTGTCTCTAAACTACTATTAAATTTTCCCTTCTTAAAATAGTATAGACAGTTTCTAAGAAACCATCTTCAGTAACCTAGGAATGCCATGTTTTTGTCATATTTAGCTGTAGGACATGTTTAGTCACTACGATATGACAAGCATTGTAACTCTCCATGATGCATCTAGCCACATTATCGTACACAAAGAAGTTGCTTATTATCCACAATGATATAGCCTTAAGCGTGAGCAACTCTTTCTTGTATGCATTATAAGCTTCAATCCCTACATCCCACGATCAACAGAACTAAGTACATGTTGATGTTGTTCCCTTGTTTCTTGGATCTCGATATCAATATAGTTTACATCATGAACTTCCTCTTTATGTATAACAATAGTGGTGGTTGCAACAAACCTTTATAATAAGCCAGAAACTATACTTACTACTCATAGAACCATGAAGATTAATCTTGTCTACAAATATTGCAAATCATAGGTTTCTTGGTTTTTCTCCAAAATCAGGCCACAAGAAGTTTATAATCCTTGTAAATATCGATCAACTATTCTTTCCTTTGAATGCCATACTAATTTCTTCACTATTTTCATCATATGAAAATTCGTTTGAACTTTGGAATGGGGGAAATACCATAGGACCTTTGCAACTGTGTGTTTCACTTAGTTGAATTCATCTTTAACTTCCATCTTGACTATCCAGAAGTTGCTCATGTAGTTTTATCCTAATGCTCATTCCTCTATAAGATGTAGTCATTAAGACAAGCATTTATCTTCTTGAACTTCAACCTTAAGTACAGCCAGGGTTTTCTTTGCCTCCCATTTGGACTTTGCTAATTTATTCTCCTTTAGTAGCATTTTACCTACCACATTTAAGACTTTTGTAAAAGCTTGTTCTAAAAAAAAAATCTTGGTTTCACAATGTATAGTTCTACCAATGTAGATAACTTTGTATAATCTATACACCCAAGGTACAATGACTCATCGACTTACTCCAATGTAGTATGGACGGCCTTGTAAGTCATCATATGCATCTTAAGACATTGATACACTTCCCACAATTTATTCATATTCACATCTTTTTGTGCTAGTTGAGGGTCTACGAGGAAGTTCTTCTTTATGTTAGATCCAAGGGCTATACCTTTCATCAACTTCATTGAAGCACACATGTTCTTTCAACTCATCTACATGTACCTTTTTGAGGTTTCCACATCTCGGGTATGGATAGCTCATTAGATTACACTTACCCCTTCTCTAAGTATAAATTCTATGAACATTTCTATTCATTACTCATATTCACTTAATGAGTAATGAATCTAAGTTCCGTCTAATGAATCCAAGGGCTATACTCATTCAAATATATTTTTAAGACAGAACTATCTTAAAAATTCCTCTACACAAAACTTAGATCATCAATAGGGTTTTACACACTATTCTTCTCTCCTTTCTATCAAGCATATAATTTTCTTTAGGTAAGTAAGTTCCTTGACCTATCAAGTGGATGAAACCTTCTCTTCAAGCCCATCTTCATAAAATCCATTTGAGTTGCAAGTCCATCTTTTATTTTTCTGGGTGGGTCAAGCGAAGAACCAATTCAACTCTTGCACACATTCTTTCAATGTGCATGACATCAGGCTTATTGCAAGCAAGCAAGGATTTCCATTATATATGCTTAAAGAATATTACCTTCTTCTTCCAACAACTTTTAGATTTAGGGTTGATGCCACCTGTATCAACCTATGTAAAAAGAGTTTTGCACAGGCATTTGAGAAATACCCATTCAAATATATGGTTTCATACATATCCTTTTAATGCCTGATTATATAGTGTGTAAAATCATCTTATTATATAGGAATTTTTAAGATAGTTCTGTCTAATTGTCTCAAATTTTCTTTCTAAGATGATTTTGTTAAAACTTTATTCCTCTTCTTGTCTCAAAATGTTCCAATTTTAGTAGTGTTCTCTTCCAAAAATGGTGAATTTAGGGGCATGGATTTCTCTCACATGGATACTAGCATAGCCATTAATGTTAGTGCCATGTCTATTACTTTGTTTGTCATGGCTTATCTATTTATTATCATGCTCCATTATTGTCTAAGCAGAGTACGGTGAATCCGAGTTCCAATTTGTTTTTTTGCCTCTTCAACTTTGTAACAAGTTTAGTTTGTTGGATTATGACTCTGTAGGAATGTCTTTGGATAGTTCTTCCCTTTCTATTTAGAGAAGGATGAGAAGATTGAGAGCTTCAGGGTGAAGAAAACTTGTTCGATTGTTCCAATTCAAAGTTGAGTCTAATTTGGTAAGATGTTAAATATCTCATTCGTCTTCTTTCTCTATTCTCATGATACAACTCCTGAAAAGAAATGTTATAGAAAAGGACTTGAAATATAATGATCTTAAGAAAATTCAAAAGTATAAAAACTAAAGAATGGGTCTCTAGCTACTTCTAGATGTTTCCTTTTTAAGCTTGTTCAAGCATGTTCTAAGTTAGCTCAAGTCTTTTGACTCTAATCAATACATGAGGGATAGTTGGTCAAATATCATTTTTAGAAGATTTTGCTTATGAAATACCTATTAGTTGTAAGTTTGAATATGATATCTAATTTGAGTGTCCAACTCCATCCTAGGCATTTTAATAAATAAGATTGATGTGCAAGTGTTTAAACCTGTCCTTTTTTTAGTGTTACCTATTAAACCTCACTAGATTGTTTGGGCCAAATCTGAGATCTATGCTCAATTTTAATTTAATCCTAACTATTGCTTCATATTACATGATAAAACTCAACCTTACTAGAGATGAATGGTAAAGATATTACCTTTCAAACATATTAAAAACTTCTTCAATCCATCGTTGTTGTGATCCTAAACTTTTCCCAAGAGCACAATTTTCTCCTTTAAGTAGAGGTGACTTTAACTAGAAGAGAAAGTAACTAGAACTAGAAGTGTTTTCCACCAACTAGTGAGAGCACTCAAAAAGGACTATTTTTTCACTTGATATAGCTGAGGCTATTATCACCACATTTTATATATTCCATTTCATGTGATTTATGACTAATTTTAATTGAAATGGAATGAGGAATTGAACTTTGTCAAAATTGACTCATGTGGAAATGAATTCTCTAAAATCTCAAAATCAAACCTAAATTCAAAATTTGGAATCAATGATGAGAGCTTTCCAATGACACTAAGAATGCATAATTGTAGATTGGTGTATAAAAACCTCTAAATTTCATAAATATGAAAGGGATAAAAAATTATAAGGACACCTTCGTCCATCTATCCTATCCACTTAAAACTCTCATAGATGATGCATGGGAGGAACTTGACATGAGGGGATTGATCCTCCACATGGAGTTCAACTCCCTGCAATGGAGGAAAGAATTAAGAGAAAAAAGGAGGAAGGAGAGGAAGAATAGAAAAGGGAAGAACATGGGAAGGAAGAAGAAGAGGGGGAAAAGAAGAGGAAGGGGAAAAGAAAAACTTAGCTTGCCACTTTCTTCCATGAGCTTGCCAACAACAAGAATTTGGAAATAGTGAAGAGAGGATGTCAAACACATGTGGACAAAGAGATAAAAATATGGCAAGTATCAATGATATGAACTTTCATCCTCTCCAATAGCTCAAAATGACCAAAACCTTTCTGATTTCACGTCGATACATCGAGAATCAACGATGGATAGAGAAAACAAAAATGAATGATTAAGATTGACAAAAACACAAGTATGTGTATGATCTCATTTCAAAGATTTGAACCATTCATATTGTTCCTTGTTTTGTTTTAAGTAAAAATTCTTTGATTTCTCAAAGATTGATGAAGAATTGATGCCATAATTGGAAGAAAATAGCAACTTCAATTGCTGCAAAGAATTCCATTGACCATGCTCATTTTCCATTAATTTTTAGGCCAAAACATAAATGAAATGCTCTCAAATTCTTTAGGAGTGAAGGTAAGCCTTTGATCTGCATTGATCTATTGTTTAGGATTTTCAACATTTTTTATATTTGATCTAATAGAATTATTTTGTCATATCTAGAATAATACCAATCCAACCCATTCTGATGAATAAAATGTGACCAATTAACCAAACAACAAAACTATGACAACTCAAGATGTAGATGATTAACGTTATGGAAGAGACACATGTATATATGATCTTAGAGATTCACTAGTTATATATGGCGTGTGATTTATGTCCCCTGTCTCTATTAATATGAAGGAATTATTCCATTATAGATCACTAAATATAGTGAAATCAATAGTGCACAAGCCCTAGAGAGGGCTTAGTCAATCCATGATGTTTGTTTCATATTTATTTTTCTTTTTGTTTGTTTCAAGAAATATATTGATCAATTTTGATTATTTCTTTTTCTATTAATTCGACTATATATAGTCACTGCCAATGACCATTTTTTGGTCATTTTCTCTAGCAATTGTGATAGAATTCTGGGCATGATGATAGGATTCCTGCAACATTAAAACATAAAATTATATATTACAAATCATCATACTTGATCTAAGCATCCATGTCATAAGATCTCTGAACAAAGATCATCCAACTATTGCAATTTTGATCTAACACATGGTGTGGGAGTACAAAACCTAGATATATGAATATCAGCATTAAAAACAAAATTAGACACTATATGTACATACCTTAGGACCTTAATTTCATAATAACAATGATCTTTAGTAAGAATGACAAATCAAATGGGCATTAGTTGTGCATGGTTTGATTTGACTATTCAAAACCAGATTGGCGACTATCAAATGTTAGTAAATGTGATTGAACCTTGATTAGCTATTGGGATTATTAATACATGATACCAACAACCTATAATTGTGTGGATGTGTGATTTTTGGAGTGTGCAACTATCTAAATAGTCAATCAAAAACCAATAGTTTGGGTCTGCATACCCAATGAATAATTTGTAGTTATCTTGTTGATATATGATTGAAATTTAAGATATGTGAACCCAATCTATGATTAGATTGATAGATCATCACATCTCAAACCCTTTGTGTGTTGATCTGTGGCTAGAAAAGCTTGATCTATGGAGATCTAATTCTCTATGGGTGGATCTATCATCATAAGGAATCATATTTGAAAATGTATTGATATAACAATCTGGAAAAGAGCCTCATTCTAATAATTGATTTATGATTCACTTTCATGAGAGATTGGGATATGAACATTATTGGTTAGGTTGATTAATGATACCAGTCGAAGGTGGGACACAAGTGAAATTGAGGATAGAAACCACATGAGGTGGGTGGATTAAGAGGGCTATTTTGGAATTTTAAGATTTACAATGTTTTGATAAAAATGAGTTCATACAGATGATGGTATGCATGAGAAATGTCCCTTATTAGAAAAAAAAATTCTGTTAGCATGTTCTAAATTTGGTTGTGATCTCTTAACACATTTCCCTTCATCAAATCAGAAGTTGAATGATTAAACATGAACTTGACATGCTTGGTTTTTCCTAGTTGTAACATTAAGACAAAAGAGTTGTAGGTCTACTCACCTTGGTTGGATCAAACACCTACGTCTAGTGGATGTTGTAATACTATAAGCATGGTTTGACTCGTATACTTGCTACTAACTTGTAAGAACTTGTAAATTTAATACTTACAAAATTTAAAAATGTCCAATTATCATAGAATGCTAATGGTTACATTAGTTTCAAAATAAAGAATGTATTACCGCTCCCCAAGTTTTGAACTAGAAGACGATCTGAGAGACTTGCTAGGAGGTGTGATACTTTTAAATGAATGTTTTAAGAATTGTTTAATGATTGATCTTAAGGTAAAATAAATCTTAATACGCAAAGACTCATACTCATGACTAGAACTTGAGGGAGAGAATCCTAAGATTTTCATAACCACGAGATAAAGAAACACCATATCGGTAACCTTTAACTAGGATTATTTTAGCCTAGTTTTACTACTACTTGCTGAGTATGTTTAGCTACTGATTTGTGTAATTTACAGATATTAATATTCATTTGAAATGCTCAACTTTCATTCTTGAAAATGGTTCACTGATGATATTGATATCTACCCATATGGCCTAAATTGGAAACATGTTTATTCTTATTGATAAGGACTCTAAAATTGATTCTGGTATGGTTCACTTAACTATATGTGTTTTTATTGTTTGTTAAATACCCATCTTATATGATCATTGGCTATTCCTTTTTGAATGATTGAAGGCATGAGAAGTTTCATTATCTTCTATAAGAAAGGTACTTGTCATGAGTTATGAACCAAGTATGAATGGCTGGATACCAGTTGTTTTTTAAATGGATATAGGATGATTGGTTTGAAAATCAAGTGCATTATCTAATGAATGATGAATACATGTTTTGAAAGCTCTTTGAAACCATATTTTATAGCTTGTTGAGGCTATGGATTTGAAAGGTTCTCATACCATGGATGATTGGGCAAGTGCTTGAATGAACAGGCGTAATTACCATTGGTGATTAGGCAAGTGCTTGACTGAGCAGCTGTAAGTCTCAAAGACACTATGCTAGGAGAAGCAAGGGGCCCTGTCCTCTGATTATATAGGATACTAGCTTGATTGGAGATTAAATTTGGAAGTTGGATTCATGGGGATGCTCCCAAGAATAGCCGATAACCCTTTGACGACTAGTGATAGTCCATGTGGTATCCATGGAAAATGTAGTGGAGATGGTAGTTACCTAGGGAGATGATAGCACTTTACAAGCATAGGTGTCTGGTTGGGATTATGGACATGTGGTGACATGTCAATCATTTTTAAGAGTTTAGACATGTTTGCTAGATGTAGGACTGTATGGCACTATCTTGACCGTAGGATCTTATGCATTTGTCCTAGTGGTAGGATAGTATGCCATCTGGTTTCATCGACTGACTTCATCTCTTTTTCTTTCTTTTTTTATACTGTACTTTAATGCTTATATTTGTAAAGGAAATGACAATAGGGATTTTTAGAAATGCTTTTCAATGAAAAAAACTTTTGATGTTTAATTTTCAAAAAGAATTTTCAAATAAGGGATGTCCCAAATTCAAAAAATTTCTTAAAATTATTATAAAAATAGTTGGCATCATAGTTTTGGTATTAGAGCCTCAAATTCAACTATAAGTAAATTTCTTGAAATAAATTATTAGAATATGAGAATGTATGAGTTAGTATGTAAATAAGTGAAAACATTGTCATGTTATGGAAGATCCATTTACATGGACTACCTCTTAAGAGTTGAAGTTTTATCTTGGATGGTGTGTGTAGAGATTTGGAGAGCATGACAAGCATTGTATAAAAATAGTTAGAGAATTATTATGAAAGATCAGGAGATAGTCATAATAGATAAATCTCTTAGAAACATGGAGATTAAAAAACTACCATGCCTGAAGTTTTATAGTAGTGAACAATGTTTTTTAGAATTGCTAGGAAAGATAATGTTCCAATTTGAAGAAATTTTGAGAAGTTTTCATGGTTATGTGAAATTAAATGCTTGCAATGAAGTTATACAAAATGGTTTTAAATTTATAAGTATTTCATAGTTATAAAATGTTTTGAGTAATACCTTTAGAGGATTGAAGAGAAACATATAAGGAAAGAACTGAAGCAAATTAAGAGAATTATGAATCTAACATGGTGGTGAAAAACTAGCTACAATTAAAATTTTGGATAGTTGTAAACCTAATCCATATGAGATGTTAGTAGTGTAAGAAATTCTATATACATTTCCTAAAGATCTGCTTGGACTACTACATTAAAAAGGGAGGTATATTTCATTATTCAGTTCATACCTAACACAGTTTCTATCTCAAAAAAGCTATACGAAAGTAGCCCAGCAGAATTTTATTAGTTGGGGAATCAATTGTAGAAACTACTAGAATTAAAGACTTATTAAATATTCTATTTTGCTATGGTAAATACTAGCCCTCTTTGTCAAAAGGAGAATGAATTATAGAGATTTTTGGTTAGCTACCAAATATATAAAGGAGACATTGAACAATGAGTATCCCCTATCTTGAATTGATGACCTATTTGATCATCCTTAAGAAACTATTGTCTCTTAAAAGATTGATTTGAGGTCTGGTTATCATCAATTGAAAATTTCTAAAGAAAATTTTGATGGATATCTTTATGATTATAATATAATGACTACATAATATTGAGTAGGTTGCTTGAATTGATTATCATTCTTGTTCCATTCATGGACTTTATAAACGCGATGTATAGACCATTACCCAAATTAAACTACCATTGTATTTATGGATTACATCCTGGTAAGAATAATGAGTTAGAAGAGTATCTAGAATATGTTAGAACTCATGAGTTTTACATTAAAGGCAAAAATGATAAAATATGGATTGAGAAAGTCAACTTTTTAGACCACTTTATTTCAAAAGGTAGTGTTATGGTGGACCTAGTGAAAATAGAAGTAGTGAATGTTAACCACTATACCATTTTCTATGTTACCCACAAATAGTGGTGCTTTTGATGTGTTTCAGGGAAAGCATCTAGCAAGGATGTGGGATGCATATTAATGTAGGAGAAAAAGGGTGATTACATATACTATATCATTATTGGAAAAGTTTGAGAATAATGATCCTACTCATGACAATGTATAGATAGCCTATTTGGGAAGAATTTACAGAATAACATTGACTTGTTAACAAGTTATGGACAAGCATTAGAATGCACAGGGGAAGTAACATTTTGTTGTAAGTTAGATCAAAAAGCTATGTTAATAAGTAATATAAAGACTAAGAAGAATGAGAAGAATGTGTATCTAGAATTGTTGAAGAATGACATAAAATTGAAAAAGATTTGGGAGTTAGAATGCATCTAAAATTGCTTGAGGAATGACATGGAAAGAATTTCGAGGATAAAATTCCTATAAATGGAGAAGAATGTAATAAATCCAATTTCTAAATTCAATTTCATGTGATTTTTAACTAATTTTAACTGAAATTGAAGCAGGAATTGAATTCCATCAAAATTGACTCTTGGGAAAATGAATTACCTAAAAGCATAAGATTAAACTTAAAAACCACAATATTTGGAATGTACATGGCATGAACTTTCCAACAACACTAAGAACATTTGAAATGGAGATCAATTTAGTAAAATCCTAAATTTCACAAATTTGAAGGGATCAAAATTTAGAAGGACACCCCCTACGTCATCCACTTAAACTCTCACAAATGACGCATGGGAGAAACTCTACATGTGGGGGTTGACCTAACATGTCGAGTTTGACTCCTTGTGATGGAGGTAAACAAAAGAGAAATGAAGGAGAAAGGAGAGGAAGAAGAAAAAAAGAGGAGAAGAAGGGGAGAAGGAAGAAGAGGGGGAAGAGCAAGGAGAAGAAAGAAGCGGAAGAGGAAGAGGAAGGGAAGAAGAAAAACTTAGCTTGCCACCTCCTTCCATGAGATGCCAACAAGAAGAATCCAATGATGATGAAGAGAGGACATCAACACTAGTGCACATAAATAAAACACATTTTTAGGATCAATGATATGAGCTTTTGTACTCTCAAGTAGCTCAAATCAACTAAAGCATTTTGGTTTCATGTAAATCTATGGAGAATCGATGATATATCAGAGAAAACAAAAATGAATGGATGAAAATGGCAAAAGCATAGGTATGTATATGCTTGCATTTCAGATATCTAAGTTACTCATATTGTTCCTCATAACATTTTGAGTAAAACCACCTTAGTTTCTTAAGGATTGATGTAGAATTGATGCCACAATTTGAAGAAAACAACAACTTAGGTGACTACAAAAAAATTTGGTAGCAGTGTTGGTTTTTCATCAAATTTTTGGGCAAAATGCCTACAAAATGCTGCAAATTCGTCGAGTGTGAAGGTAAGCCTCAGATCTATAGTGTTCTATTATCTTTTTCATGATTTTTCATGTGTTTTCCAATTGCATATAGTCATCGCTAGCAACTATTTTTTAGTTGTCTTCCTCGGCGAGGGTGATCGGATTCTAACAACGACAACTAGATTTCATCAACATTAAAACATGAAATTATATAGTCAATAGCAATCATTATGTCAATCATTTTTAAGAGAATAATATGAAGATCTACCAACCTTTGTAAATATAGGTATGCATTGGATGAGTTTTCCCCAAGGAAGCTCCCAATGCACTATTAACTAGTGTCTCACACAAACTTGGAAACTATTTTAACTCTCTCTTTAATTAGTTGGACTTTTTAATTGCTACTAAAACAAGTTAAGATTTGATCTCTTAGGTTTTCTAGTTGTGGACTATGTCTCTTACTAAAGAAGTCCACGTGTTCCTATACTACGTAACCAAATTTAGTAACTTTAGTCAATCGTTGACTAACTTGATACACTAGTGATCACTCGCTTACTAAGGGGTACCCCATATATGTCGATCCCACTAGTGGATAGTTTAAAAATGATAAATAATATAATCAAGATATCTACCAACGATTATAATAAATGGTTGTACTAATTACATAAATTACAATTTTGATGCATGTTATCAAGTTATTATCTTTGCGCCATTTTACCAAATAGCCCTCCCATATTTTGCATGTTTACTTACACGTCTTTGGTAGGCATGAGACTTATAATAAACAAAATGTCCAAGCATAAAAGTTCATGTGAACCCCATCATTTACTACTGACTTTAATAAATCAATTTGATAAACTTATTTATCAAGCACCATGCATGGATTTGTCAAGTCCACTCTTTCATGGTTCATACTTTAATATCTTCTCCCACATGAATGTGGGTTTCATACTAAGCATCTTAGTATGACATCTATATTTAACTTCTACCTCTTGGTACCTCAAGAGTAAATGCTTGGCTCACTTTAAGATTTAAATCTCCAAGTCTAAGAAAACATAATTATGCTTTATTAGAAACATTCCTTTAATCATGTCCACTGAATCATCTAACAAGTTAAGATCATATCCCATGTACAAATACACTTCCATAAACCTTCATTTATGGCTTGAATCTTTACTCAACTGATTGAGAAAGATAATTTTCTATCATCACCCCTATAACAAAGGGTTTTCAAGATGGTTATAAGCATATATCTAAGATAGTTTCTAAACCACCTTCATTGTAGCAATCTTAAAAAATTGGTTGAAAGAAGATGGTTTGAGAATCATCTTTAAAAAATATATATATTTTAAGATGGTGTACATAACCTTCTTAAAAGGTATGAACTTTTTAATATAGTTTCTCATAACCATCTTACAAAAAGTGGTTTTTAAGACGAACTTAAAAAGTCTAGTTTTTTAAGATGGTTTTGACAAATAGTCTTAAAAATTTTCTTAAAAATATTTTTTTACCTATGATACAACATTTATTTTCACATTCCAACATCCCCTAGTTCAAATAAATAAACCACATATACTTTAAGAAAATTAAAAAATAGATGACACACGCCCCCTATAAATGAAGAAGTTTAGTATTTTCTCAAGCAACATAAAAATATAACATTGATCAAGTTAGTTCAAGTGTTCTTATAGTAAAATATATACAATTCAATTATAATTAAAAGAGAAATACATAATATGTCCAGTTGCATCTTATTTCATTCAGATTTAAATAGGAGCAAACCCTACTTCTCTGATCGGGTTGCACCATCACTTGCAGGAAAACATTTTTAATTTAGTTTACATATTCTTTCAAGTAAAATCCATGAAAATCTATGGAAAAATATAAGATGATGGATAATATAGTGTCTTACCTTTCTTAACTGTGAGACCCTAACACAATCACATATGAGGGTTCTCATGTATCTCAGACCATAATGGCCAAACTCCCAATTGAATGTTGGCTAGGGCACTTCGCAAAAAAAAAAAAAAAGGATTAATAAATATCAATCATGTCTAATTGTAACTTTAGTTAATATATAGAGTAACTAACTAGTCTTTCTTACCTTGACCTTCTTCCAAGCGAGTTTTGGTTGGTGCCAAGTCTTGACTAGTTGAACCCATCTTAACTAAGTACTTCAAATTTATAATTCAAGTGCATTATATGTCAAGAAAAGATTAGTTATCAACTATTAAACTATTATAATACATGAAATGATTAAACACTTACTTATTTACAATTTTCATTTATGGGACACGAATGTGCTCTCCACAAGAATAAAAAATAGTCATGATCACCATGAACATTCAAAACATGTGGCATCCAATGAGACTTATCTACACAATCATGTGAATTACAATTAAAGATATAGCCCTTAAATAATGTACATGTGTGTAGAATATAATTTGGAAATACAAATAGTTAAAGGTTACTCACTATTATAGGAATCATCAATATCTACCGTTTGAGCAATAGAAAGACCCTACTAGAAATATTGTCTGCTCACCTCTCCATGGGCCATTGCTCCCTCAATTCACAAATGACACCAGGGTTAAGGAATTTGTAAATGTCCTTGATCTCTTATGTCTGCATTTGATCATGGAGGTACCAAAAGAAAAGGAATAATTATTTCTTATCATTATTAATTAACACATAATGTTAAGAGTCTATATTGAAGCAGATATTTGCACACCCAATATGGAAGAGAATGTGCACATGTTCAAGTTCATCCCATTTATAATCCTTTATAAGGTCCTTTGTTGTAAGTAGTACTTCAACTGCATCATCAGCAAGCACTATGGGCACTATTTGTATGGGATTGATTGCTTTATCTTTGTTGATAAGTCGGTAGAGGGACCTTTAGCTTAGAGGTGTGTTAGGTGGAACTTTCAATTGATCCTTAGACGATGGTTGTAAAGTTGTAGAAATTATTAATCAATATAAAAATATTCATTGAAGACATTCAATTTTATCATGAAAATAAAGATAAAAACTAGTATTGGTTCAAGAGCTTAGATAGGGGATGCTGGTGTGAAGGAGATCAGCCTCAATGGTGCATGCTGCTACTTTTGATTAACATTAGGTGCAAATAATAAATAATTAAATTGAGATTTTTCTAACTCACTAAGTTTTCCACTGATACATATCTAAGTTCACCTCGTGTGACACCATGAGTAGTAGCTTTTATTACATAGGCACCCACTAACAAATCTTGTATGTAATTTTATGTGGAAAAAGTGTAAGGTTATTGGTTCTTGTCTAATGTATATAGAAATATTACATACATGCCTCCATATTTATGTGATATTTGTAAATATCATTTACAATGAATAAACAAATCACAATTGTAAAAATTGGGGTATTTTTTTTTTCTTTTGTTTCCATTACGATCTCACATTTCTTAACACTCCCTACAAATAATCATCAATTTGAAACAATCCAACTCGATGTTGCAATAATCCCAATTTGTAAACTCCATTTCATGTTATTTTTCAATTTTATTTTGAATGAAATGTAAATTGGTAATCCCACATTTTAAGTTTTATGCAAATTGGCCTTTTGAAAGACACTTAGTTGACCCTCAAAACCCCAATATTTGGAATGTATGTATTGATCGACTCCAGCTACACTAATTTTGCATGAAATGGAGATCAGGGGGTGGAAAAATTGAAAATTTCTACTCAATTGAAAGGAGGCCAAAATTGATAATGAAACCTCCTATTTTGTAAACTGTATGTGAACGCACCAAGCGAGGGGTGCAACATGTGGATGCTAACCCACCACGTGTCAACTCAGCTCCCCTACGATGGGGAGCGACTAAAAAGGATGAGGAACACAACAAAACAAGGCATGGAAAGTTGGAATAGGGAAAATTCCTAACAACTGGCACCCCCTCTGTGCAATCCATGTTTGTTCGACCTCCCCACCCATAAGAAACCTTGTTGTTTAAACTCCCATCATGATTTCATGCTCAATTCCTCTTCCGATGAAGCACAGAAGGGTTTTCCTCTTCTCTTGTTCACTATTCTGGTTTGGTTCCAAGTAATGACTGAGCTAGGCGATCCTACGCAGCAACTGAACTAGGACTATCAGCCATCTGCGAACCCCACCTCCCCCCTCCCCCCTTTCCCTTTTCCCTTCTTCGACTAGTGTTTCACAACAGGCACACACTGTCCAATATTTCTCCTCCTCCCCCTTTGTTTTCTCCGGGGCAACTAAAAACCCTCATCAACCCTTCTTCCCCTATCTCCCACTTACTTATCTCACTCTCCTTTGGATGGCATCGCTCCACTGATGTGCTATCGTGCCCTCTTCCCTTCTCTTCCTCTTCTTCCTCTATCCACCTACGTGCTCAGAACCCACATCCCATTCCCTTTCTTTCTCTTCCCTTCACTCTCCTCTAACAAGCATAGCTCGACTGACCGTGCCAGTCCTGTATCCCCTCCTCTCTTCCTCTCTCCCCTCTTCACATACAATGCCTGAGTGCCCAAACCATATCTCTCTTCCCCTTCTACTTCCCCACTGATGCCCTATCGGCAAATGATGCCGACTTGCCTCGTTCCTCCTCCCCAACAACCATGGATAATTGGTGATTCATTTTCCATAATCGGACACTTGATTGCACACCACATCACCAAATATCTTACCGATTTGACCATCCATTGTAATCCGACCATTGATCTATCTCCAATGTGGCAAATATGTTACTAATCGGACCATCCATATTGGTCTAACCTTCGGACTATCCCCAAAATTCAGATTTGTGATCTAGTTGTGAACCCCCACACAATCCAATCATTGATCGATCACCAGCACCTCAATTTATGACCAATCTGATCCAATAAATATGATCCAATTGTCGATCTATCTCTTGAACCTAGATTTGTGGCTAATCTAATTTGTTCATCATGATCTAACCTTTGACAATCACTGAACATCAGATATGTGATCGATACCACCCCTTTAGGATAATTTGATCATTAATCAACGACTTAGTACCTAGATTTGTGATCAATATGAACTCTCAATTAGATCTTAATATATATTTCACACAAGATCATCTAATACGTGATTAGATCTATCCCCTTACCATGATCTAACCATAGATTAGTGAACCAAGTATTAAATTCATGATTGGTTTAAGTAATTCACCTTGATATTTCTATAGATCTATCATAAAAACCCTAGAACAACAACATTTCTAGGTCCTTCCTAAGATTTGTCCATTGATTGACCATCTAAAGCTAGATCTGTGAGATAAGGCATTATAGCCCTCTCTGATCTATAAATTTTTCATGGTTGAAGTAACTTGTTAGCATATCCTTGATTCTTGGTACATTGATTAGTAGCAAAGACACTTGATTTGAGCCGTCCATTTTTGGATCTACAACAAGATATGCAGAGTGGTCAATCAAGGAAATGTGTCAAAGGAGGTACAAGCTTGAAATGAGGATAAGCACCACATGAGGTAGGTGGTTTAAGATTTACTATCTTGGAAAGATTAAAAACTATTATGTTTTGATAAGAATGAATTTATGCATATGATGATTTACATGTATATTGTCTTTAATTACAAATTTATGAAAGCATGCAAAAACATAGTTGATATTTAGTGACAGATTTCAATTTGTCAAAATCATGAATTGAATGACTGAACTCAAACATGAAAATGTCAACATTGTCAAAGTTATGATGCCCCATATAAAAGAGTGTGAAATACCCCGTTAGACTAAAACTTATATACATATGCCTATTTTTTGTGGACATTATAACTCTTTAAACATGGTTTTGTCCAACATCTCTTAGGACATTGTAGCATGCTCTGTAGGAATACACTGAGATCTTTAGATTCTAACTAGACTTGGAACAACTATTTGACATATAAACACACACACACACACACACACACACACACACACACACACACACTATCATTCAAGTGAAATAGTAAGGACATGTAAACATGCACACTATAAGGAAGTGTCCAACACGAACTCAACATGATGTAGTGAAAAATTGTCCCTGTGGAACCAGCAGGATCACGAATAGGAAAAAGTAACTATCCATAAGATAGAATCCCCTCCAACTTAAGTGTTGGGTCTTAAACTCATGGTAGGCTAACTCACAAAAGAGTACAGAAGATGTTAAACTTGTTATAAGAAAAACTAACGGACTTAGGCTGCCCTTATACACCATGATTAAGAGTACCTCACTAGACTAGCAATGCACCTCTAAAAGTTAAGGTTAGTATGTGTAACAACCCTCATTTTTAGGTTCTTTTCTGTGTAATTATAGTACATTTTTATTGTAATGGAATTATAAATTGAAAATTTGTCACTTCTTTGAAATCTCAGAATTTGATTGCAACATAAAAATTCAAGTTGTCTTAGAAAATTGATTCTAATGACACTAAGAATGATGAAATCAGATTTGGATGAAGAAGTTATAACATTTTGAATTTGGAGGGTATTTTAGTAATCATTTTGGAAAAGGAAGGGGACTTTTTGTAACACTCCTAATTTTTGTAAGGAGATGGAATAAATAATGAAATTAAAAATTTCAAGAAAAATCAGGCTAAAATATTAGGGTTACTAAAAATGCACTTCTTATAGAAGTAGAATCAAGATTTAAGACATTTATAATTAAAAACATACTCGACTAACCATTCATAATGACTGCAAGCACAGCAAATTCTAAGTTCAGATGAAAAATCCTTAATTTTCTCTATTTTTAAGAATAAAAGGGTAAAATGATAATTTTATTAATAATCAAGACCTAAGACTCTAAAATTTGGAATGTACTCAAAAATACGAATCCAACGCCACTAAGTATGTTCAATTTCGAGTTTGGGAGAATAAAACAAAATTTTCTACATAAAAAGGCAAAATGGTCTTTTCACACCTTCGTGGGGCCCACAAGGGGACCACGAAGGGATCCAATGGCTAGAAAACATGTCATCATGAGTCAAACCACTACTAGCTACTAATGGAGAAGGAGGTGGTAGTGGAAATCTAAAGACAATTTAATAATAAAAAGAAATGAACATGATAATTACATGTAATAATGGAAAATTCCAAAAACTCTTATAAATAGCTCATAAAATTCCCAAAAAATTCTCCTAATATTCTTCACGAGGTCCCCTAGAATGCCACAAAATCCTAGCTCCAAAATCCTCTCCAATCTTCCCCAATTCCTCTTTCTTTCTTATTCTCTGTGGGCTTGTCCTTAGATACACCCTAGCAGATGACCCCATGTCTGCATCGGGCCCATCTAGGGACGCGTCGTCCCCGATGAGCCAAGGTTTTTTCTTGGAAAACCCTATTTGAATTAACCATCATAGTTGAGCCACTAAGTTTCAATCTCTCTACTGTTGGATCAGTTCGGATTGAGGAGATCTACAAAAGCCCTAAGAAAGTTTGATGATCCATTTCTTGGATCACTGTGAAAATCAAAACGAAAACAACTCCGATACTGGTTGCCATCTCTAGCATGTTTTTCAAGTTATTCCATCCAATCTAGCTTTTAAAGAGTGATCTTGAACCATTAAATGTATTCAGGGCGTGGTGATCTACCAAAGCCCCATGTCTTCTCTCATTCTCTGGCAACAGCAACATCTAATTTCACGAGTGTATGCATTTGTTGGTGTCTAGGGTTTCTTATCTTCTTTTCGATGAAAATCTCTCCCTCCAATGAAACTTTCTTCATTAGATCCGACCAGGTAAGTCGCCCTTCACTCCTCTTTCAATTTGGGTGTTTAATTTGGGTTTTCCGGCCATTGATCGTTTATGAACAATGGATCCGACATGAAAAGTTGAGATCCCAACAATCCACAACTTAGATGCAACATCTGAGCTGTTGGATGGATTCCTAGGGCCCAACAAGCCCAAGAGATGAAATCTAAGCATTTGGATGACAAGGATGGAGGAGATCTAGCGGTTGGAGATATGACGATCTAGAACTAGCCGCTAGTCGTCCCTGCACCCGTAAACCCAGATTTGATTGGGGCTATCAAAATTTTAACTGAAATCTTAATTCTTCAATGAAGAGCTCAATTTTTGCTCTGATTCTAGATTTGAAAGTTTCTATAGAATCCTTATCACTTTTAGAAGTTATTGAAGTCATAATATCTGTGTTTTAAATTGTATTTATTTGTGATAATTGGTAAAATCCGTACCAAAGGTAGTGGATCATGATTTATATGACTTTAAAATTAAAATCTGAACCGATAGATGGGTTCAAGAGGTCTCAAAAACATAAGGATCAAGATCATAGTAAAATTTATATACCTCTAGATCAAGTAATTAAACACAAACAGTAAGATCAAATTTCAACTCTTCAAACAGGCTAAAATCTTAAAATCCCAATTCTGATCTCAATTAAACTTCAAATTGAGATCAAAAAGTTGGGTTGGATTCCTATTGATGGGAAGAAGCTATTGAACTAATAAATCAAAAGTTTATTTAATTAAATGCTTTGAATTTAAGTAGATAAGTGTACTAACATCCTTGATCTACAAGATCTGGGATGATCAGACCATCCAAACCATGTTGGATGATGATCTAATAATATACTAACTTAAATAAATGGGTTATATGTAATTCAATTTACAGATCTTAAGAGATCTAGCCGTAGAAGTAGTAAAATCCATAAAAATGAATGGTAATCTCCTTGATCAAGTTGATTAAGGACGATTGGATAGAATGGATGTATTTGGAAGATGGTATGAGTTTAATATTATATGGATTGATGGACTTGATGATGATGATTTGGGATAGATTAAGATCTATGCCCTTAAATTGGATAAAATGACTTGAGATCTTCTTGATCGGTTGGATCAAGAAGGATCAAATCATTTGATGAGAGGAATCAATGATCTAATGATGAAATTACATCAAGAAGATTTATTAGATCTAAAGGAAAATGAAAAGATCAAGATCTAAACCCTAAAAGAGATGAAAAATGAATAACGACCATTGGACATGATGAAAAGTTATGGACTGTCCAATTTTCATTTGAATTATTGAATGTTATTATTTTCATTTATTGCTTGGTAGATTTAATTGTGGATTTATTTATTTAATTATTTATTTATGATTTAATGCTTATGTTATGAAAATTACATTGAAAATGTTATTAAATGAAATTAGAATTGAAGGACATTTACATGGAATGAATGACATGGACTTAATGATAGTAAGGGCTATAGTTAGTAGGATAATATAAGGAATATCATTTCCTTGGCCCAAATTATGAGAATAATGAAACTCCATGAATGACATTTTAATGTTCATGGATTTAATTAAAATGAATTAAAAAGAGTACTTAGGGTTGAAATGCTCATTGGAACCTTATGAAAGGTTGAGCTAAGGTCACTCTAGTGGATGATGAACATGGTGGTTAAGGGGGGTCTCTAATAGAGCTTTTTCTTCCCATACCTTCCATTGATGTTTGTGAGGTTTAAACGCCTCCTAACAAGAAGATTGAAGTAACGACTTTCTGTTCAACCATTTAGCTACACGATAGAGTTGGTGATATTGAAAGATTTAAGAAATATAGTAAGAAGAAATATATTTTGGAGGAATGCTGAAATAAACATGAGAAATGAAGACCTATAAAGAAATATTGGTTGCTAAAGTTAAGTTTAAAGTTGATTATGAATGAGGTATAAATCCAAATTTTTGGAGAAATAAGTGGCTAGAAATTTTAAGATATTTTGAAGATCTTCAATCTTACAAAAGATTGAATGAGGAAATATCTATAATAGTTGAGGAAAAGAACTTCAAATTATTTGAATGAGTTGAAACAACAAATTTTAAGGATTACAAGTGATTGTAGAAATTACATTATGAAAGTAACAAGTATCTGAGGGAAAACAAAAAGGAAGAATCAATGTGAGGATGCATTAAATATAAATGATGTTATTGAAGAAATTAAGTACCCTTTTACTCTATAAGGATGAGCATTTTCCAATTTATAAGGATGAACCCTAAACCCTCAAATTCATGAAAATGAAACATCATAATATGAAATCAAAACAAATTTTAAGTTATATGAGTTGAATAAAGGATATTCATGAATTTGAGGAGAATAAAATATATTAGATGAAGTAGTAATGATATATGGAAATGGATTTAAGGAAATCAAGAGCATTTATACAATATATGTTAGACACTTGCAAAACTTGTCAACTATATGGTAAGTGTACATGTTGATTGAAGAAAGTAAAGTTTAGGGTCATATAAATTTTAAGGATAGTATGGAATTTGACCCAACAAAGGTGGAATATGATACTAAATTTTGAAATAACAATGACAATTAGAGAAATTTATCTCTTACTGATTGTATAACATCAGGACATTCTTTTCGTCAATCTTGCCATTGATTACATAAACCCTAAAGAGTTTATGTTAGATTGTTGAGAATTGAAGAATATATGATAAATTATGGAGTTTCTAAAGGCTTGAGAATGGATGACTACAAAGTCAATATGGACTCTTTTAATTGGCATTATCAAGAATACTTTAAATAAAGTGTTAGTATGATATGGAAAAAAAAGAGGTTATGAGGTATGCTTGAAAGAAGCATGAGGAAATGCATAATCTAGAAATTTTGAAGCCAATGATATATATATTTAAAACTATGGCAACCCCAACATGACATGAATTGAAAACTGACATTCCCTCAAGCTAGGGCGTTCCCCATAAGCGACGCGCTGCATTAGATCTCGGGTGCGGTGAAAAATAGGCAAGGGTTGCTAGGGCATTCTCCCAGAAGCGACACGCTACATCAGATCCCGAGTGTAGTGAAAAGTGGGCAAGGGCTGCTAGAGTGTCCCCTTGGAAACGATGCGCTACATCAGAACCCAGGAGTAGTGAAAAGTGGATATGCGTTCATACCATGGAGGTCGAGAAAGGTGATAGTAAATAGGGTATCTCTAAAAAATAAGATTCACATCACTACATGGAATATAGGAACACTGGCAGGTAAGAGTTTGGAGTTAGTAAATGCGGTGAAACGTAGGAGAGTCAATATCGTTTGTATCCAAGAAACCAAGTGAAAAGGGGCTACAGCTAGAGAAATAGATGGGTATAAATTATGGTACGTAGGAAAGGAAAATAACAGAAATGGCATGGGAATAATAGTGGATAAGGAATTAAAGGATAAAGTTGTGGATGTTAAAAGAATCAGTGATAGAATTATAATAATAAAAACTGTTCTAGGATGATATGGAGGGAGTCATGCAAGAAATTCCCAACACTGAGGGGATATTTATAGGAGCAAACTTAAATGGCCATGTAGTAAAAGATAAGGAAGGATATGATAGAATACATGGAGGGTATGGTATAGGTGAATGAAATGAGACAGGGGAGAATATCCTCGATTTTGCCTTGTCATATTACCTGTCCATTGCAAATACACTGTTTAAGAAGAGGGATGAACACTTAATAACCTTTAAAAGTGGACTTCATAAAAGCCAAATAGACTTTTTTCTACTTAGGAATAATGAACGATTTATATGTAAGGATTGTAAGGTGATACCTGGAGATAGTTTAACCTCACAACATAGGTTAATGGTTATAGATATCCATATTAAAAGATCGATAAAAGAACTGAACTTAATACATATCCTAAAACTAAGTGGTGGAACTTAAAAGGAGAGAAAATAACCTCATTCAAAAATAAGTTGATGGTAGAAGAAAATTGGAACTATGAAACAGAAGTAAATACCATGTGGACTAATATGCCTGAGTCCATTAAGAAAGTGGCAAAAGATGTCTTAGGAGTATCTAAAGGTAAAAGGCTATTAGCAAAGGAAACATGGTGGTGGAGTGAAATAGTGCAAAAAGTTATTAAAGAAAAACGGATGCTTTTTAAAGCATGGCAGAAGATTAGAAATAATGAAAATTATGAACAATATAAGAATGCTAAAAACGCTGCTAAGAGAATAGTAAGTGAGGCTAAACTTAAAGCATATGATGAGCTATATAATAGATTAGGAACAAGAGAAGGTGAGAAAGATGTGTTTAAACTTGTAAAAGTAAGAGAACAGAAGGGTAAGGACTTAGATCATGTTAGGTGTATTAGAAGCAATGCTCAAAGAGTATTAGTCAAAGAAGATGAGATCAAACAAAGGTGGGAAACACACTTTCAAAAATTGTTAAATGACAATGGTTCTGAGAATATAGGGATTGAAAATACTATAAATCTAAATAACATTGGATATTATAGATATGAACGTAAAATTAGAATACCTGAAGTAAAAGAGGCCTTGAAAAAGATGAAATCGGGAAAGGCCTTGGGGCCTAATGGTGTACCAATAGAGATTTGGAAGCATATGGGAGATATTGGGGTAGTTTGGTTGACCAAGTTGTTTAACAAGATTATAAAATCAAAGAAAATGCCTAATGAGTGGAGGAAAAGCTCTATTACACCAATCTATAAGAATAAAGGAGACATTCAGAGCTACACTAATTATCGAGGAATCAAACTTATGAGCCACGCCTTGAAACTTTTTGAAAGAGTGATTGAGAAGAGGCTACGACATGAAACAAGTGTATTTTCTTACTAAGGGGTATATAGACATAATTAAAGATATGTATGAGGGAGCAGTAACAAATGTTAAGACCACTAGTGGTATGACTGGTGATTTTCTTATCACTGTAGGATTGCACCAAGAATCGGCATTGAGTCCATACCTCTTCACATTAGTTATGGATGAGTTAACAAAACATTTGCATGAGGAGATTCCCTGGTGCATGCTATTTGCAAATGATATAGTCCTACTTCACGAGACAAGGGAGGGTGTAAACATAAAGCTAGAGTTATGGAGAGAAGCATTAGAATCTGAAGGATTTAAAATTAGCTGAACTAAGACAGAATATATGGAAAGTAATTTTAGCAAGGAGAGTAGGAATGGAACATCAGTCAAGATTGATAACCAAGAAGTCCCCGTCAAAGACCACTTTCTGTACTTAGGATCATTCATACATGAGAGTGGTGTGACGACCCGGGTTTCATATGATGCAAATTTCATAAAAAGGCGAGATCTCTTGCTTTAGAAATATAAAATGCATGAAAATCTTTTGTTATGGAAAGCAATCTTTCATATAAAACCTCGAGTGTGAAAACAGATTTTCAAATCATATAGCCATGGCATAGTTTTAAATCAACTCTATTCCCAAGAAAGTGTTACTCACAGCCCCAGCTACAGAGAGTAACTACAATCAAGTAACATTCACTAAAAGATAAGGTAGGGGTTTACTTGCTTGTACTTAATTTGGATGTTCCCTGTCACGGGTGTATCCTGTCCTTAAGTGTTTACTTGTATCTGAAAAATATTAAAGATTGGGTGAGTATACACTATACTCAGTAGGAGTCTATCACTACTAGTTTTACAATGCATGCTATGTTTTAAACCATATGTTCTTTAAACCATGTGCATGTTTGGACGCTCATGTTCAATATCGATATTAAAAGCCATTGTCAAAATAAAATACTGATGACTTAAAGAATCCTATAATCCAAGTCAAAAGTAATAGAGATATCATAAACATATACTATGATATGCATAAGATGCTCAACTGAATCCAACTCATGGATCTATAGTCGACCATACTCATGTCATGCCATATGCATGCAAGTAAATCCTCAAAAACATAGGGTACATTATGCCCACGACCTACGGTCATAGCCTCCACGAGGCATATGACACTTCGACGAGTGCTGTGAGACCTCTAGTGGTAGTCCTCATTTACCACAGCAATCGAAGTGAGGACAAGCCTTTTTGGCGTGGTACCCTTTCCACCTATAGTGGTAGAGGTTGGGAGGCCACCCTAAACCTCTCGGCATAGCGCCCACGAGCTTACTAGCCCAAATCATATACTTTCAAGCAGGTAAGAACCTTCTTTTTTTTTTCAAAACATGTCGATGCATGTATCATGCATACAAGAATCCTTTTTCAAAATATGTCTATGCATGTAACACATGTCTTGGCAATATATGCGCAATGTATTTTTCATATGCATGCTAAGTTCATTTATGAAATCAATTCATGCTAAACAGGTCATGTGCAGAAGGATGTAACATAAGTTTATATGATATATGCATAAAGACAGGACATGTAACTTAAACACTTAAAACATGCATTATAAAAGCAACCATGACTCAAAACATGCATTCTCAAAGCATCATGGGTTCTTGTTAAAAGTCTAGTAGCGATAGGACACCTACTTGGTTTGATTGCGCTAGTCCCCTTGTCCTCGTACGTTCTTGGACATGGTTTAGGGGAAAAAGGTTAGCCTGGCCTATTTCTATAGGTTCTAAAATAGTTTACCTCACTACTTAGGCATTAAGGGTTCATTCCCATGCCTATGGGCCTCCTAAGGTCCCTAACTGGGCCTTGGTATAGTCAGGTTTGCAAAGGTTTAGTGGCCCCGCACCACTATCATGGTTTAAGGGTCCTTCCAGCCTTAGATAGGGGCTTGATCAAGTATTTTATGACTTAGGTATGTCGGCGCTGTCAATACGGACACAACGCCTCTCGCGGCATCCCAATCGGAGTGCTAGAACTCAAGTTATGGGTATTTTAGTGTTAAAAATACATAAAAGGCCCAAAATGGGCCTTGCGTTACCGCTCCCAAGATGCACCTGCGTCCCGGTCAAGCGACGACCGGCCTGCACATGTGGTCGCATGCTCCCGGGCATCATCAGGCTGCGCGTTACGCTTACGTGGAACGTGCGACGTCACTGTCACAGGCCCACACAAGGCAGGCGCCCGGGACGCTAACGCGTCCCATAGGTCGTATCCGTCGACGCGCCGGGCCTCCACCCCTTTTCTCGTTTGCAGGCACGTCCACGGACGCGCCCCTCAGTTTCCCTTTAACGCACTGGGTGCATTTTGGTTCTATGGTGACCTCGGCGTCCTCGATACACCCTGGTTCGACCCTGTCGAACTAGAACGCCCTAGGCACCTACCCTAGATCTGTTGTGGCTCCCTAGAGCCCCGTTTTGCATAGTTTCTCATGCAAAAACTTAAGGACATTCAACCTAAGACTGAGGGGGAGATGGGTTTGGAGTTGTTAAAGGCATACCTGGTTTGTAGCTGGGTATTTTTCATTATTTCTCCTCTTGCCTGCAACTCCAAGACTGGTTTTTCCCAGGGTTTTGGGCTGCCATTGGAGGCGCCTAAGAGCTCTATTTATAGAGTTTAAGCAGGGTGCTGGAGGGGGGTTTCCGGAGAAACCTCCAGAATGGTGGTGGTTTCCCCCCTGCACACCGACATTCTAGAATGTCGGTGATGCAGTATGTTTGGAAAGAAGGGAGTACCCGTATCAAAACGGGTCCCTGTTTTCTCAAGCCAATTCATTTTAAATTAAATTACAATTTTTGCCCTTGAACTTTAAAGGGCCATAACTTGCTCATTTTAACTCCGTTTTGGGTGATTCTAGACTTGTTGGATTCGTTTTTCTGAGACGCACCTAAGCGTACCATTCTAAGGACCAAATTTTTGGGTCTAGTCAGGGTGAACAATGAAATGACCAAAATACCCTTATCTCAAAAAGTGAACTTTTCATTACCAACATGGGATTTCAAAGTTACAAAAATAGAGTCATTACATTCTTACCCCGTTAGGAGAAATTTATGCCCAAAATTCTACAATATATACAGTCAAAAGATCTCGGGGTACTTTTCTCGCATTTCCAACTCCGGTTCCCAAGTCTCTTCTTCCATGTGCACATTTCTCCGCAAAACTTTGACTAAGTGTATGTCTTTGTTCCACAGCTTCTTACTCTTATGATCCAGAATCTCAATTGGTCTCGTCTCCAGCTTGAGATCCTCCATCAACTCCATGGGTACGTGGGTGATGACATGAGCAGGGTCAAGCACGTACCTCCTTAGCATAGATATATGGAATACGTTATGCACTTCAGATAGCTGAGGTGGTAGTGCGATCCTGTAGGCCACTTTTTCTGCTTTCTCCAGGATGTCAAAAGGTCTTATGTAACGCAGACTAAGCTTGCCATTGATACCAAACCGCATAACTCCTTTAGTGGGAGATATCTTTAGGAAAACGTGCTCTCCTATGTCAAATTCTAATGGTCTCCTCCTTTGATCAGCATAGACCTTTCGCCAGCTTTGAGTTGTGAGGAGGCATTTCTTTATGAGTTTGACCTTCTCGGCACATTGCTCCACCAACTCGAACTATAGCACCTTGGACTCTCCAACTGGTGGGTGATCGACAAGGTCTCCCATAAAGTGCATAGTACGGAGCCATGCCAATGCTCGACTGAAAGCTGTTGTTGTACGCGAACTCCAGAATAATCCTTTCTTCCTTGGAGGGTGAAAGTGACTCCATTAGGTAGGGTAAAAGTGACACGTTTTTGGCGGTAATCAACAAAGGCTTGATGAAGGGCTAGCCAGTCCATACCTAGGATGGCGTCGAAGTCATTCCTTTCTAAGTCAATAAGACTAGCATGTAGCAAATGATCTTTGACCAAAATGAGGACGTCTTGGAGATAAGAATAGGTGGGAAGTGCTTGGCCTATAGGAGTCATGACTTCTAGAGTGAAGTCCAGGTCCTGTGGTATAATGTTCAAGGTTGATGCAAACTCCTGGGATATGAAAGAATGAGTGGATCCTGTATCGAATAGAACTTTAGCAGGTGTATCATAGATAGAAAGAAAACCTTCAACTATTGCATTTGAAGCCTGGGCTTGACTGGAAGTGAGGGCAAAGACACGTCCTTGGCTCTTTGGAACCTGATCTTCTTTACGCTCTTCAACTTTCCTTTTAGGACAATTCCTAGCAAGATGTCCTAATTCTCCACAAGTATAGCAAGTGATGTTGAAAGTGGGACATGGTCTGCCTGAATGATTCTTGTTACACCTAGGGCATGTCTTCCAGTCTGGTCTTCTTCCTTTGTTTTCAAACGGCTTCTTGAAAGGTAGCCTGGGTCTAGATGACTGAAATGGTCTCTTTCCTTTATTTCTCATGGTGTTGGTGTACTTAGTTTCCTTTATCACCTGATTCCTTTGATAATGTTTTTCATATAGGGAGGTCATCTATACGGCTTTGGCTACGATGGAAGGCTGGAAACCTAGAACTCTATTCCTGAGTCCTAGGTTGAGCCCATCTACAAATCATTCCGCTGCGTCTTCCTCATCAGCATAAGCATGTGGTGCAAATCTTCAGAGGCTGATGAATTTATTTTCATACTGTTGGATAGTCATGTTTCCTTGTTCTAAGTCCATAAATTCTTTTTCCTTCTGTTTTCTTATGTGTTTAGGATAATATTTGTCATTAAAGACCTTTTCAAATTCTTCCCATCCTATTATTTCTTGCTGGTCAAAATAAGTCCTTTCCGCTGTTTCCCACCAAAAGGTAGCCTCTCCCCTAAACACAAACATGGCCACGGGTACCTTTCTTTCTTCAGCATGGATTTAAATATCTTTTCAATATCAATTAACCATTTTTCAACTCTAGATGCTTCATCTTCTCCTATGAATGAGGGAGCTACTTTCTGAAACCTTTCTAACTGAACCTCAGTCCTATCTATTGCTTTATCAGGGGAAGGATCTCGTGTGGTAGGGATTTGGGTTTGTTGATTACTCATGTATTGTTCCATATGCTATAGGAATTGCTGGAATAATTTAGCCATCCCATTTCCCGACCTAGTGGAGTCCACTAGTGGGGCTTCAGGTCTTGGAGCATCACTTACCTTCTTTCTAGGCATCTATAAATCACAAGGTAATTCACAAGACCTTAGTATGTGTTATCATATTACCCCTTAATCTTTCATGGATGAAACTTGATTATAAGTTATTCTCCTCATAATTGGGCTATGAGTAAAGTCAAACCAGGCTCTGATACCAACTGTGACGACCCAGGTTTCATATGATGCAAATTTCATAAAAGGCGAGATCCTTGCTTTTGAAATATGAAATGCACGAAAATCTTTTGTTTTGGAAAGCAATCTTTCGTATAAAACCTCGAGTGTCAAAACACATATCCAAATCATATAGCCATGGCATAGTTTTAAATCAACTCTATTCCCAAGAAAGTGTTACTCATAGCCCCAGCTACAGAGAGTAATTACAATCAAGTAACATTCACTAAAAGATAAGGTAGGGGTTTACTTGTTTGTACTTAATTTGGATGTTCTCTGTCACGGGTGTATCCTATCCTTAAGTGTTTACTTGTATCTGAAAAATATTAAGGATTGGGTGAGTATACACTATACTCAGTAGGAGTCTATCACTACTAGTTTTACAATGCATGCTATGTTTTAAACCATATGTTCTTTAAACCATGTGCATGTTTGGACACTCATGTTCAATATCGATATTAAAAGCCATTGTCAAAATAGAATACTGATGACTTAAAGAATCCTATAATCCAAGTCAAAAGTAATATAGATATCATAAACATATACTATGATATGCATAAGATGCTCAACTGAATCCAACTCATGGATCTATAGTCGACCATACTCATGTCATGCCATATGCATGCAAGTAAATCCTCAAAAACATAGGGCACACTATGCCCATGACCTCAGCACCGTGTGGTCCCTGGGTACCTAGGGACTCTCGGTCATAGCCTCCACAGGGCATATGACACTTCGACAGGTGTCGTGACACCTCCAGTGCTAGTCCTCATTTACCAATACAATCGAAGTGAGGACAAGCCTTTTTGGCATGGTACCCTTTCCACCTATAGTGGTAGAGGCTGGGAGGTCACCTCGAACCTCTCGGCATAGCGCCCACGAGCTTACTAGCCCAAATCATATACTATCAAGCAGGCAAGAACCTTTTTTTTTTTTTTTTTTTATACATGTCAATGCATGTATCATGCAAACAAGAATTCTTTTTCAAAACATGTCTATGCATGTAACACATGTCCTGGCAATATATGCGCAATGTATTTTTTATATGCATGCTATGTCCATTTATGAAATCTATTCATGCTAAACAGGTCATGTGCATAAGGATGTAACATAAGTTTATATGATATACGCATAAAGACAGGACATGTAACTTAAACACTTAAAACATGTATTAGAAAAGCAACCATGACTCAAAACATGCATTCTCAAAGTATCATGGGTTCTTGTTAAAAGTCTAGTAGCAATAGGACACCTACCTAGTTTGATCGCGCTAGTCCCCTTGTCCTCGTACGTTCCTAGGCATGGTTTAGGGGAAAAAGGTTAGCTTGGCCTATTTCTATAGGGTTTAGAATAGTTTACCTCACTACTTAGGCATTAAGGGTTCATTCCCATGCCTAAGGGCCTCCTAAGGTCCCTAACTGGGCCTTGGTATAGTTAGGTTTGCAAAGGTTTAGTGGCCCCATGCCACTATCATAGTTTAAGGGTCATGACAGCCTTAGATAGGGACTTGATAAGATATTTTATGGTTAGGGTGTGTCCGCGCCGTCGATATGGACACAACGCCTCTCGCGGCGTCCCAATCAAAGTCCTAAAACTCAAGTTATGGGTATTTTAATGTTAAGAATACATAGAAGGCCCAAAACGAGCCTTGCGTCCCGGTAGAGCAGCGATCGGCCAGCACGTTTCGTCACATGCTCTCGGGTGTCATCAGGCTGCGCGTTCTGGTTACATGGAACGCGTGGCGTCACCGTCGCAGGCCCCCACTAGGCGCGCGCCCAGGACGCTAACACATCCCGTGTAAGTGGTGCGCGCCCCACAGGGCTCATCCGCCGATGCACTGGGCCTCTGCCCCTTTTCTCGTTTGTGGGCGCGTCCACGAACGCGCCCCTCTATTTCCCTTTAACGCACTAGGTGTGTTTTGGTTCTATGGTGACCTGGGCATCCTCGGGATGCCCTGATTCAACCCTATCGAACCAGAACGCCCCAGACACCTACCCTGGGTTTGTTGTGGCTTCCTAGAGCCCCGTATTGCATGGTTTCTCATGCAAAAACTTAAGGACATTCAACCTAAGACTGAGGGGGAGATGGGTTTGAAGTTGTTTAAGGCGTGTACCTAGTTTGTGGCTGGGTATTTTTCACGGTTTCTCCTCTTGCCTGCAACTCCATTGGAGGCACCCAAGAGCTCTATTTATAGAGCTTAAGGAGGGTTTTGGAGGGGGGTTTCCACTGCCATGGAATGGCAGTGGAGAAACCTCCAGAATGGCAGTGGTTTCCCCCCTGCACACCAACATTCTAGAATGTCGGTGATGTAGCATGTTTGGGAAGAAGGGGGTGCCCATATCAAAACGGGTCCCTGTTTTCTCAGGCCAATTCGTTTTAAATTTAATTACAATTTTGCCCTTGAACTTCAAAGGGCCATAACTCGCTCATTTTAACTCCGTTTTGAGTGATTCTGGTCTTGTTGGAATCCTTTTTCTGAGACACACCTAAGGGTACCATTCTAAAAACCAAATTTATGGGTTTAGTCAAGGTGAACAGTGAAAAGACCAAAATACCCTTATCTCAAAAAGTGAACTTTTCATTACCAACATGGGATTTCAAGGTTACAAAAATGGAGTCATTACAAGTGGAGAGATTGAGAGGGAGGTTACCCAAAGAATCCAAGCATGTTGGAACAAATGGAGATGTGCATCTAGAGTTTTATGTGATCAGCGGGTGCCACTCAAACTAAAAGGAAAATTTTATAGGATGGCTATAAGGCTGGCCATGCTCTATGGATCAGAGTGTTGGGCAGTTAAGGAACATTATACTCATAGGATGAGCATCGCAAAAATGAGGATGTTAAGATGGATGAGTGGTAAGACAAGAAAGGGTAGAATTAGAAATAAAAATATTACAGAAAATTTAGGGGTAGCACCAATAAGTAACAAGACGAGGGAGATTAGACTTAGATGGTTTGGACATGTCCAAAGGAGACCAACAATAGCACCAATTAGAAGGAGTGAAGCAATACAAGTAGAAGGTTCTCAAAGGGCATGGGGAAGGCTCAAAAGAACATGGATAGAAGTGGTGAGGAAAGATTTAAAAACTTTGGGACTAAATGAAGACATGATATTTAATAGAGTAGAATGGAGGAATAAGATTCATGTGGCTGACCCCTAATTGGGATAAGGTCTTAATGATGAAGATGATATATATATATATACATGAAAGGGAAAGAGATAAATATTATCATAGATTGTAAGAATGTTCAGAATATTGTTCTAACTATGAGAAAGAGATAACAAAAGAGGATAAGGAATATATATGAAGATTTAAATGACAATATCTTGGAAGGAAAAATGTAGAAAGTCAAGTATTATGAATAAAATGGCACACAAAGGGTGTTACAAAAACAATGCATGGGATGAGAATGAGAATGAGAATGAGGAAAAAATCATTACAAGGAAACTATTATCCAATGACAGAATTTGAAAAAAAAAAAAAAAATATTAATAGAAGGAAATAGTAAAGAAGTATGAATTGTAGAGTAGAAATGAAGTAATCACTTCCAAATAATGGAAGAACAAGGAAAGAGATAATTACTTCCAAATATTGGAAGATTATTACAAAGAATAATAGTTGAAATTATAGAATCCAATCAATATGTCATTTTGATAGATAGTTTAAGGACTATACATATTAGAAAAGTTATGTCCAAACTATATTTGTTGAAAAGGAATGAGGATGAGCAATAGAAGTTAGAATGGAAAAATATAAAGTATTAAAAGATTAGTGAAAGTGAGGAGTAGAAATTTAGTGTACCAGTCAAGTGAAATAGAAGGTTTTGAAACTTAACTCAATTAAGAGTTATTAATCCTTTTGGAAAGTTTAACAAGAATCAGCTTAAGTGAATAGTGCATAAGCATGGTTAGTCATGTGTGAGCATTTTCATATGAATCAACCATGTGATTTATACCTTTGAGGAGAAGGTAGTATGAGAAATGAATCAAAGGAAATAGGATTTCCTTGAGTGGCAAGGCCACATGAATAAAGCTATGAAAGAGTTGTGAAAACTCATAAGTGAGTTGATATGCAAATTTTCAGGATGAAATTTTTGTAAGCGGGTAGATTAACACCCCTAACTTTTCTAAGGAGAATGAATAAATAATGAAATTAAAATTTTTAAGGAAAATCAGGCTGGAATATTAGGGTTACTAAAAATGTAGTTCTCATAGTAGTAGAATCAAGATGTAAGACATGTATAATTGAAAACATACTCGATGAACCATTTAGAATGATTGTAAGCATGACAAATTTTGAGTTTAGATGAAATATCCTTATTTTTCTCCATTTTTAAGAATAAAAGGGTAAAATTGTAATTTTACTAATAACATAGACCTAAGATATAAAATTTTAGAATTACTTGGTGACACGAATCCAACACCACTAAGTACGATCAATTTTGAGTTCGGGAGAATAAAATAATTTTTTATACATAAAAGGGTAAAATGGTCTTTTCATGCCTCCATGGGGCCCACAAGGGTCCAACAAAGGGATCCAATGGCCAAAAAATATGTCATCACGAGTCAAACCACTACCAGCTACTAGTGGAGAAGGAGATGGTAGTGAGAATCCAAAGACAATTTAATAATAAAAAGAAATGAACATGATAATCACATGTAATCATGAAAATTTTCAAAAACCCCTATAAATAGCTCATAAAATTTCCAAAAAATTCTCCTATTGCTCTTCACAATGTCCCCTAGAATTATCCAAAATCCCAACTCCAAAATCCTCCCTGATCTTCCCCAATTCCTCTTTCATTCTTATTCTCTATGGGTGTGTCCCCAGACGCACCTAGGTAAACGACCCCATGTCTGCATTGGGCGCATCCAAGGACGCGTCATCTCTGATGAGCCAAGGTTTCCACCTGGGAAACCCTATTTGAATTAGCCATCATAGTTGAGCCATTAAGTTTCAATGTCCATCGTTGGATCTGTTGGGACAGAGAAGATCTACAAAAGCCCAAAGAAAGTTTGATGATCCGCTTCCTGGATCGCCAAGAAAATCAAAACAAAAACAACTCTGCTATTAGTTACTGTCTCCAGCATGTTTTTCAAGTTATTCCGGCTAATTTTGCCTTTAAAGGGTGATCCTTCTTCACCGAACCCAACCAGGTAAGTCACCCTTCACTCCTCTTTCAATTCTAGTTTTTAATTTGGGTGTCCCGACCACCTGGAGATCTCCCCAGATGTTGATCTGTTGGGAATGACGGATCTAGCATGAAGGGCTGAGATCTCATCCATCCACACTCAGATGCAGCTTCTGAGCCATTAGATGGATTCTTGGGGCCCAACAACCCTAGGAGATGAAATCTGAGCCTTTGGATGACAAGGATGAAGGAGATTCGGTGGTGGGAGATCCGATGATCCAAACTTGGACCGTCTCGCCCTTAACTGATCACCTCTGCCCAACCACCTATAATAGGCAGTAACAAGTGTGGGCCGCTGGTCCTCCCCGCACCCTTACCATATTTGATCGGGTTGTCCAAATTTTAACTGAAATATTAATTCTTTAATTCAAAGGGCAGTCCCAGTGCACGAAGCTCCCACATATGCAGGGTCTGGGGAAGGGGCGGACCACAAGGGCCTAAAGTACATAGCCTAAACTTGCACTTGCAAGAGGCTATTTCCACGCCTTGAACCCGTGACCTTAAGGTTACACGATGATAACTTTTACTGTTGCGCCAAGGCTCCGCTTTTGAAATATTAATTCTTTTATTAAGAGCTCAATTTAGCTCTGATTCTAGATCTGAAAGTTTCTATAGAATCCTTGTCACTTGTAGAAGTGACTAAAGTCATAATATCTATATTTTAAATTGTATTTACTTATGATAATTGGGAAAATCCGTACCAAAGGTAGGGAATTATGATCTAGATGACTTTAAAATGAAAATCTGAATCGATAAATGGGTTTAGGAGGGCTCAAAAATCTAAGGATCATGATCATAGTAAAATTTCTATATCTCTAGATCAAGTAATTAAACCAAACAATAAGATCAAATTTCAGCCCTTAAAACATGCTGAAATCTTAAATCTCAGTTCTAATCTCAATTTAACTCCAAATTGAGATAAAAAAGTTGGGTTGGATTTTTATTGATGAGGAGAAGCTACTGAACTAATAAAATCATAAGTTTAATTCATTAAATGCTCTAAATTTAAGTAGATAAGTGTACTAACATCCTTTATCTACAAGATCTAGGATGATCAGGATATTCAAATCATGTTGGATGATGATCTAATAATACACTAACTTAAATAAATGGGTTATATGTAATTGAATTGGTAGATCATAAGAGATCTAGCCTTAAAAGTAGTAAAATCCATAAAAATGAATGGTAATCTCCTTCATCAAGTTGATTAAGGAGGATTGGATAGAATGGATGTATTTGGAAGATGGTATGAAGTTAATATCATATGGATTGATGGACTTGATGATGATGATTGGGGATAGATTAAGATATATCCCTTTAAATTGGATAAAATGACTTGAGATCTTTTTGATCGGTTGGATCAAGAAGGATCAAATCATTTGATGAGAGGCATCAATGATCTAATGATGAAATTACATCAAGAAGATTTATTAGATCTAAAGGAAAATGAAAAGATCAAGATCTAAACCCTAAAAGAAATGAAAAATGAATAATGACCATTGGATCATGATGAATAGTTATGGAATGTCAAATTTTCATTTGAATTATTGAATGTTATTATTTTCATTTATTGCTTAGTATATTTAATTGTAGATTTATTTATTTATCCTTTAATGCTTATGTTATGAAAATTACATTGAAAATGTTATTAATTGAAATTAGAATTGAAGGACATTTACATGGAATGAATGACATGGACTTAATGATAGTAAGGGCTATAGTTAGTAGGATAATATAAGGAATATCATTTCCTTGGCCCAAATTATGAGAATAATGAAACTCCATGAATGACATTTTAATGTTCATGGATTTAATTAAAATGAATTAAAAAGAGTACTTAGAGTTGAAATGCTCATTGGAACCCTATAAAAGGTTAAGCTGAGGTCACTCTAGTGGATGATGAATATGGTGGTTAAGGGGCTTAAGAGGGTTCTCTTATAGAGCCTCGCTCTTCCCCTACCTTTCGTTGACGTTTGTGAGGTCTGAATGGCTCCTTACATGAGGATTGAAGTAACCACTTTGTGTTCACCCATTCAGCTAGCAAGCCTTAGCCAATTTGACATAAGAGGAGCTGTCTAGACTTAGGATGGAATAAACTATCCTCAATCGGTAAAACATTCACTAATTGAGTAATAATAAAAAGAGCATAAAAGGTTAGTAAATTATCTAATCTTAATGAAAATTGTAAATAAGATAAGGAAGATCAAACGAGATCTAAGAGAGATCTTGAAAGATCACAAATAGAAAAAGAAAAGAAACATAATGTAGATTATAGTATGAGTTTACTTATAGTGTAGATTGTGAACTTAGAAGGTTTGAAACCTTGATCATATATGATTCAATGAAAATCAGGGCATCCCTCATAGGATAACCCAAATACATGTAGAAAGAATACTTGTATAGAGGAATAACTTTATACGTATGGTTTGACAGATGTATGAATCCAGACCATGATGGACAATATGGAGTGAATACCACTTGAGATGTATGAATCAAGACCATGATACAACTTTGAGGTAAGTGGACTAAGAATTATAGACCTTCATGATGTAAGTATACTTGGTACCTTGCCATAATAATGATCCAATCACTTTATCCAACTAATTGATCCAACCCCATGATCCAAATTGAATTGATCTAATCTAATAATCTAATCAAATGAGGTGAACGTAATGAGATGTGTAGACTAAGAAAACCCTAAGAATAGGGCATAGAAAATATTTTAGCCTTAATTAAATAGACACATCATCTGATATATACAATGTATTTTACATACAAGCATGGTGGCTTGTGATTTGGTTTTATACAGTCCTAGGACTGGGAATCTTATGTTAGGAAAGTTATGAGGGTTTGGTCACCTGCTTCCTGAAACTTATATGATGGATACCATGCCCAAAGAGAGGCTAAATGTTGGGTGGGGCAAAAATGGGAAGGCTGCCACTGTGACAACCATGGTTCCCCCCATGCGAACATGGATTTGTTATTTCCACAGTTGGTATCAGTGGATTATTATGCGGTTATTCGAGCACGCTGTATGAATTGAGATTGCAGCATAGTAGTCCTAATGTATTTTGGATTACGATGCACATATGATAGGCATAGTGAAATTCCATGGGATGATAAGATGCCACTACATGAGTTCCTGAAAAGAAAATCCCTATATGAGAATTGGCTGAATAATGATCTCCTAAGTGGAAGTATAGCCAGGGGATGGAATAAGCTTTGAGTGATCTTCACTATTTTAACTGGTTTATCATATACTACATAAATAACGTATACACTATGTTGAGGTAACTCATGAGTAGGTAACCAGGATGAAATGATGACTGAGGTATGTATTCTTATATTAGTGAGGTAGTATATTTTTGTATTCCCTACCATGCATAGCTTGCTGAGATATTATAAATGTTTCAATGTTTATAATATTTTAGATACAGAGAAGGAGAATTAGGAACTCAAGACTTAAGAAGATTTGGAAGAATAATCAATTAGGGTATATCCCTTGAAGACGTGTATTTTTATTTGAGAGCATTGCATTGTATTGAGAGTTTTTAATGTATGGTAAAGTTTGAAATTGGGAGTATGTAATTTGGACAAGTATTGTGCAGATACTGAGCTGTACTATGAACCACTGGATGGATTTTGAAATTTAATAAAAATATATTCCTTCAATGGAATTTTATCTTATACAAAAATTCTACTTATGTTATGTATGAAGTCATGACTTAGTTTTTTCAAAACCAATTTTTAAGAAAAGAATTTTTGCTACTTTGTTTTGTGAAATGTTTTTACTACTGAGGGCGTGCCTTTGAAAAATGTATTACAAAATGTGTTATAAAAACCCATGTCATTACAGCTGGTATCAGAGCTAGTCATCCAATCACAATATAATACCCTTATGTCCAATATGAAGATGGCAATCCAATTAGAGGATGAGAAATAGTGAATGAATAAGAAATAAGTTATTATTTGATGAGAATGAGTTATGTGATTAACTCATTAGTTAAGAATGAGTACAGAAAGAGTTGACTCATTAGTTAAGGATGAGTATAGAAAGAGTTAAACTCATTAGTTGAGGATGAGTATAGAAAGAGTTAGCGTAATGAAGGAATAGTATAGTACAAGTAGATATTACGTAGTGAAAGGACTAAAAATACTACTTAGTAAGTAAGAATCCTGATAGAGGGTATAGTAAGATATAGAAATCAATAAGGAAAACATTACAATAGATAAAGATGTAATGTATGATATTCAAGTCTAACCTAAAGTCCTAAGTAAACATACATACATAGAAATGAAGTACACCAATATTAGTATGTATATGACTATTATTAAGTGAAAGAAGTGATAAATTGGAAAAATATGAGGGAAATAGTCTAGAACAAAACCTGACTTTCTCTTTTTCCCATTCTTCTTCCATTCCTCCTTCTTCTCCACCTATGGTTGCTGACAGATTGTCACATTGATTGCTATTCTCCTTTCCCCACTCTTATAAAATTTGCTCCATCTCAATTAGACCAAAATACAGCATGCCTCAATCCATTTTCATTTTCCCCTCTGTTTTTCTCTCCAATTGAATCAACCACTCAAAACAGTCATTGGCGTGCCTGACCAGCTTGCCGGTGATGCCATACCCACCTTGTCACCCTCTCATTTCCCCTCTTTCTAGAGCTCCACATGAGGAAGCTGCCTATGACTGCTAAGCAGAATTGCTTGAGGCCCCATTCTGCTCATCTAGGGTTTAATCTCTGGTTCTACAGTTTTTCCCCCACCTTCTTCCCTGTTCTGTTCCCTTCCTTTCCTACTCCCCATGTCCCCTTCTTCATCACCAATGATGACTTGATGATGGGGAATAGAGCCACCAGGTACTTTATGTGAATAGATAAAAGTAGCTTGGATTGAAGATCTAAGCCATTCATCATGTTCATCTTGATGTCACAGACAAAACCCTTAAATTGAATCGATGATTAAGGTTGATTACATGGAGATTTTGATGTAATAGTATTGTATTGGCCATGATTGCATCCATTGAATTTGTTAATAATCATTATAATGCTATGGAACTCAATCCAAAGGTGGATTGACTAGAAAAAAAAAACAAAAAAAACTTAAACACTTATGACTATCACAAGGGCATGGACCTTGATATGACTGTTCAAGATTGGGTCTGCTCATGGATTGAGAGTTTATGACCTCTTATCAGCAAAGCTAACATGAATTCTCAAGTGTTAGAAACTCCAAGTGCTTAAGAGAGATGTGGTAGCCAATCAATAGTTGTTAATGTGGATTTGGTAGTTGGGTAATCATTGATCATTCAAGTAATAATCAATGGTTTATGAAACATTATCAGTGCCATGGATGAGCGCGATCATGTTACCTTGTGCTGATCAGTGCCAGTGACTAACTTAGAGCAAATTTTAGACCATGGAGAGAAAAGAGAAAATTCATATTTATATCTAAATTCATATTTATGTTGTTACAGTGGTGAGATTGATCAAGAGTGCTTGCATGAACTGGATAGTTATTTGCATTAGTGAACTAGGAGTGCTCAACCTGAGGTAGGTGTAATTAAGATTTCCATGTTTTTAGTGTATTTTCAAATTGTGATGTTTATGGTGTGTTAAAGTGCATGCTAGATGAAGAAATTTTGCATGGTATATATATTCTATAATGATTAAACTTCTTGCCCAAAAGTGCATGTTATTCATGATGAATTTAGTAATAAATGTTAAAACTAGGTGATCATAGATATGGTTAAAACTAGGCAAATTGCTAGAGTTGGTCCTAGCCCATGTATAGATTGTGATATGTTGTTATGAATAAAATCAAGTGACTTGTAAGAGCTGGTCTCGACCCATCCAAAGACTATTATCTATGTGATCACAAATATGATTAATATCAAGTGACTCATGTGAGTTGGTTTTGCCTGTGTATAATATTTATCATACTGATATGAATAAATTTAGGCAACTCATAAGAGTTGGTCTTGGCCTATCTAAAGACAGTGACCCATATGATAATAGATATAGTTAAAGACAGGCAACTCAGTGAGTTGGTCTAGCCCATGTATAGTCTTTATTATGCTGATATGTTAAAATCACACAACTCATGAGAGTTAGTCTTAATCCTCTACTCTAAGATGGGAAGAGGCTACATCTAGGTCTACATGTGATAGATGATATTTCTTGCATGTCTCAATATATTTGTGATTTTTGCATCAGAATGAAAAATTGATGTGTTTATATGTATATGCATGTATTTTGATTCATGTAAAATGTAGTGATCTATCTACAGCATGAGTTTTATTTATTAGTGGCATACAGGAACTGCAACCTAGATGGGAGATTGTTATATTAACTTGCATCATGAATTCATGATTTAGCGTTATTTTTAGTTAAGTTGTTAACAATTATGACCTTGCTTGATGCAACATGAAATTCCTTTACATGTATGAGAACTCCTGAGTGATAGTAGCCATTTTCCTAAGTTAGAGGATGAGTACCAAGGGTTTTGAGAAGGAACAATAAGATATGGGCTGTGCTATGATTGTAGTAATTAATAGGTGAGAGAGAGAGAGAGAGAGACTATGTATGTTTTGTATTTTTGGACAAGTATGGACATGTAATTATTATACTTGTGTGATTGTGTTGTGACTAGAAGACCTGGGTAAAGAGAGTCATTATCATGTGTATGTATAATGTTTTTGAATGCTTTAATTTTAAATAAGATGAAAATTGTGCTTATTAGGTGATCGCATCACATGTGTTAAATCCATGGGGTTAGAAAAACAAAGGTGACTCTGTTGGATTTTTGGTAGAAATGAGCATTTTTTTTTTTTTTTATCATATAATCCTTGTTTGTAAAGTATTAATAATACTTGAGGTATTTTTGTAAACTCTTTTCATAGAAAAATGTTTCTAGTGTTTGTTTTCTAAAAGAATTTTCAACTCGAGGACTTTCTTTTTTAGAAGAATTGATAAAAAAAAAAGTCATTTAAAAGCTCGGGTCATCTCAGTTGATATCAAAGGCCTGGTACAGTCTACTCACAACTAGTCATATTGAGTAAAGTCTTGAGAAATCTTAAAAGTAAGATGTTATAATTGATGAGTTAAAGAGTAATTTAGTAATGAGACCTTGTGATGATGTATAGATATGACCTAAGAGGCCAGAGGACAGCGAACCCCTCTACTAGGTAATTTAGCCAGAAAAGTTAGATGATGGACTTCATGGCCAACAAGATGCAAAACCTTGCTCAGCTCATGCAACAACAACATCAGATGCAACTATAGCTATAGCAATAGTAGCAATAGTTACAACAACAACTAGAGTAGTAGCAACGTCAATAAGCATAACCTTAGATCTTATCTTTGCTGAGCACAAGTGAGGGAAGTTTAGGTGGGAATTAGAGTAAGGTGGATAATCTTCTAAAGAGGTTTAAGAAGATTACACCTGCATTTATTGGTGATGATAACTATAAGCTATTGAGTAGAAGATCTATGAGATAGAGAAGGTATTTGAGGCCATGGATGTTCTAGAGGATTGAAAGGAGAAAGTGGTTATGTTTTTTTTTTTCTTACAAGATTAGTTTATTTTTGGTGGCCCTCAGCAAGGAGAACATTTTTTGAGAATAGAGGTGATATTACTTAGGAGGAGTTTAAGAACACATTTTACAACAAGTATTTACCTCCTCATGTGAAGATAAGGAAAGAGAAGGAAATCTCATAATTGAATTAGGGGAACATGACTATTCTTGAGTTTTAGAATAAGTTCACTTAGTTTAGGAGGACGGGCCATATGTGTACACTATAGAATAGAAATAACCTAGATGTTTATAGAAGGGTTAAACCCAAGATTAAGGGGTAAGGTTTGCATGACATAGCATACTACTTTGCTTAGGGCAGGGGAAATGGCTTCCATTGTTGAGGAGGAACAACAAAGGAGCACAAAATGATAGGAGAGGAAAGAAAAAAGGAAGAATTGATGACATTAGTAGTTGGTGGATACTAGGGAAAAAGGAAGAGGTTCATTTCCTCTTCAGGATCTTAGAAATCCCAAAAGCGACAATTCTACTCGTCAGACAAGAAGAGAGATTCCTAACCATGCTCATACTACATGATATTCCATGAGGGAAAACCATGCTACTTACAAGAGAACAAATGCTTCAGTTGTGGCTAACAAGGACACATGATTAAGGATTGCTCTAAGGGATAGTGTTAAACAGATTTAGGTGCCAGAACAGAACAAATTCCAAAGAGTGATGGAAGAATTTTTACTTCGAGTACTGACCAAGCTCGCATCTCTAATGATGTGGTTGAATGAACACTTTGATATTTGATAGGAATTCACATATTATGATTGATCCTAGTACCACTTATTCATTCATATCACATAATTTTGCATCTTGTCTGGATAGTTTTGTTTATAGATTGGGGTTTTGCCTAGAAGTTAGTACCCTCATGGTTGAACTGGTTGTCATGCAAGAATTCTTATAAGATGTACCCATAGTGATCTCGGGCAAGAACATAGCAATGACCTAATCCTCTTAAGTATGACTAATTTTGATGTCATCTTGAGAATGGACTAGTGAGCGGAACATGGAGCATTGTTCGACTGCACAAAGAAATAGGTGACACTTTTGAGTTCAAATGGAGAGTCCTTTGTATTTCAAGGATGACTGGACACATCTAATGTTAGGATCATCTTTGCTATTCGTGCAACATGGTTGGTGTCTAGGGAATGTCATTGATATTTGGCTATTGTTGTCACTCAAGAGTGTTCAGCACCTCAGATTAAGGAAACAGATGTGGCATGTGATTATCAAGATGTTTTTCCTCAAGAGTTACCTAGACTGCACCAAAGTAGGAAATGGAATTTTCCATTGGGTTGTTACCTAGAACAACTCCCACTTCAAAAGCAACATATCACATGGCTCCCACAGAATTAAAGGAGTTGAAGGTCCAATTGCAAGAATTATTGGATCAAGGGTTTGTTCGCCAGTGTATCTCATTGTGGGGTGCTTTGATCTTGCTTGTGAAGAAGGATGGATCTATGTGATTATATATTGATTATATACTGTTAAATAGGGTCATCATCAAGCACAAGTATCCATTACCCAAAATTGATTACCTTTTTTATCAGATGCAATTGGCAAGAGTATTCTCTAAGATTGATTTGAGATCAACCTGCCACCAACTTAAGATTCAAGACAAAGATGTCCCTCAATCGCATTCCAAATTTGCTATGGACATTACAAATTTAATGTGATGCCATTTAGGTTGATGAGTGCACTTGAAACATTTATAAATTTGATGAATCAAATGTTTAATGAATATTCTTGACATGTTTGTTATTATTTTGGTTGATGACATCCTTACCTATACTAGTAGTGTTGAAGATCACAGAGAACCTTTAAGGATTGTGTTAAGCACCCTTTAAGCTCATAGGTTATACATCAAATTCTCCAAGTGTGATTTTTGGATGGAGCAAGTCCAGTTCCTTAGTCATATCACATCTAAGGACAGAGTTACTGTAGATTCCAAGAAGATCGTGGCAATCACCAATTGGGACAAACCTAGAACCGTGACTGAGATACACAGTTTTCTTGGTCTCATAGGATATTATCAACGTTTTATTGAAGGGTTCTCCCATATTGAACAACCATTGATGAGGTTGACCAAGAAGAAGCAAAAATTCATTCGGATACATGACTATGAGAGGATTTCTCTGGAATTAAAGGGAAGACTTACTTCTACACCTGCTTTGTCTTTTCTTGAAGTGGAGCATTCACTTGAAGTGGAGCATTCATTGTGCGTAATGATGCATATAGAAAAGGATTGGGATGTGTGCTCATGTAGAACAGGACGGTAATTACTTATGCATTTGGACAATTGAAACACCATTAGTAGAACTATCCTACACATGATCTAGAACTTACTGCTATGGTTTTTGCTTTGAAGATATGGAGACACTAACATATGGTGAGAGATTGATGTGTTTACTGATCACAAGAGCCTTAAATATATTTTCTCTAAAAGTGACCTCAATATGAGATAGAGACGCTAGGTTGAATACCTGAATGATTTTTACTTTACCAATCAGTATCTCCTAGGCAAAGTTAATGTAGTTGCTAATAACTTTAGTAGGATATCAAAAGGTATGCCTTCCAATATCTCCATTAGATCTATATATATATATATATATATATTTGTATTGAGTCTTATAAGCAAAGCAGTTGTGTGAAGAGACTTAGGCCTTATGTGGGAAATGTGGGTTTCAAAAAGGATTTGATTAATGTTGTGAGGTTTCATGGGAGACTTGTCGTGCCAGCAAATGCATAGTTGAGACAAGAATTATTGAAGAAAGCATATGACTCCATGTTTTCCATGCATCGATGGTACAAAAATTTATCAAGACCTAAAAAGGCATTTTTGGTGGCTAGGAATGAAGTAGGATATTGGAGATTGTGTTACGTGATGTCTTACATGTTATAGGGTGAAAGTAGAACACTAAAGACTAGTAGGTTTGTTACAGACTCTAGAGCTTTTAAGGTGAAAATGGGATCACATAACTATGGATTTATTATTGGATTACAGAACTTCTAGTGGGCATAATATGATATGGATTATTGTGGATTGACCAACCAAATTGGCTCATTTTCTACCAAGACGGCAGAGGCAGTCAGTTGAGAGTTTGGCCAGATTGTACATTAAGGAGATAGTGAGTTTGCATGGTGTAGCACTTACGATCATATTTGATTGTAGCATATTCACATCTCATTTATAGTAGAGTGTAAAGGAGGGATTAGGCACCTCTTCACATTTCAACATGACATACCATCCCTACATAGATGAGCAATCATAGAGGACCATCCAAACCCTGGAGGATATGTTGAGGGCTAGTGCACTCGAGTGGAAGGGTAGTTGGGATGAACACCTTCCTTTGGTGGAGTTTGCCAACAGCAACAATTATCATTCCAGCATTGGCATGGTTCCTTATGAGGCATTGTATGGTAAGTGATGTTTCACACATACATATTAGTGTGATGTTGGAGAGCAATAGTTTGTCAAATTGGAATTGAGTGAGCAATGCACCAAAAATGTCAAATTGATTCAGAAGCAACCAGTGGCAGCTCACAATAGACAAAAGAGCTATGTGGATCAGAGTTATAGGGACCTTGAGTTCCAGGTTGATGATTATGTCTTCTTGTGAGTCTTGCCTCCTAAGGGAGCGATGAGATTCAAATTAAAAGGAAAGTTGAGTCCAAGATATGTGGGATCCTTTAAGATTTTGGAGAGTGGCTTAAGTTGCCTACCAACTCACTCTACCTCCTAAGCTATCCAAGATTCATAGTGCTTTTCATGTGTTGATGCTAAGGAAATATATTCTAGATCACACACATATTCTTGAGCATGAAAGTGGAGCTGTAGCATGATCTAACATTTCTAGAGCATGCAATACAAATTTTGGACAAAAAGGAATAGAGGTTGAAGACAAAGACCATTCCATTGGTCAAAGTACTTTGGCAACATCATTCATTTCAAAAGCATACCTGCGAGGCCGAGGATGAGATGAGAAGCACACACCCATAACTATTTGATGAATGATGTAAAGGTAATTTTGAGGACAAAATGTCTTTAAGGGGGTAGAATGTTACAACCCCCATTTTTTTGTTCTTTTCTATGTAATTATAATACATTTTTGTTAGAATGGAATCAATAATTGAAAATTTATCAGGGATTGAATTTCTTAAGTGTGACCTCTTTGAAAACTCATATTTGACTTTATAGCCTAAAAATTTGAGTTGTACTTAGAAAAATGATCCCAATGATACTAAGAACAATGAATCCAAAGTTTAGATGAAGAAGTTATGAAATTTTGAATATGGAGGGTATTTTAGTAAAAATAAGATAAAAACATAAGCTAATTGTTTTAGGAAAGGGAGGGTCATTTTGATAATGCCACTCCCTTTTTGAAGCAAAACCCATATTCACTTTTTTCCCCCCTCTTCTTCCTTCTTCCCCACCTCCTATGGCCTATAGATTGTTACATTGATTGCTATTCTTATTTCCCCACTCTCATCATCTCTCCTTAGGCCTGATCAGACCAGAACATGCCATGCCCAAACCCATTTCCTTTTTCCCTCTATTTTCCTCTCTGATTGAATCACCCACTCACAACAGTCATCGGCATGCCTAGCTAACTTACCATCAATTCCATACCCACCTTATTGTCCTCTCTCATCTCCCCATTCTTCCTAGAGCTTCGTGCGAGTAGGTCTCCTGGGACCACTACCTTGTGTTGCCTCAAGTGCCATTCTGCGTGATTAGGATTTGATCTCTAGCACCACAGTTTTCCCCCACCTTCTTCCCTCCTCTTCCCTTCCCTTCCTCTCCTACTCCCCACATCCCCTCCTCTGTCACTGGTGACAGCTCTATGATGATGAACAGAGCCCTATGTAGTCACAGGCGCGATTAGTTGTTAGGCGTAAAAAGGGGCTAGCCATTTGACTCGACTTCAAGTAGGCATAGCGACATAAGATGCACTATGATTAGTCATGACTAGTAGCATGCCTGGATGCACCTTTCACCTTGCACCTAATGTCCCCCTGATTCCAAGGACAGCGATAGACACTTAAAACCCTACTTTTGGGTTTATGTATTTTATTTTATTTTCATTCTTCTTCTTCTCCATTCCACTACTTCCTTTCTGAGTGAGTAATCCTCCATCCAAGTAATTGAGGTAAGATTGTAACTTTTATTTACTTTATTTATTTATTTTTTCATTTTGTAATGAGTTCATTTTTGTAACATTGAAATCCCAAGTTAGTAACGAAAAGTTCACTTTTTGGAGATAAGGGTATTTTGGTCATTTCACTATTCACCTTGACTGGACCCAAAAATTTGGTCCTAAGAGTAGTACCCTTAGGTGTGTCTTGGAAAAAGGAATCCAACAAGACCAAAATCACTCAAAACGGCGTTAAAATGAGCAAGTTATGGCCCTTTGAAGTTCAAGGGCAAAAGTGTAATTTACATAAAAACGGATGTAGCCTGAGAAACATAGAGACCCGTTTTGATACAGGCACCCCTCTTCTTCAACCTCCTTGAGGGTTCTATAATGGTGTGTGTAGGGGAGAAACCACCGCCATTCCATGGCGGTAAGAACCCCCTCCAGAACCCTCTACGCGCTTTATAAATAGAGCGCTTGGGCGCCTCCAATGGCTGCCCAAAAGCTTGGGAAAAACCCATCATGGAGAGGCAGACAAGAGGAGAAAATGTGGAGAAAAACCTGGCCAGGAACCAAGTATGCCCAAAATCCCTCCAAACCCATCTCCCCCTTAGACTTAGGGTGGGTTTCCCCAAGTTTCTACATGAAAAACCATGCAAAACAGGCCTCTAAGAAGCCACAAAGGACCCAGGGACAGTGCCTAGGGTGCACTGGTTTGACAGGGTCGAACCAGGGCATCCTGAGGACGCCCCGGTCCCCACAGGACGAAAGTCGGGAGGAAGCCCGATGCATCTGCAAACGCGCTCGCTAGGGCTTCCACCTCGTATGGCCTCTATGTACACTTGATATTAATTTGCCCATAACTTGAGTTCTAGGGCTCCGATTGAGGCACCGCGAAAAGCGTTGTGTTCGTGTCGACGACGCGGGAACACTCAAACCATAAAATACCTAATCAAAGCCCAATATAAGGTAGGCACAACCCTTAAATTATGGTAGTGGCACGGGGCCACTAAACCTTTGTAAACCTGATGATACCAAGGCCCAGTTAGGACCTTAGGACACCCATAGGCATGAGAATGAACCCTTAATGCCTAAACGGTGAGATCAACCATTCTAAAATATATATAAATAGGCCAACCTAACCTTGTTCCCCTAAACTATGAGCAGGAGCGTACGAGGACAAGTGGGCTAGCGTGACCAAACCAAGTAGGTGTTCTATCACTACTAGACTTTTAAAAAGAGCCCATGATTGTTTTGAGAATGCATGTTTTAAGTATAAATTATATGACTTGTTTAGCATGACTTAATTTTATATATGACTTGTTTAGCGTATAAATGAATTCAGCATGCATATGATAAATATATTATGCATAGACATGTTTTGCAAACGATTGCATGATTTGTGGTTATTGAGTTTTAAAAAATTGTACGTCCTTGAGGGTTACCAAAAGACGCTGGAGTGCCCAAAAGACGCTGGGTAGGCAGTTGTGAGGTACCCAAAGAGGATGGGTTTTGAAAGAGAGGTTTTTGCTTGATTGATCGTATATGATTTGGGCTAGTAAGCTTGTGGGCGCTATGCCGAAAGGTCTGGGGTGGCCTCCCAGCCTCTACCACTATTAGGTGGAAAGGGTACCATGCAAAAAAGGCATGTCTCTGCTTCGACTACATGTGGTACAAAGGGCTACTACTAGTGTCACGGCACTGGGTCGAAGTGTCATATGCCCCGTGGAGGCTATGACCCTATGTCCCTAGGTACCCAGGGACCACACAGCGGTGAGGTCATGGGCATAGTGGGCCCTATGTTTTGAGGATTTACTTGCATTGCATATGGCATGACATGAGATTGGTCGACCATACCACATATTTATGAGTTGGATTCAGTTTAGCATCTTATGCATATCATTATGTTTATGATATATGTGATACTTTTGACTTGGATTATGTGATTCTTTAAGTCGTTAGTATTCCAATTCGACAATGGTTTTTAATATCTATATTGGACATGAGTGTTCAAACATGCACATGTTTTAAAGAGCATATGATTTTAAACATAGCATGTATTATAAAACTAGTAGTGGTAGACTCCTACTGAGTATAGTATATACTCATCCAATCCTCAACATTTTTTAGACACAAAGTAAACACTTAAGGATAGGTACGCTTGTGACAGAAGACACCCAGATTAAGTACAAGTAAGTAAACCCCTACCTTATCTTTCAATGTTACTTGATTGTAGTTACTCTCTGCAGCTGAGGCTGTGACTAACACTCTCTTGGGAATAGAGTCAATTTAAAACTATGCCATGGCTATATAATTTGAAAATGTGTTTTGACACTCGGGGTTTTATATGAAAATTTGTTTTCCGAAACAAAAAGATTATAATGCATTTCATATTTCTAAAACAATAGATCTCACCTTTTTATCAAATTTGCATCATATAAAACCCGGGTCATCACAGTTGGTATCAGAGCGCGGTTTGACGTTACTCATAGCCTAGTTATGAGGAGAATAACTTATAATCAAGTTTCATCCATGAAAGAGTAAGGGGCAATAGGATAACACATACTAAGGTCTGGTAAATTACCTTGTGTTACAAATGCCTAAAAAGAAAGGAAGCAATGCTCTAAGACCTGAAGCCCCACCAGTGGACTCCACTGGGTCGGGCAATGGGATGGCTGAATTGTTTCAGCAATTCCTACAAGATATGGGACAATACATGAATAGTTGAAGCCAAACCCCTACCACCTGAGATCCTTCCCCTGATAAAGTAATAGATAGGACTGAGGTTCAATTAGAAAGGTTTCATAAATTAGCTCCCTCATTCACAGGAGAAGATGAAGCATCTATAGCTGAAAAATGGTTAATTGATATTGAAAAGATATTTAAATCCATGAACATAGCTAAAGAAAGAAAGGTACCCATGGCCACATTTGTGTTTAGGGGAGAGGCTACCTTTTGGTGGGAAATAGCAGAAAGGACTTATTTTAACCAGTGAGAAACAATAGGATGGGAAGAGTTTAAAAAGGTCTTTAATGACAAATATTATCCTAAACACGCGAGAAAACAGAAGGAAAAGGAATTTATGGACTTAGAACAAGGAAATATGACTGTCCAACAGTATGAAAATAGATTCATCAGCCTCCGAAGATTTGCACCACGTGCTTGTGCTGATGAAGAAGATGGGCTCAACCCAAGACTCAGGAATAGAGTTCTAGGTTTCCAACCTTCCACCGTAGCCAAAGTCGTAGAGATGGCCTCCCTATACGAAAAAGACTATCTAAGGAATCAGGAGATGAAGGAAACTAAGAACATCAGCACCATGAGAAATAAAGGAAAGAGACCATTTCAGTCATCTGGACCCAGGCCACCTTTCAAGAAGCCGTTTGAAAACAAAGGAGGAAGACATGCCCTAAGTGTAACAGGAATCATTTAGGCAAACCATGTCCCATTTTCAACATCACTTGCTATCTTTGTGGAGAATTAGGACATTTTGCTAGGGATTGTCCTAAAAAGAAAGTTGAAGAGCGTAAAGGAGATCAAGTTCCAAAAAGCCAAGGACGTGTCTTTGCCCTCACTTCCAGTAAAGCCCAGGCTTCAAATGCAGTAGTTGAAGGTATTCTTTCTATCTATGATATACCTGCTAAAGTTCTATTCGATACAGTGTAATGCCCGAGCAATTTACGCTATTTTTAACAAAAACTGGACATTCAACGCCTCAAAGAACGCCGAAAATGGAGTTCGTATGAAGAAGTTATGGCCGTTTAAAGATCAGGGGGGGTTTTATAATTTAAACAGAAAACGAAAAAGAATGAAAACGCACGGGGCCATTTTGATAACGACACCCCATCATCTTCTTCCTCTAGATTTCTCCAGAAACCCTGTTTCCAGAGGTTTTTACCACCGCCAATGGCGGCACGCCATTGGCAGCACTGCCATAGCAAGGCTATAAAAGGCCCTTTTCCCTCCTCCTCAGCCGTCCCTATATCCTCCACTTTTCTCTGATGGTTCAAGAAGGATTCCGGTACCTAGGGTTTCAGCATGAAGAAACCCCACCACTAGCAGTGGGCATCGCTCCAAACCTACCCAAGTAAGCTCCTCAAGACTCCCCTTTATTTTCCCTTCTTCCTTGACTGAATCCACGCCAGATCTAGGAATTTTTCTGTCTGGGAAGCACAAAACAAACCCAGACTCGATGGGTCTACCAACCCATCAAGCTAGACATCTCCCAGGCTCCCCCTCCTCTTCCCTTCACTTCCCCAGGTCAGATCCAGGCCGGATATGGGATTTTTGGCCGAAAATCGCAAAACCCAGGACCAGACCAATGAAGGAGACGATCCTGGGCGTGGTGCGTGATGCACACCCGACTGAGCCCATGGATGGACCCCAGGCAAGCAACTGTGCACAGGGGCGCTACGTGTATGGGCGTGGCCTCGGTGCATCCCAAGCACAATCCTGGTTCAACCGGGATGCATGGGTGGCCCGGGAGCCAAGGCGCATTTCGCCTACGCCAAAGGCGTGTTAGTACAATGCCATCCAGGACGCGCGTAGCTTGGGGAGGCATGTGCAAGTGCAAAAAGCGGTCCCTAGCACAGCCTTTGGGCACGCAGGCACGTGAGGCAGTCACTGTTCAACTAGGATGCATGGGTGTCCTGGGAACTGGGACATGCGGACCTAATGATACTTTAAAGTTTGGATCAGAGGACAATTTATAGAGTTTAACTATTTTATAGTAGATCCATATCATAGGATCTAGCCTGGTAATGAATTAGGTAGTTTAACTATTGAATAGTAGATCCATATCATAGGATCTAGCTTAACAATGAATTAAGTAAGGACCATGGGCCCTAAAAGGCAGATCTAGCGATCTAATGTCTAAATAGATTGAAATTGATAAGGACTCCTTGTATCCATTCATACCCAGGAGTTTATAAATGAGACCCAAGGACGGGTTGAAGTGATAAAGGACACGACTCCAGGAGACTTTGAGGTAGGTGCTCTATCGCTACTAAACTTTTAAAAAGAGCCATGATTGTTTTGAGACTGCATGTTTTAAGTATAAGTTATATGACTTGTTTAGCATGACTTAATCTTATAAACGAATTCAGCATGCATATGATGAATACATTATGCATAGACATGTTTTGCAAAAAATTGCATATATTGCATGATTTGTGAGCATTGAGTTTTTGAAAAATTGCATGTCCTTGAGGGTTACCAAAAGACGCTGGACTGCCCAAAAGATGCTGGGTAAGCAGTTGAGAGGGCCAGACAGTTGTGAGGGACCCAAAGAGGACAGGTTTTGAAAAAGAGGTTTTTGTCTGCATGATAAGTGTAGCCTTGGTCGATGAGGGTGGGCTGATACGGGTAGGCCGATGAGGGCGGGCTAGAGAGAGCTGACAGGCTTCTAGGCTGGCAAGCTTCTAGGTTGTCAGCCTTCTAGGCAGGGTTATGACTTTGAATGCAAAACTAGCATGAGCAGATTTTATGCATTGCATGCATGTTTTGCAACCGATTTCATGAATTGCATGATTTACGACGAATATGTGTCATATGTCCCGTGGAGGCATATGACCCTGTGTTCCTAGGTACCTGGGGACCACATGACAGTGAGGTCGTGGGCATAGTTGGGCCCTATGGTTTGAGGATTTACTTACATTGCATATGGCATGACATGAGGTTGGTCAACCATACCATATATCCATGAGTTGGATTCAGTTGAGCATCTTAAGCATATCATTATGTTTATGATATATCTATGATACTTTCGAATTAGATCATGCGATTCTTTAAGTCGTTAGTATTCCCGTTTGACAATGGTTTTTAATATTGATATTGAACATGAGTGTTCAAACATGCACATGTTTTAAAGAGCATATGATTTTAAACATAGAATGCATTGCAAAACTAGTAGTGATAGACTCCTACTGAGTATAGTATATGCTCACCCCATCCTTAACATTTTTCAAGATAGTTCCATCCACGAGTAGAGGACACCTATGTTAGTGCTACGAGCAAGAAAAAATCAAAAGGAGACAATTATACCTGTAAGTAAACACTCTACCCTTTGGACATGTATTTGTATTTAATTACAGTTGGGCTGTGAGCTGTGACTGGATAGACCTGGGGAAAACATTTATAATTTCTGAAGTTTTTCAAAAACTGCTTTGATTGTTGTGAAAGTAAATGACACTCGGGGTTTTCAAAATGAGTTTAAAACTAAAGATTTTCCTCTGCATTGCATGGTTTTCATAAAAATGGTTTTCAAATAGGGATGCATCCCGCCTTAGGAATTAGATATTGCATTTAAAAATGCATGGGAAAAACTGGGTTGTCACATATAGGCTCCACTCATTCTTTCATATCCCGGGAGTTTGCATCATCCTTGGACATTATACCACAGGACCTAGACTTCACTCTAGAAGTCATGACTCTTGTAGGCCAGGCACTTCCCACCTATTCATATCTCCAAGATGTTCCCGTTTTGGTCAAAGATCATTTGTTACCTGCCAATCTTATTCACTTAGATATGAATGACTTGGACGTCATCCTAGGTATCGATTGGTTAGCCCTTTATCAAGCCTTTGTTGATTGCCACCAGAAATGTGTCACTTTTACCTTACCTAATGAAAACACTTTCACCCTCCAAGGAAGAAAGGATTATTCTGGAGCATGTGTTATTTCTGCCATGAAAGCAGTTAAGCACATTGCTCAAGGATGCCCCTTCTTCTTGGCCAAGATTGAATCTGTTGAGAGTCCCCAACTAAAGTTAGAGGATGTCGAGGTAGTCCAAGACTTTCCTGACGTGTTCCCTGAGGATTTACTAGGTGTACCCCCACCAAGAGAAATTGAGTTTATCATTGACCTTATACCCGGTACTTCCCCCATTTCCAAAGCTCCTTACCGAATGGCTCCTACTGAACTAAAAGAATTGAAGACCCAGTTACAAGAACTACTTGACAAAGGGTTCATACAACCTAACGTATCTCCGTGGGGAGCTCTAGTCCTTTTTGTTAAGAAAAAGGATGCCTCTATGAGATTGTGCATAGACTATCGAATGCTAAATAGGGTCACCATTAAGAATAAGTATCCCCTTCCCTGAATTGATGATCTTTTCGATCAACTTTAGTCAGCTAGAGTCTTTTCTAAAATTGATCTACGATCCGGGTACCATCAACTTCGAGTTAGAGAAGAAGATATCCCCAAGACAGCCTTCAGGACTCGATACGGCCATTATGAATTCAAAGTGATGTCCTTTGGTTTAACTAATGCTCCAGCCACATTTATGGACCTCATGAATAGGGTGTTCAAGGAGTACTTAGATAAATTCATCATAGTGTTTGTGGATGATATCTTAATATATTCAGAAACTCCTGAAGACCATAAGGAACATCTAAGGATTACATTAAGCACCCTACAAGCACACAAGTTATATGCAAAATTCAGTAAGTGTGAGTTTTGGCTGGAAAGGGTTAATTTCTTAGGACACATTATTTCTCAAGATGGCATAGCAGTCGACCCCACTAAGGTTGAATCAGTACAGAAATGGGAAAGACCTAAGACAGTCACAGAAATAAGAAACTTCTTAAGACTTGCCGGATATTACAGGAGATTCATCGAGGGTTTTGCACGAATTGCTTTACCTCTAACTAAGCTGACCAAGAAAGACACAAGATTTGAATGGACCGATAAATGTGAGGAAAGCTTCTAGGAACTAAAGAGAAGGTTAACTACAGCACCTATTCTTACCTTACCTTCAAGAAGTGGCGAATTTGAGATATACAGCGATGCCTCGCAACAAGGACTAGGCTGTGTACTTATGTAACATGGGAAGGTAATTGCTTATGCTTCTCGGCAACTCAAGAAGCATGAAGTCAATTACCCGACCCATGACTTGGAATTAGCGGCCATAGTCTTTGCCTTACGAATTTGGAGACATTATTTATATGGGGAAAAGTTTGAAGTTTTTACGGATCATAAGAGTCTTAAATATATCTTTTCCCAACAAGACTTAAAGATGTGACAAAGAAGATGGATGGAATACTTAAAAGACTATGACTTCTTCATTCATTATCACCCTAGAAAAGCTAATGTGGTAGCTGATGCATTAAGTAGAAAAACCCAAGGGATGTGTGCAAGTTTATTGACTACGAAATGGAAGCTATTACAAGAAGTAATAACGTGGAAACCAGACATAAGTAAGCGCAAGATCATTATGACAGGACTAACAATAAAGTCGGCTATTAATGAAAAGGTTAAGCAAGAACAGAAAGGAGATCTGGACATACAAGCTTTCATAGGAAAACCAGGATTTACTAAAGGGGAAGATGGTAGCGTTTACATGCAAGGAAGATTAGTGGTACCAACTAATGAAGAATTAAGACAAGAAATCTTAAAAGAGGCTCATCGGTCTAAGTATACTATACACCCGGGAGGAACTAAGATGTATCAAGACTTAAAGAGACAATATTGGTGGGATGGTATGAAAAGAGATAGGAGAATTTGTGGCAAAGTGTCTAACATGTCAACAAGTAAAGGCTAAACATCAAAGACCTGCGGGATTGTTACAACCCCTTGAGTTACCCGAATGGAAATGGGACCATATTACCATGGACTTCATCGTAGGGTTACCCAAGACCTCTAAGGGTCATGACATGATCTGGGTAATTGTTGATAGATTGACTAAGACAGCCCATTTCCTTCCTATACGCCATACCCAATCCACTGACAGCCTATCTCAGCTATACATCAAAGAGATAGTGAGTTTACATGGCATACCCCTTAGTATCACTTCAGATAGGGATAACCGCTTCACTTCACACTCTGGAAGTCCGTCCAAAAATCCTTAGGATCTTCCTTGAACTTTAGCACAACCTTCCATCCACAGACCGATGGACAATCAGAACGCACGATCGAGATAGTCGAAGATATGTTGTGAACCTGTGCCCTCGATTGGAAGCAGAGCTAGGATGAAAACCTACCGCTAGTAGAGTTCGCGTACAACAACAGCTTTCAGTAGAGCATTGGCATGGCTCCGTACGAGGCGCTCTATGGGAGACCCTGTCGATCACCCACCAGTTGGATTGAAGTTGGAGAGTCCAGGGTGCTCCAGTCCGAGCTGGTGGAGCAATATGTCGAGAAGGTCAAACTCATAAGGAGACGCCTCCTCACAGCTCAAAGCCAGTAAAAGAGCTATGCTGATCGAAGGAGGAGACCATTAGAATTCTACATAGGAGAGCACATTTTCCTGAAGATGTCTCCCACTAAGGGAGTTATGCGGTTCGGTATCAAAGGCAAGCTTAGTCCGCGTTACACAAGACCTTTTGAAATCCTGGAGAAAGTGGGAAAAGTGGCCTACAGGATCGCACTACTCCCTCAGCTATCTGAAGTGCATAACGTATTCCATATATCTATGCTAAGGAGGTACGTGCTTGACCTTGCTCATGTCATCAACCAGGTATCCATAGAGTTGATGGAGGATCTCAAGCTAGAGATGAGACCAGTTGAGATTCTGGGTCGTAAGAGAACGAAGCTGCGGAACAAGGACATACACTTAGTCAAAGTTTTGTGGAGAAATGCGCACCTGGAAGAAGAGACTTGGGAACCAGAGTTAGAAATGGGAGAAAAGTACCCCGAGATCTTTTGACTGTATATATTGCAGAATTTCAAGGGAAAAATTCCCCTAAGGGGGTAAGAATGTAATGCATCCATTTTTGTAACATTGAAATCCCAAGTTAGTAATGAAAAGTTCACTTTTTGGAGATAAGGGTATTTTGGTCATTTCATGATTCACCCTAACTAGACCCAAAAATTTGGTCCTAAGAGTAGTACCCTTAGGTGCATCTCAGGAAAAGAATCCAACAAGACCAAAATCACTGAAAACAGAGTTAAAATGAGCAAGTTATGGCCCTTTGAAGTTCAAGGGCAAAAGTGTAATTTATATTAAAAATGGATTTAGCCTGAAAAACACAGGGACCCGTTTTGATACAGGCACCCCTCTTCTTCAACCTCATAGAGGATTCTAGAATAGCGGTGTGCAGGTGAGAAACCACTGCCATTCTGGAGGTTTCTCCACCGCCATTCCATTGCAGTAAGAAGCCCCTTCAAAACCCTCTTCGAGCTCTATAAATAGAGCTTTTGGACGCCTCCAATGGCAACCCAAAAGCTTGGAAAAAACCCATCGTGGAGAGGCAGACAAGAGGAGAAAACATGGAGAAAAGCCCCGCCAGGAACCAGGTATGCCCAAAATCCCTCGAAACCCATCTCCCCCTTAGACATAGGGTGGGTTTCCCCAAGTTTTTGCATGAAAAACCATGCAAAACAGGCCTCTAAGGAGCCACAAAGGACCCAGGGACAGTGCCTAGGGTGCACTGGTTTGACAGGGTCGAACCAAGGCATCCCAAGGACGCCACGGTCCCCACAGGACGAAAATGCCTTCACCGCGTTAGAGAGAAACTAGCAAGCGCTTCCGTGGACGCGCCCGCAAATGAAAAAGTCGGGCGGAAGCTCGGTGCGTCTACAGACGCGCCCGCTGGGGCTCGTGCTGCTGACGCAGGACGCGTTAGCGTCCCAGGCTTCCACCTCGTATGGCCTCTATGTACACTTGATATTAATTTGCCCATAACTTGAGTTCTAGGGCTCCGATTGAGGCGCCGTAAAAGGCGTTGTGTCCATGTCGACAACCCAGACACACCCAAACTATAAATACCTGATCAAAGCCCAATCTAAGGTAGGCACAACCCTTAAACTATGGTAGTGGCACGGGGCCACTAAACCTTTGTAAACCTAATGATACCAAGGCCCAGTTAGGACCTTAGGACACCCATAGGCATGGGAATGAAACCTTAATGCCTAAATGGTGAGATCAACCATTCTAAAACCTATAGAAATAGGCCAAGCTAACTTTGTTCCCCTAAACTATGAGCAAGAGCGTACGAGGAAAAGGGGGCTAGCGTGACCAAACCAGGTAGGTGCTCTATCACTACTAGACTTTTAAAAAGAGCCCATGATTGTTTTGAGAATGCATGTTTTAAGTATAAATTATATGACTTGTTTAGCATGACTTAATTTTATATATGACTTGTTTAACATATAAATGAATTCAGCATGCATGTGATAAATACATTATGCATAGACATGCTTTGCAAACAATTGCATAAATTGCATGACTTGTGGTTATTGAGTTTTAAAAAATTGCATGTCCTTGAGGGTTACCAAAAGATGCTGGAGTGCCCAAAAGACATTGGGTAGGCAGTTGTGAGGGACCCAAAGAGGACAGGTTTTGAAAAAGAGGTTTTTGCTTGATTGATTGTATATGATTTGGGCTAGTAAGCTCATGGGCGCTATGCCGAGAGGTCTGGGGTGGCCTCCCAACCTCTACCACTATTAGGTGGAAAGGGTACCATGCCAAAAAGGCATGTCCCTACTTCGACTGCATGTGGTACAGGGGGCTACCACTGATGTGACGGCACTGGGTTGAAGTGTCATATGCCCTGTGGAGGCTATAACCCTGTGTCCCTACGTACCCGGGGACCACATGGCGGTGAGGTCGTGGGCATAGTGGGCCCTATGTTTTGAGGATTTACTTGCATTGCATATGGCATGACATGAGGTTGGTCGACCATACCATATATCCATGAGTTGGATTCAGTTGAGCATCTTATGCATATCATTATGTTTATGATATATATGATACTTTCGACTTAGATTATGCGATTCTTTAAGTCGTCAGTATTCCAATTCGACAATGGTTTTTAATATCGATATTGGACATGAGTGTTCAAACATGCACATGTTTTAAAGAGCATATGATTTTAAACATAGCATGCATTATAAAACTAGTAGTGATAGACTCCTACTAAGTATAGTATATACTCACCCAATCCTCAACATTTTTCAGACACAAATTAAACACTTAAGGACAGGGTACGCCTGTGACAGAAGACACCCAAATTAAGTACAAGTAAGTAAACCCCTACCTTATCTTTCAATGTTACTTGATTGTAGTTACTCTCTGTAGCTGAGGCTGTGACTAACACTTTCTTGGGAATAGAGTCAATTTATAGCTATGCCATGGCTATATAATTTGAAAATGTGTTTTGACACTCGGAGTTTTATACCAAAAATTGTTTTCCAAAACAAAACGATTTTCATGCATTTCATATTTCTAAAACAACAGATCTGGCCTTTTTATCAAATTTGCATCATATAAAACCCGGGTCGTCACACATTTTTCTATAAAAATACGATAAAATCAATATTGTCTTTTAATTTTTTATGCATAATGCTTCATTTTTCTTTGAAAACTCAACATATTTATACTCTAAAGGTAAAAACAAAGACTCCATTTCATTCTTTTCATCTATTTTCATTGATTTAGTCTATTATGCACTATATTTGTAGTTTTTTGTATTTTCTTTCCTGAAAATGTAAAATACGTAAGTAATTCATGAGTAACCCATGAGCTTCATTGACATATTTGTTACTGTCTCTTTTTTTTTGTTATTTTTGACAGAAAATAATGAAAATAAGTAAAGGTTTTTTTTTTCATTTTTGTAGTAAATGTGTAAGTGCCATCATAGGAATGCTAAAAACAACTTATCAATAGAATATTTTGATGTTTTTTCTTACTCTTTTTGTTTTTTTTCACTAAAAATATTTTTTTTTTGTACTGTTACTCTTTTTTTCTTTTTTTTTTCTTTATAGGTTTCCTCTTCTAAATCTCTGATTGCTCGATTTGTTTCCATTCCACTCTTGTAGTTTCCTATATTCCTATTGCCTATTGATAGTACAATATGTCATCATTAAGGGGCTCCACTGATGCTTCTTCTAGAGTAATGGATCCAGGGTGGGAATATGCAGAGGCACTCAAATGATAAAAATTTAGTATGGTGTAAGCTTTTGGGGAATAGATATAGTGGTGGAATATTTAGATTAAAGCAATAATTGACATGTGGGCATAGGAATTTAAAAAAATGCTCTCTAGTCACTTTTGAGATATCTAAAAAAAAATTAGATTATATGAATGAGACAAAGAAGAAGAAAGAGACTAGAGAAAGAATAACAAGGGAGATGGAATGCCAGAAAATTTGTTTGGCTTGCATGATGATGATGAGGCTGAGGTGTAGGAGATTGACGGTACCAAGGCTGCTGGTATTTTCATTTGGGGTAAGAGGTATAAGATGCCTACACAACAAACAAAAGGGCCTATTGATTATCTCTTTGCTCCTAACCTTGAGGCTCAGGGTAAGGGAAAGGCACCCCTATAGCAAACAACAATGAATACAGCATACAAGGAGTTTAGACCAAGAGCATGTGATTACATCACCTCTTGGTTATATGAACATAGCATTGCATTCAATGCTACTTGTAGTTATTCATTCCAGACCATGTTAGTCCAAGTATATATCTTATATATTTTTATAATAAATAGTTATATACTTATTTTAGCTTTTTACCTAATCTTATATTGTATAATCTTATGTGATTAAGGTTTCAAGGCACCCTCGTATCAAGAGTTGAGGGTGTATCTTCTTCAAAAGCAGTAAGGGCGACAAAAGAGTATATAGATCATCATAGAGGTGATTGGATTAGGTATGTATTTAGTGTCCTTTTTCACATCCTTGTATTATTGTATATGACTTTCAAGTCTCAAGGTGACTTTGACACTAACAATAAGAGTGCTCTATGGTATTATTCTTTTATAGGTTTGGGTGCTCCATCATGTCAGATTGGTGGACCGATGGCATGGGTCGTACCCTCATCAAATTTTTGGTGAAATGTCCAACTAGGATAGTCTTTTTGAAATCTATTGATGGGTTTGCACATGTCCAGAGTACAAGCCTAATACTTAACATGTTGGAGAAGGTGATTGATGAAGTTGAAGAGAACAATGTGGTTCAAGTAATAAGTAGTTTAATTTTATATCTATAAGTTGTTAGGTATTTTAAATTGTTTATAAGCATATAATGCAAGTTCATCCTATATAATTTTATCTTTTTTTATACTTTAGGTCATAACTGATAATGCCTCCAACTACATGGCTGTCAAAAGGGAGTTTTTGGTGAGGAGGCCACATTTATATTGGACCTCTTGTGCAGCTTACTGCATTGATCTGATGTTGGAGGACATAGGCAAATTACTAGTTGTGAAGAAAACTGTGGCAGAAGCTAAGGCGATGACGGTTTTTATATATAGCCACACACATGTCCTTCATCTTATGAGAAGATTTACAAAAAAATGGGATTTGGTCAGACCTGCAGTGATGTGCCTTGCCACTAACTTCTTGAGCTTGTAGAGCATCCACAATTTCAAGATAGAGTTGAGAGCAATGTTCCACTACTCATAGTGGATGAACAGTAAATGGCCAAAATGGCCTGAGGGTAAATGAGCTAAAAAGATTCTATCATGCACCAGCTTATGGAACCACATCCTCTTCTATTTGAAATTATGGCTCCACTCATAGAGGTTTTGAGGGTGGTGGATAGTGAGGAGGAGCCAGTGATGGGATACATCATTGAGGCTATAGTCAGGGCCAAAGATAAGATTCAAGCCAATCTAGTAGGGGATGAGCGCTTTCTCAGCTTCACCAGCCTTTGCATGTAGTGGGATATTACCTCAATCTGTCCTTCTATTATGACCATGATCAAAATTGAGCATAAAAGTGATATCAAAAATGGTCTAATGCATGCCATTAGTAGGTGATATGATGGAGATGAGACAGACATGGTGATAGAATAGACATCCAGCTACAGACATGCTAGAGGCTTGTTTGGTAATGACCTAGCAATATGCAAAAGAAAAACCCTAGCCCCTTGTAAGTATTTTATGTTTTTCTATGTTTTAAGTTTTAACTTCTAAATTTTATTTATTTTTCTAACTTTAATTTTTTTTCAACTTTTGTAGGTGAGTGGTGGATTACCTTTGGGACTGAAGCCTCATATCTTCAAACATTCGCCATTAAAGTCCTCTCCCAAATATGCAATGCATCTCCTTGCGAGTGCAACTAGAGTGTCTTCGAGAATATAAGCTACTTAGATATTAATATGTACTAGTTAGTTATTAGTAATTTAATATAACATTCATTGTATTCTAAATTTATAATTACTTTTTTTTTTCAAATCCACCCTAAGAAGAGGAATAGGCTGCATGCTAAGATATTGAATGATCTAGTATACATTTAATACAATTATTGCCTTTGTCATCTACATGAGGATCATTTGAAAATGCAAACATATACATATCCTATTCTGTTGTGAGAGGTTGACAAAAGTGATGAGTGGATTGTTTAAGAAGATGTTGGAGATGATCTATTGTATCAATGTGATGACCTCACCTAGTTAGATGTTGAGCTTGGAAAAGGATCAAGTGAACATGATGCTCCATATACTAGGAAATACCAAAGGCGACGGAGGGGGCAGAGGGGGAGCCACATTTCTCGGTCTCAAGCTTATGCTCATCAAGAACCATATGAGGATGTTGGAGAAGAGCAGGGCAATGAGGAGACTGAGGAGGAGCAAGATGTCTACATCTCTCAGGCAGATGATTCTGATGATGGTCTTGATCTTCCTGATGAGGAAGAGGTGCAGGGAAATGGTTCTTATGTCTTAATAGTTAACTTTAACATTTTCTTTACTTCATTTACAAAACCATTGTTTGATCGTTTATTGTTTCTGGATTTACATGAAGATGATGGCCATGATGACGAGACCACCACAAATTGAGGGAGTAATCCCTCCCTGGTAGGCTTCTACTCCTTGTTTCATTGTTTATTGTACTTGTATGTTTCTCAAGTCTTAACTTACTTATTTATGTATAATAGTATGATTCATTGTTTGATTTAACCTTAGGTCTTTACTCCTTGCTTGTTAACTTGTTATTGTTAACAAGTATTTGTTCATATATTTATAGTTCTATATTTTCTTATTTTTTGGATTTGCCTAGTCGCGCCCCTTGCAGTTGGGTGCACCTTGCGTCTGAGCCTACATAGACAGAGCCATTGGGTATTGTATGCACATTAGTAAAAGTAACTCAAATTTAAGATCCAAGCCATTCATTGCATTCATATCGGCATCACGGACAATGTGATGACCCAGGTTTTTGTAACACATTTTGTAATACATTTTTCAAAAATTTTGCAAAACAAAATAGTGGAAATTCTTCTTTTTAAAACTTGTTTTGAAAAACCCAAGTCACCACTTCATGTATAATATAAGTAGAATTTTTGTACAAGATAGAATTCCATTGAAGGAATATATTTTTATTAAATTCCAGAATCCATCTAGTGGTTCATAGTACAACCAGGTATCAGTACAATATTTGTCCAATTTACATAATCCAAATTTCATTCATCACCATACATTAAAAACTCTCAATGCAATACAATGCTCTCAAATAAAAATACATATCTTCAAAGAAAATACTCTACTTGATTATTCTTCTAAATCTTCTAAGTCTTCTACAGTCTTGAGCTCCTAACCCTCCTTCTTTGTATCTGAGGTATTGTAAACATTGAAACATTTACAATACCTTAGCAAGCTATGCTTGGTAGGGGATACAAAAATATACTACTTCACTAATATAAGAATACATACATCATTCATTATTCCACCATGGTTACCCACTCATGAGTTATCTCAACATAAAGTATATATGTTATTTATGTAGTATAGGATAAATAAGTTAAAATAGTGAAGATTGCTCAAAACTTGTTCCTTCCCCTAGCTATACTTCCTCTTAGGAAATCAGTATTCAACTAATCTTTATATGGGGATTTTCTTTCCAAGATCTCATGTCGGGGCATCTCATCATGCCATGGCATTACACTATGCTTATCATATGTGCATCATTATGCAAAATACATTAGGACTACTATGCCACAGTCTAAATCCATACAGCATTCCCAGATAATTGTATAATAATCCACTGATACCAATTGTGGAAATAATAAATTCAGGTTTGCATGGGGGGAACCCTAGCTACCATAGTGGTGGCCTTCCCATGATTGCCCCACCATACATTTAGCCTCTCTTTGGGCATGGAATGCATCATATAAGTTTCAGGAAGGTGGTGGCTAAACCCTCATAACTTCCCTAGCATAGCATCCCCAATCTCTAGCACTGTGTAAAACAAAATCACAAGCCACCATGCTTGTATGTAAAATACATTGTACATATCAGATGATGTGTTTGTTTAACTAAGGCTAGAATATTTTCTATGGCCTATTCTTAGGGTTTCCTTAGTCATCACATCTCGTTACCTTCACCTCATTTGATGTAATCCTTAAATTGGATCAACTGAATTAGATCATGAGGTTGAATCACTTAGTTAGATCATATGGTTGGATCACTTAGTTGGATCACTTAGCTGGATCATATGGCTGGATCACTTAGTTAGATTATATGGTTGGTTTACTTAGTTGCATCATGACTATGCTAAGGTACCAAGCATTCTTATAGCATGAAGGTCTATAATTACAGACAAAGATCATGTATGTATACACATGAATCCTAAATACATTCTTGTACATCCACCTACCTCAAAGTAGTATCTTGATTCATAGATGTCAAGTGTATTCTTTCACATTGGCCATCATGGTCTGGATTCATACATCTGTCAGACCATACGCATAAAGTTATTTCTATATACAAGTATGTAATCCTATAAGAGATGCCGTAATTTTTCCTTGAATCATGTTTGATCAAGGGTTTGGGTTCTCTATCTACATTTTTCTACATATACATTGTAATAACCCCAAATTTTGTAAATACTATTCGAGGCGTTATTATGGGAAATTAGAATTTTAAAATATAATTGGAATTTTTGACCCAAAGAAAATAAAATTTTATATAGAAACGGAATTTGGAGTGCAAACATGAATGTGTGGAATGTACTTGAAAATTTTAGTCCAACAATATAAAGAACACTGAAATCGGATTATGGATGAATTTCACCCCAAACTTTTGCTATTGCATGATCAGGTTATGAGTTTTCAAGGGGTATATCATTTTAGAGAAGTAAAATTTAGAATTGAAACTAAAACCATTAGATAGTACTTAGAAAATGGAATCCAACGAGCCAAAGAACGATAAAAAGAAAGTCCAAATGAGGAAATTATGGGACTTCAAAGTCAAGGCTATTTTGGTAATTAGAAGTAAAAAAAAAAAAACTTAGAACTTGAGAATTGAAATTTCTAAATCTGAATTCTCCTCGTCGATTCAAATTCAATAACACTAAGTTTGTTGAAATCGAAGGTTGGATGAATAAATGGTAATTTTCTTACAAAAAGGGTATTTTTGTAATTTCACTAAGTGGGCCCCACATGCAGAATTCAAAAGTCCGACAGTAGAGTGGTGTCAAAAAACCCATCATGAGTGGAGGTCACACACATGTGATGGAAATGATGATGCTTCATAAAGGAAAAACATCATTAACATAAGTTAAATTAAAAGGAAAAGGAAATCGTTTATAATATGTAAAAGGAGGGCCCATATTGATATTGGCACCCCCCTTTTCTTAAGACTTTCCAAAAGAAGAACAGATTCCACGATCTGTTCTCCAGCCATGAAACACTACTTTAGCAACCCCAAACGGAATGCAAAAACCCCCTCTGATGGATTCCCCTTTCTTCTCCAATCATCCCCTCTCCTCCAGTTGCCTGCGCTACATTTCACCAATAGCTTACTCCATTGCCCTACACGGGTCACCATCTCTCTCTCCCTTGTCTTATCCGATGGAAACCGGTGACTGGAATCGTAGCCAAAACGCTTCCATCTTCTTCGTTTGATTTGCCACTAGCACCAGTGTTATACCCTTTTCCCCCCTGTCCTAAGCAGCTGATTAGATCTCCTTGCTAGTGAGACCTCGTTCCTCTTATACTTGGAAAACCCCCTTCATGCACACGAGAACCCTCCTCTCTGATCTCCTCTTCGACAACCTAGCAAACCTCCATTGCTTGGATTGTCATGCCGTTGAACCTCCTTTCCCTCTTTCCTCTTTGGCTGCGTGTTTCCCTTTTAGTTTGGTCAGCAACCTTCTCGAGTGACATAACATACAATGGCTCTGCACCATACTCGACAATATTGTCCAATCGCACTGGCAAATATCGTCCGAACGATGCCCAGAAATCCTTTTTCTCATTGGTCTGTCTTCTTCTTCGACACACCCAATCAAGCACGAACGCCCGATCTAGTCAAAACCCACCTTTCCTCACTCCTCAAGTCAGCCACCGTGGGAACCCTTTTTCCTCTGCTTCTCTTGGGTTTTGTCATTGCGGAATCAATGGTACCCAGATCATTTCTTCCGCCCACTGGCGCACAACCTTATTCTGGGTAAACTCTTCCTTCAATCTCCACCATTTATAGAAACCCATCTTCATTTGATTTCAATTTGTGCATAGGCGTGTAGGTCTAGGGTTTTGGCTGAGTGGGTGAGGGAGAAGGTGAGGAATTCCAATCCTCAGAACTGTATGTGTAAAATTAGAATAAACGAGTTCCTAGAAATTCCAGTCCTCAAAACTATATGTGTAAAACTAGAATTTGAGGCTTCCTCATAATTTCAGTCCTCAAAATTGTATGTGTAAAGCTGGAATTTGCAAGTTTCTCAAAATTCTAGTCCTCAAAATGGAATGTGTAAAGTTGGAATTAGCAAGTTCCTTGGAATTCTAGTCCCCAAAACTGTATGTGTAAAAGTTGGAATTGCGAGTTTCTTGGAATTCCAAACTTAGAACGGTAAGTGTAAAATTTGGAGTTCTCTAGTTCCACAAAATTCCAGTCTCTAAAATTGTACATATAAGATCTAAAATTAGAAGGAGAAAAAGACTTGGACTTTGACCACTCTAACCGAAATTATGTTTTATGCAGTAGCATCATTATCAATGGTCCTAGCAATGGTTCTGCACTTCAAACTTTGTTATGGTAAGACACATATTAGTTTACTTGGACATCAGTTCTTTGATGGATTCACTAACAATTGTCAGCATAAAAGCTATTGGTATTGCCATAAAGCTTGCAATAGAGAGAATAAGGCAAGTTGTGTATCCTAAATCATGTTTTGTTCTTTTTGTTGTTGTAGCAGTTGCATGTATTCTAACTCAATTGGAACACATGAATAGATTGAAGCTTGCAAGGTCGATAGTGGAGAAGAGGGCAATTAAAGCTAGTGGAGTTTAGTGAATGTGTCACACGAGGTCAGTGGAAATTTAAGACAGCATGTCAAAATAATAAGATGCATGTTCTAAACATGACCTTATTTCCAATTACTGATGTTATGAAATTAAAATGGTATGATTTATATTCGACATGCTTTAAATTGCAATGATGAAAATAATGTTAATTAAATGAATTGCATGTAATAATTGATGCTTATGCCTTGTACATCATGTATGTGATTTGTGAAATTTTGTTCATGGTACATGGGTACCATGTCAGTATTAATTATGTATGAGTTTAGGACTTACATTACATCCTTGGTGGGTGATCACCTAATAAGTGAGGATGTTATTATTATTAGGAGATATATGTATATATATTATGGACAGGCAAGATGCCCGTATATTAGTATTTTACATACAAGCATGGTGGCTTGTGATTTCATTTTCCACAGCCCTAGGACTGAGGATGCTATGCTAGGGAAGTTATGATGGTTTGGCCACCCACTTCTTGAAATTTATATGATAGATACCATGCCCAATGAGAGACTCAACGTCGAATGGGGAACTCATGGGAAGGCCGCCACTGTGACAGCCATGGTTCCCCCATGCGATCATGGATTATGTTATTTCCACAGTTGGTATTAGTAGAGTATTATGTAGTTATCCGGGTATGCTATACAGATTGAGACTACGACATAGTAGTCATTGTGTATTTTGCGTTATTATGCACATATGATAGGTAGTGTACTGCCATGGCATGATGAGATGCCTTATATGATGATGGCAGATGATATGCCTTATATTGTTTTCCTAGCAATGCCTGGAGGATTGTGAACCCCGTATAGTGAGGGGCATGAGGATTATATTGATATACCAGTAGAGGCTGGATGATTATGAACCCCACATGATGAGGGGTATGACTCTAAAACCCAGTATAGTCTGGGAATGTAAATTTGAAGATATTGATTATATTCATAATTTTATATGTCTTTTAACAATTATTATATATGTGTACGTGTGTTATATGTACATGACTGAGGGCATAGTTTCATATAAGTTTCATATGGGTATATGAATGGGTAGAACTATTATACAGACTATGGTTCATGGAATTGGATTGTTTTATTTAGATAACAAATAATAATTAAAGATGTTTGATCAATCAATGTATTACTTATATCTATTAAACATGAATATATATTGGTAAATATGAGACATGCTAATAATTGATTTATCAATGGATTATTAATGTTTATGAAACATGTAGACATTTAGTTTATAAATGGATTATTAAAATGTGAAACATACAGTAAATCCAATTCAATATAATTGCTATGAAATGAACATTCTAATTACTACAGAATAAGTAATGTATCTTAAGATATAGCATGCTTCTTAAACTCCCTTACCAAGCATAGCTTGCTGAGATATTGTAAATATAAAACATTTACAATATCTCAGATATAGAAAGATAGGAGAAGATGTACATAACAAGAGGTATCTAACAACCATACTTTTGTGCTCAGGTATACATTTTATTAAAGCTTTTATATTGTGTAGTTAGTCATTGAATTGTGATATTGGACATTTAATATAATGTTATAGGGGCAGTACAAGTGAACCAATGGATGGGTCTTGTTTTAAGAAATGAATTTCTATCTTCTAGAAAACTATATATATATATATATGTATAGTGTCAGTATAAAGGTGACATCAGGGTTTTTGGGAAAATAAATTTTAAAGAAAAATCTTCCACTTTTTTTGTATTTTAAAATTTAGAGGTGCACCATCTTTTGAAATAAACATGAAAATTTTTTATGGAAAACCCGGGGTGTCACAGTTGGTATCAGAGCAGTTCATACAGTCACTTGCATCCCTTTATGTCCAATAACAAGATTACAATTCAAATATAGGCTAGGATCTAGTGAGTTGATGTAGCATTATGAGGGAATTAGTTGAGTATTAGAAAGAGTAAGTTAGTATGCTTACAGTACAAAGGAATAGTAAACCATGAGGTGATGTCCTTAGCATGACAACTAGGAAGATGATTTGAGAAATTAGTGATTTCGCTGTTGATAATAGTGAGCAAGGGAACCATGTAGTAGGAATAGTTAAGTTAGTATTATAGAATATCCTTTTTATCTATAAGGTGCCTAAATACCATATCTTATAGTAGTGCAAAATGCACCTACTCAGATTAAATAGAAGTTTGCCTAGTATCAATGTTTGAGGATAGAATACCCAACATAGGTATGCATTGTTCACGTATACCAAGTGTAAGAGTAGGGAGTTTGAAAAGAGGCAAAAGATAGGCTAAAAAGCCTTATATAGCATGTATTGAATGTGGTTTTGGTTTGTATAGAAAAGTGTGAAATAGAGATGACTAAAGAATACTAAATTAAGGAGGAAAAATAAGAACAATTGATGAATGATAGGTTCAAGAGGAGAAAACATAGAAGAATTGCAAACTTCCATTGAAAGAGAAGGTAGAACTACCATATACTAGAAATGGTATGTTAGAAATAACAAAGCAAAGGTATCTGTAGAGACACTACCGCTTGGAAAGAATACAAGGAAATAATGAGTACTTTCTTTCTCATTTATAAGTAATGAGGTAGAAGGGAAATTATTGGTTTACAGTAAGAAATGTCAGCAGGATAGAATATGAGAATCAGTTATATATAAACAGATAATGGATTGATGTTTGAAAGAATTATATCCTAATCTAAAAATTTAAGTTATTGAAAAGAAACTTACTACAATAGTAGAGTATGGGATGACTTCTAAAATTGAAAAAAAAAAAAAAAAAAATTCAAGATAAAGCGAATCACGAAGCATTATCAACTACGTATATATAATCTCAAATCTTTTCAAGAAACAAGTAATTCACCTTAATATTATAATGAAATAAGAACTGTGTATTCTTTTGTTATGTATAATTATGTAAAATATGTTATGGCTGACACTTAAGTGGGATAAGGTGTTGATGATGCTTATGATGAGGTATAATTATGCTAAATATGAATGCATTGGTGAAAAGTTGAAAAAGGGAGTTTAGATGATAACTCCAGTTGATGGATAAGTCACTAGTCCAAGGACTTATTCCAGGTAATGTTTATTAAGGCTTATCAAAGAATAATAAGTATACCCTCATGTGATATGATAGACTTGGGTATGATACCAAGATTGAATGAATTGCAAATTATGAGACAATGTGGATTGTCACAACAATGAAATGAGGTGTTATGATAAAATAGTCTTCATATGTAGAAGACAAGATATGGTAAAATCTTACATTATAACAGTTGTAAAGTGATGACATGTATTTTTGACAATTATGATTATTATGAATGATGTGTGATGTATGGTAGAGAAGAAAAATGGAGTTAATGGTTAATGAATAAAATAAACTAAAATCAGTAAGAAATCATATGCATTCTCAAATTCTAACTCTTTCTTGTTTCTCTCCATTTTACACTTCTCTTCATATTTCTCATGGAATTAACCTCGCTTTTCTCTGATTTGTAGCCTTCTTAATTTTATCTCCATATCTCTTTGACCATACTCTATCTTTTTACCTATTTCCTTATCTTTATTTGCCTTGCCCTATTTCCTATCCACTTTTTCCCTACACTTGGCATTATCATATGTGTGCTCTTTAAAGTAAAAACTACTTGATCACAAGAAGTGTGCATGATGAAAAAATTTAAATTCTCTTATAAGAAGCTGCTGATTTTTCTTTCCCTCTTTTCACTTCAGTTTGCCTGACTCATTGCATTTTCACATGTGTACTCCATAACATAAAAGCTATTTAGTTACAAGTAAGTGTGCATGATGAATATTTAAAATTCCCATACACTTTGCATTCTTATATGTATGCTCTCTAAAGTAAAAACTACCTAATCACAGGTAAGTGTGCTTGATAAAGAATCCAATTATATTACAATAAACTAATATTTAAACAAGAAAGTAATTTTTCAAATTGACATCACTAGATTGTTGACTAGTAACAATTTTGGTAATAAATGCATATCCCAATATAGAAAGAATGATCTATGGGATAGATAAAAGGTAGCAGCCTTCATTTATGAGAAACAAATACTAACTATGAAGGGTAGTATACTTTAAGAAAACAAGTAAATTGTATTTATACCTTATTTCGAAATGGATTATTGAACTATATATGTTGTTGAAAGATCAGAACTGATATATGAGTTGTGTCTGAAATTAAGACATTCCATCAGTATTTGATATGATGGACTTTTAGTTATTCCACTAGCTATTGATCAACCCTATGAATTTGGACTTTGATGATGAAGAGTGTTGGTATATATATCTGAGGTTAAGAGAGATAAATCTTATTTGATAATGAAGTGAGGAAATTCATTTGAATAGTACGTCAGAGGAGAACATACTAAACAATTGATTGCACTACTCTAATAGCCACTTTCCTATTTGATTGCACTTCCTTCCTTCATTCCTAAGCTACCTCCTTAGTCTCCCTTTCTAATTCTTTCTTTTCCCCACTTATTCCCTTATTCTCTTAGATTTTCTTCTTTCTTTTCTCCTTCCATTCCTATCTTATTTCTTCCATTCTCTTCTCCCATTCCTATATTTGAATGCCATAGCCCCATCTAGTCCTTGGTTTGGTTCTAATTAAAATGACTTGATTCCAACCCATAAATTTTCTTAACCCTTATGTTAGAAATCTATAAATGGAGTTGTTATGAATAGGTTTTTCATACTTCAACTTTCCCTTGAGTGCATAGCCAAATCAAAGGAGAAAAGAGGAAGGAAGATCACCATCACCCAAGCTCCCTTCAAGCTTACATGATAAAATTTCTTGGAGATAAAGGTAGGGTCTCAACCTAGTCCCATTCCTTTTCTTGATATTTTTATTTTTTTCTTTCTCCACATCTTCTACCTCTTCCATTCACCTTCTTCAAGCATGAATTCATCAAGGTTTTTTTTATTTAGATTGCTAATGTATTTTCATGCATCATCCTTCATGTTACTTAGATTTGCATGATAAATTAGTTGCAGTTTTTCCTTAGTTTTGCATCTCATATTTTCATATTTTCTTGTTTTATAGTTCATGTTTAACATAGTAATTCCATTCACCTTAGAGTAATTTATATGCATATCATGTTTCCTTTACACTTAATTAGGTTCTGCATGTATATAGGAATAGGGCTATCGAAGCATTCCTCCAATTTTTGGTGGATGCATCTTTTTGAAGTTCACATGCATGGTAGATTTAGCATCATGTTTAAATAATGCCACATGTGCACGTTTTATTGGAGCATAGAATCGGAAAATATGGGTTGATCCCACAAAGACTCTTTAATAAATAGAATTAATTAGAATTTTGGTCATCTTACTTTATCCTAGCCATGCATTCAAGTGAAGAACAATTTCTAACTAAACTGAACTAGAAAGTAACCTTAAAATAGAAATCAAATAATTAAAGAAACTATCTAAATAAGAAAGGAACCAAACTAGGAAACTTTCTAAAACTACAACTTACTAGAAAAAGGAAACTTTCTAATATTACCATCAACTAGAAATGAAACTATCTAAAACTACAATTCACTAAGAATTAAGGAAACTATCTAAGCTACAACTTGCTACACATTAAAGTAGCTTTCTAAAATTGCACTAACTAGAAAAGGAAAGTAAGGAACAAATTAACTAAGAAAAGGAAAAAGAATTATTTCATTAATGGCCAAATTACTAGGAATTATTAAAGAAAGCATGCAAATAAAGCAAATAAAGTTCCTTCAAATCTAGGCTTGAATTTTGCTATAGGGTCCACATGTTATGTCACTCAAGTGGAGCTTTTACACTTCTCCTCCACCCAAAATATATTAAATCTCCACCAAGCTTTTCATCGTCTGTATCCCAACTTGTCACAAGCTGGAAAATCCCATCCATGATCCTTAGCAATGAAGTATCAGTGCAATGAAGGAAAGAGAAATCCTAAAACGTTTTCTTAAACAATCACCATCCAAGAAAGAAATAAGAATGATGGAAAAGGAAATAAAAAAGGTTACTGCATTATTTCTAAGTCAAAAGCTCTTAAAAGAAAGAGGGAAACTTCAGAAAGTTTAGGAAAAGACGTGATTAGAGGTCATTCATCTTTAAGGAAGTTGAACCATAGAGGAGGCTTCCTTCCTTAAACATGAAATAGAATAATAGAAAACAAAATGGTGACAGTGGCCTCAGTTTTAGGACTTATCCATTCCTAGATAAGTAGGTACATGGTGTATCCCTACCCCCAAACATGAAGGCCTTTAGCTAGGAACCTAGGTGTCTCATGGATGCATTTGCATGTTTTCCTCAACCTTAATTAAGAAATTAGAAAGTTTCCATATTTCTAAGAATCATTTTCTTTTTCTTCAGGTGTCTCATGGATGCATTTGCATGTTTTCCTCAACCTTAATTAAGAAATTAGAAAGTTTCCATATTTCTAAGAATCCTTTTATTTTTTCTTCAGGTGTCTCATGGATGTATTTGCATGTTTTCCTCAACCTTAATTAAGAAATTAGAAAGTTTCCATATTTCTAAGAATCCTTTTCTTTTTCTTCATCCAACTCCATAAAAAAAAAAAAAAAAAAAAAAAAAGGAAATTAGAAAGAGGAATAATGTATGAATGCTGACTAACATGGATTATGCATGAAATAAAAAATTAGACAGTGGGTGTATGAAACATGGAATTAGAAAGTGGAAAGATAAGGAAACATGGAAAGATTGTGTGAATGAAGGAAAGTGAGAATGGAATAGGAAATAATGTGAGATGCATGCAAAACTAGCGCAAAACGATCCACACGTGCAACTTAGAAAATGGAAAGTGTGTTTCTAAATGGAAAGTGATATGTTTACACTACATAGATGCCTAATTCTACCATGATATGCATGAATTTCTAAACTAAGAATGCTTTCTAAATTTAATGGACTAATATGCATGAAGTTTCTAAATTTTCTTGGAAAATAACCAATGAAAAATTTGAAGTCAAACAAGGGTTTTTAATTAGTATAGTGCTCCTTAAAAGCTAGGAAAGTGCTAGACCTAAGAATCTATTGTGCAACTACTTTCTAAAATGGAACTAAACTAATCCTTAAACATTCCTGAGATCTATGGAAATCAATTAACAAGTTTTTAAAACTACAAAACAAGAAAATCTAAGATCTAAATAAGGAATTCAAAATTATAAATTATGCTACATCTAAAATAGCAAAGTGCTTACAAAAAATGGAAAGTAAGCAAGATAAATAGGAAAGTATCCTACAACCTAGTTCTACAAAGAAAACCTAACCTAAAGAAACAAAAGTAACTCATTATACTACAATTAATGCAACCTAAACATGATGCTAAATCTACCATTCATGTGAACTTGAAAAAGATGTATCCACCAAAAATTGGTGGAATGCTTTGAAAACCCTATTCCTACATACATGAAAAACCTAATTGAATGTAAAGGAAACATGATATTCATGTAAATTACTCTAAGTGGGATAGACTTACTATGCTAAACATGAACTATAAAACAAGGAAAGATGAGAATATGAGATGCAAAACAAGGGGAAAACTATAACTAATTCATGCATGCAAATCTAAGTAACATGAAGGATGATGTATGAAACTACATTATCAATCTAAATAAGCAAAACCTAGATGAATTTATGCTTGAATAAGGTGAATTGAAGACGTATAAGATGAAGAGAAAGAAAAAAAGAAAAAAATCAAGAAAAGGAATTGGACTAGGTTGAGACCCTAGCTTTATCTCCAAGGAATTTGATCATAGAAGCTTGAAGGGAGCTTGGGTTAGGGTGATCTTCCTCCCTCTATTTCTCCATTGATTTTTGGCTATGCACTTAAGGGAAAATTGAAAACCCTGTTCATAACACCTCTATTTATATATTTCTACTATAATCGTATAGGAAATTTAGGTATTGAGATCAATCCATTTTTATTAGAACCAAACAAAGGCCTAGATGGGGGTGTGGGACTCAAATATGGGAATGGGAAATGAGAATGGAAGAAATAAGATGTGAATGGGAGGAGAAAAGAAAGAACAAAGTCTAAGACACCCTGAATGGGAGGAGAAAAGAAAGAACAAAGTCTAAGACAAGAAGAGAATAAGCAGGGAAAAGAAAGAATTAGAAAGAGAGACTAAGGAGGTAGCTTAGGAATGAAGGATGGAAGTGAAATCAAATATGAAAGTGGGGGGAGAATCCATGATTTTCATTATAGGAAAGTGGAGGTGGAACATGGGAGATAATAAAAAGGAAAAAGAAGGAAAAGATAAGGAATAAGTAGGAAAAGAAATTGGTGGGGAGAAAAGATAAAGAAATGAAAAGTTGGTGGGGGAATCTAGGGTTTTTTATATTTGGAAAGTCCTAAGGAGGACGGGGCATGGAACTCACATGTGTGTGTGTGTGTGTGTGTGTGTGTGTGTGTGTGTGTGATTTAGAAACCCTAAGATGTATGGACCCCTAATGAGATTGGATGGTTGAGATCTTCCTTTCCTTAGCATTTTGGTTTCACTTTCAACATAGAAAAGGTGGTTAGAGTTTCCCTCTTTACTTCACTTCAATCTTAGACCTTAGATCATACCTACCTTTACTTGAATGGTCAAGATCTATTTAGTGCGCGTAAAACTCCTCTAAACATCATTCCTTCACCGTTGGATTATATTGCCCTAGGATGAATGACCTTGATTCTTGAAGATCTTTATAATGTCATGTGGACCAATTGTGGGTCAATATCTGATTTGGATAAGACATCTTCTCATTATTGATTTCTCCTTCTGGTTGAGTAGGAGAGACAAAATAAGTGAAAAGTCTTCATGTGGTCCTAGTCTTCTCTTTCTTCTAAGAAGCTTTCATTATATATGATTCCAATGTATATAGATTGAGCTTCTTCCATATGCTTCAAAAGTTCATGTGTGAAATTGTGCTTGAATTTGAAAATTGCCACCTTTTCACCCCCATTTGAGTTGGAGTTTAACATAGGGTTTTTGTCTATTCTAACTTCAATAGTGACATTCAATGATCCTTTTGAACCCTAGGACTTCATTTATGGCGTGTGTGACCCGTCATATAGCTTAGGATGTGAAATTTCTCTTTTCATGGTAAAATTGGTAATTTTGTGTATTTTTACCTTTGTACCCTAAACCAACAAAACTATAAAATTAATCATAATTAGTGATAATTATATTTTTTTATCCCAAAACCTTCTAAATATTGAGGTACGTATATAATATTCCACCCATCAAATATTGCTAGACTTAGCTTTTGCTAGTCCTCAAGCAAAGCTACAAAAATTAGAAAAGAAGAAGACTAAAAAATAATCCAACCAGTTTTGCAAGTGATATCTTCTACATTTAGCATATGCAGAACGCCTTTAAACCCCTAAGTTACCCCTAATGGATGAGTTGTAGTCTCATAAGGGTTTCTACGGATGATACCCGTAAACATTTTCAAAACTTTTATCAAAGTCCTTTATTTATCTTAAAGAATTTTCTTATATTCAACTCATATTAAACTTTCAATTTTAGCATACTAATGGAAATGATCAACAATTCAAAATGTTACATTTATGCTAAAGATATCCCATCAATTCATCAAATGTCAAAATGTGAGTACGTGATATAGCCAATATATATACAATTATTGGTCTCCAAGGAAATTATAACCTAAATTAGCATCCAACTGTATGCTTTGACTTCAAATTTCACAGGATATACTTGACATTCATAAAGGGTAAATCTCTAATTAATATGTGAGTAGAATAATGTTCATCAAGTTCAAAATTCCCACATATTTCATACAGAACAATGATAACTTAGAAAGAATTATAATGGTCACATAAAAGGATATCAACTATTAGGAATATTATATTCTACAAGATTCCCTATTCATTCATATCCATACCCAAGTCATCATCATCATCATCATCATCATCAAGACCTTATCCCAATTAGGGGTCGGCCACAAGAATCTTATTCCTCCATTCCACTCTATTAAATACCATGGCTTCATTTAGTCCCAAAGTTTTTAAATCTTTCCTCACCACTTCTATTCACGTTCTTTTGGGCCTTCCCCTTGCCCTTTTAGAACCTTCAACTTGTATTGCCTCACTCCTTCTAACTGGTACCGTTGTTGGCCTCCTTTGAACATACCCAAGTCATACTCCTCTTAAAATCAAATTAAGACTTCTATTAGGACAAAACATAGGCTTAGGACCAAGTTATAAAAAGAATGGTGTAAGGGTAAACAAAGGTTATTTGGAAGATATGTAAAGGTTTCTAATGGTACATTCACAATTTTCTTTTCTACTAGAAGTGTGATCATCTCATTTCATTGGCTTTTTTTTCTTAACTTTTCTCATTTTTCTTCATTTTGACTTTTGGTATAGCCTTTCTTTGAATTTTTCTCTTTTTTCACCCTTTTTGTTCATCTCTTCACTTGTATTGCTCCCACTTTTCTTCAAGATAATCTTTAGCCATCTCTACATATTTCCAAAAGAACTAGGTAATGTATATATGATAAGATTTTAATATGGGTAATGTTTAATGGGTTTACAAAGAAAAAGGCTTACATTAAAGGATCAAAGGGTTAATTAGTGGAAAAGCAACATAGGAAGGCTAAAGGCTCTGAGTTTACTAAGGATGGCCTTTATCATTTCCTAGATTGTCATATGACTTAAATATAATCCTAGACTCAGAGATAACTGATATAGTTTATTAGATGTTTCTCAATAGTAGGCTAAGAAAAATTAATGTCGGATGAAGAAAAATTAATGTCTGCTGAAGAAAATTTTGGAATTTGTGTATAACCCTCAAAATGAAAGAATGACTCTAAACTCACATGGGTTAAAAGTCTCCACTTATCTTCTTCAAGATATCTAAGTTATATTTTCTCTTAAACTTTAATTATATATATGGCTAGTTTGTGCAATGAAGATTCTGAGTTTAACTTTTCATGGAATAATTTAGAAAAAAAATAGAATTATAAACCTATTGTATGCAAATCTATTAATAAACTAAAGTTTTAAAGATAGCTTAATTAATCAAAAAATCCAAATTCTCATCCTTGTAAAGGAAATTTCATAAGTTTTTATCAAATTTTTTATTTTTTAATAAATAAAAGAAAAAGACTAAAAAAAAGAATTTAGGCCCATCAAATCCGAAAGACCTTAACAATTCCTTGTAAGTTGGCCATTAGCAAAATAGTTCTTTTCCTTTTCTTAGTTAATTTGTTCAATCATTTCCTTTTCTAGTCAGTGTAATTTTAAAAAGCAACTTTATTATGTAGTTAGTTGTAGCTTAGTTAGTTTCCTTAATTCTTAGTTAATTATAGTTTTGGATGGTTTTCTTTCTAGTTAATGGTAATTTTATGATGTTTCCTTTTTCTAGTTAATTGTAGATTTAGAAAGTTTCCTCGTTTGGCTCCTTGCATATGTAGATAGTTTCTTAATTTCCATAGTTACTTGCATTTTAATTTAGGTTTAGTTTGTAATTTAGTTTAGTGAGAAATTTTCCTTCACTTGAATGTTTCTCTAGATTAAAGTAAGATGACCTAAATTCTAATTAATCCTATTTATAAGGAGTCTTTGTGGGATCGACCTGTATTTGCTGATTTTATAGTCCAATAAGGCCATGCACTTACAGTATTATTTAATACACATCAAGTTTTTAGCGCAATTGCCGAGGACTCACAATGGAGTTTAATTAGATTGGGTGTAATGCTTTTCCACTAGTTGTAGTCTTAGGATTGCATATAGGATATTTTCTTTTATTTTTTCATACTTTTCTTATTCCTGGAGATTTTGATACTTTCTTTTTCTAATTTATGTAGGAATTCAAAGGAGAACAAAGACTTGGAGGAAGACCTTAGGATAGTTTCCTATTTTAATGTTTATCTAAGTGGATTGTAGTGAGCACATTGTCACAGGGACACAATTTTACCTATGCTAAACACATGTGGCACTTGTGCACAACTCCTTTACAAAGCATAAGTCAGACTTTAACTCCCACTCTCACTTGCTAGGGCTATACTCACTCACCCACTAGCGTAATGAGAGGAACCCAGAAAGAGACTCTGCTCAAAGAGAACTTGTTAACCCTTCCTTGAGATACAACTAAATTGTCTAAGTTGACTACAAATGAGGAGCTAACCCTTATTTATACATGCTCATCCTCATCCACCTCCTTAATGGATGGCTAGGATTAATACATATGTAAACCATCTAATGGTTAAGGACCATTTTAGAACACTGGATAGAAGTCTCTACACAATATCTAAGTTTACCTCTTTCTAGATATTTATAAGGACTCTTCTAGAAACCAAGCCTTCTAGAATCAGGCCTTTCACCACAGCTCCAAGAACATAGGCCTAAGTTTGTTAAGCCACATCCATGAGTTGAGCATACCTCCCTTAAAGATGTGGGCCTTAGTCATGGGTCTTGCAAAGCAAGTCCATGACAACATGCTTGTAAATTATTATATACTGTGATTCATTTTAATTTAAATTAAAGGTGCAATAATAGAGGCCAAGGGAGACCCATCCTAATTTGGAAGAGGAGTTGGTCTATACATGGACCCACCCTTCTACGAGAAGACTATTTTCAGGACTCCACTATGGCTATTCTATCTTCTTTCCATTTTCTAAATTAGTTGCATTGTTAATTCAGTTGCATTTGGATGGTAGTGTAGAGCACATAGAAAGAATTTCCTTACTTATTGCATTTTAGAATTTGCTTTAGGTTTACTACTTTTCTTGCATATTGGGCACATTTACATTCTTTGAGGTGAATATATATTAATTGAACTACATGAGAATGCTTAAATGAATTTGTAAGGGCACTTACCCCTATAAGATCAAAGTAATGACCATTCCTTGGCCCATTTAGGTGAATTATCACCATGCACGCAACCCTAGCGTTAAGAAATTATTTAAAATTAACTTAGAAGAGACCTATAGTAACTGATGAGCTCATAGGACCCTCTTGGAAGGAGGTGACCTATTTTCACTCCATTGGCTCCTATCTAATCGATTAGCTCTGCTAGTACATTCTATGACTCAGATTAAGTGCTACTAATTCTGGTGGGAGTGAATTAGTTGATCAAGGTAGGATCTAATTGGCGAGTGTAGGGCAATTCTAAAAGAGAGGAGAAGCTACCTAGGTTAGAAGTAAACTAAAAGTCATTCCTCTAAAGAAAATAAAGAAAAATCAACCTTTCAGCTTGTTTGCCAAATGGTTAGAATTTATTGTGTGCCTTTTTATTTGCATTAGTGTGTAGGTTGCATTATCTAGTTTAGGTTTCCTTAGACTAGGTAGAAGAAAAAAAAAAAGGACAAAGAAGTACTCTCTCATTGTAATAATGAATATCTTTCATTGTATATAATTTGAGTCAACTTAGGCAAGGGTTACATACTCATGAAGATCATATTAACCTTATCAAAGCAATGGCCCACAAAGTAGTGGATGAAAAACCACTTTCATACTATTCCACTCCTTAGCCCTTACGTTATGAAGAAGTGTATACGATAAAGACATGGTACAATCCTGATTTGTCCAATGCATTAAATAGATTGGCCAATAGGATAGATAGTGAATTGAATAGGTTAAATGCTTTTAGGTAAGCTAGCAAGTCAACTGGGTAACTTCTGTACGAGAATTGTTATACCTATTCCAACCCAACGTATCCCATTACTTCATGGCCATCAAGCTCCACCGATAATGCATATTATTCAAGGCAAATGAATGCATCCAATGCTCCCTAGCAATTATTCCTATGATGATACTAATTGTCCTAGATGTCTTACACATGCTAAACAAATATGGTCTCAAGATTATTAATGAGGACCATGATATTTCCACCCTACTCAACCCTTTCAGAGTAGTATGAGTTGTACTAGTCGTTTTTGCCACAACAAAGCTAACAATCATTAGAAGAGACCCTTAGGTTATATGTAGAAGTGACTCAATGATCTATTTCATAGATGGAATCCCAAAGGGGTTAAATAGCTACTGCATTTATGGAAAGGGCTAAGGGAAAAGAACAAGTTGAGGACTATGAGGAGCCCATCAACAACTATTTAAGGATAGTAATAATATCCGGCTCTAAAGATTCTCTCGAGACAAAGAGTCAAATGGCTGCACCATCCCTACCCTCGACTAGTAATGATCCACTCAAGGCATGTCTCACTCATTCAAATTTTATAGACATCTCTATTGATGAAGTCAATAATTTATTGCATCCTAGGCCATTAATGGATATTCTCAATGGACAGAGATAAAATTTGAGCCATATAGTGAACATTCACCCAATTTGGACTTCACACATGTCCCAAAAAGCATTCACTATGACAATTTTAGTTCATCTAATCCCTTGCATGTTACCCATGCCTCCAATTGATATACTGGCCAGCATCAACTAGCTTTATGGGGTACATTAGAGAATATGAATATCCATTAGAAGAGATACAGAGCTAGCTTAACCTTGGCCATCAAGATAAGGTAAGGGAGGAGAAATATTATCAATTCTTTGATGTTGGCATTATCTTTCCTCAATTTGCCAAAACTTGGGCCAAGTCACCTTGAGTTCGTCCTAAGAAATTGTGTTACATGGTGGTCCATCAAGCTATATTGGTATCACCACCATATATTTCTAGGTGAAAAATATACATTGACTATCGTTAGATTCTGAAGTGGAGTGAGTTTTCTAGGAACACCCTCATGGTTAGCTTAGGGATTAGTTAGTTAGTTTTAGGGTGATCGAGTTTCATTTTCTTTCATTGTATATTTTGCATATTAGTCCACATCAATAGATCAATACATTATCCTAGAAGTGCAAGTACTATCTTTCTCACCTTTTCCTCTTAAGTTTATTATTTTCATTTGTCGTTGGAATGTAGTTCTAAACAATAAGGACAATGCTTAATTTAAGTCTGGGTGTGGGGTCTTTCAGATATGATGTGTCCAAAATATTTGTTTTCTTAGTCTTTTTCTTTTATTTCTTAAAAAATAAATAAAATTTTGATAAAAACTTATGAAAATTCCTTTAAACAGATGAGAATTTGGATTTTTTGACTATTCAAGCTATCTTTTGAACTTTAGCCTTTTAATAGATTTGCATACAATTAGTTCAAAATTCTATTATTTTCTAAATTATTCCTTAAAAAGTTAAACTCAGAATATTCATTGTACAAAATAGCCAGATATATATATATATATATTTAAAATTGAAGAGAAAATATAACTTAGAGATCTAGAAGAAGATGATTGGAAACTTTTTACTGATGTGAGTTTAGAGCCATTCTTTTGTTTTGAGCATTTATATAAATTTCAAAAAATTTCTTAAACAAACATTAATTTCCTACTTAGTCTCATTATTCTTCATGTTGGTCAACTATTGAGAAAAGATCTAAATTCTCTGAGGTTTCCCTCTTTCTTTGAGGAACTTCCGACTTAGGGAAAATGCAGTATCTTTTTTTAATTTCCTTTTCCATCTTTCTTGCATGATGATTGTTTAGGAAAAAGTAGGACTCCTCATTCCTTCGTTGCATTGATACTTCATTCTAAGGATCATGGATGGGATTTGTTGGTTTGTGGCAAGTTGGCATAGTAAGGACGAAAACCTTGTTGGCAATTTAGTGTATTTTGGGTTGAGGAGAAGTGTACAAATTCCTATTGAGAGACACAACATGGGGGTGCTACAACAAAATTCAAGCCTACATTTTAAGGACATTTACTTGCATTATTTACATGCTTTCTTTTCCTTGTTTATGTAACAATTTCTTGTAATTTGGCCATCAATGAAATAGTTCTTTTTCAATTTCTTTTACTGAATGCATCTTTTTCATGATCACTTGCATGACAACTTTAGTAGCATGTTTAGGTTGCATTCATGGTAGTATAATGAGTTAGTTTAGTTTCACTAGGTAGGTTTACTTTGTAGAATTAAGTTGTAGTTCAATTTCCTATTAATCTTGCTTAGTTTCCATGTTTTTAAGTACTTTCCTAATTTAGAAAGTAGGGTAGTTTCTAATTTTGAATTCCTTGCCCAGATCTTAGATTTTCTTACTTTATAGTCTTAAAAACTTGTTAATTTGTTTTCTATAGATCTTAGGAATGTTTTAAAATTAGTTTAGTTCCATTTTAGAAAGTAGTCTTATGGTAGATTCTTAGATCGAGCATTTTCGTAGCTTAGAAGTGGCACTTTCCTAATTTAGAAACTCATGTTTGACTTCGTATTTTTCATTAATTAATTTTTAGGGAAATTTTAGAAAGTTCATTTGATAGTGAATCATTCCACAACATCCATATCAAAATGAAGGAAGGATGCTCTTTTTCATTTCATTAGCGATCATAAAAGAATCCTTACCTTTTTGGCTTGGATGAGCATTCAAACTAAATCATCTATACTCTCTTTCCTACAAACTGATTGATCAATACTTTTTTAGGGGTCACTAAGAGAGAGCCAGTTCTTCCCAACAAAGCTCAACCACACAGAAGTGATTTCGAACACTTATTCTATGCAATTCTAAAGTCCCACCCTACAACTCATGAATTAAGAATTCTCACAATGACAAGGTCTACTCAACATGGTTTACGCATGAATGAAACCTTTTATAGGAATCTTTCACGAAATTATCAACTAATTAGGGTTACTTTCTAAAACTTGATGTGTCTTAAGTAATACAGCAAGTGCATGGCTCTATTGGAGTATAGAAACGAAAAATATGAGTCAATCCCAAGAAGATAATTTAATAAACCTAATTAATTCAAACTTTGGTCATCTTACTTTAACCTAGCCAAGCATTCAAGAAAAAGACAATTTCTAACTAAACTAAATTCGAAAGTAAACCTAAATTAGAAAGCAAGTAATTAAAGAAACTATCTAAATGAGCAAGGAACTAAACTAGGAGACTTTCTAAAACTACAACTAGAAAAAGAAAACTTCTTGAAATTACCATTAATTAGAAGAAAACTATTTAAAATGATAATTAACTAAGAATTAAGGAAACTATCTAATCTACAACTAATTACACATTGAAGTAGCCTTCTAAAATTACACTAACTTCAAAAGGGAATGTAAGGAACAAATTAACTAAGAAAAGGAAAAAGAACTATTTCATTAGCATCAAATTACAAGGAATTGTTCCATAGTCAAGGAAAATAAAACATGTAAATAGTGCAAATGAACATCCTTCAAATTTGGGCATGAATTTTGTTGCAGGGCTCACAAGTTGTGTCACACAATAGGAGCTTATACACTTCCCTTAAGTCCAAAATACACTAAACTATCACCAAGCTTTTGATCCTCTGTATCCCTGCTTGCCACAAACTAGAAAATATCATCAATGATCCTTAGAAATGTAGTATCAGTGCAACCAAAGAAAGAGGAGTCTAATAATTTTCCTAAACAATCAGTTGACATAGATGAGATAATTGATCTATGACAATCAGATTCTAAATATAAAAACCAAAAAAAAAATTATAGACAAATTCTTAAAGAAAAGAACTAGAGTATGATATTAAGTAGAGTGAATAATCCTTTTTGGCAACTAGACAAAGATTTAAAAGGTGTAATCATGTCAACCAAAAGGTTATTTATATACCTACATTATTATCAAGAAAATTTTGAGGTTGATAATCTTACTTATAGTACTATGTGGATAGTATGATGCTTGTTTTAAAAGATCTAAAGACATTTTCGAGTTGGAAAGAATGAACAATACAACATTGACTCATTAGCAAAGTGTGGATGAGGATTAGAATTTTCAAAGGAACTCACATTTTATTGAAAGATATGTTGGAAAGTAATATAAGATCGAAATATGAATTTAAAAACTATGTTTTAAGGATTATATTTGATTTGAAAATTACAAGGTTTAAAAGAAAAAGGGAAGCTGAGAAACAATGAAATCCTTCAATTGAAACAAAATTGTAACTTCAAGCGAAGATATATAAATAGATGAGAAGGATCTATAACCAGAGTTGTCCAAAAAATGGTATAAAGAACATTGAAAAATGTATCTAAAATTACCTGAGGATTGATGTGAAACAAATTTTGAGGATGAAGGGAAGAGTGTAATATATGTAAATGTTCATTTACAATGAGTAAACAAATCACAATTACAAAAAAGGGGTAATGGTTTTTATTTTGTTTCCATATTGATCTCACATTTCTTGAGACTTCCTACTAATAATCATTGATGAAAATCCAACTTGATGTTGTAACAACCCCAATTTCTAAATTCCTTTTCATTTAATTTTTCAATCTATTTTGAATGAAATGCAAATTGGGAATCCCTTGTTTTGAGTTTTGTGCAAGTTGACTTTTTATAAGACACTTAGTTGAACCTCAAAACCTCAATATTTGGAATGTACACATCATTATGATTTCAACAACAATAATTTTGTGCAAAATGAAGATTAGGGTGAAAAAACACAAAAATTTTACTAAATCAAAAGGGGGTCAAAATTGATGATAGCATCCCTCCTATTTTGTCATTTTGTGGGTTGCATGCAAATGTGCCATGCAAGGAGCAAGTTCTACACTTGGATGGTCAACCCACCATGCATTAGCTTCGCTCTACTAGATGGGCAGCAATCACAAAACACTGAATTCAACAAAACTAAGTAGGGAATGCCATAAGGGGGGAAATCCAGGCGATCCACAACCCCTCTGTGTGATCAATCACTGTTTGATCTCCCCATGCAGAGGAAACCTTGTTGTCTAATCTTCCGTCACCATTTCCTTCTTAGATTCCTCTTCCAATATTGTGCATAGGGGTTATACACTTTTCCCATTCATTGTTCTAGTCTGGTTCCAGGCAACAACTACACCAGGTGGTCCTAAGCAACAACCAAACCAGGGTTACTGGCCACCATAAGAACCCCCCTTCCCTCACCCTCCTTCCTTCACTCTTCTCAGACTGGTGCATCTCGATTGGCTCGTAGTCCCATTTTTTCTCCTCCTTTCCCTCTATCCCGAGAAACCATTGCCAACCCTTCTTCCCCTTTCTCCCTCTTGTTGTTAGTCTCGCTCTACTCTTGCCAATGTAACCCTGTCAAGGAGCATCCCATCCACTTCACTCCTCTTCCTCCTCTGGCCACTTATAGGCTTGAAACCTACTTCCTTTTCCTTATCTCTCTCTTTCCCTAGCTCTCCTCTAATTAGCCATGCAACTCTAGCTGCCCCTCCTCAATTCCTCTCTCCCCTCTTCCTCGATCCACCAATGATGCTTGTGCAGACCACCTAAGTGCTTGAACCATATCCCTCTTCCCTTCTGCTTCTCCATTAGCACCTGACTGGCAAATGACACTAGCATGCCTGCTTCCTCCCCAGTGGCCATGGTATGCTAGTGACCCATTTCTCATTTTTTATCTATGCAGATATGCATAGATCTAACCATTGATCAGGCACCAAATGACCAGATCTGTGACTTATCCAAATATCCATTGCTATTTGGCCATTGATCTATCTCCAATGCTATAGATTTGTTACTAATCTGACCATCCATCATGATCTAATTGTTGATATGTCCCTAAAATTCAAATTTGTGATCAATTTTTGAACCCCACATGGTCCAACTATTGATCAATCAGTAGCACCTCAATCTATGATTGATTTGATCCATTCAGCTTGAACAACCAGTCAATCAATCACCAAAACCTAGATTTGTGTATGATCTAATGCTAGCTCATCAGTAAACATCATATCTGTGACTAATCCACCCCTTTGAGATGATTTGACCATTGATCAGCCACTTGATACTTATATATGCAAACAATATGTACTCCCAACTAGATCTTGATGTAGATTTCACGCCAATCATCTGAAGTGTGATTAGATATGGCCCCTCACCTCAAGAACCTTCCTAAGATTTGACCGTTGATTGACCATTTGACTCCAAATCTATGAGATTAGGCACTATACCCCTCTCTGATCTATCATGGTTCCATGGTTCAAGTGATAGATCAGCATATCATGTATTCTTGGTACACTAATTAGTAGCAAAGACCCTCGATCTGACCCATCCAATATCAAAATGACAACCACATACGCAAAGTTGTCAATCAAGGAAACTAGCCAAAGGGGTACAAATATGAAATGAGGATAAGCGCCACACAAGTAGGTGGATTAAGACTTGTTATCTTAGAAAGATTTAAAACTAATATGTTTTGATAAGAATGAATTTATACAGATAATGATTTGCATGTGTATTGTCTTTAATTACAAAATTATGAAAGCATGTGGAAATGTAGTTGATATTTAGTGATACATTTTGTTTTGTCAAAATCATGAATTGAATGACTGAACTCAAAATTGAAATTGCCAACATTGCCCTAATTATGATGCCCCAAATAAAAGAGTGTGAAATACCCCCACTAGACTAAAACTTATATACATATGCCGACATCTAGTGGACATTGTAACACTCTAAACATGGTTTGGTCCTAGATCACTTAGGATACTATAGTATGCTCTAGAGGAATGCATTAAGAGATTTAGATTCTAACTGGGCTTAGAAAGACTATTTTTTATTTAAAATAGTAAGAACATGTAAACACACACTATCATTCAAGTTAGGAACATTGGGGTTCCTCTTTAGAGAACTATAAGGAAGTGTCCAACATGGACTTAATATGACGTAGTGAAAAACTATCCATGTAGGACTAGTAAGATCATGCATAGGGAAAACTCACCTTTCCATAAGACAGAATCTCCTCCAACTCAAGTGTTGGGTCTTAAACTCACTGTAGGCTAACTCACAAATGATTTTAAAAGATGTTAGACTAGTTAGAAGAAAAACTAGACAGACTTGGGCTACCCTCGTACACGATGACCGAGAATACCTTGTGAAACTAGTAATGGCACCTCCAAAAGTTAATGTCAGTATATAAAAATATATTATTATTTATCTGAACTACCAAATTAGGCATCGAGACTGAACAATACATTAAAAACATGTGGCACTCTCTTAGTTGGTTGTGTAGACAGGTTAACTAAACTCATATATTGGATTGGTATTGTTATGATCTTGTCATGTTGTACCATTGTTATTTTTTATTATCTTGACTGGATATATGTTTAAACTATTACTTACTTGTGAATGTATAAGAAATTCCATTGTATAGCAAGAAAACATGAAAAAATCATTGTCAATGGATTTATGTTAATAGCACATGCGATGTGCCTTGTTGAATATAAAGTATTCAATGGCTAGTAGACACAAGATTAACTAATAACATGAATAATTTGAGAATGAGTAACTCCTTTTCACTTAGTCGTATTTGAGAACAATAGATGAACTAAAGTACAACATGAAATAAGGATTGAATAATAAACTAAGAACTTTGATCTCACATTACTTAAGGACATTAGCTAAGATAGAACTTGGATAGCAAGTTTACTATTGTTAATATAGACTTTACCATTGATCCTATTGTAGTTCACTTCATTATATGTGTTTATAGTTTGTCATAAGACTCATCTTATATAACCATTAGACTTGGATACATGGTTGACTTATGGGAAAAGTGAAAGCACCATATTATACATAAGAGAGTAAATAATCATGAGTCATGAACAATGTATGGATGATTAAACTATTCTGGCTTCTTGAAATGAAATTGGGATGCTTACTTTTGAATATAAAGTGCATTATCGAATGAATGTGAATGTGTGACTTAAAAGCTCATGGAAAATATGTTTTATAGCTTGTTGATGTTATGGATTGAAGGTTTCATACCATGGAAACAAATAAATTGGAATGGTTACTTGAATTATTATTGTTCCACTAATATTTCTTATTTAGTATCACTTGTCATTGTGTGTGCAAGTGTAGGAAACTTGTGATATTTGGCTTTCATAATTTTCTTTTTAGTCTTACTTATGACAATAAGTAAATAATGAGGACATGGTAACAAATTTACTACTTAAAGGACTTGGTTTTGAAATTGTGATGACACATGAATCATGGCATGCTGTATGAAAAGTGTTATAATTTATAAATCATTTGACATTTCTCATTCACGCATGAGATGGTGTAAAACCTAAACCTTTCTATGTTTTGAGTTATACTTGATTTAGAAAGTGATTTATCAATTTGATCAATGTTTTTAAGGTAAGTGCCCATGGAGTACTTATAAGTCCTGCGAGGTATTTCATTTGATTTCAGGAAAGAATCTTGACAGTGACTTAAGTAGGTAGACCCTAACGAATGTGCTCACTAAGTAGTTACAAGGCATGATGATGGTCTAAGAGTGTTGTACCCTGTCCAAGAAAGTTGGACATTGTGTGATGTGCTGTTGATACCCCGGACTGTTGCACCTGTCCAGAAGCATTGGACAATATTGTGAGGTTACTCCAAGGAGCTCTCTATTGGTATGGTGGGTGTGCCATTATCCTTTTGACAAGACTAAATGGGTAGCCATGTATGTATGTACGAATATTGTGTGATTTGATAAGCATATTTGCAAAATTTTGATTTTTTTCCTCGTCAAAGTGTCTCTTGTTGTATTTTTCATTATCAAGGATTCACTAATTGAGGTTTTACTAGGGAGCTATATTTTGAATGATTTTCTGGACATTTTGAAGTACCATGTTAATTATGCTAGACTTGAAGTTATTAATAAATTTAAGAATACTTGTGATTCTACATGCTCTATCAAAATGATGTAAGCTTAGTTCCTATCTACATTTATGTTCATAGATGATGATTTTTACCAATTGATTTTGATACATATATATATATATATATATTGATTCTTCCAAACTGTTGGTGTTTATAAGGTCTAGTTTACGAATGTATTGGATTAATCAAGCATCATTAGTAGTTATGCATGATTGTGTACTCAACCATATATGAATTTGAAATACAATATGTTCATAAAGGAAAGTAGGTGTGATGAATACATGTGTCTATCAATAATGAATGATCTTAAAGTATCATTTGTTATGAATGGAATTGAACGATTATGTTTATGCATCAAAAGTATTCTTGTATGACTAAATGTTCGTGAAATGATAATAGCATAGGATTTCTTGAATACACACACACACACACACACACAGAAAGCAATAGTGTATTTATACTTTCACAAACTCTAAAATACACATGATTTGTCAACTTATCTTCTTAGGACATATGAATTAATTTCATATAATGTATGATTTGGGAACATATTATTTTAACTTGAGAATGTGTTTTAAGACATCATGATTCTATTTAGATATGAATAATTTCCAAATTACATTGGTTATGAAAATCATGAATTGCATGTTAAAATAACAAACTTTTTCCACCTACACAAGTGCAACCTTGGTTAAACATTGTAATTGTTTACAATGTCTTATATTTGAAGAATTAGAATGGAAGGGCATACATGTTGAGCTGAGGACACGAATGTAGCTACTGAGTAGGAATTATAGATGATTGTGATTTTCAATATCGGAGGAGTGAGCCTTACCACTTGAAATTTATTGTGTAATCTATTAGAGAATTATAAATCTATGTTTAATTTGAAGTAGTGGACTCATCTTTATTTAGTGGAATGTGTTGTGATATGGTTGTGACTGGGAATTTTGGGATGTGATAAGTTTTTTTGTATTTGTCTTTCAAAATAATGAAAATGATTTGATTGTCTATCAGGTTTTTTGCACGAATGCACAAAATGCATGTCTATCCAAAAAACAAAGGAAAATCTACCAAAATTTTGGTACGAATGAGACATTTATTTCACTATAAAATGTGTGTGCTTGTGTAAGAAATGACACTTGGGATCTTTAAAAACACTTTTCAATAAACAAAATTTTTCACTGCTTTATTTTCAAATGGAATTTTTAAACAAGGGGTCCAATATTTGAAAAAGTACATAAAAGGTATTATAAAATCCCGGGGTGCATGTTTTAGCCATAGAAATCACTTAATCATCATTAATTAGTGTTAATTCTATAATTTTGTTGGACTAGTGTACAAATAAAAAAATGACAAATAATTGACCACTTTACCTATGAAAGAGCAACTTCATTGACCAAGCTACACTATGGACACACACATACCATTCATAAAGTTAGATAGTTTAGGATGATCATTGGATGCCAAAATCAAAGCCACTGCAATTAGAAATCCTAAATGGAATACCAAGCTTTATTAGTTCAAAATAGGGTGTTTGTATTAAAAGTAAGGTGATAGAACTTCCTAAGCAAGCATTAAAGACAACCAACATCTTGGGAAGCTTCTAAAAGAAGCCCAAATCACATACAATGAGATTATATACAATGAGAGCTTTTGAAATAAAACAACTAGAAGACTGGAGCCCATGGGAGACTTATTCCTTACTTTCTCTCTCCTACTCAACCAAAGGAATGGATCAATAAAGGGGAACACTAATTTTATATTAAAGAGTGGTGATTCCTAATCAATTAAACATGAAAAACATGAAGAGATAAAGTGATTGGTGGAGAAAAACTAGGAGAAGAAGAGAGAAATTATTTATGGAAAATCCACAGTTAAAAGTCATCATCAAATTTAAGAACTTAAAGGTCAAGATCCACCATATATATGCATATCTGAAGCAGCCAATGAAGAAATTTTCAAGCAAGGATAGATCAATAAGAAGCTTGATTGTAATGAAGACCAAAGTGGAAGTCTATTGGTAGAAGAGTTTCCATAGAGCTACGTACCTATATTCAAGGAAAAGGAGATCCCTTAAAATGTGGAAAAAGACATCCCATCTATTTGGAATACTGTTGACTAGAAGAAAAACCTAGAAAACTTAGAGTGGATAAGGAACTCTCTAAGGAATCTAAGCCATCCACTCTAGGGTAGTCCAATCCAATAGTGGGGAGTAAAAAAGCCTTAAAAGAAGATCTATTTGGATAAGATTACTCCTACCAAATTTCAGCCATACAAGATAGGATGATGATGATCTAAGGGTAAGAAAGCAACATTGAAAAGGTAAGAAACCTAGAAACTTAGGCCTTGTTGAAAATTTAAATCAAAGTCCTAAGATCTCCACCATGGATTAACATCCAATGGATCACATTCACTTCAAAAATTAGAAATTCCAACACATTCACATGGTTTCCATGACTCTCACCTTATCCAATCTCTAATCCCACATAATATCCTAGATTTCCTCCTAATCTTACTCCATTCCTTCCCTCCTAAGCAAGATAGTGTCTTATCCCACCAAAACTACCTTCCTAACCACCCTTATCTCTTTCCCTTCCATACTTTCCTAGTCCAATTCACTTTGTACTTTGATTTCAAGTCAAATACCACCTCCCACTTGATTTCCACATCTTCCCCTCTCTCTTCTCCCGACTTCATAATCCAAACCATTTCAACCTTCCATTCTTTCTTCCTTTAAATCCTAACCTTCCATTCCTATGTCTTCCTTCTCCAAAAACACTATAAATAAGACGTTAAGGAGAAGGAAAACCCATATTGTAGCTTTCCCTAGAGTTCAAGAGAAAAAACAAGTAGAAAAAGAGGTGGGAAAATCACCTTCACCCAACCTCTCTTCAAACATTAATGTCCTACCCTTAGGAGGAAAGGTAAAGGTCCTCAACCTTAGCCAATTTTTATTCTTTTCCTTCAATTTTGCTTCTCTTCTCTTTTCTTATTCCTTCTTCCATCTCCATAGTTGCACTTAATCTCCATGCATCATCCATGTAGTTTCCCATGCATGTTTTACACGCAACCATCATCTTTATGTTGTATGCACCACATATAGTTGCATGTAGTTATCTTTGATTTTTGTTTTGTCTGTTCTAGTTTTGTAATCGTGAAGCATATGAACAATAAGAATCTTCTTAGTTCACCTAATTTTCATGATTTCTTATCCATACTTCTATCTCGCATTCATCAGTTCATGTTTAAATTCCATGCACACTCTTAGCACTGCCAAGATTATACACCTGATAGTTCAAGAATCACATGCTTAGTTCTTACTTTTGCATGCATCTAACAGTATTCTATGCTTTGGACCATCTTAGAATTCTATCCTAGGACTCTCATAGAGTCACACACATCACATAAAAGCATGTACACCCATTAGCATGCTTAGGATCCACATACTCTTCCATCTCTTATCTTCATTACCCTTTAGTTTCCACACATCTTCACCCTCCCCCTTTCCATGCACTCTCATCTCCCACCATCCTACCATCTCACATCACTTTTACATTCATAAAAATTACCCTCACAAGCTCTCTTAGTCACATGAATGCTTCACTCTTCCATGCTTCTCCTTGGTTTTTATTTTTATTTTTATGGGATTTGGATTAAAGGAAAAGGAAAGAGACCTTGTACCATTATATGGTAGCAATGAGTCTCTACCATCCTAGAATAATGATTGAAAGAAATAATAAATCTTACCATAAACCCACTCCAATTCTTAGCTAAGGGCATCATGTTGAAGAGTAGTGCCCTTCCATGATAAAGCACCTATCTCTTTACTTCATCTCGTAAGGCTAGAATTTGGTGAGTCCTAAGCCAAGGGCCAATATCACCATGTTAGTTTCATTTTATTATAGTTCATTATTAAGGTAGGAATCTGATAAGTATTCAATTTTGCATAAAAATCACCCAATTAGTTACCCATATGTTACAAGTTATAGGGGTAAATTAGGGTTTTTAGACAAAAATTTGTAACACATGCATTTTTGACCTAATGAAGCAAAATTTGTTATTTTGTAGGTCTAGAGGCTAATCAGAGGTAACTATGTGATTAAGCATATTTTTTTAGGATTTTTTAAGGGTTTTTCACTTTTTGTAGGAAGTAAGACAGTGGTCAGACGACCAAGATCGATTGGGATGAATTTTAGGATTAAGATCAAAAGATCTATTCAAAGCCTTAAAATCATCACTTCAACATGAAACCAAAGGCCAAGATCTTCTTGTGGACCAGTAATGGATGCAATTAAAGGAGCTAAAGATGGCCAAAGTGGGCCCATGAAGTAAGCCATGCAACCCACGAAGTCATCACCTTTGCATGGAAGCCACTTAAGCCACCATAGCCATATAAGCCATGAGAGTAGGTAGCAACCTAGGAAATTCAAGCCAAACCATACAAGCTACCCAAGACAAGGGATGGAGCCAAGAAAGCTTCCAAAGCCAGCCATGAAGCCTAGCCAATGGAGCTGTCAAAATGAGCCATCTAAGCTATCAAGCTAAGCTAAATGGAAGGCTAAGATTAGATGAAATTCAAGTGAATTATCCATAAAATTTCAAGGGATATTTTTAAGATAATTAAGGAAAATGTTATTAGGATAAGTTGGCATATGGATCAATAGGATGAGAGCCTTCCAATTTTCATGTTTTTCTCGCCTTTTTATCATTTTTTACCTCACCACCAAAGACCACCACGAATTTGAATTTCCATTCAAGAGTCCTACCATTCCATAACTCTTCCACCTTTCTAAAATCCTATCCTAACCACCCAACCAATCCCAAATCCTTAGAAATCCAATTAACCAATCAAAATTTTCCATCTCACCTTTATTTTCTATGCTTTTCCTACACGTCACTTTCCTTCCAATTTCCTCTCACCTTCTTTTCCAACTCCTATCCCAACCAACCACAATTTTCTAGGATTTCACTTTCTTACATATTCTAGCCTTTTTTCAGTAGGTATAATCTCTAAACATTCTTTTAATTTCTCATTTTTATGTATATTAGAATAACCTTGCATATAGACTAGGATAATGTATCTACTTTCTAGCTTAATTTCTACATTTTCTAACTTAATCATCTACCTCATAGAGTAGTATAGTTGCATATTTTAGAGGAGAGGGAAAGGATCTAGACTAGCCTCTCTACTTTCCTTAGGACCCTATTTTCTTTCTAGCCCAGTTAAGAGGCTTTCTCTACTCCAATTGTAGGAGGAATCTCTCTAGCACGAGGCACATGAGCCTTTCCCTTTTTTCATGCTACATATTTGTAGAAATGCATCTACTAGGATAGACTTGCTTTGCATAAATCATCTCACATGCTTGACAAAATGCATCAACCAGAGTAGACTAGCAGTGCACCTACTAGTATTCATTAGAACCTATGCATGCATCAAAGTGTTTGATGCAACACTTAAGGGGTCTTTCCATCATGTACTCCTCACTTCTTAAATAGCATTGTGTAGAGTTGCACTAATTATTGTGGAGATCAAACTTATGAGCTATACCATGAAACTTTGGAGAAGAGTAATTGAGAATACCATTTTGGAAGGTCTACCATGGAAGCTATTTTTCGCCTTATATAATTGATGGAAAAATATAGGGAGAGAAGGACCTTTACATGGTCTTTATTGACTTAGAAAAAGCTTATAATAGGGTCCTTAGAGAGTTGATATGGAGGGTGTTGGGCAAGAAAGGTTTTCCATGGGGATACATTGACATAATTAAGGATATGTATGAGGGAGTGATAACAAATGTTATGACCACTAGTGGAGAGACTGATGATTTCCCATCACCATAAGATTGCACCAAGGATCAGCATTGAGCTTATACCTCTTCACATTGGTTATGGATGAGTTAATGAAACAAATTAAAAGGAAAATTCTATAGGATGACTATAAGTTTGGCCATGCTTTATGGATCATAGTGTTGGGCAATTAAGGACAACATATGCATAGGACCACCGTAGCCGAAATGAGGATGTGGGATGGATGAGTGGCAAGAAAAGAAAGTCAAAATGAGAAATGAAAACATTAGAAGAAACTTAGGAGTAGCACTAATATGTAACAAGATGAGAAAGGGTAGACTTAGATGGTTTGGACATGTCCAAAGGAGACTAAGAACAACACTAGTTAAAAGGAGTGGATCATAGCGTTGAGCAATTAAGGATGACTATAAGGTTGGCCATGCTTTATGGATCATAGCATTGAACAATTAAGGAACAACATATGCATAGGACCATCGAAGCTGAAATGAGGATGTTGAGATGGATGAGTGGTAAGAAAAGAAAGTTAGAATCAGAAATGAAAACATTAGTAGAAACTTAGGAGTAGACCAATAGGTAACAAGATGAGAAAGGGTAGACTTGGATGGTTTGGACATGTCCAAAGGAGACCAAGAATTACACCAGTTAGAAGGAGTGGATGGATCCAAGTTGAAGGCTCTAAAAAGGCAAGGGGAAGGCCTAAAAGGACGTGGACAGAAGTGGTGAGAAAAGATTTAAAAACTTTTAGACTAAATAAGGCTATGACACTCGATGAAGGAGAATGGAGAAATAAGATTCATGTAGTCGAGGCCTAATCGAGTTAAAGCTTTGATGATAAGGTAAAGAATTTGGCTTTTTCGTGCTGCCAATTTATGGTTTATAGAACATTGAATCACAAATTTCATTTGATATGCTTTTACATTGGAACATTTAATGACGTGGTGGTGGTTGTCTGTGGTTATTATTATATTTCCTAGTTTCTTACTTGTATTGTATCTTTCTCTTTTATTTTGTTTGATTCTTTCATCTATAACATTTTTCATCTATTTTTCTTACATTTTTGCCTTTCATTTTATATTTCATTTGTATTTGAGGAATAATATCCCCTGCCAAAAATGATTATCTGCACAGCCTTATTATGCAGTTGTTACAAGTCTGGGTATTAACTGCCAATTTAACATTTGCGCAAAGGGGAGCCTTGGCACAACGGTAGAGTTGTCGTAGTGTGACCTTGAGGTCATGGGCTCAAGGCATGGAAATAGCCTCTTGCAAATTACAAGGTAAGGCTGCGTACTATTGACCCTTATGGTCCACCCCTTCCTCGGACCCTACATATGCCAGAGCTTTGTGCATTGGCATTGCCCTAAGATGAATCCATTTTTGGGAATCTCACTGGCTCTCATCAACTCTTGAATGGCATGGCTCAATTGCAAATTCTTTTCTTTTATAACACCAAGTTCTTATTGTGGGTTTTTTGCTACTTACAGCAATTTCTTAGACCATAACCAACTTTTGGTTAGGGCAACTCTTTATATCTTGAAGCATGGTTCTTTGACCATAAGCAGTTTTTTATCTCTTGTTAGACCATAAACAATTTCTTACCATAACTAATTTCTTTTGGCACTTGGAAACTTCTTGGCAAGCTTTGTTTCTTATTGAGATCATTCTTAAACTCGTTAGAAACATGAGCTTCTGTATCTGGCTTTGGCTCACAATAAATACAAGCAGAGTTGCGATCAAATAAATCATCTGTTCTGTCTCTCTACTAAATGATCAGCAGTTTGGACTTAATGGAGATTTGGAGGTTCCTGATAATCAATTCACTGATATTGTTCCTAACTTCAATTTACAACCTCCTAATTTTTTATATTAATCTATTTGAGAGTGAAAGGGAGCCTTGGTGCAAGGGTAAAAGTTGTCATCATGTGACTTTGAGGTCACAGGTTCAAGGCATGGAATCAGCCTCTTGCAAAAATGCAAGGTAAGGCTACCTACTTTAGGCCATTGTGGCTAGCCTCTTCCCCGGACCCTACATAGGTGGGAGCTTTGTGCATTGGGGCTGCCCTTTTAATCTATTTGAGGGAGAGTTTTATGCAAAATTAGACACGTATCACACCCCCCAACCAACATTTTGCTAGTCCTAAGTAAATCATGCAAGAAATTATGTTTCAAAAATTGGTATAAAGTGCCATTTTCGTAGGTACTCCTAATTGCATTTAACACATGTAACAAGCCTTGGAACTTATAGGTTACCCCTAGTGAATGAGTTATGCCTAGTTAACATTTGTAGTGAATATGCCCACAAAATTCTCTAAATTTTTATGCAAGTCCTTTACTCATCTATCATCTTCAAGAACGGAGCACATGGACAAGGCTTCTAATTTGTGTAATCACATGTCTACTTTTGAGATCTTGTGACAGCATCATGGAGTGTTCTAGAAGGGACACCTGTAGGATGATGCATTACTGGGTTAGGTCATGTGATCACATTCCATTTCTATCTCAACTTGACATTTTTTCGTGTTCTCAATATTACAAGGCCTTTTGACTATGTTTCCTTTGAAATTCTAAACAAGTAGGATGCTCCAATGGGAAATACAAGTCATTATCAAAGAATTAAAGTTTCAACTTGTGATGATCAAGGTGAGTCAAAATTTGATGTCAACAAGCACACACATGTATTAAAGATTTTTCCCAGTTTGCTCTCTCTCTATTATTTTGGGTTCCCTATCCTTATGAAAACAAAACTTCTACTATAAGCTCAACTATGTATTATTTTTAAGCAATGTGAACTACAAGTTTTAATAACTTTCACCTTGAAAAACATTTGGACAAAAAACCAAATTTTAGAAACTTGGGTTTATACAAAAGTTTCATTTTGTAAAAACTTTGATCATTTGTATACATTTTTAAAGCAATAAAGCTTATAGTTTAAGCCCAAACACTTGGATACTTTTAGAAATAGCTAAAAGTCAAACTACTTTCCAAAGTTATTAAATATTAATAATGTTTATGTTTTATTAAATATTGTAATTGACAAAATATCCAACAACTATGCCATGTAATTCTCTCTCTCTCTCTCTCTCTCTCTCTCTCTCTCTCTCTCTCTCTCTCTCTCTCTCTCTCTCTCTCTCTCTCTCTCTCTCTCTCTCTCTCTCTCTCTCTCTCTCTCTCTCTCTCTCTCTCTCTCTCTCTGTGTACCAAATATTTCCTTCATTTTCTCAATGATTTGAAGCTGAAAAAGAGACCATATTCTATGTTTTGCATCTTTCTTTCTTTACAATCTTTTTATTTTATTTTTACTTGAACATATCAAAGACTAAATGACCTAGAGATATCCGTTAGAGGAGATATTTGGTACCTATGCTATCTAAGATAAGGAAAATTAGATCAATGATTTGGATCATTGAAAATTTTGCAAATGGGAGGCCCGCCATTCAATTTTGAAGACATTTATAATGCATGAGAATGGTTACTTCATGCAATTCCTCTTTCTCTCTTTATCTCAATCTTGAATTGCCATGACTCTCTGTTGTAATAAGAGAAATAAAACAAAAAATGGCATGTTTCATTATCATCAAATTATCAAAATATTCCACCTTGTTTGGTTGATTCTGCCAATTTTAGACACATTACGATGTATTCCTAGTCATTGTTTTTGTGAAGTCAAGCCTTTTGATTCATCATCATCAAGACTTTATTCCAATTAGGGTTGGCCATATGAATCTTATTCCTTCATTCCTCTTTATTAAGTACCATGGTTTCATTTAGTCCCAAAGTTTTTAAATCTTTTCTCACCACTTCTATCTACATTCTTTTGGGCCTTCCCTTTGTCCATTTAGAACCTTCTACTTGCATTGCTTTACTCCTTCTGATCGGTTCTATTTTTGGTCTCCTTTAGACATGTCCAAACCATCTAAGTCTAATCTCCCTCATCTTGTTACCTATTAGTGCTACCCTAAGTTTCCTCTAATATTTTCATTCCTAATTCTATCCTTTATTGTCTTGCCACTCATCCATGTCAACATCCTTATTTCCACAACGCTCATTCTATGAACATGTTCCTTAACTACCCAACACTCTGATCGATAGAGCATGGCCAGCCTTATGACCATCCTATAGAATTTTCCTTTTAATTTGAGTGGCACCTGCCGATCACACAAAACTCCAACTGCACATCTCCATTTGTTCCAACCTGCTTAGATTCTCTAAGTAACTTCCATCTCAATCTCTCCACTCTCATGAATCATTGATCCTAAGTACTAAAAGTGGCCTTTTACAAGGACTTCTTAGTTATCAACCTTAATTGGTGATCCACTCCTACTCCTCTCCTTGGTAAAATTACATTCCATATATTCTGTCTTAGTTCAACTAATTTTAAATCCTTTAGATTCTAATGCTTCCCTCCATAACTCTAGCTTTGTATTTATGCCCTCCCTTATCTCATCAAGTAATACTATATCATTTGTAAATAGTATGCACCATGGAATCTCCTCATGTAGATATTTTGTTAACTCATCCATAACCAATGTGAAAAGGTATGGACTCAATGCCAATCCTTGGTGTAATCCTACAGTGACAGAAAAATCATCAGTCTTACCACTAGTGGTCTTAACATTTGTTATGGCTCCCTCATATATATCGTTAATTATGTCTATATACCACCATGAAACTCCTTTATCACCCAACACACTCCATATTAACTCTTTAAGGACTCTATCATAAGGTTTCTCTAAGTTGATAAAGACCCTGTGGAGGTATTCCCTGCTCTCCCTATATTTCTCTATCAATTGTCTTAATAAAAAAATAGGTTCCATGGTAGACCTCCTGGGCATGAAACCAAACTAGTTCTCTAATACACTTGTTTCATGTCGTAGTCACTTCTCAATCACTCTTTCAAAAAGTTTCACAGTATGGATCATAAGTTTGATTCCTAGATAATTAGTGCAGTTCTATATATGTCTCCTCTATTCTTATAAATTGGTGCAACAGAGATTTTCCCACATTCATCTAGCATTTTCTTTGATTTTATAATCTTGTTAAACAACTTAGTCAACCAAACTACTCTAATGTCTCCCATATGCTTCCAAACCTCTATTGTTATATCATAGAGCCTATGGCCTTTCCTGATTTCATCTTTTTCAAGGCCTCTTTCACTTTAGGTATTCTAATTCGACATTCATATATATAATGTTCAATGTTATTTAGGTTTATAGTATTTTCAATCCCTATATTCTCAAAGCCATTGTAATTAACAATTTTTGAAAGTAAGTTTCTGACCTTTATTTGATCTCATCCTCTTTGACTAGTACCCTTTGAATTATCACTTCTAAACTACCTAACATGATCTAAGTCCTTACCCTTCTATTCTCTTATTTTTACAAGTTTAAATACATTTTTCTACCTTCTATTGATCCTAGTCTACTATAAAGGTCATCATATGCCTTACGTTTAGCCTCACTATTCTCTTAGCAATCTTTTTAGCATTCTTATACTATTCATATGTTTCATTATTCCTAGTCTTCTGCCCTACTTTAAAACACACTTGTTTTTCTTTAATAATTTTTTATACTGTTTCACTCCACCGCCATGTTTTCTTTACCAATTGCCTTTTACCTTTAGATACTCCTAAGATATCTTTCGCCACTTTCTTAATGGACTCAGCCATATTAGTCCACATAGTGTTTATTTCTATATCATAGTTTCAATTTCCTTCTACCCTCAGCTTATTTGTGATGAGGTTATTTTCTCTCCTTTTAAGTTCAACCACTTAGTTTTTGGATACCTATTGAGTTCATTTCCTTTCTTTCATCTTTTAGTATAGATATCTATCACCATTAACCTATGTTGTGAGGTTAAACTCTCACCAGGTATCACATTACAATCCTTACACATTGATCTTTTAGAATTCCTAAGTAGAAAAAGGTCTATTTGGCTTTTATGAAATCCACTTTTAATGGTTAATAAGTTTTCATCCCTCTTCTTAAAGAATGTATTTGCAATGACTAAGTTATATGAAAAAGCAAAATTGAGGATAGTTTCCCCCATCTTATTTCATTCTCCCATACCATACCCTCCATGTACCCTATTATATCCTTCCTTTTCTTCTCCTATGTGGTCATTGAAGTTTGCTCATATAAATATCCCCTTAGTATTGGGAATTTCTTGTATGACTGACTCCATATCTTCCCTAAACTGTCTCTTGATTATATCTTCTAACCCTACTTGTGGTGCATATGTACTTTAACATATATGATCTGCTCTCCTGGAATAAGTTTTATTATTATAATTCTATCACTGATTCTTTTAACGTCCACAACTTTATCCTTTAATTCTTTATCCACTTTCCTACACCATTTATGTTATTATCATTTCCTATGTACCAGAGTTTATACCCATCTATTTCTCTAGTTTTAGGCCCTATCCACTTGTTTTCTTAAATACAAGTGATGTTGACTCTCCTACATTTCATCGCATCTACTAACTCCAAACTCTGACCTATTAATGTCCTTATATTCCATGTGGTGATACAAATCTTATGCTCTTAAGATATCCTATTTACTTGCACACATCTCGACCTCCATGTCATGAACTCATGCCCACTTTTCACTACACCTGGGTTCTAAAGCAACTCGTCACTTTCGATGGGACACTCTAGCAACCCTTACTCATTTTTCGATACACCAGGAATCCGATGTAGCATGTTGCTTTTGGGGGAACGCCTTAGCAACTCTTGTCCATTTTTCGCTGCACCCGTGATCCGATGCAATGCGTCGCTTATGAGGAACACCCTAGCATGAGGGAATGTCAGTTTGTGATTCATGTCACGTTAGGATTGCCATACTTTGAAGAAGCTAGAGATTATTTTTATTTCTTACTTACAAACTATTATACAAATGCATATTAATTGCAAGTAGGAAAGGAATAATAAAATCATTTTCAACTTCTTCCTTTTCGACTATCACCTGATGCAAGATCCTCCTCCTTTTTCATCTGAACTTGGGACTGGCATCAGTGGAGTTCAAGCCTTTTGATTAGAAAGGGCAACCCAAATGCACTAAGCTCATGCCTATGCGAGGTCCAGGAAACAGGCGAACCACAAGGGCTTATAGTAGGTAGCCTTACCTTGCATTTTGAAAGAGGTTGATTCCACGCCTTGAACCCGTGACCTCAAGGTCACACAACGACAACTTTTACCATTGTGCCAAGGCTCCCCTTCTAGTTCAAGCCTTTTGATTATTTTAAAAAATAATTTTGTATAGAAAAATGACATGTTTCATTCTTAAAATTGGAAAATACTGAATTTGTCTATTTTAGTAGTCAAAAGGAATCATTGAAATGGACTAGTGTGATCATAACACTGTAAATTTACAATGTAAACATCATAGCACAGATGCACACACACATGCACACACCCTTTTTTGTGAAAATTATACTGTATGCTTTTGCTCTTAGATATATGTTTGGGCCGGGATTGAGGTGCTCCATATCGTTATCCCTTGACCATATATTTAGATAGGTCATAGCTAAAAATCTTATCCATCAAATAATCTTGGCCTTCCAATTAGGATCATCTAGTGATAAGATTTCTAGGTTATGTGTATCCAAGATGGAGCTCTATAGAATGGTTGGATCACAAACATCTAAATGCCCTCAAGAACACGAGCAGACACCAATAATATTAAGATGCACTCTAAAAACTTATTTTTTCCCTACTAACTCCATGGGTCAAACAACAAACTAATCAACATAAGAAGTGTGTGTAAGTGAGTGTGTGTGTGTGTGTGTGTGTGTGTGTGTGTGTGTGTGTGTTAAAAGTAGAAAATAGGTAGATGTATATTTTGAGAATAGATGAAAGGGTATTAAAAAATGAGTCTCGGGGTGTAGATGCTCTTAAGCGTCCTAAGGAGTAAATTTTGCCCCAGAGCACCTTTCTAAAAGATAGGTAACCCACACCATTGTTTGAACTACTCATTTGGAAAAACCTAGTTACTTGTTTTGGTTCTTGAAAAATAAAATTAAAATAAATTGTCTTGATTTCTAACCCAAAGAAACATATGTTAAAAACATTAAGTGGTCAAAAAATATGATTTCCAACCTATTTAAGCTATTTCAAATATAATGTTCGACTTAGATATATAAACATAATTATCATGATTGAGAAAAAAATGCTTTAAGTCTTTAGTACACTTAAGAGCCGGTAATTTGATTCCTAACCTTTCCAAGCATGATGTGTGACTTAAATCTATAAAAACACATAATTATCATGATTGAGAAAAGACAGCGGTTACACACCCCACTCTTGAAAATTAATTAAATATAATGGCACATACGTAAATATCTAAAGCTGGAAGGATATCCAAAATTTTTGTGACTCAATTGCAAATAAAAGACCCTCTGAGTGATGGTAGCTTTTAAAGAGACTCTTAGCAAAGATTTTGCTGCCGACAGAAGGGGTAAATGTTTAATTAATCTTACGGGTGCATGTGCACATGATCGTGACTAATTTAACAGAAGCAAACAATGAAAACCAAAAATGATAAGAAAAGGAGTGAAAATCCCCGATTATAATAAGATGATGTAGAATCATCTTTAACCGAATGATGAGTCCCATCTTGCCGTGATTTTCATGCTATTTTGGTACTATGCAGGCCATCAGATATACGACTCACAAACACCATCAAGACGCAATTTGATGATCAAATGACCTTATCCAATCATTTCGTATATAATATTATGTATATGTTATGCTGCAAAACTGCGATAGAATTCAAAACAAGTAATCGTGTTTCTCGCCTCTGACCAGAGGAATCCTGAAAAGAATATCCTTGTTGTGTCGTACAAAAAATGGAAGACCAGCATGTCAAGACCCTCGGGCTGTGGTCGTAGATCTGTGGTACGTCATCTGAAACATCACCTTCTGGTCGCACTTACAATAAATGTAGGTCATTAGACCTGCGAGTCATGTAACGTTCATGATCCGTTGGCTAAAAAATATTTTCCGGTTGTGGAAGCAGGTATTTCCCGCTCCCTTATAATACCTCACCGTCTTCTCGAGTTTTACGATAATATACACATATTTTCACTTCTTTTAGTAATTAAAAATACCTGGCCATGTCTCAATAGTTCTATATTTTGAATAACCTAAATAGTAATTTATTAACTATTTAATATTTTTATCATTAATTTTAAAGCTACAAAAATAATACAATTAAATGTATATGTAACTCTGGGCTAGACCTCATCTACTTAAAAATAGCTAAGATGAACTATTAACATTATCATAAAACTAGGCTCCTTATATAAGTATATGATAAAATTTCAAAAAAATGCATGTCATTATACCAAAGGTCGTGGGAATATATATAACTCCCTTTCGGTTTTTGTTTTAAATCATATACATTGAATATTTTTAACCAAGGATTTATTGCTAGATGCCTCCTACATGCATGAATTTTGGCATGCAACCAAAAAGCCAAGGTGAAGAAGAATTCCGCAAGTAAACAAAAGCAAAAGATTTATCATTTGGTGGGGCCATATTCATCTTTCTAAAGAGTAGGGGTGTGAAACATGCAAGGTTGTGGATCAAATGAGTGCAAGTTGCATGGCTTGTCTTGTCCAGGGGTAATAAAATGTCCAGGAGCACTCAACCTACTTATGAGAGGAACCTAACCTATTTATGGTAGGCGGGAGGGTCTACGATAAAATAGGTAATTTCAATAACAATTATTAATGATCATCAAAAACCTTTCTTTGGTAGATCTAAGCTCTTCATTTTATTTAGACTAAAAAAATTAGATAGTCCATATGAAATCAATGCATTTGGATGATTCTAACTATTCGATTAGAATTAGATTTTGAGTTCTAACCTATCTATGATGTTCTCAATATTATGAACTAGTTAGATCATCCATAAAATTTTTGCATTGCATCAAAAACTTGGCCTATTCCGATTCCTTTCATCTAGAACTTGTACACTTATCTCTACTCAAGTACTTTTTATGAGCTTTTTATGGACGGTAGATGTAAAACTAAAATAAAGCATAATAAACCAATCTAACAAATAGCTAACTTGCTCTATTAAGAAATGAAGAGTCAAAAGATTTCATGATGTGATTTAAGTATTCTCAATCATACGAGTCCTTCTATTTTCAAATGCTTGACTTCACTTCTTATTTATTGACATCCCATTATTTTAGGCATAGTTTTTTAAAGATCAAATCCATTCCTATTATCTAATATCTATTAGATTACATACATACCAAAAAGTTAACCCTATTGGATGCTCTTGACTGGTATTTTTTGGTGTGATTTAAATCACGACTATTGAGATATGAAAGTAGAAAAGTAATAGGCAGGATCATTGTAGTGACTTATTTTTATAATAAAATTAAATATAATAATATAAAAGTGATGTTAATTTCAGTTATTTAATGTAGGTACAAAGTGCAGGTAATATTTGATTGGTCGAAAAAAAATTAAAAATAAAAAAAGTTAGAGTAAATGACTGCTTTTGACTTTTTTTTCTTCAGTCAATCACATATCACCTATACTTTACACATGCATTAAATAATTAAAATTACCACTTCTCATAATATAAATATAATATTTAGATTAAAAGTAATTACTGTAAAGGCAATACATCTCTTTTTTAAAAGATCCATAGACTTTGCATACTCTCTCTACCTTTTAAGTAAATGGATCGACCGGCTTACAGCTAATTTTATGTAGGCGGGCTGGTTACAGATCAATATTCATGTGAATGAGTGAGCCGGTTTAATCAAGTGCACAAGTATCGAGAGCTATGCCTAGCCTCCATACACGATTGGTCAAAGCCATTGATGTGGTGGCTGCAAATGGATCTTTTATAATGGAAGTAATTATAGTTCCGGCCACCTCGGATGCCATTTTAATCTTTGATTTGGTACCATCAGAAATTATATATAAGCCGGCATTAGTAGGGTCTGGAAGCAATTGGAGACCTGATAACAGAGCCGCCAGATAAATGGTTGGGATTAACGTGCCTGTATCTTTGCCACTCCCACCTTTGCTTTATTTCCATTGTCTAGAAGATTTTTTCCACTCGCGGTCGTTTCGCTTCTTCTATGTTCAAATGATTTGACTGGATGGCCCCAGGTTACTCCCTCAACGGTTAAAAACAGAAAATTCTCAGGATTACAACCCTGGCTGGTGGTAAACCCGGAACCAGAGGACAGCATTTGCTGTGTCGGCCGCGGGACAAAACAGTCGCCTCGTCAAGCACGAGGAAATGACCGGGGTCAAAATCGTAAGCACATGGATCAAGTGGCGTTCCCGATCCCTCCATGACGTTCGTTCATCCTAGTGGTACATTAGGGAAGAAGCAACAATGAGGCTCAGTGGATTGACGTGAACTGTGGTGGTTCAATCTGTACTGGGGCCTACAACAGTGCGGATGAAATTTCTGTGGTATGGCTTGATGGCTTTTTAGTTTTAGGTCTTGTCTAAAGTTTCATTTGTTTATTAGATCCTAAAATTTGCACCTCTTCAAATCCCTTTTCCCCAGTGGGCCTACCATAGAATGATACATTGAGACCCTCCTCATCATTTGTTTATAACTGAGCACAGCCTTCATCGGACTGATGTAGACCACCCACCCAATGCCCCTTGCCCTTGCATTTGGATCTATCGTTGATGAACTAGAAAGACGTCAACATGATCTAATTAAAGCTCCTTTGGACCTTGAAGGTGAAACATTGATCAATCATGATCCTCTCATATACATTATCGGCACTGATTGGGTATTTCTTCCATTTTAGATTAATATTCATAGAAGAAAGCTCTTATAGAACCAGATACTTCCTTGAAAATTCTTTTCGTCTTGACAAAATGTTTCAGCAATTGAATTAGATGCTAATCCTGGCGTCTGTACCTCTTGATCTCTTCTCGGTGGTAGGCCCACCATATCGTCATATGCTAAAAGAATTTTAAGCCTTCGATTTGTTAATTTTAAATCGATGGCTAAAGTCCAATCGAGACGAGCCGCACTATGCCACCAGCAAATCTATTGGCAACATACATTGGAGGAGATATAATTGAATTCTCCCATTACTAGTCAATAAGATGAGATCAAACTGTTTTAGGTTCCGAAATTACGGAATTCGTATGATATTTCAGGGCACAGAGGCAGGACTACATCCTCGGCAAGGTATAACTCCAAGACGTTGGGATACAAACGATTCAAAATCTTGGCCATGATGAAGATGGCAAATTCCATCCATCCGACGATGGCATATGCTGAGAGGGTTCGCTGTCCAGTTTACAGCCGAAGGAAACAGTGGATGGGGTCATATGGAGGAGATTATCGGGACATGGCCCACCTAAGATATGGCCACCATTGTGAGTTGCACAGATCACTTGGAGTTATAGCTTTGGGTTGTTTACAAAAATAGCATTACATTATCACATTTTTGCAAAAAAAAATCCAATATTATTACATGTTGGCAAATTTGCCATTCTGATTTGGTTTCAATGGGATTTACGGCGTAAAATTATCAAATCCCTCCAAACCCCTGGCCCCACCCCCCCACCCCCCCAATTTCTGCTGTATTTAATGTTACAAAACATCCATCACTATGGAAGAAGACCAACGACAATCGACGACAACTAACTTCATTGGCCCTCTTTCTTTGCTGGAGATCTACTACATGAATATTGCACACGCCCTAAAACCCATTTCTGTCATCATACGCTTAACCCCACCTCCATTTCCCCGTGTGGCTATCTTCCATCGCCAGCTCGCACATGCCTCTAAACCCATTTCTGTCCTCCTACCAAGAGGTAATCTCTCTCTCTGTAGATACCTCCCTGGTTTTCTTGAATTTGCATAACTCCATGGTTTTTGTATATCAGGTGTTTGATTTTATGCTCCAATAAATGCAACATTATAAAGAGAATATTGTTTTTGCATTCATTGTCCATTTATGCATGTAGCACTAGACTGCAACATGATTGTATCGGCTTAGAAAAGTAGCTGGGAGCTTCTGTATGCAACGATATTGTCCGCTTTGGAAAGTTGGCTGCTAATACAATTAGCCCCCGCATGGTTTTGTTTCTCCCCACTAAGGGGAAAATTGGTTGTTGCAAGGAGAGTTACCCACACTCTTATCAACAGTCCAGCATCAATACCCCAGGCGATGCGGGACTAACTCTCAGCAACTAGCCAACTCACTTAGAGAACAGCCCCTACCTACCTTAGGCAACACACACCTGGGAAACTAACGCTGGCAAGCCTAACACCATGAGGGGCAACTGGCTCTAATCCCACTGTAACAGCTGGGAGCTCCCGCATGCAATGATATTGTCCACTTTGGAAAGCTGGCTGCTCATAATACCAGCCCCCACATGGTTTTGTTTCTCCCCACTAAGGAGAAAACCGATTGTTGCAAGGAGAGTTACCCACACTCTTATCAACAGCCCAACGTCAATACCCCGGGCGATGTAGGACTAACTCTCAGTGGTTGGCTGACACACTAGGCTCTGATACCAACTGTAATAGCCTAGGTTTTCAAATGCCTTTTTGGCAATCATTTTCACAAGGCGGGATCCCTATTTGAAAATTTTATTTACAAAACAAACAAAGGAAACAATTTTGCTTTAAAAAGACCTTTTAGAAAATCCCAAGTGTCATAGGACCAATCAAAGTACCTTCATGAGTTCAAAATTCAAGTATTTTTACATTCAAATATGACAAGCCAAAAACTTATCATTTTCCAAAAAAATGTCTAGTTGCAGCCCATAGTCCAATATGTATTAAACATGTTTTTACATATCTTATTGTTTACAACAATTATATAACTACTCAGTCATCTCACAAACATTTACAAAATGTACAAAGCATACATACACTGTCTACACCCTCTCTCTGACTATTCTATGTGCCTGGTGTCAACATTCTTCCCTTTCCCTTCTTTGCATTTATCTGTAAAGTTGGTGGGGTGAGTATAAGGGAATATACTTAGCATGTAAAACTAAGATCACAAATATAATTCAATGCAAACTAGCTTTCATGCACTTATGCCCATAATGAAACATCCTCAGATATCATTCCTAAGGCTTATCAGTAATAAAACGTTTGCATGATTTTCAAACATTCCATTCAATGTTTTAGGTCATCCGAGTACAATACAAGTGTAATAACAATATGATATGTTGACATCAAATGAGTGTTTAGTAAATAAGTGCACAAAATCGACAATAAGGTAGTTATGTACAAAAATCTCAATTCAAATAACATATATGAAAGTCCTCATCAATTTATGTCAAATATATCAGTTCTCAGCATGTAAATACGAATATATCAAATCTCAAATCAAACAAGGCATCGTCATGCCTAGTGGCCAGGGCATCTATGACCCTATCACACACATGTTGTCAAAAATTAGCCTGCGACAACTACCCTATAATGGGACACCGCAACACTAAAACAATTGCCCAATCATGGGACACTATAGCAAAAGAATACATGGATCACTATATTGTGGCAAATGCCCAATGGTGGGACACCACATGCTCAAACGCTAACACCAACTACATGAGACTTATCATCGTCTAGCATGAGAGGAGAACAAATCACGCAGTGCAGCCTTCCCATGATGCTACACTGGAAATCTAGCCACTTGGGCCTAGTGTCAAAAAATCAACCGTCAAAAGGTGGGTGACCATCCCTATAACCTTTCTATCATAGTGTCCACTAGGCAAAAGTGCCTGTTTAAAACAAATCCTTAATAATCAATACATAAAAATCTTAATGACAGATTAGTCACTAATCACATAATCAGATTCTGATCATGGTTTTACATATTTTTCATTTAATTCCAATGGATGTCAAATATAAATGATGCATGATATTTAATTAGAAAAATTAACCTTATATTTTTAATAAAAATTTGATAGAGTTTCCCCTGTTTAAATAATAATGGAGACTCTGTCTCTTTACAATTTCATAGATGAATAATGCATGAAGTTCTATATAATTTAAGTCATGAGGATGCTATTTAAATCTCCAAGATAATCATCAACTATAGTTATATGTAGTAATTATATGTATGTATCAAAATAGTGCATAAGTGAAATAAATAGGAAAACTTAGCAATCTTATAATTTACCTACCTCAACCTATGATTTAGGTTCACTTGAATCGATTACCAATCACTTTAGATGTTGCTCAACAAGTCAGAAAATGAGGATAAGGGCTTCTATCATCAACTATGAATCAATATGAGAAATATGACATAAATATCATAATTCAGTCTCTTGATCATGGATTCATACATTGATACTCTAATTTGAATGGTCATATTGTCATTGATCTGTTGTTTAACCTCATATCAGATATCTTAGAGTGTTGGAGAGTTTAATTTCACACATCAGTCAATTTGATATGATGATCAAGTCCTAAATTACCCAGATCTAAGTGATGGAATGATTAGATCTATAAAGTAACGGTCCGATCAACATTCGTACATTTAATAGGCTTTTCATTCATTGTTTTCAATCCACATTATCCTCGACATGTGATTCACATCATCAGATTCATAGATCTACTGTCTAATCGTGTTTTCAATAGTCAGATTTGTAGATCTAGGATTGCTCATGCACCGTGTTTAGATAAAAACTTCAACAGTTAGATGATCTCTGATCGAACTTTCATTGACATGGTTGCGAAGATCACTTAGTCAAGATTCCATACATATAATTTTTCCCAATTTTTGCTTGCCGAAAAATGGTCACCAGTGTCAGAACCCGGTCACTGTCATCAGAGAAGACATTTGGAAAACGGTCCTCGCCCGCAACTATAATAGTGTAAAGAAAAATGCTATTTTTTCACAAAAATAAGACATGAGTTTTGTATATTGTGATTTTCCCTTTATTCCTGTGAAATTTGGAGTGATTCCATCACCATTTGGTACTGAAAATAAGGGAAAAATCGATGGAAACCTCGAGGGAAAGAGAGATAAGAGAGAGGAAATTAGTGGGGATGGGAGGCAATGGCTTCCCTAGCTCCATCCCTACGTGACAGATAGCCAGGGTTGGAGCTCCACTCTTTGAGCTCCCCCTAGTTCATTGTCGTGTGGGGCCCATCCAATGAGAGGGGTGCCATTATCAATTTGGCCCCCTCTATAATTTCTTAAAACTTGTGGTTTTCTCACCTCCAAACTCTATTTCTCTCAAAATTAGTGTCGTTGAAAAGCTCTCGTCACATACATTCTAATTTTTGAGGTTTTAGAGTCAAATTTAGAAGAAAATTTTCAAGTTTTACCCTCAAACTCCTCTTTTTAATTATATCAAAATGTCGAGTTGTTACATTCTCCCTCTAGAAAAATTTCATCCTTGAAATTTCTCTTTACAGTACTACTCATATAACTCTAGGAGTGTTTTCTTCATTTCATCTTCAGTTTACCAAGTACCCTCCTCAATAAAATGATGTTGCCAAAGGACTTTGACTAATGAATTGGTTTTTGTCCTTAACGTATGTTCTTTTCGATCTAAAATTTGGATAGCCTTTTCTTCGAAGGTTAAATCAGGTTGTAGCTCTGTTGGTACATGTGTAAGTAAGTGAGAAGGATCTAGCATGTACTTGCGCAATATTGAAACATGAAATACATCATGAACATCTACAAGCTACGGTGGTAATGCTAGTCTATATGCTACTAGCCCAATTTTCTCCAAAATTTCAAAAGGACCAATAAATCAAGGACTCAACTTTCCTTTTAGTACCAAACCTCATAATTCCTTTCATAGGGGAAACCTTCAAAAACATGTGATCTCCAACCTCAAATTCTAAATGTCTCCTCCTTCGGTTTGCATAACTCTTTTGTCGACTTTGAGCAACTAAAAGTTGTTTTCAAATAACTTTCACCTTCTTTGCACATTATTCCACTAATTCAGATTTCATTAATTGCTTTCTCCAACTACATTCTAGCAAGTTGGTGAACGACACGGTCTTCCATAGAGTGCTTCATATGGTGCCATGCCAATACTAGTATGAAAATTATTATTGTATGCAAACTCAACAAGGGCAAGGTTCTCATCCCAATTTCTTTTCCATTCAATTGCACAAGCTCTCAACATATCTTCTAATGTCTGGATTGTTCTTTCTAATTGTCCATCTATTTGGGGGTGGAATGCTGTCCTAAAACTCAAGGAAGATCCTAATCCTTCCTGTACACTCCTCCAAAACTTGGATGTAAACCTGCTATCTTTGTCTGAAATGATAGTCATAGGTGTGCCATGTAAGCTCATGGTCTCTTTAATATATAGCTTTGCCAAGCTGTCTAAGGACTGAGTCTGTCGAATGAGAAGAAAATGACCTAATTTTGTCAATCAATCCACAACCACCCAAATCATGTCATGCCCATTCGACATCTTGGGTAGGCCACTAATGAAGTCCATAGTTATGTGATCCCATTTTCACTGGGGAAGATCTAGGGATTGTAACATTCCTATAGGCCTTTGGTGTTCTGCCTTTACCTATTGGCAGGTTAAACACCTCGCTACACATTCTCCCACATCGCTTTTCATTCCATCCCACCAAAAGTTTCTTTTCAAGTCATGATACATCTTGGTTCCCCTAGGTGAATGGCATATAGTGAGTGATGTGCCTCCTGAAGAATTTCTTATCTTAACTCTTTATTTGATGGAACTACCAATCTTCTATTGAATCGCACACCTCCATCTACACTCTAATTAAACCTTGTTGTACTAATCAATTCTTGTATATTTCTGTCTTCTTTATGAGCTTGGAGAACCTTCTCAATTATAGTAGACTTCACTGCTAAGTTGGCCACAAATGATCTTTTACCCCTATATTGAATTTCTGGTTTACATTCAACTATATCCTGAAGTAATTTCCATTTTCTTGAGAGCATACTTACTATTAACCCCTAAGTCTTCTGACTCAATGCATCAGCCACTACATTGGCCTTTCCTGGGTGATACTGGATGGAGAAGTCATAATCTTTTAAGTACTCCATCCATCTTTTTTGCCTCATATTTAGATATTGTTGAGAGAATTTGTATTTAAGGATTTTATGATCTATAAAAACATCAAATTTCTCACCATACAAGTAATGTCTCCATATTTTCAACGAGAAAACAGCTGTAATCAATTCCAAATCGTGAGTGGGATAATTCTTCTCATGTGTTTTCAATTGTCCAGAAGCATATGCAATCACTTTACCATATTGCATCAATACACACCCTAGTCCTTTGTTTGATGCATCACAAAATACTACAAATCCTCCACTGCCTGAAGGAAGTGCCAAAATCAGTGTAGACATGAGTGTCCTTTTTAATTCATGGAAACTCACTTCACATTCATCACTCCAAATAAACTGTGTCTCCTAATTCATGGAAACTCACTTCACATTCATCACTCCAAATAAACTGTGTCTCCTTTCTAATCAGAGTAGTTAATGGTAAGGCTATATGTGAAAACCCTTCAATGAATCTGTGATAATATCCTGCCTAGCCTAGGAAACTACGAATTTCTGTCACTGATTTGGGTTTTTCCTAATTTATCACTACCTCTACTTTTGTTGGGTCCACAACAATTCCATTTTTAGAAATAACATGACCCAAAAAGTTAACTTGCTCGAACCAAAACTCACACTTGCTAAATTTATCAAACAATTGATGAGTTTGAAGAGTGCTTAATACAGTGCACAAGTGTTCTTTATGTTCTACTTTACTTGTAGAGTAAATCAAAATGTCATCTACAAACACTATGACAAATTTATCCAAATATGAGTTGAAGACCTAATTCATAAGGTCCATAAACACAGTTGGTGCATTTGTCAGTCCAAACGGCATAACTAACAATTCGTAGTGACCATAACGAGTCCTAAATGCCGTCTTAGAAATATCTTCTTCTCTAGTCCGCAATTGATGGTATCCTAACCTCAGATCAATCTTAGAGAAAATAATGGCAGATTGTAGCTGATTGAAGAGGTCATCAATCTGAGGCAAGGGATACTTATTCTTTACTGTAACATTATTCAACATTTGGTAATTAATACACAGTCACATGGATCCATCTTTCTTCTTAACAAAAAGAACTAGTGCTCCCCAAGGTGAAACACTAGGTCCGATAAAACCCTCATCTAATAATTCTTGCAACTATGTTTTCACTTCTTTTAATTCTGCTAGAGCCATTCGATATGGCGCCTTAGAAATAGGAGCTGTGTCTAGCACAAATTCTATGGAAAAATCAATTTCTCTCTGTGGAGGTAATCTTTGAAGTTCTTTAGGAAAAACATCTTGGAATTCTCTAACAACTTTCAACTCTTCAAGTTTAGGTTGTTCAGCATCCCTATCTACCACACTCGCCAAAAAGGCCTGACATCCTTTTGAGATATGTCTCGATGCCTTCATAGCTGAAATAATACAAACACCGTTTGTGTCTAATCTCCCTTGGAATAAAATTATTGTCTGTTCTGGTACACTGAATGTGACCTTCTTCCTACAATAGTCCACTATTGCTCAATTCATTGCTAGCCAATCTATTCCCACTATAACATCAAAATCCACCATATAAAGTAGAATAAGATCATCTTTCAACTATTTTTTAACTATTTCAATAGGTGCCTCCTGAAGAAACTCATGATTACTAATTGATTGACCTACTAGTGTAGTTATATCCAAGCTAAATCCCAATTTATGTATAGGTAAACACACACAAGCTGTAAAAATACTAGAGATAAATGAATGTGTGGAATCTGGATCAAATAAAACTTTAGCATGTTTATCTGAAATTAAAATAGTACCTTTAATCTCCGCATTTGAGGCCCTAACTTGTTCATATGAATTGGCGAATACTCGACCTTGACTTTGAAGCACATTTTTTGTTCTGGGCCCACTGCCTGTTTGTCTCCTAGGGCACGCATTCATAAAGTGTCCATGTTCACCACATCTATAACATCGTATTGTTGGTCTTTGTTGTCCTGGTCTAAAACAAAGTGAACTAGGATGATAACCTTTACATCTTGGACAATCTGTGGTCTATGTGGCCCCCAAGAAAAAGATGAAGAAGGGCGCTTACCCCTACTCGAGCGTGTTGACATAATACTATATTTCTCTTTGTCTCGTTGCTCTAGTTGATTATGAAAGTACTCCTCTTAGAAAATGAAAGCCATTTCTACTGCTTTTGCTATGGCCTGAGGTTGTGTCCCCATAACCTTACTCATCAACCTCGGTGTGTAAACCCCAAACAAATCAATTTGCAGTTTTCTTATCTGAAGTACAAATATCTAGTGCAAACCTTCTCAACTGTACAAACTTATTCTCATATTATAAAACTGTGAGATATCTTTGTTGCAAATTAAGAAATTCTCTCTCCATTCTTGCCTGTACATGGGAGGGAAGAGTTTATCATAAAATATCCTTCAAAAGTTAGCCTATAAAATATTACTTGGCTGAGGAAAATAAGTCCTCTGTGCTGTCCTCCACCAAAATGCAGCCTCTCTTGTGAAAATGAAAGTGGCAAGCTTCACCTTTTTCTCTTCTAGAATTTCCATGGCTTCAAAGGCTTTCTCAACTTGATATATCCATTCATTTGTTGCTTTTGGTTCATCTTTCCTAGAAAATGCTAGAGCTATCCTCTGAAATCGTTCTAACAATTTATCTATCTTGTTAGAACTACCTCTTGAAATACCCTCACTAGAGATCGAGGCAGGAATGCTAGGTATGGAAGACGTCTGGACTGTTGTTGCATATACTCTTTAAAATTCTTCATCATTTTTGCCATAAATTTTGCCATGTGAGCTTCTTCCTTTGGGGTGTCCATGCAAGAACCAGCAAACCTTGTAGCCTCTTTTCCAGGATGCATCTATTTCACATTTCACAATGTATTCCTATATGAGTTACTTTCTTATCTCACATCTCAATCACCACCTATTACTTCTTAGCTGTCTTTAACTCTTGACACGTAGGATTGGATGTAAGAGGAACAACTGGGCTCTAATACTAACTGTGACAGCCCGGGTTTTCAAATGCCTTTTTAGCAATCATTTTCGAAAGGCGGATCCCTATTTGAAAATTTCATTTAGAAAACAAATAGTGGAAACAATTTTGCTTTAAAAAGACCCTTTAGAAAATCCCGAGTGTCATAAGACCAATCGAAGCACCTTCATGAATTCAAAATTCAAGCATTTTTACATTCAAATATGATAAGTTAAAAACTTATCATTTCTCAGAAAACTGCTCAGTTATAGCCCATAGTTCAATATGCATTAAACATATTTATACATGTCATACTATTTATAACAGTTATATAACCACTCAGTCATCTCACAAACATTTAAAAAATGTACAGAGCATACATACACTATCTACACCCTCTCTCTAACTAGTCTATGTGCCTGGTCTCAACACTCTTGCCTTTTCCTTCTTTGCGTTTATCTGTAAAGTTGGTGGGGTGAGTATAGGGGAATATACACAGCAGGTAAAACTAATATCACAAATATAATTCAATGCAAACTAGCTTTCATGCACTTATGCACACAATTAAACATCCTTAGGTATCATTCCTAAGTCTTATTAGTAATATAACATTTGCATGCTTTTCAAACATTCCATTCAATGTTTTAGGTCATCCAAGTACAATACAAGTGTAATAAGAATATGATATGTTGACATCAAAAGAGTATTTAGTAAATAAGTGCACAAAATCGACGGTAAGGTAGTTAAGTACAAAAATCTCAATTCAAATAACATATATGAAAGTCCTCATCAATTTATGTCAAATATATCAGTTCTCAGCATGTAAATACGAATATATCAAATCTCAAATCAAACAAGGCATCGTTATGCCTAGTGGCCAGGGCATCTATGACCCTATCACACGCGTGTTGCCTGAGGCAACTGCCCTATAATGGGACACTGCAATACTACAACAACTGCCCAATTGGGGGACATTGGTGGGATACTGCATGCTCAAACGCTAACACCAACTGCGTGAGACTTATCACCATCTCACATGGGAGGAGAATGGATCGCGCAGTTCAGCCTTCCCATTATGTTACACTTGAAATCTAGCCACTTGGGCCTGTGTCGAAAAATCAACAATCGGAAAGTGGATGGCCATCCCTATAACCCTCCTATTATAGTGTCCACTAGGCCAAAGAACCTATTTAGAACAAATCCTTAACAATCAATGCATAAAAATCTTAGTGACATATTAGTCATTGATCACATAATTAGATTTTGATCATGCTTTTACATATTTTTCATTTAATTCCAATGGATGTCAAATATAAATGATGCATGATATTGAATTAGGAAAATTAACCTTATATTTTTAATAAAAATTTGACAAAGTTTTCCCTATTTATAGGACAATGCACATTTTACACATGTGGTGCATATCACCTGATAAACATAATTTCATATTTAAATAATAATGGAGACTCTGTCTCCTGACAATTTCATTGATGAATAATGCATGAAGTTCCATATAATTCAAGTCATGAGGATGCTATTTAAATCTCCAAGATAATCATCAACTACAGTTATATGTAGTAATTACATGTACGTATCAAAACAGTGCATGAGTGAAATAAATAGGAAAACTTAGCAATCTTAGAATTTACGAACCTCAACCTGATGATTCAGTTTCACCTGAATCGATTACCAGTCACTTTAGATGTTGCTCAACAAATTAGAAAATGAAGATCAGGGCTTCTATCATCAACTATGAATCAATATGAGAAATATGACATAAATATCAATATGTAGTCCCTTGATTATGGATTCATACATTAGTACTCTAATTCAAATGGTTAGATTGTCATTGATATGTTGTTTAACCTCAGACTAGATATCTTAAAGTGTTGGAGAGTTTAATTTCACAATCAGTCAATTAGATCTAATGTTCCAAGCTTAAATTACCTAGATCTAAGCGCTGGAATGATCAAATATATAAAGTAATGGTCTGATCAACATTTGTACATTTAATAGGCTTTTCATTCATTGTTTTCAATCCACATTGTCCTCAACATGTAATTCACATCATCAGATTCATAGATTTACCGTCTGATTGTGTTTTCAACAGTCAGATTTGTAGATCTAGTGTTGCTTATGCATTGTGTTTAGATAAAAATTCAATGATTAGATGATATCAGATCGGACTTCCATTGACACAATTGCGAAGCTCACTCAGTCAGGATTCCACCCATATAATTTTTTCCAATTTTTTCTTGCCAAAAAATGGTTGCCGGCGCAGAAATCCGGTCACCGTTACTAGAGAAGACAACCGAAAAATAGTCCTCGCCAGCGACTGTAACAATGTAAAAATAAAAAATGTGATTTTTTCACGAAAATAAGACATGGGTTTTGTAGATCATGTTTTTCCCTTCATCTTAGGGAATTCGGAGTGATTCCATCACCATTTGGTGCTGGAAATAAGGGAAGTGGAGGGAAAGATAGGGAGAGAGAGGAGAGGGAAAAAAGAGGAAAGAGGTGCAGTTTTCCTTACTTGTACTTGGACGGTGACCATCATTGGTGAGGGGAAACGCTATTAACAAAGGGGAAAGGGGGTTTGCTTGGAGAGGCATTTTCACGAGAGAGAGAGAGAGAGAGAGAGAGAGAGAGAGAGAGAGAGAGAGAGAGAGAGAGAGAGAGGAAATGTGTGGATGGGAGGCAGTGGCTTCCCTGGCTCCATCCCTGCGTGATAGACAGCTAGGGCTAGAGCTCCACGCATTGAGTTTCCCCTGGTTCGTCGTCGCGTAGGGCCCATTTAGTGAGAGGGGGTGCCATTATCAATTTGGCCCCCTCTGTAATTTCTTAAAACTTGTGATTCACACACCTCTGAATTCCATTTTGCTCAAAAATAGTATTGTTGAAAAGCTCTTGTTGTGTACATTCTGATTTTTGAGGTTTCAGAGTCAAATTTAGAAGAAAATATTCAAGTTTTACCCTCAAACTCCTTTTTTTAATTATATCAAAATGTTGGGTTGTTACAATATTTGGCTTTCTGCCCTCGGATTTTTGTTTTGTGATTTTTAATCTTGGTGTCATTTCTCACACAGCAATCGCCTATTACCACTTGTTTTTGCTTGAACCTTACAAAAGATCTGGTTTCAGAAGCATTTGATTATATTCAAGTATGTCAAGCCCGTGAACCATGCTTGGTGTAATCTAAAATTACTTCCTTGTTCATGTGGAGTGGTTAAAGAAGCCTCCACAGGTTTCGATGTGTACTTGGAGCATGATAAATCTTTATACCCCCTTCAAGGTGTGCCAGCAGTCTGATTCGGCCACTCAAGGTGTTTGGCAAGCTAGCATCTAGCATGAAGTCTATTACTGGTTTGCCGGAAGTCGTAGCGTGGATGTGCCAGAATCCAACTAACCAAAGCTAATCTACTCTGGGAACATAGCTATCTAGCTTCAAGAAACAAGAAATAAATATCCTTCCATATCTCTACCAAATTAAAAGGAACCAATATCTCTACCAAATCAAAAGGAACGCGAATAAACTGTTTCTGGAGTCGGTATTTTATTCATAAAATATATTTGGTAGCAAAGTCATAAGAGTTTAATCAGACGGTCAACATTATGGGCCCATACTTCTATCGCGGTGGGCCCAAGTTTTATCCTTTCGGTGATGTGTGGCGTGACGATGGGTTACAGAAAGCAAAGACCCTTTTGAATTCTTTTTTCTGAAGTCGTGTTCCAGTCCCCGAGGATCACTACCTATTTATAGCGGGCAAATTTTATATTTATTGATGAAAGATAAATCATTACCTAGCGTTATAAACACCCAAGTCTGCCATTGTCTCCGAAACTTCTTCTGTTCACAGTTCCTCTGTTCTTTATTCTCTATATAAACCTCCTCCAACCTCCCATTTCTCCAATATCATTATCAGCCTTCAATGTCTACTTCCCTCGTCCGTTCTTCGTCGATCACAATCAGAACCGTCGGATCGAGATACTATCGGCACACATCGAGAACAATGGTAACCTGCGTCCCCAATCCCCGATCCCGTCCTTCCAAAGATGCACTGTCGTGCAAGCCCGATCGTTCGATCGAGAATTGCATATACGAGTACGTCAAGCTCTCTAGCCGCAGCTTCTCCGATTTGGCTACAAGGATTCCCAAAGAGTCTAGAGACGCTTCTACTTTGGTGCTTCCTAGCGAATCTTTCAACGAAGACGATGAAGATGTGTGGCCGAAAATGCGCAAAGAGGCTCAATCCGACGTCCGACAGGAGCCCATCTTATACAATTACTACTACTCGTCGATCTTATCGCACGATTCGTTAGAAAGCGCGCTAGCCAATCATCTGGCAGGTAAATTGGGCAACCATACTCTTCCTAATAATATTCTTTCAAATGTGTTTTTGGGTGTATGTAACGAAGATCAAGAGATCAGGAAAGCGATTAGAGAGGACCTAAAGGCCGCGAAAGAGAGGGACCCAGCTTGTGTTAGTTTAGTACATTGCTTGCTCAATTATAAGGGATTCTTGGCATGCCAAGCCCACAGAGTTTCCCATAAGTTGTGGGTCAGTGGCCGGAAACTTCTATCCTTTGTAATCCAGAACAGAGTTTCCGAGGTTTTCGCCGTCGATATTCACCCCGGCGCAAAAATTGGGACAGGAATTCTGTTGGATCATGCCACTGGAGTTGTGGTCGGAGAGACGGCGGTTATTGGAGATAATGTATCTATTTTGCATAACGTAACCTTAGGTGGCACGGGAAAAGTGTCTGGAGATAGGCATCCTAAGATTGGAGATGGGGTTTTAGTTGGCGCTGGGACCCATATACTCGGCAGTGTGAAGATTGGAGAGGGAGCAAAGATTGGGGCGGGGTCTGTGGTGATCAAAGAAGTTCCGGCAAGAACGACGGTGGTCGGAAACCCCGCAAGATTGGTCGGAGGGAAGGAAAATCCGGTCAAGTTGGACAAGCCACCTAGTTTTACTATGGATCATACTTCTGTTATATCCGAATGGTCTGATTATGTGATCTAAATGGTGTTAAATCTGTGATGGAGCGATGTGAGGGAGAATCCAAGTTTTCCCACGTTCGCAGTAAGATGGAGAAACAAAGGCTTTGGGCAGATGTAAAACTTGGGCCTTTTGATGTTGGTAATCTTCACTCAATAGTATATGATACAAACCAGGCTTTTGGCCTGATTATGTAGAATGTAGACCTTTCGATATGTTCTTTTCCCTCTAATACGGCTTTTATCCAATCAGCACTGAATTGCATTTTCACTTTGGGAGGCCATATTGTGTCATCTCGACCCAAGATTATTTTGATTAGATGATCTTAATTCATAGGACCCAAGGTTACCTTTTTGGGCATTGAAAGTGAGTTCGCCTCAACTTTTTTGTAATGAGTGACTCCATATGCTATTATGTTGGGTATGTTATGTTCTGTCGACGTCTTCAAGGGCTTAAATTGTTTTCAAAAGGTTTTTTTTTTGTGCTAAAATGTCATTATTTTTGGCATTTTTTTATAAAAAGTCTAACGTTTTTGAGTTTTGCAAATTTGTCATTATATTTTGATAAGCTTTACAAAATTGCCATTCTGTTTGTTTTCCATCCCTATTAGTTTTTTTGAAAATTTGATATTACCCTTCTCTTGATAGCCGATGTTGAACAAGAGGACTTTATTCGTGATTTTTGCTTCGTTAATCAACATAAATCTCTAAAATTGATCGTGCTAGATAGAAGAAGACCAAGTCTTAGATTTCCAATTTTCTTTCAAAAAGACATCAACAAAGAGCTCAAAATCTGCTAATTGTTGTTATTTGCGTGAACAGTAATAGTATTTGGCTTTTGTTTTAAACTTTTTTTTTTTTTTTTTTAATTTATTGTGTTTTTATTGATACAAAGCATTGATTATATTCTAATTTGTGTTAGAAAGAGTTTTACATTAGTGTTTAGTGATAAATCAAAGTTTAAATTGTTGAATTTCATTGAAGAACCTTAATAGGTAATGCCGTGCTGGTTGATGAACATGGTATGTTTGTGATTGAATATCTCACTATTGGTTAGTTTTTGTTGAAGTCTAACCATACCATTAGATTCCTTATTATTGAATTTTGTTAGATACCAAGTCTTACTAAACTTTCCATCGAGAAGTTATTGAACTTAGTGGCCAAAGTAGACAACTTAATCATGTTTATGTTTGTGTCTGTAAAAGGTAATATTAAAATTTTGAAAAACTAATAGGGAAGGAGGATGAAAAACTAATAGAATGACAATTTTACAAAGCTCATGAAAACTTAATGGCAAATTTGTAAAACTCAAAAAACATTAGACTTTCTTGCAAAAAGCCAAAATTTAATGGCATTTTTACAAAAAATACTTTTGAAAACAATTTAAGCCCTTGAAGATGATGATAGAAAATAAAGTGGCCAGATGTAATAGCATATGGAGTCAATGGTTGGAAATTAACTTATGTCTACTTTGGTGTTTACATTTCTTTTAGCGACAGATCCATGACACAGCTATAGCACGTCTAACTTTAGAACAGAAGGTTGCCATTGATGCTCGTGGGGTTCAAAGTCCCCAACTAGAGTCCTACATTTTCACTATTTTTCTCTTTCATCATCCTTTTGATTCCCTCTAATTAAACTTTCATAGCAATTCATTTGGCAATCTAGGTCCAGCTAGATTCATAGTGTTTTAGTATATGACGCCATTGCTTAGGCAAACATTATCTTTGGTCCCTTGGCATTGTGCTTTGATTATTAATGAGATCCATCGTTGTCTAGCTGTAATAAATTTTGTTTTAAACATCTGTTTAGATCAGGTATTGATCTAGAAAATGCTCTAGTCTAATTTAATATATCTAGGCAATCTCTATCCAAGATTAGATGTATCTTTTTATTAAGAGTCCTGGTAGGGGTCCAAGGTAAAGAGGAGAGAAAGGTGTACATGATCATTTTTCTATGCAAGGTACATATTTTTTGGTAGATACAAGCCATTTGTCACGTTTACAATGCTAAAAATAGTTAACCACTTGTTTTGTATCTTTAAAAAAAAAAAATAGAAAATGAATAGTCATAGGTTTTACCCAAAAAAAGTAGGCTACAACCATTAATAGGCTAGAAATTTGAGTTGTTCCCTATTTGTGCCATTCATAATAATGCCAGTGACTTTGATATGTAATGTAGTTCTACCTTTGCATAGAAAAATGGGTGTGTACATACTCCCCTCTTCTTGAGTATGTATACTTACATACCACAAGTCATTTATTAATATATGTAGAAAAGTATCTACACCTTTTTGAATGGTGTCCATGCATACATAAAAATAGAGGAGCTTCCTAGTCCATCAGCAATTGTTTCACAGGACTAGACACTAGAACCATTAGGAAACATTGGGAAATGGAGTAGTAACCTTGTTACCAAATGGCATAAGTTGCAAAGTGAAAAAATGTTCCCAAAGGTTCTAATTCATTCATGCCTAAAAGTTGAGAGTCATAGTCCAAACATGATCTATTTCACAAGCAAACTGTTTAGGGTAAAACCCCAATTAACAACTTAAGATCATAAGACAAGTGATATGTATCTTAAGATCAACTCAAGATCATAGGACAAGTGATATATATCTTAAGATCATAAAACATGTGAAAATCTTTGAATCATCTATAGTAAAAATGCAGATTGGATGTTTAATTTTCCATCAAAAGCACAAATGGGATGGTGTAATGGACATACAAAATTGGAACCATGTAATGGAGTTAGTCTACTCAAGAACTCCCATTTATCAATTCCCTCCAATGAGATGATTTATTGCTACCCATGGATAGTGCTTGTTGTCTTGTCCTTTATCAATTTAAACCATGCAAGAATTATTCAAATGCATCTAATTTTTTTTGGTCTTATGGGTGCAAATAATCTAGGAGAAAATCATTATCCATGGATTCTTGCCCCATGCTAAGCAACTCTTAAACTAACAGTGTAGTGTTTGGAGATTTTCATGGTTTTGAGAATTTTTATAGATTTTGTCCAAACCACATTACTGGCTAATGATACTGCAAAATTTAATCAAATATTGGTTCTAGGTGTGGTTGCTTGAAACATAGAAGGGAAGGACTTTCAGTTTCATCTCAAAAACTTTAAGTCTCGGAAGATGATCTCTATTTACTTTTGGAACATGCCATTTATGTCAACTTTGAAATGAATCACATGCAAAAGGCCTTCTAATATTAGGAGAATGAAAAACTCAAGCTAAAACAGAAATGACATGTGATCGTATGGCATAAGTTCATACAACTGCATGACTTAGATCCTGCAAATGCGTCACCTAGACATGTGTCCCTTCTAAAACAATCCATATTGAGGCTACATGATCTCAAAAGTAGACATGCGACTGCAAAACCCTAAAGCCATGTACGCTTGCTCCCTTCTTGAAGATAATGGAAGCATCTAGATGATGATGTGTGCTATGTGATAGAAGATAGGGTCATATAACAAAAGCAAAAGTCATGTGGCCACATGACACAAGTAGTTAGAACAAAATAGAGATGTTGTAATTTGATTGGCTGGAGGTATCCCTTGGGATCCTATATAAAGGGGTGACATCCAAAACTTGATGGACATAAGATCCTTGAGAGGGTTAAGGTCCTTGCAAGAGACAAGCTTCATGGAAAGCAAGGCTATGACCATGAAAAGGTTGTTTCTCTCTTGAAAATCTCTCTTTATATTTTCATAGCACCAGAAAGGAAAGAAAACTCTGTTTGATGGTGAAAAAATGAGATATCTTACCATGAAGTGAGTTCCAATTCAAGATACCCAAGGAGTCTCTTGCAATTATTTGTCTATAGAGTCAAGTACAATTTCTCTTTTTTACCTTTAAAATTTTTAATTTTTGTTGCATCTAAAGTAGTCCACATAGAATATAAGTTTAGTTTTTCCCACTTTCCAGTATACATTTCTTGCTTTGTAGCATAGGCTGTCTCATAGAGTAAAGGTTTCCCTAAGGAGAGGGGAAGGCGCGACAACCCAGGTTCTTGGAAATAATTTTTCAAATATGTTTTCTAAATAAGCAGGGATCCCTTGGTAAAATTTTTCATTCAAGTCATTTTTGAAATCACATATTCATACTAAGTTTGAAAACCACACTTTCAACCACCAGGTGCCATTTCAAAACATTACATATAATGAAAATAATCACATAATTATAATAATGCTAGGACCCATTGCTCATATTCTAAACATCTAAGTCCAACCATGATTAAATATAATATGTACCAAGTACTTAATTACATTTCTATTAACAATTAAATTAACTAACTCTGAAGAATATCATCATCTTAAGGGAATAAAGTTCCTTGTACAATTATTGCTACTGCTCTAATTATCTAGTCTTTTGCTCCTTTACATCAAGCTAGTCTCTCGTTGTTCACCTCTAATGTTTTTGGGGGTGAGTATCATCACTTAGTAGGAAACCTCTAAGCTAGTAAAAACCACGAAAATCATATGTATGCAATGATATGTCATGAATGCAATTGGGTTAAACCATTTTTGATATCAAATTCTCGATTCAATAAATAATCTCAAAACATATTGAAAAGCATGAAATATATTAAAGGTCCATATACCAAACATACATTGTCACATCACTAAGTGATAGGGTCCTGCTACATGCTGTGAAGCCAAGTATAATCTATACATAGGCTTGACTATCATTCTAGTAAACTATTATGGTGCTCATGTGTCCTATAGGTAATTGTTAGATTATCACACACGAGCCATTTGTACCCGTGGTCTATCATCCTAGTCGACTCTCAGTCACTGACACATATGAGCATTTATACGTAAGCTTGACTATCATCCTAGTTGACTGTCAATCTCTCACACACATTAGCGATTTATACACTGGCTCGACTATTATTCTAGTCAATTGTCAGTCACTCACATACATGAGCGATTTATACACATTGCCCCCTTAGGGGAAAAATCCAAATTGATAATTCTTATAACTCATATAAATCACCTAGTATACAAATATCTCATATAGATAATTCATATGATAGAATCAAATCTTAGCCAGTATATAAAGATGTAAAATTCATATTGAAATTCAAATCATAGTCTAAAGCTATCCATGTGTCCATCCCAGCTTTGAAATTAAATCTATCCAATGCATTTTAAAAATACAAGTTTTAACAATGAAATAAGCATACTATTTCTATCAAAATTTTGGCAGTCTCCTATGTTTTTTGATCATTGTGCATTTAATGCACGCAATGAGAATCACCTAATAAACCATAAATTCACCTTTCCAAATATAAATGGAGACTTAGTCTCCTCACACATGAATACCATTTGTGTAAATGCAATACACACACGCACATCGCGCACACACGCGCACACACACACACACACACACACACACACACACACAAAGTATGCTCACAGATCAAAAGATTATTTAAGCACATATGATTTATCAATAAGAAAATGTTACTAACATGCATCTAGTGATGAGATAGAATCACACAAAACCTATCCAAATTCTTGCAAATTAGTGACCATATAGTTGAAGATATTGATCAAAATAAAGTCTTTTTCTTTAAGAGAAACAAATCCAGGTTAGAAAGTTCCCTACGTCCCCTACCTATCTTTATTCTTCTCCTTCTTTGATAAAATCGTAATCAAAATCCTTGAGCTTTCAACAGTGATCTACTATACATTTGAGAAAAAGATAGAGAAGATCATTGATTGATCTCCCAATCTTAGATCAATTACTAAAAATCTAAAATTGATGGTTGGATGACTCTCAATCCAGCATCCAAACTATAAATCATATAGATATAAGAGATTTAGTCATTTAAATTCATGAATCAGCATTTTCTTCCATAAATTAGTGTCAAAGAATGCTCGCTTAATTGATTTAATCTCAGATCACGTGGATTTGAGAGTTTGAATGGTTAGATTTATGGATCGATGGTTTGATCTTACTTCCCACCAAAGATCATACATATTGACACTTGTGGACTATTGATTTGATCATATATGGTCTTGATGGGTCAAAGAGTCTATGATTCATCATTCCAATTACAAACCATTGTAGATCTTTGAGTTTGGAAGATTAAATTCACATATCATTAGTTGCCGCCCATGGACCGGGGTTGGAGAATGTTTGATCTACCAATTCCACCTTAGATCATGTGAGTATGAGAGTTTGAGTGGTTCAATACATAGATCTATCATCTGATCTCATTTTCAATCATTGGATTTGTAGATGTGGGTTCATAGCCAGAGAATGAGGTTAGATCTTGTTTTGAATGGTTATATGACCTCTGATCCTACTTCGGCAAGTTCGGTGCATATATCAATGAAGAGGAACCCAAATCTACATTTTTTTTTTCTTCAAACATCACCAATGATGGCCAATCATTGCCAAAGAAGATAAATGAAAAATGGACATTGTAGGTGATGTTAATGCTTATAAATCATGTAAAAATTTGGGGAAAATTTAGATTGGACTCCGACATTTGTTCTCAACTTGTCGTTGGAGGTTTTTCTTCATGGTTTGTTGGTAAAAACACATTTTTCCATCAAAATCTCTACGAAATCACGTCAATCATCACCGTGGAGTTTAGATTTGAGTTGGGTTTTTCTCCCTTTTTATGGACATCATTTGAAGGTTTTCTCCTACCGATTTGATGGAAAACATCATTTTCTTCTCTAGGTCACTAGAGAAGATGACTAATCGTGTCTTCTTGTCGACCGTGCATGTGGTTATGATAATGTTGTTGCTAGCATTGAAGAATGTTAATTATTTTGGTGAGAGAGGGAGGGAGAAAGAGAAAATCATCCGATCACATGATGGTTTCTCCTCTTATACTCTATAAAGTCACAAAGAAGGGGGTGCCATCATCATTATAACAACATTAATTTTGATAATACAAATATTAATTTTTGCAAAAGTTATCACCTTAAGCAAGATAGCTCAATTGGGTTGTGGAGTGAGTGCTAATGACTTAAGTTTAGAGTTCAAATCCCCAAAGTGACAAATTAAATAACATTTTGTAGAAAAATCCTCATCCTTGAGCTAAGGACTTCTAGGTTACAATAACTTACCTGGTTTGGTGTTAAGTGTTCAATTTTGGCCAAAATACCCTTAATCTAGCAATTAATTAGATAATCGAAGCAATCAATTTTGAGATTTTACACAAAATTTGGCATTTTAGATCTAATTGGCCATCCAACAGTTGAATTGTAAAATTTAATGGTCAGATGATCATCAGAGCTAATCAGAGATGTAATAAATGGTTTAGATTATTCTAATTTGGTCCTATATGTTGTAGATTAATCAAATCAAAATTAGATGATCCAAATCAACTTAGATGGATTAGATTAAGATGAGGAAACTTCTTGGAAAAAGAGAAAATTGAAAATAATCAAGGAAAGAAAATTGAAGATGCAAAAAGGTTAGAGGCTGGGAGGTTGGATCTCTTCTCCCTCTTTTTTCTCTCTTTCACATTTCCCTCTAGTTCTTTCTCTTTCTCTTTCTTCACCCTCTCATTCTCTCCTTTCTCACTCCCCCTTGTTTCTCTCTTTCTCATGATCCCACTCGTCTCTTTCCCACTTCTCTTTCTTATGCTCACTCTCTGTCTTTTTCTCGTTTTCCCTCTCTCTCCCACGTTTCATCTTTCATCCATTCTTCTCTTTCTACCTATGACCTCTGTTTTCCTACTTCTCTTTCTTCTTCATGCTCAATCTTTTATCCTCTCTCTTCAGCATTCTCTCATCTCTCTCTCTCTCTGTGATTGACCAACAAGCATCAGCAGGTGAATCCTCTCCCTCTCCCTCTCCCTCTCCCTCCCTCCATCTCCATCTCCCTCTCTTTCCTTATTGTCTTTCTTCCTCGGTATTGCCTGAACCAAGAACATGCCTACACTTACCTCTCCACTACACTAGTAGGAGATCGGCTATGCACTAGATAGCATCCAGATGTAGGATTGCACCGGCCACCCCTAACTACCAGACTGGCACAAGACACCCACCTTCCTCATCTCCTTTCTCTCCTCCTCCTACTCTCTTTCTCTCTATTGGCATCACCACACTGATGCCTGAGCCAATCAGCATTCGGTGCTTTAGTAGCTTCTCTATCTACACGTGTTGAGCTCTACCTCAGCACTGTCATTTGCCCACACAGGCATTAGCCCAACACAAACCATCGACCAACAATCGAAACTAACCCCATTCATCATCGTCTTCCTCTTGTTGCATCTCTATTTCTTGGTCAAAAATAGAAAAACAAAAAATTTCATTTTTATCCTTTTTCCTTTAAACATAATTACAATTGCATCCCATATTTAATTACATTTATATCCTATTCTTTTCTTTTTTTTTTGTTTTATCCATGTTTTGCTTGTCCAAGGATAGTGTAATCTAAGATGTTTATTTAGTTATATTTTCTATCTTTTGAGAATTAGAAAATTCTATAATTTGTATCATTTAAATAGATATGAATTCTTATTTTATTGTTAATTTAATTTTTATCATTTTTTTAATTTTTAGATAATTAAATTTTATTAAAACACCATCTTTTTAAGTTGAGTTCTCATGAGATAGACCTGTGCTTCCATCATTTATACCACAATAGTCTATGCACTTGTGGTAAGATAATCAACAAGTTTTTGTCATCATTACTGGGGATCTGCAATGGAGTTTTCATAAAATTTAATTAAAATTCAAAAAATTTAAAAATTCAAAAAAAAATTAAAAAATTATATATTTTTTTTGTAGGAATTGCATTGTTATAGCATTTTAGAAATTTGAAGTTCAATTTTTAATTTTTCTTAGTGCATAATTACTCTATTTCCTGAATTTGGTATTGATTGCTATTTTTATTTTTCAAGCAATTGGAAAGTGGAGGAAATTTACAAGTTGAGCTTTATCAAATAAATAGAATTTCCCTACTTTCCTAAAATAGGACTTTTCCTTTTTTTGAGTAAATCTTGTAGTGAAGCACTTTCTAACTTGCAATTTCCATTTTAATTTTAAAAGGATTGTATTAAAATAGGGCAAGTGTGGGATAAGGTGGCCCACACTTGATCTTCATCAGAAACCCCACTATAAGTTTCCTTCACTCTCTTTTTTATCTTAGTTTAGTTGCATTTAGAATAATTTTGCATTGTTTGGTAGTTTAATTGCATATATATAGCATATTTTATAATTGTTGCATTTTAGGTTTTGCATTAGTTTATTGTTTTTAATTGCATTCTTATGACATGTTTATCACTTTAAGGTGATTTATATGTTAATCGAACTGCCATGGAGGGTGAAAATTAATTAGTAAGGGCACCTGAACCCATACGATCAAGGGTGGATTTCATCACTACTTTTCTATTTACTTAGGATAATCACCACAAACACACAACCCTACCTTTCAAATTAATTAGGAGAGACCTACAGAGGTCAGCACATGCTCATAGGACCCTCTTAATGAGATGTGATCTATTGTCACTTTAGTGGATTCTAAGCATTATGGTTATAATGGGTGTCTTAAAATCCAAATGACTTTCCCACGCCTTTTGTTGACATTAGTTGAGGTCTAAACGCCTCCTGACATGAGGATTGTACTAACCAATTTAGAACATAACCCAATTGGTAAGTAGTAGTCAAATCTAAAAGAGAGGAGGAGCACGAGCACTAGATTAGGCTAATATAAAAGCATCGTCCCCACACAAATTCAAGAAAATCAAAATATTGATGCTTATTAGTTTCAAGGATTATTTGATTGTGTCCTTTGTTTGTGCATCATTATAGGAATTTAGATTGCATCATTTAGGGTAGTTCTTAAAAAAAAAATTGAGAAAAAAACTAGAAAAGAGAGAGAGAGAGAGACATGATCAGTTGTATTCGATAAAAAATCTACGCACTAATCAAAAGGGTATTTTACATCCCAGCATTAATAGAGATGATATTTCCCCATGGAGAAATAATCCCCTCTTTAATGATGATGAACCACCTTTCATTTTGAATAATGATGATGTTTCCTCATGGATGAGTAATGCTCTCTTTGATGTTGATGATCCTCCACCTCTATTTAATGATAATATACATCAATGGATGAATCATTCTCAACCACATGGAAATAGGAGAAGGGAGCAACTTAGAACACATGAGGATAATTGGCATAAACAAAGTCCTTGTGGGAAAACACTAAGAGGCTATTTACAGCCTAATTATATCAACACACTTTCATGTATACTTTTACCTCCAAATGCTGGTATGATTGAATTAAAAGTGGGAGTAATTTAATTACTTTCTAAATTTTATGGGTTGGATAGTGAGAGTCCTTACCTACATTTAAAAGAATTCAATGAAGTGTGCATGACCCAACATATACAAAACATCGAATTAAACATAGTAAGACAAACTATTTTCTTTTTCTTTAAAGGAAAAAGCTAAGATGTGGTTTCATTCATTGTCAGCAAATTCCATATGAACATGGAAAGAAATGACTAGGAAGTTCTTGAATAAGTTCTTTTCTATACATTTGACAAATTCTCTCTGTCGAAATATAATGAATTTTACCCAAACGAATAAAGAAACTTTCTATCAATGCTAGGAAAGATTCAAGGAATTATTGTTAACTTGTCCCCATCATAGATATAAACTTTTGGTGTATCATAAGCTTCTTTTATGAAGGACTTAATTTTGATATGCATCAGTTTGTTGAAATGATTTGCAATGGCAATTTCATAAACAAACAACTTGAAGAGGCACAAGAGTATTTGGAATGGTTGGCTTGGGTAAATTCAGAAAAAGTAGTTTCCCCAAACAAGCCTAAGTCCACCCCCACATCTGCTAGGAGAGGAACATATATGACTAAAAAAATGATATGAAAATTGCATCCCTAGCTAGAACAATTGAGGCCATGGAAATGGAAAAAATTTCCTCTAAGAAAGTCAAACATGTGTGTGATATTTATGTAAGTAATACACACCCCACTCAAAAATGTCCCATCACTCCTGCATTTGAGGATGTGATTCATGAATTGACCCATTTTGATGAGCAACAATTTTCCCCACCTTTAGAGACACATAATTCCAATCGGAGTAATTATCCTACTGTAGATGGAAAAATGAATATAATGCTAATGTCTCACATAAGGCCTAATACCAACCCAATCGCCAAAAATAAGGACCACTCGCTCTTGGATCTTACCTTGCCTCCACCTAAGAGGAAAGTGGATGATAACTTTCATCAATCCTTGCAATTGTAGGAGCAAAAAAGTGCTGAAGTTAAAGCCCAATTAAAAAAGAACATAGAATCCATGACTGAATTGAAGGACATGATGTCTCAAATGCTATCAACCATTGATAAAGGGCAATATCCTATTCCACCAACTGAAAAGCCTGATGATATGAATGTGGTAGATGAGATTAATTCTTCAACTACAAATATAGAGCAAACAAAGGCAGTTATCATTTTTCATAGTGGTAAAATAATTAAGAAATCTGGTCCTAAAAAGGCTAAGATAGTTGATAAGGAAAATGTCTCACCCACTAAGCCATATGACATCCTTGCTCCATTTTCAGAAAGGCTTCATCAAGCTCCCACAATTGTCTATAATTATGAGTAGTAGCATGGAGATATATTTATCTTGCCCTGTGATAAAATTCAAAATTCAAAATTGCAAGATAAATTCATTCACCATCCCTTTTTAGAGGCCTGTCCGGCTCATTTCATATAAGGCCTAGGGAACTTTGGAACTCAGTAAATTTTTTTCCTTTGAAAATTTTTCACCATAGTTTTTTTTAGAAATTTTCTTTTCTGCATCTCCCATTTCTTTATTTCTTAATGCATTATCAACATCCTACATTTTAAACATTGAGGACAATATTTCTTTCAGGTTGGGGCTGTAGAAATCAACCAAATTCTAATTCCTTTTAGGTTTTTAGATGATTTCTTTAATTTTAAAAAAAAATGAAAAATTTTAAGTCAATTCTTACACTAGATGAGAATTGGATTTTTTGAAGTATAATCTAGATAAATTAGCTTATTAATGGAATTGAACATGATTAATTCATCATTTTATTCATTTTCTAAAGTATTCCATGAAAGCAAAGTCTCAGATCACATCTGTACATACAATTGCATATACATAGTCAAGATTGATAAGTAGTTATAACTTTAAGATCTTGAAGAAATTCAATGGAGACCTATATAAGTGAGTTTTAGAGCCATTCATTCTATTTGAGAGCTTATAAATGTTCCTAATTTTATTCAGCATGCTTAAAGAAAATTTGATCCCATCAACTTTTAAATTTGGCAAATTACTTGAATTATTAGAGTATTACCTTTAAAATTCTAGAAGTTCTTTGAATTTGACAGATTATATGAAACTTAGAAAATGATTTAGGCCCTCCTTGTTTATAACCTATAGACATAAAGCCTACATATGAGCATTTTTACCACTAGTCAGCCAATTTGAGCATTTTATATAAGCCTTTTCTTTTCTCACCCAAATTACCTTTACCCATATTAGACTATATAATATATCCATTACCTATTTTCTTTGAAAGATAAGTTAGAGATGAATGAAGAAATACTTTTTAGTTGTAATGAAAGTAGAAAAGTGAATATCAAGAAAAGAAATGTTCTTCAAAGAGATTCAAAAGTGTTGAAAAAAAAGGTTTGAAGAACGCAAAAAAAAAAAAGTAGTAAAAGAAATATTCACTTCACTATAAAGAAAGAAAGAATTGCCAACTTTAGTAGAAGACCTCTACTTATTTTTTAAGAAACTTTGAATATCCTTTATACCCTTTCTTTGGTACCCTATCCTAAGCCTACATTTCATCTAGTTAAAGACCTGTTGATTCTAGGAGAAATATAGTCTTGATGAGGATATGAATGAATAAAATTTAAAGAGTAATATTTCTAGAAGTTCAAAGGTAATGACATCCATTCTAAAGGGGTGAAAATTAAATTCCTTAGTAACTCCCATTCTTCATGAGTATATGTGAGATAAATTTGCTTTTATTGACTTGGCTAACATATTTAAAAGAGAGATATGATTTGAACTCTCCTTTTAAGAGATTCTATTTTTGAATGTGTATCTATTAGTGAGGATTGAGGTAAAAAAAATTTCATATGGAGTTTAAAAGTTAGAAATCGACATGGAGATAAAGATTATTTCATATATAGACTACACACACACACACACACACACACACACACTTTGAGATCTAAGCTCAAAAGAAATGTTTTTAGCATATGATTAGGGTTTTGAATTCTTCATTCATTTTTATTAATTTGATAAATTTGATAGATTTATTGAAGATAATTCTCTGAGGAAAAAGTGGAATTAACTTGAAAATTATTTTTAGAATTTTGTGATTTGGTTTTTCTCTTGTTTTGCTAGGGACTAGCAAAATGATGGTTGGAGGGTGTTAAGTGTTCAATTTTGGCTAAAATACCCTTAATTTAGCATCTAATTAGATCATCTAACTAATCAATTTTGAGATTTTACATAAAATTTTGCATTTTAGCTCTAATTGACCATCTAACAGTTCAATTGTAAAATTTAATGGTCAGATGATCATCAGAGCTATTCAGAAGTGTAATAAATGGTTTAGATGATTCTAATTGAGTCTTGTGTGTTGCAGATTAATCAAATCAAAATTAGATGATCCAGATCAACATAGATGGATTAGATCAAGATGGGAAGATAACTAGGAAATATAGACGGATAAGGAAGAAGAAGAGGAGTTTGAATTGAACTCAAACTCCTTTGGAAGACCTATATATGGAGAAGAAAATTGAAGAAGCAAAAATGTTGGAGGTTGGATCTCTTCTCCCTCTTTTCTCTCTCTTTCACATTTCCCTCTAGTTCTCTCTCTTTCTCTTCCACTTTCTCTCTTTCTTCTCCCTCTAGTTCTCTCCTTTCTCACTCTCCCCTGTTTCTTTCTTTCTCACACTCCCACTCCTCTCTTTCCCAGTTCTCTTTCTTACGCTCCCTGTCTTTGTCTCTTTCTCATTTTCCGTCTCTCTCTCCCGCATTTCCTCTTTCACCCATTCCTCTCTTTCTACCTACGCCTTCTCTTTTTCCACTTCTCTTTCTTCTTCATGCTCCATCTTTTCTCCTCTCTCTCTCTCTCTCTCTCTCTCTCTCTCTCTCTCTCTCTCTCTCTCTCTCTCTCTCTCTCTCTCTCTCTCTCTCTCTCTCTCTCTCTCTCTCTCTCTCTCTCTCTCTCTCTGTGATTGATTGACAAGCACCAGTCGATGAATCCTCTCCCTCTAGCTCCCTGTCCTTCCTCATAATCTCTCTTTCGCTATTTGCCCAATCGTTACTGCCTAAACCCAGAATAGGCTTGCACTTACCTCTCCACTGCATTGACAGGAGACCGGCCATGCACGTGACAGCATCTAGATGCAGGATTGCAACGGCCACCCCTAATTGCCAGATTGGTGCAAGACACCCACCTTACACATCTCCTTTCTCTCCTCCTCCTACTCCCTTTCTCTTTGTTCATATCACTGCATTGGTGCTCGAGCCAGTTTACACTTGATGCTTAGGAAGCATCTCTATCCACACACGTCATGTCGCGCCTTGCTCCAGCACCACCATCTGCCCACACAGCCATCAGCCCATTGTAAACCACTAGCTGGCAATCAGAACTAATCCCCTTCACCATTGTCTTCTTCTTGTTGCATCTCTATTTCTCAGTTAATTACAGAAAACAAAAAATTCCATTTTTATCCTTTGGCCTTTAAACATAATTACAATTATGTCCCAAATTTACTTACATTTATATCATGTTCTTATTCTAGTTCTATTTTATCCATGTTTTTCCTATCTAGGGATAGTGTAATCCAAGACTATTTATTTAGTTTCATTTTTTGTATTTTTGGAATTAAAAAATTCTATAATTTGCATCATTTAAATAGATATGAATTCTTATTTTATTATTAGTTTAATTTCTGTCATTTCATTTAATTTTTAGATAATTAAATTTTATTAAAACTCAATCCTTTTAAGTTGAGTCCCAGTGGGATCAACCCGCACTTGCATTAGCTATACTACAATAGCCCATGCACTTGTGGTAAAACAATCAACATTTGGATTTCCAATCCTGGTTAGGAAACAAAGATGAAATTATAATAAGAAGTCAATGAAAGAGATTAAGAAAAAAAAATCTAGAGAACTTTAGAAAATTAGGAGAGTAAATCGAGGATTGTGATATAGAGTATATTGAGATGGAAGGCTAGGATTAGGTGGATCCAAGGAAAGAATAAGAAAAAGATTTGTGAAGCATGAGACAGGAAAGGAACTAAGGTATAGAATATTGACTAGAATAATATTAGCATCTAGGATAGTGTAGGATGGGAACGAAGAGCATTGGGAGATAACTAAGGCAACACGAATTAGTAAAGAGAACAACCACAATTGGCAACTAGTTAAGATGTCCCATATAGAGAGACTACAATAGAAGCTTTTTCCCCCTAGACCACTATGATTTTAGACAACAAGGTGTAGAAAAATGGTTTGCCTACAAGGTAGGGGATTGTGGTTGTAATATCCTTAACTTTTGGTATAAATTAAGAATTTATTTAATAAATTAGATAAAAATTTATAGATGGAATTTGATCCTAAAAACTAAAACATTAGAAAGTGCTCATTGATAGGATTCCAACGCCATAAAGAACATGGAAAACGGAGCTTAAACGAAGGAGTTATGAGCCGTGGAAGTGATAGGGGTATTTTGGTAAACTGGCAGAGACTTAAAACACAGGGGCCTGAATTGAAAATGGCACCCCCTTCTTCTACACGTCTCTACTAGCTCTGGCAAATTTTCCAGAGAAATCGTCAAAAGGAGACGTGAAAGCGAAGAGTTTTCCTTTCCCTTTCCCACTACAACCTATATCTCCCTCCTCATGGCCTTAATCACACCACCTTTCCCATATTCACTGAGTTTTTCCCCAAAACCCTATCTCTGCAAAATTCCATTTTTTCAGTGAGTAAAGCTTCAGCAACGTCCACCAACACCGAGCAAAACGAGGTAAGTCTTTAAACCTTGATTTTTATATTAAATAGGTATATTGAAAAATAGAAAATACATGAAAAACTATTTCCTGGAACTTTAGGTGTGCTACTGTTGGCGCATAAATCCACTGGGGAAACCCTATTAGATTTCAAATTGGACCATCCATATAGTGTACAAGAGACTCAAGATCAAACCCTTTAAATTTGGGAGAGATCCAACGGCTAGTAGTGTCAGAAAATGTGAAAAATAGTACCTAGGGAAGTTTTAGGAACATGGGAAAAATTGCATAAAAAACATAGTTTTTGGAAAAATCAATGAAAAAGGAGGGTAGAAATGAAATCTAGACAAAATTATGAGAAAAATGGTGCAAAAATTGCAAAGTTTGGATGCTTGTAAGCTTGCCAGAGAGGACTAGAATTCAGTCATCTTCTCCGGTGGCGTCGACTGCATCTGCACCTTGGAGCCGATGCCGGGACACCCAGCAGGACGTTGCAACGGAGATGCCACATGGGCGCCTGTCGTCGCGCGCTCACGCGGTGTCTACCCACGCAAGAGAGCCCGTGTGCACTGTCTCGGTAGGTTGGGACGCGTGGCATCCTGACGACTGTGACGCAAGCGGCACATCCCCGCTGAGCATCTCAGTGGCAGGTGTCTTCGTGACGCCGGTTTATGTTGGTATAAACCGGCATAAACCTGCACCACCGGAGCAAAAAGGGGCTGTGGTGGTCGGTCAGCCCTATTTTTTTTGCGTATTTTCACTAAAATTTGATTTCTGAGAGCTATAGGAGTCCAAATAGCGATCTGAAAGAGGCGTTGTGACCGTATTGACGACACGGACCTAGATTTAACCTAAAAACTTATGCATAACCACTTTTACTTTAGAAAATTTTTAAAATAGTGATGTGACATTGATAGGTGCATCCGAACATATAAGTTAAATGGATTTTTTAAGCGAACAGAGTGATCTCACATAGAGGTAGGTGACAACAATTAATGTTTATTTTGATTTTCAAACTCTGCATGATTATAGCATCATAATTGATTGTGAATTTAAATTGCACTTAATAGAAATCATTGATTTTGCTAGATTTAGAATTCAATACTATGATCGCTACTTAATTTTCAATCATGTATTAAATGGATTTATTACAAATTATTTCATGAGAATGATATTATCTATTATGCATAATTAGAAATTCCTTTTCTTTATTACATCACTAAAATTGATGGATTTGCATGAGAAAGAAAAGTGGAAACTTGGTGGCTGGTCCTTTTATAGGCTAACCCCAAGATGAGGGGCGTGCCATGGGGATTGCGAGCTACTAGTACTCTTGAGTTTTGGCATATATTTGATTTTCGTGTTTTATGACGGGTGCTGTCACTCGGTGGGCGTCATGCTAAGAGGGATAGGGCCAGCCACCCACCCTCCGAGATTGTGATGCGATGTGATATGATTATGATATGATAGACACTTACCCGTACATGGCTTTTGGTAGGGGTTGATAACATGGATAGTCCACACTACCAGTCCGGGCCTTTCCATGGGGACGGATGCTAAGTCTCCCATTATGGTGTCGACGGGGAGCGGCGGTGGTTGAGACCCATGGAGTGTTGCCACTGTGGCATGACGGTCCATACTCTTATTTTGTGTGCTTGCATGATGAGCATGGTGATGAGATGATATGCCTGGGTGTGACGACACTTAGAGGTTGGATATGAGTACTCATGATTAGTGATATTTATTTATATGACGCTTGTGGGACCCATTACCTTAGGATGACATTATTATTATTGTATGCTCATTTACATTGGTTCATATCATATTTTAAATCCGTAGAATGCATGTTTAGGCATACTTGATAAATGGATATTATGTCGGCATGAGTTATAATGATTTTATCATCATAAATGATAAATATGTTATTTTATCATTACTGTTATTTCATTAATTGTCTATGTACCTGCACAAGTAATAGCTTGCTGAGGCATTGCTTTATTTTGCAATGCCTCAGATCTCGAGTGCGACATCAAGAAGGGCAAGACTGTTGAGAAACCGTGATAGTAGTGGGGGGAATTTCTTTACTTGATTGATAGACAGTAATGTGAGTTAATAAACAGGATTATCATTTAATTTTCCTTATGGACTGTATACTTTATTCTATGGATTTGATTAAGACAGTTAAACATATGATGGACATTTAATGGGATGTTATGATGGATAGACCCTGGGCCATATTATTATTGTGTTTTGGATATTTATTGGTTTGAAAATAAAGGTGTTGATGCATTTTGATGTTGATTGACATGTTTATTATTTCAATTTTATTATCACGAAATTATACTTATGTTGTGAATTAAATTGTGATGTTTTGAAAAAAGAAAATAACACCCGGAGGTTTTCAAGAAACGTTTTAGTAAACACATTAATAAAAACTTTTTCTCGTGGGATCCCAAATGCTATTATTATTATTACTATTATAAAAAAGATGTCAAAAAATCCTGGGGTGTTACAAGTTGGTGGTATCAGAGCCCAGTCTAGTCTATCATAATCTTTACAAATGTCCATTTATATATGAGTAATAGTCCATAAATTGTAGTAGAGAGAGACTAGGAGAGAGGAACTTACACTTAGTGATATTTAAAACTTTTGACAGATGGCTCTTCAAAGAAGGACAAGGTCTTCCCCTACTACACTAGTTGCCCCACCTGCTGATTCCTCTGATCAAGGCGATCGAGATGCTAAGTTATTGAATCGATTAATGTCAGGGCTAGCACCACTCATACAGCGCAAGTTAGGACTATTGTTCACGCTGCTAACCCTAGCCCTATTCCACCACCTTAAGTGACACCTATGGTCTCATCAGTTCATTCCTCCCAACCAGTATAGGAACCACCAGCACCTAAGACCACTGAGGGCGATGCTACTAGTGGCTCTAAGAAGACAGATAATCTATTAGAGAGGTTTCAAAAGATGGTGAAACCCTTTTATGACAATGGTGACACTGAGGAGGCTGAGCGATGGCCATTTGAGGCTGAAAGGACATTTGACGCTATGAAGATTGCACCAGAGGATCAAGTTAGAGTAGCTGCCTACCTACTGAAGGGTGAGGTAGGCTTTTGGTGGCATACCTTTACACTTACCAGACCAGATCCTACTGAGACGATGACATGGGCAGCCTTTAAACAGGCTTTCGACACTCAGTACTTTTCACCCCATGCATTACAATCATTGAAGAAAGAGTTTGTCACCTTGGAGCAGAGAGACATGATGGTTCACCAGTATCTGAACCAATTTACATGACTGAGGAGATCTGCTGTAATGACTCCAATTTTGTAACATTGAAATCCCAAGTTAGCAATGAAAAGTTCACTTTTTGGAGATAAGGGTATTTTGGTCATTTCATTATTCAACCTGACTGAACCAAGAAAATTGGTCTTAAGAATGGTACCATTAGGTGCGTCTCGGAAAAAGGAATCCAACAAGACCAAAATCACCCAAAACGGAGTTAAAATGAGCAAGTTATGGACCTTTGAAGTTCAGGGGCAAAAATGTAATTTTTATTAAAAAAGGATTTAGCCTGAGAAACACAAGGGCCTGTTTTGATACGGGGACCCCTCTTCTTCAACCTCCTAGAGGGTTCTAGAGCGGCGGTGTTTGGAGGAGAAACCACCACCATTCTAGAATTTTCTCCACCGCCATTCAATGGCGGTGAGAGCCCCCTCCAGAACCCTCTTATAGCTCTATAAATAGAGCTCTTGGGCGCCTCTAATGGCAGCCCAAAAGCTTGGAAAAAAACCCGTCGTGGAAAAGCAACAAAGAGGAGAAAACGTGGGAAAAACCTGGCCACGAACCAGGTATGCCCAAAATTCCTCCAAACCCGTCTCCCCCTTAGTCCTAGGCTAAGTTTCCCCAAGTTTTTGCATGAAAAATCATGCAAAACAAAGCTCTAGAGAGTCAAACAGGACCCAGGGATGGTCCCTGGGGCGCACTGGTTCGACAGGGTTGAACCAAGGCATCCCGAGGATGCCCCGGTCCCCCACTAAACAAAACACGTTGACCGCATTCAAGAGAAACTAGCGGGTGCGTCCGCAAATGAAAAAGTCGGGTGGAAGCCCGGGTGCGTCTATAGACGCGCCCGCTCGGGTGCATACCGTTGATGCAGAACGCGTTAACGTTTTGGGCTTCCACCTCTTAAAGGCTTTTTATGTACATGTGATACTAAAAAGCTTATAACTTGAGATCTAAGGCTCCGATTGAGGCGCCGAGAAAGGCGTTGTGTCCGTGTCGACGATGCGGACACACCTAAACTATAAAATACCTAATCAAGGCCCAATCTAAGGTGGCCACGACTCTTAGACTATGATAGTGGTGCAGGGCCACTAAACCTTTGTAAACCTAATGATACCAAGGCCCAGTTAGGACCTTAGGATGCCCATAGGCATGGGGATGAACCCTTAATGCCTAAGTAGTGAAATCAACCACTCTAAAACCTATAAAAATAGGCCAAACTAACCTTGTTCCCCTAAACCATGTTCAAGAGCATACGAGGATAAGGAGATTAACGCAATCTAGCTAGGTAGGTGCTTTATCGCTACTAGACTTTTAAAAAGAGCCCATGATTGTTTTGAATGCATGTTTTTAAGTATAAGTTATATGACCTATTTAGCACGACTTAGTTTTATAAATGAATTCAGCATGCTTATGACAAATACATTATGCATAGACATGTTTTGCAAACAATTGCATATACATTATGCATAGATATGTTTTGCAAACAATTGCATATATTGTATGATTTGTGAGCATTAAGTTCTTGAAATATTGCATGTCCTTGAGGGTTACCAAAAGACGATGGAGTGCCCAAAAGATGCTTGGTAGGCAGTTGTGAAGGCCTGGCAGTTGTGAGGGACCCAAAGAGGACAGGTTTTGAAAAAGAGGTTTTTGGCTTGTTTGATTGTACATGATTTGGGCTAATAAGCTCATGGGCACTATGCCGAGATGTCTGGGGTGGCCTCCCAGCCTCTACCACTATTAAGTGGATGGGTACCATGCCCAAAAAGGGCATGTCCCTGCTTCGACTGCATGTGGTACAGGGGGCTACCACTGGTGTCACGGCACTGGGTCGAAGTGTTATATGCCCTGTGGAGGTATATGACCCTGTGTCCCTAGGTACCCAGGGACCACACGGCGGTGAGGTCATGGGCATAGTGGGCCCCATGGTTTGAGGATTTACTTGCACTGCATATGGCATGACATGAGGTTGGTTGACCATACCATATATCCATAAGTTGGATTCAGTGGAGCATCTTATGCATATCATTATGTTTGTGATATATATGATACTTTTGATTTGGATTATGTGATTCTTTAAGTCATCAGTATTCCAATTCGACAATGGTTTTTAATCTTGATATTGAACGGGAGTATTCAAACATGCACATGTTTTGGAAAAGCATATGATTTTAAACATAGCATGCATTATAAAACTAGTAGTGATGGACTCCTACTGAGTATAGTATATACTCACCCAATCCTCAACATTTTTTAGACATAAAGTAAACACTTAAGGGCAAGGAACGCTTGTCACAGAAGACACCCAGATTAAGTGCAAGTAAGTAAACCCCTACCTTATCTTTCAATGTTACTTGATTGAAGTTACTCTCTATAGCTGAGGCTGTGACTAACACTTTCTTGGGAATAGAGTCAATTTAAAACTATGCCATGGCTAGATAATTTGAAAATGTGTTTTGACACTCGGGGTTTTTATACCAAGGATTGCTTTACAAAACAAAAAGATTTTCATGCATTCCATATTTATAAAATAAGAGATCTCACCTTTTCATCAAATTTGCATCATACAAAACTTGGGTCGTCACATTTGCACCTCACGCGCTTGCCTCAGATGAGGAGGCAATAGACAGATTTATGGATGGGTTGACACCTTGGCTGAGAGATCGGGTGATTACCTCACGACCCACCTCTGTGCGAGATGCAGCTGACATGGCTTCCATGCATGAGAAGAACTCTCTCTGGACTAGAGGGGGTGCATTCCAGCCCTTTAAGGGCAAGAGACCGTTTGGTGCTATGCAGACACATGGTGCATCAGGTCATCTGCCTCAGGCCAAGTTTAAGAGAGATACAGAGAGGAAGAGAAGTGATAGGTGCAAGGGTTGGCACACTAGGCGAGGGTGCAATAGATCCGATAGGCCACAGCATCAGAGACAACCCCAACTATAGCGACAGCACCATGCACCTTTCTAGAGACAGCCATACAGGTGTTTCAACTGTGGAGACGTAGGTCACTTCATTAAGGACTGTCCTAAGGGGCAGAGAGAGAGAGGTAGACCGAGGTGGGCATAGAGACAGCTACCGCGTCACGTAGCCAGGGACGAGTGTTTTCCATCACATCAGGATAGGTGCAGGCATCACACCAGGTCGTTGAAGGTACTCTTCTAGTCTCAGATAGACATGTCAGAGGTCTTTTCGACACAGGGTCTACACATTCTTTTATATCATGCATTTTTGCATCTTGCCTTGATGTATGTGTACACAAATTAGCATTTGGATTAGATATTATGACTCCGGTGGGAGAGATAGTAGAGACTGCCGAATATCTTCGAGAGATACCCATAGAGATATCAGGCGTGAGTATGGACACTGACTTCATCTTACTAGACATGGTAGACTATGATATTATTCTTAGAATGGATTGGTTAGCCAACTATTGGGCTATGGTAGACTGCCGAAAGAAGCAAATCACTTTTCTTATACCTGGGTAACCATAAATAGTGTTCCAGGGTAGGAAAGATCAGTTAGGTACATGCATCATTTTTGCGTATGTGATGGTTGAGGACAAGGAGCAACCACGGCTTGACGAGATTGATGTTGTCCTTAAATTTGTTGATGTCTTTCCTGAGGAGTTACCAGGATTGCTGCCAGGTAGGGAGGTTGACTTTACCATTGACTTAGTGCCGGATACATCGCCTATCTCTAACGCACCATACAGAATTGCTCCAGTAGAGTTGAGAGAGCTTAAAGTGTAATTGCAAGAGTTATTGCATAAGGGCTTCAACAGGCCCAGTGGATCACCATGGGGAGCACCAATCCTTTTTGTAGAGAAAAAGGATGGTTCATTGAGACTATGCGTTGACTATCGGTTGTTGAACAGTGTTACTATAAAGAACCAATACCCTTTGCCACGCATAGATGATTTATTTGATCAGCTCCAATTGGCACGAGTGTTCTCCAAGATAGACCTGAGGTCAGGATATCATCAGTTGAGGGTTAGAGAGGAGGATGTCTCCAAGACTACTTTTAGGAGTCGCTATGGCCATTATGAGTTCTTAGTGATGCCGTTTGGATTGACGAACACACATACAGTGTTCATGGATCTAATGAACCGTATTTTTCAAACTTATTTGGATAGGTTCGTGATTGTATTCATAGATGACATCTTGATTTATTCACCTAGTCATGAGGCACATAGGGAGCATCTCCACACGGTATTGGACACACTTCGTCGACATCACTTGTATGCCAAGTTTAGTAAGTGTGATTTTTAGTTAGACTAGGTGCAGTTCTTAGGCCACATAGTATCTAAATATGGAGTGGCCGTGGATCCGGTGAAAGTTGAGGCAGTACTACATTGGGAAAGGCCTAAGACAGTTATTGAGATACGCAGTTTTCTTGGTTTGGCAGGATACTATTGTCGTTTCATAGAGGGATTCTCTAAGATTGCATTACCATTGACCACCCTGACAAGGAAAGACACTCAATTTGTATGGACCGAGGCTTGCATGGAGAGCTTCCAATAGCTCAAGAGGAGGCTTACTACTGCTCCGGTATTGACTTTACCATCAGGTGTAGGTAGTTATGTGGTTTATTGCGACGCCTCTGGCAAGGGATTAGGAGCAGTGTTGATGCAACATGGGAAGGTAATTGCCTATGCATCAAGACAGTTGAAGACACATGAGGTAAATTACCCAACACATGATTTGGAGTTAGCAGCGGTGGTATTTGCGTTGAAGTTCTGGAGACATTATCTTTATGGTGAGAGATTTGAGGTATTCACTGATCATAAGAGCCTCAAGTACTTCTTTACTCAGAGTAATTTGAACTTGAGGTAGCGTAGATAGATGGAGTATCTTAAGGACTTCGACTTCACCATACAGTACCATCTAGGGAAGACCAACGTCATTGCTGATGCCCTGAGTAGGAGGTCTGGAGTAATGATTGCCAATTTGTCGACTCGGTCTAAGTTCTTTGATAGGATCTTAGAGGCACAGGACAAAGATAAAGAGACACAGGATCTGACAGATAAGGCAGATTTTTTGAGGGGACTAGATGGAGGAGTCAGATTTAAGGGAAGCTTGGTAGTACCGGCAGATGACAAATTGAGGCGTGAGTTACTTCAAGAAGCACACCAGTCCCCGTATACAATCCATCCTGGAGGTACAAAGATGTATCAGGATCTTAGGAGACATTTCTGGTGGAATGGTTTGAAGAAGGATGTTGGAGAGTGCGTTGCACGATGTTTGACCTGTAAGCAGGTTAAGGCTGAGCATCAGCGTCCATTAGGGCTACTTTAGACACTGGAACTTCTTGAATGGAAGTGGGATCATATTACCATGGACTTTGTTCTAGGTCTTCCGAGGACTGCTAGCAGCCACAACATGATATGGGTTGTTGTGGACAGGTTGACCAAATCTGCTCATTTCCTTCCTATTAGATAGAATCAGACCATGGATAGTTTAGCAAAATTATATGTTAAGGAGTTCGTAAGTCTACATGGAGTTCCCTTGACAATTACATTAGATTGAGATACTCGGTTTACCTCAAAATACTGGAAGAGCGTGCAAGAGGCATTAGGATCGAGATTAAAATTGAGCACAACATTCCATCCTCAGACAGATGGACAGAGCGAGAGGACCATCCAGACTATTGAGGATATGCTACGAGCTTGTGTTATGGATTGGAAGGGTAGCTCGGAAGATCATTTACCATTGGTGGAATTTGCCTATAATAATAGTCATCACGCTAGTATTGGCATGGCTCCATACAAGGCACTTTATGGCAGGCCTTATCGGTCACCCTTATGTTGGAGTGATGTAGGAGAAAGAAGCGTGGTGAAGTCTGAGTTAGTGGAAGAGTGTGCAGAGAAAGTCTGACTCATCTGAAAGAGATTATTGACAGCTCACAGTCGACAGAAAAGTTATGCAGATAAGAGGCGAAAAGACGTAGAGTTCTTTGAAGGTGAGCATGTATTCTTGAAGATCTCTCCCATGAAAGGAGTGTTGAGGTTTGGAAATAAAGGGAAGCTTAGCCCCAGGTATATTGGACCTTTTGAGATCTTACGCAGAGTTGGATTAGTGGCATACTAGCTAGCCTTACCACCACAATTGGCAAATGTACATGACGTCTTCCATGTGTCCATGCTGAGAAAATACGTGCCAGATCCCTCACACGTGTTAGAGTAGATCCCAGGAGAGCTACAGCCTGATATGACGTTTGAGGAGAGACTAGTGCACAAATTGGATACGAAAGTCAAGAAGTTAAGGAAAAAGACCATTACATTAGTCAAAGTCCTTTGGCAGCATCATTCATTACAGGAGGCTACCCGGGAAACAGAAGAGGAGATGTGCAGGATCCATCCAGAGTTATTTACATAGAGGTATGTAGCTAAATTTCGAGGCTAGAATTTTTATAAGGACAGAAGGATGTAATATCCTTAATTTTTGGTATAAATTAAGAATTTATTTAATAAATTAGATAAAAATTTATAGATGAAATTTGATCCTAAAAACTAAAAAATTAGAAAGTGCTCATCGATAGGATTCCAACGCCATAAAGAATGCGGAAAACGGAGCTCAAACGAAGGAGTTATGAGCCGTGGAAGTGATAGGGGTATTTTGGTAAACTAGCAGAGACATAAAACACAGGGGCCTGAATTGATAACGGCACCCCGTTCTTTTATACGTCTCTACTAGCTCTGGCAAATTCGCCAGAGAAATTGTCAGAAGGAGAAGTGAAAGGGAAGAGTTTCCCTTTTCCTTTCCCACTACAACCTATATCTCCCTCCTCATGGCCTTAATCACACTACCTTTCCCATATTCATTGAGTTTTTCCCCAAAACCCTAGCTCTGCAAAATTCTAGTTTTTTGGCGAGTAAGGGTCAGGCAACATCCACCAACGCCCAGTAAAACGAGGTAAGTCTTAAAACCTTGATTTTTATATTAAATAGGTATATTGAAAAATAGAAAATACATGAAAAACCAGGAAAAACATAGTTTTTCTTAGAACTTTAGGTGCGCTGCTGTTGGGGCGTAAATCCACTAAGGAAATCCTATTAGATTTCAAATCGGACCCTTCCATATAGTGTACAAGAGACCTAAGATCAAACCCTTTAAATTTGGGAGAGATCCAACGGCTGGTAGTTCTGAAAAACGTGAAAAATAGTACATAGGAAAGTTTTAGGAACATGGGAAAAATAAAATAAAAAACATAGTTTTTGGAAAAATCAATGAAAAAGGAGGATAGAAATGAAATCTAGACAAAATTTTGAGAAAAACTGTGTAAAAATCGCAAAGTTTAGACGCTTGTAGGCTTGCCGAAGAGGACCAGAATCCGGTTGTCTTCTCTGGCGGTGTCGACTGCGTCGGAGCCCTGGCGCTGACGCTGGGATGCCCAATAGGATGCTCCAATGGAGACGCCACATGGATGCCCGTCATCGCGCCCAGGAGAGCCTGCGTGCGCGGTCTTGGTAGGTCGGGACAGGTGACGGCCTAGCGACAGTGACGCACGCGGTGGTGTGTCATAGTAACGAGGACGCACGCGACACGTCCCCACTAAGCATCTTGGTGGTGGGCGTCTTCGTGATGCTTGTTTGTGTCGGTATAAACCAGCGTAAACCTGCGCCACCAGACAAAAAGGGGCTGTGGTGGTCAGTTAGCCCTATTTTTTTGAGTATTTTCACTAAAAATTGATTTTTGAGAGCTATAGGAGTCCAAATCGCGATCCGAAAGAGGCATTGTGACTGTATTGATGACACAGACCTAGATTTATCCTAAAAACTTATAAATAACTAATTTTACTTTAGAAAAATTTTAAAATAGTGATGTGACATTGACAGGTGCATCCGAACATATAAGTTAAAGGAATTTTTCGAGCAAATGGAGTGATCTCACGTCGAGGTAGGTGATGATAATTAATGTTTATTTTGATTTTCAAACTTTGCATGATTATAGCATCATAATTGATTGTGAATTTAAATTGCACATAATAGAAATCGTTGATTTTGCTAGATTTAGAATTCAATACTTGATTTTCAATCATGTATTAAATGGATTTATTACAAATGATTTCATGAGATTGATATTATATATTATGCATAATTAGAAATTCCTTTTCTTTATTACATCATTGAAATTGATGGATTTGCATGAGAAAGAAAAGTGGAGACTTGGTGGCTGGTCCTTTTATAGGCTAACCCTAGGATGAGGGGCATGCTTTGGGGATTGTGAGCTATGAGTACTCTTGAGTTTTGGCATATATATGATTTTCGTGTTTTGTGTTTTATGATGGGTGCTCTCACCCGGTGGGCGTCATGCTAGGAGGGATAGGGCCAGCCACCCACCCTCTGAAATTGTGATGTGATGTGATATGATAGACACCTGCCTGTAGATGGCTTTTAGTAGGGGTTGGTAACATGAATAGTCCACACTACCAGTCCGGGCCTTTCCATGGGGATGGACGCTAAGTCTCCCATTATAGTGTCGACAGGGAGCGATGGTGGTTGAGACCCATGGAAGGTTGCCACTACGGCATGACAGTCCATACTCTTATTTTGTGTGCTTGGATGATGAGCATGGTGATGAGATGATATGCCTGGGTGTGACGACATTCAGAGGTTGGATATGAGTACTCATGATCAGTGATATTTATTTATATGATGCTTGTGGGACCCATTACCTTAGGGTGACATTATTATTATTATTGTATGCTCATTTACATTGGTTCATATCATGTTTTAAATCCATGGAATTTATGTTTAGGCATACTTGATAAATGGATATTATGTCAGCATGAGTTATAATGATTTTATCGTCATAAATGATAAATATGTTATTTTATCATTACTGTTATTTCATTTATTCCATTAATTGTCTATGTACTTGCACAAGCAATAGCTTGCTGAGGCATTGCTTTGTTTTACAATGCCTCAGATCTCGAGCGTGACATCAGGAAGGGCAAGACCGTTGAGAAACCGTGATAGCAGTGGGGGGAATTTCTTTACTTGATTGATAGACAGGGTTCAGGGTTAGACAATGATGTAAGTTAATAAACAGGATTATCATTTAATTTTCCTTATGGACTGTATACTTTATTCTATAGATTTGATTAAGACAGTTAAACATATGATGGACATTTAATGGGATGTTATGATGGATAGACCCTGGGCCATATTATTATTGTGTTTTGGATATTTATTAGTTTGAAAATAAGGTGCATTTTGACGTTGATTGACATGTTTATTATTTCAATTCTATTATTGTGAAATTATACTTATGTTGTGAATTAAATTGCGATGTTTTGGAAAAAGAAAATAACACCCGGAGGTTTTCAAGAAATGTTTTAGTAAAGACATTAATAAAAACTTTTTCTCATGGGATCCCAAATGCTATTATTATTATTACTATTATAAAAAAAAATGTCAAAAAATCCCGAGGTGTTACAGTGGTCAACGGAATTTGTCTAAACTGGTTTAGGTTTCTAACTACTTTATGCATGCATTTTGAATATTGTAAGTAATGAGATGCGTGGCTCCTAACACACTTGAAATACTTGTTACATGACATCTAGTACCTGGTGTAGCGTGCTAGATTTTAGTGTAGGGATAACATGCATGGTTCCGTACGTACTTGGTACACTTGCATGGTAGCTACATAAGAGAGGCACAGATAACACTAGGGGATTTTTTGTCACCTAGCACAAGGGCAGTATGCATGGTCCTTACATGTGTGTCATGAGCTCAGTAACCAATACATGGGTAATGTGCACCACCCTGCATGGGTATTGCCCCAAGCACCTAACTCCCAATCATTGGGCATCGTCACACTACATTGGCACCATAAATCTATCACCTGCACACTAATGAGTTTAAATTCTGAGTGTGTGCACACCCTTGATTTCACATATAGCATGAATACCATTGATCTCGTGTCCTAGTTATATGCACACTCTTAACACTAATGCTAACATACCATTTATTTTAAATTCTTATTTCATGTGCATATGACTCTTAACATTTGATCATCATTTTATCTAGCATATATTATATGTGAGATGCAGCATGTCACTTACAAGAAATGCCCTAGCTTGATGGAGTGTCATAACTCGATTCATGCATGGGGTTTGCTATGTGTTTTCCATGTCGACTGGCACCTAATGCAAAATCCTCCTCCTTTGTCTAGGCCTGGGCTAATTGTGGTAAAACCATGTAGAACTAAAACTTCACAAGCATACAAATATGGCTATGTCCATTAAGAAAGTGACAAAAAAGATGTCTTAAGAGTATCTACAAGTAAAAGGTAACCAACAAAGGAAACATGGTGGTGGAGTGAAAAAGTGCAAAATGTTATTAAAGAGAAACGTGCATGTTTTAAATCATGGAAAAGGACTAAAAATAATGAAAACTTTGAGCAATGCTAAAAGGTTGTCAATAGAGTAGTAAGTGAGGGTAAACACTAGGCATCTAATTAGGAGGGTGGAAATCCCATTTCCTTTCAAGGAAAATGATGTCTCCCCCCTTCCTAATTAGGAAACCAGCCAGCTCATGACCTTCTCTCTCTCTCTCTCTCTCTCTCTCTCTCTCTCTCTCTCTCTCTCTCTCTCTCTCTCATGTCATCTTTGTTACATCATCTCTACCTAACTTTCCTCCTCTAAACTCCACCTCAACCCTAGATCTATATCACCACCTCTTTCCTAGATTAACCATTCACCAAATTGGAAGCTACAACATCTATATATACACCCATGGTTCCAACATTTTTTTACTAAGTAGAGGTGGGTGAGACACCTTGAAACATATCTTCCTTTCGTGTTTTGTTGTTGCTAGACTTTGGGACTTCTTGGATGCTTTTCTTCATTTGGATTTCTAGTTATTCTTGTTCTTATTATCTGTCTATTTTAGGTTATTAGTTTTCTTGCTTTCATTTAGTTTTCATTGCTTTAGTTTCACTTATTTTGATTTTTAGTTTTACACCCTTCTTTTCATCTAGCTTATCCTATCTTCTTTGCAACCATTCCATTATTTTTATTAGCTTATTCCATCAAGATTAAAGTTAGTTCTTCTCTGGTAGTGACAACCAATAGAAGAAATAACTTGCAACCTTGAGTTTCCCCCCTTGAAATTCATGTTTTTCACCTTATTCTCATCTTAGTTTTAGGTCAATTTCCTTACCTTAGTTAACCCACTTAGCCTTTTTTCTTTCCTTCTTGAATTCCTTTCTTATTTTTCTTTGCATATCATCATATTTTAAATTGGAAGCTTTAGATTGAGTTTTGTTGTAGTTTAGGTCAAGTTTTAATGCTTTGAATTGTGCACAATTTTCAGATTTTATACATGTATTATGCATATAGTTTTTTTTCTCTCTATATTTTGACATTGATTCAATAAAATTCTTTGAGGATTCTTGTGATTGAATGTTTCCATTAAAAGTATTTTAGATCTAGATTGTTATATTACATAAATGTTATTGTTTCAGTTGCTTTATATGCTTTATTTGATTTGAGGTTCTAAGTGCTTATAATTTGGAAATTTCTCCCTTCAATCTTTATGCTTTATTTCCAGCCATCAAAACATCTTAATTGCTTGAATCCTTAGGAACTTGTTTAGATTTTTAAGTTTTTTTATTTATTGAGTTTATAGTTTAGGTTTCCTGCTAGCTTGCATTTAAAACATTGAATTTGGTCATCTTTGAGCCTATGAACCATGCACACAATCAAATGATGTGCACATGACTAGGTTACATTCCTCTTTGATCTTTGGTTGATTTAGTTGCTTAATCTTATTTTGGAAGTTGTAAATTAGTTGTTTGTATCTTATTTTGGGTTTATAAAGTTTTCTTTTTGAATTTTAGCAAATTCTATTTTTAGTAGATTTTAGGTTAGGTAAGTGTTAATTTGGGCAAGTTTCTAATTTGAGTAGTTTCCTTAAGATTAGTTGCCTAATTTGATTGATTCTAATTTATCATTCATTTCCTTTAGTTTCTTGCATGTTATTTAGGTAAGTTTTCATTCTAATTGCTTAGATATATTTTTAGAAAGTTTCTTTTAATAGTTTCTAATTCCCTACATGTTTCCTTCATAGTTGTTTTAAATTCTTAGTTTAGTCACATCTCTATCCCTTTAGCTAAAGCTAACTGATTTAATTAGAATCCAATCCATCACAAATTTGTGAGATTTCTCTTGGAATTGACCTTGCTTGCATGAACATACTTTCTTGTGCTTACGAGTGATTTTAAAGCAACACTAGAGGCCTAAAAAAAGATGAAATTAGAAAAGGCTCTAGAACCTGATGATATACTAATAGAGGTTTGGTAGAGGCCTCGAGAAAGATCATCATCATCAAGACCTTATCCCAATTAGGGGTTGGCCACATAAATCTCATTCCTCCATTCCTCTTTATTAAGTACCTGGCTTCATTTAGTCCAAACTTTTAAATCTTTGTCGACCACTTCTATCCATGTTCTTTTGGGTCTTCCCCTAGCCATTTTAGACCCTTCTACTTGCCTTGCCTCACTCCTTCTAGCCGGTGCCATTTTTGGTCTCCTTTGGACATGTCCTAACCATCTAAGTCTAATCTCTGACATCTTGTTACCTATTGGTGCTACCCCTAAGTTTCCTCTAATGTTTTCATTCTTAATTCTGTTCTTTCTTGTCTTACCACTCGTCCATCTCAACATCCTCATTTTTGTGATGCTCCTCCTACGAACATGATGTGCCTTAACTAACTAACACTCTGATCCATAGAGAATGGCCAACCTTATAGCCATCCTATAGAAGTTTTCTTTTAGTTTAAGTGGCACATGTCGATCACAAAACTCTAGATGTACATCTCCATTTGTTCTAACTTGCTTGAATTCTATGGATAACCTCACTCTCAATCTCTCCACTCTCATGAATCATTGATCCTAAGTTCCAAAAGAGGTCTTTTATGGGGACTTCTTAGTTATCAATCTTAACAGGTGTTCCACTCCTACTCCTCTCCTTGCTAAAATTGCATTCCATATATTAGGTCTTAGTTCGACTAATTTATAATCCTTTAGATTCTAATGCTTCTCTCCATAACTGTAGCTTTGTATTAACACCCTCCCTTGTCTCATCAAGTAAGACTATATCATCTACAAATATCATGCACCATGGAATGTCCTTGTGCAGACATTTTGTTAACTCATCCATAACCAATGTGAAAAGGTATGGGCTCAATGCCTATCCTTGGTGCAATCTTATAGTGATAAGAAAATCACCTATCTCACCATTAGTGGTCTTAACATTTGTTACTGCTCCCTCATACATATCTTAATTATGACTATATACGACTGTGAAACCCCTTTCTTTCCCAACACCCTCCATATTAACTCGCTAAGGAATTTATCATAAGTTTTCTCTCAGTTGATAAATACATTGTAGAGGTCTTTCCTCCTCTCCCTATATTTCTCTATCAATTATCTTAGTAAGAAAATAGCTTCCATGGTAAACCTCCTAGGCATGAAACCAAACTAGTTCTCTGATACACTTGTTTCATGCTGTAGCCTCTTCTCAATCACTCTTTCAAAAAGTTTCATAGAGTGGCTCATAAGTATGATCTCCTGATAATTAGTGTAGCTCTATGTGTCTCCTTTATTCTCATAAATTGGTACAATAGAGTTTTTCCTCCATTCATCCGACATTTTCTTTGATTTTATGATCTTGTTAAACAACTTGTTCAACCAAACTACTCTAGTATCTCCCATATGCTTCAAAACCTCTATTGGTATACCATCGGGCCACGTGGCCTATTCTAATTCCATCTTTTTCAAGGCACCTTTCACTTCATGTATTCTAATCCTATGTTCATATCTATAATGTCCAATGTTATTTAGTTTATAGTATTTTCAACCCCAATATTCCCAGAGCCATTGTCATTTAACAATTTTGGAAAGCAAGTTTCCCACCTTTGTTTGATCTCGCCATCTTTGACTAGTACCCTTTGATCATCACTTCTAATGCACCCAATATGATCTAAGTCCTTACCCTTTTGTTCTCCTATTTTTGCAAGTTTGATTTTTCTTGATCCTAGTCTACTATAGAGGTAATCATGTACCTTAAGTTTAGCCTCACTTAGTATTCTCTTAGCAACCTCTTTAGTATTCTTATATAGTTCATATTTTTCATTATTTCTAGTCTTCTACCATGGTTTAAAATACACTCATTTTTCTCTCCACCACCATGTTTGACTCCACCACCATGTTTCCTTTACTAATTGCCTTTTACCTTTACGTACGCCTAAGACATCCACTTTCTTCATGGACTCAGCAAAATTAGTCCACATGGTGTTTACTTCTATTTCATAGTTCCAGGTCCTTTTTACCATCAACTTATTTGTGAATGAGGTTATTTTCTCTCCTTTTAAGTTGCACCTCTTAGTTTTTGGATAGCTGCTAAGTTCATTTCCTTTCTTCTATCTTTTAATCTAGATATCCATAACCATTAACCTATGTTGTGAGGTTAAACTCTCATTGGGTATCACCGTACAATCCTTACACATTGATCTTTCAGTATTCCCAAGTAGAAAAAAGTTTGTTTGGCTTTTATGAAGTCCACTTTTAGAGGTTATTTAGTGTTCATCTCTCTTCTTAAAGAATGTATTTGCAATGGATAGGTTATATATGATAAAGTAAAATCAAGGATAGTTTCTCCCATGTCATTTCGTTCTCCTATACCATGTATCCTATCATATCCTTCCTTGTATTTCCTACATGGCCATTTAAGTATGCTCTTATCAATATTCCCTTAGTGCTGGGAATTTCTTGCTTGACTCCTTCCTAATCTTCCTAAAACTATCTCTTAATTATATCTTCTAACCCTACTTGTGGTGTATATGCACTTATAACATTTATGATCTACTCTCCTAGAATAAGTTTTATTATTATAATTCTATCACTGACTCTTTTAATGTCCACAACTTTATCCTTTAATTCTTTACCACTATTATTCCTATGTCATTTCTGTTCCTATCCTTTCTTATGTAATAGAGTTTATTCCCATCAATTTCTCTAAATTTAACCATTTCCACTTGGTTTCTTGGATATAAGCGATGTTGACTTTCTACGTTTCATCATATCTACTAACTCCAGACTCTTACCTATTAATGTCCCTATATTCAGTGTAACGATACGAATCTTATGCTCCTAAGATATCCTATTTACTTATGCACTTCTCGACCTCCATGGAATGAACCCATGCCCACTTTGCACTGCACCTATGTTCTGATGTAGTGCATTGCTTCTAAGGGGATGCTCTAGTAACCCTTGACCATTTTCCACTACACCAGGGATCTGATGTAGTACACCGCTTCTAGGGGAATGCCCTAGCAACCCTTGTCCATTTTTCACTGTATCTAGGATCTGATGCAGCGTGTCACTTATGGGGGATGCCCTAGCTTGAGGGTATGTCACTTTTTGATTCATGTCATGCTTGGGTTGCCATACTTTTAATAAGCTGGAGATGATTTTCATTTCTTACTTACAAACTAATATACAAATGTAAATTCATTTTCATGTAGGAAAGAAATAACAAAATTATCTTTAACTTCGTCCTTGGAGGATGGCACCTGATGCATGACCTTGCTTCTTTTTTATTTGGGCTTGGGGCTAGCATTAATGGAGTTACACATCAAAAAATATGAAATCAGAATGGCTCTAAGGCTTGATGGTATAATAGAGGTTTCAAAGTATATGGGAGCTACTAAAGTAGTTTTGGTTGGCAAAATTGTTTAATAAGATTGTGAAATTGAAGAAAATGCTAGATGAGTGGAGGAAGATCTCTATTAATGGATGACTACTAGTAAGTATTAGTCAAATTTGGATAAAAGGAGGAGCTATCTAGATCTAGGTCTAAGATGCTACCACCTATGCAGTAGGAAAAGATAATCAAGACACTGCTCTATTAGTGAATACTAGGATTTGGTTGAGCATCACTTAAAGTTAGCATATAGTTAGGACATTTAGATTAGGATAGTTTATGCAAGGCCATTGATCTTAGAACCTAGAGTTAGCACCTTCCGATCGAGAGATTCAACGCAACCATAGGCAAGGGGAAAGAAACCAAGTTATTGTCCCCATGGCCAAACCACTAGCAAAAATTGGGCACAAAGTTATTAGAGATTTTTATGTGTCCCTCCAAATAAATATCCCATGTTGTATAGCTCTACCCCTAACAAATGTAGACCATTTCTAGTTAAAGCCGGTAGTCATACAATGACTCCCTACTTTTTATGGTTGAGATTTGAGAAGACCCATACCTAAATATTAAGGAGTTCCTTGATATATGAGCCACATTTAGGTTCTGTATTTTTTTGGATGATGTTATTAGGCTTAGATTATTCCCGTTCTCACTCAAGGATAAAGCCAGGTCATGGCTCAATTCATTAGAGGTAGGTTCCAGTAATACACAAGATTAATTGCCTAGGAAGTTTTTGAATAAATTCTTCCTCGTTCACAAAACAAATGCCCTTCATCATGAAATTATCAATTTTCAATAAAGCGATGATGAACAATATTATGAATGCTGGGAATAGTGGAATGAACTACTGCAAAAATACCCTCATCATGAATTTGAGAAATGGTAGTGGGTCCAATACTTTTATGAGGCATTAACGTCTCAAAATAGACAAATGGTAGATGTAGCGAGTGGAGGGGCCCTTATGCTCAAAGATGAGAGAGGCCTAGGAGTTGTTTTAGGCTTTGGCAAATAATTCCTAACAATGGGATTACTCTAAAAGAAGAGAGAAACAACTAGCCTCCAAATAAATGGGGTCTATATGAGATTGGAATGCATGAAAATCTATCTGACAAGATTGATTTGTACTTGAAAGAATAGATAAGTATGATAGGAGAGTTGGAACTATGTTTTAGTCCCTCATGGCCACCACATCTATTAAACCTCCATAAGAAGTTTGTTTCCAGCCTAGCCCACATCACGACTACTTGTTCATCAAATAGAGTGCTTAACGACTATATTGTTGAACAAGCAAATGTATTATATGCATATCGCAATCGTAGCAATAACCCATATTCTGAGACCTATAACCTTGAATAGGCTAGGTATACAAACTTTTCATAGCCAATGAATAACTAATAGGGGGACCATCTGTGAACCTCCCTAACTAAGACTTTCCTAGAGCTATAGTTGCTTAGTAACAACCTGGCTTCCAACAACCTCAACACCTAAAGAAACCATCTTTTGAGGAAAAGATTCAAAACATGATTGAAAAACAAAATGAAGACACTAAAAGAGCTTTGAACCAAATGCAAAATGTCAATTCTTAAGCCATAGCCAAACTAGAGATGCAAGTTAGTCAATTGTTAGCTACTTTACAAGATAGAGGAAAGGGTTAGCTCCCTAGTCAACCCATCCCTAATCCTAAGAGCCAATTTGAGATAGGATCAAGTTCTTAAAACCTTAACCGTTATGAACATGCCAAATCTATAACCACCCTTAGAAGTGGTTGTCAGGTTGACAACAAAGTAGGGCAATTTAAGGAAACTAAAGAGGAAGCAACTAGAACATAGGAGAAAGAGGAGACAAAGTGGAACCTATAATGGAGGCACCTATGTGTCCAAAGCCCTATTTTCTCAATTACAAAGAAAGGCTAGAAAGGTTACAAACTTCAATGAGTTAATATATGATTTAAACACATACAAATCAACATTCCAATGTTGAATGCAATAAAGGATGTCCCCACCCATGCCAAGTTCTTGAATGAGCTTTGCAATAGAAAGAGAAAGCTAAATGTACAAAAGAAGGCATTCCTAACAGAGCAAGTGAGCTCTTTGATACAACGCATGACCCCATCAAAGTATAAAGAAACATGGTGTCCTACAATTTCTTGTATCATTGGAGACCATGTCATAGATAGGGCATTGCTTGACCTAGGGTCAAGTGTTAACTTGTTGCCACACTTTGTCTATGAGCAACTAAGGCTCAGTGAGCTTAAACCACTACCATGCTATAATTAGTAGATAGATTAGTTAATATGTCACATGGGTTGGTTGAAGATGTGTTGATACGGGTGCATTAGTTTGATTACCTAGTCAATTTTATTGTATCAGACCCCTAGCTTGTATTTGATCCAGGCAGTTAGATTTCGGTTATACCTGGAGTCCATTCTTGGGGATGCCCAATGCCATTATTAACCGAAGGAATGGTGTAGTAAAATTATCATTCAACAATGTGAAAGTTAAGCTTAATGTCTTCAACACCTACCAACAACATTTAGACCTTGTTGATTCTTGTGATGTGAATTTGATTGAGGGTCTAATTCATGATATTCATCTACCATCTTCTATCTCTAATCTACTAGAGGCTTGTCTCATGAATTTTAATAGAGATTTTGATTTAGACAAGTCTATTGAGGAGGTGAACAACCTTTTAGAGGCTGTTCCAATCATAGATGGCTCTAAGTGGGTTCCCGTATGTTGAGCCACTCCCTTGAGTCTTTTCCTATACCCTCTATAGAGCAACCACCTTCTCTAACCCTGAAACCCTTGACAACTTGAAGTACTCTTATCCAAGACTGGAAGAAACCTCACCTATTATGATAGCATCAGATTTAGAAAATGAACTAGATGGTAAGCTTTTAGATTTCTTAAGGAACATAAATCAACTTTATGGTGGACAATATTAGACATAAAAGGGATTAGGCTAGTCGTGTACATTCATAGGATACACCTAGAAGAAAATGCTAAACCTTCCAGGGAGACTCAAAGATGACTGAATCCCCATTTGAAGGATGTGGCTAGAGATGAAGTCCTTAAGCTTCTAAATGTTTACATCATATACCCCATCTCTGATAGCACTTGGGTTAGCCTCGTTTAGGTTGTACACAAGAAATTTGGGGCCCAGGTAGTCAAACATGAAGAGAATGAGTACTAACTACCTACATGACTACCTAGTGGAGAGTCTACATTGATTACCAAAAATTGAACTTGATCACGAAGAAAGATCACTTTCCTTTACCTTTTATTGATTGAATGCTTGAGAGATTGACTAGACATAGTTATTATTATTTTCTAGATGGTTATTCTAGTTACAACTAAATTCCTATAGTACCTAAGGATCAGGAGAAGACCACCTTCACCTGCCCTTTTGGAACCTTTGCTTACTAATGTATGCCTTTTGGGCTTTGTAAAGCCCTTGCCACTTTTCAAAGGTGCATGTTGAGTATCTTTTTTGATGTGGTAGAAAGGTTTCTAGAGGTGTTCATGGATGAATTTTTAGTATTTGGGTCATCTTTATGCTGAGTACCTACCCCATTTGAAGTTAGTTCTTGCAAGGTGTCAAGAGAAGAACTTAGTATTGGACTTGAAAAAGTGCCATTTATGGTACAAAGTGGGATAGTTCTAGGCCACATAATATCACACAATGGATAGAGGTTGACAAATCTAAAGTAGATTTAATAGCCAACCTTCCTCCATCAAGGACAGTGAAAGAAATTAGCTCTTTTTTAAGGAATGCTAGCTTCTATAGAATATTTATAAAGGATTTCAAAAAAATTTCCCAAGCCCCTATGTAGTTTACTTACAAAGGAGGTCTCCTTCAACTTTGGTGAAAATTGTAAGAAAGCATTTAAGCTATGTAATGCCGAGTTGAGCTCGGCATGCATTTTGCTACCACGTGATTGAAGCACACTATTTGAGATATTGTGTGGCATGTTAGATTATGCTATTGGAGCATTTTTGGGGTAGTGAATTAACAAACTTTCCCACGTGATATACTACATTAGTAAAGCACTAAATGATACACAACCCAATTATTTGAATATAGAAAAAAGTTGTTAGTTGTAGTATTTGCTCTGGATAAGTTTAGATCTTACTTGTTAGGGTCTAAAGTCATAATGTACTGAGATCATGTAGCTTTAAAATACCTCATCTCTAAAAAGGATGTAAAACCTTGATTGATCCATTGGATACTATTGCTATAAGAATTTGCATTAGAAATTCTGGACAAGAAAGGTTCCAAAAATTTCAGAGTAGACCACTTATCTAGATTGTTGGTGGAGCCACACTAGCAATAATGTGCCTATAACTGAATCCTTTCCAGATCAATAGCTACTACACATTTCATAGCTACCTTGATATTGTGGATTATCTTGTTGTAGGACAAATGCCCAATCATTGGACCAAACAAGATAGGAAGAGAATTTTTATTGAGGTTTGATACTTTACCTACAATGACCCGTACTTATTCAAGTACTGTTTAGATCAGGTGATAAGGAGATGTGTACCAGATACTGTAATAACCTCAATTTTTATGAATATAATCGAATTATAAAACATAAAATGTTGAAATTCTAAAAATGGAACTAGAACTTTGAGTTTCAGGAAAATTCATTTTTATAAAAATAAAATCAAGACTTAAAAGTTGGATATTTATAATATACTTGAAAAACAGATTAGAATGATTGTAAGTACGTCAAATTCCAAGTTCAGATGAAAAATCCTTATTTTTTCTCTAATTTTATGAATAAAAGGGTAAAATAGTCTGAAAAATCCTACCATGGATGGCTCAAATTAAAATGCTGAGCTATTGGATGGATTCCTGAGGCCCAAAAACCCTAGGAGATGAAATCTTGACCATTGGCTATCAAGGATGAAGGAGATCCGGCAATGGGTGATTCGACGGTCCAGATCTAGACCGTCTCCCCTACCGCCAGTCACCCATCCCTGATGACCAGTAATCCCAGGTAACAGGCATAGGGCTGACCTCCCATTTTTTCGTTTTCTGTTGGAATGATCTCAGTCGTCTAATTTTTGAACTAAAATCTTGTTTCTTCAATTGAGAGCTCAATTTAGCTCCCATTTTAGATATGAAAGTTTCTATAGATTCTTGTTACTTGTATAAGGTACTTAACTTAGAAAATTTATATTTTGATGCATGTAAAATTCTGTTAATAAATAAAAGTATTACTAATTCCTATGATCAGTGAAATTTGGAATAATCAGACATTATAATTCTGATCCATCGATGATCTTGTAATTTTGGAATATGGAATCAATGGTTAGAAGTGATTGATCTACGTTTAATTAAGAAACCTAGCCTGAAAAGAATATAAATAAAAAAAATGAGCATGGATCTTCATGATATGATTAATCAAGCATGATCAGACCTTTCAAAATAGTTTATCTGATGATCTAAATGTAGAATTACAATAATTAAATGGTTGGATGTAATTTATTTTCCAGATCTTAAGATCTTGACCCTTAAAAGTAGTACAATCCATAAAAGTGAATGGTAATCTCCTTGACCAGTTTGATCAAGGATGAGTGGACAGTGTGGATGTATTTGGATGATGATATAAAGATAAGATCATATGGATTGATGAGCTCGATGATGATAATTTGGGATAGATTAAGATCTATGCCCTTAAATTGGATAAAATGGATTAAGATCTTCTTGATCGGTTGGATAAAAAAGGATAAGATCATTTGATGAGATGCATCAATGATCTAGTGATAAAATCATATATGACCATTGGATCATGATGAATAGTTATGGCATGTTAAATTTTCATTTGAATTATTAATGTTAATGTAAATGTCTTTTATTGCTTAGTATATTTAATTGTTACATTTACTTATTTATTTATGCTTTAATGCTTATGTTATGTAAATTACATTGAAAATATAATTAAATAAAAAATAGAGTTGAAGGACATTTACATGAAATGAATGACATGAACTTAATGATAGTAAGGGCTATAGCTAGTAGGACAATATAAGGATTATCAAATCCTTGGCCCAAACTAGGAGAATAATAAACCCCATGAATGACATTTTAAATGTTCTTGGATTTAATTAAAATCAATTAGAAAGAGTACTTAGGGTTAAAATGCTCATAGGGAACATCATGAAAGGTTGAGCTAAGGTCACTCTAGTGAATGCTGAACATGGTGGTTAAGGGGGTTTTCTAATAGAGCCTCATTATTCCCCTACCTTCCATTAACATTTGTGAGGTCTAAATGCCTCCTTACATGAGGATTGAAGTAACCACTTTGTGCCATTCAACTAGTAAGCCTTAGTCGATTGGAAATAAGTGGAGCTGTCTAGGCTTAAGATGAAATAAGCTATCGTCCACCTGAAAAATATTAACTAGTTGAATAATAATAATAAGAGCATAAAAGGTTAGTAAATTATCTAATTTTAATAAAAATTGTAAGTAAGATATGGATGATCAAACAAGATCCATAAGATCGTGAATGATTAAGAACAATAAGAATCCTAATGTTGTATTTTATTATGTATCCATGTATGTATGCTGTAGACAAATCTAGATCATTAGATTAGATAATCAAAACCCTTGATCAAATATGATTCAAGAAAAAGAACCAGGATCCTCCTCCTTAGGGATGATCAAATAACTGAACTTAGATCAAAGAAGAACTAGATGATAAAAGATCTAAGCCCTTGATCTTTATCAACAAGTATAGATTGTTGGTCAAAGGATATATGAAAGATCAATATCAAAGAGATGAACACACAAAGACTTAGAGATAGAAAATACTTACAACTAAAAGATTAGAAGATCATTCCAACCATCGGATCTATTGATTAGTAGGATAAACATTATCTAAGGAAGATATATTGTATGAATTATAGGAACACAAGACATATCTAGATCCTTTATATCAAAGGATAAGATTAGATGAGGAATATAGATAGGAGATTATCCAAAATTGTACAAATAATGATAGTATGTATGTATATACAGATTATATATATCAATCATGGAGGATCTAAAGGGATAGATCACTACATGAAGGTAGGTGGAACTTTAAGAATGCAAGACCTATGGTCTGTGGAATTGTTGTTATATGTAGACACTATAATGCTTAAGGATGATAATATGCTTAGTTACATTTGAATCATAATTCATATATATGAGATAGAAATAATTGTTGAAATTAGACAGAATACATAATAAATACATAGGTATCATTTATGATTACCCTTAAACTTAGATAAGAACATAATTGTAATGACCCCAATTTTTGTAATATTAAAAGGCCATGAAAAGTTCAGTTTTAAAGATAAGGGCATTTTGGTCATTTCACTAGTCGCCTTGACTAAACCAAGGAATTTGGTCCCAAAAATGGTGCCATTAGATGTGTCTTAGAAAAAGGAATCCAACCAGACCAAAATTACCCAAAACAGAGTTAAAATAAGCAAGTTATGGCCCTTTGAAGTTCAGGGGCAAAATTGTAATTTTTACAAAAACGGGTTTAGCAGCAAAACACAGGGGCCCGTTTTGATACAGGCACCCTTCATCTTCAACGTACTAGAGGTTTCTGGAACGACGGTGTTTCAAGGTTTCTCCACCGCCATTCTGGAGGTTTCTCCACCGTCATTCAAAGGCGGTTAGAACCCCTCTAGAACCCTCTTTAAAAGCCCTATAAATAGAGCTCATGGGTGCCTCTGATGGCAGCCCAAAACATGGAAGAAAATCCGTTGTGGAGCAGTGCCCTAGAAGAGAAAACAAGGAGAAAAACCCAGCAACGAGCCAGGTATGCCCAAAATCCCTCAAAACCCATCTCCACCATAGTTCCAGGAATGATTTCCCTAGGTTTTTGCATGAAAAACCATGCAAAATGGAGCCCATGAGAGCCACCAAGGACCCAGGGACGTCCCTTGGGTCGCACTGGTTCGATAGGGGTCGAGCCAGGGTGTCCTGAGGATGCACTGGTTCCCCAACGAGCGGGACGTTCCAGTTGGAACGTCCCACGTCGACTCCCATTTGAAAAACCAAACGGGCACGTCCATGGACGCGCCCGCAAAAGAGAGAAAAGGCGGAAATGTTCTGCGCGTCTGCAGATGCGCTCGCTGAGGCGCATGCCCCAGATACGCACCACGCTTGCAGCGCGACGTTTTTGGTTCCTTAAGGAAGCCCGGCCGCACGACGCAGTCGCGCAGCGCCCTAGCATTCCGACTTTTGTCTTTAAGACTTTTGTGTACGTACGACACTAAAATGCTTATAACTTGAGATCTAGAGCTCCGATTGAGGTGCCAGAAAAGGTGTTGTGTCCGTATCGACGACATGGACACATCCAAACTATAAAATCCCTGATCAAGGCCCAATCAAAGGTGGTGATGACCCTTAGAATAGGATGGTGGCGCGTGGCCACTAGAACATTGGGAAACTGAGGATACCAAGGCCCAATTAGGACCTTAGGACACCCATAGGCATAGGGATGGACCCCTAATGCCTAAGTAATAAGACCCAATTGCTCTAAACCCATAAAAGATAGGCTAAACTAACCTTGAGTTCCCAAACCATGTTCAGGAGCGTACGAGGACAAAAGGGTTAACGCAACCTAGCCAGGTAGGTGCTCTATCACTATTAGATTCTTTTAAAAGGGCTATTGTTATTTTGAGAACATATGTTTTAGATATATGACTTGATTTGCATGAATTAATTCAGCATGCATGATAAATGCTTTGTACATAGCCATGTTTTGAAATGATTGCATATACATTATGCACATATATGGGTTGCAAACAAGTGCATACATTGCATGATTTAAGTACTTGCAAATATTGCATGTCCTTGAGGGTTTCCAAAAGATGCTGGAGTGCTGAGGGCCAGGCAGTTGTGAGGGACCCAAAGAGGACAAGTTTTAACAAGAGGATTTGGCTTCTTTAATCTTATGTGATTTGGGCAAGTAAGCCTGTGGGTGCTATGCTGAGGGGTCTGGGTTGGACACTCGGCCTCTACCATTAATACGTGGATGGGTACTGCACCCAAAAAGAGGCAAGTCCCTACGTCGACTGCATGTGGTACAGGAGGCTACCACTGGTGTCACGGCACTGGGTTGACGTGTCATAGGCCCCGTGGAGGCTATGACCGAGTGTCCTCAGGTACCCGGGGACCACACGGCGAGGAGGTCGTGGGCATAGTGGACCCTATGGTTTGATGTGCATTGCATATGGCATGATATGAGGTTGGTCGACCATACCATACTAGAGATCCATGAGTTGGACTCCATGAAGCATCTATTGCATATCATGATGTCATCATATATATATATATATATGATACTTTCAATTTTGGATTATGTGGTCTTTTACGTTATGAGTATTTCAGTTGATTATGGATTCTTATACTGATATTGAACTCGAGTATTCAAACATACGGATATTTTGAATGAGCATATAATTTTAAAACATCTCATGCATTTATAAAACTAGTAGTGATAGGGTCCTACTGAGTATATTATATACTCACCCAATCCTTAACATTTTTCAGACATCAGTAAGCACTCAAGGACAGGATACGTCCGTATATATCATGGTTCAAGACAGCTCCACTCACAAAAAGAGGACATCTATGTTAGTGCTATGAGCAAGTGAATCCAAAAGGAAACAAATATACATGTAAGTAAACTCTCAACCCTTTGGACATGTGTTTGTACATAGTTACAGTTGGGCTGTGCGTTGTGACTGGAAAGACCTGGGGAAAAACATTTATGATTTCTGAAGTTTTTCGAAAACTACCTTAGTTGTTGTGAAAGCAAATGACACTCGGGGTTTTCAAAAATGAGTTTAAAACTAAAGGTTTTCCGCTGCATTGCATAGGTTTTTATAAAATGGTTTTCAAATAGGGATGCATCCCGCCTTAGGAAATTAGGTATTGCATTTAAAAATGCATGGGAAAACCCGGGTCATCACAGTTGGTATCAGAGCCCAGGTTTTATCCTTTCACAACCAGTCCAGCACGTCCAAGGGTCATAGACAATAAAGAAAATCAAGGATAAGTAGTATAAATAGGAGTAGTAGAGATGATTACTTCTATTTGAGGATTATAATATTAATGACTCAAGACATTTCACCATAAACACATAAGTGAAAAAGGAGATAGTCCTAGCCAATACTTAGATATTGGATTGCTTGAATCCTATCAAAATCATAGGAAATAAGAATTATTGTGCAGTGGTACGAAGATGAAATCTCATATAAGGATCATATTGTGATGAGAATGAATGAATGAAGATGATTAATGGACTTGTTAATAGATAGTGTTGACCTGCAATAAAGTAATCTTATCAAAGGTGAGAAAAATCAAAAGACCTAGATGGCTATCTTACCATCACAAAGAACATTAGAACATGAGTACACTATCACAAGGGATATGATATGAGTATGATAAGAGATGAAAAAGAAAGACTTTGAGAAAATTTGGATGATAATAAGGATAAGCATACAAGATAATACTAAGGGGTAACTGTGACTTGTACTAGATCACAAAGGTATGAATCTTGAAAGACTTAGCTCGATTTTGAATACCTTAATTAGAGTCTCGTGAAGAGAGAAGTGGGATTGAATAACAAGTACCTGAGTATTATGGAATAAACCGGAGATGCATATAAGTGACATATTATGTGATAAGGAAATAAATTCGACCAAGTTATCAAAAGATATTTTTGAAGATAATATTGGGGATAATAAATCTATGATTATAGATTGATCCTAACAAGAACTTATAAGAAAAGTATAGCATGACCAAAACGTCAATGCCATTATTAAGAAATGGTATGAATTTTTATTAAGGCAACAGGCAATTGAGGATTTCAATGATCTTAAGACAGTTTAGAATTTCTGAGAAGCATTCAATTTATCATATATGTTACTTAAAAGAAATAGATGAAGTATCAAATATATGCAACAACGCATATAGAGACATTGATCCAGGTAGACCAAATGGATATTGAAGAAAAGAGAGAAAGAGATAAAGATGTAACTATAAGTACTCGATGAATATTGAATAATCAAAAGAAGAAGATCATGACTCAATGAAGATACATACAATTCTAACAGGAGGGAAGATCAAACAGATGCAAAGGAATAATAATAGTTGAGTTGGCAATGATACGTATAATAGAGAGAAAGCATATGGGATTTAAGACTTTGAGTAGAGTATCGAATTTCAGGAGATTATGCAACAAGAAAGTTTTGAAAAGGAATGGTGACCAACTAGAAATTAAAATTCTACAAATAGTTTGATATCAATTATTACAATTAGATTCTTATCGGATCCATTAACTTATGGGGAACACAAATGGGTGTAATAAAGAGGAAAATTTGGTAATATCTCACCTTGCCACTACATGAGTAAATAAGGAATTAGGCTAGGACAATAACTTGTCCATCTATCTATCTTCAACAAGAAGGGTGCCATCAAGGATCAAATGAAGGTCTTGCTATCATCAATTGGAAGACCAAATATCTTAAGACCATCATTAAGTGCTAAATGGAGGCATCCCACCCTAATCAGGTATGTTAGTAGTTGAAGTTATATCCTTAGAAGGATGTTATAAGCCTTTAGACTTGAGTACTTGTTAGGCTAAGTCATTTGAGGAAATAAGGCTAGTCGATTAGGCCACATCATGAAGTTGATTAGGCCACATCATGGAGGAGCTACAAGTACAATAAATATAGTAACAACTGAGATGGGAGCAAAAATAGGAAGTAATCTAAACCAATGTAAAAGGGTTTTCAAACCTTAGTGGCTACCATGACAAGGTGAAGAAATTACTTTGGGTTTGAAAAATACTACTCACTTGGATTGAAAGAAAGGTAGATAAGTACCAATCACTCTAGAGGCCCTTGAGCTTATAACGTATCTAGGAGGAGATCAATAGGTAATCAAATAAAGTCTTTCTATGTCTAAGAAAATGTTTATGCTTATCTGAGTATTGTAAAACTTGTGGAGTTAACAACTTCAGTACAATTTGATATAATTGCTATTGGAGACGAATTATTGCTATTCTAAGCTAAGTATGAGAAGGCACTTAAAAGATAAAATAAGGAGGCACTTGAAGAATAAAATTTGAGAAATTGAGAAAATCACTACTTACGAGTATACCTCTTGACAATATAGACTGCATGATTGACAATAAAGCCTTGATAAAAGATTGCACGATATATTGACATAGGGGATGGAAGGAGAAAAGGTGAGATGGCTAGCACACTATAAGGTAAGATTTGATAACCAAATAGTTAGTTGTTATGAGCATATACCAAGTACGAAAAATCAACTGAAGGAATTTCTAAGGACTAACCCTACCGGATTGAGTATATAACTTTTGGGCTGAAAGGTTACGAAGAAAACCATCAAGCAAAGAAAGGGCAAAAAGGATGAAGACAAAGGATTCAACCATGACCTAGTAAGGGTACTCGGTTATAAGAAACTTTTTACCTTGCATGAATGAGAACATTATTGAAAATCCTAAATGACAAATGGATGAGAAATAGTGAGATAGGCTTCTAGACGAGAACATACGACTCATGATGATGAATTGACCATTAACATTTGACATGAGTTTGGATAAGATCCTAACAGAAGAAAGCAGTTAATGAATTCAATAATGAAACTGGATATGAAGTTAGGACATTTTATTTTCAGTATACGATAAGGTCCTCAATGTAAGATGCTACTAATTGGCTTTTTATTTTCGAATGTAACCTTGGTCAAGGAAATCAAGTCACATATGAAAAACGATAGACAGTTGAAATTCAAAGTTAAGTAAGAGTTTGGCTATAAAGCATATGATACCATATCAGTTATTAAAGTATCTTGGAGACAAAGGTAAGAAGCAAAGTTAGACACAAAAGAAAGAAGGTAACTTTTTGGACTTATGGATAATGAAAGAGATCACTAGATAAAAAGGATTATCCTATGATATTCAAAATAGGAGAAATAAGATAATATGATCTTAAAAGAAGTATATGCATGAGCAAAGAAGCATGATCTTACAAGGAGACTATCTTATACATGATGAGATAAGTATAGGAATCTAAGGAATCCAAGATAGATGAAGTACTGCTAGGAAACGATATTAAATCGGCACGTACGAGAGTATGGCGCTGCATCAGAGTACGCAGCGAAAATAGGCCCTTATAGGAGGAACAATGGAAATGATAAATTAAGAGTGAACTTAGAAATTGCTTCCTAAAGGGAAATGCATTCACCAAGAAATCATCTGAGAGACAAATACCTGGAAGATAATAAGTTATGGAATTTTGAGGACAAAATTCTTTTAAGGGGGTAATAATGTAATGACCCCAATTTTTGTAATATTAAAAGGCCATGAAAAGTTCAGTTTTAAAGATAAGGGCATTTTGGTCATTTCACTAGTTGCGTTGACTAAACCCAGGAATTTGGTCCTAAAAATGGTTCCATTAGATGCGTCTCGGAAAAAAGAATCCAACGAGACCAAAATCACCCAAAATGGAGTTAAAATAAGCAAGTAATGGCCCTTTGAAGTTCAGGGGCAAAACTGTAATTTTTATAAAAAGGGTTTAGTGGCAAAACACAGGGGCCCGTTTTGATACGGGCACCTTTCATCTTCAACCTCCTAGAGGTTTCTGGAACGGCTGTGTTTCAAGGAGAAACCACCACCATTCTGGAGGTTTCTCCACCGCCATTCAAAGGCGGTTAGAACCCCTCTAGAACCCTCTTTAAAAGCCCTATAAATAGAGCTCATGGGTGCCTCTGATGGCAGCCCAAAACATGGAAGAAAACCCGTCGTGGAGCAGTGCCCTAGAAGAGAAAACAAGGAGAAAAACCCAGCGACGAGCCAGGTATGCCCAAAATCCCTCAAAACCCATCTCCACCATAGTTCCAGGAATGATTTCCCTAGGTTTTGCATGAAAAACCATGCAAAATGGAGCCTAGGAGAGCCACCAAGGACCCAGGGACGTCCCCTGGGTTGCACTAGTTCGACAGGGGTCGAACCAGGGTGTCCTGAGGACGCACTGGTTCCCCAACGAGCGGGACATTCCAGTCAGAACGTCCCACGTCGACTCCCATTTGAAAAACCAAATGGGCGCGTCCAGGGAAGCGCCCGCAAAAGAGAGAAAAGGCGGAAACGTTCTGCGCGTCTGCAAATGCGCCTGCTGAGGCGCATGTCACAGACATGCAGCGCGCTAGCAGCGCGACATTTTTGGTTCCTTAAGGAAGCCCGGGCGCACGACGCAGTCGCGCAGCGCCCTAGCATTCCGACTTTTGTCTTTAAGACTTCTGTGTACGCACGACACTAAAATGCTTATAACTTGAGATCTAGAGCTCCGATTGAGGAGCCGGAAAAGGAGTTGTGTCTGTATTGATGACGTGGACACATCAAAACTATAAAATCCCTGATCAAGGCCCAATCAAAGGTGGCCATGACCCTTAGAATAGGATGGTGGCGCGTGGCCACTAGAACATTGGGAAACTGAGGATACCAAGGCCCAATTAGGACCTTAGGACACCCATAGGCATAGGGATGGACCCCTAATGCCTAAGTAATAAGACCCAACTACTCTAAACCCATAAAAGATAGGCTAAACTAACCTTGAGTCCCCAAACCATGTTCAGGAGCATACGTGGACAAAAGGGTTAATGCGACCTAGCCAGGTAGGTGCTCTATCACTATTAGATTCTTTTAAAAGAACTATTGTTATTTTGAGAACATATGTTTTAGATATATGACTTGATTTGCATGAATTAATTCAGCATGCATGATAAATGCTTTGTACATAGCCATGTTTTGAAATGATTGCATATACATTATGCACATATATGGGTTGCAAACAAGTGCATACATTGCATGATTTAAGTACTTGCAAAGATTACATGTCCTTGAGGGTTGCCAAAAGACGCTGGAGTGCCAAGGGCCAGGCAGTTGTGAGGGACCCAAAGAGGACAAGTTTTAACAAGAGGATTTGGCTTCTTTAATCTTATGTGATTTGGGCAAGTAAGCCCGTGGGTGCTATGTTGAGGGGTCTGGGTTGGCCACCCGGCCTCTACCACTAATAGGTGGATGGTACCACGCCCAAAAAGAGGTAAGTCCCTACATCGACTGCATGTGGTATAGGGGGCTACCACTGGTGTCACAGCACTGGGTCGACGTGTCATAGGCCCCATGGAGGCTATGACCGAGTGTCCTCAAGTACCCGGGGACCACACGGCGAGGAGGTCGTGGGCATAGTGGACCCTATGGTTTGATGTGCATTGCATATGGCATGATATGAGGTTGGTCGACCATACCATACTAGAGATCCATGAGTTGGACTCCATGAAGCATCTATTGCATATCATGATGTCATCATATATATATATATATGATACTTTCAATTTTGGATTATGTGATCTTTTACGTCATGAGTATTTCAGTTGATTATGGATTCTTATACTGATATTGAACTCAAGTATTCAAACATACGCATATTTTGAATGAGCATATGATTTTAAAACATCTCATGCATTTATAAAACTATTAGTGATATGCTCCTACTGAGTATATTATATACTCACCCAATCCTTAACATTTTTCAGACATCAGTAAGCACTCAAGGACAGGATACGTCCGTATATATCATGGTTCAAGACAGCTCCACTCACAAAAAGAGGATATCTATGTTAGTGCTATGAGCAAGTGAATCCAAAAGGAAACAAATATACATGTAAGTAAACTCTCAACCCTTTGGACATGTGTTTGTACATAGTTACAGTTGGGCTGTGCGTTGTGACTGGAAAGACCTGGGGAAAAACATTTATGATTTCTGAAATTTTTCGAAAACTACCTTAGTTGTTGTGAAAGAAAATGAAACTCGTGGTTTTCAAAAATGAGTTTAAAACTAAAGGTTATAAAATGGTTTTCAAATAGGGATGCATCCCGCCTTAGGAAATTAGGTATTGCATTTAAAAATGCATGGGAAAACCTGGGTCGTCACAATAATAATAATGGATATCATTTGTATCAAATAAGTATTGTTATACTTAATAACATTTGGTATATGAATACCAAATTAAAGGAAATGGGGATCATTTACAATAAATGATTAATCCCTAAACTTATATGAACATGGGTATCATTCATTGCAAATGAGGATCCCTAAATCTAGAAATGAAATTATATCCTTAGTATGAGGACATTGAATAAGAGGATGATAATATAAACAGTTAAGCATGGAGGCTTGTGGTTTTGTTTAAAATAGGCATAAGCTTGGGGATGTTATGCTAGGGAAGTTATAAGGGTTTGGCCACCCGCTTCCCAAAATTTGATGATATTATGATACCTTGCCCAAAGAGAGGATAAAAGTTGGGTGGGGCAATTATGCAAAGGCCCAATTGTGAAAGTCCTGTCTCCCCATATGGGTAGTGGCATAATATTTTCTACTGTGGTATCAGTGGTGAATAAGGCAATTATCCGAGCGCACTAGTAGGAATCAAACTGCAGCATGGTCGTCCTTGAGTTTTTTGCATTATGATGCATAACATAGTGAGATGCCAATATTTCCCTAATGAGGGAGTATTTTCCTAGCAAAAGTCTAGATGATTTATCAACTCAGTATATCTGAGTATGATTATTGATATTTGAGATATTGACTAGTTTTCATAGTTTTTGACAGTATATATATATACATACATACAATATGGTGGTGAGTAGTTTGGAATTATCATAGTAGATGTTACATGATAAATTATATGATTGAATGATCATATATGGCATGGTTCATGGAAATTGAATTATGTGATTCATATGGAATATAATGATTATGAATACTGTACTTTTGAATTATACAATTCCATATGTTCTTGAATCCCCTACCAAGCATAGCTTGTTGAGATATTGTAAATGTTTGAATGTTTACAATATCTCAGATATAGAAAGAAAAGAATGGAGGGATACGACATGGGAAGATGAAGACCATACTATTAATCAAGACTATGTACTATTGTGGAAAGGATTGGATTGTATTTTGATTTGTGTATTTTGGACATAAGATGTAATAAAGGGGCTGTGTATGTGAACCACTGGATCGATCTTACAATTTTAGTAAAATGAATTTCTTTGGAAGCATATGTTGTATATCATTGAATGATCATATATGGCATGGTTCATGAAAATTGAATTATGTGATTCATATGGAATATGATGATTATGAATACTATACTTTTGAATTATACAATTCCATATGTTCTTGAATCTCCTACCAAGCATAGCTTGCTGAGATATTGTAAATATTTGAATGTTTACAATATCTTAGATATAGAAAGAAAAGAATGGAGGGTTACGACATGGGAAGACGAAGACCATACTATTAATCAAGACTATGTACTATTGTGGAAAGGATTGGATTGTATTTTGATTTGTGTATTTTGGACATAAGATGTAATAAAGGGTTGTGTATCTGAACCACTGGATCGATCTTGTAATTTTAGTAAAATGAATTTCTTTGGAAGCATATGTTGTATGCAAAATTATTTATGTATATGTGAGTGAAATGTGGCATTCTAGTTTTCTGAAAAGAATTTCAAAGAATTTTTTTTTTCGCTACTTAAGTTTTCAAAATTTTTGCAAAATTGGTCTACCACCATTTGAAAATAAATAATGAAAATGTATTTCAAAAACCCAGGTCACTACAGTTGGTATTAGAGTAGGTTCATCCAGTCACTTGCAGTCCCTTATGTCCAATATGATTATGACAATCAAAGTTGAGGATGAGAAATAGTGAGTGAATTAAGAAATAGGAGAGCCTTAGTTGAGAATGAGTGTACAAAGAGTTGACTTATTAGTGAGGGATGAGTATAGAAAGAGTTAACTCATTAGTTGAAGATGAGTATAGAAAGAGCTAGTGTAATGAAGGAATAGTATAGTACAAGTAGATATTATTTAGTAAAAGGACTAGGAATACTACTTAGTAAGTAAGAATCCCAATAAAGGGAAGAGTAAGATATAGAAATCAATAAGGAAAACATTACAATAGATAAAGATGTAATGTATGATATTTAGGTCTAACCTGGAGTCTTGAGTAAACATACATATGTAGAAATAAAGTACACCAATACTAGTATGTATATAACCATTATTAAGTGAAATAATGGAGATTAAGAGAAAGAAGTGGTAAGTTGGAAAATATGATGGAAATGGTGTAGGAGGAAAAACTTCAACCTTAATAGGGAAGGTGAAGTATAATTTGAAGAACCAATAGGTACTAAACATTAAACCTTAGAATTATTATAAAATTTGCAATTAATAATAATAAATAATAAATGTAAATGTAAGTATTACAATTGCTACATATACAGTATTTTGGCAATCAATAAATGAATTTAATAATCAAAATAGAGATTATAATGCTTGAAAGGAATTTAAGGAGATAAGTGAGAAATTTTAAAATTAGTAAATGAGAATAGTTTTAAATAAAGATGAATAAGGAGATAAGTAAGTATTTTCACTCCAAAAATTGTAAAGGAGAAGGGTTTAATAAAGAGATGGTAAAATTTTATAGCATGAAGAAGTGATCTTTAAAATAAAATGATAAGGAAGAAGAGAATTAGATATGTTGAAATATATATATATATATATATATAATTCCAAACTTATTAAGAAGGATAATTAAAATATATGGTTAACAAAGAAATTATAGTCCATATATATGGTACAACAAATATGAAATCACTAATTTAGAAATTATATTGGTATGATAAATCAATTGTGAAAATTAGCACAAAAGGATTATCAAGAATTAGAGGGATATTGATATGATAACTTTGGTGATATTGAAAATAATTTTGGGACTATAGTAAAGAGAAGTACATTTGGTATGGATGGGGAAATGATCATGTAAAATAAAAACAAAGAGAAATATTGATATGATGATTTGGAAAAAATATAGTTATTGATTATCACAAACAGGAGTACATCTTATTGATCATGCCAAATAAAGAGCTATATAAAGATTGGAGATATTGATTTCAATTATATGATAGATTTGGTGATATTGAAAGATTTGAGAAATATAGTAAGAGGAAATATATTTTGAAGGAATGGTGAAATAAACATGAGAAATGAAGGCCTATAAACAAATATTGGTAGCTAAACTTAAGTTTAAAGTTTGAAAAAATGAGATGATTATGAATGAGGTATGAATCTAGATTTTGGGAGAAATATGAGGTTAGAAATTTTAAGATATTTTGATGATTTTCAATCTAACATGAGATTGAATGAGGAAATATATATAGTAGTTGAGGAAAAGGACATCAAATTATTTGAATGAGTTGAAAGAACAAATTTTAAGGATTAGAAGTGATTATAGAAATTTACATTAAGAAAGTAACAAATTTCCTTGGAAAAAGAAAAAGGAAGGATCAATGGGAGGATGCATTGAACATAAATGATATTGTTGAGAAGATTAAGTACCCTTTTACTCTATAAGGATGAACACTTCCAAATTTATTATCAATTGGGAATTGGAAATAAATCATCATAGTATGAAATCAAAACAAATTTTGAGTTATATGAGTTGGATAAATGATATTCATGAATTTGAGGAGAATGAAATATATTAGATGAATTGGTAATGATATATGGAATTAATTTAAGGGAATCAAGAGAATTTATAGAATATATGTTAGACACTTACAAAACTTGTCAACTATCTGGTAAGTGTACGTGTTGATTGAAGAAAGCAAAGTTTAGGGTCCTAGAAAGTCTAAGAAAGATATGGAATTTGACCCAACAAAGGTGGAAGATGATACTAAAATATGAAATGACTATGACAATTAGAGAAATTTATCTCTTACTGATTGTATAACGTACTATAAGGACATTTTTTTGGTATAATCTTGCCATTGATTACATAAACCCTAAAGAGTTTATGGTAGATTGTTGAGAATTGAAGAATATATGATAATTTATGGAGTTTTAAAAGGCTTGAAGTGGATGAGTACTACATCAATATGGACTCTTTTAATAGGAATTATTAAGAATACTTCAAATAAAGAGTTAGTATGATATGAAAAAGTTATGAGGTATGCTTGAAAGAAGCATGAGGAAATACATAATCTAAAATTTTTGAAACCAATGAGATATGTATATATATATGAAAGGGGAAAGAGATAAATATTATCATGAATTGTAAGAATTTTCATAATATTGTTCTTAATATGAGAAAGAGATAACAAAAGAGGATAAGGAGTATATATGAAGATTTAAATGACACTATCTTGGAAGGAACAATGTATATGAATAAAATGGGACACAAAGAGTGTTACAAAAACAATAGATGGGATGAGAATGAGGAAAGAATCATTACAAGGAAACTATTATTCAATGATAGAATTTGAAAAGAAATTGTCAATAGAAAGAAATAGTAAAGAAGTATGAATTTTTAGAATAGAAATGAAGTAATCACTTCTAGATAATGGAAGAACCCAGAAGAGATAATTACTTCCAAATATTGGAAGATTGTTGCGAAGAACAACAGTTGAAATTATAGAATCCAATCAATATGTCATTTTGGTAAATAGTAGGACTATACATATTAGAAAAGATATATCAAAACTTGTATAAGTTGAAGAGGAAAGAGGATGAGCAATAGAAGTTAGAATGAAAAATATGAAGTATTGAAAGATTGTTGAAAATGAGGAGTAGAAATTTAGTATACTAGTCAAGTGAAAGAGAATATTTTCAAACAAAAGGATAACTCAGTTAAGAGTTATTAGTCCTTTTGGAAAGTCTAGCAAGAATCAACTTAAGTGAGTAATGCATTAGCAAGGTTAGTCATGTGTGAGCATTTTAATATGTCAATAGATGAACCAACCATGTGATTTATACCTTTGAGGAGAAGGTAGTATGAGGAATGAAAGGAAATAGAGAATTCCTTAATTGGCAAAGCCACATGTGTAAAGCTATGAAAGATCTATGAAAACTCTTGAGCGAGTTGATATGAAAAATTTGAGGACAAAATTATTATAAGGGGGGAAGATTATAATAACCCCAATTTTTATGAAAATAATAGAATTATAAAAAATTAAAAGTGGAACTGGAACTTTGAGTTCCAGGAAAATTCATTTAATAATAATCGATCAGAATGATTGTAAGTATGTTAAATTTCCAGTCCAGATTAAAAATCCTTATTTTTTCTCCACTTTTATGAATAAAAGGGTAAAATAGTAACTTTACTCATAACCGAGACCTAATACATCAAAATTTGGAATGTAATTGAAAAACCAATCGAAATGACACTAAGTACGCTCAATTTTGAGTTCACAGGAATAAACCCTATTTTTCTCCATTTTTGGATTTAAAAGGGCAAATTCGTCTTTTCACAACTATGTGGGGCTCACAAGGAGGGCCAATGGCCTGGAAGACCACCATCACAAGTCAAACCACTACTAGCTGCTGGTGGAGAAGGCGGTGGTAGTGGGAATCCAATGCCAATTTAATAATAAAAAGAATTGAAACATGATAATTACATGTAATCATAAAAAAATTCAAAAACACTTATAAATACACCATAAAAATTTCCAAAATTTTTCTTAATGTCTCTCACGAGGTCCCCTACAATGCCTTGAAATCTCAACTCCAGAATCCTCCCCCATCTCCTTCTTTCCTTCTTTCTCTCTCTTTCCCTGGGAGAGTGTCCCCAGATGCACCCGACAAACAATTCATGTCTGTTATCGGGGCGTGTCAAGGGATGCATCGTCTCAAATCAGCTAGGGCTTCCACTTGGGAAATCCTAATCCAATTAGCCATGAAGTTATAGCACTCATGTACAAATCTCTACCCTTGGATCTATTTGGGCTTGTCTTTTCTACAAAAGATCCAAGAAATTTTGGTGATCCATCGGTTAGATTGCTGAAAAACATACCATTAACATTAAGCACAGTGTTATCACCATCTCCAACAACTGAATTTCATTATTCCATCCAATTTGGTTGGTGAAAAATGATCTGGACCCATTGGATCTCTTTAGCGTATGGTGATCTACAAAAGCCCCATGGTCTTTGATCTTCTCCGGCAAGAGAACTGGAGAAATCATGGGCTGAATGTATTTTCTAGCGTCTAGGGTTATTTCCATCTTTCTTTATTTTATGGCATTATTTCTTCTTCCCTAGTGATCTTCACTTCACTAGATCGGCACAGGTAGGTGCACCCTTCTTCCCCTTTTACATTTCTAGCATTCCTCTGAAGTTTTTGGCGTTCCTCGGATCTCCCAGGCCGTTGATCTGTCGGGAATGATGAATTTGGCAACAAGGTAGAGATCCCTACCATGGATGGCTTAGATTAAAATTTTGAGTTGTTGGATGGATTCCAGAGGCCCAAAAATCCCAAGAGATGAAATCTTGGCCATTGACTATAAAGGATGAAGGAGATCCGGTGATGGGCGATTCGATGGTCCAGATCTGGACTGTCTCGCCTATCACCGGTCACCCATCCTTGGTGACGGGTAATCCCAGGTAATAGGCACATGCCAACCTCCCACTTTGTCATTTTCTATTGGAATGATCTCAGCTGTCCAATTTTTGAACTAAAGTCTTATTTCTTCAATTGAGAGCTCAATTTAGCTCCCATTTTAGATTTGAAAGTTTCTATAGATTCCTTGTTGCTTGTATAAGGTACTAAACTCAGAAAATTTATGTTTTAATGCATGTAAAATTTTGTTTATAAAGAAAAGTATTACTAATTCCTATGATCAGTGAAATTTGGAATGATCGGACTTTATAATTCTGATCCACTAATGATCTTGTGATTATGGAACATGGAATCAATGGTTAGAAGTGACTGATATTTGTTTAATTAAGAAACCTAGCCTAAAAAGAAGAAAAATCATAAAAAAGAGAATGGATCTTCACGATTTGATTAATCAAGCATGATTAGACCTTTCAAAATAGTTTATATGATGATCTGAATGTATAATTACAATAATTAAATGGTTGGATGTAATTTATTTTCTAGATCTTAAGATCTTGACCCTTAAAAGTAGTAAAATCCATAAAAGTGAATAGTAATCTCAGTTTGATCAAGGATGATTGGACAGTGGGGATGTATTTGGATGATGATATAAAGTTAAGATCATATGGGTTGATGGGCTTGGTGATGATAATTTGGGATAGATTAAGATCTATGCCCTTAAATTGGATAAAGTGGCTTAAGATCTTCTTGATTGGTTGGATAAAAAAGGATCAGATCATTTGATGAGATGCATCAATGATCTAGTGATAAAATCACATTATGAAAATGTATTAGATCTAAAGGAAAATGAAAGATCAAGATCTAAACCCTAAATGGGATGAAAAATGAATAGAAATTAAATATGACTGTTGGATTATGATGAACAGTTATGGCATGTTAAATTTTCATTTGAATTATTAATGTTATTATAAATGTCTTTTATTGCTTTGTGGATATAATTGTTAGATTTATTTATTTATGTTTTAATGCTCGTGTTATGTAAATTACAACGAAAATGTAAATAAATGAAAAATAGAGTTGAAGGACATTTACATGGAATAAATGACATGAATTTAATGATAGTAAGGGCTATAGTTAGTATGACAATATAAGGATTATCAAATCTTTAGCCCAAACTAAGAGAAAAATAAACCCCATGAATGACATTTTAAATGTTTATGGATTTAATTAAAATTAATTAGAAAGAGTACTTAGGGTTAAAATGCTCATAGGAATCTCATAAAAGGTTGAGCTAAGGTCACTCTAGTGAATGCTGAATATGGTGGTTAAGGGGCTTTTCTAATAGAGCGTCGCTCTTCCCCTGCCTTTCATTGACATTTGTGAGGTCTAAACTCCTCCTTACATGAGGATTGAAGTAACCACTTTATGTTCAGTAATTGAACTAGTAAGCCTTAGTCATTTAGAAATAAGAGGAGCTGTCTAGACTTAGGATGAAATAAGCCATCTTTCACTAGTAAAACATTAACTGGTTGAATAATAATAATAATAGCATAAAAGGTTTGTAAATTATCTAATTCTAAAAAAAATTGTAAGTAAGATAAGGATGATCAAACAAGATCCATAAGATCTTGAATGATCAAGAACAATAAGAATCCTAATGTTGTCTTTTATTATGTATCCATGAATGTATGTTGTAGATAAATCTAGATCATTAGATTGGATAATCCAAAGCCTTGATCAAATATGATTCAAGAAAAAGAACCAGGATCATCCTCCTTAGGGATGATCAAATAACTGAACTTAGATCAAACAAGAACTAGAATTGGTACCTATAGTTTTTGCATTGAAAATTTGGAGACGCTATTTGTAAGGAGAAAAATTTAGTGTATTCACAGCTAAGATCTTATGGGTACATAATAAAATACAACATTAGGATTCTTATTGTTCTTGATCATTCAAGATCCTATGGATCTTGTTTGATCATCCTTATCTTACTTATAATTTTTATAAGGATTAGATAATTTACTAACCTTTTATGCACTTATTATTATTATTCAACCAGTTAATGTTTCACTGGTTGAAAATAGCTTATTTCATCCTAAGTCTAGATGTCTCCTCTTATTTCCAATTGACTAAGGCTTACTAGTTGAATGAATGAACACAAAATTGTTACTTCAATCCTCATGTAAGTAGGCGTTTAGACCTCACAAACATCAACGAAAGGTAGGGGAAGAGCGAAGCTCTATTAAAGAACCCCCTTAGCCACCTTGTTAAGCATTCACTTGAGTGACCTTAGCTCAACCTTTTATAAGGTTCCTATGAGCATTTTAACCCTAGGTACTCTTTCTAATTGATTTTAACTAAATCCATGAACATTTAAAATGTCATTCATGGGGTTTATTGTTCTCCTAGTTTTGGCCAAAGATTTGATAATCCTTATATTGTCCTACTAACTATAGCCCTTACTAATTTTAAGTCAAAGTTATTTACTCATCTTAATTGTCCATGAATCTCTATATTCCATTAGTTTAGATTTTTGGTGATTTATGCTCATTATATCTTAACAACTACTTAACATTTGAATCCACTAATAAAATTTGACAATAAATAAACCATAAACTTTAAAGCATAAATCCAATATAAATTTAACAACTATTTATACTAACATGCTTCCTATGATTGTAACTTAACCTAATGGAATAAACTATACTTAAACTAGCATGATCTTAAGTTTTGAAATACATGAAATTTTACTACTAATCTAATGGAATCATGCTAAAATCATAAATTTAAACTAAAATGGACCTAAGTTAATTAAATCTACCAACCTAATAACAAACTAATAACATTTAGAGCATAGCATGCTAAAATTTAAGAATTACACTATTATGCTTCCTAACATATATCACATTTACAATTCTATTATCAAATAAAAGACAATTAAATTAATTAGATTAAGATCATTAGAAACTTTTACTTATGATCCAACCATTAGATGTTAGATCTTTTCCTTTAGATCAAGGTTTTAATTACATTTAGGGCTTTTACTCCATTAAGATCCAAAGAACATATCCAAAAATTTTTGTCACATTTAATCCATGATTTAACTAGATTTCATGATAATCCCATTCATATAACCCATCCAAAGGGTCTGATCATGCTTGATCTCATTGATCAAGTGGGCCCCTTTCTATTTTTACAGTTTTTCTACCATAAAGGGTAGATTCCTAATTTTATGTTAGATCTGTCAAAATAAATCATGGATATTACTTGATTTCAACATTATATCATCATTGCATTAGACCCCCAAGATCTGATCATCTCAGATCTTGAAGATCATGAAAATTAGAATCATAATTTCTCAAAATAGAAAGTTTCTTAAAGAGTTTTATCAATTTTATGATTTCAGTAGAAAATAGATATTACAAGCTTTTTATAGCTTCTTTCCAATCTTAATTTGGAATTCAGATGACTCCACAATTAAAGATTGAAGTTCACAGTCGTTCTGAGAGTCCATATTTGATCTAGGCCCAACGGAACGAATGACTTAGATCAGTCGGGCAGAGACGGTTCGATCAGGCAAAATGGTCACTTCGCTCCTGTCACCACGACACATGAGATAATGTGCTTCCCAGGACTGGGGCTATCGCGCGATCGTTCCGTCAGGACGGCATAGCACGTGGAGATGCTCTCGCAAGGCACATTTCCATGCAGTGTCCCCGGAGCCCAATCTTATTAGGAAGATTGAACAGTCCATTTTGGATTGTCCAATCAATTCCTCTTCAATTAAAGGGTCCTCTTCAATTAAAGGGTCAAAAACTCATTAAATTTCATGAAAATTCTACCCTAGGGATTTGGACCTTCTAGATCGATTGGATGGCTCAGATTTTCCATTTGAGCCCTCCATCATCCAAAAATGAAGGGTTCTTATCCTTACTTGATTTTAATTATTTTTAACCTAAAAATAATTTTAGAAAAATAAAAATTATATAAACTAACATGAAATAAGTGTGGAAAGAGTTTCCACCTAAATGATTGGAGAAAAACATAGGATTTGCAACCCAATTTAAAATAAATATCTGCTTGGTGATAAGATCATCCAATAACTGCTTGTTTTATGATTTTCCATTGATTGGACCATTGGATCTTGAAATTTATTTTGGATTTTTGTTGATAAGGTAGTCTAGGAGAATCTGAATGGTGGGATTTGTGAGATTTGATTTGATAGAGTGCTTAATTGAATTTAGGTTAATTTAGAGAGAGGAGAGAGAAAGTGAAAGAAGAGATATTTTTGGGAGTTTTGGAAATTTAGGAATAAATCTAGATCAGGTTTTACAGTAGAAGCAAGATAATTTCATGGTAAATTTTATGAACATTTTTGGAGGATTTTTGGGGGGGTATTTATAGGTGTTTTGCATTTTTCATAATTACTTATAATAATTATGTTTTAATTCTTTTGAATATTAAATTAACATTGGATCCTCCACTACCACATCCTTTTCCACTATCAAATGGTAGTATTTTGACTACTCATTACATGTTTTTTGGCTGTTGGATCCGTTTGTGGGGCCCATAGAGGTGTGAAAAGACCATTTTGCCTTTTATGGAAAAAAATCCGTTTTATTCCCCCAAACTCAGAATCGAGCATACTTAGTGGTGTTGGAATTGTGTTTTTGAGTACATTCTAAATATTAAAGTCTTAGATCTTGTTATGGGTAAAGTTACCATTTTACCCTTTTTATTCATAAAAATAGAGAAAATTAGGGATTTTTCATTTTAATTTGGAATTGAATGTACTTAGTGTCATTTCGATCAGTTTTTCGAGCACATTCATAATTTCAAAGTTTTAAATCATGGTTTAATCCCTAAAATAAGAGAATTTCCAATAACCTAATATTCTAGCTCAAAATTTCTAAAAACTCAAACTTTATTGATTTTTTCAATCAATTTACAAAAATTGGGGTTATTACAATCTTCCCCCTTACAATAATTTGGTCCTCAAAATTTGCAATAAAATAACTTAATCAAATAGACTAGGGTGTGCCTTCTTCATTTCTACTTTTGTTTCCCACATGGCTTCCTCAATAGAGTGATGTTGCCATAGGATTTTGACTAGCAGAATTGTTTTGGTCCTTAACTTCTGTTCCTTACTGTCCAAGATCTGCGTCACCTTCTCTTCTAAGGTTAAGCTTGGCTTTAGCTCTTCTGGCACCCTTTGAAGTACATGTATGTCATCTTATAGGTATTTTTGTAGCATAGATACGTGAAAGACACTGTGTATTTTTGAGAGTTGGGGTGGTGAGGCTAATTTGTAAGCTACTGGACCAACTCTTTCTTGGATTTCAAATGGACCGATGAATTTAAGACTAGGTTTTCCTTTGCTTCCAAACCTTATTACTCCTTTGACTAGTGATACTTTAATAAAAACATGCCCCCCCACATCAAATTCCATGTTTCTACGTCTTTTATCTACGTAACTCTTCTGCATATTATGTGCTACTAACAACCTCTTCTGTATCAATCTAACCTTGTCTGTACATTGTTCTACTAGTTCTGACTTTATTAGCTTTCTTTCTCCAACTTCACTCTAACAGGTTGGCGATTAACATGGTCGTCCATACAATGCTTCATATGGTGCTATACCAATACTTGCTTGAAACCTGTTGTTATACACGAATTCTACTAATGGAAGATGTTCATCCCAATTCTCTTTCCAATCTAATGCACATGCTCTCAAAATATCTTCTAAAGTATGAATACTCCTTTCTAATTGACCGTTTGTTTGGGGGTGAAATGCTGTACTAAATTTAAGTGAGGTTCCCAAGACTTGTTGTACACTTTTCCAACATCTTGAAGTAAATCTTCCATTCCTATTAGAGATGATGGATAGTGGACTCATATGAAGACTTACTATTTCTTTGATGTATAACTTACCTAAACTATCAACTGACTGGTTCTTCCTAATTGGAAGGAAATGTGCTGACTTCGTTAACCTATCCACAATCACCCAAATCATGTCATGACATGCCCAGGTCCATGGCAATCCTACTACAAAATCCATAGTGACGTTGTCCCATTTCCATTATGGAAGTTCCAGTGTTTGTAACATTTCAGTTGGTTTTTTGTATTCAGCTTTTACTTGTTAACAATTTAGACATTTAGCCACAAATTCCCCTATTTCTCTTTTCATGCATTCCCACCAAAAGTTTCTTTTCAAATCCTAATAAATCTTTATACCCCTAGGGTGTATGGAAAATTTTGACTAATGGGCTACTTGTAACAGTTCTTTTTTCAAGTCTGTAGTTAAAGGAACCACCAATCTCTCCTGAAAATGTACGCCCCAATTTGTACCCTTACAAAATCCTATCTTTTTACACAATTCTTTGAGTTACTCTATCTTCTGCTTGGGCTTTAAGGACTCTTTTTACAAAAGCTTATTTAATGGTGATGTTGCAGAGTACAACTCTTGGCTGTCTACTTAATGCATTAGCTACTACGTTCACTTTTCCAGGGTGGTATTGGATGGTGAAATCATAGTTTTGATATATTCCATCCATCTTCTTTGTCTCATGCTCAAATCAACATGAGTGACGATGTTAAAAACTTTCCTACAATTATCAAATCTTGTGATTGAAGAGACAATTTTAGAGGCACCCCAATATTATGACTCACCCTAGAATCATCAAGGGAACCTTGTAAATCATAGTCCTTACACTCATCAATATAGTCTAGATGAAGACGTAAAACTTAGCACTCCCTAGGAGGCAACCTAGTTGTTTTTCAAAACCCATTCTTTGCATCTTTCAATATTCATATACATTGTGGACAATGTTTCATTCAGGTTGGGGGTATAGACATACATAGTTTTTGAATTTTCGTAAGTTTTCTTAAATTATTTGAAAAAGAAGAAGAAGAGAGTTTTGACATAGAGTTCCCTTATGGTGATGAGAACTAGATGTTTAGAACTTAGTAACTCTAATGTTTTAATCTCTTAATAGAAGTGCATATGGTTAGTTTTTTATGTTACTCATGTGTTGAAGCATTTTATGAAGGTTAATTCGCAAAAAATATTTATACATTTCTCATAGTCAAGCTTAATAAAGATATATGACTTAGAGACCCCAGAGGAAAATTAGTGGAGGCTATAGCCTAGTGAGTCTTACAGATTATCATCTTTCATAGAGTTATAAGTAATTCTATATTTTCTTCAATGTACATAATTTAGTGTGATCCTATTATCCTTGTTTTGGTTAACTATCAGGAATAATTAGGAGTAATAGCTTTCTTTCTAGGAAATTTATTGAATTTGATAGGCTCTGGGAAGCCTAGGGAATGATATAGGCCATCTTTATTTAGCCTGTTTAGCTTAGAGACACAAAAACTACCCAATATAGTATACCACTAGTTAACCCTTTGAGCCTATTATTAAGCCTTTGCATTCTTAACGCCATTTAAAGAGTTAGAAGAAAAAAAATAAATATAAATAAATATAAAAAATAGAAGAGAAATTGAAAGACAAGAATACAAATGAAATTCACTTCAGTATAGTCAAGGATCAATTGTCCAACAATCAAAAGAAGATCTCTACTCAATTTTAAACATTTGAAATGCTTACACCCTTCTTTTTTGAACTTGTCCCAAGCCTATATTTCATCCCAATTAAAAACCTATGGATCTTAGGTGGAACATAGCCTTAAAGAAGAAATAAAAAGAAGGAATTAGGGTAAACTACCCCTACTATTCTTGGTAATGACTTCCACTCTACGAGATTACTTTCCTTTGTCACTTTAGGACTTAAAAGTTTATGTGAACCAATTAGCTTGTTGGATCCAGACACATAAAGAGAGAAATATGTTCAATCCCTTATCTGAGAGCTTCACTTTTGGGAGTATATATGTGAGGATTTGAGGTTGAAACATATTTCTAATAGTATTTAAGCATATCTAATTAGAAGTCATGAAATATGTGACTACACACACAAGCACTCTACGAAATAACTAGAATAAAATGTCTTTTGTATGAGTATAATTTGTAAAATTGTCAGTCTTCTCCATTAAGTTGTAAAAAACAAGTAGAGTGTTCGCTAAAATAGGGGACTTAAACTTAGAGAATTTTGTGGGTATATTCATTACAAAACCTTATGGGGCCTAACTTGTCCTCTAAGGATAACCTAGGGGTTTAAGGGCATGTTGCATGTATTAAATGCAATCATGAGTACCTACGAAAGGGGCACACTGTATTTGTTTTTATAAAATAAATTTTCACATGTTTTTCTCAGGATTAGAAAATGGTAGTTGAGGAGTTGATAAGTATCTATTTTTGTATAAAAATTACCCAATTAGTTATTCATGCTATAACTTATAGGGGTAAATTAGGGTTTTAAACCAAAATTTGTAACACTTGCATTTTTTACTTAATTGCTTAAAATTTTGATATTTTGTAGGTCTAGAGGCTAATTCAAGGTAAATATGTGATTAATCATATTTTTTAAGATTTAATTAGTTTTTTACTTTTTGTAGCAAACGAGATGGTGATTTGACTACTGAGATCGATTGAGATGAAAATGGAAGATCAAGATAAAAAAATCAAGTCGAAGCCTAAAAATCATCAATCCAACATGAGATTAAGGTCAAAATCATCTTTTGGACAAGGAAAGGATACAATTAGAGGAGTTAAAGGTGGCCAAGTTGGGCCCATGTACAATATGCAAAGCCCACCACGTTTGCATGGGTTTCACTCAAGCCACTTAGCCATATTCAAGCCTTGAAGAAGACGACAAGTTAAGGAGCTAAGCCAAACACCAAAGTCAAGGAAGTGACCCATCAACCTAAGTCAAGAGAGAGATCTAAGCTAGCTATGAAGCCAAGCTAATGTAGCCTAGAAAGTAAGCCATCAAAGCCACATAAGCTAAGCTGAATGGAAGGCCATGATTGTAGGAGAATCCAACGAATTATCCTCGGGATTGTGGGGATATATTGAAGATAAGTGAGGGAAATTCCACTAGGATAAGGTAACATGTGGAAACTAGGAAGAGGACCCCACTACGATAAGGTAGCATGTGGAAACTAGGAAGAGAACACCACCCTGTTTTTCCATGTTGTCCCCACTTTTTTCTCACTTTCCCCCTCACTACTAAGATGCACCATGAACTTCACTTCCCATTGAAGAGTTCTACCTTTCTAAGACTTCTGCACCTTCCTATCCAAACCACCCAACTAATCCCCACTTCCTAGAAAATCACCTAGCCAATCCCTTTTCCCCACATCACCTCTGTTTCCTATATTTTCCTACCCATCTCCTTCCTCCCACCTTGTTTTCTCTCTCTCACCTCACCTTATCCAGCCACTTTCCATATTCTAAGGGGGATTCATTGATTTTTGAAGGGGAAGACACCTCTTCTTAAAAAGGTGGCATCTCCCCACCTGCATGCATTCTAAAGGCAGCCACCTATCCCACCTTTCTATCTTTGAAAACCCTAACTATCCACTTATCTTAGCCATCCAATTTCCTTGTTTTCATCCCTACCATACCTCTAACTTCGCTCACCTTAGAAAATATATGTGACGACCCGGGTTTTCTCATGCATTTTTAAATGCAATATCTAATTCTTAAGGCAGGATGCATCCCTATTTGAAAACCATTTTATAAAAACCATGCAATGCGGCAAAAAATCATTAGTTTTAAACTCAATTTGAAAACCCCGAGTGTCATTTGTTTTCACAACAACCAAAGTAGTTTTTGAAAATTTTAGAAATCATAAATGTCTTCCCAGGTCTATCCAGTCACGGCTCACAGCCCAACTGTAAATGAATACAAATACATGTCCAAAGGGTAGAGTGTTTACTTACATGTATAATTGTCTCCTTTTGATTTTTCCTGCTCATAGCACTAACATTTCCTGAGGCGTCTTCTAGTCGTGAATGGAGCTATCTTGAAAAATGTTAAGGATTGGGTGAGTATATACTATACTCAGTAGGAGTCTATCATGACTAGTTTTACAATGCATGATACGTTTAAAATCATATGCATTTTAAAAAATGTGCATGTTTGAACAATCATGTTCAATATCGATATTAAAAACCATTGTCAAATTGGAATATTGACGACTTAAAGAATCGCATAGTCCAAGTCGAAAGTATCATATATATATCATAAACATAATGATATACATAAGATGCTCAACTGAATCCAACTTATGGATATATGGTATGGTCGACCAACCTCATGTCATGCCATATGCAATGCAAGTAAATCCTCAAAATATAGGGCCCACTATGCCCATGACCTCACCACCATGTGGTCTCCGAGTACTTAGGGACACTCGGTCATAGCCTCCATGGGGCATATGACACATCGACCCAGTGCCGTGACACCAGTGGTAGCCCCGTGTACCACATGCAGTCGATGTAGGGACATGCCTTTTTTCGGTGTGGTACCCTTTTCCACCTAATAGTGGTAGAGGCTGGGAGGCCACCCCAGACCTCTCAGCATAGCGTCCATGAGCTTAATAGCCCAAATCATATACGATCAATCAAGCAAAATCCTCTTTTTCAAAACCTGTCCTCTTTGGGTCTCTCACAACTGCCTACCCAGCGTCTTTTGGGCACTCCAACATCTTTTGGTAACCCTCAAGGACATGTAATTTTTCAAAACTCAATAACCACAAATCATGCAATTTATGCAATCATTTGCAAAACATGTCTATTCATAATTTATTTATCATATGCATGCTGAATAAAATTAAGTCATGCTAAACAAGTCATATAAAACATGCATTCTCGAAACAATCATGGCTCTTTTTAAAAGTCTAGTAGCAATAGAGCACTTACCTCAAAGTCTCCTGGAGTCGCGTCCTTCATCACTCAACCCGACCCTATGTCTCATTTATAAACTCTTGGATATGAATGGATAACAAGGAGTCCTTATCAATTTTGATCTATTTAGAAATTAGATGGCTAGATTAATGGCTAGATTTGCCTTTTAGGGTTCATGGGGCCTTGCCTAATTCAGTGTCAGGTTAGATCCTACGACATGGATTTACTATTCAATAGTTAGACTCTATAAATTATCCTATAATCCTAATTTTATAGTCTTATTAGGTTCGTGCATCATGGTTTCTAAGACGTGTGCGTGCCCTAGTTGAACCAGGACCCATGCCTGCAGGTCGTGTGAGCCCAAAGGCCGTGCCAGGGACCACGTTTGCACGTGCACATGCATGCCTAAGTGATGCAATATGACGTGCGTCCTAGATGGCATCGCACGGACGCACCTTTGGTGTAGCATGGCGCGTCTCAACTCCTAGGGCATCCCGTGCACCCCGGTCAAGCCAGGACACATGCCCCATGTTGCGTGCGCACCCTAAGGCCGTACTAGGGACAGTGTACGCACTGTCATACGCCTGGAACCCATCCTAGGGACCTTGTCCCAAGCGCATGTGAAGCATGGCGTCCCTGGGATGCCTTGTTCGCACAGAGCTTGCTGGAACTGGCTTCCCTGACGTGTTTTTCGGCTAGAAACGCTAGATCCAGCATGGATCTAGCCTGGAAGAAGGAAGAACCAGAGAGAGAGAGAAAAATACGGGCTTACCTGGCTAGGAAGCGCCTATTGCCGGTGGTAGACCCCCGTTCCTGTTCTGGAACTCCATGCCACTGGAAAACTCGACGAAGGGAAAAACCCAGTTTTTGGGTGATGCCAGGGAAGAAATGGGGATGAGAAAGAAGGGAAATGGCTGGCCTAAAGGACTTGGCCATTGCCGAAAAACACAGTGAAGTTGGAGTCGGGTTTCTGATTTTTGCCAGAAACCCCAGCCCTAAATGGCCAGAAAAATCATGTTTCGAAGAGGGGGGAGATAGGACATTTTATAGCCTTGCTATGACAGTGCTGCCAATGGTGGTGCCGCCATTGGCGATGGCAGAATCGTTTGGAAACTAGGGTTTCTGGAGAAATCTAGAGGAAGAAGAAGACGGGGTGCCGTTATCAAAACGGCCCCCTGCGTTTTCTGTCTTTTTCGTTTTTAGTTTAAATTACAGAAATGCCCCTAATATTTAAACGGTCGTAACTTCTTCATACGAACTCCGTTTACTGCGTTCTTTGAGGCGTTAGATTCCATTTTTCGAGTAGAATCTAACGGTACCAAGTTTTCCTGAAAATTCCTTCATTTACTATTTTAAATAAAGTAAAACATTTAACACAGTTTATTTCCTATAGAATGTCCAATTCAATAGCGTAAAGTGCTCGGGGCATTACATTATTACCCCCTTAAAAGAATTTCATCCTCAAAATTCCATAAATTATCATATTCAAGGCATTTTGTCTCTTAGATAACTTTTTGGTGAATGCATTCTCCCCTTAGGAATCAAATCTAGGCTCAACCTCAATTTATCATTTTTATTGTTCCTTCTACTAGGCCTTACACATATATATCGCGTCAATATATCTTATCCGTTTTCTTTAAGTATATATGGGCCGCTTTCGCCGTGTACTTTGATACATAGTCCTATGCATGCCAGTTTATCATTACTGGTTTCTATTAGTATTACCCATCCGTAGATGCTCATATTCCTTTGATCATGTATAGGATAGTTTCCTTAGATGACCATACTCTCCTACTCGTATATAAATTATTTCATACTTCTTTGAGATCATATGCTCTTATTCCTCCTATTTCATTTTGAATAGGATAATCCCTTTTTCCTCTTGTCTTCCATCTAGTGATATGCATGTCATTAGTAAGCCTCTCAAAAAGTGACATTCTTTTTATTGTGTTTAACTTGTATCTTAATTTCTTTGCTTCATGTTTTCCCTCAAGATACCTCAACACCTAATATGGTACCATGTGTCATCCAATTATATCAATGATAAAAGCCAAATCCTTGATTAACTTTGAATTTCAACTATCCGTCGCTCTTCTACTGTAACTAGGGTCCTCAATCAATATTATATTCAAAATAACATCCTTCATCACTAATACGATCTCATATTATGATTAGGATATCCGAACTGTATGTCAAGTTTCATAGAAGTTGAAGTCATCCAATGCTTTTCTCCTTGAAAAGTTTATGCACACTCATATCAAATATTTTATGGTTAATTCATCATCATGGTCAAATGTTCTCGTCTAGAGGCCTATCTCACTATTCACATCAATTTTTCATTAGGATTTCCAACAATGTTCCCATTTATGCAAAAAGTCTCTTATTCATAATCGAGTACTCTTACTAGGTCATGGTTGAATCCTTTGTCATTATCTTCTTTATCCTTTCTTTGCTTGATGGTTTTCTTCATAATCTTTTAGTCCAAAAGTTCTATACTAAATCCAGTAGGGTTAGTCCTTAGGAAATTCCTTCAATTGATTTTTTTCGTACTTGGTATATGCACATAACAACTAACTATTTGTCTGAAGGCAACGTAACATTAAATCTTCACCTTATAGTGTGCTAGCCATCTCACCTTTTCTCCTTCCATTCCCTATGTCAATATATTGTTCAATCTTTTATCAAGGCTTTATTGTCAACCATGCAGTCTATATTTTCAGGAGGTATCCTCATAAGTAGTGATTTTCTCAATTCCTCAAATTTTATCTTTCAAGCGCCTCCTCATACTTAGCTTATAATAGCAGTTCTCGTTCAATAGCTACTACATCAAGTTATCTTTGAAAATTTGTTAAATCATCAAATTTGAAAAACACTCAGGTAAGCATGGAACATTTTCATAGACATATAGAAAGACTTTATTTGATTACCTATTGATCTCTTTCCAGATATATCTATGTCATAAGCTCAAGGGTCTCTAAAGTGATCGGTACTTATCTACCTTTCTTTTCAATCCAAGTCAGCAGCATCTTTCAGACCCCCAGTGATTTCTATGGTTTGTCATGGTATCTATTCAGGTTTGGAAAAATCTGTCTCATTGGTGGAGATCGCTCCCTATTTTTGCTTCTGTCTCAGTTGTTATTGTATTCATTGTACTCATAGCTCCTCCATGATGTGGCCTAATCAACTAACCTCATAGCCTTAAATGACTTAATCTAACAAGTACTTCTTTTAGGGAAAACTCAGAATATTCCTCCGAGTTTATAACTTCGACTACTGTCTAATAGATACTAACATATTTGATTAAATATGGTGGGATACCCTTATTTTAGTCAACAATACTCTAAAGGTAATGAGTAAATAATGGTCTTAAGATATTTGCTCTTCCAATCTATGATAGCAAGACCTCAATTTGATCCTTGATGGTACCCTACTTGTTGAAGAAAGACAAACGGACAAGTTACTGTCCCAGCTTAATTCCTTTTTCAATATACTTCATTTACTCATGTAGTGGCAAGGTAGGATATCACCAAATTTTCCTTTTTATGGACTATATCCATTGGTGTTCCTCATAAGCTAATGGATCCAATAAGATTCTAATTGCAATAATTGATATAGGCATCAAACCATTTGCAGAATTTAATTTCTAGTTGGTCACCATTCCTCTTTGGAAATTTTCGTGCAGCATAATGTCCTTTCATTCAATGCTCTACTCAAAGTCTTAAACCCCATATACTTTCTCTCTTTTATACTCTTTTACAATAAAATCACCAACTCAACTAGTATTATTCCTTCAAATTTGATTGGTTTGACCTTCCCATCGGATTCAAGATGAAAAATTTGTATGTATCTCCATAAAGTCATGATCTTCTTCTTTTGAATATTCAATATTTATCGAATACTTATAGTTACATCTCTATCTCTTTCTCTCTTTTCTTCAAAATCCTCACTTTTGTCTTCCTAGATCAATGTCTTCATGTGCTTTGTTGCATATACTCGATCTTCTTATTAGACAGGAGAAATTTAATACCTCCAAGAAATGTTGAAGTTTTCTAATATCATCGAAATCCTTAATTGCCTATAGCCTCAAGAAAATTCGTAGAATGTCTTAATAATGTCATTGATCTTTTGGTCATGCTATACTTCTATTATAAGTTCATGTTAGGATCAATCTATCATTCACAGATCTATCATCCCTAATATTATCGTCAAAATCTTTTGATAACTCGGTCGAATTCATTTCCCTATCATATTCGTGTTATGTTTCTCTTAATCACATAATATGTCACTTGTATACCTCTTCTGATTTGCTCCATAATATTCAGGTAGTTATTAGTCGATAGCACTTCACTCTTCATAAGACTCCAATTAAGGTATCCAAAATTGACCTACGTCCTTCAAGATCCATACCTTTGTGACCTAGTACAAGTCACAGTCATCTCCTAATATCATCTTGCATTCTCATCCCTCTTAGATTACCATCAAAATTCTTCTCAAAGTCTGTCTTTTACATCCCCTATCATCCGCATATCATATCCCTTGTGATAGTGTGCTCATATTCTGATATTCTTTATGATGGTAAGATAGCCATCTAGGTCTCTCGATGTTCTCATCTTTGGTGAGATTAATCTATTACAGGTCAGAACTATCTACTAACAAGTTCCCTAACATCTTCATTCATCATTTTCATCATGATCTAATTTATATATGAGTTTCCCTGTTTGCACTATTGCACAACAATCCTTATTGATAAGATTTAAACCATCCAATATCTAAGTATTTGCTAGACCCATCTCCTTTTTCACCTATTTGTTTATGGTGAAATGCCTTGAGCATTAATATGCTAGTCATCTCTACTATTTCTATTTCTACTATTTCTTCTTAATTTTCTTGATTGTTTATGACCCTTGGACATGCTGGACTAGCTGTGAAAGGATAAAACCTGGGCTCTGACACCAACTGTGATGACCCGGGTTTTCTCATGCATTTTAAATGCAATATCTAATTCCTAAGGCAGGATGCATCCCTATTTGAAAACCATTTTATAAAAACCATGCAATGCGGCGGAAAATCATTAGTTTTAAACTCATTTTGAAAACCCCGAGTGTCATTTGTTTTCACAACAACCAAAGTAGTTTTTGAAAATTTTAGAAATCATAAATGTCTTCCCAGGTCTATCTAGTCACGGCTCACAGCCCAACTGTAAATGAATACAAATACATGTCCAAAGGGTAGAGTGTTTACTTACATGTATAATTGTCTCCTTTTGATTTTTAATGCTCGTAGCACTAACATTTCCTGAGGCGTCTTCTAGTCGTGAATGGAGCTATCCTGAAAAATGTTAAGGATTGGGTGAGTATATATTATACTCAGTGGGAGTCTATCACTACTAGTTTTACAATGCATGCTACGTTTAAAATCATATACTCTTTAAAACATTTTCATGTTTGAACAATCATGTTCAATATCGATATTAAAAACCATTGTCGAATTGGAATACTGACGACTTAAAGAATCGCAAAATCCAAGTCGAAAGTATCATATATATATCATAAACATAATGATATGCATAAGATGCTCAACTGAATCCAACTCATGGATATATGGTATGGTTGACCAACCTCATGTCATGCCGTATGCAATGCAAGTAAATCCTCAAAACATAGGGCCCACTATGCCCACGACCTCACCGCCGTGTAGTCCCCGGGTACGTGGGGACACTCGGTCATAGCCTCCATGGGGCATATGACACATCGACCCAGTGCCGTGACACCAATGGTAGCCCCGTGTACCACATGCAGTCGACATAGGGACATGCCTTTTTTCAGCGTGGTACCCTTTTCCGCCTAATAGTGGTAGAGACTGGGAGGCCACCCCAGACCTCTCGGCATAGCGCCCACGAGCTTAATAGCCCAAATCATATACAATCAATCAAGCAAAAACCTCTTTTTCAAAACCTGTCCTCTTTGGGTCCCTCACAACTACCTGGCCCTCAAAACTACCTACCCAGCGTCTTTTGGGCACTCCAGCATCTTTTGGTAACCCTCAAGAACATGTAATTTTTCAAAACTCAGTAACCACAAATCATGCAATTTATGCAATCATTTGCAAAACATGTCTATGCATAATGTATTCGTCATATGCATGCTGAATAAAATTAAGTCATGCTAAACAAGTCATATAAAACATGCATTCTCAAAACAATCATGGCTCTTTTTAAAAGTCTAGTAGTTGATCCTAAGAAGGTGGATGCTATCATTAATTGGGAAAACTCCAAAATAGTGACAAAGATTTGAAGGACTTTTGGTTTTGCAAGATAATACAAGAGATTTATAGAAAGGTTTTCTATGTTTTCTCAACCTATGACATAGCTGACCAGGAAGGATAAGAAATTTTGTGGACAGAGGAGTGCGAATAGAGTTTTAGGAGTTGAAGAAAAGACTTGTTTTAGCACTTGTGGAGGTTTTTTGGTTTATAGTGATGTGTCGGGTAAGGGTCTCAGATGTGTGTTGATGTGTCATGGTAAAGCCATTGCTTATGCTTCTAAGCGATTGAAGACTCATGAAGCAAAATATCCCCCCTCTATGATTTGGAGTTAATTGCTATAGTATTTGCCTCGAAGATTTATAAACACTATTTATATGATGAGAAGTTTGAGGTCTTTACAGCTCACAAAAGTCTCAAATACATATTTTTACCAAGTGATCTAAGTATGAGGTAACAATGCTAGATTGAGTATTTGAAAAACTATGACTTTAGTAATCAATATCATCCCTGTAACATCCCAGTTCTCAAGAAATGACATTTAAAAATTTCATTGTAAAACCAGCAAAACTTTCCTTTTTTTCTTGAAGAGTATGGAAATAATATAATACATAGGTACTTTTTAATTACCAATCTTCAAGCAGGGTGTTACTTTGTGAAATCCTCAAATGTAATTAAAATAAGTAAGGTGATTAAGAAGGGATAGAAATTCATACCACATGATCTATTTGTCACCACCATAACAACAATCATTGTCCACAAACTAGAGTATTGTTAATGCTTCAGCACCCTATAGAGTAATATATGTAAATATATATTTCCAATTAAGAATAAATTATTTACAAAAAAATAGTGTAAAATTTTCATTTATTTAATTAGTTATTATGTATATATCTTAACCATTAAGGGAGAAATTGAATGAGCATGTCAGGAATTATTTTAGGATAACAACCATGGGGTGATTATTAGAGTGACCTAAAAAATTAGAAATAATTTTTTTGAAAAAGGAGAAGTTAAAGATAACATTAAGTAATTATTAAGCAATCTAAGTAATATTTTTAAAATATAATTACAATTAAAAGTAGAATTAAAATGATAAATTTTTACGTTAGTTAGGAAAGGAAAGTCCTAGCCTAATCCCAACCCAAAGCCTATGGAGAAATTCTAAGAAATAACTTAGAAACAAAAAGTCTGTTTTATTACTAGCTAGGGTACAATTGTAAAGTTGACACTAACCATGGTACAATTGTAAAGTTTTAGGTTATTGAGGGTTTTAATTGAAAAACCAGAAAACTGGGGACATTAGAACTGATGGTTGGATGGAAGAGATCTAGTTAGCCATGTGGAAAAGTCTCCCCATGGCAGTTAGCTGACCCCACAAAGCTGCTTGTCCTTTTATTTTACATGCAATATCTAAGTTTAAAATAGAATAAGCCATTAGGCTAAGATTTCTAGCCATATGAAGAAGAGGAGAGAAAAACTTGGAAAGAGTGGGTGAGGAAGAAGATGACTGGAATTGGGGAGTAGGAAGGTGATTGTAAAGGTGGAGATTGAAAAATTAGAGAATAAACGGGGAAGCTTGAAGGACAGAGTGAGCTAAAACATTGGAAGATCCTAGTTAAGAAAAACTCCATGTAGAAAGCTCACTAAAACTTAGCTCATAGTAGTGAGAAAGATGAGTTGGGGAAAGATGTTATGAGTGAATGCAAACATAGTGATTTAAAGGGACAAAATGGGAAGGCTACCAGTGGAGTTGGGAGAGGTGGAGCTAGGATTTTTGCTTCAATTGGAATTCCATGTAGGGAGGTAAGAACCAGTAACACATGAGAGCAACTCGGCTAAAATTCTAGACTCTCAAGCTTGAAACTAGGCAAGCGATCCTTCTAGGAAGAATTACTAATATGTAGTTTGGTTTAGCCAGGCAAAGAAAAACCATATTTCAATAGTATTTGCATGAACTTCATTTTCTGTAGTGGTAAAAACATGCATATGAACATCTATATGAAAATATTCTATTGTGATGATATGATTTTGTCTACTAAATGTCAATTGATTCTTTGCTGCATGTTGGTGATTTATAGCTCCAATGCATGACTAAATATTTCTCGAATTGACCTGAGATTACAAGAATCATTATTGTTAGAGCTCTGTGTCATTGTTGTATGCAATATGAAAAACATGGGACGATTCTCATTATGAATTCCCCTATGATTCACCTTCATTGTGAAACCCTTTTTGGGTTTTTATTTTCGATGTATAAACATCCATTTGATGAATTAAAGATTTAGTTTCTCCAGTCAATGATTTAATTTTATTAGCTATAGACTAGAATAGGGACTGGGTGCACCCTATTTTTTTGCACACACCTGTCGTAAGGCAGCACTTAGTCCTAGCCTATAACTTTCATATAAACACCATATTAAAGAAAGTAAAACATGGGTTTTCTAGTTTACATATTAATCTTCAAATGTATGGCAATTCTCTAGACAAAAATCAAATCTAAACTAATTGTTTGAGGAGCTTTTTCCAGGAGATAACTAAATTTTTTGCACACTGTGCAGAGAATTTGTGCTAATTTTTTTGCTACTTATGAGGCTCCATTATGTTTTATGATAAAAAATCAAAAGACCTTGTTAAATCAATAAACCTAGATGTTATCATTAGAAAAGTTTTAATGGAAATAGTTGATTTATTAAGATACAGTGAGCACCATCTTTCCTGCTCGTGTTAAGTTGGAAATGACATCTCCCTCTTTGTTCTTAATACCATTTTTGAGATTTGGTTTAAGTGGATTGAAATCTTAAGTGTTAAATAGTTGATCCGGTAAAGTAAAGGATTCAAATCAAATTAGTCATAGAATTTCCAACCCCAAAACAATATAGGTGCTGAAAATCAATGATGTTAAAATAACACCTATAACTAGAACATAGGAATGTAGAAATCTATAACTAGAACTTGAGAATGTAACAGTTTACACAGGAATTTGGAATTCTAAAATACTGAAGTCCCTTTTAGCTAGAATTTAGAAATACTAAAAATTACATCTAAACTATAAATGGGAATTTTGAGCTACTTAGGCTGAAAAATGCTTGCACTGAAGTTACATATTATGTCGAACAACATGGCAATTCATAAACTTTAGTTGTGTTGGAAAATTTGGGAAGCTTAACCATACTTATATGGGAACTTAAAAATACTTAGATTACTAGGTTAAAATTCTTAGGCTTTAGTCTCCTTCAACTCACTCATCTATGAACTTAGTTACTCAAGACTTAGGCTCCTTCAACTCACTCGTATCCCATAGTTTTCCATGACATAACATCTTTTAACTCAAGATAGTTATGCTTTAATCACCCAAGCATTTATCATCCATGACATAATCACCTAAGCCTTACTAAAGCATAGTCATCTATAACTAAATCTTTTGAGCCCTAATCCCCTAAGACTTAGTCCCTTACGTCTTTATCATTTCATTTTAATGACTGTCTTTTTCCCTAACTTCCTATTGCTTAACCATTTATATCATAGTCATTTATGCCTTAGTCTCCTTATTGATTAATTAATCTAATCATACAAACTTGGAAAATGAAGGTGCATACCTTGTTTCCACCTAAGTCTTAGTAATTATATTCCTACAAAACTAATTATAGTGAGGGGAAAACTTAGTCATACCTAGAATTTGAATCTAGGTTAACTATAATTATCGACACTATAAATGGAGTTTCTAAAATAAATTGTTAAACATTATGAACTTTATGACCGAAAAAATAAGAGTATTAAGTAGGGTGTAGTAATCACATATCAACCTAAGAACTACAATGAAAAAGGTCCTACTCCTCTAGGTTATAAGAATGTGAAGTTAATGGAATTAGGATCATAGCCTAAGAAAACTTAGTAGTTTGGGGACATACCAAGTAAGTAAATCTCAAATTGCAAAAAGGAATAATACATGAAATGTATGATCTAGACTGAGGTAAAAGGATCATTAATCTAAGAAAGATCATTAAAACATTAAGTACTGAAACACTAGAGGTGGAAATGAAGATACATGTTCTTGTTAAATGGACATCTAGCCCCTTAAACTTCATAAGTAAGGCAACATTAACTAAAGTTACATTATAGTTAAATAATGGGATTAACGAAGCATCTAACACTATCAGAACATGGTACTAGTGCTTAACACACCATCATATTACAATTCACACTTTTTCATGATTTGGGATGATGGTTTTATGGATTTTGCTAAGGGCATGGAGACATTGTTTTCATCAATACTTAGTAGGTGCTAATGAGTGGTGGCGAGTCATGAGATATGGATTTTTTTTATGAGCCATGAGTTATGGATTTTCTTCAAGGCTTTTGGCAGAGTCCTAGATCGCTCTACAGGTGCACTGTGTGAGTATTCTATAAGGCATAGAGACGCTATGCTAGGAGGTGTAGTTGCCCATGACCACTGAGATGAGATTGATACCAGTTCTGTGATGGAGACAAAGGGCAGTAGGAGTACTTTTCTTGTGGGGAAGTTCTTTGAGTGGTAAGGTAGACCCCATGAGGTCCAGTGAGTCATGGCCATGAGGGTATCCATGAGTTGATGTAGAGGCCATGTTAGTCACTAGCGGTTATGGTAGGGCCCTACAAGCATAGGTGTCTGTGTGTTGTTAGCATGTTGGGTGTGTTGTTCCTCCTGGTAAGATTTATGCCATTAATGTGTCCCTAGTCATATGATTGTATATCATTGTGATATGGAGTGATCAGTTTTCCACAGCAATGGGTGCATGGATTTGTGCATTATGGACTGAGAGCTACGCGACTTGGTTTGGTGTAAACTGTTTGAGCATACTAGTTTGACTGGCATATCAAATTCTTCTGAACATTGCAGAGAATTTGAGATCACCAGTTTTTCTTTGTGGATCCTTGTTTTATGTGTCATAAATTTCCACTTTAGAAACTATGTATATGGATATAGAGATACATACACCTATATGTATGCTATTTGTAAGACTTAGTTTAGGCATGCAAGCTCATGTTAGTTTTTCTTCATATTGTGAGCGGTTGTTTTGCTCACCCCTACAACCAACATTTTAGGTGACACTCTAAGTAGCTTGAGCGAGGGACCTAGGGAAGGTGAAAGTAACTGGATCAGTTTAGCTGTGAGACAAAGATTCCTTTGGTATAGTTATTTTGATAGAATTCATGTATAGGATTTCATTTTGGTATTGTAGAGTATTTAACTTCTATAGACACATGGGATGACTATAAACATGAACTTTTTTTATTTATTTGAATGGCATGTGTGACTTTACTTGTGATAGTATGGGTGATCCTATGGCATATATCTCCAACAATTTCTAGGTTAGGAAGTTATTATTTTACATATATGTGGAGGTTTTATCATAAAACTTCAAAAAAGTTTGATGAATTTTCAAAATTACTTATATATATATTATCACTCTGATCCTATTATTTAAATCAAGGAAATTTTTGCTACTTTCTAAACATAAAAATTGAGAAATGTTTGTAAAACATGGGATGTTACAGATTCTAGTATCAGAGCACATGCCATACTAATCACAATTAAAATCACTGAGAGTCAATATGTCAATAATTATGAGGCTAAAGGCCTAGACTTGGTAGGAATTTGGTGACAATGGTTAGAAAAGAAGTCTTATTGGAACCTTGGTTTTTTTAGATGCCTTGATGGAGATGTAGTGATGGCTTGCCATCATCATTGGAAGCATAGGTAGCATATAGGGCCAAGGGCAGCAGTAGAGCCTTGGGTAACCTAGTTGATGAGGTTTTGACCTCCTCTTATGAGCCTTAGCTAGCATATTGGTTGCTGATGGGGTGGTTAATTCAGAGGGAGAGGGACATTGTTAAGTAGTTAATTTTGGCCAAAAGATCCCTAGTTTAGCATTTAATTAGATCATCTATCTCATCAATTTGGTGATTTTCAAATAAAATATGAAATTTAGCTCAAATTGACAATCCAACCATAAATTGTCAAAATTAACAGTCAGATGATCATATGAGCTAATCAAGTGCTTAGTGTATGATTTGGATGACTCTAATCTAGTCTTTTGTCTTGTAAATCAACTAAAGAAGGTTTGGAGGGACCAGATTGAATTTCAACGGTGTAGATCACCTTAAAGATCAATAAGGCAAGAGGGGATGGTTTCCTAATAAAGAGAGGAGATTAGGGATAGGATTTGAAAAAAAAAAGGAAGTTTCCTAGGAGGAAACTAATTCTTAGAAGATAATGAAAGAGGAGAGGAGAATTGGGAGCAGAAGAAAACTTTAAAAAGGAGTCGTGGAGTCTTGAGGGGAATGTTTTTGAGTTTAGCTATTATTTCTCCTTCACTTGCTAGCCATCTTCTTCATCGTTCCTTATTGCTTTCATGTTTTTTCCTATCATAGTCTTTCACATCTCTCTCTCACACCCCTCCTTTGTTTTCCAATTTCCTTCCACAATGCCACCTCAGTTAATCTCCTTTTTGTCTTTGTTTTGTTTATTGCACCACCATCTATCTCTCATTCTTCTATCTCTTTCCCATAGTCCAAATTCCACTCCCTATTCTCCATCTTCCCTTTCCACTTGTCATAGTTCCCCACTCCACTTTGTCCCTCTCACCTTCCTCCCTTTTTCACCACTCCATCAGTCATTTCTAGACCTAGACGGTGACTAAACGCACCTAAAGTCCTCTGTTCACTAGACTCACTCCCTTCGGATCCATTAGATGACACTCAGATCAATCACCTGCCCAAGAACCATTTTTTTTTCCTTATTCTCCACGTTCCTTATCTAGACCCTTGCTTCCTTTCCACCTGCCTGGTTTCACCAATCTCTTCTTCCATCAGCAACACATCATCTCTGTCTCTAGCTTGGTCAGCTTCCCTTGTTTGCCATGCTCTGCTACCATCATGTTTGCTCCAGGCAACACCACATTGGTTACCCAGTCTGATATAGCACCACATGTTCGCTTCTACAGGCACCTAACGATGCCAGCTTGACCCGCCTTCATAGTCTAACCCTAGCTCCACTGGCATCGGCTTCTCCATCGTCGCTAGCAAAACCTTCTCCCCTATTTTTTGTTTTACTGGAAAGTTAAGAAACATTCAAGAAAGATTCCTTTTTTGCCCTTAGTAGAAAAATTCTATTTACACTTTTTGTCCTGTTATTGTTCTTATCTGCATTCTATTCTATTCTATTTGCGTTCTATGTTATTCTCACTTAATCCAGGAACTGTTTAATCTGAATGTGTCTCATTCAAGCTTATGTAGATTAACAATTCTACTTTAATCATTGGAATCCTTTAATTTCCCATTTGTTTCAAGTCCAAATTTCAATCAACTTTCAGATCTTATTGTTAGGATGTCCTATGGCTTGTTTATCATTACTGATCTTCAATATGACAATCTAAACTCAGATTTGAGCTATTAAATATTCAATTTCTTATCTAGCCCAAATCTCTTAGAATTTTTAAAATCTGCCTAATCCCTCTAGAGGATCATTAATTAGAAGCATCAAAAACATGTTGATGAAGGTTGGTCGACATGTGTGAGACCAAATTTGAAGAAATTGATGATAAGCAGTCTAGGGAAGTGAAATTTTCTTATTTTTTTAGTTAAATTTCTATTTTCTTTTAGTTGGACCTCTATAATTTCATTGATTAAACACATTTGAAGTCTGACTGCACTTTTTTTATTAAGTTTTGCCATTTAGTTTTAATTCTTAAATAACTAAATTTTATTAAAACTCCAATTTCTTAACGCAAGTCCTTGTGGGATTGACCCATACTTACATGCACTATACTACAAAAACCAGTGCACTTGCAAAAAACATAACAAGTTTTTGGCATCGTTGCCAAGGACCCACAATGGAGTTTTTATAAAATTTAATTAAAAATTCCAAAAAATCCAAAAAAATAAAAAAATTAGAAAAGTCCAAAATTTTAGGAATTGCATAGCATTTTACGCATTTTTAGGTGTATTTTACAATTTTTTTAGTGCATAATCACCTTGTTTCCTAAATTTGGTACTTATTTATATCTTTCTTTTTCAGGAAATTGAAAAGTGGTAGATGTTAGCAAGTGGATCTTCATCAAAATGGAAATTTCCCTGCTTTCCTAGATTAGGATTTTCCTTTTCTTTTGACTAAATCTTGTAATGAGGCTTTTCATAATTTGCAATTTTCATTTTAATTTTTAAAGGGTTGTATAATACAAGGCAAGTGTGGGATAAGGTGGCCCACACTTGATCTTCATTAGAAACCTCACTATAAGTATCCCTCACTCCTTTAATTTCCTAGATTAGGGTTTGCATTCAGAATAATCTTGCATTATTTGGTAGAATAATTGCATATAAAAAGCATATTTGAATAATTGTTGCATTTTTAGGATTTTGCATTAGTTTATTCTTTTAATTGCATTCTTAGGGCATGTTTAATGCTTTAAGGTGATGTATATATTGATCGAACTGCTAAGGAGAGGAAATTAATTAGTAAGGGCACCCTACCCCACAAGATCACAGGTGGATTTCATCACCACTCCTTGGCCCACCTAGGATAATCACCTCAAGCATGCAACCCTACCTTTCAAATTATTCTAAAATCAATTAGAAGAGACCTATAGGGCCTTTGATGGACACTTCTTAATGGCAAGCTAGATAGAACTCCCTATAGAGTTTGATATTCCAATTGAGCCTTGCAATGTAAAAGATGTACCTAATTGGGATCGACAGACCTTATTTGAGCAACCATTAGATAGTAAATTAAGTCCATCTGAAATCTTGCATGTGCTAAAAGAATGGGAAGAGAAAAGGTCCATTAATGTACTAGCTCTATATCAACCAACTCTAGGGTACACATTGGAAGATGACCAAAGTTTAAGCCAAACCTTGTCCCCACCTCTAGCAATACAAGAAGAACCTTTTAGGGAAGGCCAGAGTCAGCTTATACCCTTATATCAGGACAACATTAGGAAATGGGGGAAAAAGTTAACATGAATATAATGGTCATTGTTATCCCTCAATTTGGTCACGAAAAGGACCATTCATCTACCAATAGTCCAAAAAAAGACATGGTAGTACACGTAGTTATGGTGTTACCGTCACCTCAATTTTTAAGGCTGAGGAATTATATTAATTATCATGAAATTTTAAAGATGGGGGATCATCAATATGATTCCCCACAATTAAAAATTGTGGTGGTCTTCATTGTTTTAATGTTACCCCCACCAAAAATTTTAGGGCAGAGGCAATATATAGATTACCATAAGATTTTGAAGTGGCGCGAGAAATCTCGCCATTTCATCTTAAGGTTAGGCTTAGTACAAATAATCTGGCCTAGTTAGCTCTAAGTTTAGAAATTTAGGTTAGGCCATGTTTTTCTGAAGACGTAAAACTTAGCGCTTCTTGGGAGGTAGCCCAAATGTTTTTCAAATCTCCATCTTCTACATCCTTCCACTATCATATAGGATCCTACTTTTTTCAAATATTGAGGACAATGTTTCATTTAGGTTGGGGCTGTAGATGTATATAGGAATTTTGAATTTTCTTAAGTTTCCTTGATTCTTTAGAAAAAAAATAAATTTGAAAAAAAGAAAAAGATATATTTTTTTTAAGGTAGAGTTCCTTTATTGTGATGAGAAGTGGATGTTCAAAACTTAGTAAGTCTAAATTTTTCACCTCTTAATATGAATGCATATGATTAGTTTTGCATATCATTCATGTGTTGAAACATTTTATGAAAGTTAATTTTTGAGAACCATTTACACACAACACATAATCATGACTAATAAAGAGGTATGACTTAAAGACCCTGAGGAAAATCAGTGGAGACCTATGACACCGTGAGATTTAAAGACTATCTTCTTTTAGAGAGTTATAAGTAATTTCACAATTTCTTTAGCGTATATAGATTAGTGTGATCCTATTATCCTTGTTTTGGTTAAACATAAAAAATAAATAGGAGCAATAGCTTTAATTCCAGAAAAATTATTGAATCAAATAGGCTTTAGGAAACCTAGGAAATTTTATAGGCCATCCTTGCTCAACCTAAAGATATAAAGCCTATATAGTATATCATACCACTAGTTAGCCCCTTTGAGCATATTATTAAGCCTTTTCTTTTTTAACCCCATTCACCTTAACCCAAAACAAGCTAGTAAAATAAATATTCATTACCGATTGTCAAAATGAGCAGAGTTAGTAGAAAAAGTTCAAAAGTAGGACAAAAAGTCAATAAGTGAGAAAATTATGTAGTTTTTCTTCTAAAGAAGCCAAAGAAAAGAAAAATGAAGAAGAAGAATAATGAAAAAGAAAAAGAAAATATGAAAGAGATATTCATTTCAAGTACAACCCAAAAGAAAAAGTTGTCCTAACAGATAGTCATTGAAGATCTCAACTCAATTTTGAACTTTTGAAATCCTTATACCTTTCTTCTCTGAACATGTCCTAAGCCTATATTCTGTCTTAGTTAAAGACCTATTGATCTTAGGTGGAACGTAGCCTGAAAGAGGAGATAAAAAGAAGGAATTAAAGTAAAAGACCCCTAATATTCTTGATGATAACATCCACTCTTAGAGATTACTTTCCTTTGCCTGATGAGCATTCAAAAGATTTATGTGAACCATTAGCTCATTGGATTCGGTACATAATGAGAAAAATATGTTTAACCCTTGTATGAGAGATTCATTTCTTGAGGGGAGTCGTTTTGAGTTTAGCTTTTATTTCACTTTTACTTGCTAGACATCTTCTTCATTGTTCCTTATTGCTTTCAAGTTTTTGCCTTTCATAGTCATTCACATCTCTCTCTCACACCCCTCCTTTGCTTTCCAATTTCCTTCTACAATGCCACCTCAGTTAATCTCCTTCTCGTCTTTGTTTTGTTTATTTCACCACCATCAATATCCCGTTCTTCTATCTCTTTCCCATAGTCCAGATTCAACACCCTGTTCTCCATCTTCCCTTTCCACCCATCCTAATTCCCCACTCCACTTTGTCCCTCACACCCAAACTCCTATGTTCACGAGACTTGCTACCTTCAAATCCATTAGATGATGCTCAGATCAGTCACTTGCCCAAGCACCATTTTTTTTTCCTTGTTCTCCACGTTCCCTGTCCAGACCCCTACTTCCTTTCCACTTGCTTAGTTTCACCAATCTCTTCTTCCACTGGCACCACACCATCTCTATCTCTAGCCCAGTTGGCTTCCCCTATTTGCCATTATCCACTACCATCACATCTGCTCCAGGTGATGCCACACCAGTTACCCAATTCGGTATGGCACCACACATTCTCTTCTAATAGTATCCAGCTATGCTAGCTTGACCCACCTTCATAGTCTAACCCTAGCTCCATCGGCATCATCTTCTCCATCATCTCCGACAAAACCTTCTCCCTTGTTTTCTATTTTACGAGAAAGTTAAGGAACTTTCCAGAAAAATTCCTACTTTGCCCTGAATTGAAAATTTTTATTTACATTTTTTGTCCTGTTAATGTTCTTATCTGGATTTTGTTCTGTTCATGTTCTCTTATCTGCATTCTGTGTTTTTCTCATTTAACCTAGGAACTGTTTAATTCGAATTTGTCATATTCAAGCTTAAGCAGATTAATGGTTTTGCTTTAATCACTGGAATCCTTTAATTTCCAATTTGTTTCAAGTCCAAATTTCAAAAAACTTTCAGATCTTGTTGTTAGGACATCCTATGGCTAGTTTATCATTATTGATCTTCAATTTGAGAATCTAAATTTAGATCTGAACTGTTAAATCTCCAATTTCTTATCTAGCCTAGATCTCTCACAATTTTTAGAATATGCCTAATCTCTCAAGAGGATCATTAATTAGAAGCATCAGAAACATGTTGATGAAGGCTGATTGTTGTGTGAGAGACTAGATTTGAAGAAATTGATGATAAGTTGTCTAGGGAAGTGAAATTTTATTATGTTTTTAGTTAAATTTCTATTTTCTTCTAATTACACCTTTGTAATTTCATTGATTAAACACATCTGACCCCTAATTTCACTTTTTTGTTAAGTTCTGTCATTTATTTTTAATTCTTGAATAATTAAATTTTATTAAAACTCCAATTTCTTAATGCAAGTCCCTATGTGATCAACCCGTACTTGCACACGCTATACTACAATAGCCCGTGCACTTGCAAAAAACACAGTAGAAATCTCCCAGCGAACATCCTTCTCAAGAAATTTGGGAGGATTGCTCCTAAGTTCTTAGGTTGAGATGGCCTAGAGGCAACAAATACTTGGTTGTTCAATGTGGAGAGGATCTTTGAGGCAGTGGTGGTATTGGAGGTTAGCTGAGTTGCGGTGGTCATATTTGTTCTTATAAGTGATGTAGTGTAGTGGCGGCCCATTGTTAGGAGTTTCTTTGATAGTATCAAAGTGATTACTTGGGACAACTTCAAGGTCATCTTTACAAAAAAAATTCTTCCTCCACATCTTTAGGAGAACATGGAGTTAGTCTTTATGACACTTGTGCAAGGCACAGAGACAGCAACACAATATGAGGTGGAGTTCTCTCAACTGTGCTGGTTCACGCCAGATGTGTATTCTATAGAACAAAGGGCGGCTCAAAAGTTTGTGCGAGGGTTGAATTTTCATTTAAAGCACTAAATTTTAATCTCATAGCCCACTATTGTACTACAGCCTGTGGAGCTTGCATCTATCTTAGAATGTGAGTTGAAAGATACTAGTAGGGATAGGGGCAGATTTGCTTGCCTTAAGCCATTGATAGGACGAGTTAGGAAGAAGAAGTTTGCCTCAAGGAGGATGTTTGAACAACTGGCCCAACTAGCACCTGGTTAAGTCAGGGACAGAGGCAGTGACCAAGGTATGTGTCGGAGGTGTTGGTGTCACCATTCAGGATAGCCTTGTTTTGGACCAGGACGATGTTTTAGCTATGGTCAACAAGACCACATGGCACAGGATTGTCCCAGAGCCAACAAAGTGGGATAGCCTCAGTGAGATCAGTGATGAGATCAAGCACCTTGTCAAGACCAAGTGCTTAGGAGTTAGGGACGAGTGTTCACTCTTAGTACCAACCAGGCTCGCGCATCTAACACTATCATGGAAGGTACTCTTATTATTATAGAGAGATATACGTGTGTTTATTGATCATGGATCCACCCATTCTTTCATCTTAGATATTTTTGCTACATGTTGAATGCTCCATCAAGTAGACTAGGATTTTTGTTGGAGGTTAGTGCACTGATAGGTGAACAGATGATAGTGTCAAATTTTGTCCAAGATATACCTATGCTTATCTTGGACAAGAGGAAGAGAGTAGATCTCATTATACTAGAGATGATGGATTTTGATATTATATTGTGCATGGACTGGTTAGTTGAGCATGAACCTCTAGTTGATTGTAGGAAGAAGCAAGCCACGCTGTATGCCCTAGATGGTGAGTTACTATGTTTTTAAGGGAGATTGATGTTGTAGGTGTGAGTATCGTCTTAGGGATGAGAGCACGCCTTATGTCTAGCAGTTGCTATGCTTACTTGGCCTACATAGAGGACAGGAGGAGCGAACACCCTGCAATGGGGAAATTGATGTGATGTGTGATTATAAGGATGTATTCCTAGATGAGTTCCCAGGGTTGCCACTTAGGAGAGAGATATGAGTTATTGCTTAGAGTAACTCTAATAAGTGTTTAATTTGGCATAAAAACCACCCAATTAGTACCCACATGTTACAACTTATAGGGGTAAATTAGAGTTGTTAAACCAAAATTCATAACACATGCATTTTTGACCTAATAATCCAAAAGTTTATTATTTTGTAAGTCTAGAAGCTAGTCCAAGGTAAGTATGTGATTAATCAATTTTTTTAAGGATTTAATTAGGACTTTTCACTTTTCGTAGGAAGTAAGATGGTAATCCAATGACCGAGATTGATGGGGATGAAATTGAATATCAAGACTAAAAGATTGAGTCAAAGCCTCAAAATCATCACTTCAACATAGACTAAAGGCCAAGAACATCTTGTGCGCCAGTAATGGATGTGATTAAAGGAGATAAAGATGGTCAAAGTGGGCCCATGAAGTAAGCCATGCATTCCCACCACCTTTGGATGGAAGCCACTTAAGCCACCTTGGCCATATAATCCAGGAAAGAAGGTGACAAGCTAAGTAGTTCAAGCCAAACCATACAAGCTACTAGAACCAAGGGTTTAAGTTAAGAAAACAAGGCAAGGAAGCTCCCTAAGCCAGCCATGAAGCTTAGCCAATGGAGCCTTTCAAGTGAGCCATATAAGTCATCATGCTAAGCTAAATGGAAGGCTAGGATTGGAGGAGATTCAAGAGAGTTATCCATGAGTTATATTGAAGATATGTAAGGGAAAATCTACTAAAATAAGAGGGACCCCCAAAGGAATCCAATGGCCAAAAAATTGTGCAATCATTAGTCAAACCACTACCACCTGCTAGTAGAGAAGGAGGTGGTAGTGGAAATCCAATAGACAATTTAATATAAAAAGAAATGAAACATTATAATTGCATTTAATTATGAAAACATGCAAAATACCTATAAATACCTCAAAAAAAAAAATCCCAAAAATATTCACAAAATTCTCTAGCCTCCCCCAAAATCTCAGCTCAAAACTCCTCCCCCTTCTCTATCTTCTCTGCCTTCTTACACACTCTCTCTTCTCTTTCTAATTGGAACAAAAGAACTAAATTTAATTAGGCACTTTGTTCCAAGATAAATCTCACAAATCCCACCATCCATACAATCCAAGACTCCCCTATCTACAAAACCTTAATCAATTTCGAGATCCAACGGTGAAATCAACAGAAAATCACAAAACAAGGGACTATCGGGCTATATTATCATCAACGGGTATTTTTCTCAAATTTGGCTTCAAATCCAAGTTTTTTCTTTAATCGGGTAGGTGGAATTGCTTCCTAAACTTATTTAATGTCATTTAATGAAATATTTATTTTTCTTTAATTAGTTTTATGTTAAAATTTGATAAATAAAGTAAGGACTACAACCCTCAATTTTGGATGATGGAGGGCTCATATAGAAAATCTGTAATGCCCAAGCAATTTATGCTATTTTTAACAAAAATAGGAAATGAACTGTGTTGAATGTTTAACCTTATTTAAAATAGTAAATGAAGGAATTTGTAAGGAAACTTGGTACCATTAGATTCTACTTGAAAAATGGAATCCAACTCCTCAAAGAACGCCGAAAACGAAGTTCATATAAAGAAGTTACGGCCATTTAAAGATCAGGGGCATTTCTGTACTTTAAACAGAAAACGAAAAAGAACGAAAACCGCAGGGGTTGTTTTGATAACGGCACCCCCTGTCATCTTCCTCCTCTAAACTTCTCTAGAAATCCCATTTCCAGAGGTTTCTGCCACCACCATAGCAGGGCTATAAAAAGCCCCATCTCCCCCTCTCCAAAAACGTGATTTTCTGGTCATTTAGGACTGGCGTTTCTGGCAAAAATCGGAAACCTAGTTCCCTGAGTTTTTCCGGCAACGGCTAGGTCGAGTTAGGCCAGCCATTCCTGTCTCCCCATTCCCCTCTCTTCTCTTGTTCCAGCCTTGCACGACATTGGGATTTTACCTTCATCGAGTTTTCCGGTGACAAAGGGTTTCAGAACCAGAACGAAGGTTCTAACACCGGCAATAGGCACTCCAAGCTACCCAGGTAAGCCTGTTCTTCCCTCTCTCTTGGGTTCTTCCACCTTTCAGGCTAGATCCATGCTGGATCTAGCCAATTTCATCCAGTTTCCAGCCAAATTCCTTGACCAAAAAAAGACCTCGCCGGTCCCAATCGGCTTTGCACGAACAAGGCGTCCTAGGGAAGCCATGCTCCATGTGCGCCTGGGACAGGGTCCCAGGGATGGGTTTTAGACATACGACAGTGCGTACACTATCCCAGGGGTAGCCTTCGGGTGCGCACGTGACATGGGGCACGGGTCCTGGTTCGACCAAGATGCACAAGGTGCCCTGGGAGCTGAGACGCGCCATGCTACACCAAAAGGTGCGTCCGTACGATGCCATCCAGGATGCGCGTCATAGCGCGTCGCTTGAGCATGAATGTGCGCATGCAAAACGCGGTCCATGGCACGGCCTTTGGGTGCACACGCACGTGAGGCGGTCACGGCTCAACCAGGATGCATGGGTGTCCTGGGAATTGGGACACGCGGACCTAATGAGACTTTAAAGTTAGGATCAGAGGGCAATTTACAGAGTTAACCATTGAATAGTAGATCCACATCATAGGATCTAGTCTGACAATAAATTAGGCAAAGACCCATGGACCCTAAAAGGCAAATCTAGTGATCTAATTTCTAAAAATAGATCAAAATTGATAAGGATTCCTTGTATCCATTCGTACCCAGGAGTTTATACATGAGACCCACGAACCGGTTGAGTGATGAAGGTTGCGACTCCAGGAGACTTCGAGGTAGGTGCTCTATCACTACTAGACTTTTTAAAAGAGCCATGATCGTTGTGAGAATGCATGTTTTAAGTATAAGTATATGGCTTGTTTAGCATGACTTATTTTATGACTTATTTAGCATATAAATGAATTCAACATGCATACAATAAATACATTATGCATAGACATGTTTTGCAAACAATGGCATATATTGCATGATTTGTGAGCATTGAGTTCTTGAAAAATTGTATGTCCATGAGGGTTACCAAAAGACGCTAGAGTGCCTAAAAGATGCTGGGTAGGCAGTTGTGAGGGACCCAAAGAGGATAGGTTTTGAAAAAGAGGTTTTTGCTTGTTTGATCATATATGATTTGGGCTAGTAAGCTCGTAGGCACTATGCCGAGAGGTCTGGGGTGGCCTCCCAGCCTCTACTACTATTAGGTGGAATGGGTACCATGCTCAAAAAGGGCATGTCCCTACATCAACTGCATGTGGTACAGGGGGCTACCACTGGTGTCACGACATTGGGTCGATGTGTCAGATGCCCCATGGAGGCTATGGTGCTGTGTCCCTAGGTACCCGGGGACCACACTGCGGCTAGGTCGTGGGCATAGTTGGACCCTATGGTTTGACTATTTACTTGCATTGCATATGGCATGACATGAGGTTGGTCGACCATACCATATATCCATGAGTTGGATTCAGTGGAGCATCTTATGCATATCATTATGTTTGTGATATATATGATACTTTTGATTTGGATTATGTGATTCTTTAAGTTGTCAATATTCCGATTCGACAATGGTTTTTAATATCGATTATTGAACATGGTTGTTCGAACATGCATATGATTTTAAACATAGCATGCATTGCAAAACTAGTAGTGATAGACTCCTACTGAGTGTAGTATATACTCACCCTATCCTTAACATTTTTCAGGATAGTTCCACTCACAATTAGAAGACGTCTCAAGAGATATTAGTGCTACAAGCAAGTGAATCAAACAGGAGACAATTATACATGTAAGTAAACTCTCTACTCTTTGGACATGTATTTGTATTTATTTAGAGTTGGACTGTGTGCTGTGACTTGATAGACCTGGGAAAAAACATTTATGATTTATGAAGTTTTTCAAAAACTACTTTGATTGCTGTGAAAGCAAATGACACTCGGGGTTTTCAAAATGAGTTTAAAACAAAAGGTTTTCCACTGCATTGCATGGTTTTTATAAAATGATTTTCAAATAGGGATGCATCCCGCCTTAGGAATTAGATATTGCATTTAAAAATGCATGAGAAAATCTGGGTCGTTACAAAATCTGAGCCATCCAACCAATCCATAAGGATCCAAAACCTCTATTATAGAAATTTCAATAAATTTATAGAGTTTTGAGCCCTTAATTGGAAAGGAATTGATTAGAGACCAGATGATGGGCGCGAATTGACCCTTCTGGCCGATCGGTCCACTCCGCCTGGTCAATCGGGACCATTTGTTTTACTAGGCCCAGATCAAATCTGAACCCTAAGAATGACTATGAACTTCACAGTCCAATTGTGGAGTCATCTGAACTCCAAATTTAGATCAGAAAGGTTCTATAGAATCCTTATCATGTGTATTAATTACTGAACTCATGAAATGTATGTTTTAAATTGTGTTTATTGATTGTAATTACAAAAATCTATAGTAATAGTAGTTGATCATGATCAAGATGATCCCAAAATAGAAATTTGAATTGACGAATGTGTTTAGAGGGTCCCAAAACATTATAGATCATGATCACAATATAATTTCTGGGTTTCTAGATGTAGTAAATAAACTAAAAACAATAAGATCAAATTTCATCCCTTAAAATGGGTTGAAATCTTAAAATCTCAATTCTAATCTCAATTTAACTCTAAATTGAGATTGAAAAGTTGGGATGGATTCTTTGTGATGAGTAGGACCTACTGAACATAGAAATTTTATATTTTAATACATGTAAAATTCTATTAATAAAGAAAAGTGCTACTAATTCTTATGATTTGTAAAATTTGGGATGATAAGAAAATTCAAATTATGGTGGATGAAGATCTGATCAAGAAGGATCAAGTCATTTGATGAGATGCATCAATGATCTAATAATGAAATCACATCAAGAAGATTTGTTAGATCTAAAGAAAAATGAAAGATTAAGATCTAAACCCTAAATGAGATGAGAAAATGAATAAGGAACAACTAAGATCATTGGATCATGATGGATGGTTATGGCATATTAGATTTTAATTTAAATTATTGAATGTTATTATAATTGTATTTTATTGTTTAGTAGAGTTAATTATAGATTTATTTATTTATTTATGCTTTAATGTTTATGTAATGGAAATTACATTGAAAATGAAATTAAATGAAATTAGAATAGAAGGACATTTACATGGAATGTATGACATGGACTTAATGATAGTAAGGGCCTTAGTTAGTAGGATAATATAAGGAATATAAATTCCTTGGTCCAAATTAGGAGAATAATGAAGCTCCATGAATGACATTTTAATGTTCATGAATTTAATTAAAATCAATTAGAAAGAGTACTTAGGGTTAACATGCTCATAGGAACCTTATGAAAGGTTGAGTTAAGGTCACCCTAGTGAATGATGAATATGGTGATTAAGGGGGTTCTCTAATAGAGCCATGCTCTTCCCCCACCTTCCATTGACATTTGTGAGGTCTAAATGCCTCCTTACATGAGGATTGAAGTAGCTACTTTGTGTTCAACCATTCAACTAGTAAGCCTTAGCCAATTTGACATGAGAGGAGCTGTCTATATTTAGGATGAAATAAGCTACCCTCAACTAGTAAAACATTAACTGGTTGAGTAATAATAATAAGAGCATAAAAGGTTAATAAATCATCTAATCCTAATAAAAGTTGTAATCAAGATAAGGATGATCAGACAAGATCCAGAGGATCTTGAATGGTAAAAAACAATAAGAATATTAATGTCATATTGTATTATGTATATGTAGAAATTATGTATGTATATGTAGAAAATTGTAGATAGAGAACCCAAACCCTTGATCAAACATGATTTAAGGAAAAATTAGGGCATCCCTTATAGGAATACAAACTTGTATAGAGAAATAACTTTATATGTATGGTTTGATAAATGTATGAATCCAGACCATGATGGGCAATGTGGAAGAATACCACATGAGATGTATGAATCAAGATACTACTTTGAGGCAGGTGGATGTACAAGAATGTATTAAGGATTCATCGGTGTACATACATGATCTTTTGTCTAGAATTATAGACCTTCATGATATAAGTATACTTGGTACCTTAGCATGATAACGATCCAATCACATGATCCAACCATATGATCCAACTAAGTGATTGAACTAAGTGATCCAACCATATGATCAAACTAAGTGATTCAACTAAGTGATCCAACCATATGATCTAACTAAGTGATCTAATCTCATAATCTAATTCAATTGATCCAATCTAATGATCAAATCAAATGAGGTGAAGGTAATGAGATGTGAAGACTATGGAAACCCTAAGAATAGGGCATAGAAAATATTCCAGCCTTAGTTAAACATACACATCGTCTGATATGTACAATGTATTTTACATACAAACATGGTGGCTTGTGATTTTGTTTTACAAAGTGCTAGGATGGGGATGCTATGCTAGGGAAGTTATGAGGGTTTTGCCACCTGCTTCTTGAAACGTATATGATGTATACCATGCCCAAAGAGAGGTTAAATGTCGAGTGGGGCATTCATGGGAAGGTCACCACTGTGATAGCCTGGTTTCCTCCCATGCGAACTTGGATTTGTTATTTCTGCAGTTGGTATCAATGGATTATTATATAGTTATCTAGGCGCTGTATGAATTGAGACTATGACATAGCAGTCCTAATGTATTTTACATTATGATACACATATGATAGGCATAGTGTAATGCCATGGCATGATGAGATTCCACTAGATGTGTTCCTGGAAAGAAAATCCCTATATGAGGATTGGCTGAATATTGAATTCCTAAGTTGAAGGATAGCTAGGGGAAGGAACAAGTTTTGAGCAATGTTCACTATTTTAACTAATTTATCCTATACTACATAAATAACATATATACTTTATGTTGAGATAACTCATGAGTGGGTAACCATAATGGAATAATGACTGAAGTATGTATTCTTATATTAGTGAAGTAGTATATTTTTGTAACCCCTAACAAGCATAGCTTGCTGAGGTATTGTAAATGCTTCAATGTTTACAATACCTCAAATACAAAGAAGGAGGGTTAGGAGCTCAAGACTGTAGAAGACTTGGAAGAATAATCAATTAGAGTATATCCCTTGAAGACATGTATAAATATTTGAGAGCATTGTAATGTATTGATAGTTTTTAATGTATGGTGAGGTTTCAAATTTGGATTATGTAATTTGGACAAATATTGTATTGATACCAAGCTGTACTGGATGGATTTTGGAATTTAATAAAAATATATTTCTTCCATGGGTTTTTTCAAAACAAGTTTTAAAGAAAAGAATTTTTGTTGTTTTGTTTGTGAATTTTTTTTACTAAGGGTGCCCTACCTTTGAAAAATGTATTATAAAATACGTTACAAAAATCGGGTCATCACAGTTGGTATCAAAGCCATTCATCCAGTCACAGTAGAATACCCTTATGTCCAATATGAAGATGACAATCCAATTAGAGGATGAGAAATAGTGAGTGAATAAGAAATAAGTTATTATTTGATAAGAATGAGTTATGTGATCAACTCATTAGTCAAGGACGAGTATAGAAAGAGTTAAACTCATTAGTTGAGGATGAGTATAGAAAGAGTTAGTGTGATGAAGGAATAGTAAAGTACAAGTAGATATTACTTAGTAAAAGGACTAGAAATACTACTTAGTAAGTAAGAATCCCAATAGAGGGAATAGTAAGACGTAGAAATCAATAAGGAAAGCCTTACAGGGGATAAAGATGTAATGTATGATATTCAGGTCTAACCTAAAGTCCTGAGTAAACATACATAAGTAGAAATAAAGTACACCAATACTAGTATGTGTATAACTATTATTAAGTGAAAGAATGGAGATTAAGAGTAAGAAGTGAGAAATTGGAAGAATTATGATGGAAATAGTGTAGAAGGAAAAACTTCAACCTTTATAGGAAAAGCAAAATAAAAATTTATGAGAAATAGGTGCTAAGGATGAAACTTTAGAATTATTATAAAATTTGAAATTAATATTAAATATATAAAGAAATATAAATCTAAGAGTTATAATTGCTACATATATAGTATTATGGGAATTAGTTAAATGGAATTAGTCATTAAAATAGAGATGATATTACTTGAAAGGAAATTGAGGAGATAGGTAAGAAATTTCAAAATTTGTAAATGAGGATAGTTTTAAATAAAGATGAATAAGGAGATAAGTAAGTATTTTCTCTCCAAAATTAGTAAAGGCAAATGGTTTAATAAAGGGATGATGAAGTTTTAGAACATGAAGAGATGATCTTCAAAATTAGAATAAAATGAAAAGGAGGAAGAGAGTTAGATATGTTGAAAGGGAAAAAATATAATCCCAAACTTATTAAGAAAGATAATTGGACCATGAGAATATATGGTTAACAAAATTATAGCCCTATGTATGGTACAACAAATATGAAATCACTATGTTAGAAATTATATTGGTTTGACAAATCAATTGTGGAAATTAGCACAAAAGGATTATCAAGGATTAGAGGAATATTGATATGATAATTTTGGTGATATTGAAAATAATTTTGGGACTATAGTAAAGAGAAGTACATTTGGTATAGATGGTGAAATGATTATGGAAAATAAAAACAAAGACAAATATTGATATGATTATTTGGGAAAAATATAGTTATTGATTATCATAAAGAGGAGTACATCTTATTGATCATGGCAAATAAAGAGTTATATATAAATAGAGATATTGATTCCATGTACATGATAGAGTTGGTGATATTGAAATATTTAAGAAAAATAGTCAGGAGAAATATATTTTGGAGGAATGGTGAAATAAAACATGAGGAATGAAGACCTATAAACAAATATTGGTTGTTAAATTTAAGTTTAAAGATGATTATGAATGAGGGTATGAATCCAAATTTTTGGAGAAATAAGTGGTTAGAAATTTTAAGATATTTTGAAGATTTTCAATCTTACATGAGATTGAGTGAGGAAATACCTATAATAGTGCAGGAAAAGAACATCAAATTATTTAAATGAGTTGAAAGAACAAATTTTAAGAATTAGGAGTGATTATAGGAATTTACATTGTGAAAGTAACAAATTCTTTGGGAAAAGAAAAAGGAAGGATCAGTGTGAGGATGCATCAAATATAAATGATGTTAATGAGGAATTTAAGTACCCTTTACTCTATAAGGATGAGCATTTCCAAATTTATTATCATCAATTGGGAATTAGAAAATGAAACATCATAGTATGAAACCAAAACAAATTTTAAGTTATATAAGTTGGATAAAGGATATTCATGAATTTGAGGAGAATGAAATAGATTAGATGAAGTAGTGATGATATATGGAAATGGATTTGAGGAAATCAAGAACATTTATGGAATATAGGTTAGGGTCATATGAATTTTAAGGATGATATGGCATGTGACCCAACAAAGGTGGAAGATGATACTAAACTATGAAATGACAATGACAATTAAAGAAATTTATCTCTTGTTGATTGTTTAACATAAGGATATTCTTGTAGTGCAATCTTGTTGTTGGTTACATAAACCCTAAAAAGAGTTTATAGTAGATTGTTGAGAATTGAAGAATATATGATAAATTGTGGAGATTGTAAAGGTTTGAGAATGGATGACTACAAAGTCAATATGGACTCTTTTAATGGGAATTATCAAGAATACTTCAAATAAAGGGGTAGTATGATATGCAAAAGATTATGAGGCATGCTTGAAAGGAGCATGAGGAAATTCATAATCTAGAAATTTTGAAGCCTATGATATATATATATATATATATATATATGAAAGGGAAAGAGATAACAAGAGAGGATAAGGAATATATAGGAAGATTTAAATGATATAATCTTGGAAGGAGAAATGTAGAAAGTTAAGTATTATAATAAAATGGCACACAAAGGGTGTTACAAAAATAATGGATAGGATGATAATGAGGAAAGAATCATTACAAGGAAACTATTCTTCAAAAACAGAATTTGAAAAGAAATGGTCAATTAGAAGGAAATAGTAAAGAAATATGAATTTTAGAGTAGAAATGAAGTAATCACTTCCAAATAATGGAAGGACAAGGAAAGATAAAATTACTTCCAAATATTGGAAGATTGTGTAATGGTCGAGCAATTTACGCTATTTTTAACATAAATTGGACATTCTATGGGAAATAAACTATGTTAAATTTTTTTACTTTATTTAAAATATTAAACAAAGGAATTTGTAATAAAACTTGGTACCATTAGATTTTACTCAAAAAATGGAATCCAACGCCTCAAAGAACGCCTAAAACGGAGTTCGTATGAAGAAGTTACGGCGGCCGTTTAAAGATTAGGGGCATTTTTGTAATTTAAATTAAAAACGAAAAAGACAGAAAACGCCTGGGGCCATTTTGATAACGGCACCCCATCTTCTTCTTCCTCTAGACGTCTCCAGAAACCCTGTTTCCAGAGCTTTCTTCCACTGCCAATGGCGGCACCGCCATTGGTAGCACCACCATAGCAAGGCTATAAGAAGCCCTTTTCCCTCCTCCTCAGCCGTCCCTTTATCCTCCACTTTCTCCGACAGTTTAAGGGATGATTTCGGTAGCTAGGGTTTCAGCGTGAAGAAACCCCACCTCCAGCAATGGGCACCGATCCAAACCTACCCAAGTAAGCCCCTCACGATCCCCCTCTATTTTCCCTTCCTCCCTATCTAGATCCACGCCGGATTTGAGTCTTTTTCGGCTAGGAAGCACGAAATAAAACCCAGACTCGATGGGTCTGCTGACCCATCGAGCCAGACATCGCCTAGGGTCCCCCTCCTCTTCCCTTCCACTCCCCCAGGTCAGATTTAGGCCGGATCTAGCATTTTCCAGCTGGAAATCGCAGGACCCAGGATTGGACCAACAAAGGAGACGATCCTAGGTGTGAATGCGTGATGCATGGTGCATGATGCACAACCGACTGAGCCCCACGGACGGACCTCAGGCACACAATTGTGCACGGGCGCGCGCGATTATGTATGGGCGTGGCCTCGGTACGTCCCAGGCGCAGTCCTGGTTCAACCGGGATGCATGGCTGGCCCGGGAGCCAAGGAGCATTTCGCCTACGCCAAAGGCGCGTTCGCGCAATGCCATCTAGGACACACATCATAGTGCATCGCTTAGGCATGCATGTGAGCGTCCAAACGCTGTCCTTGGCACGACCTTTGGGTGCGCACGGCGTGCATGCATGGGCCCTGGTTCGACCAGGGTGCACACACGTCTTGGAAACCGTGATGTGCAGACCTAATAAGACTATAAAATTAGGATGATTGGACCATTTATAGAGTCTAACCATTGAAAAGTAGATGCATATCATAGGATGTAGCCTAACAATGAATTAGGCAAGGACCCATGGACCCTAAAGGGCAGATTTAGCGATCTAATTTCTAAATAGATCGAAATTGATAAGGACTCCTTGTTATCCATTCATATCGAGGAGTTTATAAATGAGACCCAGGGTCGGGTTGAGTGATGAAGGACGTGACTCCAGGAGACTTCGAGGTAGGTGCTCTATCGCTACTAGACTTTTTAAAAGAACCCATGATTGTTTTGAGAATGCATGTTTTAGGTTTAAGTTATATGACTTGTTTAGCATGACTTAATCTTATAAATGAATTCAGCATGATTTAATCTTATAAATGAATTCAGCATGCATGTGACAAATACATTATGCATAGACATGTTTTGCAAACAATTGCATATATTGCATGATTTGTGAGCATTGAGTTCTTGAAAAATTGCATGTCCATGAGGGTTACCAAAAGACGCTGGAATGCCTAAAAGATGCTAGGTAGGCAGTTATGAGGGCCAGGCAGTTGTGAGGGAACCAAAGAGGATAGGTTTTGAAAAAGAGGTTTTTGCTTGTTTGATTGTATATGATTTAGGCTAGTAAGCTCATGGGCGCTATGCTGAGAGGTCTGGGGTGGCCTCCCAGCCTCTACCACTATTAGGTAGAATGGGTACCATGCCCAAAAAGGGCATGTCCCTACATCGACTGCATGTGGTACAGGGGGCTACCACTGGTGTCACGGCACTGGGTTGATGTGTCATATGCCCCATGGAGGCTATGACTGAGTGTCATCAGGTTACCGGGGACCACACGGCGGTGAGGTCATGGACCTAGTGGGCCCTATGTTTTCATGGACTTACTTGCATTGCATATGGCATGACATGAGGTTGGTCGACCATACCATACCATATATCCATGAGTTGGATTCAGCTGAGCATCTTATGCATATCATTATGTTTATGATATATATATGATACTTTCAACTTGGATTATGTGATTCTTTAAGTCGTCAGTATTCCAATTCGACAATGGTTTTTAATATCGATATTGAACATGATTGTTCAAACATGCTTATATTTCAAAGAGCATATGATTTTAAACCTAGTATGCATTGTAAAAGTAGTAGTGATAGACTCCTACCGAGTATAGTATATACTCACCCAAATATATAACATTTTTCAGGACAGCTCCATTCACAAGTAGAAGACACCTTAGGAAATGTTAGTGCTACGAGCAAGTAAATCAAAAAGAGACAATCACACTTATAAGTAAACACCTTACCCTTTGGACATGTATTTGTATTTATTTACAGTTGGGCTATGAGCTATGACTAGATAGACCTGGGAAAAGCATTTATGATTTGTGAAGTTTTTCAAAAAACTACTTTGGTTGTTGTGAAAACAAATGATACTCGAGGTTTTCAAAATGAGTGTAAAACTAAAGATTTTCTGCTACATTGCATTGCTTTTATAAAAATGGTTTTCAAATAGGGATGCATCATGCCTTAGGAATTAGATATTGCATTTAAAAATGCATGGGAAAACCCAGGTCGTCACAGTTGGTATCAGAGCCCAGGTTTTATCCTTTCACAACCAGTCCAGCATGTCCAAGGGTCATAGACAATAGAGAAAATCAAGAAGAAGTAGTAGTAGAGATGACTACTTCTATTTGAGGATTACAATATTAATGCTCAAGGCATTTCACTATAAACAAATAGGTGAAAAAGGAGATGGGCCTGGCAAATACATAGATATTGGATGGTTTAAATCTTATCAATAAGGATTGTTGTGCAGTGGTGCAAATAGGGAAACTCATATATAAATTTGATTATGATGAGAATAATGAAGGAAGATGTTGGTGAACGTGTTAGTAGATAATTTTGACCTGTAATAGATCAATCTCACCAAAGATAAGAACATCGAAGAACCTAGATGGCTATCTTACCATCATAAAGAATATCAAAATATGAGTACATTATCACAAGGATATGATATGAGTATGTAATGCCCAAGCAATTTACGCTATTTTTAACAAAAATTGGACATTTTATGGGAAATAAACTGTGTTAAATGTTTTACTTTATTTAAAATAGTAAACGAAGGAATTTGTAAGGAAACTTGGTACCATTAGATTCTACTTAGATTCTACTCGAAAAATGGAATCTAACGCCTCAAAGAACGCCGAAAATGGAGTTCGTAGGAAGAAGTTACGTCCGTTTAAAGATCAAGGGCAGTTCTGTAATTTAAATAGAAAACGAAAAAGAACGAAAAATGTAGGGTACCATTTTGATAAAGGCACCCCCTGTTGCCTTCCACCTCTAGCTTCCTCCAGAAACCCTCCTTTCATGATTTTTCTAGAAAACACAGGGGAAATGGCGGCACCGCCATTGAGGGGCACTGCCTTCTTCCCTCTATAAATACCCCATCTCCCCCCTCTCCAAAACATGATTTTTCTAGCTATTTTGGGACTGGGGTTTTGGAAAAAATTGGAAACTCGTCTCAACCCAACTCCTTGTGTTTTTTGGCAACGGCCAAGCCCGAGTCAGGCCAGCCATTCCCGTCTCCCCAATTCCCCTCTTCTCTTTTCCAGTCTGGCATTGGGGTTTTTCCTTAATCGAGTTTCCCAATGGCCTAAAGTTTCAGAACCAGAATGGGGTTCCACCACCGGCGTTAGGTGCTCCATGGCTTCCCAGGTAAGTAGTCCTTCCCTCCCTCTTGGGTTCTTCTCCCTTTTAAGCTAGATCCATGCTGGATCTACTGTTTCCAGCAGGTTTTCTAGTCACAGCTCACAACCTAACTGTAATTAAATACATGTCCAAAGGGCAGAGAGTGTTTACTTATGAGTATAATTGTCTCCTTTTCATTTTTCTTGCTAGTAGCACCAACATAGGTGTCCTCTACTCGTGGATGGAACTATCTTGAAAAATGTTAAGGATAGGGTGATTATATACCATACTCAGTAGGAGTCTATCACTACTAGTTTTACAATGCATGCTATGTTTAAAATCATATGCTCTTTAAAACATGTGCATGTTCGAACAATCATGTTCAATATCGATATTTAAAACCATTGTCAAATTGGAATACTGATGACTTGAGGAATAGCATAATCCAAGTCGAAAGTGTCATATACATATATATCATAATCATAATGATATGCATAAGATGCTCCATTGAATCCAACTCATGGATATATGGTATGGTCGACCAACCTCAAGTCTGCCATATGCAATGCAAGTAAATCCTGGGCCCAACTATGCCCACGACCTCGCTGCCGTGTGGTCCCCGGGTACCTAGGGACACGGGGTCATATGCCTCCACGGGACATATGACACTTTGACCCAGTGTCATGACACCAGTGGTAGTCCCCTATACCACATGCAGTTGAAGCATAGCGCCCATGAGCTTATTAGCCCAAATCATATAAGATCAAACAAGTGAAAACCACTTTTTCAAAAGCTGTCCTCTTCGGGTCCCTCACAACTGCCTGACCCTCACAACTGCCTACCCGGCGTCTTTTAGGCACTCCAGTGTCTTTTGGTAACCCTCAAGGACATGCAATTTTTCAAGAGCTCAATGCTCACAAATCATGCAATATATGCAATTGTTTGCAAAACATGTCTATGGTTTTTATAAAATGGTTTTCAAATAGGGATGCATCCCGCCTTAGAAATTTAGATCTTGCATTTAAAAATGCATGGGAAAACCCGGGTCGTCACAGTTGGTATCAGAGCTCAAGTTTTATCCTTTCACAACCAGTCTAGCATGTCCAAGGGTCATAGACAATAGAGAAAATCAAGAAGAAGTAGTATAAATAGAAGTAGTAGAGATGACTACTTCTATTTGAGGATTACAATATTAATGCTCAAGGCATTTCACCATAAACAAATAAGTGAAAAAGGAGATGAGTCTAACAAATACTTAGACATTGGATGGCTTAAATCTTATCAATAAGGATTATTGTGCAGTGGTGCAAATATGAAAACTCATATATGGATCATATTATGATGAGAATAATGAAGAAAGATGTTGGTGAACATGTTAGTAGATAATTCTGGCCTGTAATAGATCAATCTCACCAAAGATAAGAACATCGAAGAACCTAGATGGCTATTTTACCATCATAAAGAATATCAAAATATGAGTACACCATCACAAGGATATGATATGAGTATGATAGGGAATGTAAAAGACAGACTTTGAAAAGATTTTGATGATAATTTAAGAGGGATGAGATGCAAGATGATATTAGGAGATAACTGTGACTCGTACTAGGTCACAAAGGTATGGATCCTGAAGGACTTAGCTCAAATTTGGATACCTTAATTGGAGTCTTATGAAGAGTGAAGTGCTATCGACTAATAACTACCTGAGTATTATGGAGCAAATCAGAAGATGTATACAAGTGACATATTATGTGATTAAGAGAAACATAACACGAATATAATAGGGAAATGAATTCACCGAGTTATCAAAAGATTTTGATGATAATACTAAGGATAATAATAGATTGATCCGAACATGAACTTGTAAGAAAAATATAGCGTGATCAAAACGTCAATGCCATTATTAAGACATTTTATGATTTTTTGTGAGGCTATAGGCAATTGAGGATTTCAATGATCTTAAGATAGTTTAGAATTTCTTAGAAGCATTCAATTTATCATATCTGTTAAGTAAAGGAGTAGATGCAATATCGATTATATACAACAAAGCTCATGAAGACATTGATCTAGGTAGACAAAAATAAGGATTTTGAAGAAAAGAAAGAAAGAGATAGAGATGTAACTACCAGTATTCAATGAATATTGAATATTCAAAAGAAAAAGGTCATGACTTTATTAAGGAAAGAATAGATCCATAGAAATCTTTCATCTTGAATCAAGTGGGAAGATAAACCAATCAACGTCGAAGGAATGATGATAGATGAGTTGGTGATCTTATTGTAAAAGAGTATAAAAGAGAGAAAGCATATGGGGTTTAAGACTTTGAGTAGAGTATCGAATTTCAGGAGATTATGTGACAAAAAAATTTTCAAAGTAGAATGGTGACCAACTAGAAATTAAATTTTACAAATGGTTTGATATCAATTATTACAATTAGATTCTTATCCATTAGCTTATGGGGAGCACCAATAGATATAGTCCATAAAAAGGAAAATTTGGTGATATCCCACCTTGCTAATAAAGTATATTGAAAAAGGAATTAAGCTGGGACAGTGATTTGTCCATTATTTAGTCATTACCTTTAGAGTACTGTTGACTAAATAAAGGTATCCCACCCTAATTAATCAAGTATGTTAGTATCTATGAATTAGTAGTCAAAGTTATATACTCAGAGAAATATTATAAGTATTTAGACATGAGTTTTCCCTGAAAGAAGTTATTTGTTAGACTAAGATATTTGAGAGTCTGAGGTTAGTTAATTAAACTACTTCATGGAAGAGCTACAAGTACAATAAATATAGTAACAACTGAGACAGAAGCAAAAATAAGGAGCAATCTCCACCAGTGAGACAAATTCTTCCAAACCTAAATAGATACCATGACAAACCATAGAAATCATTGTGGGTCTAAAAGATGTTGCTGACTTGGATTGAAAAGAAAGGTAGATAAGTACTGATCACTTAAGAGCCCCTTGAGTTTATGACAAAGATATATCTGGGAAGAGACCAATAGGTAATCAAATAAAGTCTTTCTATGTGTCTACAAATATGTACCATGCTTACCTAAGTGTTTTTTCAAATTTGATGATTTAACAACTTCAGCATAACTTGATGTAGTAGCTATTGAATGAGAACTGCTAGTATAAGCTAAGTATGAGGAGGCACTTGAAGGATAAAATTTGAGGGATTGAGAAAATCACTACTTATGAGTATACCTCCTGACAATACAGACTGCATGGTTGACGATAAAGCCTTGATAAAAGATTAAACAATATATTGGCATGGGGAATGAAAGGAGAAAAGGTGAGATGGCTAGCACACTATAAGGTGAAGAATTAATGTTACGTTGCCTTTAGACAAATAGTTAGTTGTTATGTGTATATACCAAGTACAAAAAATTGATTGAAAGAATTTCTTAAGGACTAACCCTACTAGATTGAGTATAGAACTTGTGGACTGAAAGATTACGAAGAAAGCAATCAAGCAAAGAAAGGACAAAGAGGATGATGACAAAGGATTCAACCATGACCTAGTAAGGGTACTCGGTTATGAATAAGAGAGTTTTTGCTTTGCATAAATGGGAACATTATTGGAAATCCTAATGACAAATTGATGTGAATAGTAAGATAAGGCCTCTAGACGAGAACATTTGACCCATAATGAAGAATCGACCATTAACATTTGACATGAGAAAAGCGTTTAATGAATTCAATAATTATGAAACTAGATATGGAGTTAGGACATTTTACTTTCAGTATATGATAAGGTCCTCCATGGAAGAAGCTACTAATTGGCTTTCATGAGTTTATTTTGAATGTAATTTTGGTCGTGGAATCAAGTCACATATGGAAAATGATAGACAGTTGAAATTCAAAGTTAATCAAGGGTTTGGTTGTAGAGCACATGATACCATGTCAGTTATTGAAGTATCTTGGGGACAAATATAAAAGATAAGAAGCAAAGTTAGACATAATAGAAAGAAGGTAATTTTTTGGACTCTTACTAATGACATACAACCAACCATTAAAAGGAGATGTGGATGATGAAGAGATCACTAGAAGAAAGACAAAGAAGAAAAAGGGCTCATCCTATGATATTCAAAAAGGACTATGAGAAATAAGATAATATGATCTTGAAAGAAGTATGGAGTAATTTATACATGAATAAAGAAGCATGATCCTACGATGAGACTATCCTATACATGATGAGAAAAGTATAGGCATCTAAGGATTTTGAGATAGAAGAATTACCGCTAGAAACCTATATTGTTAAACTGGCACATATGAGAGTATGCATTAGAGTATGCAGCGAAAGCGGCTCTTATAGGTAAGACCTTGTAGAAGGAACAATAAAAATGATAAGTTGAGGTTGAGCCTAGAGTTGATTCCTAAGGGGAGAATGCATTCACTAAGAAGTTATCTAAGAGACAAAATACCTTGAAGATGATAATTTATGGAATTTCGAGGACAAAATTCATTTAAGGGGGTAATAATGTAATGCCCGAGCAATTTATGCTATTTTTAACAAAAATTGGACATTTTATCAGAAATAAATTGTGTTAAATATTTTACTTTATTTAAAATCTTAAACAAATAAATTTGTTAGGAAACTTGGTACCATTAGATTTTACTCGAAAAATGGAATCCAACGCCTCAAAGAACACTGAAAACGGAGTTTGTATGAAGAAGTTACGACCATTTAAAGATTAAGGGCATTTCTATAATTTAAATTAAAAACGAAAAAGACAGAAAACGCTGGGGGCCATTTTGATAACGGCACCCCGTCTTCATCTTCCTCTAGACTTCTCCAGAAACCCTATTTCGAGAGGTTTCTGCCACTGCCATAGCAAGACTATAAAAAGCCCTTTTCCCTCCTCCTCAGCCGTCCCTTTATCCTCCACTTTCTCTGACGGTTCAAGGGATGATTCTGGCAGCTTGGGTTTTAGCGTGAAGAAACCCCACCTCTGGCAATGGGCATCGCTCCAGACCTGCCCAGGTAAGCCCCTCATGAGCCCCCTCTATTTTCCCGTCTTCCTTGTCCATATCCACGCCGGATCTGAGTATTTTCCGGCTAGGAAGCACGAAGTAAAACCCAGACTCGATGGGTCTGCCGACCCATCAGCCAGACATTGCCCAAGGTCCCCCTCCTCTTCCCTTCCACTCCCCCAGGTTAGATCCAGGCCAGATCTAGTGTTCTAATTTCTAAATAGATCAAAATTGATAAGGACTCCTTATTATCCATTCATATCCAGGAGTTTATAAATGAGACCCAGGGTCAGGTTGAGCGATGAAGGACGCGACTCCAGTAGACTTCGGGGTATGTGCTTTATCGCTACTAGACGTTTTAAAAGAACCCATGATTGTTTTGAGAATGCATGTTTTAAGTTTAAGTTATATGACTTGTTTAGCATGACTTAATCTTATAAACGAATTCAGCATGACTTAATCTTATAAACGAATTCAGCATGCATATGACAAATACATTATGCATAGACATGTTTTGCAAACAATTGCATATATTGCATGATTTGTGAGCATTGAGTTCTTGAAAAATTGCATGTCCTTGAGGGTTACCAAAAGATGCTGGAGTGCCCAAAAGACGCTGGGTAGGCAGTTGTGAGGGACCCAAAGAGGATAGGTTTTGAAAAAGAGGTTTTTGCTTATTTGATCATATATGATTTGGGCTAGTAAGCTCGTGGGCACTATGCCGAGAGGTCTGGGGTGGCCTCCCAGCCTCTACTACTATTAGGTGGAATGGGTACCACGCCCAAAAAGGGCGTGTCCCTATGTCGACTGCATGTGGTACAGGGGACTACCACTGGTGTCACGGCACTGGGTCAATGTGTCATATGCCCCGTTGAAGCTATGACCGAGTGTCCTCAGGTACTCGGGGATCACATGGCGGCGAGGTCATGGGCATAGTGGGCCCTATGTTTTCATGGACTTGCTTATATTGCATATGGCATGACATGAGGTTGGTCGACCATACCATACCATATATCCACGAGTTGGATTCAGCTGAGTATCTTATGCATATCATTATGTTTATAATATATATATATATATATGATACTTTTGACTTGGATTATGCGATTCTTTAAGTCGTTAGTATTCCAATTTGACAATGGTTTTTAATATCGCTATTGAACATGATTGTTCAAACATGGACATGTTTCAAAGAGCATATGATTTTAAACGTAGCATGCATTGTAAACCTAGTAGTGATAGACTCCTATTGAGTATAGTATATACTCACCCAAATATATAACATTTTTTAGGATAGCTCCATTCACGAGTAGAAGATGCCTTAGGAAATGTTAGTGCTATGAGCAAGTAAATCGAAAAGAGACAGTAAGTAAACACCCTACCCTTTGGACATGTATTTGTATTTATTTATAGTTGGGCTATGAGCTGTGACTGGATAGACCTGAGAAAAACATTTATGATTTGTGAAGTTTTTCAAAAAACTACTTTGATTGTTGTGTAAACAAATGACACTTGGGGTTTTCAAAATGAGTGTAAAATTAAAGATTTTCTGCTACATTGCATTGTTTTTATAAAAATGGCTTTCAAATAAGGATGCATCCCACCTTAGGAATTAGATATTGCATTTAAAAATGCATGGAAAAACCTGGGTCGTCACAGATTGTTACAAAGGAAAATAGTTGAAATTATAGAATCCAATCAATATGTCATTTTGATAGATAGTCTAAGGAATATACATATTAAGAAAGCTATGTCCAAACTATATATGTTAAAAGGAATGAGGATGAGCAATAGAAGTTAGAATGGAAAAATGTGAAGTATGGAAAGATTGGTGAAAATGATGAGTAGAAATTTAGTTTACCAATTAAGGGAAATAGAAAGTTTTGAGACAAAATAATAGCTCAGTTAAGAGTTATTAATCCTCTTGGAAAGACTAGTAAGAATCAGCTTAAGTTAGTAGTGCATAAGCAGGGTTAGTCATGTGTGAGCAATTTTAATTGGAATCAACTATATGATTTATGCATTTGAGGAGAAGGTAGTATGAGAAATGAATGAAAGGAAATAGGATTTCCTTAAGTGGCAAGGCCACATGAGTAAAGATATGAAAGAGCTGTGAAAACTCATAAGTGAGTTGATATGAAAATTTTGGGGACAAAATTTTTGTAAGGAGGGTAGATTGTAACACCCCTAAATTTTGTAAGGAGATTGAATAAATAATGAAATTGAAAATTTCAAGAAAATTTAGGCTAGAATATTAGGGTTACTAAAAATGCACTTCTCATAGAAGTTGAATCAAGGTATAAGACTAGTATAATTGAAAACATATTCGACGAACCCTTCAGAATGACTGTAAGCATGACAAATTCTAAGTTCGGATGAATTTTTTTATTTTTCTTCATTTTTTAAAAATAAAAAGGATAAAATGGTAATTTTGCTAATAAACGAGACCTAAGATGTCAAAATTAGAATGTACTTAGAAATATAAATCCAACGCCACTAAGTATGCCTAATTCCAAGTTCTAGAGAATAAAATAGATTTTTCCATAAAAGGGCAAAATGGCCTTTTCACACATCCGTAGGGCTCACAAGGGACCCCCAAAGGAATCCAATGGCCAGAAAAATGTGCAATCATTAGTCAAACCACTACCACCTGCTAGAGGAGAAGGAGGTGGCAGTGGGAATCCAAAGACAATTTAATATAAAAAGAAATAAAACATTATAATTGCATATAATAATGAAAAACACCGAAAATGCTTGCAAATACCTCAAAAAAAAAAAAATTCCCAAAAAAAATTCACAACATTCACCATGAAATTCCCTAGCCTCCCCCAAAATCTCAGCTCAAAACTCCTCCCCCTTCTCCCTCTTCTCCACCTTCTCTCTCTTTTCTCCCTTCTTACACACACACTCTCTCTCTTCTCTTTCTAATTGGAACAAGAGACCTAAATTTAATTAGTCACTCTATTCCAATATGAATCTCACAAATCCTACCATCCATACAATCCTAGACTCCCTTACCTACAAAACCCCCAAATCAATTTGGACATCCAACGGTGAAATCAATAGAAAATCACAAAACAAGGGACTATCGAGCTATATTATCAACAACTGGTATTTTTCTCAAATTGGGCTTCAAATCTAAGCTTTTTTTCTAATCAGGTAGGTGGAACCACTTCCTATACTGATTTAACGTTGTTATATGAAAATTTTAATTTTCTATAATTAGTTTTGTGTCAAAATTTGTAAAAATAAAGGACTAGAACCCTCAATTCTGGATGATGGAGGGCTCAAAAGAAAAATCTGAGCTATCCAATAGATCCAGAAGGGTCCAAAACCCCTAGGGTGGAAATTTTAATAAACTTTATAGAGTTTTGAGACCTTAATTATAAAAGAGTTGATTGGATGGTGCAAGCGGACTGTCCGATCTTCCTCAAAAGGATTGGTTCCTGGGATGCTTTGGAGGATGTCACATGGAAACGCGCCCTGTGGGAGCATTTACGGCCCCATGCCACTTGCAAAGCTGTCTAGAAGGAACGGCCTTGCAATCGTGCCAGTCCTAGGTGGAATGCGTCACGCGTGCGTCTCGGTGACAAGAGCATGCTGACCCTTTCTCTCGACCGACCCGCTCTACCTGATTGATCCAGGCCATTCCTTCTTATGGGCCTAGATCAAATTTGGACCCTAGGAATGATTGTAAACTTCACAATCCAATTCTAGAGTCATCTGAACTCCAATTTTAGATCAAAAAGTTTCTATAGAATCCTTATCATGTTTATTGGCTACTAAACTCATTAAATGTATGTTTTAAATTGTATTTATTGATTATAATTACAAAAATCTGTAGTAACAATAGTGGATCATGATCAAGATGATCCCAAAATAAATATCTGAATTGATGGATGTGTTTAGAGGGTCCCAAAACCTTAAGGATCATGATCACAATAGAATTTCTAGGTCTCTAGATGAAGTAAATATCCAAAAATAGTAAGATCAAATTTCAGCCCTTTAAATGGGCTAAAATCTTAAAATCTCAATTCTGATCTCAATTTAACTCTAAATTGAGATTGAAAAGTTGAAATGGATTCTTTATGATGAGTAGGACCTACTGAACTTAGAAATTTTATATTTTAATGCATGTAAAATTCTGTTAATGAAGAAAAGTGCTACTAACTCTTATGATTAGTAAAATCTGAGATGATCAAACCATTCAAATTATGTTGGATGATGATCTAATAATATTCTAACCTATATAAATGGGTTAGATGTAATTAAATTGGCAGATCTCAAGAGATCTAGCCTTAAAAGTAGTAAAACCCATAAAAATGAATGGAAATATCCTTGATCAACTAGATCAAGGATGATTGGATAGTATGAATATGTTTGGATGAAGATATTAGGTTAAGATTATATGGATTTATGGACTAGATGATGATGATTTGGGATAGATCAAGATCTATGCCCTTAAATTGGATAAAATGAATTAAGATCCAATCAAGAAGGATCAAATCATTTGATGAGATGCATCAATGATCTAATAATGAAATCACATCAAGAAGATGTGTTTGATCTAAAGGAAAATGAAAGATCAAGGTCTAAACCTTGAAAGAGATGAAAAAATGAATAAGGATCAACTAAGACCATTGGATCACGATGGATAGTTATGGTATATTAGATTTTCATTTAAATTATTGAATGTTATTATAATTGTATTTTATTATTTAGTAGAGTTAATTGTAGATTTGTTTATTTATGCTTTAATGTTTATGTAATAAAAATTACATTGAAAATGTAATTAAATGAAATTAGAATAGAAGGACATTTACATGGAATGTATGACATGGACTTAATGATAATAAGGGCCATAGTTAGTAGGATAATATAAGAAATATAAATTCCTTAGTCCAAATTAGGAGAATAATGAAACTCCATGAATGACATTTTAATGTTCATGGATTTAATTAAAATCAATTAGAATGAGTACTTACGGTTAACATGCTCATAGGAACCTTCTAAAAGGTTGAGTTAAGGTCACCCTAGTGGATGATGAACATGGTGGTTAAGGGGTTCTCTAATAGAGCCACACTCTTGCCCCACCTTTCGTTGATGTTTGTAAGGTCTAAATGCCTCCTTACATGAGGATTGAAGTAACCACTTTGTGTTTAGCCATTAAGCTAGTAAGCCTTAGTCAATTAGAAATAAGAGGAATACATACTTATAGGAATACATACATGTATAAAGAAATAACTTTATAAGTATGGTTTGACAGATGTATGAATCTAGACCATGATGAGTAATGTGGAAGAATGCCACTTAAGATGTATGAATCCAGACCATGATGGGCAATGTGGAAGAATACCACTTGAGATGTATGAATCAAGATACTACTTTGAGGTAGGTGGATGTACAAAAATGTATTAAGTATGCTTGGTACCTTAGCATGATAATGATCCAATCACATGATCCAACTAAGTGATCCAACCATATGATCCAACTAAGTGATCCAATCATATGATCCAACTGAGTGATCTAACCATATGATCCAACTAAGTGATCCAACCTCATAATCTAATTCAATTGATCCAATCTAATGATCAAATCAAATGAGGTAAAGGTAATGAGATGTGAAGACTATGGAAACCCTAAGAATAGGGCATAGAAAATATTCCAACCTTAGTTAAATAGACACATTGTCTGATATATACAATGTATTTTACATACAAGCATAGTGGCTTGTGATTTTGTTTTACACAATGCTAGGGCTGGGGATGCTATGCTAGGGAAGTTATGAGGGTTTGGCCACCTGCTTCCTAAAACTTGTATGATGGATACCATGCCCAAAGAGAGGCTAAATGTCAGGTCGGGCAATCATGGTAAGGTCACCATTGTGATAGCCAAGATTCTCCCCATGTGAACCTAGATTTGTTATTTCCACGGTTGGTATCAGTGGATTATTATATGATTATCTGGGAACTGTATGGATTGAAATTGTGGCATAGTAGTCCTAATGTATTTTGCATTATGATGCACATACGATAGGCATAGTGTAAAGTCATGGCATGATGAGATGCCACTACATGAGTTCCTGGAAAGAAAATCCCCATATGAGGATTGGCTGAATATTGAATTCCCAAGTGGAAGTATAGCTAGGGGAAGGAACAAGTTTTGAACAATCTTAACTATTTTAACTAATTTATCCTATACTACATAACCAGCATATATACTTTATGTTGAGATAACTCATGAGTGGGTAACCATGATGGAATAATGACTGGGGTATGTATTCTTATATTAGTGAAGTAGTATATTTTTGTATCCCCTACCAAGCATAGCTTGTTGAGGTATTGTAAATGTTTCAATGTTTACAATACCTTAGATACAGAGAAGGAGGGTTAGGAGCTCAAGATTGTAGAAGACTTGGAGGAATAATCAATCAAAGTATATCCCTTGAAGACTTGTATTTTTATTTGGGAGCATTGTAATGTATTGAGAGTTTTTTATGTATGGTGAGATTTGAAATTTGGATTATGTAATTTGGACAAATATTGTATTGATACCAGGATGTACTATGAACCACTAGATGTATTCTGAAATTTAATAAAAATATATTCCTTCCATGGAATATTGTCTTGTATAAAAATTCTACTTATGTTATTGATGAAGTAATGACTTGGAGGTATTTTCAAAACAAGTTTTAAAGAAAAGAATTTTTGTTGTTTTGTTTGCGAATTTTTTTTACTAAGGGTGCCTACCTTTGAAAAATGTATTACAAAACAGGGTCGTCACATTGCATGATTAGGAAAGTTGCTAAATTGTATGTTAGGAAAGTTTTTAATTAAGAAATTCATAAAATTAGAATTTTTTAATTTAGGAAAATTTTAATTTTAGAAAGTGCATGTTTGAGGAAAGTTTTCCATTTGGCATGTTTCTTGTTTTTGCTTGGTTTCCAAGTTCATGTTTTAATTTTCATTCTTAATTTAGGACAAAAATCACTTGAATTTTGGCTAAGTTAGATGGTTTAAAGTAGGGACCAATAGCATTAGAATAGTTCACTCATCGTGGGATCGATCTCCCTAGCGTACTAATTGCAAACGATTTGTGATGTTGCTACTTTATTTAAAATAACAACAGACTCCTTATCTTATGGCTTTAGTAAAATTGAAGCAGCTAAAGGTCCAGTTGCGGGAGTCACTAGATCAAGGCTTCATATGCCCTAGTGTTTTGCCTTGGGGAGTTCCAGTTTTGCTTGTCAAGAAGAAGAATGGCTCCTTGAGGTTATGTGTAGCCTATGGGGTATTTAATCGTAGTGAAGAATAAGTACCTATTGCTGTGGATGAACAATTTATTTGACGAGTTACAGTCAGCAAGGGTTTTCTATAAGGTTGACTTGAGGATTGGATATTATTAGTTGGGGATATGGGATCAAAATATCCCCAAGCAGCATTTAGGATGATATGGCCACTATGAGTTTCTGGTGATGCCACTCAAGTTGATGAATGCACGGCCACGTTCATGGACTTGATGAATAGGGTGTTCAAAGATTATTTAGACAAGCTCATGATTGTGTTTGTTGACGATATACTTGTATAATCGAGTAATGTGGAGGATCATAGAGAGCACTTATGAACTATCTGGGCACTCTTCAAGCACACCAGCTGTATGGGAAGTTCTCCAAGTGTGAGTTATAGTTGGATCAGGAGCATTTCCTTGGACATGTCATATCCAAAGATGGGGTTGCAATGGATCCACATAAGGTAGAGGTGGTGGCTAGTTGGGAGTGGGGTAAGACTATGATAGAGGTGTCCAGTTTCTGCGGCTTGGTAGGCTATAACCAATGATTTTTTGAGGGATTTTATTAGATTGCATAGCCATTGATGGCTCTCACTAAGAAGGTTCAAAAGTTTCTTTGGACTAACAATTGTGAGAGGAGCTTCTTAGAGCTGAAGAGGAGGCTTGCCTTAGCACCAATGTTATCTCTTCCACAGGGTAGTGGTGGTTTTGTGGTGTACAGTGATGCCTTGCCCTAGTGGCTAGGGTGTGTTCTCATGTAGCATGCAGAGTTATAGTGTATGCTTTTAGAGAGTTAAAGAAGCAAGAGCAGAACTACCCCATGTAGGTAGAGAAGTTTGATTCCTTCACAGATCACAAGAGCCTTAAGTACTTGTTCATGTAGAGCGACCTTAATATGAGGCAATGGTGCTGGCTGGAGTACTTAAAGGACTTTGACTTCACCATATAGTATCATTTAAGCAAGGCTAATGTAGTTGCTAATGCCTTTAGTACGAAGTCGAGAGTAGTAATTTAAAATCTCGATATCTGATTAACCTTCTTCAATCAGATATTATAGGCACATCAGTCACGAAGTGAGACTCAAGTATTATGCGATAGAGAGGGCTTTGAGAAGGGACTTGATTGAAGAATTAGATTTCATGGTAGAATAGTTGCACCAGTTATTTTAGATTTTAGATCAGAGCTCTTAAGAATAGCTCATCATTCTAAGTTTTCCATGCAACTAGGGAATACGAAGATGCACCATGATCTGGGAAGACAATTTTCATTACCTGGAATGAAGAAGGACATTGGGCAATGCATAGTGCAATTTGTTACTTGTTAGTGAGTCAAAGATGTGCATTAGAGGGCCACAGGATTACTACAGACTTTAGAGCATCCAGTTTGGAATTGGGACCTCATTACCATAGATTTTGTGGTTGGATTGTCTAGGACGCCTAGTGGACGTGATGTGATATGGGTTGTGGTGGATCGACTAACTAAGGTGGCTCACTTTTTGCTTATTAGACAAAGACAATCACTAGAGATCCTTGTTAGGCTCTACATCTAATAGATAGTCTGCCTGCACATAGTTTCATTGGTTATTATTTTAGACTGGGATAGTAGGTTTACATCTCAGTTTTGGCAGAATGTATAGGAAAGATTGGGGACTTGTACGCATTTTAGTACTACATTTCATCCTCAAATAGATAGTCAATCTGAGAGGACAATTTAGACATTAATGGATATGCTAAGGGCATGTGCACTAGATTGGAAGGGTTGTTGGGGCAAACATCTACCATTAGTAGATTTTTCTTACAACAATAGCTACCACTCTAGCTTTGGTATGACATTGTATGAGGCTTTGTATGGCAGACCATGCCAGACATTGACATGCTAGAGTGACATTGGTGAGAGGTAGTTTATCAGATTTGAGATAGAGTAGTGTGTCGAGAAGGTGAGACTGATTCAAAAGCATATACCAGCCATGCATAGTAGATAGAAGAGCTATGTAGATTTGAAGAGGAGGCATTTGGAGTTCCAAGTTGGGGATGACATCTTTTTGAAGGTATCTTTGACCAAGGGTGTGATGAGATTTGGGGTGAAGGGTAAGCTAAACCATAAATGTATAGGATCGTTCAAGATACTCAAGAGGATTGGCAGAGTTGCCTCACTAGTGGATGTGCATGACATATTCCATGTTTCCATGTTGAGGAAATATGTCTTAGAACCTACTCGCATCCTAGATAAGGTGCCAGCCAACCTCCAGCCAAATTTGACCTTCCAAGAGAGGTTGATACAGATACTCACAAGGAAGGAGAAGATTTTGATGACCAAGATGATTTCCTATGGCCGCATCACTCATGCAAGGAGGCCACATGGGAGGTTGAGGAGGATATGAGGAAGCATTTTTGGAGTTGTTTTGACTTACTAATCCATATTTTTGCAATTTTGGGGATAAAATTTTTGTAAGGGGGAAGAATTTAATATATATATTTAAACATATAATTCCAATTAATAAATAAATGTATTAATAAAAAAGTTAAAAATTTTCATTTATTTAATTAGTTATATCTTAACTGTTAATAGAGAAATAAAATGAGCGAGTCAAAGAATTAGGTTAGGATAACAACCACAGGTGATTATTAGAGCATCATCATCATCATCATCAAGACCTTATCCCAATTAGGTGATTGTTAGAGTGACTAGAAAAATTATTTATAATTTTTCTAGATGAAGGAAAGGTTAAAGATAAAATTAAGTAATTATTAAGTAATTTAAATAATATTTTTGAAAGATAATTATAATTGAAAATAGAACTAAAATTAGAAATTATTGGATTAATTAGGAAAAGAAAGTCCTAGTCTAATCCCAACTCAAAGCCCATAGAGAAGTTCCAAGAAATAAGCTAGAAAAGAAAACTCTATTTTATTACTAGCTAGGGTACAGTTGTAACATTGACCTTAACTAGGGTATAACTGTAAATGTTTAGGCAAATTGAGTTTTTTAATTAAAAAACTAGAAAACTAGGGAAATGAAAATTAATGGTTGGCTGGGAGAGATCCAGCCAGCCACATGGAAAAGTCTCCTTATGACAACTAACTAACCCCACCAAGCCACCTGTCCCTTTCATTTTACATGCAATATCTTAGTTTAAAATAAGACATTAGGCTAGGATTTTTTGATGATACAAAGAAGAAGAGAGGGATTTGCATAGAGTGGGTGAGAAAGAAGATGACTGGAATTAGGGAGTAGGAAGGTGATTGTGATGGTGGAGATTGGAAAAATTAAAGGAGAGAAGGGGAAGCTTCAAAGCTTGAGTGAGGAAGACAAGTTGGGGAAATATGTTATGATTGAACATAAGCAGGAGATTCAAAGGAAAAAAGGGGAAATGCTGTTGGAGGAGTTTAGCGAGCTGGAGCTAGGATCATTGCTTCACCACGAACACCATGTAGGGAGCTAGGAACCAATAATACAAGAGAGCAACCCAATAGAAATTCCAGCCATTCAAGCTTAAAACCAAGTACAAGATCATTTTGGGAGGGATTACTAATGCATAATTTAGTTTAGCCAAGCAAATAAAAACCAAATTGCTTTAGTATTTGCATGAACTTCATTTTCAATGGTAGCAAAAACATGCTTATGAACATCTCTATGAAAATCTCCTTTTGTGATGGCACTATTTTGTCTATTGAATGTCAATTGATTCTTTGCTACATATTCATGATTTATAGCTTCAATGTATGACTGAAAATTTTCTAAATTTACCTGAGATTACATGAATCATTATTGTTAGAAGCATGCTCTAAGTCATGGCTGCAAGCAATGTGAAAAACATGAGACTATTCTCATCATGAACGCTCTTGTGATTAACTTTCATTGTGAAAATCCTTTTTGATTTTTTCTTTTAGATGTATAGACATCTACTTGATGCATTAAAGTTTTATTTTTCCAGTAATTGATTTAGTTTTATCAGTTGCAAACTAGAATAAGGACTAGGCACGCCCTATTTTTTTACACACGCCTACAGCATGGTAGCTCCCAATCTCAGCCTATAACTTGCATATATACTCTAAATTAAAGAAAGTAAAATATGGGTTTTCTAGTTTACTTATTAATCTTCAAATGTATGATAATTCGCAACACAAAAATTAAATTTAAACTCACTATTTTGAGGAACTTTTTCAAGGATTAAGTTGTTCAGTTTCCTAAACATTACATGTACAATCTAATGCTAGTTTTTCTGCTACCTACTAGGGTCAATGTATATGATAAACATTGAAAAGCCCTTGTTAAATTAGTAAACCTAGAATGATACCATTCCAAAATTTGTAAATGTATTAGTTGATTTATGTAAAAATAGTGAGCATCATCTTTCTTGCACATGCTAAGTTGGAAATGGCATCTCACTCTTTATTCTTAATATTATTTTTGAGGTTTGGGTCAATTTAATAGAAACCTTAAGTATTAAATAGTTGATGCTATTAAAGAAAAGGATTCAAATCAAATTAGCCATAGAATTTACAATCCTTGAACAATCTAGATGCTGAAAATCAACAATGTTAAAACAACACCTGTAACTAGAACTCAGGAATGCAGACACGAATATGAAATTTAGAAATCTTGAAGTCCCTCTTAGCTGGATGTTGAAAATACTACAAACTACATCTAAACTATAAATGTGAACATTTTAAAAGTGTGCACTCAAGCTACAATATGTACTGGACAATATGGGAATCACAAACCTTATGTTGGACAATTTGGGAAGCTTAACTATACTTGTATGGGAATATGAAAATGCTTAGACTACTAGGTTGAAATTCTTAGGCTTTAATCTCCTTTAAGTCACTCACCTATAAACATAGTCACTTAAGAGTTAGGCTCGTATGCCTTAGTTTTCCATGACATAGCCTCCTTTAACTCAAGACACTCATACTTTAATTACCCAAGCATTTATCACTCATGACTTGATCACATAAGCCTTAGTGAAGCATGGTCATCCATAACTAAATCCTTAAGTCCTTGTTGCCTAAGACTTAGTCACTTATGTCTTTATCATTTGAGCCTTATTTTTCAATGACTTGGTCTTTTCCCTTAACCACCTATAGATTAATCATTTATGCCTTAGTTAGTCTAGTCCTATGATCTTGGCCAATGGAGATGCATACCTTATTTCCCCTTAAGTCTTCGCAATTTCATTCCTACAAAACTAATTATGAATATCAACATTATAAATGGACTAGTAAAAAAAAAGTTATTGAACATTATGAACTTTATGACCAACACTATAGCTGCATTAACTAGGGTGTAGTAATCACATGGAATCGGGCATATCTTAGACCTAAGAACTATAGTAAAAAAGGAAGTACTCCTCTAGTTTATAAGAATGAAAAGTAAATGTAACTAGGATCATAACCTAATGAAACTTTGTTTCTTAGGGACATATCATGTAAGTAAAGATCAAATAGTAGAAAGGAAAAAAATATAAAATGTGTGACTTAGACTAAGGTAAAACGACCAATAATAAAACAAATATTATTAAGACATAAAGTACTAAAACACTATAGGTGGAAATAAGTCTTAATAATTACATTCATGTAGAACTAATTATAGTGAGGTGAACACTTGGTCATACATAGAATCTAAATCTAGGTTAACTACGAATATCAGCACTATAAATGGATTTGTTAAAATAAAATTGTTAAACATTATGAACTTTATGGCCTACATTATAAGAGTATTAAGTAAGGTGTAGTAATCACATAGCATATCTTAGACCTAAGAACTACAGTAATAGAGGTCGTACTCCTATAGGTTATAAGGATGTGAAGTAAATGGAATTAGGATTATAGCCTAAGGTCACTTAGTAGCTTGGGGACATACCAAGTAAGTGAATCTCAAACTGTAAAAAGAAGAGTACAATAAATGTGTGACCTAGAGTAAGGTAAAAAGACCATTAATCAAAGAAAGATCATTAAAACATTAAGTACTGAAACACTAGAGGTGGAAATCAAGATACCTGTTCTTGTTAAATGGACATTGAGCCCCTTAAACTTCATAAGGAAGACAACATTAACTAACATTACATTATAATTTAATAATGAGATTCACAAAGCATCTAATACTATCAGAACATGGTACCAATGCTTAACACACCATCATATCACAATATGGATTGCTTTCATGAATTGGACTGATGGATTTATGAATTTTGGTGAGGGCATGGAGACATTGTTTTCATTGATACTTAGCAAGAGCTATGTGAGTGGTGGAGAGCCATGAGATATGGATTTTTTTTATGAGCCATGAGTTATGGATTTTCTTTAAGGCTTTTGGCAAGAGCTCCTAGAGTGTCATAAGTCTTGGTAATGCACTATGTGAGTGTGCTATAAGTCTTGAAGATCTTATTATAGAAGGTGGAATTGGGCATTGACCTTTGAGATGAGATTGATACAGGCATTGTAATGAAGATGGTGAGCCGTAGGAGTACCTTCTAATGGGGAAGTGCTCTGAGTGGTAGTCGGGTAGTTCCCTTGATGTCCAGTGAGTCATGGCCATGAGGGTATTAACGAGCCGAACATAGAGTACAAGGTTGTTGCCAGTGGGTGATGGATGGGCCCTATGAGCATAAGTGTCTCTCATGTTAGCATGATGGGCATGTTGATCATTCTCGAGAGTTGAGACCTTGTACCTCATGTAGGACTGTATGTCACTGATGCATCCGTGGTGGTAGGATTGTATGCCATTATGATATGGAGTGATTAGCTTTCCACAACAATGTTGACATGAATTTGTGTAGTGCAGATTTAGGGCTACCTGCCTTGGTTTGGTTTCAACTATTTGAGCACACTGGTTTAACTAGCTTACCAACTTTTGTTGGTGGATCCTTGCTTTACATGTCATAAATTTTCACTTCAAAATCTACGTATATAGATATATACACATATACATATGATATTTGTATGCCTTATTTTAGGGGTGCTAACTTGTATTAGTTTTTCTTCCTATCGCGAGTGTTTGGTTTGCTTATCCCTATAACCAACATTTTAGGTAACATTCTAGGTAGCTTGGGTGGGAAGGACCTAAGGAAGGCAAAAGTACCTGGATTTATTTAGATGTGAGACAAAAAATGCCCTTGGCATAGTTATTTTGATGAAATCCATGTACAAGATTTCCTTTTGGTACAATGTGTAATTTAACTTCTCTTGACACATGGGATGACTATAAACATAGACTGTTATATTTTTTTGAATTGCATGTGTGACTTTACTTGTGACAGCATGGCTGATCCTAGGGCATGTATCTCTAAACATTTCTAGGTTAGGAAACTATTATTTTACATATATGTGGAGGTTTTACTGTAAGACCTCAGAAAAAGTTGACAAATTTCCAAAATTACTTATATATATTATCACTCTAATCCTATTTTCTAAAACAAGGAAAATTATGCTACTTTCTAAACTTAAAAATTGATAAAAGATTATAAAACTTAGGATTTTACACAGTGTTAAGAAAATTATCAAATACATCAAATATAACTCCTAATACAAAGAGATCTATTTAGAAACTACAAAAATGACTTAACCCCTACATCTATAGTCAAATTCTTGTATCCTTCACCATTCCCTTTTATGAGCACTAAATTTGCTTGAAGTATTACCTAAAACTGTTGGTGTAGGGGGTGAACACAACTAGTTGGTAGGAAGAAGCCTACTTGAAACCAAGTGACCCAAAAACTTGGCAATTGAACATACTTATTGTAATAACCCCAATTTTTATGCATATAATTGAATTATTTAAAAATTAAAGTTGAGATTTTAAAAATGGAACTGGAACTTTGAGTTCCAGGAAAATTCATTTTTATAAAAATAAAATCAAGGCTTAAAACTTGGATATTTGTAATGTACTAAAAAAACCAATTAGAATGACTATAAGTACGTTAAATTCTAAGTCAAGGTGAAAATTCCTTATTTTTCTCTATTTTTATGAATAAAAGAGTAAAATAGTAATTTTACTCATAATTGAGACCTAAGACATCAAAATTTGGAATGTACTCAAAAAACTTATCGAAACGTCACTAAGTACACTCAATTTGAAGTTCATAGGAATAAATCCTATTTTTCTCCATTTTTGGAATTAAAAGGGCAAATTGATCTTTTCACAACTATGTGGGACCCACAAGGTGGGCCAACGGTCTAGAAGACCACCATCATGAGTCAAAACCACTACCAACTGCTAGTGGAGAAGGAGGTGGTAGTGGGAATCCAGTGACAATTGAATAATAAAAATAATTGAAACATGATAATTACATGTAATCATGAAAAATTCAAAAATATCTATAAATAGCTCATAAAATTCCCAAAAAAATTTCTAATATTCTTCACGAGGTCTCCTACAATACCCCAAAATCCTAGCTCCAAAATCCTACCCAATCTTCCCCATTTCTCTCATCTTTCTCTATTTCTCCTCTTTTTTTGTGGGTGTGTCCCCAGACGCACCCGGGCAGATGACCCCACGTCTACATTGGAAGCGTCCAAGGATGTGTCATCCCCTATAAACTAGGGTTTCCACCTAGGAAACCCTAATTCAATTATACATGGAATTCTAGCCCACAGATCTAGATCTCCACCATTGGATCTATTCGGGTTAAGGGGATCTACAAAAGCCCTAAAGTTATATGATGATCCACCACTTGGATATCTAAAAAACCCAAAACAAAGAACAACCTCCAGCAAGGTCACTGTCTTCGACAATTATTCTAGGTTATTCTAGCCAATTTGGCAGTTAAACGGTGATCTTACACCATTAAACGAAGCAGGGACGGGGGATTTATGTTTCCCCCATGTTTCCCCTCCTCCTTCAGCAATGACACCAAAAATTTTGGCATTTCCAATGTCTAGGGTTTCTTATCTTTTTTCGGTGAAATATCTCTCTCTCTCCGATGAAACTTTCTTCACCGAACCCGATCAGGTAAGTCACCCTCACCCTTTATTTTCATTTCCGACACCTCCCTTAGGTTCTCTAGACTCCAGGTGATCTCCCCAGCCATTGATTCGTCGTGAATGACGGATCCGGCAACAAGGTTGAGGTCCCCATCTTGTTTGACTTAGACAAAACTTCTAAGCCATTGAATGGATTCCTGGGGCTCAAAAACCCCAAGAGATGAAATCTTGGGCGTAGATTTGCGAAGATGAGAGAGATTGGATGATGGGAGATCCAATCATCTAGATCTGGATAGTCTTGCCTATCACCAGTCACCTCTCTTAGGTGACAGGTAATCCCAGGTAACACTATGCTGGCCGCACTCCCATTTTATCATGTTCCGTGGAGTTGATTTGAACTGTTGAATTTTGATCTGAAATCTTATTTCTTCAATTAAGAGGTCATTTTAGCTCTAATTTTAGATCTAAAAGCACTGATGAATTCCATACATTATTTAGAATCTTATGGAAGCATGATAATTATGTTTTTAAATTGTATTTATGTAAATTAATTGGTAAAATTCATAGTAACAACCTTGGATCATGATCAAGATGATCTCAAAATAGAGATCTGAACTGATGGATGGGTTTAGGAGGTCCCAAGACCCTAAGGACTATAATCATAGTAAAAAATTATGGATACCTAGATCAATTAATTGAACAAAAATAGGAAGATCAATATTAGCCCTTAAAACGGGCTGAAATCTTAAAATCCAAATTCTGATCTCAATTTAACTCCAAATTGAGATTGAAAAGTTGGGTTGGATTTCTCATGATGAGGAGAACCTACTGAACTAATAAAATCATAAGTTTAGTTCATTAAACGTTCTAAATTTAAGTAGATAAGGGTAATAACATCCTTGATCTACAAGATTTTGGGATGATCAGAGCATTCAAATCATTTTTCTTGATGATCTAATGATATACTAACTTAGTTAAATAGGTTGGATGTAATTGAATTGGCTGATCTTAAGATCTTGACCCTTAAAAGTAGTAAAATCCATAAGAGCGAACGGTTATCTCCTTGATCAGTTTGATCAAGGATGATTGGATAGTGTGGATGTATTTGGATTATGATATAAAGTTAATAGCATATGGATTGATGGACTTGATGATGATAATTTGGGATAGATTAAGATCTGTGCCTTAAATTGGATAAAATGACTTAAGATCTTCTTGATCGATTGGATCAAGAAGGATTAGATCATTTGATGAGATGTATCAATAATCTAGTGATGAAATCACATTAAGACGATGTATTAGATCTAAAGGAACATGAAAAGATAAAGATCTAAACCCTAAAAGGAATGAAAAATGAATAGAAATCAACTATGATAGTTGGATCATGATGAATAGTTATGGCATGTTAAATGTTCATCTAAATTATTGAATGGTATTGTAAATTTCTTTTATTGCTTAGTAGATTTAATTATTATATTTACTTATTTATTTATTATGTTTTAATACTTATGTTATGTAAATTACATTGAAAATGTAATTAAATGAAAAATAGAGTTGAAGGACATTACATGGAATAAATGACATAGACTTAATGATAGTAAGGGCTATAATTAGTAGGACAATATAAGGATTATCAAATCCTTGGCCCAAACTAGGAGAATAATAAACACCATGAATGACATTTTAATGTTCATGGACTTATTTAAAAGCAATTAGAAAGAGTACTTAGGGTTAAAATGTTGATAGAAACATTATGAAAGGTTGAGCTAAGGTTACTCTACTAAATGCTAAACATGGTGGTTAAGGGGGTTCTCTAATAGAGCCTTGCTCTTCCCCTACCTTTTGTTGATGTTTGTGAGGTCTAAGCGCCTCCTTACATGAGGATTAAAGTAGCCACTTTGTATTTAGCCATTCAACTAGTAAGCCTTAGTCAATTGGAAATAAGAGGAGCAGTCTAAACTTAGAATGAAATAAGCTATCTTCAACCAATAAAACATTAGCTGGTTGAATAATAATAATAAGAGCATAAAAGGTTAGTAAAATATCTAATCTTAATAAAAATGGTAAGTAAGATAATCAACATCAAACAAGATCCATAGGATCTTAAATGATCAAGAACAATAAGAATCCTAATGTTGTATTTTATTAAGTATTCATGTATGTATGTTGTGGACAAATCTAGATCATTATATTATATAATCCAAACCCTTGAACAAATATGATTCAAGGAAAAGAACCAGGATCACCCTCCTTAGGGATGATCAAATAACTAAACTTAGATCAAAGAAGTACTGAATGATAGAAGATCTAGGCATTTGATCTTTATCAACAAGTATAGATTATTGATCAAAGGATCTATGAAAGATCAAGATCAAAGAGATGGATGCACAAAGACTTAGAGATAGAAAATACTCAGATCTAAAAGGTTAGGAGATCATTCTAACTGTCAGATCTATTGATCAATAGGATAAAATACTATATGAGGAACATAGATTATATGGATGATAGGAACACAAGACAAATCTAAATCCTTTATATCAAAGGACAAGATTAGATAAGGAATATAGATAAGAGATTATCCAAAATTGTACAAATAATGACAGTATGTATGTATTTACAAATTAAATATGTCAATCATGGAGGGTCTGAAGGGATGGATCACTACATGACACGATATTGCTTAAGAAGGATAATATGCTTAGTTACATTTGAATCATAATTCGTGTGTATGAGATAGAAATAACTGTTGAATTTAAATGGAATACATAATAAATACCTGGGTATCATTTATGATTACCCTTAAACTTAGATAAGAACATAATAATAATGGATATCATTTGTATCAAATGAGTATCCTTACACTTAATAACATTGGTGTATGAATACCAAATTAAAGGAAATGGAGATGATTTATAATAAATGATTAATCCCTAAACTTATGAACATGGGTATCATTCTTCATAAATGAAGATCCCTACATCTAGAAATGAGATTATATCCTTAGTATGAGGATATTGAATATGAGGATGATAATATAAATAGACAGATCGTCTGAGATGTACAAGAAGTATTTTAGATACAAGCATGGAGGCTTGTGGTTTTGTTTTAAATAAGCATAAGCCTGAGGATGCTGTGTTAGGGAAGTTATGAGGGTTTGGCCACTTGCTTCCCCAAATTTGATGATATTATGATACCTTGCCCAAAGAGAGGCTTAAAGTTAAGTGAGGCAATTAAGGGAGGGCCCCACTATGAAAGTCCTATCTCCTCATACGGGTAGTGACACAATATTTTCCACCATGGTATCAGTGGTGAATAGGGTAGTTATTTGCGCTCATTAATACGGATCAGACTTTAGCATGGTAGTACTTGGGTATTTTGCATTATGATGCATAGCATCGTGAGATACCAATAGTGCCCTAATGAGGGAGTATTTTTCCAGCAAGAGTCTAGATGATTTATCAACTCGGTATATTTGAGTATGATTATTGATGTTTGAGATATTGAATATTTTTCATGGTTTTTGACTGTATATATATATATATATATATACATACATACATACAATATAATGTTGAGTGGTTTGGAATTATCATAGTAGATGATACATGGTAAATTATATGATAGATCATATATATGGTATGGTTCATGGAAATTGAATAATGTTACTCATATGGAATATGATGAACTTGAATACTGTAACTTTGAATTATACGATTCCATATGTTTTGAATCCTCTACCAAGCATAGCTTACTGAGATATTGTAAATGTTTGAATGTTTACAATATCTTAGATATAGAAAGAAAAGAATGGAGGGATACGACATGGGAAGAAGAAGACCATACTATTGATCAAGACTATGTACATTTGTGAAAGGATTGAATTGTATTTTTCTTTGTGTATTTTAGGCATAAGATGTAATAAAGGGGCTATGTATGTGAACCACTGGATCGATCTTGCAATTTTAATAAAATGAGTTTCTTTGGAAACATATGTTGAACACAAAATTATGTATGTATATGTGAGTGAAATGTGGCATTTGGGTCTTTTGAAAAGAATTTCAAAGAAAACAATTTCTGCTGCTTAAGTTTTCAAAATGTTTGCAAAATTGGTCAACCACCATTTGAAAATGATTAATGAAAATGTATTTCAAAAACCTAGGCAGGCTCTATGATGATTGTTATACCACATTTTTCTATTTCTTAGCAGGCTCTCATAGGGTTACCTACCCATCTTAGAAACATCCCCATGATGCATACTTCTATACTCATCATGCTCAACTAAGGAGTCTAGTATCATGTTAGAGGGAGGGCCAATTTTGCATCTCCTTGCATTGTGTTTTATGGACTTGTACTTGCTCTTCGAGGCTATCATCAATTACTAAAATATGATGGCCCAAATATAGGACTACTTTTCAATGTCTTACGAGCAACCATTCAAATCGATTTTTTTCCAATGTATGAGAACCTTTCAAATATATAGCCTCAACAAGTTATAAAGCATTGTTTCCATGAGCTTTCAAAACATGCATTCATCATTTAATAGATAATGCACTTGCTATTCAAAAGCATGCATCCAATATCTAGTGAAAAACATCAAGTGTTTAACCATTCATGCTTTGTCCATAGCAATGTTAAACTTAGTAAAGTCAATGATAATGTTCTTATCAATAACAATAAGAATGCTTGAGCTAGTATAAGGATTGCAGTCTGTAGGAGCTTTTTCAAGTTAATTCCAGCCAACCAAAACCTTGGGAATTGAAGATATGTCTCTCCATTCCATGAAAAACCAATTTAAACATCAACTGGCCTAGGATAATAGTAAGGAATTCACATTTAACACAAGCCAATTTTTACACTGTAATGGATTGTACTATGCATTACTTTTCAAGCACAAAAATGATCTACTTTCACCTAATATTTATACCAAATTTACTAGATGTTATAAAGGCATCAATTGAGTAAAAAGTCATATAAAATTCATCTAAAAATTTTCACTTAATAGGGGCCAAAACCACCAAACATTGATGCACTTCCCTACATGATTTTGTATGGAGCATTTTAGCCTCTTGCATGGTTATTGGCCCAAAATCTACACTTTTTTATTCATTCCAAGCATGGCTCATAAGCTAAGAGGTAATATTTGAGGGTACATCATATAACCCAATCATTCCATTCATCAACCAATAGTAGATTATCTTCAACAAAAGACATGAAACAAGCCCCTTTTTTTTTTTTTTCAAAAAACGAGTAAGAAATTGGTGCCTCTTTCTTAATCTTTCAAGAACATAAAACCCAAAAAAATTTCCACCATTTTAGTGTCATTTCATGTATCAAAAATAGTATACCATATTCCTTTAAAATTAGGTAAAAACTCTCATTCCAAATTGTAAAACACAGGGGTGTTCTCAATTGACGAAAACACACTATGTTTTAACCCAAATCAACATAGATAAAAAGTCTTCAAACCATCCACAAGCATGCTAATACCAATCATTTTCAAGAAAAATTTTAACATGAATCATACTACACTACTAATAGATTGTGAGCCATGTTATGCATGGTGATCAAATATTAAAAAGAATAAAAATTCATGCACAACATTCCATCTATGACTAGGCACATTATGAAATTAAATTCAACTAAAAGCTCATTCAAAACTCTAGCAACGAGTCATCATATTTCTCTCCTACCTGATGAAAAAATCCAAAATTTGAGTTTTTCTCTGCTTAAATTCTAGCTCCCATGGTTGCTTTGAAATTCTAGTTCCCATGGTTTCTTTGAAACTCTAGCTCCCACGGTCACAACATGTCTCTAGCTAAGTGCCTCTTTCTCCTCTCCAATCCACCTCCTCTTCTCCCCAAACTCTTCACCACTTCTCCAATATTTCTTCCTTGCTCCCAAACCTCAAAACCCCTCTGATTTCCCTAGATTTTTCTCATGTTTTCTTGAGTTTTTGCTAGTTCTTTCTCTCCCCCTTATGTCTTGTCATACAAGCAAGTGAAATGAAGCTTTTTACCATTTCATTTCCATCATTTTATAATCGTTTCTCAATACACAAGGAAGTTTCCTTGCATGCATCATAGACTAACTCCCATTCACTCCATTCCTCATGTGTTGACCTGGGCCTTACATGCATGCATGGGCAAGCATTTGCTCAAACTTTCTTCATGTTTTTGCGTGGGCAGAATTGCATGCAGGGCTGTCATCATGACCATCCATTAGCCCATGCTATAATGCTTATATCTATCTTTCTTTAATTCATTTACCAATTAGTAATGCCTATAGCTCTATTTATTTCATTCATTTATTAACCACAATAATTTCATTCCATCATTTATAATCAAATTCACATAGTTATGCATCCTTTTCTAAGTGCTCTCAATCCTTTGTCTATAAGAAACACTAGATTGTGTAGCACTCTCCTATTTTGGCTACTCTTATTATGTGGTAATTTGTTTGTTTCTTTTGCCTTGATTAATAAACTACCCAATGCTCATCACACTTAGGTTAATCACTTGAGTGTTTTCATTAGCCTAGAAGCTAGACTCTTTAGTTAACCATTTTATTTAATCTATGGTCAATTGATGAGAGAGATAAGAAATAGAAAATATTCCTTTTTTTTTGGATAATAACTTATAATAAGTTGATGAAATTATAATATAATCCACATTACTATCCTGATAAGGAAAATGTTGAAACAGATGCACTTAATAGAAAAATGAAGGAAGCGATAAGAAATATATTTGTACGATCAGTCTTCAAAATGGGTTTTATAAGCATAAGAGTGTGTGGAGACACAAGCCATGATGTGAAAGGAAGAAATTACTACAAGAGCTGATGATGATGTATTATTTTAGGGGAGGTTAGTGGTACCTGCAATAGCTAAATTGAGGAAAAAGTTGTTGTAGGAAGCACATGGGTTGACGTAGAGCATACACTCTGGAGGTATCGTGATGTATTAGGATCCAAAAAGGAAGGTGGCAATATGTGGCAAGATTCTTAACTTGTGAGCTAGTGAAGGAAGTACAATAGATGTCAGTTGGTTTATTAAACACCTTGAAACTTCTTGAGTAGAAGTGGGACCACATTACCATGGATTTTTTTATCAGATTTCCTCAGACTTCTAATGGAAATAATATAATATGGGTAATTGTTGATAGGTTGACTAAGTATATTCACTTCCTATTAGGCAAAAATAATCTCTAGAGAGCTTAGCCATGTTATACATGAAGGAGTTAGTAAGTTTGCATATTGTTCCTTTGAGTATCGTATCTGATAGAGACAACAAATTTACTTCTCATTTTTGGCATAGTGTAGGAAGGTTTAGGTACTTCTATAAGGTTTAGTAAGCCATTTAATTCATAGATATATTGACAATTAGAGAGGACTACCCAAACACTTGAGGATATGTTATGGGCTTGTGCTGTAGAAAGGAACAGTAACTGAGCTGAACATCTTCCTTAAATTGAATTCACTTACAACAACATTTATCATTCTAGCATTGGCTTCCCACCTTATGAAGAACTTTATGGCCTACCCTGTCGAACACCTACTTGTTGGAGAGAGGCTATTAGTAAACTTAGAGCTTATACAGTAGTGCACTAAGAAAGTTAGAGTGATTCAAAAGAGATTCCTTATAGCGCACAGTCAATAGAAAAGCTATGCAGATGTAAGTCATAGAAATCTAGAATCTAAAGTTGGAGATCATGCATTCCTAAAAGTCTCATCGACTAAGAGAGTGATGACATTTGGTGTGAAACGAAAATTGGGCCCTAGATATGCAGGTCCACTTGAAACCCTGGAGAGGATAGGTTGGGTAGTGTACCCTTTGGCTTTTTCTCCATAGTTGTCTTTGGTACACAATGTGTTCCACATATCTATGCTGTGGAAGAATATTTTGGAGTACACACGTGTGCTTGATCAAGTGCCTACCGAGTTGTAGCATGATCTAACTTTTGAGGAGAAACCAATGAAAGTCCTGGATAAGAAAGTGAAGATCTTGAGAAATAAACCATTCCATTGGTCAATATTCTATGCCAACATCATTTCATGGAGGAAGCTACATGGGAAGTACAAGTAGACATGAGGCAGAAGTATCCTAAGTTATTCATTGATTTGTAAGGAAATTTCAAGTATGAAATTTCTATAAGGATGGTAAAATGTAATACCTTGATTTTTTTATTCCACAATATATTCGTTACAGATGTGGTTATTTAAGATTAATATGTTGATGATGAGATTATATTAGTGTAAGGTGTTAACCTATAATGTAAAGGGCTAGGATGTATTGAATGAAAACATGTGTGAATGATGAGCCAAATGTGCCACTCATATCAAGTTGGATAAGGAGAAAACACCATTTCAATAAGGCTACTAAGTGAAGCCTTGGTAGCCAAGATATAAGGGGGAGGTGCCATATTTTTAGGGCATCTACACATGGTATGAATATAGTATGTTTTTAATGTTAGTTCTATGGAATTAGGTTAAGATTAGCAAGTATATATTTAATGATTTATCAATACAATGTGAAATATAGCAAGTTTTCTAAAATGAAAACTAATGGGACATTGGATACTGTGGTGATGAATGGTTAGGATTTAAGCTAAGTTGGTGTAATATCTGTAAATTTTCGTACATAATTATATGATATTATTCAAGAATTTCATGAAAATTAGGAATTTGAGTTTTTAGAAAATTAATATTTATATTGACCAAATAGAGAGCTAAAACATTGATAATTAGATAGTACTTGAAAAATGATATCCAAATCACCTAGAAATCCTAAATAAGAGTTTAGATGAAAAAGTTATAAGAGCATTTTGGTAAATTTTAATGGGCCCATTTATTTATTTATTTTAACAAAAAATGTGACAAATGTAGGGGATGCTTTGATAATGATACCCCCTTATCTCATCCTAGGTGCAGTGGACAATGGATGGCACAACCCTGCTGCCTCCTTTTTTGTTGTGCTCCTAAACACCTCACCCCCCTCGTCTCCTCTCATTCTAACCCCCTTTCCCCACTCGTCCTACTGCATTCTCATTGGCTTCTACCCTACTCTTTTCTCCCCTTCGATCAGATCCCCCCCTTTTCTTTTCTACTTGGTTTTCTAGTGACGCATCATGGCAAGGCTCTACCATGACACCTAGGTAGGCCCTACTCTCCTTTTGCTTTTGTTTTTCTTTTTTTCATGCCTACCTGACTAGTTTTTCTAGCTGGTAAAGTTCAATTGGAGAAAGTTGACCTATCTAGCAAAACCCACTTCAAAGATAGCTGGAAGGATGATTTGAGTTGTCCATTGGATTCCTGGACCCTCAAAACCCTAGGAACAACGAAAATAGTCAAAATACAAGCCATATAGAATGTAGATCTAAAGGGGATGAAATGGATGGTTCGTGTGCATCGTCCTCAATGGACACCACACTCAGGATGCACATAGGCCGATACACATCAGAATGCATGTCCTAAGAGCTACTATGTGGATGTGAATAATGACACTTCATCGTTTGCATGCTTCTGATGCTAGTGCGTCCTAGTGCCAATGATGCACCCAAGAGCATTTTGTCGACCGTGGCACACTTAGATGCATCCGGGACGTGTGGCATTAATGTGGTGCATCCTAGTGATCTGCACCATTAAACCTAATCTAAAAATGAAAATCTTAAATTCAAGAGGCTATATAAACACAATTTTTTATCCAAGATATCCATTCCATTTGTCTCAATGATAAGAACCTAATTATATAATGAAATTTAAGCTCTAACCACATTTTGACTAGATCAAAACCCAAAATCATAAGATGAGCTAAATCAAACATATAAGATGATGATTAGGCCTTGGAAATTGATCAATTATAAGATGTAATTGATCAATTAAGGGATTTAACATGAAAATTATAGAATTAGACCTAGATTATTATTCAAAATGTGAAATGAGATAGGAATCAAAGATCTGATTGATCAAAGGATGATTTGTCTATCAAATCAATAGATTTAATATTAATGCATACATAGATTTTAGGAACCACTAGAAATATGATGGATTGAGATATATTATATGCTAAGAGAGTATTGAAAGTGATTCAATGGTTGGATCGTCTTAGAAACTATGGATTAAGTAAAATTGGACTTCAAAAGTCATTAGAATATTAATCCATTTGATCAAGACTAGATCTGACCATTTGATTGTCGAATTGACTTTGGAAATGCTAGGAAGACTAGTCATAAGACATTGTTCGTTGTGGATTGTGGAATATTGAATGATTTGGATCATCGATTTGCAAGCAAACATCAAAGATCACAAAATATTAAGAGAAATAAGAGTTTAACTAGTGATGAATGAATATTAAATCACCCAAATCAAAGAGCATATGGAGTGATATGAGTAGAAATGTAGAGTGTTGAGCCATAAGTGATGGATTATGTTATGCACGCTTTGGACTAGTGCGCTAGATCATGCTAATTTAGGAGGTGGTGTGCCTAAGAGAGTTGGTTCTCACTGAGGTAGATGCAATATTAATATATTTTGTTTAAAACCATGGGTGTCCACTGAGTGATTTCATGCATATCGATTATTTCATGAATGTCTATTTGGCTTTATAACTTTGAGACTATTATTCAGCATGTATAGTTTGTACTTATGTGTGATCATTCTGATTTATGTTTTTTTCATGAACTCAGTTATTTGGATATAGTGATGCTTTTATTCACTTATTTTTATTAGAGTTGTTCATCTATGAATTTATTGAGGAGGCTTGGTGGCTAGTCCTTAGGAGATTGAACCTATGGTGAGGGCAGTGCTCTAAGATGGCAAGCCATAAGCACTCCTGTATTTTATGGAACTAACATAACTTATTATTGCTTCTTTTGAAATGTTGAGCTAATTTCATATTTTCATAGATTCATGACGAGTGCTACTACCCAGTGGATGCTATGTTAGGAGGGATGCAGGGTTGGCCACCCACCCTCTAATTTGATGAGATGATTAGACGTCGACCCCAAAAGGAGACAAATTCATAGGGTTGGGTAGTCCACACTACAAGTTTGATCTCCACCCAGCATGATGGACATTTGACCTCGTGTTCTAGTGTCAATAGGGATCGATAGCTGGCAAACCTAAGAGTTACCACTGCAGCATGGTGATCCATATGTTTGTTTGGAATTTTATGCAGTGTTATGAGCATACATGGATTTATATATGCTAATGTATCCATGGTGTGATGACACATGGTAGATTGGTATGATTACTCATGATTGGTTGTGAAAGTGTGTTGTACATTCATGGGACATGAGTGGGTTATGTGCCCTTCTATTCATGTCATGCACTCATGTTTTAGTGTGAAGGATTTTCTTACACTTGGCACTTTTATATCTATGAACCATGATTTATACCATGTTATGCATGTCATGTTGGTTTGACTCATGTGATTCTTATGATTAACAAGGTCATATATGTCGTACTGGATTTTGGTTTTGACATAGATAATATGTGGATGATGTTATTGTTTATAAGACTTGGCTACTCAGTTTTCATACTATTATTACATTCATAATTTTATTAAGAGATCTTGCATTTTATCTATCACACTATCGGTATCATTAGTTAAATATTAAATGTCTATTGATGTTTTTCGCAAGTGCATGGGTTATTGTAGTGTAGCTTATGCAAGTACAGGTCGATCCCATGAAGACTTGATTTAAAATGATGGAGTTTTCAATAAAATTCAATTAATAAAAGAACCAATGCAAAGAATATACCATAATAAACTATCAATAAAATAAAATCTAAATTTATTCAACTGTTGCAATTTACACAATTATTTATTCCAAAAATACAGAAAATGCAACGAAATAAGTACTCCTGGATAAGCCTGTCCCTAGATAGTCAGAATGTGGATAAGTTAAAATTGGAATAGCACAGGAACACAGTTGGTATTAAATTAAGGACTCAGATGGAATTAAACTGAGGATCCAGATGTAATTAACCAGAAAGGACATAATTGTAATTACTTTTAAAGGAGGGCAAAAATGGAATTTTGTTGAAAATCTGGTTTTAAAAGGAAAAACCAGACCCAACGAAGAAGAACGAAGGAGATGGAGGAGGAAAAGGGAGAAGAAGAGAAGAAAAAGGAGGAGAAGAGAAGGGAAGGGGAGTGCACAGGAGTGGAAACCCAGTTTGGGTTTCCTTCTCTGAGATGTCTGGGGATGAGAAAAACCGACGAAGAAAGGGAATCCGGAAGAGAAGATGGGAAAGAAGAAGGAGAAGCGGGAAAAGAGAGAAAGTGAGAAGAAAGGAGAGGGTGAGAAGGAAGAAGAATGGAAACCCGTCTTGGGTTTCCTTCCCAGGACCATGCAACAACACGGAGACAAAGAGAGAGTGAGAGAGAGATAAGGGTGAGTGGAAATAGGAGATTGAGTTTGTTGCTTGGCCTACTTGGTGTGTCACGCACCTAGGCCGACCAGTGGGAAACGAGAGTGAGAAAGCTTGAGAGAAGAGAATACTGCAGAGGAGAAGAGTGTTGACGCCAGGCCTGCTAGGTGTGTCACGCACCTATGGGTAGCCAAGAGAAGAGGGATGAGACTTGAGGAAGAGAAGATAGTGAAGAGAGGAAGAAGAGGGAGAGAAGGGATGGGCTGGCTACCTCCTACGGCCAGCCACCACGGTCCTGCCAGGCATTCCCCCATAGTGGAGAATGGAGAGGGGTATATGAAGGAAAAGAGACGTGAGAATAGAAAGATGGGAGAGAGGTTGGAGAGAGAGAAAAGAGATAGAAGAGAGAAAAGAGATAAGAGAGAGATGTGAGATGAGATAAAAAAACATGGGAGATGGAGAGATAAGAGAATAAGAGAAGAGAGGAGAGAGATAAGTGGAAAGAAAAGATAAGAGAGACGAAAAAGAGAGATAAGAGGGAGAGTGGGATCCACTAGAAGTCTAGACTTGCTAGAACTCTGCAAGTCTTCAACTTTGTCCTGTCCTAAGACTCTTCAAAGTCTTTTTTTCCCATGAAGCTTCATCAACCTTATTTGATATCCTTTATTCGATCTAGAGAGTCCACGCATGAGTCGATTAATCTGCAATGCACAGGACCCAATTAGAATCATCTGAACCATTCAGTATTCCTCTGATTAGCTTTAATGATCATCTGACCACTAAATCTTTCAATTCAATGGTTGATGGCCAATTAAAGCTAAAATGAAATATTTTATGTAAATTCTTAAAATTAATGGCCTAGATGCTCTAATTGAACACTAAATTAGGGGTATTTTAGCCAAAAATGAACACTTAACAATACCTATGTACCTACACAAGCAATAGATTGCTGAGGCATTGCTGTGGTTTGCATTACCTCAGATATAGAGAGGGACACCAACAAGGGTAAACAGGTGAGGGATCACTAAAGGTGACAAGGATCATGAAAGTACTTTTGTTACCATTATACAGATGTATGTTGATGGTTAGATATTGTTTGTTTTATATACATGGGCTCTGAATACTTAGACTTATTTTTGAATATTAGACTTATGGACGTTGTATCTATGAATGGATATTGTGTCATGATGGACAAACATCGAGTCTTGATGATTTTATATTTTCATGTTGTTATTATCACTCCTTATTCTAGACCTAGTTTTTGGGTAGACAGATGTGATTTACAAGTCTTCGTATTTTATCGCATGCTTTTAGTGGGACATTGACGTTCGGGTTTTTTTTGGAAGTTTTTATTTAGTAGAAATTTTCATCTCTTGTAAATATATATATATATATATTCATTTTAAAATTATAGTTTATGACTCAGGGATCTTCACAATTTTATGAATATATATTTGATTTTTTGGTGTTTAAAAAACCCTGGGTGTCACAGATTAGTATCAGAGCTAGTCTACTCCATCATGACGACATTAATGAGACCACTGAAGTGTTACAGCCCATAAAGTTATTGTCAAAGATGATTTGGAGAGAGAATTTACTCTAGATTACATTGGTATTAGGCTTATGGTTTCTAGAAGGTGAATGAGATCCACCCTTGTTCACCTATTGTTGCCTCTGTTAAGTCTTTAGGGTAGAAGGAGCATGTATCATATATAGTGACCCAGGTGATACAGGGCCTACTCTTGCATTTACAACAAATGATTGAAGCACCACTAGTCGTTCAAGCCACAAGTACAGCACTAGTGATGATGATTGCTGTAACACGTAGATTTGTCGAGCCAATCATCCCATCAGGTGTAAGTAGAACTAGCACCTAGACCCACTGAGGGTGCCTAGAATTGTTCCAGGAGGACAGAAAAGCTACTGGAGAGAGTTCAAAGGATGACTCCACATTTTCATAGCGATGGTGGCACAGAGGAAGCTGAGAGATGGCTGTTTGAGGCTGAGAGGGCCCTTGTTACTATGAAGGTGCCTCTTGAGGATTATATACAGAATCAACCTATTTATTGAATTGTAATGACTGTCGTAACACCTGTAGATTTGTTAGGCTAGTCATCCCATTAGGTATCAATAGTAGTAGCACTTAGACCCTCTAAGGGTGCCTCGAATAATTCTAGTAGGACAAATAAGTTGATAGAGGGATTTCAGAGGATGGATCCATATTTTCCTCGGGATGGTGGCATAGAGGAGGTTGAGAGATGGTTGTTTGAGGTTGAGAGGACCTTTGTTGCTATGAAGGTGCTTGATGAGGATTAGGTATGGATCACTACCTATTTATTGAATGGCAATGCCAGATTTTGGTGCAAACATTTAAGAGGACACACTGCATCCCCCTAGGGACTTTGACCTAAGTGGCCTTTCTAGGGCCTTTGATGATTAGAACTTTCCTCTTCACAAACAAAGGTGATGCAAAGGAAGTTCACCATTTGCAATAGCAAAATATGGCGGTTCGGGAGTATTTGAACCCATTCACTAGATTAAGGAGATTTTCTCCTAATACACCACTGAAAGGAGGTTGCAAATCATTTTGTCGATGGATTGACAACTAGACTGTGAAAGAAGGTTATCATTGCACACTGCACAACAACCCCCTAGGCAGCAAATATGGCCACGATGTCAGAGCAAGCTTACCATTGGACCTAGGAAGTCTGAGTCAGCTTAGTAAGGGAAAGTGACCCTTTGCATTGACACAGTCGTAGAGGAACCCACTTAGCAGCAGACGAGTAGGTAGAGGAGGGACACTAACAATGGGAGATGCCTTAATTGAAAGATAGACACACTGGATAGCCGTGCCCTAGGAGTGATAGACAACAACAGTAGCAACAACAATAGCCACTCTCATAGAGATAGCCATTCAGATGTTTTAACTATGGAAAGATGGGACATTTCCACAAGGATTACCCCACAGGGTACAGGATCAAGTAGGCTAAACTAGGAATGTTGCAGAGGTAGTGCCACATAGCTAGGGGTGAGTTTTTGTCATTACTTCAGGGTAAGCACATGCCTCAAATCAGGTTGTAGAAGGTACATTTCTTATCTTAGCTCAACATGTCAGGATTCTTTTTTATTTAGTATCCACCTATTTCTTTATCTCTTTTACATTTGTAGTTTGCCTTAATATGCATGATCATAAATTAGCTTTTGGGTTTGATATCATAACACCTGTGGAGAGATTGTTGAGGCTAGTGAGTACGTTCAAGGGGTACTAGTACAGATATCAGGTGTGAGGATGGATGCCAATCTTATTTTGTTATATATGGTTGATTACAATGTTATTTTAGGGATGGATTAGTTATCGATTGCGCTACCATGGATTACCACAAGAAGCATGTTATTTTCAGTGTCCCTAGATAGTCAATGATCTCATTCCAGGATAGAAAAAGCATCATTGGTGAATGCAGTCATTTCTGCAATGAAGCCAGCATGGTAATATTCATTAGGTGCCGAGTCTTCCTTGCTTGTGTTATAGCAGAAGACAATGGGTGACCACATATTGAGGAAATTGACATAGTGTGAGAATTCATAGATGTCTTTCCTGAAGTGTTGTTAGGATTACTGTTGCACAGGGAGATCAATTTTACCATTGATCTAGTGCTAGGTATATCGGCCATCTCTAAGGTCCACACAAGATGATCCCAGCTGAGCTGGGATAATACAAGGTCCAGTCACAAGAGTTACATGACAAGGGTTTTATTAGACCCAGCAGATGTCCTTAGGGAGTGCCAATCCTTTTTATGAAGAAAAAAGGACGAATCGTTGCAATTATGTATAGATTATCAATTGTTGAATAGTGTTATGGTAAAGAACCAATATCCCCTTCCTCACATCGATGATTTATTTGATCAGCTTCAGTCAATGTAGGTATTCTTGAAGATAGATCTAAGATCGAGATAACACCAATTGTGGATTAGAGAGGAGGACATCTTCAAGACTAGTTTTATGACTTGTTATGGTTATTATGAGCTCCTAGTGATGCCTTTTGATGTAACCAATGCACCCGTAGTGTTTATGGACTTGATGAACTGGGTCTTTCAAAATTATCTAGATAAGTTCATTATTGTTTTTGTGGATAATATACTAGTTTACTTGCCCAGTCGCAAGACACATAGGGAACATCTCCATTTTGTGTAGGACACCCTACATCACTATCGTTTGTTTGCCAAGTTTAGTAAGTGTGAGTTTTGGCTAGGGCATGTACATTTCCTAGGCCACATAGTATCGAAGGATGGAGTGGTTGTAGACCTAGGGAAGGTGGAGACAGTACTAAACTAGGAGAGATCTACGATAGTGAATGAGATTTAGTAGTTTTCTCAAATTGGGAGGGTATTATTGTAGATTTATCGAGGATTCTCTAGGATTTCTTTAACTCTGACTACCTTAACCAGGAATGACACTAAGTTTGTCTTGAGTGATGCATATGAGGAGAGCTCTGAGGAGCTTAAGAGGAGACACTAAACCTCCTCGAGTGGAAATGGGATTATATCACCTTGGATTTCATAGTTGGCCTTCTAAGGACTGCAAACAGACATGACATGATATGGGATATTATAGATAGATTGACTAAGTTTTCTTACTTTCTTTCCATTTGATGGAATCAGACCATGGGCAGTTTAGCAAGACTATATGTCAAGGAGATCATGAGCCTACACGAGATTCCCTTGACTATCATCTCTAATAGGTACAATAGATTTACTTTGAAGTATTAATAGAGTGTCTAGGAGGCCTTAGGATTGACATTGAGATTTAGCACAGCAATCCACCCCTAGACAGATGGCTAGATAGAGAGGACTGTTTAGACCATTAAGGGCATGTTGAGGGCTTGTGCCATGATTGGAGTGGTAGTTGGGATGATCATCTATATCTTGTAGATTTTATATATAACAACAGCTACCACGCGAGTATTTGCATGGGCCCTTATGAGGCCCTATATGGTAGACTGTGTCGATCACCGCTATGTTGGAATGATGTGCGAGAGAGATGCCTCATGAGATCTGAGTTGGTGGAGTAGTGTGTGGAGAAGGTCGGGTTGATCCAGAAGTTACTTTTGGTGGCCCACAGTTGTTAGAAGAGCTATGTCAATAGGAGGTGGTAGGACGTGAAGTTTACCATTGGCGATCATATTTTCTTGAAGGTCTCCTCTATGGAGTGATGAGGTTTGGTAGTAATGGGAAGCTCAGCCATGATTCGTTAGCCATTATGAGATTCTGAGGAGAGTTGGAGTTGTTGCCTATCAGTTAGCTTTGCTATTACAACTCAAAAATGTTCACAACATCTTCCATATATCTATGTTGTGAAAGTATGTGCTAGACCCTTCCCATGTGCTCAAGTAGATACCTGGGGAATAGAGACCTGATTTGATGTTTGAGGAGAGAGAAATGTGGATTTTGGACCAAAAGGTCCAGAGTTGAGGACTGAGGCTATTCCAGTAGTCAAGGCCTTCTGGTAGCACCACTTGACCTAGGAGGCCATGGGAGAGATAAAGGAGGAGATGAGGTGGACCCATCTAGAGTTGTTGGTATAGTTATATTGAAATTTCAAAGAAGAAATTTTTACGAGGGAAGGATGTAATATGTGTCAATTTTCAAACATAATTTTATAATATTATTTTGAAAACATCATGAAAATTAAGAAATTAAGTTTCTAGAAAATTGATATTTATAAAGACCAAATGGAGAATTGAAACATTGATAATTAAATAGTGCTAAAAAAATGGAATCCAAAGACATTAAGAATGCCTAAATCAAAGTTCGGATGAAAAATTTATGAGGATTTGAAGTTGAGGGGCATTTTGATAATTTTTAGTGGGGCCTATTTATTTAATTTTAAAAAATAGAAATGTGAAAAGTGTAGAGAACGTTTTGATAATGACACCCCTTGTCTCATCCTGAGTGCAGTGGGCAATGGACAATGTAGCCTTATTGCCACCATTTTTGTTGCATGTTAAAACACCCACCCCCTCTTCTTATCATGTTCTAACCCCATTACTCGCCCCACCACCCCTCATTCTACTATGTTCTCACTAGCTTCTCCCCCTCTCTTTTCTCCCCTTCGCTCATTTCACCCCCTTTTCCTTGTCTCCCTAGTTTTTTGATGATTTATCACAGCAAGACTCTACTAGCGATACCCAGGTAGGCCCAACTCACTTTTCCCTTTTGTTTTTTTTTCCTTCACACTAGCCAGACTAGTTTTTCTAGTCAACAAAGTTCAATAGTAGAAAACCAACATAGCTGGAAAAACCCACTTCAAGGACAGTGTGGATGTATAATTTGAGCCATCCATTGGATTCCTAGACCCTCAAAACCTTAAGAATGATTAAAAACGTCAAAATATAAGCAATCTAGATAGTAGATCTAAAGGGGATGAAACTGACGGTCCAGGTGCATTGTCCTTGATGGGTGCTCAACCCGAGATGAACCCAAGTGGACGTGGGCACATTCTTGTGGCAATGACACACCCAAGTGTGTCTTTGTGTCTATGACACTCCTAGATGGGTCCGAGACATGCATCACGGATGCAGTGCATCCTAATGATCCTATTCCATCCTGTTCTTGATCCAGAGTTAGATTTAATTCGTTAAAACTGATTTGAAACTAAAAATCCTCAATTTTGGAGACTATATAAATCTAATTTTTTATCCAAGATATCCATTTGATTCATCTCAATGAGCTAAAACAAGGATTGGGATAGGATGACATAAATCAAAAGCCAAAATCATAGGATGAGCTAGATCAGTCAGATCACATTTTGATGAGAAAATCATAGGATGAGCTAGATTAGTCAAATCAAAAGGTATTTAAGCTATGGAAATCGATTATTTAGATGATGTAATTAATCATTTAAGGGTTTTAATAGGTAGATTATACAATTAGATCTAGAATATGATCTATAACAAGGAATGGGATAGGAATCAAAGATCTAACAGATTAGAGGATGATCTGGCCATTACATCAACATATTGACTATTAATGGATACATAGATCTTAGGAAACACTATAAATATGATGGATTGAGGTATATTAGATGCACAAGAGAGTATTGAAAGTGATCCAATGATTGGATCATCTCAAGAACTATGGATGAAGTAAGATTGGACTTTAAAATTCATTAGAACTATTGATCTGATATATCAAAATAAGATCTCACCATCTAATTATCAGATTGACTTTGGAAATGGAAGAAAGACTAGTGATAACACATTGATCATAGTGGATTGTTGAAATTTGATGATCTTGACTGTCAATATGCAAACTATAGCTAAGTTCAAAGATTAAAAAAAAAAGATTACAAAAAATTTGAGTTTAATTAGTGATGAATAAATAGTTAATCACCCAGATCAAGGAGGATTTGGAGTGATATGAGAAGAAATACAAAATGTTAAGCTATAAGTGATGGATTATGTTATGTGTGGTTTGGACAGATGCATTAAGTTGTGCTAATTTGAGAGGTGACATGATTGGGAGAGTTGGTTCTCACCGAGATAGGTAATAACATTTAATATTGATATATTTTGTATAAAATCATGGATGTCTCTTGGGTGATTTCATCCATATCGATGATTTGATGCATGGCTATTTTGTTTTATAACCTTGAGACTATTACTTGGCAAGTATAGTTTGTACTTATGCACAATCATTTTAATTTATATGTTTTCAGGAACTCATGACTATTTGAATATCTTGATGCTTTGATTCACTTGTTTTACTAGAAATGTTTATTTGTGTATTTGCTAAGGAAGCTTTGTGGCTGATCTTGATGAGAATGACCCTATGGTGAGAGTAGTGCACTGGCCTGCGACCCACAGGTGCTCATGTATTTCATGCATTAGACATGACTTATTATCAGTTGTTTTGGGGATGTTAAACAAATTTTGTATTTTTGTGTATTTATGACAGGTGCTTCTGCCCAGTGGATGTTGTGGTAGGAGGGATGTAGAGTTGGGCACCTACCCTCTAACTTGATGAGATGATCAGACGCCTGCCCCAAAAGGGGCCAAATTTATAGGGAGTGGCATCATGGGTAGTCCACACAAGGTCCGATCTCCCTCTATGGGTGATGGACATCTAGCCTCCCATTTTGGTGTCAACAAGGAGTAGCAATTGGTAGACATGAGAGTTGATTACCACTGGACATGGCGATCCATATGCTTGTTTAGCATTTTATGCCTTATTACGAGCATACTTGGATTTATATATCTTGATGTACCCACATGTGATATCACATGGAAGATTGGTATAAGTAGTCATGACTAGGTGTGTAACGACCAAGGTTTTTGTAACACATTTTGTAATACAATTTTCAATGGCATGGCGCCCTTAGTAAAAATTTTGGCAAAACAAAATAGTGAAAATTATTTTCTTTAAAACTTGTTTTGAAAAACCCAAGTCATCACTTCATACATAACATAAGTAGAATTTTTGTACAAGATAAAATTCCATTGAAGAAATATATTTTTATTAAAATCTATAATCCATCTAGTGGTTCATAGTACAGCCCGATATTAGTACAATACTTGTCCAAATTATATAATCCAAATTTCAAACCTCACTATACATTAAAAACTTCAATACAATACAATACAATGCTCTCAAATAAAATACATGCCTTCAAGGGATATACTCTGATTGATTATTCTTCCAAATCTTCTTAAGTCTTGAGCTCTTAATTCTCCTTCTCTATATATGAAATATTGTAAACATAGAAACATTTACAATATCTCAACAAGCTATGCTTGGTAGGGGATACAAGAATATACTACTTCACCAATATAAGAATACATACCTCAGTCATTATTCCATCATAGTTACCTACTCATGAGTTATGTCAGCATAGAGTATATACGTTATTTATGTACTATAGGAAAAATCAGTTAAAATAGTGAAGATTGCTTAAAACTTATTCCTTCCCTTGGCTATACTTCCATTTAGGAGATCGATATTTGACCAATTCTCATATGGGGATTTTCTTTCCAGGAACACATGTAGTGGCATCTCATCAAGCCATGACATTTCATTATGCCTATCATATGTGCATCATAATGCAAAATACATTAGGATTACTATGCCACAGTCTCAATCTGTATAGCATGCCCAGATAACTATATAATAATCCAGTGATACCAACTATGGAAATAACAAATCCAGGTTCGCATGAGGGAAACCCTAGCTGTCACAGTGGTGCCTTCCCATGATTGCCCCACCCAACATTTAGCCTTTCTTTGGGCATGGTATCCATCATATATGTTTCAGGTAGCAAGTGGCCAAACCCTCGTAACTTCCCTATCATAGCATGCCTAGTCCTAGTACTATGTAAAACAAAATCATAAGCCACCATGCTTGTGTGTAAAATACATTATACATATCAGACAATGTGTCTGTTTAACTAAGGTTGGAATATTTTCTACACATCTCATTACTTTCACCTCATTTGATTAGATTATTAGATTGGATCATTTGAATTGGATCATGGGGTTGGATCACTTAGTTGGATCATGTGAATGGATCATTATTATGCTAAGGTACCAAGTATACTTATATCATGAAGGTCTATAATTCCAGACAAAAGATCATGTATGTATACACATGAATCCTTAATACATTCTTGTGCATCCACCTACCTCAAAGTGGTATCATGTCTTGACCCATACATCTCAAGTAGTATTTACTCCATATTGTCCATCATGATCTTGATTCATACATTTGTCAAAGCATACGTATAAAATTATTCTTCTATACAAGTATTCTTTCTACATGTATTTCGGTTATCCTATGAGTGATGCCCTAACTTTCCTTGAATCATAAATGATCAAAGCTTCAAACCTTCTAGGTTCACAATCTATATTATAAGTAAAATCATAGAAAATTACTACAATCTACATTATATTTCTTATCTTTTTTTTTGTGATCTTTTAAGAATTCTCTTGGATCTTATTTGATATTCCTTATCTTATTTACAATTTTTATTAGGATTCGATGATTTACTAACCTTTTATGCTCTTACTATTATTACTCAACCAATTAATGTTTTATTAGTTGAGGATAGCTTATTCCATCCTAAGTCTAGACAACTCTTCTTATGTCAAATTGGTTAAGGCTTACTAGCTAAATGGTTGAACACAAAGTGGTTACTTCAATCCTTATGTAAGGTAGCATTTTGGCCTCACAAATGTCAACGAAAGGTGGGGGAAGAGTGAGGCTCTATAAGATAACCACCTTAACCACCATGTTCATCATCCATTAGGGTGACCTTAACTCAACCTTTCATAGGTTCCTATGAGCATTTCAACCCTAAGTACTCTTTCTATTTGATTTTAATTAAATCCATGAAAATTTAAATGTCATTCATCTAGTTTCACTATTCTCCTAATTTGGGCCAAGGAAATGATATTCCTTATATTATCCTACTAACTATAGCCCTTATTATCATTAAGTCCATGTCATTTATTTCATGTAAATGTCCTTCAATTCTAATTTCATTTAATTAAATATTCAATGTAGTTTCATAACATAAGCATTAAAGCGTAAATAAATAAATCTACTAAGCAATAAAAAAAAATTATAATAACATTCAATAATTCAACTGAAAATCTAACTTGCCATAATTATTCATCGTGATCCAATGGTCATTATTCATCTTTCATCTCCTTTGGGGTTTAGATCTTGATCTTTTTATTTTCCTTTAGATCTAATACATCTTCTTGATATGATTTTATTATTAGATCATTGATGCATCTCATCAAATGATCTGATCTTCTTGATCCAACCGATCAAGAAGATTTTAAGTTATTTTGTCTAATTTAAGGGCACAGATCTTAATCTATCCCACATCATCATCATCCAGTCCATAGATCCATATGATATTAACTTCATATCTTCATCCAAACATATCCATACTATCCAATCATCCTTGATCAACTAGATAAAGGAGATTATCATTCATTTTTATGGATCTTACTACTTTTATGGCTAGATCTCTTAATTAATCATAGATCAATCACTTATAACCATTGATTCCATCTCTCACAGTTGCAAGATCATCAATGGATTAGAATTTTAGAGTTTGATCATTCCAAATTTCACTAATCATGAGAATTAGCAATACTTTTCTTCATTAACAGAATTTTACATGCATCAAAACATAAATTTTCTAAGTTCAGTAGGTTTTACTCATCAAAAGGAATAAAACCAAACTTTTCAATCTCAATTTGGAATTAAATTGAGATCAGAATTGGGATTTTAAGATTTCAGCCTATTTTAAGGGCTGAATTTTGATCTTATTGTTTTGTCAATTTTCTTGATCTACAAACTCGAAAATTTTACTGTGATCATGATCCTTCAAGTTTTGAGACCTCCTGAACCCATCTATCTGTTCATATCTCAATTTTGAGATCATCTTGATCACGATCCAATACTATTACTATGGATTTTTGTGATTATAACCAATAAATACAATTTGAAACATACATTTCATGAGTTCAGTACCTAAAGCATGTGATACGGAATCTACAGAAGCTTTCAAATATAAAGTCAGAGCTATATCGAGCTCTTAATTCAATCTCTAAGATTCCAGTTAAAATTTAGGTGGCGTAGATCTAATCTGGGCATACCATGTGCGGGGACAACTAGCGACTTGCGTCTCTGTCATGGAGACACAGGTAGCGCACCCATGGGGAGTGTCCCTGCTTGTGTTCTGCTCCAACGTGCTAGAACCCAATCTGTTGAGATTGGTTGAGACGGTCCGATCTGGATCGTCAAATCAACCTTTCTCTAGATCTCCTAAATTAAAAAACATCAAGGGCTAAGATTTCTTGCCCTAGAAAATTATCCAACAGCTCATAATTTGTATCTAAGCAAAAAAATGGGGACATCTCAACCCTTCATACCAGACCCGTCGATTTGGACGGATCAACAGCTGAGGAGATCTCCAGGTGGCCAGAAAATGCTAAAGAGATGCTAGAATTGAAAGAGGAGTGGAGGATCCACATACTTGTGCCGGTCCAGTGAAGAGATTGTCATTGAAAAAAGAAAAATCCCACAAGAGAAGATATAAAAACCCTAGACACCGACAAATGCATATAGTCCTGGAATTCTTTATTGTCGTTGTTGGAGAAGGTGGGGGAGACTATAGGGCTTTGGTAGATCACCATGAAAGGAAGACATTTAATGGTGCAAGATCACTGTTTGATGGCTAGATTGGCCGCAATTAGATGGACAACGTGCCGAAGACGGTGGTTCACCGGTGCTTGTTCTTTGTTTGGGATTTTTCGATGATCCAAGAGGTAGATCATGATGGAACCAAAGGGCTATTGTAGATCTCCTTAGCTCGAACACATCTGATGGTGAAGATCTAGTTTCAACAGTTGTAATGTGATGTCTAATTCAATTAGGGTTTCCAGGCTAGAACCCTAGTTCATTCAGGAATGACGCATCCTTGGACGCGCTCGATGTCGACATTGGGTCTTCTGCTTAGGTGTGTCTAGGGACACACCCACAGAGAATAAGAGAGAAGGACAGAAAGAAAGAGGAATTGGGGGAGATCGGGGAGGAATTTGGAGCTGAAATTTTGGGGCATTCTAGGGGACCTTGTGATGAACACTAAGAGAATTTTTGGGAATTTTATAAGCCATTTATAGGGAGTTTTGGAATTTTCCATGGTTACTTGTAATTATCATGTTTGATTTCTTTTGATTATTAAATTGTCTTTGGATTCCCACTACCGCCTCCTTCTCCACTAGCAACTGGTAGTGGTTTGACTCATGATGACTTGTTTTCTTGCCATTGGATCTCTTTTGTGGGCCCCATGGAGGTGTGAAAAGACCATTTTACCCTTTTATGGAGAAAAATCTATTTTATTCTCTCGGACTCAGAATTGAGCATACTTAGTAGCGTTGGATTCGCATTTCTGAATTCATTCCTAATTTTAATGTCTTAGGCCTTGGATATTTGTAAAATTACCATTTTACCCTTTTATTCTTAAAAATGGAGAAAAATAAGAGTTTTTCATCCGAATTTGAGAGAATAATTCACATGGTTGATTCATATTAAAATGCTCACACATGACTAACCTTGCTTCTACACTATTCACTTAAGTTGATTCTTGCTCGACTTTCCAAATGGAGTAATAACTCTTAACTGAGTTACCCTTTTATTTCAAAACCTTCTATTTCACTTGACTAGTATACTAAATTGCAACTACTCCTTCTCACTAATCTTTCAATACTTTATATTTTTCCATTCTAACTTCTATTGCTCATCCTCATTCCTTTTCAAAATATATAGTTTGGACATAGCTTTCCTAATATGCATAGTCCCTAGACTATCTATCAAAATGACATATTGATTGGATTCTATAATTTCAACTATTGTTCTTCGTAGCAATCTTCTAATATTTTGAAGTAATTATCTCTTTTCTTGTTCTTCCATTATTTGGAAGTGATTACTTCATCTCTACTCTACAATTCATACTTCTTTACTATTTCCTTCTATTGACAATTTCTTTTCAACTTCTATCATTGAATAATAGTTTCCTTGTAATGATTCTTTCCTCATTCTCATCTCATCTATTGTTTTTGTAACACCCTTTGTGTTCCATTTTATTCATAATACTTGACTTTCTACATTATTCCTTCCAAGATAGTGTCATTTAAATCTTCATATATATTCCTTATCCTCTTTTGTCATCTCTTTCTCATATTTAGAACAATATTTTGAACATTCTTACAATCCATGATAATATTTATCTCTTCTCCTTTCATCTATATATATATATATATTGGCTTCAAAATTTCTAGATTATGCATTTCCTCATGCTTCTTTCAAGCATTCCTCTTAACCTTTTTTCATATCATACTAACCCTTTATTTGAAGTATTCTTGATAATTTCAATTAAAAGAGTCCATATTGACTTTGTAGTCATCCATTCTCAAGCATTTAAAAAAAACTTCATAATTTATCATATATTCGTCAATTCTCCACAATCTACCATAATCTCTTTTTAGGATTTATGTAACCAATAGCAAGATTGCACTAAAAGAATGTCCTTATGTTGTACAATCGGTAAGAGATAAATTTCTCTATTTGTCATTGTTATATCCTATTCCACCTTTGTTGGGTCACATTCCATATCAACCTTAAAATTTATATGACTCTAAACTTTGCTTTCTTCAATCAACATGTACACTTACCAGAGAGTTGACAAGTTTTGCAAGTGTCTAACATATATTCCATAAATGCTCTTGATTTCCTTAAATCCATTTCCATATATCACCACTTCATCTCATATATTTCATTCTCCTCAAATTTATGAATATCCTTTATCCAACTCATATAACTCAGAATTTGTTTTGATTTCATACTATGATGTTTCATTTTCAATTTCCAATTGATGATACTAAATTGGAAAATGCTCATCCTTATAGAGTAAAAGGGTACTTAATTTCCTCCATAACATCATTTATGTTTAATGCATCCCCACATTGATTCTTCCTTTTTCTTTTCCTAAGGAAATTTGTTACTTTCATAATGTAAATTTCTATAATCACTCCTAATCCTTAAAATTTGTTCTTTCAACTCATTCAAATAATTTGATGTTCTTTTCCTCAACTATTATAGATATTTCCTCATTCATTCTGATGTAAGATTGAAAAAATATAAAATATCTTAAAGTTTCTGACCACTTATTTCTCCAAAAATTTGAATTCATACCTCATTCATAATCATCTTTAAACTTAACTTTAGCAACCAATAATTATTTATAGGTCTTTATTTCTCATGTTTTATTTCACCATTCATCCAAAATATATTTCTCCTTGCTATATTTCTTAAATCTTTCAATATCACCAACTCTATCATGTAAGTGGAATTAATAGCTCTATTCATATATAGCTCTTTATTTGCCATGATCAATAAGATGTACTCCTCTTTATGAAAATCAATAACCCTATTTTTCCAAATCATCATATCACTATTTCTCTTTTATTTTCCATAATTGTTTCACCACCCATGCTAAATGTACTTCTCTTTATTATAGTCCCAAAACTATTTTCAATATCACCAAAGTTACCATATCAACATCCCTCTAATCCTTGATAATCCTTTTGTCCTACTTTCCACAATTGATTTATCATGCCAATATAATTTCTAACTTGGTGGTTTCATATTTGTTGTGCCATATATAAGGCTATAATTTCTTTGTTAACCATATATTCTCGTGGTTTAATTATTTTTTTGATAAGTTTGGGATTATACTTTTGCCCTTTCAACATATCTGATTCTCTTCTCCCTTTTCATTTTATTCAAATTTTAAAGATCATCTCTTCATGTTCTAAAATTGTATCATCTCTTTATTAAAATCCTTTACCTTTGCTAATTTTGGAGAGAAAATACTTACTTCTCTCCTTATTCATCTTTATTTAAAACTAGCCTCATTTACAAATTTTTGAAATTTCTCACTTCATCTCTTCATGTTCTAAAATTGTATCATCTCTTTATTAAACCCTTTACCTTTGCTAATTTTGGAGAGAAAATACTTACTAATATCCTTATTCATCTTTATTTAAAACTATCCTCACTTATCTCTTTAAATTTCATTCAAATAATATCATCTCTATTTTGATGATTAATTCTATTTAACTAATTTCCATAATACTATATATGTAGCAATTATAACTCTTACATTTATATTTATTTATATATTTATTATAAATTTTGAATTTTATAATAATTCTAAGGTTTCACCTTTAACATCTATCTCTCATAAATTTCTCTTTCACCTTTCTATAAAGGTTGAAGTTTTTCCTTCTACACTATTTCCCTCATATTTTTCCAAATTATCACTTCTTTCTCTTAATCTCCATTCTTTCACTTAATAATAGTTAGATACATCCTAGTATTGGTGTACTTTATTTCTACATATGTATGTCTACTTAGGACTTTAGGTTAGACATAAATATCATACATTACATCTTTATCTATTGTAATGTTTTCCTCATTGATTTCTATATCTTACTATCTCCTCTATTGTGATTCTTACTTACTAGGTAGTATTTCTAGTCCTTTGACTAAGTAATATCTACTTGTACTAAACTATTCTTTCATTACACTAATTATTTCTATATTCATCCTCAACTAATGAGTTTAACTCTTTCTATACTCATTCTCATAAAATAATAACTTATTTCTTATTCACTCATTATTTCATATCCTCTAATTGGATTGTCATCTTCATATTGAACATAAGGGTACTGTACTATGACTGGATGAATGGCTTCGATACCAACTATAATGACCCGAGTTTTTGTAACTCATTTTGTAATACATTTTTCAAAGGCAGGGCTCCCTTAGTAAAAAAATTTGCAAAACAAAATAGTAAGAATTCTTTTCTTTAAAACTTGCTTTGAAAAACCCAAGTCATCACTTCATACATAACATAAGTAAAATTTTGATACAAGATAAAATTCTATTGAAGCAATATATTTTTATTAAATTTTAAAATCCATCTAGTGGTTCACAATACAGCTCGGTATTAGTACAATACTTGTCCAAATTACATAATCCAAATTTCAAACATCATCATACATTAAAAACTCTCAATACATTACAATGCTCTCAAATAAAATACATGTCTTTAGGGGATATACTCTGATTGATTATTCTTCCAAATCTTCTTAAGTCTTGAGCTCCTAATTCTCCTTCTCTATATATGAGATATTGTAAACATAGAAACATTCACAATATCTTAGCAAGCTATGCTTGGTAGGGGATACAAAAATATACTATTTCACCAATATAAGAATATATACCTTAATCATTGTTCCATCATAGTTACCTACTCATGATTTATCTCAGCATAAAATACATACGTTATTTATGTACTATAGGAAAAATTAGTTAAAATAGTGAAGATTGCTCAAAACTTGTTCTTTTCCTTGGCTATACTTCCATTTAGGAGATCAATATTCAGCTAATTCTTATACGGGGATTTTCTTTCCAGGAACTCATGTAGTGGCATTTCAACATGCCATGGCATTTCATTATGCCTACCATATGTGCATCATAATGCAAAATACATTATGACTACTATGCCACAATCTCAATCCGTACAGTGCGCTTGAATAACTGTATAATAGTCCACTGATACCAACTATGGAAATAATAAAATCCAGGTTCGCATGGGGGAAACCCTGATTGTCATAGTGGTGGCCTTCCCATGATTGCCCCACCTAACATTTAGCCTCTCTTTGGGCATGGTATCCATCATATAAGTTTCAAGAAGCGGGTGACCAAACCCTCATAACTTCCCTAGCATAGCATCCCCAGTCCTAATACTGTGTAAAACAAAATCACAAGCGACCATGCTTGTATGTAAAATACATTGTGCATATCAGATGATGTGTCTGTTTAACTAAGGCTGGAATATTTTCCATGCCCTATTCTTAGAGTTTCCTTAGTCTACACATCTTATTACTTTCACCTCATTTGATTAGATTATTAGATTGGATCATTTGAATTGGATCATGGGGTTGGATCACTTAGTTGGATCATGTGAATGGATCATTATTATGCTAAGGTACTAAGTATACTTATACCATGAAGGTGTATAATTCCAAACAAAAGATCATGCATGAATACACATGAGTCCTTAATATATTCTTGTACATCTACCTACCTCAAAGTGGTATCATGTCTTGACACATACATCTCAAGTGGTATTTACTCCATATTGTCCATCATGATCTTGATTTATACATCTGTCAAACCATACATATAAAATTATTCTTCTATACAAGTATTCTTTCTACATGTAATTTCAGTTTCAATTTTATTTACTTTTTAAATAGGTTGTAATAATACAAGGCAAGTGTAGGGTATGGTGTGGCCCACACTTGACCATCATCGGACCCCACACTGTGAACAATCCTCACCCAAATTTTAATTTTTAGGATAAATTGCATTTATTGTAAATTTAAATTTGGAGGGTAATATAGTTCATATAGATTAGGTCATACATTTTATAATTGTTAATGCTTAGGATTTTTGTATTAGTCTAGCACTTATTTAACAAAGGTTAGCTTAAGCTCAATTATAACCAAAGCATAAGCAACATCTTTATAGTATATTATTTGTTAAGGTGCCTAAGCCTTCGTTAAGTATCATATAGGTAGGCATTAGTTTGCTTTTGTTTTGTAGTGCATATTTATAGCTTTACAATTGAATGGAATTAATGCTAGTAAAGGCCTCATAGGAACCCTTATAAGATAAGGATCACTAGCTCTCCTTGGCCCACCTTGGAATCAATCAACATCCTTGTATGTTGAGATCCCAACCCTTGAACATTAATTTAAAATCAAGTAGAAAAAGACTTATGGTATTTTGCTCATTAGACCCTTTTAGAAGGACACGATCTATTGTCATTGTAGTGGCTGTGGAGAACTGTGGTTATAGTTGGTGTCTTAAAATTCAAGTAATTTTCCCATGCCTTCCATTGATGTTAGTTGAGGTCTAAATGACTCTTGAGATGAGGATTGTATTAACCACTTTTGAGCAGAACCTAAATCGTATGAAGAAGTCAATTCTAGATAAAAGCAAGAGCTATCCAGATCTAGGTCTAAGAAACCAAGTTTCTATCCCATGGTCAAACCACCAAGAGAAGTCAAGCTCAAAGTTATTAGAGACTTTTATGCACCACTACAACTCAAAACCCCATCTTGCATAGCTTTACCTCCTACAAATGCAGGCCACTTTGGGTTAAAGCCAAGAGTTACCCAATTGCTCCCCACCTTCTATGGTTGAGACCGAGAAGACCCTTACCTACATATCAAGGAGTTCCTTGATATTTACACTACATTTAGGTACTAATTTTTTTTGGATGATGCTATTAAACTTACTTCATTCCCATTCTCACTCAAGAATAAAGCCCGGTCATGGCTCAATTACTTAGAGGTAGGTTCCATTAATACATGGGACCAATTATCAAGGATGTTGTTGAACAAATTCTTCATTGTTCACAAAACAAATGCCCTTTATCATGAAATTATCAATTTCCATCAAAGGGATGATGAACATATTAGGAATGCTGGGAACGGTGGAATGAACTACTTCAAAAATACCCTCATCATAGATTTGAGAAATGGAAGTAGGTCCAATTCTTTTATGAGGCATTAATTCCTTATAATAGACAAATGCTAGATGTAGAAACTGGAGGGTCCCTCATGTTAAAAGATGAGAGTGAGGACTAGGAGTTCTTTTAAACATGGGTAGGTAATTCCTAGCAATGGGATTATCCTAATAGAAGAGAAAGGAACAACTAGCTTTCAAAGAAAAGGGATCTATATGAGATAGGATTACATACATATCTATCCCATAAACTTGACTCTATACTTGAGAGAATGGACAAGTATCATGGGAGGGTGGTCCAGAATGAAAATATGTTTTAATCATTTATGGTTACCAAATCTCTTAAACCTCCACAAGAGGTTTGTGCTCTTTATTCTAGCCTAGCACATGTCACCATGTCTTATTCAGCAAATAGAGCACTTAATGACTACCTAATTGAATAAGAAAATGCATATTGCTGTAATATCCTTAATTTTTAGTATAAAATAGGAAATTATTAAATAAATAAAAATAAAAATTTATAGATGGAAATTTTTCCTAAAAACATAAGAATTAGAAAGTGCTCGTCGATACGAGTCCAACGCTACCAAGAACGCGAACAACGGAGCTCAAATGAGGGAGTTATGATCTGTCGAAGTTGTAAGGGCATTTTGGTCTTTTGACAGAGACGTGTTACACAGGGGTCCAAATTGATAACGGCACCCCTGTCTTCCACACGTCTCTACCAGTCTGGCAAAATCGCCGGAGAGACATGGAAAAAGACATGTGGGGAAGAGTTTCTATTCTCCAAGACTTTAAACCCTATATCTAATCATCCTCAGGAGCTAAAACGCGCCACTTTGAGCATTCCTTTGGGGTTTTTAACTCAGAACCCTAGCCTTGCAAGGTCTGAGTTTTTCGGCGAGTGGAACCCCGGCAACACGAGAAACCCCGGCCAGGTGCAAGGTAAGCCTCAAAACTCTATTTTTCCATATTTATTTAATAGAAAAATAATTAGGAAAGCATTTAAAAATTAGGAAAAAAATCAGATTTTTTTGGGAACTTTGTGCACGCTACTGTTGGAGCATGATTTCAAAGATCAAACCTCATCCATTTGGAAATCACACCGTCCAACTAGTGCACAAGAGACCCAAGAGCAAACCCTTTAAATTTGGGAGTGATCTAACAGTGGATTTCTCCATAAAACTCAAAAACCAGTACCTATGGATAATTTTAGGAACTTGGGAAAAAATATTTAAAAACCATGGTTTTTGGAAAAATCAGTGCAAAAGGAGGGCATAAATGGATTCTAGAGAGAATTATGAAGAAAATGGTGCAAAAATCACACAAAACAGAGCTCTGTAGCTCCGCTGGAGACGACCAGAATCCGATCGTCTTCTTCGGCGTCGTCAACGGCTTCGCCGCCCTGGCGCTAACGCCAGGACGCATAGGGAGATGATGTCAAATGGCGTCAGTGTCGCACGCGTGTGCAGCATCACATTTGCACGGAAGTGACGTCATTGGTTGTCGCTGTGGGGCCGGGACGAAGCGCGTCCTGGCGACCATGATGCACGCGGTGGTGCGTCACAGTACTGAGGACGCACTCTACACATCCTGTGTGGCGTCTTGGAGGTCGAGTGTCTTCGTGACGCCGGTGTACGTTGGTGTAAACCGGCAGAAAATCGAGCCACCGGTATAAACCACCTTATGGTGGTCCGACAGGCCTCATTTAAGCCTGGTTCTCACTAAAACTTGATTTCTGGGAGCTAGAGAGGTCCAAATCACGATCCGAAAAAGGCGTTGTGACCGTATTGATGATGCAGACCTAGTTTTAACTTAAAAACTTATAAATGGCCACTTTTTATTTACAAATTTTTTAAAATAGTGATGTGACATGTACAGGTGCACTTGAATATACCAATTAAAAGGAGTTATTAGCAAGCTAGTGGTCTCACATTGAGGTAGGTGACGACAATTAATGCTTTACCTTGATTTTTAAACCATGTTTAAACATAGCATCGTGTGTGATTGTTTTTTAAATTGCAATTATTATTTGCTGTGGATTTCATGCGACATTGAATACAGTATGGTTATTCCAAATTGAAATCTTTTACTGAATAAACTTATTTCAAATGCTTTTACAAGCATGATGTTAATTAGTTATGCTTAAATAGAAACTTATTTCTTATTATATATATAGAAAATGCATGGATTTACATGGAAATGAGAATAGAGGCTTATTAGCTGGTCCTTTTATAGGCTAACCCCAGGATGAGGGGCATGTCTTGGGGAATTGGAGCTATGGGTGCTCTTGAATTTTAGCATTTACATATGATTTTCGTGTTTTATTTGATGATGGGTGCTCTCGCCCGGTGGGCGTCATGCTAGGAGGGATAGGGCCGGCCACCCACCTTCTGAGATTGTGATGTGATGATATTGTGAAGTGATAGACACATGCCCATAGATGGAATTTTGTAGGGGTTTGGTAACATGGATAGCCCACACTACCGGTCTGAGCCTTTCCATGGGGACAGACGCTAAGTCTCCCGTTATGGTGTCGGCGGAGAGCGGCGGTGGTTGATACCCATGGAGGGTTGCCACTGCAGCATGATGACCCATATTCTTATTATGTGTGCATGTAGGATGAGCATGGTTATGGATGGTATGCATGGGTGTGACAACACACAGAGGTTGGCTATGAGTACTCCTGATCAGTGATGTTAGTGCGATGTGGTTGGACCCATTACCTTAGGGTGCCCATATTATTTTTGTATGCTCATTTACATTGATTTATGTCATGTTTTGACTACGTGAAATGCATGTTTTAGCATATGGAATAAATTGGCATTTATTTGAACATGACATTATGATATTACTATTTTCATAAATGTTAGACTTTTCATCAGAGCTGTTCATTATTTCTTTCATTTATTACATTAATTGTCTATGTACCTACAGAAGTGATAGCTTGTTGAGGCATTGCTTTGTTTTGCAATTCCTTAGATCTCGAGTGCAACACCAGGAAAGGAAAAGCTGTTGAGAAACCGTGAGAGCTGCTGAAGACTATTTTTCCTATAGTTTTAGATAGTGATGTGAGTCACTAAAACAGGATTATCATTTGGATTTAATTATGGACTGCATACTTTATGTTTTGGATTTGATTGAAGTGTTTGGACATATGCTGGACATTTATATGGGATGTTATGATGGATAGACCCTGGGCCATGTTATTATTGTGTTTTGGACATTTATTTGATTTAAAATAAAGGTGCCAATTTATTTGACATTGATTGATATGCGTATTATTTTATTTACATGTATGTCGTTTTGAGAAAGGAAAAATAACACCCAGAGTTTTAAGAATTGTTTCGTAAAATGTTAAATAAAGCTTTTCTCATGGGATCCCAAATGCTCTTATTCAAAATGCCATTATTAAAAAAAAAAAATGTCTTAAAAATCCGGGGTGTTACAATTGCAATCCTAGAAACAACCTATATTCAAGGACCTATAACCTTGGATGGGTTAGGCATCCAAACTTTTCCTAGTTGAAGAATAGTTACTAGGGGGACTTTTCCTCAATAGCCACTTGGGCTTCCAACAACCTCAACAACCAATGAAACAATCTTCAAAGGAAAAGAGTCAAAGCATGTTTGAAAAACAAAGTGAAGACACAAAAAGGTCTCTAAACCAATTGCATAATAGCAATTCTCAAGCCATAACTAAGCTAGATATGCAGGTAAACCAATTGTCAGCTAAACTACATAATATAGCAAAGGGTCAGTTCCTTAATAAACCCATCCCTAACCCTAAGGGCCAATTTGAGATAGGGTTCGGTTCTCAAAACCTAAATCGTCATAAGCATGATAAATCCATAAATGCCCTTAACAGGGGTCTTCAGATTGACAAACAAGGTAGGGCAGGCAATGGAAAATGGAGAGGAAAAGGAGGCAATTGAAACACAAGAGAAAGAGAAAAGACAGAAAACCCCTATAGAACTTATAGTGGAGGCACCCGCTATGCCTAAAGGCCCCTTTCCTCAATTATTGAACAAGACTAGAAACAGAAAAAATGTTAAGAAGTTAATGGATGTATTTAAACATATCCAAATCAATATTCCATTCCTTGATGCAATAAAAGATGTCCTCGCTTATGCTAAGTTCTATAAAGAGCTCTACACTAGAAAAGAAAGCTAAATGTCCAAAAAAAGGCTTTCCTCACCAAGCAAGTAAGCTCTTTGATATATCAAAAGACCCCACCATGGTTAGAGAACCAGGGTGTCCTACCATTGCATGCATTATTAGAGACCATGCCATAGATAGGGCATTACTTAACCTTGGGGTTGGTGTTAACTTGTTTCCATAGTCTATCTCTTAGCAACTAAGCCTCAGTGAGTTAAAACTATCCACTACCATGCTACAATTAGCTAATAGATCCATTAAAAAATATCGTGATTTATTTGAAGATGTGTTGATACAGGTGGACTAGTTTTACTACCCAGTTGGTTTCATTGTACTGGACACCCGGCCTATTTTTTATCCCGGTAGTTAGATTGTAGTCATACTTGGAAGTCCATTCTTGGAAATGTCCAATGTCATTATTAACTGTAGGAATGGTGTGATGAAATTGTCATTTGTCAACATGAAAGTTAAGCTTACTATCTTTATAGCTGGCCAATAATATTTATGTGAAGGCCTAGGTACCTCGTAGATGGGAGACAGCTTAGGGACAGAGAGTTAGTCCCACATTGCTAAGGGAAAAGTTGCTAGGCTATTAATAAGAGTGGTGTGTGTCTCTCCTTACAACAAGGCCTCCTAAGAAGAGTTCTTCACATGGAACAAAACCTTGAGGGGTGAACCGTTGTCGCGAAGGCTGAGGTACCATTTAGTAGTGAAGGCTGAGGGACGGATCAGAAGGTACCCAAAGAGGACAATATTGTATTTGTTGCACACTCTGCCCACGATACAAGGCCTTTTCCTTGAGAAATCGGGGAAGAACAAAACCGTGAGGGGGCTGGTTATATGAGTGGCCAGTTTCTCAGAGCAGACAATATTGTTGTATGTGGGAGCCACAGGCTCTTAAGGCCTTGTACTATGGACAGAGTGCATAGAAAATACAATATTGTCTCTTTGGGTACCTCTTGATCTGTCCCTCAGCCTTCAGCACTAAACAGTATCTTAGTCTTCACGGCAAGGGTTCACTCCTCAAGGTTTTGTTCCATACGGAGAACTCTCCTTAGGAGGCCTTGTTTTAAGGAGAGTCCCACACCACTCTTATCAATAGCCCAGCAACTTTCCCCTTAGCAATGTGGGACTAACTCTTTGTCCTTGACTGTCTCCCATTTACAGGGTACCTAGGCCTTCACATATTCCCTCCTTAAGGAACACACGTCCTCGCATTTTAACCATGAAACCAGGTGCCTGTGTGCAGCCAGCCTCACACTGTCAGGGGTTGACTCTAATACCATCTATAATCTAGTGATGAGGGAACGTGGAATCAAGAGTTAGATGTGACTGCTTTGGGATGAATTAAGAAATTTAACCTTAATGGAAGAGAAATCTTAAAAATTATCATGGATCTACTTGATCTGAGTAATCAAGCATGATCAGCCCATTAAAATTAGTTTGAATGATGATCTAAAGTTAAGATCATATGGATTGATGAACATGATGTGGCTAATTTGGGATAGATTGAGATCTATGCTCTTAATTTTGATAAAATGAGTTAATATCTTCTTGATTGGTTAGATCAAGAAAGATCAGATCATTTGATGAGATGACTCAATGATCTAGTGATGATATCATATTAAGATAATGTGATAGATCAAAATAAAAATGAAAGATCAAGGAAAATATAATTAAATGAAAATAAATATTGATGAACATTTATAATGAATATGGACATGGACTTAATGATAGTAAGGGCTATATATAATAGGACAATATATGGAATATCATTTCCTTCAAAATTAAGAAAATAATAAACCCCCTGAATGACATTTTAAATGTTCATGGATTTAAATAAAATCAAATAGCAAGAGTACTTAAGGTTTAATGCTCATAGGAACCTTATGAAGGTTGAGCTAAGGTCACCCTAATGAATGTTGAAGATGGTGGTTAAGGGGGTTCTCTAATAGAGCCTTGCTCTTCCCCCACCTTCTGGCAATGTTTGTGAGGTCTAAACTCCTCCTTATAGGAGGATTGAATTAACCACTCTATGAGCAGCTTTTAACTGGTAAGCTTTAGTCAATTCTAAAATAAGGAGAAGCTGTGTAATATTAGGAAAGAAATAAACTATCTCCAACCAATAATACATTAACTGGTTGAATAATAATAGGAACATAAAAGATAGCAAATTATCTAATCGTAATAAAAATTGTAAGTAAGATGAGGATGATCAAACAAGATCCATAGGGAGATCTTGAATGATTAAAAATAATAAGAGACATAATATTGTGTCAATATGTATGTTTTTGAATTAGTATGAATATAGATCAATATATTAGACCTTGATTAATACGATCCAAGGAAAAAGATGTAAATCATTCTATATAAGGATGATCAAAAGAACAACTAGGGAGTATAAATGAGTTGAGAAATGACTGTATATATATGATTTGTCAAATACATGAAGGATATGATGATCAAGATCAATGAGAAGATTGATTGTTGAAAGTAAAGGTACGTTGACCTTAAGAATATACTCAATATAGAAGATACATGTATTTTACACATGATCTTATCCTGATAACTATAGATTGATTATAATTACCTTATAATTGTTTATGAATCAACAAATGATGTTGAAAGGAATACAAAGTGATTGATTAAGTAATTATGAAATTACTTAAGGCAACAAATGATGTGGAAATGGATACAAAGGAATTGATTAAGTAATTATGAAATTACTTAATGGGTAGAATGAGAAGATTTGAACTATATAAGATGGACCCCCTAATCTTAAGGAAATAAGTTATAGGCATGTCCTATTATAACCAGACACACAGTTTGTAAGTATGAAATATTATTTTCCATATAAGCATGGAGACTTGTGGTTTTGTTTTAAGACAGGCTTATGCCTGGGGATGCCAATGCTAGAAGAGTTATGAGGGTTTGGCCACCCGCTCTGCAAAACTAATTATGATGATGATACCGTGCCCAAAGAGAGGCAATTATGGGAAGGCTTCCACTGTGACAACAATGGTTCCCCCCATACGAACATGGATCTGTATTTTCCATCATGGTATCAATGGAGTATTAAGTAGTTATCCAGGCGCGCTGTACAGATTGAGATTACAAGCATGGTAGTCCTTTGATTATTTTGCATTGTGATGTAATTGAGATATGACATGATGAGATGCCTTATGTTATGACATGATGAGATGCCTTATTTTATGGCATGATGAGATGCTAGTAAAAATTATTACCAATGTTGTATTAGAGGATCACCTAATGTTAATATTGAAATCAATTTGAAAATGACATATTATTGATGATATTGACTACATTCATGATTTTTAGTGGTTTTATCTATATGAAATATATACATATAATTCATATGATGAGTGAAGGATAAAATGGTTATCCAATTGTATAAATTGATTTATATCATGGATATAACGAGCTGTTGATTTTAAGATATATTGGATATATTTATTGAATCCCCTACCAAGCATAGCTTGCTGAGATATTATAAATGTTTGAATGTTTTCAATATCTCAGATTCATTTAAGGAAGATTGAAAGCTCAAGACTTGAGGATAATCATCACTGAACTACTACTCAGGGTATTTACTTTTAGGAAGATTGCATTGATTGCTTTGTAATTTGGATTGTAATATTTGGACAAGGTATGTAATGACTACTGGGGATTATATGTGAACCACTGGATTGATCCTGATTTTAATAAAAGTATTTCTATTGTTATTCAATGCAAATTTTATTTTATACAAAAATCTATGTATGATAAGTAATTTGAGGTGGCACTCGAGTTTTTGACAAATCAATTTCAAAGAAAATATGTTTTCGCTATTTGAATTTTAAAAATTTTCAAAATCAGGGCCTTACCTTTGCAAATATTTATGAAAATGTGTTTTAAAAACCCGAGCCATCACAATTTAGACCTTGATGATTCTTGTGAAGTGAATTTGATCAAGAGTCTAATTCACAACATTCATCCACCATCTTTCATCTCTGGCCCATGAGAGGCTTATCTCATGCATTTTAATAGAGATTTTGAGGAGGTAAACAACCTTTTAGAGGCTGTTACAATTATGGATAGCTCCAAGTGGTGCCCTTATGTGGAGCGAATCCCTCCTTTAGAGTCTATCTATAACGACCCTCAATTTTGGGTCATTTTCTATATATATATATATATTAAATGATAAATTCGATTGAGAGGAAAATTAAAATTTTATTTTATGAAAATAACTTCCTTCTAAACAAAAAATTTGGACTAAGACCATGACATTTGGAATGTACTTATCGATACGATTCCAAAGACACTAATTTTTCATGAAATAAAGATCCGGGTGGAAAAATCCACAAGCTTTACAAATTCAAGGGGGTTAAAATTAATAATGGCACCCCCTACCTTGTCATTTTTTGGACTGCCATGTAGCACCACGTGCAGACTGGGCACGACACATGGACTGTCAGTTACCATGCATCGGCCCATCTCCCTGGCGATGGACTACGATAGGTGAGGTTGGTTTTTATGGGTGAACACCAGAGAAGAAGGGGGAAAACCCCAGCACCCACCCGACTCTTCCCCATTCTCTATCTTTGGCCAGCTAAACAATGACTAGCTTGATAGCCATTATTGGTCACCACACAGACCTTCCCCCTGCCTAATTTCTCTCCCTGAAACCCTACTTTCATTAGCAATAATGCGAAAACCCATATTAGGTTTTCATTCAAGAGACCGGCCACCTAATTTCCCCCTCTCCATTCCCTTCACCTATTCTTGTATCGATTAAAACCCATATAGGGTTTCTCCATTGACAAGCAATCACCCTCTCTTTCTCCAGTGATAATGGAAACTTAGATCTGGTTTTTCTTCACTGAAATTGTATGGAACCCTAGTACCTCTTTTCCTCTCTCCAAAGTTGATGAAGACCTAGATCGAGTTTCCCATCAGGGTGCATGACTGGGTTTTCCTGTCCTTGCTTAACCTTCCACCAGCACACCCAAGCCATGGAAAGGCCAGCATGCTAGGGTTTGGTGCTTTTCATTCTCCTCTACCCTCTTTGCATCGTTTTTCATCAGGGTAACCAACATTGGGCACCGGTGTGCGCAAATCGGACCACTAATGCTGATCTCCCCTTTCCCCTCTTCATTTTTCACCTTTGCCAGGCTCAGGCATGGATAGTTGACAAGTAGTATCGCTTTCCCTATTCTCCTCACTTGATGAGTTAGGCTGAGTTGAATCGTCGAGTCAACTCACTCCCAACTCATAGGGTTCACCGAGTTAACTCAGTTCCCTCAAAATGATGCTGCCTACCAGCTGTCCATGCCTAAGCTCAGGAAAGGAGAAAAATTAGGAGGGGAAAGTGGAGATCAGCACTGGTGGTTTGATCTATGAACATCGTTGTTCCATGTTGGTTAACTTGAGGAAAAACGATGCAAAGAAGGGAGAGGAGCATGGAGAGCACTAGACCCTAGTATGCTGGCCTTTCCATGGGCTCGCTGTGCCAATGGAATGGGAAGCAAGGAGGGGAAAACCCGATCATTTAGCCTCAAGGGAAACTCAATCTGGGTTTTTGTCAACACTGAAGAGAGGAAAAGAGGTGCTGGGGTTCCATACAACACTGCTGAAGAAAAACTAGATTTGGGATTCCATTACCATAGAAGAAAATGGGGGTGATTATTTGTTGATGGAAAAACTTGATCTGGGTTTCAATTGATGCAAGAATAAGTGAAGGGAATGGAGAGGGGGAAATCAAATGGCCGGTCTACTGGAGGAAAACCCAATCTAGGTTTTGCCATTATCATCGGTGAAATTAGCATTTGGGGAGAGAAATCAGACAGGGGGAAGGTTTATATGGTGACCTGTAATGGCTGTTAGGCCAGTCATTGTCTAGCCGACTAGAGACAGAGAAAGGGGGAGAGTTGGGTGGGTGCTGGGGTTTTTCCCCTTCTTCTCTGGGATTCAGCCATAAAAACCTACCTCACCTACCACAGCCCATTGCCAGGGACACAAGCTAATGTATGGCGACTGACAATTTGTGTCGTGCCCATTCCGAGCATGGCACTGCACTAGCAATCTAGAAAACGACAAGGTAGGGGGTGCCATTATCAATTTTAACCTCCTTGAATTTTAAAACTTATGGATTTTTCCTCTTTGATCTCCATTTCATGCAAAATTAGTGTCATTGCAATCATATCGACATGTACATTTCAAATTCAATGGCCTGGAGTCCAGATTTTTTGTTTACAAGGAGGTTATTTTCAAAAACTCAATTTTCATAAAATAAAATTTTGATTTTCCTCTTTATCAAATTTATGATTTAATATACATATATAGAAAATGACGCAAAATTGAGGGTTGTTACACTATCCCCATATCCTCTATAGAGTTACCACCTTCTCTATTCTTAAAACCCTTGCCTAACAATCTGAAATATTCATACCTAGGCATAGATGAAACCTTACTTGTAATAATAGAATCAGACTTAAACAAGGAAAATGAAGGAAAACTTCTTAATGTTCCTAAGGAACATAAGACTACTCTTGAGTGGACCATAGTATACATAAAAGGGATTATCCAGTTGTATGCATGCATAGGATACACATTGAAGGAAATGCTAAACCCTTTAGGAAAACCCAAAGACAATTAAATCCTCACATGTAGAACATGGTGAGAGATGAAGTCCTGAAGCTTCTAGATGTTAATGTCATATACTTCATCTTTAATAGTACTTGGGTCAGCTTCGCTCAGGCTGTACCCAAGCAATCAAGGGTCACAGAAGTCAAAAATAAGGAAAGTCAATTAGTACCCACCCGCATGACCACCAAGTGAGGAGTTTACATTGATTACTAAAAATTGAATGTAGACATGAGGAAAGACCACTTTCCCCTACCATTTATTGACCAAATACTAGAGAGGTTGGCCAAATATAGTTATTGCTACTTTCTAGATGGATACTTTCATTGTAACTAAATTCCTATAGCACCTAATGATTAGGAGAAGGCAGCCTTCACTTGTCCTTTTGGAACCATTGCTTATAGACGTATGCCCTTTGGGCTTTGTAACGCTCTTGCTAGATTTCAAAGGTGTATGTTGAGCATATTTTTTGATATGGTAGAAAGGTTTCTAGAGGTGTTCATGGATGACTTCTTAGCATTTGGGTCATGTTTTGATAAGTGCTTGCACCACTTAAAGTTAGTTCTTACAAGGTGTTAGGAAAAGAATCTAGTATTAAACTAGGAAAAGTGTGATTTATGGTACAAAGTGGGACAGTTTTAGGCTATATTATATCACCCAATGGGTTAGAATTGATAATGCTAAAGTGAATTTAATAGCTAACCTTCCTCCACCAAGGACAATGAAAGAAATCCACTCCTTTGTAGGGCATGTTGGCATTTACAGAGGATTCATCAAAGACTTCAACAAAATTGCCAAACCCCTTTGTAATTTACTAACAAAGGAGGCCACCTTTGACTTTGATGAGAACTATAATAAATCATTTGAGCAACTCACGGCCATGTTGGCTCTTTGCACCCATTATCTAGCCACTTGATTGGAGTGCACCATTTAAGATTATGTGTGATGTGTCAGATTATGCCCTTGAAGCAATTTTGGGGCAGAACATTGTTAAACTCTGCCATGTGATATACTATGCCAGTAAAAACTAAATGATACATAAATATATTATTCAACCATTGAGAAAGAGTTTTTAGCTATAGTGTTTACTCTAGATAAATTTAGATCTTACTTGTTAGGGTGTAAAGTTATAATGTTCTCAGATGACGCAACTTTAAAGTACCTCCTTTCTAAAAAGGATGCAAAACCTAAGTTGATCCATTGGATACTATTGCTACAAGAGTTCAAATTAGAAAATCTAGACAAGAAAGGTTCCAAAAATGTCATAGCTAATCACTTATCTAGATTGGTCATGGAGCACACTAGCGATAATGTGTCTATAACTGAATCCATTCCAAATGAATAGTTATTGCACATCTCTAGGAAAACTCTCAAAAATTTCTCCTGGGACCATGTAAAATTCACTATATTTACATGGATAAGATGTCCACTCATTGATTGATCTTCTTCTTTTGGTTGAGTTTAAAAGAGAAAGTAAGTAAAAATTCTTCATATGAGTCCTGGTCTCCTTTTACTTTTCAGAAGCTTTATGGTGTAGCTTTAAATTTATATACAAGCACATGAATCAAAGTATTATTTTTATGAAAGCAAGGTCAACCCCATGAGGAATCTCACAAATTTTCAATGTATAGGATTCTATTTAGATCAATTAACTTCAGCCAAAGAGATAGAGATGGGATAAAATTAGGAAATTAAAAAAAAAAAAGAAAAAGAAAAGAAAAGAAGGAAACATGCATGGAATTATAAACAAGAATTGAAAGACACTTTCTAAAAAATAAAATAAAATAATTAAATTAAAAACTAACCCAACTATCATGCATTTATCTAAAGGAAATAAATGCAAAATAAGCTCTAATTAATTTAGGAAATATAAACTAAGAGAACTACTATAATGGAAACTTTTCTAAATTAACACTTTCCTAAACTAGAATTAGAAAATTTCTAATAAAAATTAAGAAAACTTCCTAACACTATGCTAAGATGGAAACAATGAATTATCTACTACAAAATATGATTATACAATTAAACAATGCAAAAACCAAAAGGAAAGTGACCTAGTATGATACACACGATTCATGGATTGTATGCATGGTTCTAAGGTGCAAAATTGACATGATTTAAAAAACCTAAAGTGACATATCATGAAGAATAATTAATGGATCTAATATAAAACATGAAAATCTAAGTGGGTTCATAAGGATTCAAGCAAATAAGGTGTTTAGATGGCTGAAAACAAAGCATATAGTTAAGGGGAGAAAAACTCCAGATTTGAACTACTTAAGAACATCAAACAAATCAAGCATAAGGAAGCATTAGAAACTACAACTTTTATGCAAGGAAACAACCAAGATCCAAAGTAAATTGATAAAAGAAACATTCCATAACAAGAATTCCAACAAAACATTATTGATTCACTTCCCAATTTCACCAAAATTATGTGCATAAAACTGTCTACAAATTCTAAAAATTATGCACTATTCAAGCTTGCAAAACTATGTCTCAACTACATCAAAACTTCAATCTAAATCTCCCAATACATATTATAATGATATGTAAAGAAAACCTAGAATGGAATTTGAGAGAAAAGATGGCTAAAAGGGTGAACTAGCTATGGAAAAATGACCCCAAACTAAAGTGATAAATAAGAAAAAGAACGTGGAATTCAAGAGGTGATTTCTAAGTTCTAAGCTAGTTATTCTCTTGGCTATCACTATTAGACAATAAAAAGCTTGAATCTTTGTTGTCTAACAAATAAAAACTAAAGAATTGGAGCAAGAGAGGAAGGGGATTGAAGGTTGGGAAGGTGCATGTAATCTAAGGAACAAAACAAGAAAACTTAGTGTAGTGAAACTAACGCTATACAAGAAAACTACTATCCTAAATTGGAGAGAACTTAAATAAGACAATAAATAGAAGACCAAAGGAAGAAAAGAACCAAGGAAGATCCAAAGTCCAATAGCATCTAAGCACCAAATGAGAGTTTGATTTCAAGGTGTCTCACTGACCACTACTTGAAAAATGAACCACGGAGTATATATAGATGAGTAGGTTCCTATCTTAGGAAATAGTGAATGCATGAGGAAAGTGACTCTAGGGTTAGGGTATTGGATGAGGAAAGTTAGAAAGAGTTTTGCAGGAGGAAATTTGGGTAAGAATAATGTCATAAAGATGACATAGAAGCAATGGGTAAGCATGGTTGGCTGGTTACTAATTTTGGAATGGGAAGGCATCATTTTCCATGAAAGGAAAGTGGCTCTCCACCCTTGTAATTGAATGGTGAGTTGTTGGTGGGAAGAGTGGAAAAAAAAGAAAAAAAAAAGACAAATCTAAATGAAAACCTAAGTTTTTACATGTTGGTGTGGATTAACATCTTGGGATTTCTAATTAGGAAATCGCTTAATTTTGCCAACTAAGCAAGGGGACCATCCTCCTGTTGGATGGTGGCTCCTTCCTAGACTCAAAAACATGGAACCCTAAAATTAATGGTGGTTTAGGAATGAGAGATGGTTTAGGAAAGTGGATTTTTCTCTCTCGATGGATCCCTTACCTTTTAAAATTATCTCTCAAAATCTCTTAAAAATCACACTTTCAACATAGGAAAGTTGGTTGAATTGATGCTCCAATTGTGTAGCTCCATGGGGCACTCCTCCTTGGATTGATGGCTCGCTTTGATGGAACATGTGAGTAGCTCACTTTAGTGGATCTTGTGAGTAGTTTCATTACTTGGCTTAAGGGCATGAGTAGCTTTGTGACCTATCACCCTTTGTAATGGCTAAGTGGCTTGAATGGCTCCCATGCAAAGGTGGTGGAAATGCATGGCATTTGATTGGGTCCATTTCTAGTCATCTTTTGCTCCTCCAATTGCTTTCTTGCTTACAAAGGTAGTGGATAAGTTTGCCTCATGATGGTTTGCAATGGATTTACTTGGAAAATTTCATAAGGCTAAGTCCTTTATTTTACCTTAGAGAATTGTATTTCATTAATAATTCGTTGTCTTTAACAACTTCATAAAGATGAATGAAATTTTTTACAAGTTATCAGAAACCAAAGCCACTTCATTCTAATTTCATCTGAGAGTCAATGTGTGTACAACTACATAATTCAAGACTTCTAAATCAATATGCTTATACTATTGGAAAGATGTTTTGACCTCAAATTCTCACTAATATACTCTCAAAAGTAAAGTTCTCAAACAAAATAGGGTCAGACAAATTTCTCTCACTATGCTACTGTGTACAAAGATACTAATGGTTCACATAATCTTTTAAGCACATACGAGAAACAGAAATGTAATTCCTTAGAATGGTTTCTACTACCAAGACTAGTAGGGATAATTCACCTTAATTCCTTCCTATTTATGTCCTCATCAAGGATATGTTCCACCTAAGATCAATATGTCTTCAGATAAGACAAAATATAGGCTTAGGAATGGTTCTAAAAAGAAGGGTATAAGGGATTCAAAGTTGAAATCTAAGTAGAGGTCTTCAATTGAATGTTGGACAACTTTACTTTTCTTTGTATTTGAAGTGAATATCGCTTCTACATTTTCTTTTCTTTGTTCTTTGTGCCTTTTTATTTATTTTTCTAATAATACTCTTTTTCTTACTTCTTTTCTTTGTATTTCTAAGAAGGAACACTTTTCTTCATACTTTTGACAATTTTCACTTCTTTGAGTTTTGTCCTTTTCCTAAAAAATTTCTATCATCCCTATTCATTTATTGAAAGGTAGGTAATGGATATTCTTATTGTGTTTCTAGGTTAAGGTAAATGAGGTGGTTTTGAAAAGAAAAGGTTTATTAAGAGGGTCTAAGTAGTGGTATAATGTACTAAGTAGGCTTTTATGTCTCTAGGCTAAAACAAGCACTACTAGACAGGGGACTTTTAAAGTCAATTAAAAAGAATAATTGAAGTCCCTTACTAAGCGACTTCTATCGAGCCGATTCAAAAAGTTGAAAACTTTTACAGTTGTTTAAGTATACAACTTTAAAAATGAAGCAGTTTTGAAGTCGCTTAAACAAACAACTTTAAAGGTCACTAAATTTTGAAAGTTGTTTAGTCTAAGAAACTTTAAAAGTAGTTTATTTTTTAACTCACTTATATAAAAACGATTTCAAAAGTCACAAACTTCAGAAGTCATTTTTAAATAAGTGACTTCAAAAGCCCATCCTTTTTTATGGACTCTTGAAGTATCTTAGCTTAAATAACTTCTAAAGTTGGTGACTTTGAAGTTGTTTCTATATAAGCGACTTTAAAAGTCCAACCTTTTTTATGGACTTTTAAAGTCCCTTATCAATAAATGACCTCTACAATTGGTGAATTTTGAAGTTGTTTTTACTTAAGTGACTTCAAAAGGCCAATCTTTTTTATGGACTTTTGACGTCACTTACACTAAAGGACTTCAAAAGTCTATACTTCTGAAATTGTTTAGGGAAAAATGACTTTAAAAGTCTATACTTTTGAAGTCATTTAGCCCTAAATGACTTAAAAAGTCTTTTGAAGTCATTTTGGCCTAAACAACTTCAAAAGTGTATATACTTTTTACAATTTTATATCCAAGCTCCTCCACCTATTTACGGTTGAATAACAAACATCCTATGTACATTGATACTCAAACAATCTTTATAAACATTACAAACCTATTCCAATACAACATTCATCCACTTTTTGATACAATACTACCTGTATACATTGGATAACAAACATCATATACAACTAATACTTCAATCTCCACAAACATGAAAAACCAACATCCACTACAATGCATCCACATCTTTCTTAATACATTACCATCTATGTATATATTGAATAACATACATTTTATACACCTGATACTTCAAACAATCTTTATAAACATGAAAAACCTAACGTCATATCACCTAACACTTCAATCTCCATAAACATTCAAAACTAGCATCTACTACAATGCATTGACATATGTCCTAATACACTATCACCTATATATACATTGAATAACAAACTTTCTATGTACCTAATACTTCAAACAATCTTTATAAACATGAAAAACCAAACATCCAATATGTCACGCATCCACATCTTTCTTGATACATCAAATTGTTCTTACAATATAACACCTAATACATCCATAATGGGTACAAAACATCCAAACTCATCATTATCCATCCACATCTATTTTGAAAATAATTTATAAAAGAATGCATTCCCTATAACATCCACATTCAATTCATAAATCCACACACATTTGCATTTACTTTCATACTCTAAGTAACGCTCTCATTCTTCATCTCATAAAGTTATATAATTCAATGAATATATAGAAAACCAACTACTACATATTCACTTCATGAACAAGCTCCAAAAAAATTGTATAAAAAAATAATATTATGAAAAGTAAAAAACTACCTTTCTTAAATGGGAGACAAGAATACAATCAAATATGAGGGTCCTCATGTATTTCAAGACATATTCCCCACACTCTCATTCTAACAATTATTTAGGGCATTGTGCAACAAGGACAATAAAAAAGAACCCATATATATCATTTGTAAGAATATAGGTTTAATTAGTAGCAACTTAGAGTACTTAACTGTTTCATATACCTTGACATTCTTCCAAGTGACTTTTGGTGATTGTAAAGTCTTGGTGATATTGGCCCATTCAAACCAAACTCTACAAATTTAAATTTCAAATGCATTATAGATTAATAAAAAATTACTTATCTACACATAACACATGAAAGAAAGAAATGCTGATTTATAATTTCTACGAGGGCAGGACGGATGTGCGATCCATAAGAATAAAAAGAGAAAGCATGCTCACCATGCACAGTCAAAATGAGCAGCATTCAACGAGACCAACATAAATAGTCATATGAATTGTAATGGAAGTCGACAATCCCTAAGTATAGAATAAGTTGGCATGAAAATAAGAAAATTAAAACTTATCCCCTATTATAGGGAATCATTGAGCCATGTCCTTGAGAATGATGAAAGAAGCCTAATAAAATATCCTGAACATGCCTCTCTATCGACCATTGCTCCACCACTCTAGAAATGATGTCAGTGTGAAGGAATTTGTAAAGTATACCCTCACCCTCAAAAAGGCTGGTTCCATCATTCAAGAAGCTACATAAAAGAAATAATTATTACTTATACCATGTAAACATCAAATAATTTATAATCAAGTATGTGCATATACCCCATGAAGGAGACAATGTGAGAATGCTCGAGTTGATCCCATAAGCAAACTTGTAATAGGTCTTCTACCATAAGTGGCACTTCAACAATGTCATTAGAAATCACTCCTTGCTTGATTTGTATAGGATTGATCACCATATCATCGTTCATGAGACCATAGATTAACCTTAGGGATCGAGGCATGTTAGGTGCCTGCATTGAGGGGACTGAATGGGTATGATCTATGGGAATAAATGAAGAGGACCTAATTTATGATGAAAAAACCAAGGATATATACAAGAACTTGTTCCATTGGTGCAGCAGCAATAGGTGACACTGAAAGGTATCTGATCTTAGTGCTCCATGTTGTTACTGATTAACCATATATAGTTATTAAATTATTAAGTGAGGTCTCTTGCTAAAAAATATTGATGAGGAAGGTAGTATGATAAGATACATATCGTGGACTTTATGGGAATGACTAGTCCCTCCAACCAAGTGACGTGACATACAACTGCCTGCCCAATGGTTATAATATTTTTTATTTCTAATCAGAATGGTAAGTAAGCATTAGCATTCAAAGCCGTGGTAATATACACCTGCTTAGTATGTGGTGACATACTAATTCCGTGCAAAATATTTGATCATGCTCATAGCATGAATGAATTGCCACTATGTTTTGTTGGGAATCCAAGGCCAATAGGCATTGATCTACCTACAAATCAAATATACAATAGAGAGTTTGAGATAGAGAATTATTACAAAAGGACAATGAAAATTTGTAGTTTTTTCTATATATATATATATATATATATATACCTCTAGGACAAGAATTTCCTTTTCGAGGGGTGCTGGATGTCCTTCATTATCTTCTTCAATTTGGGAATTGTAGTTTACATTTGATTAAGATAGAGGGGTGCTGTGAGAATTATGAGTAGGGGATGGAGTAACAATCATAAAACCTCCCTCATGCAACTAACTAAATATATTAGTCTTTATTTTCTCAATGAGCTAATTATAGGCCACCTCATCATCTTGAACTTTAGACAAATGTTCTTTACCAAAGAATTTATAAGGAACAACACCGTGATCCATGCCTCTAATTCATCTAGGGTGGTCCTTCTTATTGCCCATTGCCTTATACAGGATGTCCTCATTAGTAGCAGTGCTACTTAAAGTTCTTATAGTAGTACTATCTTAGGTAAGAATGTCATGAAAATTTTAATTAGAAAGACATGATCATGTCATCTAATTAATTGTATAAAATTTATTGACAGGTGGACCCACTTACTATGTGAGAAGTAATTTGCATAGTACTTTCATTTGAGAACTTGTTACGATTACGGCCCACCGAATGTACCATCTTCTAGAGGATGGAACGATCAATGGGTTCTGTAGCCCCATCTTTCTTTTGCTATCAAGAAAAGACATTATAGTTAGAGAAAAAAATGCATATAATTATAATAACACTAAATTAAAAGGGATAAATTGTCACAGATGCTTACTTTGTACTCTTCTAATTGAATGTAGCCCAACCTGGATAAGTGATGGAGCATATTTGTTTCATGCATTGTTCTTTCCCTTGTACCCTTTGCATGCACATTTGTATATGCATGATAAAGTGCTATAATCAAATGTTACATGCAATTAATTAAATGAAGCATCGTTTCTACACATACCTCAAATTTGATGAAGTTACGGTTCTATACAAATGCATTCCAAACCTCCTTGTCAATGATGTCAGAGTAACTGGAAGGCACCATGTACAGCCTTGATGGATTGTTGGCATTTGGACTTATGTAATTGCGAACAAGGTAGTTTTCCATTTTCACCATTGCTCACCACCCCCTTGTAAAGCACACATCTTCATGTCATTTGGCATGTCAAAGGTAGTCTGCAAATTGTACACATTAAATTACTATGTTTGAAAAATAAGGTAAGTTATAATGTAAATAATACATGTACTTACTGTTTATATACCTTCACCATTACCCATATTGAAACTTTTATCAAGGATTGCACATGTCTCATCCTCAAATGTGATAGGAACAATGCTTCTTACTGTAGAGGAAACTACTACAAGCAGTGCACTCTCACCAATCTCTTACCCTTTGTTATTATATTAGACAGTTTCTTTACGTCCCTTCAACTCTTGATAACCTTTTTTTATTATTGTTCACCCTCTACCCTTTCTTTTTGGTGTAGTGCTCATGTTGGCCACTTATTCATGCTCTTCATTATGGTTGTAATCTTCAGTTTGATGTTTTTCTCATTCCATTGTTGCTACATAAAAGAACACAATGATATTAGAATAATTACATAAAAAGGGCCATGCAATTCATTTAAAGAAACCAAACCAACATAACTATTCAAAAAACAAACTAAAAGCAAATCAAATAAGAAGTGCATGAAATTAGAAACTTTCTGAAGAATAGATATTTCTAGATTGAACTTTCCTAAAACTAAACCTAGATACTAATTTGCACGACTATAAGTAAAGCATTGTTAACTTGCATGATTCTGAGTAAATCAGGATGTAAGTGAAGTAATGTTTACTTGCATGATTCTAGTCATCACATAGCACATCTATGTACAAATCATTTGCACTCATATAAACATGACTAAAAACATCTAACTTTATGTAAGCAACTACGACTACCAAGTAAACACAAGGATTATACAGTAGAATGAGTATCTCATTCCTATTGAGAATTCAACAAAGTTTCCTTTATTTTTTTGACATATTGCATTTAATGCATGCTGGCGGAACACCTAATAGACAATATAAATAAATGTTCATTGTTTCAAAAAAAAATACATACAACTTATCACATCCCAGAACCTCCAGTCACAACCACATCACAATACATTCCCTTAAATAAAAATGAGTCCACTACATCAAAGTAAAAATACATATAGCTTCTCTAATAACTCATAAATTAAATCCTAAGATGTGAGGCTCAATCTTCATATACAAAAAATCCTAATATATTAGCTTAAACACATGCTCAAGTTAAACTTGCATGTATGTCTTGTTGTGTCTTGTTCATACTTATTTCTAAAAATGCATTATAAGTCATTCTTATCAAGGTGATCAAGCATGTACTTGGACCACATAGATTAGTTTAGAGTTTTAGGTAGGCTGGTAGATGCTTTCAGTCTAATCTAGTGCAAGTGTAACATGCCTTCTAATTGGTTTTATATTCCCTTAGGTATAGTATTGTTTCACTCATTTTCTTTAGCATGTAATGCTTTTAGCCTAAGAGTGTAGAGCCATTTGCTAGTTCTCCTCATGACGTTACCTTTAGGTCACTTTTCCTTAGGAATTGTATTGCTTAGTTAGCTAGATCATGTCACCATTGTTTGCATTTTTTTCATTGCCAAACACCACCAAAACGAGGCATGATCCTAGGCATCAAATTCCTATTTTATTTGCAAGATATTCCTCCACTTCTCTGGCATTTGCTTGTGTTTTACCTCCAGTAGCTTACCATATTCTTGATTTAAACCTAAAGCAACTACCATTAATGTGTCCATGTTCTAGTATACACATGCATCGCTGTTTACTCATTTGGCATACTGAAAGTGCACCCATTTTAGTCCCTCTATATGCTTGAGAACTTAGTTGCCACTTGTCCTTAAGCACACACATGCACCCATATCATCATTGGGCTTACATCCAATATCGGAAGGGTGACATAAGTCATCTATTGGGGTCTCTCCCACTTATTGAGAAAATTACCAATGTCAAGCATTGGATACCATTCCACACTCATAGTGGATAGTGGTCACAAGCATGTGGCCAATCCCAACTAACCCTTAGCATAGGCCCAACAAGCACTTTAGCAGGTCAAAATCATGCATCTTGGATATCATCATACCCAACAGTATGATTTCAACTTCAATAATGTTTAGGTTATCAAAGCATTCCTTTTCATAACCTAGCCATTTTATTAGGCACAACAAAGTTTCCAAAAATGCAATTTTAGAAAGGCAATATTCTACTTATAGAAAGTTTCCAAAAATCTATATTTAGTAGGTATCTCAACTTGCTATCTTATCATATCAATTCAAGAAATCATATACTTCCAATTTTGCAAGATGCCATAATCAAAACAAAGTATACTAACTTTCCAAATGTATGAAGAATGCAAAAATCACAAGTTACTAAATTCACATGATTTCCAAGATTGTTAAACTTGAAAACTAGCAAAAATCAATGAAAGTATGTATATTTACAAAAATCAAGCTAATAATACTAAATCTCAACTATTCATGCAAATTGAAGATATAACAAACATAATATAAAACACATATAAGATCAAATCACATATCCAATCCAAAACAACCATGCAAATGAAGTCTTATGCAAGGAATAGTAAATATAAACTTTCTTACTTAAAACAAAGATGCATGTGGCCGGTGGTCAAGCACAATTGGTGGTGGTTGGTGGTCGAGCACGATTGTCAGTGTTAGAGGGCAAGCCAGGGGCTTTTGCATTGTACTCGAGTGGAGATTATGGTGATTAGGTGGGATTCGCTAGTATTCGGTGGTCGAGCTTGATTGGTGGGATCAAAAGGAAAGCTAAGGGCCTTTGTGCATTGCTGGTGGGAGATAGTGGTGATTGGGTAAGAATGGCTAGTGGTTAATTAGGTTTTAGGTTATTAAAAGAGGGGTTGCCAATATCAAAATGGTCCCTCTATTTTAGTCTTTTCTTTTCTTTCTTTTTTTTCTAAAATATCCTCCATGTTCAAAGCATCATAGATTCTTCATTTGAACTCTGTTTCTCACAAAATTAGTGTCATTGGAACCGTCTCAACATTTACATTTATCTTTCAAAAGGTCAATTAGGAGAAACTCAGAATGCAAAATTACTAATTTGCATTTCATACAAAATGAAATTGAAAAAATTATATGGAATGGAATTTAGAAGTTCGGGTTGTCACAATATCTATTTGGATGGTTTCATCAATGATTATTAGTAGGGAGTACTAAGAAATGTGAGATCGGTATGAAAACAAAAGAAAAAATCAAAGATGTTCTTAAATTAAAGTTTACTTGACAACAATTTCACATAATTCAAAATTTTTGTATATTATTATTTAAAAATCAAAGATGTTACATAATGATTAGTGTAAATTTGTTAGATTGTTTTTGGTGCTAAATTTGATTGTACATAAAGAAGTCGTTTAGTGTAAACAACATTAAAAGTGGACACCTTTAAAGTCATTTATACTAAACGACTTTATGAATTATTTTTAATTCAAAAAATATATATGCCACTACTTCAAGTTTGCATCTCTTAGTGGGAAAGATGCATCCCACACTCAGTCTAATGACATAGCTAGGTTGCTAATGGTCATTCATAAGAAGCATTAAGGGTTTAACTTCTTGATTTTAAATGACTATATGTATTTGATTGACACTAAGCTTCCAAATTTTACTTGTGCCACAAAATATTGTAGAAACACTCCAATGGAACTAAGGAAATGTGATAAACAAATACGTAAAAAAATTGTAGTAGTAAAAAAAATTTAAGCAAAATAAGATGATTAAATTATGAATTTACACTAATCATTATGTAAGATCTTTGATTTCAAAGTAGTACTGTTAAAGTCTACAAGTGAATGAATTTAAAAGCTTAAAGTTGTTTACTTTTAAATGACTTTAAAAGTAACAGCATTTAAAGTCGTTTATACTAAACAACTTTATAAATTGCTTTTAATTCAAAATATAGATACCTTTTATATTAGTTCTTTACAATATCTAACAAGTAATATACAATAAAATTGATTTTTTATGATAGTCAAAATTGATTCATGCATTCTTTTTATACATATATTGCTCACTTATCAATCCATATAGCTCATAATAAAAGAGCTAATTATAAATATGAAATTCTATATATATTGCAACTCACTAATACATACCACGAACATCAAACTACATATAGTTTTCAAACCCAAGCACCCTTCTCACCATTTTCATGCATATAATCCTCATTCCCACCAAGTACTACTTCGATTGATGGGATTATTTTGGTAATAGAAGGGTAATTTATTTCAATATCTCATAGGCTGCCTTCATCATAAACATCTCTCAGACAGAATTATAAAATAGTTGACCATCTCTTATCATGTTTATCTGTCATGTAAAATACTTGTTTTGCTTAAGATGCCAAAATAAATTGATCATTTTTATAGTTGATTCCATTGAGGTTAACCAATGTCAATCCAAGGAGATCAGTTTTGATGCTATCTTTGATGTGTTCCACCTATCACACTTAAACACAACCACAGTTCTGAAAGTATAATTCAAGGCCCAAATCTCTCTTATAACCCCATAATAAATATCATCTGCCACTATTGGCCTATTATCCTTTGAACTGGAAAAGAATGTAGCATTGACAAGTAAGCTAACTCTACCATTCTATTGTACTCTTGAGTTATCATGGTCTTTTGTGCAAAAGCAACAACCATTGATAGCATATCCTACATATTTTAATACTTCTGGTTGTGATCCCATCACCATCTAGCCCAAGCTTTCTCATATACCATTGCCTACTACTTCTTGTTGATCTTCCATCTATGTATATTCATATTAAGTAGGTTTAAGTAAGATTATATTTATACATATATACAGAATATAGTTTTTTAATTAATATTAAGTGAGAATTCTTTCATTTTACCTTCTTACGCAGCCAATTATTGAAAGTACAATAATGCTCAAATTGTAGCCACTTTTGCTTCTTTGCGTATCTTGGATTCTTTACCTTGAGTACATCCATGTGTTCACTACACACACACACACATATTAATAGAGTAATAAAAGAAAATGTAACCATCAACAATTAAATTTTACATAAGTGCATGCATGATCAACTTACACAATGTATGATTGGAGTTCATCAACATTTTGTAACACATAAAGATGTGCCTGGTCCCGCACTTTATAGTCAACGGTAAATACACGGCCACTCGATAGAGGTTCGTCAACCTTGGGATCATGAAATGCAACTGATTGTTTCTTTTTTATGATTCCAATCGCATACACTATTGCTAAGTACTCTATGCAAAACTTCAATACTTCCTCTGCAATATATCGTTCAAATATACACTCCTCTGGCCAGTTATGATTACGTACATACCCTTTTAAAATTTTTATGTACCTCTCAAATGGGTACATCCATCGTAAGTAAACTAGGCCATAGATTTTGACCTCATCAATGAGGTGCACTATTAATTGTACCATGATGTCAAAGAAGGATGGTGGGAAGATTGTCTCAAGCTCACATAAAGTTATCATGAGATGACCTTGAATTTCTTATAATTTTGAAACATCCACCAACTTCTTGCACAAAGCATTAAAGAAGTAGTAGAATTTTGTAATATCTCCCCTAACTTTGTTTGGTATCACCAAAAGTATTGTTATGGGCAGTAGTTGTTGCATCAATGAATGGCAATCATTGAACTTCGTCCCCAACAATTTCAGCTCTTCCATGGAGACAATATTTTAAAAGTTTGAAGAGTAGTTATCTAGACTTTGAGCTCAAATAGGGTTTTACACATTATTCTCCTCTCCTCTCTATTGAGTGTATAATTTGCCTTAGGCAAGTATGTTCCTCAACTGCCCCTATCCTCTAAGTGCACCCTTCTCTTCAAACTCATGCTTATAAGATCCATTCAAGCTGCAAGTCCATCCTTTGTTTTTCTTAGGATATTAAGTAAGGTATTGGTCAAGCTTCACACACATTCTTCTCATTGTGCATGACATTAAGCACATGGCATAGATGCAATGATTTCTAGTACACCAACTAAAAGAACATTGATTTCTTGTTCCAACAACTTCTACAATTAATTTCACCAACATGTTTACTTTATTTCTTATTTTTGCAAAAGGCATTAATGTTTTAAACTAGCTCCAATACTTGTTGTCTTATCACCATCTTTGGAGGAGTCCTTATCTCTACACTCTAGTTAAATTCTCCCTTCTTAAAATGACATAGATGGTCTCTGTACAACCATCTTCTGTGCCCAAGGAAAGCCATTTTTCTACCATGTTTAAGTTATATAGTGCATGTTTAATCACTATAGATAGCACAAGTATTGTATTCCTTCACAGTGCATCCAGATAAATTACCATATGCAAGGAAGTCGCTAATTGTCCACAACAGTATAACCTTTAGGGTTAATAACTCTTTCCTATATGTGTCATATGCTTTAACACCTACATCCCATAATGTCTCAAGATTGTCAATCAAGGAAGATCAAGTACATGTCAATATCTTTCCCTAACTGCTTTGGAATCGATATCAACATAATTAGTATTAGGAACTTCCTCTTCATGCATAGAGATGGTGGGAGGTTGTAACAAACTAATATAACAGGTTGAAAACTATACTTACTGCTCATAGAACAATGAGGATTAATCTCATTTGTAGATAATGCAAGTCATAGGTTTTTAGGTTCTTCATCAAAATTAGGCCACATGAAGTCTACAAGGTTCCATGTTGGGCTATTTGTTGGATTGCATGAAAAGTTATTACCTACTCTATCCTTCACATGCTACACTAATTTCTTCATTGTTTCTAATATACAGAACATTCTTTTGAACCTTGGAGTAGGGGGGAAGTATCATAGAACATTTTAGAACTCCCATAATTGTCTTAATTGAATTCTTCTTTAACTTTCATCTTAACTATCCATGAGTTGGGCACGTAGTTTCATCCTTGTGCTCCTTCCTATACAAGATGCAATCATTGGGACAAGCATGTATCTTCTAAAACTTCTTCCTTAGTGCAGCCAGGGTTTTCTTTGCCTCCCATGTGTACCTCACCAATTTATTATCCTTCAGTACCATCTAGACCACTACTTTTAAGACTTTTGTAAAACCATGATCTGAAAAAATAAATCTTGACTTCACATTGTAAAGTTCTACCACTATGGACAGTTTGGTACAATCCTTACACTCAAGGTACAACTACTCATTGACTTCCTCTAATGTGGTATGAAATTGTTCAAGGTCATCCTCGAAGTCATCAAATGCATCTCAAAACATCGGTACAACTGTACTATCTCCAACACTTCTTACAGCTTCGTGATCATATCTTCTAGGCCTTATCGAGGACCTATGTGGAAGTTCTTCTCTTAGTCAAACCCATGGGTGGTAGCTTCCATTGATTCCATTGAAGCATGAGTATTCTCTCAACACCCCTATAGTTACTTTTTTCAAGTTTCCATATTTTGAGCATGGACAATTCATGTAATTACGATCAACACCTATCCTAAGTGCGAACTCCATGAAATTTTCTAGTCCCTCATACTCTTTTGATATTCTTCTCATAGTCATCCAAGCATATTTTCCCATTATCACAAGAAATTGAAGCAAATCTGTGTGGAGACTTGTTAGACATGAAAAGATACAGTTAGGCATTTTGCCAAACATTAGTTGTACAAGAATTAAAAGTATTTGAAATAACTACATTTCATGGAAATTTTTAATTAACAATGAAAAAAATCAAAATATGACAAACACATTCAAGAATGAAATTAACTTTAAAAGGATACTAACTAATACTCAAGAATCGATATTGACCCTAAATTTGTGAGTGTAGCTCTAATTCACAGGTAAGATTTAGTTCATAGTAGTAAAATAGAAATCTGACTTAGGTTTTGTGCAAAGATCATAAACATAGACTGAAAAGGCATGGCTAAAGTTGACGAAATAATTTTTAAAATGGATGATATAAATAACTTTAAAAGTTCATACTTTTTAAGTCATTTATAAGTAAACAACTTTAAAGGTGCAAATCATTTTAAATTTTAAATTATATTTATTTACTTTTTCTACATTACAATACCTTACATAAATACACAATGAAACCAATTTTACAAACACAAGCATAAATAATATATATACATAGAAATGTATATATACATAAACAAACCCATCAACAAGGAAATCAAATTATTTTTTCATTACATCCAACGTTACAACTTATTAGATCTCATTAATACAAGATCAAAGAGCAATTTTTCTCTTTTTTTTATCAAAATCTGGCCTAGTATTTAGGTGACACCTATTCTATGGAGAGTGTGTGTGCGCGCTTCAATTTTCTTGGCCAAAAGTTGATGGTATAACCACCACTCTTCATCAAATTCTAATTTTGGGTGAGAACCACAAATCGTAATATTCTCCTTTCTCCAATAGTGAGGGTTAGAGAGAGAATCATTTGTCATTTGCAATGAAATCATATGATTTTAACAAAATTACGACTATCTAACAAACTTGTTAACCCCATCATCTGTAGTGAGAAAGCTCACAAGATCTACAAAATGAAAAGAAAGAGTTAATAACAAGAAAGCAATTTGTGACAAAAGAAGTTATGGTTTACTTACAGTTTTTTTCATGGCATAAACATTCAAAATATGAAAAATGGAAAGCAAGAAGGGAAAAAGAGAGAAGCATTAGGACCAAGAAGGAAGCTATCATGCCACCTGTGAGACGAAGAGGATATAAGAAAAAATGATACGTGGTCGGATATTTATAGATGAACATGGACTTTAGAAGTCATTTAGTATTAAACAACTTTCAAAAACATATACTTTTGAAGTTGTTTGGTGCTAAACGACTTCAAAAGTAATGCTAGAATGGACTTTTGAAGTTGTTTGACCTAAGAGACTTCAAAAGTAATGGACTTTTCAAGTCATTTATTACTAAATGACTTCAAAAGTTATTGAAATTTGAAGTCATTTAGAGTCTAATGACTTTAAAAGTCCTTTCTTGTGTAAAATATAATCATCCTACCAAATTTATTGGCATACTTTTGGAGTCGCTTATGACTACATGACTTCAAAAGTTATTGACATTTGAAGTCATTTAAACTCAAATGACTTTAAAAGTCCATTCATATGCAATATAATATTTATGTTAAATTGGTTGGCATATTTTTGAATTCTCTTACAATAAACAACTTCAAAAGTCTTTAAATTTTAAAGTTGTTTAGGTATAAATGACTTTAAAAGTTATCAAAACTTTGTACCATTTTTTTAAAGTCATTTAGAGCTAAACAACTTCTTAAGTCTATATTTTTAAAGTTGTTTATTTCTAATTGAGTTGTAAAATATTTGCATAGTTGGTAGTCAAATAAGCAACTTCTTTATGCCAAATTTTAAAAGCCTCATGCGTAGCAGTAAAGGATAGCCTCTATCATTTCCTTGGTTTTTTAACACCTATCAGATTCAATAAATATTCTAGAAACAAAGCTATTACTCCTATTTAATTCTTGGCATTTTGACCTAAACAAAGATGCAAAGATCTTTCAAAGTTGATGACCACTGGAATTACTTATAAGCCTTGGAAAAATGATACTCTTAAACTTTCTTGGGTATATGTCTCCACTAATTTTCTCATAGTCTCTATGTCATAACCATCTATTTGTCTAGACTTATGCACTGTACATAAGTGTAATCCAAGATTTAACTCTCATAAAACACTTCAAGACATGAATAAAATGTACAATTAATGATATGCATCTCTATTAAGAAGTTTAAGAAGTGGAAATACTAAGCTTCGAAAAATCCAATTCTCATCATAGTAAAGGAGCTTGACCTTAAAAACTTAGAAATTTTTTAATTTTTTGAAGAAAAACTTAGAAATCTCATACATGTCTAGACCCCCCAACCTAAACTAAACATTCTCTCCAATGTTTTGCAATATGGGAATCGATATTTTAAATGAGCAAGGTAGAATAATGACACTATAAAAACCTAAATTTCCTCCCAGTGCATGTTAAGTTCTACATCTTCAGCCAAACATATCCTATAAGTACTCTACTCTACCCTAGTCCTAAACCTAACTAGGTAACCTAATTTTCCCTGACTCTAATAATGAAATGGGGAAATTTTTCATGCCACTTCAGAATCTCATAGAAATCTATATATATTCTCCATCTTGAAATTTTTGGTATTGATAACATTAGGATACCATAATTTTAGATTTGGTGGGACCATATTGAAATTGATGATTCCCCATTTTTAGAATTTCATGATGCAACCTAACTAAATCACTCATAAGTCCATATGCTATGCAAATAAATAATTCCCAATGGTAATGCGTGTCTTGTTCATCTTTGTTAATCTGTGAGGTTGTAGCTCTTAACCTAAAACTAGACAATTTCTCCTTTAATCCAGACTTGATTGTTGTGTACCAATTAGGTCCCGCCTAAGGTGGTTAATACAATTCTCATAGAAGGAAGCATTTAGACCTCAACAACCGTCAATAAAAGGAATGGGAAAATCACTTGGATTTCATATACCTGCTATAACCATAAAGTTCAAGAACCACTAGAGCAACAATAGATTGCATCTTTCAAAAAGGGTCCTATGAGCTCAAAACCCTTGATCTCTTACTACTTAATTTTAAATTAAGATTAAAGGGTGCAATCGCAAGCATACAAAGAATTGATTTCATTTCCTAGGTCAGTCAAGGATTTAGTGATGAAACCTAGTCCTTATCTTATGAGGGTTCCTCTGAGGCCCTTACTAATATTATGTTCCATTTACCATAAAGCAATAAGCATGAAATGCAAGTATGAGAAAGCAAACTAATGCAACCTATATGCTATCTAATCAAGGGTTAGATAAGTGTTGTATATTGCAACAACCCTAAATAAGATGTAACAATGAAGATGAATGACCCTAAACTATATGTGTTACTACCAACCAATATGCAAATTAAACAAAATGCAACTACACTAAGAAAGTGAAAGAGGTTGATGGAAACTTACAGTGGGGTTTTTGTTGAAGATCAAGTGTGGGCCTCCTTACTCATCACTTTCCTTCTATTAACGCAACCCATTAAAATTGAAATAAAGAAATTGCAAGTCACACTAGGACCTTCCTTAAAGTTCACTCAAAAAAACAAAAAAAAAAAGAATCCTAGAATGCAATCAAATTTGACAAAGCTTTGTCCTACAAGATCGTTACTGCTCCTTTCCCAAATTCCCCTCGCACAAAACAGGTAAGATGGATCAATTTATGAGAAATTAGTAAAATTTGTAGATATGATGCAAAAATATTATGCTAATTCATCCTACAAATATAACAAATGATAAAAAATTCAAATAAAAATCTAGCCACAAATTCGTTGCTATTCCCTGGCAACAGCGCCAAAACTTGCTGCAACTTTAAAATGACACACAAGCGCATGAATCATTGTAGTATTTTCATGCAAGTGAGGACAATCCCATGAAGAATGTCACAAATTTGCAATGGATTGGATTCTATTTAGATAATTTAATTTTATCTAAATATACAGAGATGTGATTAAATTAGGAAATTAAAGCAAACTAAGAAGGAAACATGCATCGAATTATAAACTAGAAGAATTAAAAGAAATATTCTAATAATTATACTAAACAATTAAATTAGAAACTAACCTAATTATCATGCATTATCTTAGTAAAACTAATGCAAAAAAAGTCATGAATTAATCTAAAAGATATAAACTAAGGAAACTACTAAAATGACAATTTCTTAAATCAACACTTTCATGAACTAGAACTAAAAACTTTCTAAAAAAAAGTTTAGAAATTTTTTTAACACTAAAATAATATGTAAACAATGAATGATATACTTCCAAAACAATATTATGAAACTAAACTAAGTAAAAACTAAAAAGGAAACTGACCGAGTACCATGTGCATAATCCATGGATTGTACGCATGGTTCTAAGGTCCAAAAGTGACTAGAATCGATGAATCTAAATTGAAGTATCATGATAGATAATTAATGGATCTAATAAGAAAAATGAATCTAAGTTAGTTCTTAAGAATTCAAGAAAATAAGGTGTTTGGATGGCTAGAAACAAGGCACAAAGTTAAGGGGAGAAAAAATCTAGATCTCAACTACTTAAGAACATAAAAAAATCAAGCATAAGGGAGCAATAGAAACTACAACTATTATGCAAGGAAACAATGCAGATCCAAATTAATTTGATACAAGAAACATTCTATAATAAGAATTCCCCCAAAACTTTATTTATTCACTTCCCAATTATACCAAAATTATGTGCATAAAATTATCTACAAACTTTGGAAATTGTACATTATTTAAGCTTGCAAAACTATTTATAAACTACAATAAAACTCCAATATAAATATCTAAATGTAATTTATAATGATATGTGAAGAAAACATAGAAATGAATTTGATAAAAAAAGAAAGCTAAAAGGGTGAATTAGCTAAGGGAAAATGGGCCTAAACTAAAGAGATTAACAAGGGAAAAAAGGTTGAATTCAAGAGGTGATTTCCAAGTCCTAAGCCAATTATCTCTTAGATGTCACTACTAGAGAATAACTAACTTGAATCTTGGTTGAATAATAAAGAAAAACTAAAGATTGGATCAAGAAAGGAGGGGGGTTCAAGGCTGGGAAGGTGCATGTAATCTAAGGAATAAAACAACGATAACTTGGAGAAATGAAACTAAATAAAAAAAAGTAATCAACTAACCTGAATTAGAGAGCAATTAACCAAGACAATAGCTAGAACACCAATGGAGTAAAAGCACCAAAGAAGTTCCAATGTCCAGCAGGAACTAAGCACCGAAAGGAGAGTTTGATTTCTAGGTGTCTCGCCCACGTCTTCTTGAAAATTCGTATGAACCTTAGGGTATATATAGATGAGTGGCTTCCTAAGCTAGGAAAGGGTGAATCCATGAGGGAAGTAACTCTAGGATTAGGGTATTGAATGAAGAAAATTAGAAAGAGTTTTGGAGGAGGAAATTTAGGTAGGAATGATATGATAAAGATGATATAAGAGAGATGAGTAAGCTTGGGTTGGCTGGTTACTAATTTTATAAGAGGGGAGGCATCATTTTCCATGGAATCCACCCTTCTAATTGAATGGCAAATGGTTGGTGGGAAGATTGGGAAAAAATAAATAATAAATAAAGAAAAAAATATAGAAGAAAATCTAGGCTTTTACATGTTTGAATGGTGCCTCCTTCCTTGATTAAAAAACATGGAACCCTAAAATGAATGGTGGAATAGAGATAGGAAATGGGTTAGGAAAGTAGATTTTTCTCTTGATGGGTCCCTTAAAGCTTGATCATCTTACCTTTTACAATTATCTCTCAAAATCCCTTCAAAATCACACTTTTAACATAGGAATGTTGCTCGAATTGATGCTCCAATCGTGTGGCTCCATATGGCACTCCTCCTTCGATTGATGGCTCACTTTGATGGTTCATTCCTTGTTGGCTTAAGTGCGTTCAATGCTTGGCCTAAAGGCAAGAGTAGCACATGTAATTTATCACCCTTTTTCATGGTTTTAATGAGCATGTGGCTTGAATGACTAAGGTGGTGGAAGTGCATGGCTTGGGCTTGGGTCCATTTCTTGTCACTTTTGACCAATTGCTTTCTTGCTTTTCCTAGGATGATCTTGAACCTTCATCACACCTTGGATTGATTACATTTAGGCTTTGACTTGCTTAGATTTCCTAGTTAGACTAGAAAATCTCATAAATGACTTCAATTCTTATCTCGATCAAGCTCCACCTTTGGATTACCTTCTAAACACGTACAAAAGAAGAAAACCCTAATTTGATCCTAAAAAATTATAATCATTGCATACTTATTCTGGATTAACTTTTGAACCTACAAAATATCAAACTTTTGAATTATTAGGTAGAAAATACTTGTGTTATAATAATTCGGCCAAACCCTAATTTATCACTAGAAGTTATAACACATGGGCTACTAATTGGGTACCTTTTATAAAAATTGAACACTTATCACTCTCATTGTGCATGGAACCTTTTCACCTTCATTTGAGTAGGATTTATAACTACATTGTCTTTGATAGTGACACCCAATGATTATTCTAAACATCTAAAACTTCATTTTTGGATGTGTGAGTCCATAATGTAGCTTTGATTCTAAATTTTCTCTTTCAAGGGTAAAATTGACCTTTTCAAGCAATATATATATATATATATATATTTGTACTATGGAACTACAAAACAAAGAATGAATCTTGATAAGTGACATTTAAGTGATTTCTTGGGCTAAAACCTACAAAACATAGACGTATGTATGTAATACATATATACTAAATCCCCCATAATTAGATTTTTTTAGTCCTCAAGCAAAGCTATAAAAAGGAAAGGAAGAAATCTATAAAAAATCCTAATCACTTTTGCTGATGTTCTCATCTGCATTTAGCATATATAAAAAGCCTTTAAATTCCCAGGTTATCCTAATGACAGTTGTATTCTCGTAAGTGTTTCTAGAAGTGCTATCCATAAACACTTTCCTAAAACTCTTATGAGAGTCCTTTATTTCCCCAAGAGAACTATTTTTTTGTTCAACTTTCATTAAATTCCTAACTTTAGCAGGCTAATAGAAATGATCAATAGTTCAAAACACTACCCTTATGCTAAAAATATCCCATTAATTCATTAAATCTCGAAATGTGAGTGTAAGAAATAGCTATTATACATACAAATATTGGACTCCAATGAAATTATAACTAAAATTACCATCCAAATGTATGTTTTGAATTCAAATTTCATAGGATATATTTGGCACTTAAAAAGGTGTAAATCTCTCAATAATTTGTGAGTAGAATAATGTTCATCAAGTTCAAAATTCTCACATATTCCATACAGAAGAACAACAAATTAAAAAGAATCTAATATTGGTCTCATGCAAGGATACCAATTGTTAGGAGTTTACACTTTGCCAATATCACTCTTCTATAACCATATCCAAGTCCTACTTCTCCTCAAATCAAGTTAGGACTTCTAAGAGAACAAAATAAAGGTTTAGGGCAGGATTATTAAAAGAATAGGTATAAAGATAAACAAAGGTTGTTTAGAAGGTATGTAATGGTCTTCTACTATTATGTATTTACAACTTTATAGTTTTCTCCGCAAGAGTGAACATTTTTTTTTTTCATTGGCTATCATCTTTATTTTACTCAATTTTCTTTTTTACTTTTGGTGTGTAGCCTTTCTTTGATTTTTTCTCTTTTCAACCTTGATATTCATCATTTAACTTATATTTTGCTCATACTTTTTCTTCAAGATATCTCTTCAACCATCTCTACATATTCCCAAAATAATTGGGTACTTGATATATTATAGGAGTTTCATTAGCATAATGGTTAATGGGCTCATAAAGAAAAATCTAATTAAAAAGGCTCAAGGGGTTTAGCTAAAAATAACTTAGGAGAGGCTAAAGGCTTTGAGTTTGAAAATGATGGTCTCTATCATTTCCTAGGTTTCATATGACTTGAATTGGCTATAAACTTAGGAGACAAATGCTATAGCCTTTTCAATATTTTCCTAATAATTGACCAAGATGAAGAATAATGAGACTAACTATGAAATTTTGTCTACTAAAGGAAGTTTTGAATTTATGTATAACCATAAGAAAGAAAGAATAGCTCTAATCTCACATAGGTTAATAGTCTCTACTTATCTTCTTTAGGATCGCTAGGTTATTTATTCTCTTCAACTTAAACTATATTCATATCTATTTTGAGCAAGGAATATTTCAAGTTTAATTTTTCATGAAATACTTTAGAAAAAGAATAAAATAGTGAATTGATTGTATTCAAATCTATTAATAAGCTAAATTCCAAAAAATAATGAAGATTTAAAAAATCTATATTATCATCCTTGTAAATGAACTTTTCAAGATTTTTTTTCAAAATTTTTAATTTGGAAAACTAAATTCAAAAGAAATGACTCAAAATAATTAAGAAAAACTTTGGGAGCATCAAAATTTTAATACCCTAACACCATGCTTAAATTAAACATTGTCCTTAATGTTTAGAACTACATACCATGGATAAATGAAATAATAATCCTGAAAGAGAAGTGTGAGAAAAATAATACCTACACTCTCTGGTTAGTTCATTGATGTTGACGTGGGCAATTATGTAAAATATAGGATTGAATGCAAATGCAACTCTATGACACCTATCCTAGACTAACTAATCTATTAACCTAAATCTAAACTAACTATTCAATCAGCTAAATTTAAACATGCATTAACAATGTAGGAGTTTTAAAAAAATTCACTTCACTTCAGAATTTCCTAGTAGTCAATGTACATTCACCAACAATTGGTATATAGTGGTAGAAATAATCTAGCATGATGGACCACAGTCAACTAGTATTTCTTTGGACCAACTCAAGGTGAATTGGGCCAAGAACTGTGAAATTGGCTATATAGGTTGCCAATGATGTAGCTTTAATATTACTCGCAAGCACACAAATTAATGTAGTAATTGCACACAAGTGAGGTCGATTCTGCAAGGAATCTCACAGATTTATTATTTTGATAGGATCTTAATTAAATTACTTATCCTAGCAAAGGAGAGATTGATTTGATTAAACTAGCAATGGAAATAGACACATACATGGAATTAGAAACTAAATGAAATGGAAACTTTCCAAAAACAAAAAATTTTGAACTTAGAAAGTTGCTAAAAATAAAACTCTTTAAAACTTGAACTTAGAAACAGTCTCAACTAATCTAAGATGCAAATCTACTAAGACAAGGATATCTAAACAAGCGATAAACAAAGAACAAACAATTATTTAAGAAATAAAACTCAAAACACCATGTGCATGATTCATGTGAGTGTGCATGTGGAACTTTTAATGGAAAGTATGGCTGATGCACATGGGTTTTAAGCTTGTTCACAAGAAACATAACGAAGGAAAATAACTAGACTAAAATGCAATATAGATTTCTAAGAAACTAAACAAGAAAGATGAGCATGGATATGTGGAAGATGCAAATGATTGATGGAGTGAAAAGTATACTAAAACGGTGCTCATAAAACTAAGTGGACTTGGGGCACGGAAAGAAACAAGGTGCACAAGATTCAAAGATAATATAACATTCTAGATTTAGAGAACTTTAATACACACAAGAGAATTGCTCATCAACCAAATGGATTAATTAAAGTGAAAATTACATATGGAAGTTGCATATGTATGTGGGATTAGAAACAAAAAATATATGCACTTGTTAAAGACAAAAACTTAATCAAAATCAATACTTAAATCTTATTCAACACAATCCAATGATCACAATCCACTTTGATATATCATATGTGTGAAACCCAAGGGAGAAGATCAATGAAAAAGAGAGTAGTATGATGCCATGAAAACAATAATAAAGTTAAGATGGATTTAAAACAAAGCAAGGAACAAGAAGAACAATGAAAAGGAAACAAAGATGAGTCAAGGCTACTTTTCTCTTGGCTATCACTATAAGAGAGAATAGGTTTTGGTTCAAGGAAAACTAAGCAACATGGAAGCAAAACTCAATGAAAAGCTAAGCTAGAATTATGCACATGAAAGTAAAAGTCAACGAAGCAATAAAGCAAGGAAAGACTAACCTAGAAAACTTGAAAATCAAAGGAAACGAAAGCTTGAAGGAGGCATGGAACACAAGTGAGAAGTAGCCAACACAATGTTTCAAAACCCTAAGAGATTGTCCTTGGTTGGAGGCACCACTTTCTTAGGAAATGAGGCATCTCAAAACCTATGTAGAAAGCGTGGAGTCTTTGGGTGTATTTTTTAGATGTTTTTGAGTTTCTAAGAATGATGAGATGCTACCCTAAGGAAAGAGGAAAGATGAGAGAAGCATTGTATGGTAGAAACAACATGGAATTAGGAGGTGGAGTTAACCTTAGAAAGTGCAAACCATTGGAACTCAAAATAGAATAAAATCATGATTCCCTTTTGGGGTTTGACATGGAATTCTTAGAATTAGAAAGATGGGATCATGTGGAGCTTAAAGTGATGAATGGGGATTGGATGATCATGGCTAACATTGGGTTGAGATGGGTCTTAGAAAGAGAGATGGAATTTCTAAAATAGAATTAGAAAGGGGGGATGGTGTGGAGATCTTAACAACTAAGGTGGGAGGCACCACCTCTTTAGGAGATGCATCTCCCACTTTCTTTAAGTCATGCATGGAACCCTAGTTGGGGATGGAGAGGGAGAGGAAAATGGAAATAAAAGATAGGGGAATGAGATTGTTTCTCTCTTGATTGATCAACCTATACATGCATACCATCAATTGCTTGCTTATTATCATGATTTTTTCATAGGATAAGTGTTTGAAAAGTTTTCCAATCATGTGACTCCAAGTGGCATGGCTATGATGGCTTGGTAGATCATTTTGATGGCTCCTTTCTTGGTGGCTTAGCCATCTCCTAGCACGGGTCATGTGGCTAAGGTGGCTTGCACAGCTCCAATTCTCATGCAAAGGTGGTGGAATTGCATGTTTTTTACATGGGCCTATCCTAATCACCTTTGATTCTTCCAATTGCCTCCTTACTTGCCCTAGGATGATATTGATCCTTGATTAAGGTTTGGAATTGATGGAAAGTGAGTCCCTCACTCTCTAAGGTGATCTTCTTTCTTAATCTGTCATCATAATCAATCTCGATTGTTGGATCATTCTTTTCAATACCTACAAAAAGATCAAAAACACTAATTAATACCTAAAAATTATGACAATTCACATACTTACTATTGATTAGTTTTTGGATCTACAAAATATCAAAGTTTTGAATCATTAGCTCAAAAATCTGTGTAGCATGAATTTTGAAAATTTTCTAGAATAATGCCCTGTAATTTATAACACTTGAATTACTAATTGGGTACTTTTATTCAAAATTGAATACTTATTAACCAACATCAAATAACTAAAAAAATTCCTCTTCTTTGAGATCTTCTTGAATGCTTGGGCTAAGCTCATTTTGTATCTCCTTCAAAGGTTTGTCATTTTCATCATGAGTCAGAGATATAGTCGGGCTTATACCCTATTCATCATCTACTACACACCCTAGAGTTGGTTGATGTTCTCTAGAAACATCAATGGACTCTTCCTATTCTTTAGGTATAGATAAGTGTTTAGATGAACCTAAACTCTTGCATTAGGTCACATCAGGGAAAGGTGATAGGTTCAAATTTGATGTGTCTTGGGCAATGAAAGGCTTAAATGGGGATGTACGAATTGTGATAGGTCCTACTTGGGCTTTCCACTTTGAATTGTCAATTAATGGCACTATATGAAGTAAACCATTGACTTCATCAATGGAGCTATCTATATCAAAATTGCCAAAACCAAATTAAGATAAACAACACTTTAGAGGATTAGTGTTGGAGGATATCATATTAATTTCAAAAGGTCTTTCAGTTTTTGGCTGTCCTATATGAAATACATTAAGCTTAAGGTCCATATCACCAAAGGACACATAGTACTATTCCTATAATTATTTATTGCATTTGATGTTGTGATGACCTGGGTTTTTGTAACACATTTTGTAATACATTTTCAAAAGCAGGGCCCTCAGTAGTAAAAAAATTTCACAAAACAAAGCAGCAAAAATTCTTTTCTTTAAAACTTGTTTTGAAAAACCTAAGTCATCACTTCATACATAACATAAGTAGAATTTTTGTACAAGATAAAATTCCATTGAAGGAATATATTTTTATTAAATTCTAGAATCCATCCAGTGGTTCACAATACAGCCCTGTATCAGTACAATACTTGTCCAAATTACATAATCCAAACTTCAAACCTCACGATACATGAAAAACTCTTAATACAATACAATGCTCTCAAATAAAATACATGTCTTCAAGGAATATACCCTGATTGATTATTCTTCCAAGTCGTCATAGGTCTTGAGCTCCTAATTCTCCTTCTCTGTATCTGTGATATTGTAAACATTAAAACATTTATAATATCTCAACAAGCTATGCTTGGTAGGGAACTGAAGAAGCATAAAACTTTGACAATATAATCCTAATACTTCATAATCCCATTATTCATACTCATGGAGCAATCTCTTTACTTCGTCATATATGTACATCCTTATGCATACATATGGTAAACTATGTATAGATATACATATGGTCAAAATCATGAAAAATAGTTAATATTTCAAAACATAATCATATCCAGCCTATGTTGAGTTAATATATAGACTCTGTGAGAAATAATCCCTCATTTGGTTTGTATCAGTAATCAACAATTATTCGGCATCTCATCATGCCATATCATAGGGCATTTTACTATGCCATGCATCATAATGCAAAAATACTCAAAGGACTACTATGCATGTAGTCAGAATTTGTATCAGCACACCCTGATAACTGCTCAATAATCCATGTATACCATCCTTGGTGGAAATCACAATATCCATGCTCATATGGGGAGGACCATGGCTGTCACAGTGGCGGCCTTACCATAATTGTCCCACCTGACTTTTAGCCTCATTTAGGCTTAGTATCCACATAATAACAAGTTTTGGAGAGAGGGTGGCCAAACCCCACTAACTCTGCTAGCATAACATCCCTATGCCTATGCTTGTTTAAAACAAAACCACAAGCCTCGATGCTTGTATGTAAAGTAATTCTCATACGTATTAGATAATCCGTCCATTTACATAGGGCTAGAATACTTTCTAGTTTTCTATTCACTTAGGGTTTTCCTCAATTCTAACTTAACCATTTCATATGTGTTTTGGTTGGATCATAAGTGTTTTCAATGGGTTTAATACAAGTATTTACATTATACTTGTCAACATTTCTAGACATAAGATCATGTATACAATATGTGCTTCTCATGTAGATGTATTCATAAAATCTTCCTACCTTGAAATCGTGATCCATCTCTTTAGATCTTCCATGATCCTGACTGATGTAACCTGTAAATCCATACATACTATCAATATATATACAATTTGAATAATCCCACATTTTTTATCTTATTTATATTCTTTATTTAATCTTGTCCTTTGATATAAAGGATCTAAATCTTGTGCCCTATCATGATCTATCTTCCTCATATAGTATTTATCCTATTGATTAATAGATCTGATGGTTAGAATGATCTTCAAATCTTTCAGATCTAAGTATTTTCTATTCTAAGTCTTTGTGTATTCCTTTCTTTGATCTTGATCATTCATAGATCCTTTGATCAATAATTTATACTTATTGATAAAGATCAAGGGCATAGATCTTCTATCATCTAGTTCTTCTTTGAACTAAGTTTAGTTGTTTGATCATCCCTAATGAGGATGATCTTGGTTCTCTTCCTTGAATCATAATTGATCAAGGGTTCAGATCTTCTACTTGATCTAAGATCTTCTAATATATTTGATCTAAGTTGCAAGCAATATATATATATCATTATCATCAAGAAGTATTTATTTCCCTTTATTGTTCTTGATCATTCAAGATCCAATGGATCTTGTATGATCATCCTTATCGTACTTATAATTTTTATTAGGGTTAGATAATTTACTAACCTTTTATGCTCTTATTATCATTATTCAACCAGTTAATGTTTTACTAGTTGAAGACAACTTATTTCAGCCTAAGTCTAGACCGCTCCTCTTATTTCCATTTGGCTAAGGCTTACTAGCTGAATGGATGAACACAAAGTGGTTACTTCAATCCTCATGTAAGGAGGTGTTTAGACCTCACAAACATTAATGGAAGGTAGGGGAAGAGCAAGGCTCTATTAGAAAACCCCCTTGACCACCATGTTCAACATCCACTAGTGTGACCTTAGCTCAACCTTTAATAAGGTTCTTATGAGCATGTTAACCCTAATTACTCTTTCTAATTGATTTTAATTAAGTCTATGAACATTTAGAATGTCATTCATGGGGTTTATTATTCTCCTAGTTTAGGCCAAGGATTTGATAATCTTTATATTTTTCTACTAGCTATAGTCCTTACTAATTAAGTCCAAGTCAAATAATTCACTCTTATTTGTGTCATGAAACTCTACTTTCTCATTAGATTCCAATTTATGGTGCTTTATGCTCTTTATCTCATAACTACTTTAACAATTAAATCTACTAATAAAATTTAACCGTAAATGAATTATAACTTTCAAGCATAAAACTATATAATTGAACAACCTAATGATAATGGTACAAGGTACTTAAGATTACACTAACATGATTTCTAACTAATGTACTTCATCTAATAAACTCAAATTAAACTATCATGGACCTAAGGTACCATCTCATACCATATTCTAATCTAACTGAAATCCTAGCATGGTCCTAAGTTACAATTCTATGAAATCATACCAACATGGTCCTAAGTTACAATTCATCATTCATGAATAATTTTATGGAAATTTGAAATGAAGTTATACTAAAATAATCTATCATGGATCCTATATTCATGAAATAAATCAAATGAAATCAATGTGTAACTCAAGCTAATCCATTTCTCATAATTAAAGCTTTTACTTATGATCCAACCATTAGATCTTAGGTATTTTCCTTTTAATCAAGGTTTTTAATTAATTTCAGGGCTTTTACTCCATTAAGGTCCAAGATCGAATCCCTTTGTTTTTAGTCATATTCAATCTATTATCTCAATGGATTCCATCATAATATCATTCATTTAGTCCATCCTAAGGATCTGATCATACTCGATCTCATTGATCAAGTGGGTCCCTCTGTATTTTTAATGTTTTTCTACCATTAAGGGTAGATCCCTCAATTTATCTTAGATCTATCCAAATAAATCATGAATATCACTTGATTTCAATATTATATCTTTAGTAAATCAGATCCCCAAGTTCTGATCATCTCAGATCTTGAAGATCATGAAAATTAGAAACTTTATTCTAGAAAATAGAAAGTTTCTAGAATGTTTTTATCAACGTTATGGTTTTAGAAGAAAATAGATGTTATAAGCTTTCCATAACTTCTTTCCAATCTAAATTTGGAGTTTAGATTACTCTACAATTAAACTATGAACTTCACAGTCGTTCCTAAGGTCCAGATTTGATCTGGACCCAATGAAATGGATGGCCTAGATTGATTGAATGGAGCAGGCTAGTCGGGCAGAGCGGTCGCTGAGCGCCTGTCACCGGGACACACGCGTAACGCTCTCCCCTGTGACCTACACTGTCGCGCAATCGTCCTATTAGGACAAAGTCACACACGCATGAAAACACTCCCACATGATGTGCTTCCATGTGGCGTTTCGCAGTGTGGCCTAGGAGCCAATCCAATTTGGAAGATTATACAGTCCATTTTAGACTTTCCAATCAATTCCTTTACAATTAAGGTCTCAAAACTTAATAAACATTCTTAAAATTTCTACCCTAGGGATTTTAGACCCTTCTAGATTGATTGGACGGCTTAGATTTTCCATCTAAGCCCTCCATCATCCAGATTTAAAGGGTTCTAGTCCTTAATTTATTTTTATAAATTTTAACCTAAAACTAATTTTAAAAATATAAAAATTAAATTAAATGACATGAAATAAGTATAAGAAGTGATCTCACCTACCTGATTGGAGAAAGAACATAGATTTGAAGCCCAATTTGAAATAAATACCCTTAGATGATAAGATAGCCCGATAGTCACTTGTTTTGTGATTTCCCGTTGATTACACCATTGGATCTTGAAATTGATTTGAGGGTTTTGTAAATTAGTTAGTCTAGGATTGTATGGATGGTGGGATTTGTGAGATTCATTTTAGAACTGAGTTCCTAATTGAATTTAGGTCTCTTATTTCAATCAGAGAGATGAGAGAGAAAGTGCAAGAAGGGAGATTTTTGGAATTTTGGGAAGGAATCTAGATTTGGTTTTCCAGGTGAGCAAGATGATTTCTTGGGAATTTTAAAGAACATTTTTGGAGGTGTATTTATAGATGTTTTTGAAATTTTCATAATTACTTATAATTACCATGTTTCAATTCTTTTAAATATTAAATTAAACTTGGATCCTCCACTACCACCTCCTTATCCACTAGTAGCTTGTAGTGGTTTGACCACTCATTACATGTTTTCTGGCTGTTAGATTCATTTGTGGGCCCCTTGTGGGGCCCATGGGGTGTGAAAGGACCATTTTGCCCTTTTGTGGAGAAAAATCTATTTTATTCTCCCAAACTCGGAATTGAGCGTACTTAGTGGTGTTGGATTTGTATTTCTGAGTACTTTCTAAATATTGATGTCTTAGATCTTGGTTATGGGCAAAATTACCATTTTATCCTTTTATTCATAAAAATAAAGAAATTTGGGAATTTTTAATTTTAACTCAAAATTGAATGTACTTAGTGTCATTTCGATCAATTTTTTTTGGTACATTCATAATTTCTAAGTTTTAAATTATGTTTTAATCTCTATAAAAAGAGATTTTTCAATAACCTAATATTCCAACCTAAAATTTCTGAAAATTCAAACTAAATTGATTTTCTCAATCAATTTACAAAAATTGGGGTTATTACAGATGTGGCTAAGAAGGGCCCTCCCAAAATGGCTTGAATTTGACTACCAAGGTTTGCTATAGGTTATGTATTTAAGACTAGGAAGTGTTTTGAAACTAAGAACTTATCAACTTGAGCTAGTACATTCTCTACCACACCACAAGGAACTTTAACTAACCTACTTGCCAACTATAGTGTGCTGGTAGTCTTTTTCATCTTCCCTAAACCTAATTCTTTATATACAAAATAAGGTAATAGGTTAGCAACTTCACCCCAAATCAAGTAATGCCCCATCAATTGTGTCTTCTTCAATTGTAAATGATATAGAGTGATATCCGAGATCTCTATATTATGGTGGTGTGTTGTGTTGCAAGATTGAGCTACCTTGCTTAGCAAGATATACTTTCTTCTACACCTAATATTTTCTCTTGTGTGTGTAGGGATTTTTTAGAAGTTTGGCATAAAAAGGGGTTTCTTTGACTACATTAAGTAATGAAATATTGACATTCACATGCTTAAACACTTCCATTAACTTCTCATAATTATTCTTCTTCTTTGCCCTTTCTAATCACTAACAAAATGAAGCCCATGGAATGTAATGCAATTTAGGGTTAGGGTGAGGGGAAGTAGAGGTGGCTATTTCTTCTCTTTTTCTTTTCTATTCTTTGTAGGGCTCTCATTGTCCTTAACTTTTTCATTTTTATAAGTCAAACCTACCCAATTATCTATTATTTAACCACTTGTAAGGGTAGTTATGGATTGGGTCTAAACATAAAATGTCTTCTCATTATAAGTTGTGTCTATCTCATAATGGTTCCTAAGGTTGTGCCTAGGTTGACTAGGAAGCTTTCCTTATTACCAATCAGAAAGTACGACAACTAAATGATCCATTCGATGCTCCAACTATGCAACAAATTGTGAGTGGGTTTGCATTATTTGTTTAACATCTATGGTGATCTTTTGTAGTCTTGATAAACAAAATCAAGGTCTCCTCTAACGATTGTCTCCTCTGTTGTGGAGGAAATGATTGTTGTGGTACTGGCTGCTATGGAACTCAGATATTTACAAAATTGTTGTTCTGATACCAAGAAAAATTGGGATGCCAAGCCCATCTAGAATTGTAAATTTGTGAATACGGGTTATGGGTGCTAGGATTTTGCAATGCTTTAATACATTCACTTGTTCTAAAAAATTTTTGAGGAATGTGAGGCTAGTTGGTTATGAAGTGGGAGAGTGCATTGCACTAGAATAATTTGAACAAATCTCAAGTGGAGCGGGCATAGTGGATTCTCTAGCCAATGCAACATCTTCTAATTAGTAAGAAGACAGTCAATCTTATCTATCCTATCTATCAATATATCTATTTTATTATAGAGGTCAAGAGTGGCCCCTATCTCATATATATTGCCTTTCCTTTGAGGCTGTGGAAATCTTTCTATTGGAGTAGAATAATCCCTTTACTAAGAATTCTCAAATAAAGTTTCAAAAAATTTCCATGCCTCAACATGACTCTTGGTCCAGAGTGCCCCACCATTAGTGGCATCAATTATACATTAGTTCTATGGGTTCAAACCTTCACATAAATAATATATTTGTTGCCATTTCTCAAAATTGTGATGTGAACATTTGAGCAATAGGTCCTCCCACCTTTGCTAGCATTCATAAAAATGCTCAGTCACTTGCTATTGAAAATTTATAATTTCTCTACAGAGGCATTGTTTTTATGGATTGGAAAGAATTTGTTTAGGTATTTTCTTCCTACTATGAATTCAGTCATACCTTCACATTGTCCTTTAAAGAGAAGGGAAATAGCCACAATCTAATAGAGTTGATAGAAAATTTTCAATATTTAAATATAGAACAAATACCAGGGAATTCATTAACATGGTGATAGGGATCTTCCTTATCTAGACAATAAATATTATGTAAAAGTTGGATGAGACCCTATTTTAACTCAAAATAATTGCCATTATTTACATGTAGCTCTATACATGATGGAGACTTAAATTGTACTAGCATTGAATATTCTCTTAAGGGCTTAGCCTCTATTGCTTCATTAGTGTGTTGTTGGGAATGTATTCTAAATCTTCTTAATCCTTAAGTCCTTACCTAATTTGACTCAACTTTGTATACAATGAAAATAATTTGTTAGTATACAACAAAGAGTGCTTTTTATTTCTATATAGTTTAGGGGATACCTAAACTAGATAATGCAACCTATATCAAAAATGATGCATACAAACAAAGCCAGACAGTAGATTTTAACCCTATTTCAAACAAGTTGAAAGGTTACTTTCACTTTATTTTCTTTGGGGTAGTGGCTCTTAGGTTATGTCTAATCTAGGTAGCTCTTTATCTCTTTCAAACTTGCCCTACTGCTTCCCAGTTAGATCCTACCTTGAAAAATCACTTCACACCCTTGTCAGTCATCCATTGGTGATCAAAGTAATTGAATGTGTTGGTGGAGCTATCCATTTAAATACCATATAGTTGATTAGATTGGGGATATTGGAGTGGTGATAAGTCACCTCCTTCCAAGAGGGTCCTATGAGCTCATAAGCTACTACAGTCTCTTTGAGGTTGATTTTAATTTGATTGGTGAGGCTATAGTTACACGTAAGGTGATGTTTAACTTCAATGGGACAAAGGGATGGGGATCAAATCCACTCTTGATCTTGTAAGGGTAAGTTCCCTTACTATTTCATTTAAGCATTCCCATGCAATTTGATCAACAAATATTCACTTTAAAGCAAATAAATGTGCTCCAATATATGTAAGGAAGGGCAACAAGTATCAGTGAATGATTCTATATGCTCTAAATTACCATCCTTAATGCAACTACATCTCCCCCCTTTCTAATTACATGTAGCACCATGACATCACTTGCTTACTTCATTCCTCCACCTCATCTCTCCACCTAACTTTCCTACCTTAAAACCCTTCCTTCAATTGGAAACTAGCTATCTATAAACCCCTTGAATTCCACTTTTTTTTCTTTCTTTTTTTTCCAAGTGGGGGTTTTGTGAGAAAACCTTGAAAGTTGCACTTTAGTGTGAAGGTTTTTGGAGCTTTGGACTTTGGATTTGTTTTGGCTGCTCTTCCTTTGTATTATTAAGTATTTTTTTTACTTTTGCACTTCAATTCTAGGTTAGTACTTTTCATTTAATTCCTTGTTTTCGTTGATTAGTTGTTCTTGTTTTGCTTCTTTAGTTCTAGACCATAGATCATCCTTGTCTTTACATAGTTCTTTGCTTCAATCTTCTTAGTTTTTCTTTCTTATTCTTCAAATATCCAATTCAATTCTCCTCTTGTAGTGACATTCAAGAGAAGAAGTGTAATTTAAGTCCTATTTTGGAATATTGAAAGTGAGATTTTTAGAGATCCAATTTGGGTGCCTCTATAACTTAAAGAAAAATTCTATAGGATGGCTGTAAGGCTGGCCATGCTTTGTGGATCAAAGTGTTGGCAGTTAAGGAACATCATGCTCATAGGATGAGTATAGCAGATATGAGGATGTTGAGATGGAGTGGCAAGACAAGAAAGGATAAAATTAGGAATGAAAAATTTAGAGGATACTTAGGAGTAGCACCAATAGGTAACAAGATGAGAGAGGTTAGACTTAGATGGTTTGGACATGTCTAATATAGCCTGAAGCCATGATACTTAACAGAGGGGAATGGAGGAACAAGATTCATATGGTTGAACCTTAATCAGGATAAGGTCTTGATGACAATGATGATGTTGACCTTCTCTATTGTGAGATAGTAAATCCTTCGTGAATGGTAGTTCTCATATATCTAAGAACATAATACCTACACTCTAAATCAGATTGTTGTCTAGGACATTGCACAATAAAGACAATAGGAAAGGTTCAATTTTCATGTCTAATTTTGACTTTAGGTTATAAATTATACTAAAGAACTAGTAAAATTTACCTTGACCATTTGTAACAATCCTAATTTTTAAATTATATTTTAAAGGATTATAAATTAATTTTGATGAATATAAATGGGAGAATCTTCATATTTAGGTTTCACTAAATTTATCTTTTAAAAGACATTAAATTGGACCCCAATACCTTCATAGTTGGATTATACTCAGAAAGACAATTCCAATGACACTAAATTTGTAGAAATAGGAGTTCGGATCAAGGAGATATGAATGTTTGAATATGAAGGGCATTTTGGTAAAAATAAGAAGAAGAAAGAATAAACAAAAGCCATAAACAAAAGGGGCCCAAAATGAGGAAAGGAGAAGAGAGGAGGAAAGAAAGAAGAGCAGAGAGGAGCCCGGTGGCGGAAAAACTTGGCATGTCGGTGGGAGCAACAAGAAGAAGAAGAAACAAGGGTTTTTTGGGTCGTCGAATTCTAGGCCATTACCGAAGTTGGTTGGCACAGTGAGACGAACAAAACCCCTAAGGTGATTGGGGAATACAACGAGATCTGGACTGTCGATAGAGGAGGAGACGATGCATGACAGGCTCAAAAATCCTACAAGTGAAAGTGACGACCAATCCAGCTCATCCAATGGTGGAAAAAGCATGGAAACGCATTTAGAAGGTCAGATATACAAAACCCAACTCTTGATTTTTGGTTAAATCTGTACAGTTTTATGCTAGATCTAAGTTTAGGGGTGATCTATCCATCCATTTTTTATCTAAGCTTACGAATAGGTAATTAAAGACTTAATGCAACTCAAATCACACAAAATATGCAAATCTAGGCTAGAAATCGATCAAACAATCATAGTTGTCTGATCGGGTATTGTTTGTGCAGTAACTTCTTAACATCTGATCGATGATCAGATGCCATGAATGTGTTTTAAAACATTGAATTAACTAATATATGAAAAAAATTAAAAGATCTAGATGGAAATTGATGAATAATCTGGACATTTGGTTGTGTAGTAAAGGAATAGGGACTTAGCAATGCTAATCTGTGATCAGATGCCACCATTGCATCCCTAAGCTCAAGTTAAAATAGGATGAGTAAAAAGATTCCCTGATCCATTAGCAAAAATCTTAAATAATATATTGAGATCAAGATCCGACCACTTAATCTTGTGGTAAAACACAAAATTTAGATATTTGTGACTTTTGACCAATGGTTCCACACAAACCAAAGCCTTTGATGGATTGGATTCTTCCTAAATGATTTTAAACAGTGTCCAGATGATACACACTTCCATCCTAGGCAATCATCCTTGGAAGTTAGATCGTAATACTATTTTTAAAAATCATTAAAATAGAGATGAGAATAAGGATTAGACCTTGAAATCCTAAGTTAGTTTACCGAGATTTATTGGATTAAACCTTTATATATGGAATTGTCTATCAATGGGATTAAGTGAATAGTACATGCAAATCTAAAACTATAGATCACTAATTAGTAAATGGATGATGGATTTAGGACCTACCTGATCAATGGTTAGTGAAAAGTTAAGTGGTTTATGATGACCTAAACTGTTAGACTTTGATTAAAACAAAATTCTTATGTACTCAATTGTATATGATTCAACATTGACAAGATCACTGTAACATCAACAGAGGAGATTGGCCTAGAAGTCGAATTGAAGAAGGAACGTGGCCAAACTGGGAATTTCTCCTAAGAGGTAGGTTGTTTTAACATCTATTTGATCTTGAGATTTTAAATAATCAAATACTAGTTTATCAAGTTTTCTAGTTGAGATTACTTAACTAGCATGGAATTTACACTTCATCATGATGCCTAGTTTTATGCTTTCTAAGAATACAATGTTTGCAAACGAGGCATGGGAATTATATCTATATATCTTCATAGCCATGATGCATGCTTTTATGTGAGAAATGAAAAAGATATTGCTTGTTATATGCTCTTATATGTTTTTGAAAGAAATTATTGTAATTGAAATTGCATCAATCCCCTATTTTGAGATGAGCTACAGAAATGCATAATTTTGCATGAGATATATGATATATGTTTTAATATCATTTTGGGATTGAGACATATCTTTGTTCAGGCTAATGAGCCTGATGGGCACTATGCTAAGAGGTTGTACTAAGTAGCCTCCCAGCCACTAACCACCTGTGACAACCCAGGTTTTTGTAACATGATTTGTAAAGTATTTTGAAAGGCAGGGCCCTTAAGAGTGTAAATTTTTTTCGCAAAACAAAGTAGCAGAAATTCCTTTCTTTAGAACTTGTTTTGAAAACCCAAGTCACCACTTCATACATAATATAAGTACAATTTGTGTACAAAATAAAATTCCATTGAAGGAATATACTTTTATTAAACTCCAGGATCCATCCAGTGGTTCACAGTACAGCCAAAACTCAAGCTCACCATACAATAAAACTCTCAACAAAGAAAAATACATGTCTTCAAGGGTATACCTTGAAGATTATTCTATTCAAGTCTTCTATCATCTTCAGCTCCTAACTCTCCTTCCATGTATCTGAGATATTGCAACATTTACAATATTTCAGCAAGCAATGCTTGGTAGGGGATTCAAGAAGCATAATAATTGACAATGTAATTCCAATACTTCATAATCCCATTATCCCTAAACATACTCTTTACTTTGTAAATTATGTATATCTATATACATACATACCCTTCATGGGTAAACCAATTAAATTTGTGAAAGTAATCAAATATCATTCCCAACTAAGCTGATCAATTCTCTTCATTTTGAGAATTTAGTATTACAGTTAATCTTACACTGAGAATTTCCCTTCTTAAGAAATATTGGTAATATACAATTACCTAGCATTTCATTATACTAAAACATAAGGCATTTCACTATGCCTATTCTCATATGCATCATAGTGCAAAATAATCAGAAAGGTTGCTATGCTGCAGTCTGATCGGTACTAGCGCGCTCGGATAACTGTCCTATTCCCCACTGATACTACAATGAAAAATATTATGTCACTGCCCATATGGGAGGGCAAGACTTTCACAGTGGTGGCCTTCCCATCATTGCCACCACCTGACTTTTAGCCCCTCTTTGAGCAAGGTATCATCATATCATCAAAATTCACGGAGTTGATGGCCAAACTCTCATAACTCCTCTAGCAATAGCATCCCCCTAGTTTTATGCCTATTAAAACAAACTCACAAGCCTCCAAGCTTGTATGTAAAATAGATTTCATATATATCAGACCATCTATCTGTTTACTTAAGGCTGAAATATTTTCTAGCTCCTTATTCACTTATAGTTTAGTCCTTAACCATCTTATATGTGTTTGGTTAGATCATAAGGTTTTCAAGAGATTTAGTACAAATATTAACATTACTCTTGTCAACATAAGATCATGAGTACAATCATGTATATCTCATGTAAATGCATTCATCAAATCCTCCTACCTTTAAGGAGTGATCTCTTTTCCCAAATCTTCCATGATCCTGACTGATGTATATGATTTGTACATCCATACGTATTGTCAATATATAAATTATGAACAATCCTATTGATCGCTAGATCTGATGTTTAGAATGATCTTTAAATCTTTGTGTGTCCATCTCCTTGATCTTGATCTTTCATAGATCCATTGATTTACAATCTACACCTGTTGATAAAGATCAGGGTCCTAGATCTTCTATCATCTAGTTCTTCTTTGATCTAAGTTCAGTTATTGGATCATCCCTAAGGAGGATGATCTTGGTTTTCTTCCTTGAATCATCTCTAATCAAGGGTTTGGATTATCTAATCTAATGAACTATAACAAGCATACTAATAAACATGCATACTAAGTACAATATAATATTTTTATTTTTATTGTTCTTGATCATCCAAGATCTAATGGATCTTGTTTGATCATCCTTATCTTACTTATTGTTTTTATTAGGGCTAGGTAATTTAATAACCTTTTATGCTCTTAGTATTATTATTCAACCAATTAATGTGCTGGTTGAAGGTAACTTATTCAAGCCTAAATCTAGACTGCTCCTCTTATTTCCAATTGGCTAAGGCTTACTAGCTGAATGGGTGAACACAAAGTGGTTACTTCAATCCTCATGTAAGGAGGCATTTAGACCTCACAAACGTCAATGGAAAGTAGGGGAAGAGTGAGGCTCTATTAGATAACCCCCTTAACCACTATGTTCGTCATTCACTAGAATGACCATCGCTCAATCTTTCATAAGGTTCCTAAAAGCATGTTTACCCTAAGTACTCTTTCTAATAGATTTTAATTAATTCAATGAATATTTATAATGTCATTCATGGGGTTTATTATTTTTCTCCTAGTTTGGGCCAAGGATTTGATAATCCTTATATTGTCCTACTAATTATAGCCCTTACTAATTAAGTCTAAAGTACTCCATTCTTATTTGCGTCATGAAACTCTACTTTCTCATTAGACTGCATTTTTGATGTTTTATGCTCTTTATCTCATAACAAGTAGATCTACTAATAACATTTAAGCATAAATGAATTATAAATTCAAAGCATAAAACTACATAATTTAACACTTAATGATAATGGGGCAAGGTACTTAAAATTACTCTAACATGATTTCCAACTAATATACCTTAATAATTCAATTTAAACTAACATGGACTTAAGGTATAATCTCATACTATAGTATAAACTTATATGAAATTCTAGCATGGTCCTAAGTTAGACTAGCATGAAATCATACTAAAGTGTCTCTAAGATAATTAAATCTAACACCTTATGATAACAATGAAATCATATATCATGCTTAAGTCTAAATGTTATACTAGCATGCTTTATAACATAATCATATTTAAAATACTATTATATAAAATGAAACTAATTACATTAACATTTTTAGAAACCTTTACTTATGATCCAACCATTTGATCTTAGATGTTTTCCTTTGATTAAGGGTATTAGTTATATTTAGAGGATTTTCTTTATTAAGGTCCAAAGATCATATTGATCCATTTTTGTCATAATACATCCATGATTTCTTGGATTTCATTAAATCAACATTCATTTTATCCATCCTAAGGATCTGATCACACTTGATCTCATTGATCAAGTGGGTCCCTTTGTATTTTTATGGTTTTTCTACCATAATAGGTAGATCCTTTAATATATCTCAGATATGTCCAAATAAACCATAGATATCACTTTATTTCAATAGTATATCATTAGTAAAACATATTTTCAAGATCTAATTATCACAGATCTTGAAGATCTAGGTAATTAGAAACTTGTTTCTTTAATACAAAAAGTTTTACTCAATATTATGTCTATTTTATCATTTCATCAAAAAATATATGTTTCAAGCTTTCCATAGGTTCTTTCTGATCTTAATTTGGAGTTCAGATGACTCCAAAATGTGATCTAGAAGTTCACAGTCCTTCCTAGGGCCTAGATTTGATCTGGGCCCAAGGAACGGACGGCCCAGATTAGTTGAACGGAACGTGCTCGGTTCATTGGGCACGTCCACTACGATGAAATGCGGAAGTGCTAACATAGGGGCATACACGGATGCGCACGGGAAGTCATTGCAAGCGCCTCCGCAGGCGCGCGGGCGGCATTTCACATGTTGTCCATCCGATTGGGAGATCGGACAGTCCGTTTGGACCGTCCAATCAATCCCTTCTCAATTGAGGGACCAAACCTTCATGAAATTTAGTGAAAATTGTACCCTATGGGTTTTGGACCCTTCTGGATCGATTGGTAAGGTTAGATTTTCCATCAGAGCCCTCTATAGGCCTGAATTAAAGGTGCTGTTATTACTTTATTTTTGCTCTTTTTTTTCATCAAAATAAATTACAGTAAAATAAAATTTTCATTAAACATAAGTAAACATGTATTGAAAGTATTCCCACCTATGTGATTGGAGAAAAAACCTTGGTTAAATGCCCAATTTAAAAAGAATACCTTGTTGATGAAGATATGGCCTAAGATCCACCTTTCTTGCAAATTACCGTTGTTTGAACCGTTGGATCTTGAAATTTCTTTGGGGGTTTTGTAGATAAGATATGGTGGAAAGTTTTGGATGGTGAAATTGATGAAATTAGATTTGGAACAGAGTGCCTAATTGATTTTAGGTCTCTTGTTCCAACCTAAAAAGAAAAAGAAATTGAAAAGAGAGATATCTCTTGGAAATTTTAGGTTTTGGGGGAGGGATCTAGGCCCAATTTTTTAGGGAGAGTGAAGAAAATTTTGTGGGGATTTTATGAGCATTTTTGGAGGGTTTTTGGGGTTGTATTTATAGGCATTTTGGTCTCTCTTTTTCCATGATTATAATATTTAATTTTTATTATTAAATGGCATGAAAGTCTCCCATGCTCCATTTTTCTTCCCCAAGATCAGCTAGTGTTTGTTGACCCATAACTTCACCTGAGCTGCTCATAAGATTCATTTTTGGGTCCCTTGTGGGCCCCATGTGGACCCCACATGGTGTAAAAAGACCGTTTTGCCATTTATGTATACAATTTTGGGTTTTATTCCCATGATCTCGGATTTGAGTGTACTTAATGGCGTTGGATTTGTATTTCTCAGTACATTCTATATTTTGATGTCTCATATTTTGATTTTTGGGAGATTTTGATTTTTTGGGTAAAATTACTATTTTACCGTTTTGTCCAAGAAATGAAGAAACTTAAGGATTTCTCATCCGAATTCAGAATTTGTCGTGCTTACAGTCATTTTGAAGGGTTTGCTATGTTCAATTTCAATTTTAAGTGTCTTATTATTTGATTACACTTTTATAAAAAGTATATTCTAAATAACCCTAATATTTCAGCCCGAAATATCTGAAACTCAAACTTTATTGATTTTCTCAATCAATTACAAAAATTGGGGTTATTACACCACCAATGGTAGTAGGTATGCATACCCAAAGTGGCATCATTTTTCTCGACTGCTGTGGTAGGAACAACCTTTGGAGGTGGTCATAGCACCCTTTGGAGACATATCCGTAGTAGCCGTGGAGGCTGTGGTGGCTATTCTCTAGATACTAGAGAGGCACGATTCAGTGATCTGGTTGTGAGCATAGTGTGCCATACTATTTCTATTTTGTGACCCATGTAGATGGGCTTGATGATGGTCTTTACATGAGTACTCATCACCATTCGATTGATGTGTTCGCCGGGGTACATAATGTGCACATGATGATGTTGTCGATTTGGGATTGCCAACATTTGTGGTTTAACTGATGACTACGTTAATAGTTTGAGGATCTTATTATGTTGGATTTGTCAAGTTATATGTGTATCTTTCACATAGTTCTCAAGCTATGCTTGTGATTTTTTTATATGTTTTATATTGCAATTTACTTAAGATTACTACGATGATTCAATCATTTTGAAAAATATGTATTTAAAGTGGTGCATGTTTTATATTGACACTATCTGAAATGTTTTTAGCATGAAATCATGAACTGAGATTGGCTTGCAGCTTAAATCATGTTTCTTATCCTTGACTTGATCATTATATTCTTTAGAAATTGCATAAAAAATGATTTGAGATGCTGTTTAGAATTGCATGAAAACTTGGTACAATAGATGTGAAAATTGCTTACATAAGCACAAGTTGCTGAGACATTATAAATCGTTTACAATGTCTCAAGTTGAGGAAATAGAATAGGGGAAATGCAGTAGAGAACTATCTTAGAGAGTTCAAGATGACAAATTAGGTATATCAATTAGGTTTGCATTATGGTTAATTTAAATAGTAGACAAAAATAACACTTTGATCTAATATGACTTAACTTTATGGATATGTAGACATGTAACTTGAAGTCATGGTTGTATGGGTGTGACTGTGACTGGATTGATCCTGGCAGGTATATTTTAAGTCGTGTATGTTTCTTTGGTTTTCATTTATTGTGATTTTCAAAACAATTAATCATGCTTGTAAATGCGATGGGATGGAGACGGAGTCTCCCTTAGTCTTGTTTTTATAAAAATTATGTTTATCAGGTACTTCATAATGACATGTGTTAAATGTCTAATGTCCAAAAAATAGAGAAAACTCTACCAGATTTTTGCTAGAAATGTAGTGCTCATTTCCTCGATAATTGTTTTTAAGAAAAGAAAAATGACACTCAAGGTTTTTAAAAGGGTCTTTTCATGAAAAATATTTTCTGCTATTTCTTTTCTAAATATTTAGGGCTAATATTTAAAAAAGAATTACAAAAATGTATTATAAAAACCTAGGTCATTGCAGTTTGTATCAAAGCCCAAGCAATCCTCTCACAAACAGTCCAACATGTCTAGAAGTCATATGAAGTAATCATGGATTGTTGATTGATAAGGTATGAGTTATAGAGATAACTCGTATAAGTAATGTGGATGAACGTAGAAATAGATAGAACCGACAAGGGTTCGCAACTTCTATGAAGACACAAGATATATAATTGCTGCATAAATTAGAGGAGTACTTTTATGAAATTAAAATAGTCCTTAGAGTAAGAAATAGTAGCATTAGAGTGCAAAAGTAGTATGTCTAAAAGAAAACCCTGTTGGACAATAAATCTATTTACATGGGCAACCTTTTGAGGATTCAAGTTTTAACTTAGAAGGTTTGCATTAACCTTTGAAGGTTATGATAGATACTACACTAAAAGATTATACTCATCCATCTTAACATCCTCATTTCTACGATGCTCATCCTATGCATATGATGTTCCTTAACTGCCCAACACTCTGATCCATAGAGCATGGCCGGCCTTATAGCCATTCTATAGAATTTTCCTTTTAGTTTGAGTGGCACCCGCCGATCACATAAAACACCCGATCACATCTCCATTTGTTCCAACCAGCTTGGATTCTTTGGGTAACCTCCCTCTCAATCTCTCCACTCTCATGGATCAATGATCCTAAGTATTAAAAGTGGTCTTTCACGGGGACCTCTTAGTTATCAATATTGACTGGTGTTCCACTCCTACTCTCTTTACTAAAATTACATTCCATATATTCTGTCTTAGTTCAGCTAATTTTAAATCCTTCAGATTCTGATGCTTCTCTCCATAACTTTAGCTTTATGTTTACACCCTCCATTGTCTCATCAAGTAGGACTATATTGTCTGTAAATAACATGCACCAGGGAATCTCCTCTTGCAGATGTTTTGTTAACTCATCCATAACTAATGTGAAAAGGTATGGACTCAATGCCGATCCTCGGTGCAATCCAACAATGACAGGAAAATCACTAGTCACGCCACTAGTGATCTTAACATTTGTTATCGCTCCCTCATACATATCTTTAATTATGCCTACATACCCCTAAGAAAACCCTTTACCACCCAACACCCTCCATATTAACTCTCTAGGGACTCTATCATAAGCTATCTCTAAGTCGATAAAGACCATGTGGAGGTCTTTTCTCCTCTCCCTATATTTCTCTACTAATTGTCTTAGTAAGAAAATAGCTTCCATGGTAGACCTCCTAGGCATGAAACCAAACTAATTCTCTGATACATTTGTTTCATATCGTAGCCTCTTCTCAATCACTCTTTCAAAAAGTTTCATGGTGTGGCTCAAAAGTTTGATCCCTTGATAATTAGTGTAGCTCTGTATGTCTCCTTTATTCTTATAGATTAGTACAATAGAGCTTTTCCTCCACTAATCAAGCATTTTCTTTGATTTTATAATCTTGTTAAACAACTTGGTCAACCAAACTACCCAAATATCTCCCATATGCTTCCAAACCTCTATTCGTATACCATCAGGCCCCATGGCCTTTCTTGATTTCATCTTTCTCAAGGTCTCTTTTACTTCAGGTATTCTAATCCTACATTCATATCTATAATATCCAATGTTATTTAGATTTATAGTATTTTCAATCCCTATATTCTCAGGGCCATTGTCATTTAACAATTTTTGAAAATTTATTTCCCACCTTTGTTTGATCTCATCATCTTTGAATAAGGGGGGTTTATTTAATCGCACATGTCCTGTGATATCTAAGATATGCCTCATGTGATATCTCCTGCGATATCTTCTGTGATATCTAAGACATGTGTTATATGTTCTGTGATATCTTGTGTGATATGTGAGATATGTGGCATTTGTTCTATGATATCTTTGGTGATATTTCTGGTGATATATCTTTGGTGATATCTGAGATATGCCTTTGATATGAAAAACATATGGCTCTCAAACATTACACTTAAATAAGCTGTATTTGTGGAATATGCCATGATATGAATTAGCCCCTTGATATTTACTAATTTTCTGGGCCATTAATCTATGCTTATGATATTCCTAAGGCCCAAGGATTTTATGGTACCTTTGTTGTAATAAGCACATTTGCCAGTCATTCCCATAAGGAACTCATGTCCATAGAAAAAATTGGATCCACTGCAATGTACAGAAAAAGCAAGCAGTACACATTAAATCATCATGTAGAACCCGTGTTTGTTTTTCTAAAATCCCCTCAAGCACAGAGGAACCCGTGTTTGTTTTTCTACTTGGTTCAATCTCGGAAAACCAGTGATTGATGTATTCTCAAAAACAAAAAACCTTAAGAGATTTTCATTTGCTTCCAACAAGAACTCTCATCTTGCACCACCTCCTCTTTACACTACTGGCTGAATGAATCCAAGTACTAGAACTAAAGTCATTAACAATTTTGATGTCAATAATGGTGACATAAAGATTTCATCATTAGAACCCAAGTCTATGACTTGATAATTAGGATCCTGGTGTCTACAGAATAAGATGAAATAATGGTCAATATTGTTGATTTAGACGAAGATGGGTTTCTCAACTTTGAAGGGCTCATCTTCCTATATACAAGCTCAGAGATAGGGCTACTAAGGTCTATAGCCCTCTCTTTGATCAACTTGAGCTAGACTACCTCACATCTCATTTCCAATCCAATAAAAAGTAAACCATATTGCATAAGAAAAGTTACATCTAAAGTTGTTGTTCTTAAAAAGTCATGATACAGAGAAATTCTAAACTCCCCCTGTGTGAAGAATCTTCACAAATTCAGCCAGAGATTCTTTCATTTCATCTCTTTCCTCACATGTGAGCAAAGTTCCCAAAATGCATACTTCCAAAAAAAAAAAAATTCTTGCAAGAATTGCATCCCCTAAACAACAATGTCAAAGTTTACAGGTCATTGAGCTTTCATTCCCAGTCATTACAAAACTTCAAAATTTTCCTAACAACTACTACTAAAATTACAAGAAATGTCAAACCAAAATGTGTCTCTCATTTCACATTTGTTGTAAACATATACTTGTTGGCCATGGAGGAATGCATACCAAGAATCAAATCAATTCTCTTGCAAGGCCTTCATTAAATATAATCACCTGAAACTCTGCCCCAAAACCCTACAATGGTTCTTCCCCTCAAGCAATGGTTCTTCCCCTGTGGCCTTCCGCACCATGTTCTTAGCTCTATGAAAAGAGAGGAAAATGCAACTTCAGATTTAGTGGACTTATCTTGATGAAAACACAAAAAGAAATTTTAAGGCCTTCAAATCAAATATAAGGCCAATAGAGGCATATATGCTGGACATCAGTATATAATTTCCAGTATTTTGATGTTCCAAACCAAATAGATGCTTAGCTACATACTCTGCAAGCCGAATATTATGATGGATTCTGCATGCACTTAGTAATTTGCTATACATGTGAATCAGTGAAGTCTGCACTTGCAAATCTATCTCAAAGCCATTAACCTTAACATACTCTTCAATGTTTTCTCCCATGCTCAAGGACCCAAAATCTGCACAAGCTGAAAGCATAGTTGCTAACTGGATGGAACACATGAACTCACTCAGACTTGGAGGTAGGGGGCCAATAAACATAGAATGAATAAATGTAAAATCTCCAATAAATATGCCATGAGAATCTTTGGCAGGAGGATTAAAATGGAAGTATAATCTTCAGAAGAATATGGCAATCACCTATGGCCTTGCACAAAACCAACAGATCTAAGTTGAGCCAACATGATTTAGAGAGTGAGCTTTCAACAAATGAAATTTCCAAATACAACACAAATATGTTGGCACATCCATGTTAATAGCTCCAAATTTAGCTTTTTTAATTTGCACCACTGCATTGATATGTTGAAATGAGGACTTCCAGCAACTAAATAGAGTCCTTCCAGCACCTAAACAGAGTCCCAACAAATATGAGGACTTCTAGTACCTTGTACTCCAGCCCACTGCAATGTAAAATGGTAATGTCACACTAAAAGTGTTTCTTTAGTCTCTTTTTTAGCACCAGGATATAAACTATGTCAAGGATTATAAACCTGAAGCATCCATAGCTCAACTTCTGTAATCACGCAACCAAGGCTCCCCCCTAAATCCTTCACTTTTGTGTGAATGGGAATTATAAATGCTAATTTGTCAGTCTACAGATTACTTGAAAGACGAAATATTCATTCTACACATAAAGAAATAATAAAAACTTAAATGAGAAGTAGAAGACAATACCACTTACTTGGTTTCGGGGCATCTCTCAGCCATGTCAAGGATCCCAATATGAAGTTCATAGAAGAGCACCAATCAATAATCATATGGTCAATCAAATGTGATGCTAATATAATGAAATGCTCAACAAAAATTGTGAAAGATGTATAGCTGCTTATTTAACAAGGCTCCTCAAAAGCAATTACCTAAACATGGTGGACTAGTTTTATGGTCAACTATTAAAGTTAATCCCCAAAGAGCAAATTTGGAGGTTCTTGTGAAAGAGTTCATGCAAATGAGTAACAGTGTTTTAAACTCTCAAGCATGGAAACAAATATCAGATAAAGACAAAATGCATTAGCACATGGTTAATACAAAAGCTACATAGAATGGCTAGCAGACCAATTACAAAAAACAATTTCTGTTTGTTCCAGTTTGAACTAGACATATGCATGTCAGCAAACTCATAATTGCACTACTACTTGCCAATTGCTACCGCTACAAAATAGAATCAAGTAACAAAAAGCAATAGATTAAAGAGCAATACATTGCAAAACAGTTCCTTTTAATCCCTGCAACTGAACAAAGATACAGGGATCTGAACAAGCAGGAGTTTAGAACTTGGCCCCATATACATATCTGAAACATTTCTCAAATTCCATATTAGTTATTCTAACAAAACCATCATCATATGTAAAGCAATTCATTTGCTTGAAGAAGTATATAAAGAATGCAAATATAAATCAATCCTTACCTTCCTAGAAGCATAATGATGCATGAAGATATAGATACTTCATTAAGGCACGCATCTACAGGATGAGAGTCTAAATATCCATATGACATTAACAAATTAAGAATGGATAACCTACAAAACTACAAGACCAATGAACTGCAATGCACATCTAGCAACCTAACTCTTACAAAATATTCTAGTCCAGATAGCAACACTAAAAATGCAAAAGAGATAGAATGGTATAACTATAAATACCTAACACAAACCTAATTGGGACAAATAAATACTTAATCCTAATTGAGACAAGGATGTACCTTCAACAGGCCACCCCTTTGAATCTTCTTAAAACTCCTTAACACATTTATGCAAGCAAAGGAGGAAAGTATTTGTTCACATATTTTTGCACTAAATATTATTTCACTATTCACCATTTGATGCCATATCATTAAATAAGTATCATTAGATTTTATTGTGCAACATGTGATGCAGATGGCTAGAGAGAGATGAAAACCAGGCATGCATGATATAACTCAAAAAACAGTGTTGACATCAAATAGAAACTAATTGATGGCATCAGTTGTCTGGCAAATTGACAATGTTAGCTGTCAAGATTAGTGGAGAAGATGATGATAACTATGATGTTCAAAGCATGCAGGATGCTGGTTTTACACAAAACTACCATTCATGGGAAGCAATAATCATGTGGTCACATACATTCAAATATGTTATATGAGATAGAAACATTACCATATGTATATATAGTTGCAAATCAAACATTCAAGCAGTTAACCATTACATCCTTAAACAAGAGTATCAATACTACATTTTCCATGACATGAATGCACAACTACTGGCTATTTCTATGAACATAATCAAACCATAGTTTCTGTGCTATGGAAGCACGCCAAGTAGCAGCATCTCGACAAGCGGACTACTGGGTAGGGTGTAACCGTGTGCTCTGTAAATTGTCTGAGCTCGTCAAGACTGTTTGTAAACCCTGCATCTCCATCTCATCCTGATGCAACACTTGCATACCAGCATTCACCCTCTCCAAGTTGACTTTAGTGACAATTTCATCATATGAATCACTGCTTAAGTTGCAGCTGTCACTGTCATTGTCAGTTTGAGAATCAAAAATGTCTCCCATCTCCTCTAACGGGCACATATCGTCAAGGCGTTCCTGGCGCATAAAATTATGCAGCACACATAATGCTTTAACAATATTAACCTGTGTCCTAAGAGGAAAGGAAGGAGAAGTCTTGAGAATGGGAAATCTAGCCTTTAGAATACCAAATGTTCTTTCCATTATGCTCCTCAACTATGCATGTCAAAGGTTGAATGACTCCCTGACATTTTGTGGTTGTTGCATTCCCTGGGTAGACTCCTTTAGATGATTTCTAGTCTTTTGATAAGGGGCAAGAAATTGTTGCCTATTTGCATAACCTCCGTCGACGATGTAGTATTTTCCTATACCATAAATGCATGAGCAATTAAGTAATAAAGCATCTAGGTATAACTTACAAATGTAAACACAGAATGGATTTACCGTCTGGAATTGTTAACCGTGCTCCTCCTCTTGTAAGAGCATCTTTCAGAACAGCAGAGTCATTTGCAGACCCCTCAAAGCCAGGAAGCACATAAGTGAATTGCATGTCAAAATTGCAACATGCAAGCACATTCTGTGCGAGGAAACCTTTCCTCATACACCACTTTGACAAATCACGAGGACTTGCACCAAAAGCCCTAACAGGTATCAATGTCCCATCTACAGCTCCAATGCAACCCTATCAACAGTATATGACATATTGAATAAGCGTGTAAGGTCCCAATCTATTCTATTGAAGATTACATAAGAGAGCTACAGTTATCGTGAAGTGATTGTCTCTTTGATAGTTGTTTGAAATCTCAGGGTGGTCCTCCATTGCATGAGGAGACATAAGGCAATCGACAACTTCAACAGTGCATGAAGAACTTTGTGGAAGTTGGTGCTGATGGTATAAGTAGATCTAAATAGATCCTTCACTGCTGGTTCGTACCTTGAATCCTGTCCAACAATCATTAAAAAGGTTGCCACCATCTCCTCCACTGACACCCATCGGGTGCTCGATAAGAGCCCAGAGGTTTGGAAAATATTAACTAGCTTACTAAACTAGAACTGATGTATTCTATAAAAATTTTGGAATCTTGTCCCAGTTTCTTCATAAACTAATCAAAATTCCTTGTTAGCTTGAGTGCTTTTTTTGGTGCGCATCGGACGCGGCATTTGCATGTGCACCGTAGCATCCTCCTCAAATTGCATAATATGCTTAAGTATGCGTGATGTGGCTGTGTGTATCACATTATGCACCTCACAAAGCACTTCTTCATTACATGCAGCACTAGACTGTCCCTCTTCATCCATTGCCCTATAATATCGAAATTGTATACTTTAATATGCAAATGTGTGCATCACCTATTTGTAATTAAATGTTGACATCATATAATGACAGCACAATAAAGGTCCAATTAATTATCTGTAGTCTCATTGTATGGAATAATATATGTCTAAACAGGTATGAATATGGGCTAAAGAGGTCCAATATAATTACACACCAAATAATTTCAACCAAAATAGTTTCTATGAGAAGGACAAACACCTACAGGTGCATCCTCACAAACAACAATTGTCTCTCCTGCGACCAACGAGCAAAACCCTCCTTGAAGCCTATTTATGTTTTTAGTAGAATTCCATACACCTTAACCCTCTCCATCTCTGTCAAACCCTCCAAAGAATCCAATGTAGTCATCCAGGAGTTGTTATCTATGCCTGCAAGTCTTTCCAACCTTGATATAATGGAAGGATCAATGTATGGAGGGGGAGCATTACATGCTAAGGACGATGATTGGCTGGCTTGCTTCCCTTTTTCCCTCACTCGCTACGGGTTAACAGTCCTAGAGGGGGAAATTGAGGATGATGTTGTGGAGGCAGGATGGAGGATAGGAGGTTGTGGAAGGTGTTTAGATGGATCTTGTGGGTGCAATCCATCATTGTCTCCTTTAGCTTCTTCCCCATAATATGGGATATGTGAGTCAAATGCATGAACATGCACATTTGATATATCTGGTATGTATACTTCCTTAGGTGGTCCTGTATGTTGACTCCCAGTCATACTCACTTCACGGTGTCCATCATCTTGTACGGAATTATTCATCCCAGAGGAGAAATCTTCAGTGGCATTGTTCCCCCCAAACACTGTCTCCAAGTGCTCATAGTTCCATAAGTTCCTCCCAAATAAGCAACGAGCCTCCAGATTCGACTGTACATACACAAATATTTGTAAAGGCAAGATAAAGGTGATGTATATTTTTATATAAATGGGGTGGACCCTTACCTGGAGGTGGGTATTCATGATCTCTAGAGTTGCGAGAAAGCAATTTCTCTCTACATCCCACCCTAATCCCAAGTCTCCATTCCTCAACTTTGCAAGTGTGATGTACTTGCTTTTGAAAAGTCTTATTTTGGTATTCAATTGCTTCATCGTTAGATCAACTCCAAATCTCCTTTTGAAGAGAAGTAGCAATTCCTTAATCACTGCACCCTTTAGCATACTCCCAATTGCGATGAGCCTACCCTCTATGATTTCATCATAAAGTGTTTGGAGGATAAAGTCCTTTCATTCCTTAGTCCATTTATTGTAAGGTCCTTTATCTCTATCAACTATGTCTTGAGACACACTGTCCACATCTTCGACATGACCAGGGCTAGGTGTCACAGGGACTCTCTCTTTTCTTTTTCTCGGCATCTAAAAACTGTTTCCAATATATCATACCAACAGGAGGATGCATCAAACGAGATGCATGAAATAAGTTCACAGTATATTTTTTCTTAAAGATGTCTACAAGACCACAGGCAGCAAATGAAGCTAATATACTATACACATGAAACTCGAGGTTGTGGAAGTACATGCTTGTGGGAAATTTATGTTAAATGTAACATCTCACCTTAGTTACTACACAAAAAGAGGAAAAAATGCCCCCTAAAAAATAAATAAATTGAAATACCTTGTTTACGTATCAAAAACAGTGACTACAAATATCATATATAAGAAAGCAATGTTGGGATTCATTGTGATAATAGAATATACGTCTCTCTGAAAAATAAACCATCATACAAGCTAAAATAATGTACAAGATAGGGCAAAGTATACATCAACTGGCACGAATACAACAACTCTCATTTTAATCATTCAAAACAATGACTGCAAATATCATATATAAGAAAGCAATATTGGGATTCATTGGGATAACATAATATATGTCTCTCTAGAAAATGAACCATCATACAAGCTAAAATAATGTACAAGATCAAGCGAAGTATACATCAATTGGCATGAATACAACAACTTTCATTTTAATTGCTTCTTTCTAATAAGCCATCAGGCTTGACACCTTCACCCACCATCATATCATAGCATTAGCTAGTCTTCCAACATTGTAGTATGTGTGAATCAAAATACCATATGGAAGAACATTAGGCACCAAACCCCTATCCATACCACAATGAAAAGCCAAAGATGCTTCCTCCATTCGACCTTCTTTACAAAGGCCATCAATAAGGACATTGTAAACTGAAATGTTGGAGGAAATATGGTTTCTAAGCATCTCCTCATGAAGTTCAATATGGAAAAGGTGAGGTACATCTTTGCATATTCATTTGTAAGAAAGAAATAATAGAATCATCTTCAACTTCTCCCTTGCCGGCTGGCTACCTAATGCAAGGGTGGCTATATTTTAAGAAGCTAGAGATGATTTTCATTTCTTCCTCATAAACTAATATACAAATACATATTCATTTGTAAGAAAGAAATAATAGAATCATCTTCAACTTCCCCCTTGCCGATTGGCACCTGACACAAGACCCCTCCTTTTTTATCAGGACTAAGGACCAGCATTGGCAGAGTTCTAACATTTTGTATATGAATAGAAAATTAAAGAAAATGGGGATAATTTACAATAAATGATTAATCCCTAAACTTATATGAACATGGGTATCATTCATTGTAAATGAGGATCCCTAAATATAGAAATGAAATTGTATTCTTAGTATGAGGATATTGAATACTATGATGATAATATAAATAGACAGATTGTCTGAGATGTACAAGAAGTATTTTAGATCCAAGCATACAAGCTTGTGGTTTTGTTTTAGATAGGCATAAGCTTAGGGATGCTATGCTATGGAAGTTATGAGGGTTTGGCCACTCGCTTCTCGAAATTTGATAATATTATAATACCTTGCCCAAAGAGAGGCTAAAAGTCGGGTGAGGCAATTATGGTAAGGCCCCACTATGAAAGTCATGTCTCGCCATATGGGTAGTGACACAATATTTTCTACCGTGGTATCAGTGGTGAACAAGACAGTTATCTAAGCATGCTAGTATGGATCAGACTCTAGCATGGCAGTCATTAAGTATTTTGCATATGATGCATGGCATAGCGAGATGCTAATAGTGCCCTAATGAGGGAGTATTTTCCCAGCAAAAGTCCAGATGATTTGTCAACTTAGTATATCTAAGTATGATTATTGATGTTTGAGATATTGACTATTTTTCATAGTTTTTGACCATATATATACGTACAATATAGTGGTGAGTGGTTTGGAATTATTATAGCAGATGATGCATGATAAATTATATGATAGATCATATATGGTATGGTCTATGGAAATTGAATAATGTTACTCATATGGAATATGATGAACTTGAATACTGTACTTTTGAATTATACGATTCCATATGCTCTTGAATCACCTACCAAGCATAGCTTGCTGAGATATTGTAAATATTTAAATATTTACAATATTTCAGATATAGAAAGTAAGGACTGAAGGGATACGACATGGTAAGATGAAGACCATACTATTGATCAACACTATGTACTATTGTAGAAAAGATTGGATTGTATTTTGATTTGTGTATTTTGGACATAAGAAGTAATAAAGGGGCTATGTATGTGAACTACTGGATGATCCTATAATTTTAATAAAATGAGTTTCTTTCAAAACATATGTTGCACACAAAAATATGTATGTATATGTGAGTGAAATGTGGCATTCATGTTTTTTAAAAAGAATTTCAAACAAAAAAAATTTCATTGCTTAAGTTTTCAAAATGTTTGCAAATTTGGTTGACCACCATTTGAAAATAAATAAGGAAAATGTATTTCAAAAGCCCAAGTCACCATAGAAAGAAAGAGAAGAAGAAAGAAAATAAAGAAAGAAAAGAAGAAGGAAGAGAAGAAGAAGAAGAAGAAGAAGAAGAAGAAGAAGAAGAAGAAGAAGAAGAAGAAGAAGAAGAGGAAGGAGAAAAGAGGAGAGAAGAAGAAGAAGAAGAAGGGAGATTTGCTTATCAGTAAAACCCAGCCATGCTGGGGGGTTTGCATGTTGCTAGAAAAAGATGGAGCTTGCTGACGAAGATGGAAGCTTAGATTCCAAATCCAAACCCCCCCACCTTGCTCTCCTCAAAGTCTAAGGCAAAAGCCCTTTGCTTCCACTATGATTAGAGAAGAAACAACCACAGATCAGGGCATGAACAGTATGTGTGGGGCTAGGATGGTCCGTTTCATAGTAGATCAAAGCCGATCTAATCACCTGAGTAGGGGAAAAACATGATGGAGCTCTCAGGAGGTGAGATCTAAAAAACCCTATTCTTAATTTGGCAAAATTTGTTAAATCTATATAGTTTTATGCTGGATCTAGATTTATGGATAATCTAACCATCCATTTCTTAATCTAAACATAGGTATAAGTAAATACCCAGTTGATAAACCTTAAAATTAACCTAGATTTCCGATCTAGGCTATAAAATTGATCAAACGATCTCAGCCCTCTAATTGGGTACTGTTCACATAGTGAAATTTTGGTGTCTGATCGCTGATCAAACGATCTCAGCCCTCTAATTGGGTACTATTCACACAGTGAAATTTTGGTGTCTGATTGAAATTACTAGGATATAGGATAAATTGATGAATTTAAATGTAAATTGGGTGTGAATAGATCAGACAATCTTAACCGTCCAATCGGTTATTGTTCATATAGTAACTTTTTGATGTTTGATCACTGATCAGACACCATGGATGGATTCTAGAGTGTGGAAAACACTAGGATATGGAATCAATTGAAGAATCTAGGTATGGGATAAGATCTCATATTATGATCCATACCGTTAAAGTTGTTTAAAAAGAATTAATTGATTAGAATAATTCATGGTCACTCTAATTGGAGGATCCAAGTGAAGAATAAGGATTAGACTAGTGTGGATCTTAGAGACTTGGCAAAAGTCATTGATCAGCTAGTGGGAAAATGGATGAACTCACCACATGAGGTAGGTGGAGAATTAAGAAAGCATCTCTTAATAATAAGCTGCATGTTTTAAACATGATCTTATTCTTATGATAGATATTATATCATTTAAATTGTGCATTTCATATGATATATGATGATTAAAAATGTTTACTTGTGAATGACAAAAATTTGTGATTTGAAATGCTACATGAATGACATGCTTATAATTGAAGCCTACTGAATGATATTAAAGGATACACAAGATCTGTTCTTAAAAATATCATAGCTCTTATTGTGATGAAAAGGCATTTATGGTACATGGGCACCATTACATCATATGTGATGTATGAGTCTAAGAATTTACAATACATTCTTGGTGGGCGGTCACCTAATAAGTGAGGATGTTATGATTATGATGAGATATTCATATATATTATGGATAGGCAAGATGGCTATATATTATTATTTTTACTTCTAGGTGTGGTGGCATGAGAGTTTGTTTTAGACAGGCATAGGCCTGGAGATGTTATGCTAGGAGAGTTATAAGGGTTTGGCCACTCGCTCTTCGAAATTGTGATGATATGGATATTAAGCCCAAAGGAAGGCTAAAAGTCGAGCAGGGCAAACATGGGAAGGCGGCCATTGTGACAACTATGGTCCTCGCCCATGCGGACATGGATTTTGTTATTTCCACATCAGTATCAATGGATTATTATACAGTTATCCGAGTGCACTATATAGATTTAAACTGCGGCATAGTAATCCTTGTATTTTATGCATTATGGTGCGTATATGATATCATGATGAGATGCTTATATAATGGCATGATGAGATGTCTTAGTAATGATGGCATGATGAGATGCCTTATGTGATGCCATGATAAGATGCCTTATGTGATGTTACCAACAGTGGCGAGAGTTTTATAAACCTTGAAGGGTAAGGGGTATATGTATGAGACCTATAGTCTGGGAATGTAGGTTATAAAACCTAGGGACTATGTTCATAACTTTGTATGACTTGTAACAATTTTAATATATATGATATAGTCCTATATGTATATGCTGAAGGGCATAGTTTCATAAAAGTTTTCTTATGTGGAAGTGAATGGGTAGATATATTATGCAGAGTATGGTTCATAGAATTGGAGTATGGTATCATATGGAAAATGATAATGATAAATATTTAAAATACTAGTGAATTATATATATCAAATATATCATGCAAAGTGCAATCTCTAAAGTGTAATGATTATATTCATATGAAGAAGAAGAATTATATATGGCTATTTTATCAATGACTTGTAGATAATTAAATTATTAATGTAATTATTGAATTATGAACTATACTGTAAACTTCATCCCATATATGCATCATGATGAAATTGAATATTTTAATTGATGAAAAATGCTTAATTTATATGTAATTAACATGTTTTCTTAACTCTCCCCTACCAAGCATAGCTTGCTGAGATATTGTAAATGTTTAATATTTATAATATCTCAGATATAGACAGATAGGAGAAGACATACACAAGCAAGAGGAGTTCAACAGCCATAGTTTTGCGCTCAGGTATATATTTTGTTAAAGTTTTTGTAATGTGTAGTTAGTTATTTGGATTATACTGCTTGGACATTTAGTATAATGATTATAGGAGATGTTTATGTGAACCACAGGATGGGTCCTATTGTTTCATAAAATGCATGCCTATCTTCTATAAAAACTATATTATGTGAGTTGAGGTGACAGCTGGGTTTTTGGAAAAATGAATTTCAAAGAAAACTATCTTCCACTATTTTTGAATTTTAAAGCATGCCACCTTTTGAAAATAAACACGAAATTCTTTTACGAAAAACCTAGGGTGTCACAAAACATGTCCTTCTTCAAAGAGTTACTCTTCCTACTCTTCTTCAAATGCAGCACTGCAACTACGATTTGATGGGGTTTAGGGACAACATCTTGACTTAGGGGTTGAAACTACAAAAATCCCTATATAGCACTTTTCTTTCGATCTTGAGCAACTCATATTTTGTTTTGTCTTTCCATTCCTCCAAGTCTTCTGTTGGAGTCATCTTTGTTTTAGTGAAGAACATTGAAGGACCAACACTATGGCCTTAGGCATGTAGTCAGGTAGGGTGCTCATCCTTGCTGTCCATAGCACTATACATGATGTCCCCATTTGTAATAGTGTTGCTCAATGTCCTTGTAGTTGTGCTTCCTTGGGTCAACACTTCCTACACATGTAGTTATATGAACACAATCAATTGCATAATATATATACACATATATAATAGTATTCAAGAGATACAAAGGTAGGCATGTAGAACCACTTAGATTTGTGAAGTAACTTAGGTAGCATTTTTGTCACTAAAGGTCTAGATGTACACCTTGTGAATGTGCCATTTTGTTTAGAGAAGGGTGCAATTGATGGGTGTCATAGTCCCAGCCTTATTTTACTATCAAGAGAGATACAAATTATAGTTAAATAAATAAAATCCTAGTATATTTGATAGAAATGAACAATCACATATACTTACTCCTTGTTCTTCTAACCATGTGTAACCAATCCCAGAGAGGTGGTGCACACCATTTGCCTTTTCATAAACTTTGCTGACACATTAAAGGAATGTAATTAAGCACAATTGACTTTCATAATTAGAGGAATCAAACCTTGAACTAGTTGTGATTACCTCAAAATCAAAAGACAAGTGGGTCTATACAAATTGATTCTATGCATCTTAGTCAATGGTGCTGGAATACAACTCAGGAAAAGTGTGAAGCCTCAACAGATCTTTGGCATTTGGAAGCATGTGCCTCTTTACAAGGTCACTATTTCATTTCCTCTATTGTTCACCAGCCCTATGTAGAGCATTCTACTTGCACTCATCAGTATCATCAAAGGCACACTATAAAGAAAAAACAAGCACATTAGTATATCTATAAAAAGAGAAAAAATAAACAAGATAAGGCACATAATATATTACATAGAGCAAGCATTTACATAAATTCACCATTTCTCATATTGCATCTTTGATTGACAGTGACATATATCTTCAATTAGTCATTGAGCCAGGCAATGTGCTTCTAAATTCAGCAAATGAAACTAGTATAAGAATACGTACTACTACCGATTACTTGCCATCTACTATTGAACTTTACATTCTCTTTTATTTCCTTTGACTTTCTCTTAATGATATGCTCCATTTGTGTTGGCTGTCTGCCCTTTATCTTAATAGGTGTTCCTGGGCTGAATTGTTCTTCATGTTGTTCATTTTCTTCATGTTCCATGTTTCCTACACAAGTGAAAACAATAAATATAAATTAGTTCAAATTAATGAAGCTTCAAAAAAATGAACTAGAAATCCTAATTAAAGAACTAAGGTAACAAAGTAGTTCAATTAGTTTTACTAGCAATCACAATCTTACCAATATATCATAGCACATGTGACTAAGGAACTGAGATAACAGGAAAATTATTAAACAATGCAAGCATCATATACCATCAAAATACAAATAAGTTAGAGATGATTTATCCTGAAGTGCATGAAATCAGGTCTTTGAATTACAACTCAAAAAATTTGTCATTCACTTTTCTAAAATGTTGACAATCACTATAGAAAGGATCTTATGAGATCTATTGGAATTCCCTAGGAGCTCAGAAGGTTTCCTATCTTAGCTTGCTTATCTACACTAGGGAGAATAGTAAGACTTTAGAATTTGCTTTATGGAGAAGCTACAAAAGAAACTAATATCTATAGAATTTTCTTGTGGTTATTCTTATTTGCATTCTTCAAGTCTTTTTCCTTTGATTTTACACTTCATTTCTAAGTTAGTATCTTTCTTTCATTCCTTACTTCCATTGCTTAGTTTCTCTTATTTTGTTCTCCAATTTCATACATATAGATCTTCTTTGTTTTTCCCTTGAATCTTTGTTTCCATCTCTCTAGTTCTTGCTAATTCATTCAAGGTCCAAGTTATTTCTTCTCTAGTAGTGATAGCCAATGATAAAAGGTAGCTTACTTCCCTTGTTCCTCTTCTATTGCCCTCATTTTTCACTATATTTGGGAGCTAGATTTAGGCATCTTTTCCTTGGAATTAATCCCCTCCATCAACTCTATTTTCTCTTGAATTCTTGTTGGGTTCACTTGTATGTTATCTATGTTCAGTTTAAGGTTGTTGGAGTGAGCTTCATATTTGATTTTAATCAAGTTACAAGCATTGGAAGTGTGCACTTTTCAAGTTCTCATCTACACAACTTGCACACCATTATTTGATTTATTTTTTCATTCATTCAATAAAATTGTTTGAAGATTATTGTTCATGATTGATTCTAGGAGCAAAGAACCTTAATTCTTGAGCGTTATCTTCCATGAAAAGTACTTGTTAAGTTTCAATTCATGCCTTGGTTGATTTGAGTTTCATGCACGCTACATTTTTGGAATTTTCCCACTAAATGTTCATGCATAGTTTCTAGCAGCCCATACACGTTATTTATTTTATCACTTAGGAACCCATTTAGCTCGTTAAGTTGTTTAGTTAGTGCTTTGATTATATTTAATATTAACAAGCATTTACTTCATGTCTTTAGGCTATCAAATGACCCCATGAACCATGTGCACAACGCCAAGGTTCATGTGCAAGGTGCTTGGATAAATTATCTTGAAGTTTTGCTTGTTTGATTGTATAGTATTAGTTAGTTAGTTTTTAGCAAGTTTCCTTGGTTAAAGTTTCCTATATTCATTCTACTTTTGCATTTGCTTCTCCTATTAAATTCATGCTAATTAGGAACGGTTTTAATTCCATTGAAAATATTTATTTTTAGAAAGTTTCCTTTAGTTCATGTTTCTAATTTTGTGCATGTTTTCCATTTCATGTTATTTAGTTTCCTAGTTTAATCAAAACCTTCTTTCTCTAGCTAAGATAAGCAACTTAAATAAGATCAAATCAATTAAAAATTCTATGAGATTTCATGTGAAAGACCTCTCTCATATGCAAATTACTACTTTGATTCTTGCGCTTGTTAGTAATATTAATACTACAAGCTTTTGGCGTTGTTGTCAAGGAATCATAATAGATTTGTGGTTGGATCCTTGTTTAGATTGTTTATCTCTAGTCGTAGTCTTAGGTTAAACTAGATTAGGATTTTTGTGCCATTCTTTCCTATTTTTCTTATTCCTCACAAATTGACCATTTTTCTATATTTTTGTGTGAGGGGAATTCAACAAAAGGAGCAGCTGCAATCCTGTAGGTCAAAGCTTCATCAACCTAATTAGGATTTCCTTGATTTCTTAATTAGGTTTTTAAGTGAACTGGTAGTGAGGCCCCATTGTAATTTGAATTATTTATTTCACTTTTAAATAGGTTGTAATAACATAGGCCAAGGGTAGGGTATGGTAGTCCATACTTGATCTTCATTAGAAACCCCAATGTAAGCTTCTCTCACTCTCTTTTATTTTCTTAGTATAGTTGTATTTAGTGAAGCTTGCATATTGGTTGGTAGTATAATTCATATAGTTTAGGTCATTCATCCTACTTGTTGCATTTTATTTAGGGTTGTCACATTAGATTGCACTTACTCTATTAGATAGCATATAGTTAGGCATTAATTTCCTTTCCTTGCATAGCATTACAAGTTTACTACTTTATCGTGGGTGGAATACATTGATAGTAAGGGCCTTACAGGAAACCTCATAAGTTAAGGATTGGATTTCATCACCAGATCCTTGGTGCACGGAGGTAATCAAATGAAATCCTTGTATGTTCACAATCCCAAACCTTGAATCTTAATTTAAAATCAAGTAGCAAGAAACTTAGGGTTTTGAGCTTGCTGGACCCTTTAGAAAGAGGAGATCTATTATCACTCCAGTGGCTTCTGACCATTGTGATTATAGTGGGTATCCAAAATTCAAGTGATTTTCTCACACCTTTCATTGATGGTTTTTAAAGTCTAAATGCTTCCTTCCATGAGAATTGTACTAACCACTTAAGAGTGCTAGCTAATGGGTAAGGTATAGTTGAGTCTAGATAAAAGGAGGAGCTATCTAGATCTAAGTCTAAAAGCTACCACCCTACAGATTAATAAAGATTATCAAAATTGGTTAATAGTGAACCATTAAGATTAATTGTGCATCATATAGAGTAAGGAATCAAATTCAGAGTTAGGTAGCATCATTTAAATAGGTTTTCATCTTAATACATGCAAGGTCGTCGATCTCAGCATGCTAAGTTAGTGCTATTAGATTCTAAGATTGGATGTACCCATAGGCAAGGGGTGAGAAATTAAATTCCTAACCCCATGGCGAACCCACACCCAATAGTCAAGCATAAGGCCATTAGGGATATCTATTTGTTGCTCCAATTAAACCCCATCATGCATCGCATTACCAGCCACCCATGCAAACCACTTTGAACTTAAACCTGGAGTCATACAGTTACTCCCAACATTTTATGATTAAGACGTATCAAGCAATTCCTTGATATTTGCACTACATTCAAGTTTTGAAATATCTCAAATGATTCTATTAAACTAAGATTGTTCCCTTTCTCATTGAAAGATACGGCATATGAATTCTTTAGAGGTCAATTCCATTGCCACATGGGATGAGTTGTCTAAAATGTTCCTAAACAAGTTCTTCCTCGTCCATAATACTAATGCCCTTCATAGGAAGATCATTAATTTCATGCAAAAAGATGATGAGCAATATTAAGAATGTTGGGAAAGGTGGAATGATTTGTTACAGAAGTGTCCCCACCATAAATTTGAAAAATGGAAGCAAGTTCAGCACTTCTATGAGGCACTTATACCTCAAAATAGACAAATGGTATATGCAAATAGTGGAGGGGGCCTTATAACAAAAAATGAAATAGAGGACTTGGAATTTTTTCAAACATTAGTTGACAATTCCTAGCAGTGGGATTATTCCAATGGGAGAGAGAGAAACACCTAGCCTTAAAAGAAAGGAGGCATGTATGAAATAAGAGTGACCTTAGATATGCCATATAAGCTCAACTCCTTTATGGAAGAAGGGATATGGTGAAAATATGTTCCAAACAATGACTGCCAAACTTGATGCCTTCAAAACTACCCAAGTATCAACAAAACCTATTTTATTTGTTCGAGCCTGAAACATTTAACCACAGCTTGTCCATCTAATAGTGTATATAATGAAAATTTTCTAGAACAAGTGAATGCTCTAAATGCATATTGGAATACTAGAAATAATTCATACTCTGAGACCTATAATCTGAGATAGGCTAAGCATCCTATCTTATAATGATCAAAGAACAATCTCCAAGGAGGTCCATCTATGAACCCCCATGCACAAACCTTTCCATAAGCTTCAGTTCCCCTGTAGTCACCTAGTTTTTAGATTGCTCAAAAACCAAAGAAGCCATCAATTGAGGACAATGTAGAGTTGCTCCTTAAGAAATAAGAAGAGAGTAATAAGGCCTTACACAATTTCCAGAATGAGAGTAGACAAAGATCAACTCTCCATTCCCAAGCTATTGCCAAATTAGAAATATAAATGAATCTCAACTGCTTTGAATGAGATAGGAAAGGGACAATTTCTTAATTAACCAATTCCAAACCCTAAGGGACAGTTTGAAATAGAATCTAGTTCACATAGCCAAAGAACACATGAGCAAGCAAAGTCTATTACTACCCTTAAGAGTAGTCATCAAGTTGATAATAAAGTAAGATAGACTAAGGAAAACTTAGAGGAGAATGAACTAGTTGAAACATAGGATAAAGAAAAAGATAAGAAGTCTCCCACTCCATCTGAGCCTACATTGGAGGCACCTTATGTGCCAAAAGCCCCATTCGCTTAGTTGTTGATTATGGCAAAGTTTTGTTGTTTTAATTAAAACTCACAATGCACTAATCAATGTAATATTTTCATGCAATCAAGGTTGATCCCACAAGGAATCTCATAGATTTACAATGGATTGGATCTTGTTTAAATTGATTAACTTCAGTAAAAGATGTAGAGACATGATTAAATTAGGAATTTAAAGTAACTTGAAATGGAAACATATGTGGAATTAAAACTAGAATTAAAAGAAACTTTCTAAAAACTAAAGTTAATCAATTAAAATGAAAACACACCTAACTAATTGTAATGACCCCAATTTTTGTAATATTTAAATCCCATGAAAAGTTCAGTTTTAAAGATAAGGGCATTTTGGTCATTTCACTAGTTTCCTTGACTAAACCTTGGAATTTGGTCCTAAAAATGGTTCCATTAGAAGCATCTCGGAAAAAGGAATCCAACGAGATAAAAATCACCCAAAACGGAGTTAAAATGAGCAAGTTATGGCCCTTTGAAGTTCAGGGGCAAAACTGTAATTTTTACAAAAACAGGTTTAGCGGCAAAACACAGGGGCCCGTGTTGATACGGGCACCCTTTATCTTCAACCTCCTAGAGGTTTCTGGAACGGTGGTGTTTCAAGGAGAAACCACTGCCATTCTGGAGTTTTCTCCACCGCCATTCAAAGGCGATTAGAACCCCTCCAGAACCCTCTTTAAAAGCCCTATAAATAGAGCTCTTGGGTGCCTCTAATGGCATCCCAAAACCTTGGAGAAAACCCATCGTGGAGCAGTGACCTAGAGGGGAAAACGAGGAGAAAAACCCAGCAACGAGCCAGGTACGTCCGAGATCGCTCAAAACCCATCTCCCCCATAGTTCCAAGGTCAATTTCCCTAAGTTTTTGCATGAAAAACCATGCAAAATGGAGCCCGGGAGAGCCACCAAGGACCCAGGGACATCCCCTGGGCCGCCCTGGTTCGACAGGGTCAAACCAGGGTGTCCTGAGGATGCCCCGGTCCCCCAGTCGATGCAGACGTTCCAGTCAGAACGTGACGCGTCGAATGCGTCTGAAGAAAACCAATGGGCGCGTCCGGGGACGCGCCCGCTGAGGCACACGCCGCAGACGCGTAGCGCACTAGCAGAGGTGTCATTTTTTTGGTTGTTAAGGAAGCTAGGGCACATGATGCTGACGGGCAGTGCCCTAGCATTCCGTCTTTTTGTCTTTAAAGACTCTATATACATACGACACTAAAACGCTTATAACTTGAGATCTAGAGCTTCGATTGAGGCGCCGTAAAAGGTGTTGTGTCCGTGTCGACGATGCGGACACATCTAGACTATAAAATCTCTAATCAAGGCCCAATAAAAGATGGGAATGACTCTTAGAATAGGATGGTGGCGCGTGACCACTAGAACATTGGAAAAATGAGGATACCAAGGCCAAATTAGGACCTTAGGACACCCATAGGCATAGGGATGGACCCTTAATGCCTAATTAATAAGACCCAACTACTCTGAAACCCATAAAAGATGGGTCAAACTAACCTTGATTCCCCAAACCATGGTCAGGAGCGTCCGAGGACAAAAGGGTTAGTGCGACCTAGCTAGGTAGGTGCTCTATCACTATTAGATTCTTTTAAAAAAACTATTATTATTTTGAGAACATATGTTTTGAATATATGACTTGATTTGCATGACTTAATTCAGCATGCATGATAAATGCTTTGTACATAGCCATGTTTTGAAATGATTGCATATACATTATGCACATATATGGGTTGCAAACAAGATCATACATTGCATGATTTAAGTACTTGCAAAGATTGCATGTCCTTGAGGGTTGCCAAAAGACGCTGGAGTGCCGAGGGCCAGGCAGTTGTGAGGGACCCAAAGAGGACAAGTTTTAATAAGAGGTTTTGGCTTCTTTAATCTTATGTGATTTGGGCAAGTAAGCCCGTGGGTGCTATGCCGAGGGGTCTGGGTTGGCCACCCGGCCTCTACCACTAATAGGTGCATGGGTACCACGCCCAAAAAGAGGCAAGTCCCTACGTCGACTGCATGTGGTACAGGGGGCTACCACTGGTGTCACGGCACTGGGTCGACGTGTCATAGGCCCTGTGGAGGCTATGACCGAGTGTCCTCAGGTACCCGGGGACCACACGGCGAGGAGGTCGTGGGCATAGTGGACCCTATGGTTTGATGAGTTATGTGCATTTCATATAGCATGATATGAGGTTGGTCGACCATACCATACTAGAGATCCATGAGTTGGACTCCATGAAGCATCTATTGCATATCATGATGTCATCATATATATATATGATACTTTCAATTTTGGATTATGTGATCTTTTACATCATGACTATTTCAGTTGATTATGGATTCTTATATTGATATTGAACTCGAGTATTCAAACATATGCATATTTTGAATGAGCATATGATTTTAAAACATCTCATGCATTTATAAAACTAGTAGTGATAGGCTCCTACTTAGTATATTATATACTCACCCAATCCTTACATTTTTTAGACATCAGTAAGCACTCAAGGACAGGATATGTCCGTATATATCATGGTTCAGGACAGCTCCACTCACAAAAAGAGGACATCTATGTTAGTGCTATGAGCAAGTGAATCCAAAAGGAAACAAATATACATGTAAGTAAACTCTCAACCCTTTGGACATGTATTTGTACTTAGTTACAATTGGGCTGTGCATTGTGACTGCAAAGACCTGGGGAAAAACATTTATGCTTTCTGAAGTTTTTCAAAACTACCTTAGTTGTTGTGAAAGCAAATAACACTCGGGGTTTTCAAAAATGAGTTTAAAACTAAAGGTTTTCCGCTGCATTGCATGGTTCTTATAAAATGGTTTTCAAATAGAGATGCATCCTGCCTTAGGAAATTAGGTATTGCATTTAAAAATACATGGGAAAACCCGAGTCGTCACACTAATAGCATTTAACTAAAGGAAACAAATGCAAAATAAGCATGAATTAATCTAGTGAATGTAAACAAAAGAAACTACTAAAATTGAAACTTTCTAAATTAACACTTTCCTAAACTAGAATTATAAACTTTCTAAAACTAATTTATGAACCTTTTTAAAACTAAAATAACATGAAAAAATAAGTAACAAATGAGATCTAACTAACTTTAACAACAAATTAGAAACATGCATGTGTACAAAAACTATAATTAAAGAGAACTTTCTAAATTCATAAAGGAAGCTTTCTAAACCTAAAATAAGATGCAAAAAAAAAAATCAAATACTGTTAAAACTAAATTAAGCAACTAAATTAAGTAAAAATCTAAAAGGAATGGGATTTAAAACCATTATGCATGGTTTATGGACTTTGTACATGATTCTAGAGCTGTAAATATGGTGAAATTTAATGCACGTACAATGAGTTACTGTAAAAACAAACTATGCTATCTAATAAATAACATGAAAATCTAAATGGTACCTAAGGATTCAGGAAAATACAAGTTAAGGAAAAACCAATTTCCAGATTTCAGTACTTAAGAACAGTAAATAAATCTTTTATTAGAAAACTATTGAAACCATAATTTTTATGCAAGAAATAACCTAGATCTCAAGTACATTGAATTGTATCCAATTTACATCAAAATTATGAGCATAAAACCATAGACAAAATATAAAAAAATGCACACTTTTCTAAAGCTTGAAATCCTATCTAAACAACAACAAAATTCCAATCTAATGCTCACGCTCACAAGTATAATGACATGCAATGAAAACCCAAAAATAAATTCAATAGAAACAAAGGCTAAGTGGGTGAATAAGGAAAAATTGCCCAAAACTAAGAAAAAAAGAGGGTAGAAAACATGTAATTCAATTGAAGAAATCAATGATTTAAGCTAGATATTATTTTGGTTGTCGCTACCAGAGAATAAATAAATTAAATCTTGATGGAATATCAAAGAAAAACAAGTAGAATTGATGTAAAGAAGAAAGGAGATAACTATATGGAAATAAAGGTGTAAAACTAGAAAGCAAAATGATGGAAACTAAGCAATGAAAACTAAACCAAAGCAAGCAAACTACCAATATGAATTGGAGAGAAAATAACTAAGACAATAACTAGAAAACTATAGGAAGAAAAGCATCTAAGAAATCCCAAATTCTAGCAGCAAATAACACCAAAGGAAACCTAGATTTTAAGGTGTGTCACCTACATCTACTTGGAAAATTTGTATGGACTATGGGGCTATATATAGATTAGTGGTTTCTTAAGTTAAGAAGAGGTAAAACATAAGGAAAGTAGCCCAAAGGCTAAGGTATTGAATGACGAAGGTTAGATGGAAGATGAATTAATAAGATGATGTCATAAAAATAACATAAGAAAGAGATAAGAAGCATGGGCTAGCTGGTTTCTAATTTTGAAAAGGATATAGGTATCCTTTTCCTATAAGGAAAGTGGAGCTCTTTCCCTTATAATTTTGTGATGTTTGGTTGATGGAAAGTCAAGGAATAAGGTTCAGGAAAGATGTGGAAAGATCTAGGTTTTTGAAGTTACTTGAATTGAAGTAGATCTAAGATTTCCTATTTAGGAAACCCTTGATCACCAAATAGGAAATTAGGGGGGCATCCTCCTTTTGGATGGTTGCTCCCTCCTTCACTTAAAAACGTGGAACCCTAGTAGGATTGATGGATTAGGGTTAGAAAATGGATTAGGAATATGGGTTTTCTCTCTTTATGGGTTCCTTAATGCATAATTATCTTACTCTTTCCATTAATCTCACAAAATCACTTAAAAATCACACTTTTAACATAGGAAAGTTGCTTGAATTGATGCTCCAATTTTGTGATTCCATGTGGCACTCCTCCTTGGACTGATGGCTCACTTTGATGGTTCATTCCTTGGTGGATTAAGTGCTTTCAATGGTTGGCTTCAAGGCTTGTGTGTTTATCACCCATTTTCATGGCTTTAATGGCTAAGGTGGCTTGAATGGCTCCCATGCAAAGGTGGTGAAAATGTATGGCTTGCTTAATGGGCCCACTTTGTCCACATTTAGCTCATTTGATTGCATCCATTTCTTTTCCTTAACCTTGATCTCATGTTGGATTGATGACTCTTTGTGAAGACCCAGTTTTTTGTAACACATTTTGTAATACATTTTCAAAGGCAAGGCCCTTAGTAGTAAAGTTTTTTTGCAAAACAGAGCAATAGAAATTATTTTCTTTAGAACTTGTTTTGAAAAACCCAAGTCATCACTTCATACTTAACATAAGTATAATTTTTGTACAAGAAAAAATTCCATTAAAGGGATATATTTTTATTAAATTCTAGAATCCATCCAATGGTTCACAATATAGCCCAAATCCATTACAATACTTGTCCAAATTACATAATCCAAAACTCAAAGCTCACCATACAATGAAACCCTCATCACAATTCAATACTCTCAAACAAAACAAAATACATGTCTTCAAGGGGTATACCCTGATGATTATTCTCTTCAAGTCTTCTACAATCTTGAGCTCCTAACTCTCCTTCTCTGCAAGCTATACTTAGTAGGGGATTCAAGAAGCATAATAATTGACAGTATAATTCTAATACTTCATAATCCCGTTATTCATAAACATACTCATGTATCTAACTCTTTACTTTGCAATATATGTACATCCTTATACATATATATTGTACATGGATAAATCCATCAAATTTATGAAAGTAGTCAAATATTATTTCCAACTAAGCTGCTCAATTCTTTCCATTATGAGAAATTAGTATTTCAACTATACTGGGAATTTCCCTTCTTAGAAAATACTGGTAATATACAATTACCTGGCATTTCATCATTGCAAAACATAAGGTATTTTACTATGCCTATCTCATATGCATCATAGTGCAAAATAATTAAAGGACTATCATGCTGCAATTTGATCCATACTAGCACACTCGGATAACTGTCCTATTTACCATTAATACCACGGTGGAAAATATTGTGTCACTACCCATATGGGGAGACAGGAATTTCACAGTGGTGGCCTTCCCATAATTGCTCCAGTCGACTTTTAGCCTTTCATAGGGCAAGGCATCTTCAAATCATCAAATTTCAAGAAGCGGGTGGCCAAACCCTTATAACTCCCCTAGCATAGCATCCCTAAGCTTATGCCTATTTAAAACAAAACCACAACCTCCATGCTGGAATATCTTTTAATTCCATATTCACTTAGAGTCTAGTCCTCAATTCTAACTTAACTATTTCATATGTGTTTGGAAGGATCATAAGGGTTTTAGGGGATTTAATGCAAGTATTAACATTACACTTGTCAACCTAAGGTCATGTGTTCAACATGTACATCCCATGTAGATGCATCATAAAATCCTCCTACCTTCAAGAGTGATCCATCCTTTTAGATCCTCCATGATCCTGACTGGTGCATGAAATTTGTAAATCCATAAATATTGTAACACCCCTAATTTTTGTAAGGAGATTGAATAAATAGTGAAATTAAAATTTTGAAGGAAATTCAGGCTAGAATATTAGGGTTACTAAAAATGCACCTCTCATAGAAGTGAAATCAAGAGATAAGACATGTATAATTGAAAACAAAATCGATGAACCCTTCAGAATGACTGTAAGCATGACAAATTCTAAATTCGGATGAAAAACATTTATTTTTCTCCATTTTTAAGTATAAAAGGATAAAATGGTAATTCTACAAATAACCTAAACCTAAGACATCAAAATTTATAATGTATTCAAAAATATGAATCTGAAGCCACTAAGTACGCTCAATTCCAAGCTCGGGAGAATAAAATGGATTTTTCTCTATAAAAGGGCAAATTGGTCTTTTCACATCTTCATGGAGCCCACAAGGGACACACAAAGGAATCCAATGGCTAGAAAATAGGCCATCATGAGTCAAACCACTACCACCTATTAGTGGAGAAGGAGGTGGTAATGGGAATCCTAAAACAATTTAATAATGAAAAGAAATCAAGGTGATAATTATAAGTAATCATGGAAAATTCAAAACACCTCTATAAATAGCTCATAAAGAATCTCAAAAATTCTCCTAATGTTCTTCACAAGGTCCCCTAGAATGCCCCAAAATTCCAGCTTTAGAAACCTCCCCGATCATCCCCAACTTTTCTTTCTTTCTCTCCTTCTCTCTTATTCTCTGTGGGCGGGTCCACAGAGGCACCCGACACTCCAGACTTAGTGGAGACATCGAGGGCATCCAGGGACGCGTTTTCCCCAAGGAGACTGGGTTTTCGCTTGGGAAACCCTATTTGAATTAGCCATCACCATTGAGCTGTTAAAATTACATCTCCACTATTGGATCTGGTCAGATAAGGGTGATCTACAAAAGCCCTTTGGTCCCATGATGATCCACTTCTTGGATCTCTAGCAAACTCAAAACAAAATTCAATCACATACTAGTTACCATCTTCGATGGAGTTTTTCAAGTTATTCCAGCCAATCTGGCCAGTAAAAGGTGATCTTGCACCATTTGATGTCTTCAGCAGGGGTGATCTTCAAAAACCCCATAGTCTGCCACCTTCTACAGCAATAGAGATGGAGAATTCCATGAATGTAGGTGTTATCCGGCACTAGGGTTTTCTTATTCTTTTTTCAGTGAAATTCCGTTGAAGCTTTCTTCACTGGACCCAACTAGGTAAGTACCCCCCTCCTTCCTAAGTTCATTTCAGTTATTCCATGGAGTTTTCCAGCATCCATTGGATTTCCCCTACCGTTGATATGTCAGAGATGATGGATCCAGCACTAAGGGTCAAGATCTCATCCATCCATAGCTCAGATGCAACTTTTGAGCCATTGGCTGGATTCTTAGGGCCCAAAAGCCTTAGTAGATGAAATATGGGTTGTTGATAATTAAGGATGGAGGAGATCTAGCCATGGGTGATCTGACAATCTAGATCTAGATTGTCTCACCTATAGCCAGACATCTCTGCCCAACTACCTACAATAGGCGACAATGGGCGCGGGCCGCTAGTCGACTTCGTAGCTGCACTACCCATATTTGATCTGGGCTGTCAATTGTTTGAACTAAAAACTTAAATCTTCAATTAAGGGATCGATATAACTCTTATTTTAGATCTAAAACTTTGTATAATTCCTTATCACTTGTTTTAGGTACTGAACTTATGAAATGTATGTTTTAAATTGTATTTAAGTGTGATAATCACAAAAATCCATAATGACAATAGTAGATCATGATCAAGATGATCCCAAAATGGAAATATGAATTGATGGATGTGTTTAGAGGGTCTCAAAACCCTAAAGATCATGATCATAGTAGAATTTCTATGTTTCTAGATCAAGAAAATTAACAAAAATAGTAAGATTGAAATTTAACCCTTAAAATGGGCTGAAATCTTAAAATCTCAATTCTGATCTCAATTGAACTCCAAATTGAGATTAGAAAGTTGGGATGGATTCTTTATAATGAGTAGAACCTACTGAACCAATAAAATCATTATTTTAATTCATTACATTTCCTAAAATTAAGTAGATAAGTATATTGACATCCTTGATTTACAAGATCTGGAATGATTAGACCAATCAAACCTTGTTCGATGATGATATAATAATGTACTTACTTAAATTCATGGGTTTGATATGTGTGAATTGGTAGATCTTAAGAGATCTAGCCTTAATAGTAGTAGAATCTAAAAAATGAATGGAAATCTCCTTGATAAAGGATGATTGAACAGCATGGATGAGTTTTGATGAAGATATTAAGTTAAGATTATAGGGATTTATGGAATGGATGATGAGGATTTGGGATAGATCAAGATATATGCCCTTAAACTGGATAAAAGGACTTAAGATCTTCTTGATCGGGTAGATCAAGAAAGATCAGATCATTGGATGAGATGCATCAATGATCTAATAATGAAATTACATTAAGAATATCTGTTAGATCTAAAAGAATTTGAAAGATCAATATCTAAACCCTAAAAGAGATGAAATATGAATAAGAATCCATTAAGACCGTTGGATCATGATGGATAGTTATGGTATATTAGATTTGAGTTTAAATTGTTGAATGTTATTATAATTGCCTTTTATTATTTAGTATATTTAATTGTAGATTTAGTTATTTAATTATTTATGCTTTAATGCTTATGTAATGGATATTACATTGAAAATGTAATTAAATGAAATTAGAATAGAAAGACATTTACATGGAATGTATGACATGGACTTAATGATAGTAAGGACCATAGTTAGTAGGATAATATAAGGAATATAAATTCCTTGGTCCAAATTAGGCGAATAACGAAACTCTATGAATGACATTATAATTTTCATGGATTTAATTAAAATCAATTAGAAAGAGTACTTATGGTTAACATGCTCATAGGAACCTTATGAAAAGTTGAGCTAGGGTCAATCTAGTGGATGATGAACATGATGGTTAAAGGATTTCTCTAATAGAGCCTCGCTCTTCCCCCACCTTCCATTGACGTTTGTGAGGTCTAAATGCCTCCTTACATGAGGATTGAAATAACCATTTTGTGTTTAACCATTCAACTAGTAAGGCTTAGCCAATTTGACATAAGAGGAGCTGTCTAGACTTAAGATAAAATAAGCTACCCTCAACTAGTAAAACATTAACTGGTTAAGTAATAATAATAAGAGCATAAAAGGTTAATAAATCATCTAATCCTAATAAAAGTTGTAATCAAAATAAGGATGATCAGAAAAGATCCAGAGGATCTTGAATGGTAAAAAATAATAAGATTACTAATGTCGTATTGTATTATGTATATGTAGAAATGTCATATTGTAGTATGTATATGTAGAAACAATGTATGTATACATAGAAAAATGTAGATGGAGAACTCAAACCCTTGATCAGACATGATTCAAGGAAAAATTAGGGCATCCCTTATAGAAATACATACTTATATAGAGAAATAACTTTATACGTATGGTTTGACAAATGGATGAATCCATACCATGATGAACAATGTGAAAGAATACCACTTGAGATGTATGAATCAAGATACTACTTTGAGGTAGGTGGATGTACAAGAATGTATTAATGATTCATGTGTATGCATACATGATCTTTGTCTGTAATTATAGACCTTCATGATATAAGTATGCTTAGTACCTTAGCACAGTCATGATCCAACTAAGTAAACCAACCATATGATCTAACTAAGTGATCCAACCATATGATCCAACCAAGTGATCCAACCATATGATCCAACTATATGATCCAACCATATGATCTAACTAAGTGATCCAACCTCATAATCTGATTCAATTGATCAAATCTAATGATTAAATCAAATGGGGTGGAAGTAATGTGATGTGTAGACTAAGGAAACCCTAAGAATAGGGCATCAAAAATATTCCAGCCTTAGTTAAACAGACACATCGTCTAATATATACAATGTATTTTACATATAAGCATGGTGGTTTGTGATTTTGTTTTACACAGAGTTAGAGACTAGGGATGCTATGCTAGGGAAGTTATAAGGGTTTGGTCACTTGCTTCCTGAAACTTATATGATGGATACCATGCCCAAAGAGAGGTTAAATGTTGGGTGGGGCAATAATGGGAAAACCACCACTGTGACAGCCATGGTCCACCCCATGAGGACATGGATTTTGTTATTTCCATAGTTGGTCTCAGTGGATTATTGTGGTTATCTGGGCATGCTATACGGATTGAGACTATTGCATAGTAGTCTTGATATATTTTGCATTATGGTGCACATATGATAGGCATAATGTAACCATGACATGATGAGATGCCCTACATGAGTTCTTGGAAAGAAAATCCCTATATGAGGATTGGTTGAATACTGATTTCTTAAGTGGAAGTATAGCCAGGGGAAGGAACAAGTTTTGAGTAATCTTCACTATTTTAACTAATTTGTCCTATACTACATAAATAACGTATATACTCTATGTTAAGATAACTCATGAATGGAGAACCATGATGGACTAATGACTGACGTATGTATTCTTATATTAGTGAAGTAGTATATTTTTGTATCCCCTACCAAGCATAGCTTGCTAAGCTATTGTAAATGTTTCCATGTTTACAATACCTCAGATATAGAGAAGGAGGGTTAGAAGCTCAAGACTGTAGAAGACTTAAGAAGATTTGGAAGAATAATCAACCAAAGTATTTTCTTTGAAGACATGTATTTTTATTTGAAAGCATTGTAATGTATTGAGAGTTTTTAATGTATGGTGTGTGACGACCCAGATTTTCCCATGCATTTTTAAATGCAATATCTAATTCCTAAGGCGGGATGCATCCCTATTTGAAAACCATTTTATAAAAACCATGCAATGCAGCGAAAAACCTTTAGTTTTAAACTCATTTTGAAAACCTCGAGTGTCATTTTCTTTCATAACAACCAAAGTAGTTTTTGAAAAAATTTAGAAATCGTAAGTGTTTTCCCAAGTCTATCCAGTCACAGCTCACAGCCCAACTGTAATTAAATACAAATACATGTCCCAAGGGTAGAGAGTTTACTTACATGTATGATTGTCTCCTTTTGATTTACTTGCTCGTAGCACTAACATAGGCGTCTTCTACTCGTAAATGGAGCTATCCTAAAAAATGTTAAGGATATGGTGAGTATATACTATACTCAGTAGGAGTCTATCACTTCTAGTTTTACAATGCATGCTATGTTTAAAATCATATGCTCTTTAAAACATGTGCATGTTCGAACAATCATGTTCAATATTGATATTAAAAACCACTGTCGAATTGGAATACTGATGACTTAAAGAATAGCATAATCCAAGTCGAAAGTATATATATATCATAAACATAATGATATGCTTAGATGCTCAACTAAATCCAACTCATGGATATATGGTATGGTAAGGTCGACCAACCTCATGTCATGCCATATGCAATGCAAGTAAGTCCACAAAACCATAGGGCCCAACTATGCCCATGACCTCGTCACCGTGTGGTCCCCTGGTACCTAAGGACACTCGGTCATAGCTTCCACGGGGCATATGACACATCAACCCAGTGACGTGACACTAGTGGTAGCCCCCTGTACCACACGCAGTCGATGTAGGGACATTGTCCTTTTTGGACGTGGTACCTATTCCACCTAATAGTGGTAGAGGCTGGAGGCCAACCCAGACCTCTTGACGTAGCGCCCACGAGCTTATTAGCCCAATTCATATAAGATCAAATAAGCAAAAACCCCTTTGTCAAAACCTGTCCTCTTTGGGTCCCTCACAACTGCCTACCTAGTGTCTTTTGGGCACTCTAGCGTCTTTTGGTAATCCTCAAGGACATGCAATTTTTCAAGAACTCAATGCTCACAAATCATGCACTATATGCAATTGTTTCCAAACATGTCTATGCATAGTGTATTTATCATATGTACACTAAATTAAGTCATGCTAAACAAGTCATATACTTATACTTAAAACATGCATTCTCAAAACAATCATAGCTCTTTTAAAAAGTCTAGTAGCGATAGAGCACCTACCACAAAGTCTCCTGGAGTCGCATCCATCATCACTCAACCCATGCTTGGGTCTCATTTATAAACTCCTGGGTATGAATGGATACAAGGAGTCCTTATCAATTTCAATCCATCTAGAAATTAGATCACTAGATCTGCCTTTTAGGGTCTATGGTCCTTACCTAATTCATTGTCAGGCTAGATCCTATGATAGGGATGTACTATTCAATGATTAACTCTGTAAATTGTCCTCTGATCCTAACTTTTTAGTCTCATTAGGTCCGCACATCATGGTTTCTAAGATGTGTGCGCGCCTTAATGGATGACCCAGATCTGTCAATTTGGGCCCTGCGCCATAGGTTCTAGGATGCGTGCGTGCCCTGGTTGTACCTAAACCACATTAGCTCTCATGCGTCTGTCCAAATGGTGTGGAGCGCACATCTGAATGGCGCGCTAAGATGTGCATCCTGGATGGCGTTGTACAGATGAGTCTTAGGCAGGGTTGCACGCACGTCCTAGTTCTTGGGACACTCGTGCATCTCGGTCAAGTCGGGCATCTGTCCGTGTGCGGCACGCATGTGACAGTCACCCTAGGGAGCTCGGCACGGTTGCGCGTCACGCCCACACACCCCTGGGATGCTTGTGCACCCTGGGATGCCCACACCCCAGGGACGCTTGTGCACCTTGGGACACCCACACCCCAGGGACGCTTGTGCACCCTGGGACGCCCACACCCAAGGGACGCTCGTGCATCCCTGGGACGTGCTACTGTGGATGGGTTTTTCACCCGTCTGGTTTTGTTCCCCAGAAATTCATGGATTTTCGGCCGGAACTCACCAAATCCAGCATGGATCTAGGCCGGAACAAGGAGAAAACCAGGGAGAAAATGCAAGAGGGAGGTGAGAGCTTACCTGACAGCCAGAGATGGCGCTCCTCCTACCTGGTAGGTTGCCTACCTAAACCCTTGGTTGCTGGAAAACTCGAAGAAGGGGGAAACCCCATTGCCAAGACCGGAAAGAAGAGAGGGGAATGGGGAGACGGGAATGGCTGGCCTAACTTGGGCCTGGCCATTGCCAGAAAACTCAGGGATGACTGGTTTGAGACGGGTTTCTGATTTTACTGAAAACCCCAGTCTCGAAAGGGGTGGAAAACTCGTGTTTTGGAGAGGGGGAGATAGAGCTTTTTATAACCTTGCTATGGCGATGCTGCTAATGGCGGTGGTAGAAACCTCTGGAAATGGGGTTTCTAGAGGAGTCTAGAGGAGGAAGACGACAGGGGGTGCCATTATCAAAATGGCCCCCTGCGTTTTTCATTCTTTTTCATTTTCTATTTTAATTACAGAACTGCCCTTGATCTTTAAACAATCGTAACTTCTTCATATGAACTCTATTTTTGGCATTCTTTGAGGTTTTGGATTCCATTTTTCAAGTAGAATCTAATGGTCCAAATTCCTTGGGTTACTATTTTAAATAAAGTGACACATTTAACACAGTTTATTTCCCATAAAATGTCCAAAATAGCGTAAATTGCTCGGGCGTTACATTATTACCCCCTTAAAAGATTTTCGTCCTCGAAATTCCATAAATTCTCATCTTCGAGGTATTTTGTCTCTTAGATAACTTCTTGGTGAATGCATTCCCCCCTTAGGAATCAAATCTAGGCTCAACCTCAATTTATCATTTTTATTGTTCCTTCTACAAGGCCTTACCTATAAGGGCCGCTTTCGCTGCGTACTCTGATGCATACTCCCATACGTGCCAATTTAACAATACCGGTTTCTAGCTGTAATTCATCTATCTCGAAATCCTTAGATGCCTATACTTTTCTCATCATGTATAGGATAGTCTCCTCGTAGGATCATGCTTCTTTATTCATGTATAAATTACTCCATACTTCCTTGAGATCATATGATCTTATTTCTCCTATTTTGAATATCATAGGATAATCCCTTTCATCTTGTGATCTCTTTCATCATCTACAAGTCCAAAAAAAAGTTACCTTCTTTCTATCGTGTCTAACTTTTCTTCTTACCTTTTATATTTGTCCCCAAGATACTTCAATAACTAACATGGTATCATGTGCTCTATAACTAAACCCTTGATTAACTTCGAATTTCAACTGTCTGTCATTTTCCATATGTGACTTTATTCCTCGACCAAAGTTACATTAAAAAATGAAAGCCAATTTGTAGCATCTTCCATCGAGGACCTTATCATATACTGAAAGTAAAATGTCCTAACTCTATATCCAGTTTCATAATTATTGACTTCATTAAATGCTTTTCTCCGTGAAGATTTTATCCAAATTCATGTCAAATGTTAATGGTCTATTTATCATCATGGGTCAAATGTTCTCTTCCAGAGGCCTATCTCACTATTCACATCAATTTGTCATTAGGACTTTTTAATAATGTTCCCATTTATGCAAAGCAAAAAGTCTTTTATTCATAACCGAGTACCCTTACTAGGTCATGGTTGAATCTTTTGTCATCGTCCTCCTTGTCCCTTCTTTACTTGATGGTTTTCTTCATAACCTTTTAGTCCAAAAGTTCTATACTCAATCCAGTAGGGTTAGTCCTTAGGAAATTCCTTCAATTGATTTTTGTACTTGGTATATGCACATAACAACTATCTTTTATCTAAAGGCAATGTAACATTAAATCTTCACCTCATAGTGTGCTAGCCATCTCACCTTTTCTCCTTTCATCCCCTATGTCAATATATTGTTTAATTTTTTATCAAGGCTTTATCGTCAACCATGCAGTCTGTATTGTCAGGAGGTATCCTCATAAGTAGTGATTTTCTCAATTCCTCAAATTTTATCCTTTAAGTGCCTCCTCATACTTAGCTTATAATAGCAGTTCTCGTTCAATAGCTACTACATCAAGTTATGATGAAGCTGTTAAATCATCAAATCTGAAAAACACTCAGGTAAGCATGGAACATTTTCGTAGACATATAGAAAGAGAATTTATTCGATTACCTATTGATCTCTTTCCAGATATATCTTTGTCATAAGCTCAAGGGTTTCCAAATTGATCAGTACTTATCTACTTTTCTTTTCAATCCAAGTCAGCAGCATCTTTTAGACCCACAGTGATTTCTATGGTTTGTCATGGTATCTATTCAGGTTTGGAAAAATCTGTCTCACTGGTGGAGATCGCTCCTTATTTTTGCTTCTGTCTCAGTTGTTATTGTATTTATTGTACTTGTAGCTCCTCCATGATGTGGCCTAATCAATTCCATGATGTGGCCTAATCAACTGACCTCATACCCTCAAATGACTTAGTTTAATAAGTAACTTCTTTTAGGTAAAACTCATGTCTAAATACTTATAATATCCCTCTGAGTATATAACTTCGACTACTAACTCATAGATACTAACATACTTGATTAATTAGGGTGGGACACCTTTATTTAGTCAACAGTACTCTAAAGGTAATGACTAAATAATGGTCTTAAGATATTTGGTCTTCCAATTTATGATAGCAAGAACTTCATTTGATCCTTGATGGTACCCTTCTTGCAGAAGATAGATAGATGGACAAGTCACTAACCTAGCCTAATTCCTTTTTCAATATAACTTTATTTACTCATGTAGTGGCAAGGTGAGATATCACCAAATTTTCCTTTTTATTATATCCATTGGTGTTCCCCATAAGCTAATGGATCTGATAAGAATCTAATTGTAATAATTGATATCAAACCATTTGTAGAATTTAATTTCTAGTTGGTCGTCATTCTTCTTTGAAAATATCTTATTACATAATCTCTTGAAATTCGATACTCTACTCAAAGTCTTAAACCTCATATGCTTTCTCTCTTTTATACTATTTTACAATAAGATCAACAACTCACCTAGTATTATTCCTTTGCATTTGTTTGATCTACCTTCCTATAGGATTCAAGATGATAGAATTGTATGTATCTTCATAGAGTCATGATCTTCTTCTTTTGACAATTCAATATTCATCAAATACTTATAGTTACATCTCTATCTCTTTCTCTCTTTTCTTCAAAATCCTCATTTGGGCTACCTGGATCAATGTCTCTATATGCTTTGTTGCATATAATTGATACTACATCTACTTCTTTACTTAGCAGATATGATAAACTGAATGCTTCTCAGAAATTCTAAACTGTCTTAAGATCATTGAAATCCTCAATTGCCTATAGCCTCAATAAAATTCATACAATGTCTTAATAATGGCATTGACATTTTGGTCATGCTATACTTCTCTTACAAGTTCATGTTAGGATCGATCTATTATCATCCTTAGTATTATCATCAAAATCTTTTGATAACTCGGTCAAATTCATTTCCTTATCATATTCGTGTTATGTTTCTCTTAATCACATAATATGTCACTTGTATACATCTTCTAATTTGCTTCATAATACTCTGGTAGTTATTATTTGATAGCACTTCACTCTTCATAAGACTCCAATGAAGTTATCAAAAATTGAGCTAAGTCCTTCAGGATCCATACCTTTGTGATCTAGCACGAGTCACAGTTATCTCCTAATATCATCTTGCATTTTCATCCTTCTTAGCTTATCATCAACATCTTCTCAAAGTCTGTCTTTTACATCCCTTATCATACTCATATCATATCCTTGTGATAGTATACTCATATTCTAATATTCTTTATGATGGTAAGATAGCCACCTAGGTTCTTTGATTTTCTCACCTTTGATGAGATTACTTTATTGCAGGTCAGAACTATCTACTAACAAGTTCACTAACATCCTCATTCATCATTCTCATAATATATGAGTTTTTATATTTGCACCACACAACAATCCTTAATCCTTAAGTCGTCTTAGACTAGATTTTGGATAAGGGTTGCACTATCCTCTGCTTATTTATTTGTTAAACCAAGGTGTGTTTCACCTATTTATTTATGGTGAACTGCCTTGAGCATTAATATTGTAATCCTCAAATAGAAGTAGTCATCTCTACTACTTCTATATATACTACTTCTTGATTTTCTCTATTGTCTAGGACCCTTGGACATGCTGGACTGGCTGTGAAAGGATAAAACCTGGGCTCTGATACCAACTGTGATGACCTGGGTTTTCCTATGCATTTTTAAATGCAATATCTAATTCCTAAGGCAGGATGCATCCCTATTTGAAAACCATTTTATAAAAACCATGCAATGCAGCGGAAAACCTTTAGTTTTAAACTCATTTTGAAAACCTCGAGTGTCATTTTCTTTCACAACAACCAAAGTAGTTTTTGAAAAACTTTAGAAATCATAAGTGTTTTCCCAAGTCTATCTAGTCACAGCTCACAGCCCAACTGTAATTAAATACAAATACATGTCCCAAGGGTAGAGAGTTTACTTACATGTATGATTGTCTCCTTTTGATTTACTTGCTCGTAGCACTAACATAGGCGTCTTCTACTCGTAAATGGAGCTATCCTGAAAAATGTTAAGGATATGGTGAGTATATACTATACTCAGTAGGAGTCTATCACTTCTAGTTTTACAATGCATGCTATGTTTAAAATCATATGCTCTTTAAAACATGTGCATGTTCGAACAATCATGTTCAATATCGATATTAAAAACCACTGTCAAATTGGAATACTGACGACTAAAAGAATAGCATAATCCAAGTCGAAAGTATATATATATCATAAACATAATAATATGCTTAGATGCTCAACCAAATCCAACTCATGGATATATGGTATGGTAAGGTCGACCAACCTTATGTCATGCCATATGCAATGCAAGTAAGTCCACAAAACCATAGGTCCCAACTATGCCCACGACCTCGTCACTGTGTGGTCCCCTGGTACCTAAGGACACTCGGTCATAGCTTCCACGGGGCATATGACACATCAACCCAGTGACATGACACCAGTGGTAGCCCCCTGTACCACACGCAGTCAACGTAGGGACATTGTCCTTTTTGGGCGTGGTACCCATTCCACCTAATAGTGGTAGAGGCTGGAGACCAACCCAGACCTCTTGGCATAGAGCCCACGAGCTTATTAGCCCAATTCATATAAGATCAAACAAGCGAAAACCCCTTTGTCAAAACCTGTCCTCTTTGGGTCCCTCACAACTACCTACCCAGTGTCTTTTGGGAACTCCAGCGTCTTTTGGTAACCCTCAAGGACATGCAATTTTTCAAGAACTCAATGCTCACAAATCATGCATTATATGCAATTATTTACAAAACATGTCTATGCATAGTGTATTTATCATATGTACGCTGAATTAAGTCATGCTAAATAAGTCATATACTTATACTTAAAACATGCATTCTCAAAACAATCATGGCTCTTTTAAAAAGTCTAGTAGCAATAGAGCACCTACCTCGAAGTCTCCTAGAGTCGCGTCCTTCATCACTCAACCCGTCCTTGGGTCTCATTTATAAACTCCTAGGTACGAATGGATATAAGGAGTCCTTATCAATTTCAATCCATCTAGAAATTAGATCACTAGATCTGCCTTTTAGGGTCTATGGTCCTTGCCTAATTCATTGTCAGGCTAAATCCTATGATAGGGATCTACTATTCAATGGTTAACTCTGTAAATTGTCCTCTGATCCTAACTTTCTAGTCTCATTAGGTCCGCACATCATGGTTTCTAAGACGTGTGCACGCCTTAATGGATGACCCAGATGTGTCAATTTGGGCCCTGTGCCATAGGTTCTAGGATGCATGAATGCCCTGGTTGTACCTAAACCACATTAGCTCACATGCGTCTGTCCGAATGGTGTGGTGCGCACATTTGAATGATGTGCTAAGATCCGTGTCCTGGACGGCGTTGTGTGGATGAGTCTTAGGCGGGGTTGCACACACATCCTAGTTCCTGGGACACTCGTGCGTCTCTATCGACTCAGGCATCTGTCCGTGCGGGGCACGCATGTGACAGTTGCCCCAGGGTGCTCGGCATGGTTGCGCATCATGCCCACACACCCCTGGGATGCTTGTGCACCCTGGGACACCCACACCCCAGGGACGCTTGTGCACCCTAAGATGCCCACACCCCAGGGACGCTCGTGCATCCTTGGGACGTGCTACTATGGACGGGTTTTTCACCCATCTGGTTTCGTTTCGCCAGAAATTCATGGATTTTTGGCTAGAACTCATCAAATCCGGCATGGATCTAGGCCGGAACAAGGAGAAAACCAAGAAGAAAATGCAAGAGGGAGGTGAGAGCTTACCTGGCAGCCAGAGATGGTGCTCCTCCCGCCTGGTAGGTTGCCTGCCTAAACCCTTGGTTGCTGGAAAACTCAAAGAAGGGGGAAACCCCATTGCCAAGACAGGAAAGAAGAGAGGGGAATGGGGAGATGGGAATGGCCGGCCTAACTTGGGCTTGGCCATTGCCGAAAAACTCAGGGACGACTGGTTTGAGACGGGTTTTCGATTTTGCCAGAAACCCCATTCTAAAAATGGCCGAAAAACTCGTGTTTTGGAGAGGGGGAGATAGGGCTTTTTATAGCCCTGCTATCGCGGTGCTGCTAATGGTGGTGCCACCATTGGCGGTGTCAGGGGGTGCCGTTATCAAAACGCCCACCTGCATTTTTTGTTTTGTGTTTAAATTACAAAACTACCCCTAATCTTTAAACGGCCATAACTTCTTCATACGAACTCCGTTTTTGGCGTTCTTTGAGGCGTTGGATTCCATTTTTTGATTAGAATCTAATGGTACCAAGCTTACTCAAAAATTCCTTGGGTTACTATTTTAAATAAAGTGAAATATTTAACATAGTTTATTTCCCATAAAATGTCCAAAATAGCGTAAATTGCTCGGGCGTTACATGGTGAGGTTGATATTTGGATTATGTAATTTGGACAAATATTTTACTAATACCGTGTTGTACTATGAACCACTGGATGGATTCTGGAGTTTAATAAAAATATATTCCTTCAATGGAATTTTATCTAAAATTCTACTTATGTTATGTATGAGGTGATGACTTGGGTTTTTCAAAACAAGTTTTAAAGAAACAAAATTTTCCTATTTTGTTTTGAGAAATTTTCTTTTACTAAGGGCGCCCTTACCTTTGAAAAATGTATTACAAAATGTGTTACAAAAACCTAGGTCGTCACAGTTGGTATTAGAGCCATTCATCTAGTCACAGTACAATACCCCATGTGTAATATGAAGATGACAAACCAATTAGAGGATAAGAAATAATGAGTGGATAAGAAATAAGATATTATTGGATGAGAATGAGTTATGTGATCAACTCATTAGCTAAGAATGAGTATAGAAAGAGTTAACTCATTGGTTGAGGATGAGTATAAAAAGAGTTAGTGTAATGAAGGAATAGTATAGTACAAGTAGATATTACTTAGTGAAAGGACTAGATACGCAGTAAGAAAGATTCCCAATAGAAGGAATAGTAAGATATAGAAATCAAGAAGGAAAACATTACAATCGAAAAAGATGTAATGTATAATATTCATGTCTAACCTAAAGTTCTGAGTAAACACACATATGTGGAAATCAAGTATACCATTACTAGTATGTATATGACCATTATTAAGTGAAGGAATGGAGATAAAGAGAAAGAAGTGAGAAATTGGAAAATATGATGGAAATAGTGTAGAAGGAAAAACTTCAGCCTTTATAGGAAAAGTAAAATAGAAATTTATGAGAAATAGGTGCTAAAGGTGAAACCTTAGAATTATTATAAAATTCAAATTAATAACAAATATATAAATATAAATGTAAGAGTTATAATTGCTACATATATAGTATTGTGGCAAGTAGTTAATGGATTTAATCATCAAAATATAGATGGTATTACTTGAAAGGAATTTGAGGAGATAAGTGAGAAATTTCAAAATTTATAAATGAGAATAGTTTTAAATAAAGATGACTAAGGAGATAAGTAAGTATGTTCTCTCCAAAACTAGTAAAGGCAAAGGGTTTAATAAAGAGATGATGAAATTTTAGAACATGAAGAGATGATCTTTGAAATGAGAATAAAATGAAAGGAAGAAGAGAGTTAGATATGTTGAAAGGGCAAAAATATAATCCCAAACTTATTAAGAAAGATAATTGAACCATGAGAATATATGGTTAACAAAGAAACTATAGCTCAATATATGGTACAACAAATATGAAATCACTAAGTTAGAAATTATATTGGTATGACAAATCAATTGTAGAATTAGCACAAAAGGATTATCACAGATTAGAAGGATATTGATAAGATAACTTTGGTGATATTGAAAATAATTTTGGGACTATAGTAAAGAGAAGTACGTTTGGTATAGATGGTGAAATGATTATGGAACATAAAAACAAAGAGAAATGTTGATATGAAGAATTGCGAAAATATGGTTATTGATTATCATATAGAGAAGTATATCTTATTGATCATGGCAAATGAAAAGCTATATATGAATAGAGATATTAATTCCACATACATGATAGAGTTGGTGATATTGAAAGATTTAAGAAATATAGTAAGGAGAAATATATTGTGGAGGAATGGTAAAATAAAACATGAGAAATGAAGACCTATAAAAAAATATTGGTAGCCAACTTTAAGTTTAAAGAGGATTATGAATGGGGTATGAATCCAAATTTTTGGAGAAATAAGTGGTTAGAAATTTTAAGATATTTTGAAGATTTTCACTCTTACATGAGATTGAATGAGGAAATATCTACAATAGTTGAGGAAAAGAACATCAAATTATTTGAATGAGTTGAAAGAACAAATTTTAAGGATTTGGAATGAATATAGAAATTTACATTATGAAAGTAACAAAGTTCCTTGGGAAAAGAAAAAGGAAGAATCAATGTGAGGATGCATGGAACATAAATGATATTATGGAGAAAATTAAGTACCCTTTTACTCTATAAGGATGAGCATTTTCCAATTTATTATCATCAATTGGGAATTGAAAATGAAACATCATAGTATGGAATCAAAACAAATTTTGAGTTATATGAATTGGATAAATGATATTTATGAATTTGAGGAGAATAAAATATATTAGATGAAGTGGTAATGATATAAGGAAATGGATTTAAGGAAATCAAGAGCATTTATGGAATATATGTTAGACACTTACAAAATTTGCCAATTATCTTGTAAGGGTACATGGTTGAAGGAAGCAAAGTTTAGGGTTATATAAATTTTAAGGATGATATGGAATGTGACCCAAAAAAGGTGGAATATGATACTAAAATATGAAATGACAATGATAAGTAGAGAGATTTCTCTTACTGAGTGTATAACATAAAGACATTCTTTTAGTGTAATCTTCCCATTGATTACATAAACACTAAAAGGGTTTATGGTAGATTGTTGAGAATTGAAGAATATATGATAAATTATGGAGTTTTTAAAAAGACTTGAAAAGGGATGACTACAAAGTTAATATGGACTCTTTTAATTTGAAATTATTGAGAATACTTCAAATAAAGGGTTAGTATGATATGAAAAATGGTTATGAAGTATGCTTGAAAGGAGTATGAGGAAATGCATAATCTAGAAATTTTGAAGCCAATAATATATATATATATATATATGAAAGGGAAAGAAATTAATATTATCATGGATTGTAAGAATGATCAGAATATTGTTCTGAATATAAGAAAGAGATAACAAAAGAGGATAAGGAATATATAGGAAAATTTAATGACACTATCTTAGAAAGAAAAATGTAGAAGGTCAAGTATTATGAATAAAATGACATACAAAGGGTGTTGCAAGAACAATGGATGGGATGAGGAGGAGGAAAGAATCAGTACAAGGAAACTATTATCCAATGGTAGAATTTGAAAAGAAATTGTCAATAGAAGGAAATAGTAAAGAAATATGAATTTTAGAGTAGAAATGGAGTAATCACTTCCCAATAATGGAAGAACAAGGAAAGAGAAAATTACTTCCAAATATTGGAAGATTGTTACAAAGAACAATAGTTGAAATTATAGAATCCAATCAATATGTGATTGTGATAGATAGTCTAAGGGGTATGCATATTAGGAAAGCTATGTCCAAACTATATATGTTGAAAAGGAATGAGGATGAGCAATAGAAGTTAGAATGGAAAAATATGAAGTATTGAAAGATTGGTGAAAATAAGGAGTAGAAATTTATTCAAGTGAAATAGAAGGTTTTGAAACAAAAGGAGAAGTCAGTTAAGAGTTATTAATCCTTTTGGGAAAGTTTAGCAAGAATCAGCTTAAGTGAATAGTGCATTAGCATGGTTAGTCATGTGTGAGCATTTTAATAGGAATCAACCATATGATTTATACCTTTGAGGAGAAGGTAGTATGAGAAATGAATGAGAGGAAATAGGATTTCCTTAAGTGGTAAGGCCACATGAGTAAAGCTATGAAAGAGTTGTGAAAACTCATAAGTGAGTTGATATGAAAATTTCGAGGATGAAATTTTGTAAAGCGGGTAGATTGTAACACCCCTAATTTTTGTAAGGAGATTGAATAAATAATGAAATTAAAATTTTCAAGGAAATTCAGTTTAGAATATTAAGGTTACTAAAAATGCACTTCTCACAGAAGTGGAATCAAGAGATGAGATATGTATAATTGAAAACATACTCGACGAATCCTTCAGAATGACTCTATGTAAATTCGGATGAAAAATCTTTATTTTTCTCCATTTTTAAGTATAAAACAGAAAAATAGTAATTTTATAAATAACCGAGACCTAAGACATCAAAATTTGGAATGTACTTAGAAATACGAATCTAATGTTACTAAGTATGCTCAATTCTAAGCCCGGGAGAATAAAATGGATTTTTCTCCATAAAAGGGCAAATTGGTCTTTTCACACCTTCGTGGGGCCCACAAGGGATCCACAAAGGAATCCAACAGCCAGAAAATAGGCCATCATGAGTCAAACCACTACCACCTATTAGTGGAAATGGAGGTAGTAGTGGGAATCCTAAGACAATTTAATAATGAAAATAAATCAAGGTGATAATTACAAGTAATCGTGGAAAATTCAAAATACCTCCATAAATAGCTCATAAAAATATCCCAAAAATTCTCTTAATGTTCTTCACGAGGTCCCCTAGAATGCCCCAAAATCCTAGCTCCAGAAACCTCCCTAATCTTTTCCAATTTTATGCTTTTTATCTCATAGCTACTTTAACAATTAAATCTACTAATAAAATTTAACCATAAATGAATTATAACTTTAAAGCATAAAATTACATGATTGAACAACCTAATGATAATGGTATGAGGTACTTATGATTACATTAGCATAATTTCTAACTAATATACTTTATCTAATAAACTCAAATTAAACTATCATGGACCAAAGGTACCATGTCATACCAAGTCTAATCTAACATGAAATCCTAGCATGGTCCTAAGTTACAATTCATCATTCATGAATAATTTTATGGACTTTTGAAATGAATTTATACTAAAATAATCTATCATGGATCCTATATTCATGAAATAAATCAAATGAAATCAAGGCATAAATCAAGCTAACCCATTTCTCATTATTAAAGCTTTTACTTATGATCCAACCATTGGATCTTAGGTCTTTTCCTTTTAAATCAAGGGTTTTAATTAATTTTAGTGCTTTTACTCAATTAAGGTCTAAGATCATATTCCTTTATTTTTTGTCATATTCAATCCATGATTTCAATGGATTCCATCATAATATCATTCATTCAATCCATACTGAGGATCTGATCATACTTGATCTCATTGATCAAGTGGGTCACTTTGTATTTTTAGGGTTTTTCTACCATAAATGGTAGATTCTTCAATTTGTCTTAGATCTATCCAAATAAATCATGGATATCACTTGATTTCAACATTATGTCATTAGTAAATTAAATCCCCAAGATCTAATCATCTTAGATCTTGAAGATCATGAAAATTAGAACCTTAATTCTTGAAAACAAAAAGCTTCTAAATTGTTTTTATCAATATTATGGTCTTAGAAAAAAAATAAACATTATAAGCTTTCCATAGCTTCTTTTTTATCTCAATTTGGAGTTCAGATGACTCTACAATTGAACTGTGAAGTTCATAGTCGTTCTTAGGGTCCATATTTGATTTAGGCCTAGCGTAACAAATGGCTTAGATTGATAGGGTTGAGCAGTTGTTGTGCGCTTATCACTAGGATGCATGCATAATGCACTCCCCCGTGACCTATGTAGTCGTCCCGTAGGGACGACATCGCACATGGCACGTGCACGCGAAGATGCTGCAACAGGGCACGTCTCTGTTTTGGACCATCCAATCAATCCTCTTCAATCAAAGGCTTAAAACTCTATAAAATTTGTTGAAATTTCTACCTTAAGGGTTTTGGATCCTTTTGGATCGATTGGGTGGCTCAGATTTTCTATATGAGCCCTCCATCATCCAGAATTGAAGGGTTCTGGTTCTTACTTTATTTTTATCAATTTTAACCTAAAACTAATTATAGAAAAATAAAAATTACATTAAACAACATTAAATAAGTATAAGAAGTCGTTTCACCTACCAAATTGGAGAAAAAAAAGTAGATTTGAAGATCAATTTGAAATAAATACCCTTTGATGATAAGATAGCCTGATAGTCTCTTGTTTCATGATTTTCCATTGATTGCACCATTAGATCTTGAAATTGATTTGGGGGTTTTGTAGATAAGGTAGTCTAATATTGTATGGATGGTCCGATTTATGAGATTCAATTTGGAATAGAGTGCCTAATTGAATTTAGGTCTCTTGTTCCAATTAGAGAGAGAGAGAAAGTGCAAGAAGGAGATTTTTTGAGAGTGTTTGAATTTGGGAAAAGAATCTAGATCTAGTTTTTTAAACCAAATAATATGATTTTATGAGAATTTTAATGAACATTTTTAGAGGATTTTTGGAGGGGCATTTATAGGTATTTTGATATTTTCATAATTACTTGTAATAATTATGTTTTAATTCCTTTAAATATTAAATTAACATTGGATCCTCCACTACCACCTCCTTGTCCACTAGTAGCTTGTAGTGGTTTGATCACTCATTACATGTTTTCTAGTCGATGGATTTGTTTGTGGGCCCCATGTGGTGTGAAAGGACCATTTTGCCCCTTTATGGAGAAAAATCTATTTTATTCTCTCGAACTCGGAATTGAGTGTACTTGGTGGTGTTAGAATCATATTTCTAAGTGAATTCTAAATACTAATGTCTTAGATCTCAGTTATGGGTAAAATTACCATTTTACCCTTTTATTCATAAAAATGAAGAAAATTAGGAAATTTTCATTTTAACTCGAAATTGAACTTACTTAGTGTCATTTTGATTGGTTTTTTTAGTACATTCATAATTTCTAAGTTTTAAATCATGTTTTAATGTATATAAAAGGAGAATTTCCAATAACTTAATATTCCAGCCCTAAATTTCTAAAAACTCAAACTTTATTGATTTTCTTAGTCAAGTTACAAAAATTGGGGTTATTACACTCTTAGGCTTTGACTCCATCTTTTGATCTTGATCTTTAATATTCATCTTGATCAATCTTGATCAATGGATCATCATCTCTCTTCCTACAAAAGTAAAAAAAACTCTAATTAAATCTTTAAAAAAATATGATTAATCATATACTTTCCTAGGATTAGCTTCTAGTCCAACAAAATATCAAATTTTTGTTTCACTACATCAAAAATGCATGTGTTACAAATTTTCATCTAAAAATCCTAATTTACTCCTATAACTTATAACAAATGAGTAACTAATTAGGTAATTTTTATGCAAAATTTGATACTCATAACAAAGAAAGGAACTAGTTTCAATGAGATAATGGATGTGCTCAAACATGTGCAAATAATTATTCCATTACTCAATGCTATTAAAGACATTCTTACCTATTCCAAATTTCTTAAAGAGTTGTGCACAAGAAAGCACAAGCTTAATATACAAAAGAAAGCCTTTCTCACAAAGCAAGTGAGATCTTTGATGCAACACCAGACTCCTCCTAAGTTATGATATCCATGTTGTCCTACTATCACTTATATTATAGTAAACTATGTTATTGATAGGGCACTACTTGATCTAGATCTAGTGTAAACCTATTGCCATTCTTTGTTTGTGAGATACTAGAGCTCGATGACCTTAAGTCATTCAATACCAACTTTCAATTAGTAGATAGATCTGTCAAGATTCCATGTGGTATGGTTGAGGATGTTTTAATATAGGTAGACTAGTTTTACTTTCCTATAGATTTCATTATCCTAGATCCTGCCTCTATCAAATTTTGGTAGTCAAATCTTGGTCATTCCAATGCCATGATCAACTATAGAAATGGTGTGATGAAGTTACCCTTGGCAATATGAAAGTTAAGCTCAATGTTTTTAATATCGATCATCAATATTTTGATCTAGATGATTCATATGTAGGAAATTTAATTGAAGGTCTAATTTAAGATGCTAATCCACCATTGTCTATCTTTGACCCACTTGACCCTTGTCTAGTGCACTTTAACTATGAATTTTCTATAGACAAATCCATTGAAGAGGTAAATAATCTTTTATATGCAGCACCTATAATGGATACTTACAAATGGGAACCTCTTCCTCCTTCTAATTTGTCCATGGGCCTTTAGTAAAAAAACCACCCACCTTAGTTCTTAATCCACTCTTTGAAAATTTAAAATATTCTTACTTAGGACCTAATGAATCCTTGCCTATAATTCTAACTTCAAATCTATATAAAGAATAAGAAGGAAAGCATCTTAATATTCTTAGGAAACATAAGACAGCCTTAGGTTGGACAGTAGCGGATATTAAATGAATTAGCCCTGCTATGTACATGCAATATAATTCACCTAGAAGAAAATGCTAAACCTTCTAAGAAAACTAAACCCTAATATGAAAGATGTAGTGAGAGATGATCCTTAAACTCTTAGATGTTGGTGTCACCTACCCTATATCTGATTGTACTTCACTCAACCTAGTTCATGTTATCCCTAAGATGTCCAGAGTCATGGTAATTCACAATGAGGATAATGAGCTAGTCCCCACTCATATGAACATCAGGTGGAGAATTGTATCAATTACCAAAAGTTGAACTCGGTCACAAGGAAAGACCATTTTCCTCTTCCATTTATTGACCAAATGCTAAAAAGGTTAGCCAGTCATAATTATTACTACTTTCTTAATGGTTACTCTATTCATAACAAAATCCCCATAGCACCTAAGGACCAGGGGAAGACTACCTTCACCTAACCTCTTGGGACCTTTGCCCACCGTCACATTTTTTTATTTTTTTGGGCTTTGTAATGCTCTAAAAACTTTTCAAAGGTGTACACAAGCATATTTTATAATATGGTGGAGAGGTTTTTAGAAGTGTTTATGTACCTTTTCTTAGTATTTGAATCTTCATTTGATAAATGCCTACACTATTTAAAGCTTGTCCTTTCTAAGTGTTAAGAAAAGAATTGTGTTAAAATGAAAAAAAATCATTTCATTATCAAAATGGTAAATTCTAGGCTACATCACATCACAAATGGTATAGAACTGATAAAGCCAAAGTGGATTTAATCTCTAACCTTTCTCCACTATGGACGGCCAAACAAATCCACTTATTTTTATGCCATGCTATTTTTATAGACAATTCATCAAGGATTTTAATAAAATTACTAAGCCTCTATGTAATTTACTTATGAAGGAACCACTTTTTACTTTGATTATGATTGTATGAAAGCATTTGAATGCTTAAAGGCTAAATTAACTTCTACGCCTATTATTTAATCAACAAGTTAGAATGCACCATTTGAATAATGTGTGATGCTTCAAACTACACGGTCAGGGCTATGTTGGGATAACATATTGACAAATTTCCCCGTGTGATATGTTATGCTAGAAAGACACTCAACAATGCCCAACTCAAATTATTATAGTTATAGAAAAAGAGTTGGTGGCAGCTGTTTTTGCACTAGATAAGTTAGGATCTTACTTAATAGGATCTAAAGTCATAGTCTATTCACTTTATGCAACTTTAAAATACCATCTTTCTAAGAAGGATGCTAAACCTAGCTGATTAGATGAATACTTTTGATAAAGTAATTTGATTTGGAAATTTGGGATAAGCAAGGTTGTGAAAATGTTGTAGTAGATCACTTATCTAAATTAGTTATGGAGTCTACTAGTGAGAATGTGCCTAAAAAAAAAAAAACATTTTGTTGGTATATGACAATGCCCACCTCAATAAGATACCATTAGAAGTGCCACAATGGTATGACCAACTTAGTTGTTGATGAGGTCATTCAAGACTGCAATGGTTATAAAAAGAAACAACAGGGGTTCAGGGGCAGTGCCCCCAAGGAGCGGGGTTTGGGCTGTAGCCTCGGTGGGGGTCCAAGGGGGACAATGCCCCATGACAGTAGGATCTGGGGTTTGCCGGTAGAACCCAGCCTGATGGTATGCACTATCTAAACAAACCAAGGGAATTCCACTAGTAAGCAAGGATGTGAATCCTGAAATACGTCAGAGGCACTATGGAGTATGGGATCTCATATACTACAGGGGAGATCTTATCTGGGTATTGTGACTTAGATTGGGCTGGCGATGTTGACTCCAAGAAATCTGTTACTGGCTATGAATTTATATTTGGAGGTGGTATCATCTCATGGGATAGCAAGAAGCAACCTATAGTTGCACTTTCATCAACAGAGGCTGAGTTTAAAGTTGCTTGTGTAGCATCTTGTGAAGCCATATGGCTAAGACATATCCTAACAGATATAGGAGTATCTACAAATGATGCAACAATACTAAGGTGTGATAGTCAAAGAAGCATAGCCATGGAAAAGAACATAGTATTCCATGCTAGGACAAACATATAGATATTCAGTATCACTATGTTAAAGAATTGATTCAAGAAAAATCTATCTACATGGAATACTGCCCTATAGAGGTCAACTGTGTTGATATGTTCACTGAAGCACCCAGAAGTACCCAACTCTACCAACATCTTTGTAAATTGGGCATTGGCCCAATAACTTAGCATGCATAAGGTGTACATTGTGGGTGGGGGGGCGGGGGGGGGGGTGGTTGGGTGGGTGGGTGTTGGTATATGACAGTGCCCACCTCAATAAGATACCACTAGAACTACCACAGCGCCCCTAAGGAGCAGGGTTTGGGGCTACCCCAGTGGGGGTCCAAGGGGGCAACGCCCCATGGTAGTAGGGTTTGGGGTCTACTGGTAAACCTCAACCCGATAGTATGCACTATCTAAACAAACCAAGGGAATTCCACTGGCAAGCTGGGATCCAAATCCCAAAATACCTCAGAGGCACTATTGAGTATGGAATTTCATATACTACAGGAGAGATCTTTATCTAGGTATTATGACTCAGATTGGGCTGGCAATGTTGACTCTAAGAAATCTATTACCGGCTATGGATTTATATTTGGCGGTGGCATCATCTCATGGGCTAGTAAGAAGTAGCCTATAGTTGCACTTTCATCAACTAAGGCCGAGTATAAAGCTACTTGTGGAGCATCTTGTGAAGCCATATGGCTACAATGTAACTTGACAGATATAGGAGTATCTACAGATGATACAACAATACTAAGGTGTGATAGTCAAAGCTACATTGCCATGGCAAAGAACCCAATATTCCATGCTTGGACAAAACACATAGAGATTTAGTATCACTATGTCAGAGAATTTATTCAAGAAAAATCTATCTACATGGAATACTACCCTACAGAGGTCAACTGTGCTAATATGTTCACTAAAGCACTTGAACTACCCAACTCTGCCAACATCTTTGTAAATTGTGCATTGGCCTAATAACTTAGCATACATAAGGTGTACGCACTATCTAAAGGTTGTAGTTTGAGTTGCAATTCAATAGTTGTCAAGTGTGAAAGTAGGAAGCTTCCTGTAACCACCCTTTGTGTGAACATAGGAAGCTTCTACCAGCCACTCCTTTGACCCATTCTATAGTAGCCATGTGGAAAGTGTGCTGAAAGTCCAATTTGATGGGCTAGTTGGTGAAGACTCAAAAGCTATAAATAAACATGCCACAAGCCTCTCAAGGAGATAGAAGTTATTTGTTAACTTGTAGTCTTGCCTTCCTGTTAGTTCCTTCTGTTAGTCAGAAGCCATTGAAGCTCTATTAGAGAGCACATGGTAGGACAATCATCTGTGGTAAGTTAACAGATTGAAAGTTTGAGTAGTGTTGTCTTTCCTCCTAATTGGTGTTCAGACGTTTCTCGTGTAAGATTGTTTCTTTACATAATTGTTGCACATTTCCTAATCGCCTTGGTATGTAGATATTGTTAATTATCTTATCACAGGTACAAGCCTAATCACTGGACAAAACATGATAGGAAAAGATTCCTTGTAGTGGTCAAATACTTTACGTGGGATGATCTGTACTTGTTTAAGTACTATCTTGATTAGGTCATTAGACAATGCATACCTGATAATGAACATAAAACAATTTCCTTTCGTCATGACCATGCATGTAGGGGCCATTTCAGTTCCAGAAAGATAGCTGCAAAGATTTCTAGCATGGTTTTTATTGGCCCATCATTTTCAGGGATTCCCATACTTACTGCATAGCATGTGCTAGATGTTAACAATTAGGGAGCATGGGAAAAAGAAATATGATATTGTTAAACCTCATTTTGATCATTGAGCCTTTTGATGTTTGGGGCATTCATTTTATGGGACTCTTTCCTAACTCTTTTGGTTAATGTACATCCTTGTGGGAGTGGACTACATGTCTAAAGGGTAGAATATATATTGTGCAAGGCCAATGACCATAGGGAAGTGGTCAAGTTTTTAAAAGAAAATATATCGGCATGCTATGGTACCTAAGGGCCATAATTAGTGATGGGGGTAATCACTTTTGTAATGGATTTTGAGAATTTAATGAAGAAATATGGTGTTACCTATAGGATAGCTACCTCTTATCATCCTCAAACTAATGGACAGGTAGAAGTGTCTAATAGGGAGATAAAGTGAATTTCAAAAAAGATAGTCAAGCAAATAGGAAAGACCATCCTTTGAGGATTAGCAACGCTTTATGGGCATACCGTACTATATATAAGACTCTTATAGGCATGTTACCCTACCCCTTGGTCTATTGAAAGGCATATCATCTCCAAGTAGAACTTGAGCATAAAGCATATTAGCTATTGAAAAGCTCAATTTTGACCTAGATACAACTAGGACCCATGGAAAGCTCCAACTCAATTAGTTGAATGAGCTTAAGAAAGTGCATATGAGTCAGCCAAGCTATACAAAGACCACATGAAAAGTCATCATGATAAATATACTACAAAAGTCCTTTACCCAAAGATAGAAGGTCCTTTTGTATAATTCTATACTGCATCTATTTCCTCGAAAACTTCAATCTCGATGGACTAGACCTAAGATAGTACATACTATTTCCCCTCATGGGGTCATTAAGATAGAAAAGGATGGAGAGATTTCCAAAGTAAATGGGCAAAGGTTGAAATCCTATCTATATTTCGTCAACCCTGAAGTAGAAGAAACCTTACTAGAGGAACCAGTCTATCCACCATTACGTGTATGATGACACATGCATCAATCGTAAGATCAGCATTCATATGTTTGGCTGAAGACATAAATCTTAGCATTCACTAGGAAGCAACCCAAGGTTTTTAGAGAATATTATATTGCATTACGCATTTATCATATAGGAGTCTTATGTTTCAAAACATTGGGACAATGTCTAGTTTAGATTGGGGGTGTAGATATGCATGAGATTTCTTAGTTTTTCCTTGTCTTCTCTAAAGAAGAAAAGAAAGAAGATTTTTTCTAAGTTTTAAGGTCAAAGTTCCTTTATTGTGATGAGAATTGAATTTTCGGATGATTAGTATTTTTCCTACTTTAAATTCTTAATGGAAATCTAAATGGTTAATTATAAATCTTATTCATGTCTTGAAGTATTTTATAAAATTAAATCTTGGAGAACTCATACACACAGAGCATAAGTTTACATAGATAGATAGTATGACTTAGAGACCCAAAGGAAAATTAGTGGGGATCTATATACCCATTGAGTGTTAGAGACCATCATCTTTTTTAGGGTTATATGTAATTCCATAATTTCTTTAACGATCAACAATTTTGAAAGATGGTAGTATCTTTGTTTTGGTAAAAATGCTAAGAACTAATAGGTGTACTAACTTTGTTTCCTAAACATTTGTTGAATCTAATAGCTTTTAAGAAACCTAGGAAATGATATAGACCATCCTTGTTTTAATGCAATGACATAAAGCCTACCCATTATATTATACTACTAGTTAGACCCTTTGATCCTCTTGGTAAGTCTTTTCTTTTAAAAATCCCATTTACCTTAACCAAAGAAATTTAGTTAAATATCTATTACCTTACATTCAAAGATGAGTAGAGATAGTAGAAAAGTTAGAAAAAGGACAAAAGTCTAAGACGTGAAAAATATTAGAGTGATGAAAAATGAAAGCCTTTCCCTCAAGGGAAAAGAAATTCTAATAAAAGAAGACATATCAAGAAATGAAAAAGACAAATTGTGAAAATAATAGAAAGGAAAAGTAGAAAATATATTGACTTTAGTACATTAAAAAGAAAAAGTTGTCCAACAACAATTGAAAACCTATTCTCAGATTTGAAACCATGAAACCTTTGTGCCCTTTCTTTCAAAACTTATCCCAAGCCTAGGTTTTGTCCTATCTAAAGATCTATTAATCTTAAGGTGCAAGATAGCCTTAATGAGCATATAAATAGCAATGAGTTAAGGTGAACTACCCCAAATGCTCTTGGTAATGGTATCCATTCTTAGGGATCATAATTCTTTGTCTCATTTGCGCTCGTAAAAGTATGTGAACCATCAATCTTGTTGAATTAAGTCACATAAAGAGAGAATTCTACTAACCCTTTTCTCTAAGAACTTTATTTCTAAGTGGATAGAATTGAGAAATTGAGGTCACGATAATATTCCAATGGAGTAATAAGCATATCTATTTAGAAGTACTAACTTGTAGCATGTTTATACTCATACACTCTAAGATATAACAATAATAAAATGGCTTTATTATGTGGATAACTTGTAGAATTTTTCATCCATCTTTCTAATGGATGAGAGTTTTCTGAGATAAATAAAGGACTTAGCCTTATCGAATTTTATGGATATATTCGCTGTAAACCCTAATAAGACCGAACTCGTCCACTAGGCGTAACCTAAGGGCATATGCTAAATGCAATCATAAGTACCTACAAAAATGACAACCATTTTTGTTTTCATGATTTTTTGCATGTTTTGCTTAAGACTAACAAAATGCTAGTTGGGAGTGGGAGAAGTGTTCAATTTTGTATAAAAAGTATTGATTAGTAGTCCATGTGTTATAAATTATAGGTATTATTTTAGGTTTTTTTTTTAAATTTAATAGCACATGCATTTTTGACCTAATAATTCAAAAGTTTGATATTTAGCAAGCTCAGGAGCTAATCTAGAGTAAGTACGTTAAAAATCATAAATTTTTAAGATTTAATTAGGGTTTTTACTCTTTTGTAGGAAGTGCACTTCACAGAGTTTTTCACTAAGCCCATGAAGATTTCACAAAAAAATCATGCTCTGTTGTGTTGCAATAGGCCTAAAAATTACATAAAAGCTAGCTAAGCTTTGAAGCCAAGGGACTTAGACACTCAATCCAAGCCAAATGAGCCACATGGAGTCACACAATTGGAGGACTTTTAAAAAGCAATTATGCATGTTAAAAACATGATTTTCTAAGGGATAATTAAAAGATTTTGGGAGAGATTTGTATAGGGTAAAATATGTATGCATAGGTGGACCAATAAAGAAAGAAACCTTTTATTATTTTTTATTTTTTCCTTCTTTTCTCTCTCTTTCCTACTCATCACATAATAAGAAGGGAAGGAATTCCATGCCACTATCTTAAAAAAGTAGGATCTCCCTTCTAATTCTAGCCATTCACCTACCAACTCCACTTTTCTATCCTTTTCCTCCAATTTTCCTCTTCTTTCCTCTTTCCTACCTTATTTCATTTTTCTTTTCACCTGCCACCTCATTCTTCTTAGGAATTCCATTCATGGGAGCAAGGTGGAGATTCCACTTTCCTAAAAAATAGACGCCTTGTCCCAACCCTTCTAAATCTCCTTTCCTAATTTGACTCAGCCACTGCACTTCCTCTCTCATTCCTATTTCCTACCTCATTTCCATTTTCTTTCATGTCTTCCTCATCACCCAACTAACTTTACATGTTATAAAATAAGGGGCAGACACTCCACCCAGAAAAAGTGGCGCCTCCCACCTAGCCACCTTGTTGCCTCCTTTCTTAAAATCCTCAGCTTCCCACTTTCTTATCTCAAATCTCCACCTAAGTTTCCTCTCTTGATGTCCTAGATCTAATTTCAAATTACCTTCCAAGATTAATCTCCTGTCAAATTAGAAACCCAAAACTCTATAGATCTTCCAAGGGTTTCCATGTGAAATTCAAGTAGAGGTTTTTGGTGAAAAACCTAGAAAGAAGCACACTACTTTAGGTGATACCTGGAGCTTTGGACTTTGGTTTTCTTGTGGTTATTCTTCTTTGCATTCTTCAAGTCTTTTTCATTTGATTTTGTACTTCAATTCTAGGTTAGTATCTTTCTTTCATTCCTTACTTCCATTGTTTATTTTGCTTTTGTTTAGTTCTTCAATTTCGTACATATGGATCTTCTTTGGTTTTTCCCTTCAATCTTTGTTTACATCTCTCTAGCATTTCTTTCTTATTCATTCAAGATCCAAGTTATTTCTGCTCTGGTAGTGATAGCCAACAGCAAAAACTAGGTTGAATTCCCTTGTTCCTCTTCTTATTGTCCTCATTTTTCACTTGATTTTGGAGTTAGATTTAGGCATCTTTTTCCTTGAATTATTCCCCTCCTTCAACTCTCTTTTCACTTGAATATTGCTGGGTTTCACTTGTATGTTATCTAAGCTTAGTATTTGATTTGAATCAAGTTATAAGCATTGGAACAGTGCACACTTTTCAAGTTCTCATTATGAAATATGTGCACTATTATTTGATGCATTTTTCCATTCAATCAATAAACTTGTTTGAAGATTATTGTTTGTGATTGATTCTAGTAGTAAATTAATTTAATTATTGAGTGTTATCTTCCATGAAAAGTTCTTGCTAAGTTTCAATTAATGCCTTGGTTTATTTGAGTTTCATGCATGCTACATTTCTAGAATTTTTCCACTGAATGTTCAGGCATAGTTTCCAGTAGTCCATACACCTTATTTGTTTTATCACTTAGGAACCTATTTATCTTGTTTAGTTGTTTAATTAGTGCTTTGATTATATTTCATGTTAACAAGCATTTACTTCATGTATTTTGGCTATCAAATGACCCCATGAACCATGTGCACAACTCTAGGGTTCATTTGCATGGTGCTTGGATAAATTATCTTGAAGTTTTGCTTATTTGATTGTTTAGTATTATTTAGTTAGTTGTTTACATCTTAGGTTAGTTTAAAATTTTCTAATTTAGTTTTAGAATTATTTTTTTTTAAACTAAGTTTCTTATTTTAGGTTTAGGAAAGTGTTAATTTAGGAAAGTTCCATTTTTAGCATGTTTTCTTATTTTAAGATTTCTATATTCATTCATTCTGGTTTTGCATTAGCTTCTTTTATTGAGTGCATTTTAATTAGAAATTTTTTTAATTCTATTGAAAATCTTTATTTTTAGAAAGTTTTCTATAGTTCATGTGTCTAATTTTGTGCAAGTTTTCCCTTTCATGTTGTTTAGTTTCCTAGTTTAATCAAAACCCTTTTCTTTGGCTAAGATAAGTAACTTAAATAAGACCTAATAAATTGAAAATTCCAGGAGATTCCTTGTGGGATCAACCTCTCTCGCATGAAAATTGCTACTTTGATTTGTGTGCTTGTGAGTAATATTAAAGCTGCACCAAATGACATAGAATTCAATTTGCATTTTTCTTTATATAATATTGCCAAACTAGATGTTTAAATATTTACCAAGTACAGGCTTGCTGAAATATCATAATTTTTTTTTATTGTCTCAACTTTGAATAAGTTGACTTGAAAGAAAAATAACTCAAAGTGGAAGGAACCTTAAACATGGACAACAATAGCATGAGATTGTTCTGACAGGGTAAGCATATGACTTCCATTTGATATTTGTGGACATGTATATATATATATATATATATATATATATATATATATACACACACACACAGTTATATAGTTAGACTATGAGCTATGACTAGATAAAATCCTAGAAAATATTAAATATAAATTCATCACATTTCAAAATCTCTGAAATGTATTTTTGTTGAGTGATGCACTCGAGCTTAACAAAAATATTATATTAAAAATATCTTTCACCACTAGCATTTGAAAATAATTATTTTACATTTCATCATTTGAAAACCTAGGGCATCATAAAGAGTGCTCCAAAGTCTACCATGCATGCTAACTTGAAAAATATGCATCCACCAAAATTGATGGAATGTGTTGAAAACATAGGATCCTAATGCATGCAAATAATAATTCCATGAAAGAAAAACATATTATGCATCTATACTACTCTAAGATGAAAGGATTTACTATGCTAAACATGAACTACAAGCAAGGAAAGGTAAGCAACTAACACGCAAAGGCTAAGGAAAAACTACAAAAAGGAAGCATGCACACTATTCTAAGTTATATGAAACATGGGTGTAATTATTTTTACATTCTAAGTAAGCAAAATATACATGAATGGATGCTAAAAATATTTGACTAGAAAAGGTAGAAGATGTTAGAGAAAGAAAAATAAAATAATAAAGAAAAAAGTTGGAACTTAGGTTGAGACTCAACTTTTATCTCCAAGGAATTTGATCATAGAAGCTTGAAGGAAGCTTGCGTGAGGTGATCTTCCTCCTCTTATTTCTCCTTTGATTTGATCTTGAGTTCTAAGGAAAGTTCAAAGATCCTTAATGTATTCAAAACATCTCTATTTATACATTTTCATCATGGGAGTTAAGAAGATTCAATTGTGGGGATCACTCCATTTTAATTACGAATCAAGTAAGGGCTAAATGGGGAGCATGAAATTCAATTATGGTAATGGGAGATGAGAATGGAAGGGAATAAGATGGAGGGAAAAGAAATAGGAAGAGGAAAGTCTTAGGTATGAAGGATATGACAGATGAAAAGAAAGAATTAGAAGGAAAACTAAGGAGTTAACTTAAGAGGAAAGGGAAGGGGGCATAACCAAATAAGAAAGTGATTGTTGGAGGGGGGTGAGGCATGATTTTCATTACAATAAAGTGGGAGAAATTAATAAGGAAAAATAATCAAAACAAGAATGGATAGATACGGAGTAATTAGGAAAAGAAATTGGGGGGAAGAAAAGTAAAAGAAATGAAAATTTGGTGAAAAATCTGGGGTTTTTCATAATTCTAAAGTCCTAAGGAGGGTGGTGCATGGAATTCAATTGTGTGTGTGTGATTTAGAAACAATAAGATGTATGGACTTGGATGAGATTGGATGGTTGAGATCTTCCTTTCCTTAGGGTTTTGACTTGACTTTTCAGCATAAGAAAGGTAGATAGGGTTTGTCTTTTCCATACTTCATTCCTATCCCTCAGATCGTACCTACCATTACTTGAATAGAAGGGATCCATTTAAGGCATGTAAACCTTCTTGTAGATCTTCATATGCTCATGTGGGCCAATTGTGTTTCAATATCTTGTATGAATAAGACATCCACTCATTGGTTGATTCTTCATCCTTTGGTTGAGTAGGAGAGAGAAAATGAGAAAAAGTCTTCATGTGGTCACATTCTTCTTTTATTGCTGAGAAGCTTTTATTGTATATGATTCCAATATATATGAATTGAGCTTCTTCCATAAACCTCTTCTTGTAGTGTGCATTTGTGTTGGAATTGAAATTGTGTCACTTTGTCACCCTCATTTGAGTAGAATATGTATATAAGGTTTCTGACCATCTGACTTTGATGCTGTCACCCAATGATCACTCTAAACCTCCAAGATTTCATTTATGACATATGTGTGACACCCCGAGTTTTTCATGAAATTTTTTTGCTCTATCTCAAAAGATGGCATGCCTCTAAATTTTAAAATACAAAAACAATGAAAGATTTTTCTTTGAAATTCATTTTTCCAAAAACTCGGATGTCACCTTTGTGCTCACACCATACATATATATAGTATCTTTAGTGATTTAGTGTATCTTTTGATAAAGAAAGGAGCCTGGGACCACAAAGCCCATTGACCTTGCCCTTCTCTGGGAAATGACACATTTAGCAGGGCATAACACCCAGACCTTCACTAACGAAAGTGACACCTTAGTTGCTTCACAAAACATAAGTAGTTTTACACTTCTACTTCTCTATCTCTTTAACTATTATATATATGGAATTGACCATGTTATGATAATTATATGTGCATGGAGAGTTGAACTAAGAAAGCACAACTACAGGAACACTAAGTAGCATTGATGCAAAGGGGGACATCCTGATAGGGCTATGGGCAATTAAGACAAGCACTGAGGCTGAGTAAAGGCCCAAGGTAGCAGTGTGGTTCTTTCCAAATTCTTCCCTAAATCAAAGAATCCTCCAATAGAGGACTTGGAAAAATGGAAAGAGAAAACCTTCAAGGAGTATACAAGAAGGTAAAGAACTATTTATATAAGGACATTTGAAGTGTCAAATGTCCACATCTGGATATTGTCTCTCGATCCCCATCTTACAATAGCTGTAATACTCCATTTATAGAAAAGGTTGAAGAGCAACTCTTCAAAATAGACATCAGGATCAAGGAGTTAGGTATTGACATGTTTACTTTTTCTATATTCAATTATTGAGTTCATTTATTCTTATGTATATATTATTTCTAATCATACAGCTAAGAACTATGTCACTATAACAACACTATGCAAGGTTCTTTTTATCACATTGCATAGCAAGTTGATGCATCCACACACTATGTGTATGCATTACTACCAATCTCCAGCCAAATGTTCCCTTATCAGTTCTATTAGAAGCAAACAATATACTATTAGGGATGCAATTGGATATCATGTAGCTTGGCCAAAGAAGTATATCAAACCAATGTTATATAAGGTATGTATATTGTGTCATAGCCTCAGTTTGAATAATACTTTTTAAGTTCTCAGCTAAAATTGCCCTGTCCTAGGTATTTATTTCTATTTTTACGATAAAATTGAATCTTTATGTCTCTCTTCTTACACACACACACACACACACACACATATTCATTACTAATTTATGGAACATTAAATCCACATTGTACTAATCAAGTGGAGGATCCACCTAAGACGCATCCATTCCTAAGGGATGTATAGACTAATCAATGAATGTAAGTATAAAGGCTGATGTGCATGATGACAACATAGTTGAGGTTCCAATCATGAATGTGAACCTCTTCACCATATGCAATATGGCTCAACTGGAATACACACACATCATTATTTATATTGGGAATGTCGTGTAACTGCTCTACTAAGAATCAAATTGACATTACATATTAATAAGATGTAATAAGTATTTCACATTAAGTTTTTACAAGTCTTTGTATGGTAACTTGCAAAGATTAGAGGTTAAGGACAATTACAAATTCCTCAACCTTGCTGTCATCTCTAGACCAAAGGAGTATTTGCCATTGAGAAACAAATAGAAGATATAATACCTAGGTTCTTGCATTGTGAGAAGGGGCAGGTTATTCTGATTCAAGCAATAATAGGTAAGTTATCACATGTCTTACTAAATTATATTATTTAATAAACATGAATATCTATATAAGTTAAGTTTTGTAAATTTTAATTGAATCAATGCATTTGTATGTCTAATTGGATGCTGCTAGCTTTAGATGTGCATGGTGGGCATTGTTAAGTGTTTAATTTTGTCTAAAAGACCCTTAGTTTAGCATTTAATTAGACCATCTAAGTCATTAATTTGGTAAATTTTGGATAAAATATAAAATATAGCTCAAATTGACCATCCAACCATAAATTATAAAAATTAATGGTCAAATGATCAATTGAGCTAAGTGGATGCTTAATGTATGGTTTAGATGAATCTAATCTAGTCTTTCGCTTTGCAAATCAAGTAAAAGAAGCATGGATGGATCAAATTTAATTTCAACGATGCAGATCAGTTTGAAGATCAATAAAGCAAGGGATGAAGGGTTCTTAAAAGAAGAAGAATTCTAAAAATAAGAGGAAATTATGGATGATATTTGCAAGTAAGAGAAAGTTCCTAAAAGGAAACCAACTACTAAAGGATAAGGAAAGAGGGGGCGGAGAATGAGGAAGGGGAGAAAGTTGTATAAAGAGGAACGTCGTGAGAGTTTGGGGGAGTTTGTTTTTTTTTGTTTGCCTTTACATTGCTTGCCTCTTTATTTCATTGTTTCATGTTCTTCTGTTCATTATTTTTGTTTCCCTTTAAGCATCAATAGTCTAAATTCTCCATAGCTCTCTTTCCCTCGTCTCCATGCTCAAATCTGACCCCCACCTATCTTTACGGCTCACCCTCCCATCTCTCAGCTTTCTCTTCTTACTTACTTAGTACTACCCAGATTTCCAACACCATGCCTCATCTCCTCTGGTTCTCTGTCCTAAGAGTAGTCAGCACCGCCCAGCACAACATGTAACAACTCGGGTTTTTGTAACATATTTTGTAATACATTTTTCAAAGGCAGAGCACCCTTAGTAAAAAAAAAAATTGCAAAACAAAATAGCAAAAATTCTTTTCTTTAAAACTTGTTTTGAAAAACTCAATTCATCACTTTATACATAACATAAGTAGAATTTTTGTATAAGATAAAATTTCATTGAAGGAATGTATTTTTATTAAATTCCAAAATCCATCCAATGGTTCATAGTACAGCCCGGTATCATTACAATACTTGTCCAAATTACATAATCCAAATTTCAAACCTCACCATACATTAAAAACTCTCAATAAAATACTATGCTCTCAAAATAAAAATACATGTCTTCAAGGGATATACCTTGATTGATTATTCTTCCAAATCTTCTTAAGTCTTGAGCTCTTACTTCTCCTTCTCTGTATCTAAGATATTGTAAACATTGAAACATTTACAATATCTCAACAAGCTAAGCTTGGTAGGAGATACAAAAATATACTACTTCACCAATATAAGAATACATACCTCAGTCATTATTCCATCATGGTTATCTACTCATGAGTTATCTCAACATAGAGTATATACATTATTTATGTAGTATATGATAAATTAGTTAAAATAGTAAATATTGCTCAAAACTTATTCCTTCCCTTGGCTATACTTCCACTTAGGAGATCAATATTTAGCCAATTCTCATACGAGGATTTTCTTTCCAAGAACTCATGTAGTGGCATCTCATCATGCCATGGCATTTCACTATGCCTATCATATGTGCATCATAATGCAAAATACATTAGGACTACTATACTGCAATCTCAATCCATACAGCACCCGGATAACTGCATGATAATCCACTGATACCAACTATGGAATAACAAAATCTAGGTTTGCATTGGGAGGAACCCTGGCTATCACAGTGGTAGCCATCCCATGATTGCCCCACCTGACATTTAGCCTGTCTTTGGGCATGATATCCATCATATAAGTTTCAGGAAGTGGGTGGTCAAACCCTCATAACTTTCTTAGCATAGCATCCCCAATCCTAGGACTACGTAAAACCAAATCACAAGCCACCCTGCTTGTATGTAAAATACATTGTACATATTAGATGATGTATCTATTTAACTAAAGCTGGAATATTCTCTATGCCTTATTCTTGGGGTTTCCTTAGTCTACACATCTCATTACTTTCACCTCATTTGATTAGATTATTAGATTGGATCATTTGAATTGGATCATGGGGTCGGATCATTAGTTGGATCATGTGAATAGATCATTATTATGCTAAGGTACCAAGTATACTTATATCACGAAGGTCTATAATTCCAGACAAAAGATGATGTATGCATACACATGAATCCTTAATACATTCTTGTATATCCACCTACCTCAAAGTGGTATCATGGTCTTGATTTATACATCTCAAGTGGTATTCACTCCAAATTGTCCATCATGATCTTGATTCATACATTTGTTATACCATACGTATAAAGTTATTCCTTTATACAAGTATTCCTTCTACATGCATCAAGGTTTAAAACCTTCTAAGTTCACAATCTACACTATAAGTAAAATCATACTACAATCTACATTATGTTTCTTTTCTTTTTGTTTGTGATCTTTCAAGATCTCTCTTGGATCTTATTTGATCTTCCTTATCTTATTTACAATTTTTATTAAGATTAGATAATTTACTAACCTTTTATGTTCTTATTATTATTACTCAACTAGTTAATGTTTTACTAGTTGAGGATAACTTTTCCATCCTAAGTCTAGACAACTTCTCTTATGTCAAATTGGCTAAGGCTTACTAGTTGAATGGCTAGAATACAAAATGGTTACTTCAATCCTCTTGTAAGGAAGCATTTAGACCTTACAAATGTCAATGGAAGGTAGAGGCCCTTGACCACCATGTTCAGCATTCACTAGGGTGACCGTAGCTCAACCTTTCATAAGGTTCCTATGAGCATTTCAACCCTAAGTACTCTTTCTAATTGATTTTAATTAAGTCCATGAACATTAAGATGTCATTCATGGAGTTTCATTATTCTCCTAATTTGGGCCAAGGAAATAATATTCCTTATATTATCCTACTAACTATAGCCCTTACTATCATTAAGTCCATGTCATTCATTACATGTAAATGTTCTTCAACTCTAATTTTATTTAATTACAATTTCAATGTAATTTTCATAACATAAGCATTAAAGCATAAATAAATAAATCTACAATTAAATCTACTAAGCAATAAAAGACATTCTATAATTCAAATGAAAATCTAACATGCCATAACTATTCATCATGATCCAATGGTCATTATTCATCTTTCATCTATTTTAGGGTTTAGATCTTGATCTTTTCATTTTCCTTTAGATCTAATACATTTTCTTGATGTGATTTCATTATTAAATCATTGATGCATATCATCAAATGATCTGATCTTTCTTGATCGGGTTATATTAAGAAGATCTTAGGTCATCTTATCCAATTTAAGGGCATAGATCTTAATCTATCCCAAATCATCATCATCCAGTCCATAAATCCATATGATATTAACTTCATATCATCATCTAAATACAACCACACTATCCAATTCTCCTTCATCAACTTGATCAAGGAGATTACCATTCATTTTTATGGATTTTACTAACTTTTAAGGCTACATCTCTTAAGATCTGCTAGTTCAATTACCCCATTTATTTAAGTTAGTATATTATTATATCATCATCCAACATGGTTTGAATGGTTTGATCATTCCAAATCTTGTAGATCAAGGATGTTAGTACACTTATCTACTTAAATTTAGAACATTTAATGAATTAAAATTATGCTTTTATTAGTTCAATAGGTTTTCCTCATCAAGAGGAATCCAACCCAACTTTCCAATATCAATTTGGAGTTAAATTGAGATCAGAATTGGGATTTTAAGATTTCAGCCTATTTTAAGGGCTGAAATTTGATCTTACTGTTGTGTTTAATTACTTGATCTAGAAGCCCAGAAATTTTATTGTGATCATGGTCCTTAAGGTTTTGGGACCTCATGAACCCATCCATCAGTTTAGATCTCAATTTTGAGATCATCTTGATCACGATCCAATATTGTTACTATGGATTTTTGTAATTATAACCAATTAATACAATTTTAAACATACATTTCATGAGTTCAGTACCTTAAACAAGTGATAAGGAATCTACAAAAGCTTTCAAATCTAAAATCAGAGCTATATTGAGCTCTTAATTGAAGAAATGAGTTTTCATTTCAAAACTAGACGGCCCAGATCAAATATGGGCTTATAGGTGCGGGGAAGACCAACAGCCCATGCCTGTTACACCCTATTTCAGGTAGTCGATGGAGGTGGCTATGGGTGAGACAGTCCAAATCTGGACTGTGGGATCACCCTTGGCTGGATCTCCTCGATCCTTGACTTTCAGTGGCCCAGATTTCATCTCCTGGGGTTTTGAGCCCTAGGAATCCATCCAACAGCTTAGAGATTTCATCTGAGATGGCCAAGATGGTGGATCTCAACCCTGTTGCCAAATCCATCGTCTTTGATGGATCAACGGCGGGGCAGATCCCTTGGGTGTCAGAAAACACCAAGGACATGCCATAATTGAAAGTAGAGAATGAAGGGGGCCTACCTGTGCCGGTCCGATGAAGGAATTTCACAGGAGGAGGGAGATATTTCATTGAAGAAAGAGATAAGAGCCCTGACCCCAACAATACCTTCAGTCCTTGATTTCTCTGGTTCCGTTGCTGGAGAAGGTCTGAGACTATGGCGCTTTTGAAGATCACCCTGTGCTGATGACATTCTATGGTGCAAGATCACCGTTTAACTACCAGATTGGCTAAGAAAATGCATAGAACTTTCCAGATATGGAATGAGTACCATGCTTGACTTTCATTTTGATTTTTCCAGAGATCTAGCTGTTGTATCATCATGAAATCTTAGGGGTTTTCTAGATCTCCTCATTCCAAATAGATCCACCAGTGGAGGTTAGATTCTCAAAAAGTGGAATTGGATGGCTAATTGGATTAGGGTTTCTTGGGGGGAAACCCTAGTTCATAGGGGCGATGCATCCCTGGACGCACCGAATGCAGACATGCGGTCGTTTGCCCTGGTGCGTCAGGGGACACGCCCATAGAGAATTAGAAAGAAAGAGAGAAAGAAAGAAAGAGCAATGGAGATTGGGGAGGATTTTAGAGTTGGGATTTTGGGGCATTCTAAGGGACCTTGTGAAGAACATTAAGAGAATTTTTGGGAATTTTATGAGCTATGTATAAGGATTTTTGGAATTTTTCATGATTACTTGTAATTATCATTTTTATTTCTTTTGATTATTAAATTGTCTTTCGATTCCCACTACCATCTCTTTCTTCACTAGCAGCTGGTAGTGATTTGACTCATAATGACTTGCTTTTTGGCCATTGGATCCCTTTGTGTGCTCCTTGTGGGCTCCACGGAGGTGTGAAAAGACTATTTTGCCTTTTTATGGAGAAAATTTTATTTTATTCTCCCGGACTCAGAATTGAGCATACTTAGTGGTGTTGGATTCGTATTTCTTAGGTCTCGGTTATTTGAAAAATTAACATTTTACTCTTTTATTCTTAAAAATAGAGAAAATTGAGGATTTTTCATCCGACTCAGAATTTGACGTGCTTACAATCATTCTGAAGGGTTCGTTGAGTATGTTTTCAATTATACATGTCTTATATCTTGATTCTATTTCTATGAGAAGTCAGTCTTAGTAACCCTAATATTCCAGCCTAATTTTTCTTTAAATTCTTAATTTCATTATTTATTCAATCTCCTTACAAAAGTTAGGGGTGTTACACAGCATGGTCGTGGACGACACCCAGATTTCTTCCACACACCAGACCAAAAGATACCCCAATTTCCCTATTGCTTTCTAGCACCAGCACCAGCACCAGCCAGGCATCATCTCCTTCTCTGCTCCACGCCATCCCCATCCTTGACATCCAGAAGCCTAGACGTCATCTCCACTCAGACTAGCACCTTTCCCACATGAGGTCATCATTTGCCCTTCCCTCCATCATGCCAGATGACCCCTAGAGTGTGCAACGTCCCATTCCTCTAGAGGTCACCTCCTTTGCCCAGTTTGGTCCACCACTCCATCTTTCCTTTCTTCTTCATCACCGCTCCACAACATCTTTGTCTTCCACCCAACAATCATTAGTCCAAGTGACCTCCAGAAGTCGTATGATGAAGCCCCTCTGTTCCATCATGCAAACCCAGGTACCAGCATCTTTTTCTCCAATCCCACTAGTATAGTCACTGGCCGGCTAGGAGAAGAAAACCCAGATCAAATTTTTTCCCCTCCTCTTCTTCCTCCTCTTTCTCTTCTCCTCTCCCTTTCCCCCATCTCCTCCAACTTATTCGTCAGGTTTCTCTTTTGATTTCACATTAAAAACCAGTTTTTAAATCAAATTTTGTTTTTACCCTTAGGTCTTTAGTTAAAATCTCATTTCTGTCCATTTGCTTTATTTACATATGTTTCTCATTTTATTCCACTTCTATTTTATTTGTCTTTTTCTTATCCAGGAACAATCTAAACCAAACCAGATCAATTAGGGTTTAACCCAATTAATCGATTAGCCTTAATCAACCAAGAATTGCTTGTTTCTCATCTGATTTTAAATTAACTTTATAGTTTCATTCTTAGGACACCTTTAGACTTAATTAACATCTCTAATCTGAAATCTGAAATCCAAAAATCAATTTGAGCTGTCCAATTCTCAAAATTACAATTTAGCAGAGATCTTTCTAATTTTGAGGAATCTAACAAATCCAAACAGTAGATCTCTAATCAAGGACATGATGAAGACATCTATGAAGGTTGATCAACCCTTAGAAGACCAGATTTGAAGATATTGAGTGAGATTAAGACAGGGAAGTAGTTTGTTTTTTTTCTTTTGGTTATTTAGTCTAATTTTCTTTATTTTGGAACTAGAAAGTTTGTAAATTTTAGAAGGTAAATTGATCTGAATTATGATTCCAATTCAAGTAATTTTAATTATTTCTTTTTAATTTTAGATAAGTAAATTTTATTAAAACTCCAAAATCATTAAAGTAAGTCCCTGAGGGATCGACCTGTACTTGCATTAGCTATACTACAATAGCCCGTGCACTTGTGAAAAATATCAACAAGTTTTTGGCACCATTGTGGAGGACTTGCAAAGGAGTTTTCATAAAATTTAATTAAAAATCCAAACAAATAAGCAAAAAATTCCAAAAAAAATTAAATTTTTTTAGGAATTACAATTTTAGCATTATAGGCAATTTTAGGTGTATTTTTCAAATTTCCTTTTAGGCCATAACCACCTTATTTCTTGAATTTGGTACTTATTTCTAATTTTTTTTAGGAAATTGGCAAGTGGATCTTCACCAAAATGGAATTTTTTCTACTTTCCTATAATAGACTTTATTTTTTTCTTTTGAGTGAATATTGTAGTGAGGATCCTTGTAAATTACAATTTTCATTTTAATTTAAGGGGTTGTATAATACAAGGCAAGTGTGGGGTAAGGTGGCCCATACTTGATCTTCATCAGAAACCTCATTGTAAGTTTTCTCACTCATTTATTTTGTAGATTAGGATTTTCATTTAGAGCAAATTTGTATTGTTTGGTAGTATAACTTATAAAGAAAGCATCTTTTATACTTGTTGCATTTTTAGGGTTTTGCATTAGTTTACTAATTTAATTGTATTCATAGGGCACGTTTAAGGCTTTAAGGTAATATATATGCTGATTGAACTGCCATGGAGTGTGGAATTTAATTAGTAAGGGTACCCTACTCCCACAAGATCGAGGGTGTATTTCATCACTACTCCCTGGCCGACCAAGGATAATCATCTCAAGCGTACTAACCTACCCTTTAAATCAAATTAAAATCAATCAGAAGAGACATATAGGGCCATCACATGCTCATAGAACCCTTATATTAAGACGTGATTTATTATCAATCTAGTGGCTTTTAAGCACTATGGTTATTGGGGGTTATCTAATAGAGCCTTGCTCTTCTCTCACTTCCTCTTGACATTTTTTGAGGCCTAAAAGCCTCCTTACATGAGGGTTGTATTAACCACCTTGCACAGAACCTAACTGGTAAGCAATAGTCAAATCTAAAGGAGAGGATGAGCCCTAGATTAGGCTAATTTAAAAGCATTGTCTCCACAAAATTTGATGAATGTCAAAATATTACTGCTTATTAGCCTCAAGGATTATATTGTGCCCTTTATTTTTGCATCATTCTAGGAAATTAGGTTGCATCATGTAGGTTAGTTTTTCCTCTTAAAAAGTAAAAAACTCAACGTTGTATATCCAATGGATGCACCTAATGCATTCACATACCCTTGTAATTTTTATTCTGAGATAAATTATCAAGACTATAATGGATAGGCTAGGCATCATGAACAACCATGGTCTCAAGATTACCAATATCAGGAAGAACCACAATGGTCTCACCCTGGTCAACACTACCATAATTATTCAGAATATCAGGGTCAACCAACATGTGTTCAACCTACTCAGTCCTTTTTCAATACCCCAATGCCACAGAAATACCAACCCTATGAATCATTTCCTCTATGGGATGAAGAACCACTATTAGAAGAAAATAAGCAGCATATTTGTGAAATAATAGAACAAGGCATGGCTGCTAAGAATACAGAATTAAAACAAATGATGGAGGATTTCATTGGGGAAATTAAGCAAGAGAGGGAGGAATTTGAGGAGACACTAAAACAAATTAGGGATAAAGAAGAGCCATTTATTCTTGACACTAGGATGGAAATTTCCTACGATCCTTATGAGCCATAAAGTCTACAACCATCCTTAGAAACCTCCAACTTAGATCTACTCGAGCCATGTCCTACTTCTTATGAGTATAATGAAGAGACTTCCATTGATGGAGAGAATAAGGATTTAGAAAAATCCAACCCCAATCCTCTGGATGCGTGTCCCACCTATTTTTATGACTTTGATGAAGACACATCTATTGAGGAGGTGCATGAGTTGTTCGATAATGTGCTTATGATGGACACTTCTTGATGGTAAGCTAGAGTAGATCATTTTATAAAGCATGAAATTCAAATTACGCTTTTCAATGTAGAAGATGTACCTAATTGGGATCTAGTAGCCTTATTTGAAGAAACATCATATGGTAATATAGGCCCAATTAATACCGTACCTGTGCTTATTAAATAGGAAGAAGCAAAGTCTGTTGATATGCATCAACCTACTCTAGGGTACATATCAGAAGATAACTAGGGTTTAAGCCAAACCTTGTCCCCGCCTCTAGTAATACAAGAACAACCTATTAGAGAATGACAGAGTTAGGTTATTACCCTAGTTCAGGACAATGATAGGGACAAGGAGAAAAAAGATAAAGTTAATAGAATGGTCATTATTATCCCTCAATTTGGTCAAGACAAGGACTATTTGTCACCATATGGTCTAAGGAAATACATGGTAGTTCATGCAATCATTGTGTTACCCTCACCTCAATTTTTGAGGTGGAGCAATCATATCACCACCTAAAATTTCAGGGCGGAGGCAATATATAGACAACCTCGAAATTCTGAAGTGACGTGAGAAATCTCATCATTTCATCTTATGGTTAGGATTAGGACAAATAAGCTAACCCAGTTAGCTCTAGGTTTAGAAAGTTAGGTTAGGTCATGTCTAACTGAAGACGTTAAACTTAGTGCTTACTAGGAGGCAACCCAAGAGTTTAGAGTCTACATTACTCAACTTCCATATAAAATCCTATGTTTTCAAATATTGGGGAAAATGTTTCATTTAGGTTGGGGGGTGGAGGTTCACATAGAGGTTTTGAATTTACTTGAGTTTTCTATAATAAAAAATTTGAAAAAAAAAGTTTTATTGTAGAGTTCCCTTACTATGATGAGAACTGGATGTTCAAAATTTAGTAACTCTATTGTCTTCACCTCTTAATGGGAATGCATATGATTAATTTTGCATATCATTCATGTGTTGAAGCATTTTATGAAATTTAACTCTCGGAAACCATTTCCACACAACACATAATCAAGACTAATATAGAGGTATGACTTAGAGACACTGAGAAAATCAATGGAGACCTATAACCTAGTGAGATTTTGAGACTATCTTCTTTTAGAGAGTTATAAGTAATTCCATAAATCCTTCAGTGTACACAACATTGTGTGATCCTATTATTATTGTTTTGGTTAAGCATCAAGAATAAATAGGAGTAATAGCTTTAATTTCAGAATTGAATCTGATAGGCTTTAGAAAACCTAGGAAATGATATAGGCTATCCTTGCTCAGCCCAGAGACATAAAGTCTACGCAATATATTATACCACTACTTAGCCCCTTTTGAGCCTATTAGTAAGCCTTTTCTTTCTTAACCCTATTTACCTTAACCTAAAATAACCCAGTAAAATAAATAACCACCACCCATTGTCAAAATGAGTGGAGTTGAAAAAGTTCAGAAATAGGACAAAAGTCAAAGAAGTGAGAAAAAGAGTAGTTGTCTTTCTTCTAAAGAAGAAAAAAACAAAAGTGTAAAAAAAACAAAAATTTGAAAAGAATGAAAAAGAAAGACCAAAATCTGAAAGAGAAATTCACTTCAAGTAAAACCCAAAAGACCTTTGCTTAGTTTTGAACCTTTAAAACTCCTTATACTCTTCTTTTCTTAATTTGTCCTAAGCTTACATTTCGTCCTAGTTAAAGGCCTATTGATCTTAGGTGGACATAGCCTTAAAGAGAAGATAAAAAGAAGGAATTAAGGTAAAAGAACCCTAATATTCTTGGTGATAACATCCACTCTTATGGAGCATTTGCCTTTGTCTCATGAGCATTCAAAAGAATTATGTGAACCATTTGCTCTTTAGATTCGGTCACATAATAAGAGAAATATGTTTAAACCCCTTATCTGAAAGTTTCAATTCTGAGCATATACGTGAGAGGATTTGAGGTCAAGACATTTCCAATGAAATTTAAGCATATCTAGTTAGAAGTCAAGATTTACATGGCTATACATACATATATGCACTCTGAGAAATAACTCAAATAAAATATCTTTAATATGTGTATGGTTTGTAAAATTGTCAAATCCTCTTCATTAAGTTGTGAAAAACTAGTAAATTGCTAATGAACGAGGATTCTTTGAGCTAAAATAGGGAACTTAGTATTGAATTTTGTAGGTAAATTCACTGCAAACCCTCATGAGGCCTATCTTGTCCATTAAGGGTAAATTAGGGGTTCAAGGGCTTGTTGCATATGCTAAATGCAATCGTGAGTACCTACGAAAGTTGAACATTGTATCAGTTTTTGTAAAATAGTTTTCTGCATGTTTTGCGCAGGACTAGCAAAATGTTGGTTGGGAGGTGTGTTAAGTTTTTAAGTTTGGCTAAAAGACCCCTAATTTAGCATTTAATTAGACCATCTAACTCATTAATTTGGTAAATTTTGGATAAAATATAAAATTTAGCTCAAATTGATCATCCAACCGTCAATTGCCAAAATTAACAGTTAGATGATCAATTGAGCTAAGTGGATGCTTAATGTATGGTTTAGATGAATCTAATCTAGTCTTTAACCATGCATATCAAGTAAAAGAGGCATGGATGGATCATATTTAATTTCAATGATGCAGATTAGTTTGAAGATCAATAAGGCAAGGGATGAAGGGTTCCTAAAAGAAGATGAATTCTAAAAAGAAGACGAAATTATGGATGAGATTTGCAAGAAAGAGAAAGTTCCTAAGAGGAAACCAACTACTAGAGGATAAGGAAAGAGGGGTAGAAGAATTAGAAAGTGGGAAAAGTTGTATAAAGAGGAACACCATGAGAGTTTGGGGGAGTTTGTTTTTTTTTTATTTTTCTTTACTTTGCTTACCTCTTTATTTCATTGTTTCATGTTCTTCTATTCATTGTTTTTGTTTGCCTTTAAGCATCAACAGTCTAAATTCTCCATGGCTCTCTTTCCCTCATCTCCATCCTCAAATCTGAGCCCCACCTATCTCTACACCTCACCCTCCTATCTCTTAACTTTCTCTTCTCACTTGCTCAGTACTACCCATTGCTTTACAGTACCAGCACCAACCAAGCGTCGTCTCCACTCAGATCAACACCTTTTCCACATGAGGTAGTCATTTGCCCTTGACTCCATCGCGCTAGACAACGCCCCATTCCTCCAGCGGCCACCTCCTCTGCCCAGTTTGGTCCATTGCTCCATCTTTGCTTTCTTCTTCATCTCTGCTCCATGGCATCTTTGTCTTCCCCCTGCAATCACTAGTCCAGGCGACCTCCTAAAGCCATGCAACGAAGCCCCTTTGCTCCATCATGCAAACCCAGGCACCAGCATCTTTTTTCTCCAATCCCATCGATATAGTCACCAGCCGGCTAAGAGAAGTAAATCTAGATCGGATTTTCTCCCTCCTCTTCTTCCTCCTCTCTCTCTTCTCCTCTCCCTTTCTCCCTTCTCCTCTGCCTTCTTTGTCGGTTTTCTCTTTTGATTTCTCATTAAAAACTAGTTTTTTAATCAAATTCCATTTTTAGCCTTAGGTCTTTAATTAAAATCTCATTTTTGTCCTTTTTCTTTATTTACATATGTGTCCCATTTTATTCTAGTTCTATTTTATCTTTTTTTTTCTTATCCAGGAACAATCTACTCCAAACCAGATCAATTAAGGTTTAACCCAATGAACGGGTTAGCCTTAATCAACCAAGAATTGCTTGTTTCTCATCTCTTTCAAATTTGATTTCAAATTAACTTTATACTTCATTCTTAAGACATCTCTAGACTTAATTAATGTCTCTGATCTTTGATCTAAAATGCACAAATCAATCTGAGCCGTCCAATTCTCAAAATCACAATTTGGCCCAGATCTTTCTAATTTTGAGGACTCTAACAAATCCAACCAGTAGATCTCTAATCAAGGACATGATGAAGACATCTATGAAGGGTGATCAACCCTTAGAAGACTAGATTTGAAGATATTGACAGAGATTGAGCTAGGAAAGTAGTTTTTTTTTTTGTTATTTAGTCTGATTTTCTTTATTCTAGAATTGGAAAGTCATTAAATTTTAGAAGTTCAATTGATTTAAATTCTGATTCCAATTCTAGTAATTTTAATTATTTATTTTTCATTTTAAATAAATAAATTTTATTAAAACTCTAAAATCATTAAAGCAAGTCCTTGTGGGATCGACCCATACTTGCATTAGCTATACCATAATAGCTCGTGCACTTGCGAAAAACATCAACAGGTATGCTTTTTTTTTTATTCTTGTGGATCGCACATTCGAGGCCTATTGATAGAAATCATAAAAAAACGTAAGTGTATATTATTTCATTCATTATAATAATTGGACAACTAATAATTATACTATTATTCACATCTAATTCTTTTCACTTATACACGTGCAATGCATGGTATAAATGAGTTGAAATGGAAGATAGTAATCATCCAGCAAAACTTAGTTCTTTAGTATAATTTATTACCTAAAGTTACAAATTGATATGAAATTTGAACCTTTTTAGTTATGTTTGTTATGCAGTATCATAAATAACAATCTAGTTAGGAGTGTGGGTATTATGTTATTAGATACATGAGAACCCACATTCGTAAAGGATTTATGATATCACAATCGAAAAAGTAAGACAATTAATTTATTGATAACCATTCTTACAGTTTTCTACATTTCCTAAATCACTCTAAGATTGAATATCTTAACTGATTTAATATATTGTTGTCTTATAGGCTGATCAAGGAAGCAAAAGTTATTCCCAATTAGATCTAAATTAAATCAAAATGGAATGGACTAAATATCTTTCCACTTTTAATTTTGTAGATCATTAATGTTATTGAATGTAAACATTTTAATTAATGAAATACAAAACAAAATTCATTTATCTGGATGTCTTCCTTTTTTTTTTTTATTATTAAAGTTTGTGTTGGTTTCTTTATTTCAATGAGGTGTGTATGGAGAAGTGTGAATGTATGGGTATTTTTTTTCTTTATTTTAGTGAATGTACTTATGGAGAAGTTCAATGTGGAATATTGGAAGTGAATGTATATTGTAGAATGATTGTAGCCCATAGAAATGAAGTAAATGTGTTCTTTTGTCTAATGATAGCTATTGAATCTATTTTGAACTATAGAAACTGCAAGAAAAATGTACAAATAGTAACCAACAAAAGAATATAGAAATTATTCAAGAAGTATGTAAAAAGAAAATGGTTTTAAAAGAACCTTCTTATATTTATATATCACAAAGATGTTTTTTGAAAAACTACCTTATATTAAATATAATATAAGATGGTTTAAAAATAAGCTTCTTACAAAATTTGGATAGTAGAAGACTGGTTTTTCAAAAATCATCTTATATTATCCAAATTTTATAATACAATTATTTTTAATCGTCTTATATTTAAGAAAATATGAGATGGATTTTGAAACCATCTTATATTTATCTTTATTTTATAAGACACTAGGTATAAGATAATTTTTTCATCATCTTGTATATACATTTTTAACCATCTTAAAAACCACTTGCTATAGTGATTTGAAGGATAGTTTCCAAAAAACTATCTCATTTAGCTTGAAATATAATACATTTATCTAAAATAGTCTTATTTTAAGCAGATAAACTAAGATAGATATGAAAAACCATCTTAAGCCAGTTTTTAAAAATTGTCTTATATAAATATTTTATAAGATGATTTTTCAAAAACTATTCTATAATGTCAAGTTTTATAAGATAGCTTTTAGAAACCATCTTTTATTATTTTTAAAAAGACAGTTGTATTTAAACTATCTTTTTTTTCATATTATAAAACCCCAATTTTAGTAGTGATACTTTGTCTCCACACCCTTATATTTAGACTCTTGAAGTGGTTAAAGAAAAACCCATATTTTTACACTGTTCTAAATCAAAACTAGGCTATCATCTTTCTCCTAGAAATCCCAAGTCTTATTCCATAGTTGAACATACAACACTATAAGTTTACAAGTCCATTCCTATAAATATAGGCAAATTTAAATAAAGACTGATGTGGTCAAATAACAAAATGATTTACACTACTTACATCAACATCACTGGCTCGCATTGCTACAACCCACGTCGAAAATCCTCCCAACTACAGACTGCTTACTCCCAATCACTACTTTGAATCTCAGATATTATAAACACTACAATATCTCAACAAGCTATGCTCTTGTACGTGTTTAACATCACATTTAGCAATTTTCATAATTTTGAATGAAAATAGAATTTTGCACCGGAATGCAATTACAATATCATAAATCATTCATAAAATAATTCCTAAAGAGCATGATTCCATCATGAGATTATAAACAAAAGGGAATTTTAATATAGTCATGTCTTATGTAGAAGTAGATATATCCATATACAATTTAAGTAAGAAATTACAACAAATCCATGCCAATGCTATGCTTACTCTTTACAAAACCATCTCTAATAAGTAATCACACATCCAAGGAGTCAAAATCTCATAAAACACTTAATCAAGTGTGAAATGCAATCATCGGTGGAGATACCCTATATCACAGGGTCTCACAAGTGCCTCAACCACTTGTAATATAGTCATGAGTACTCATACCAACATCCATGCATTGTCATGTTATATATCAACACATGTGCTATCACTCAATTGTGCTAATAGCACTATGCCTCCTCAAAATAAACATAGGTGCTATTACTTGGTCATGATCATAGCACCATGTTTCTTAAAAACACATAGACCATTATGTATCCAAAACCCATACCCTTTCTGTTTGCGTGCTCAGCAGCCAATACTATAGCTGGGAGACTATTGTCCACCACCATGGGAGAGTTCAAACCCCCAAGGTGTATCATTCCCATGGTAACATCAGGTATTCAAATTTCAAAGAGTGGGTGGCCAATCCATCTACCCTCATAACATAGTGCCCATACGCAAAAACATCTGTCTAAACAAATCCATGGAAAACAAGGTGATAAATATGGTAATTGCATACCTAATGCCACTTATCAGTCGTATCCTATGACACCCTGGGTGTTACACAATATATAAATACCAATTTATAAAAAGTTGGGATCGCTGGTTAAATTTTGAATTTTAGAATAGACTGAAAACAAAAACTATAAATAAAAATTGTTCATTTCAAAACTTCAGGATTCATACAACCACAAAATCATGAATTTAATGGTGAAATGATATTCCCATTTCTATAAAAAATTCAACAGAGTTTACTTTATATTTTGGACCAATGTATTTAACACATGTGATAAACACAATAAATATAAACACAATCTGGGAGACTCAACCCCCATATCCATCCATCCAAATCATACATATTTTGATATGATCATATACCTCAATGGTAGAATAAAAATCAAAACGAAATGATGACACCCCAAAGTTTGTCCATACATAGGCATGTCATCCAATCAGATGATATGTATGCATCCATGTCACAAAAGTGTACACCATACACGTATACAGTCCATAAATAAATAATATCCTAGGTAATATTTTGAACAAACCATATGCATCATTGAAATCTCCTCTATGCACCATTGAAGGCCACAAAAGCCCTTGCCTGCTATATTTGCATGCCATATATGATGTCTATCTCTATATCTAAGGCATTGTAAAAACATAACAATGCCTCAGCAACCTATGCTTGTATAGGTGACAACAATAATAATAGTATTTTATAAATATTTAATACAACATGAAATGGTCACGCACCAAATCTCAAGGCATGTGATAAATATCTTCCTCATAGAAAACAGTTGTAGCATGGTATCAAATGTGAGAGTAAATAGTATTGAAGTATAGCATAATTAGGAACCAAAATTAACTAATCAGTGGTAATAGCCAAAGCATCAAAGCTTATAATGATGCTAAAAATAAGGCAATGCATCCAAGTCACCTGTATGTTTCCAAAACATGCTAAGTGAACAAAGCCCCTCAGGCTCGTCAAAATGTCAATATCAAATCAATGTAACTCACACCAACTGCATGTCTAAAAACATAGCAAATAAATTGGGCTTCTAAGGTTCATAAATATGCTAAAAACACATCAATACAAAGCATCAAAAGCTTGAAGAATATATTAATAAATGTGCAAGTCATCAATAAGGGCACCCTCATAGACAAGTCCCAAGAATGTAAAAAAATCATATCAAATCCCTAGTCATGAGTACTCATACCACTCTTCCATACGTCATCATGCAGTGGGTCCATCCTAGGGTATTCACTGTGCAATATGATAAAAATCCATCATTAATAAACAACATGGACCACTCTGCATCTGTAACTTGGGTCCAATTCGTTTACATGCTCAACTGCCAATACCATATCAAGGAGACTAAGATCCACACCACATGGGGATGTGAGTCATGCCATGTGGGGCCTTTTGTGATACCCACACTAAAAAAAGTCAATCATGTTGTAACAGGTATCTAAACTTTAGAGAGTGGTGGGTTAACCCTACTACTCTCTTAGCACAGTGTCCACTAGAAGAAACACTTGTCATAAATTCACAAAACACAAAAATCACACATCCCATTGTTGATAAAATGAATATACAATCCTTTAGTGAAATCATAAAAACTAGGAACACTTGTGGCTCACCATCCCAAGGCACTGCCCTCATCCTGGGGTTAGCCTCTCAAGGACTAGCCAACAAGCCTCCTCCACCAAGTCCTTGGTAAAACAAGCGATAAAATATGGCGTCCACATGCCTCAATATAGAATAGTAAAACAGAATCATGTATTTTTACTACCGCATATAAAATATGACTTATCATAGTCTCATGCGTCTGTAGAACAATAGTAATCAATGAAATCATGCATTTGGGCATCAGTCATAAATAAGATGGAACTTTTGATAAGAATCATAGTGTAATAATATATGCATGGAACTCATTCATAAATAGTAAGCTAATGCGATGAAAATATCATCATCATCAAGACCTTATCCCAATTAGGGGTCGGTCACGTGAATCTTATTCCTCCATTCCACTCTATTAAATACCATGGCTTCATTTAGTCCCAAAGTTTTTAAATCTTTCCTCATCACTTCTATCCACGTTCTTTGGGGCCTTCCCCTTGCCCTTTTAGAACCTTCATTGCCTCACTCCTTCTAACCGATGCCGTTGTTGGTCTCCTTGAAATATGTCCAAACTATCTAAGTCTAATCTCCCTCATCTTGTTACCTATTGGTGCTACCCCTAAATTTCCTCTAATATTTTCATTTCTAATTCTATCCTTTCTTGTCTTACCACTCATCCATCTCAACATCCTCATTTCTGCGATGCTCATCCTATGAGTATCTCATATGATGTTCCTTAATTGCCCAACACTCTGATCCATAGAGCATGGGTGGCCTTATGGCCAATCACACAAAACTTCATATGCACATCTCCATTTGTTCCAACCCGATTGGATTCTCTAGGTAACCTCCCTCTCAATCTCTCCACTCTCATGAATCATTGATCCTAAGTACTGAAAGTGGTCTTTTACAGGGACTTCTTGGTTATCAATCTTGACTGGTGTTTCACTCCTACTCTCCTTGCTAAAATTACATTCCATATATTCTGTCTTAGTTCAGCTAATTTTAAATCCTTTAGATTCTAATGCTACTCTCCATAACGCTAGCTTTGTGTTTACACTCTCCCTTGTCTCATCAAGTAAGACTATATCATCTGCAAATAGCATGCACCAGGGAATCTGCTCATGCAGATGTTTTGTTAACTCATCCATAACTAATGCAAAAAGGTATGGACTCAATGCAAATCCTTGGTGCAATCCTATAGTGACAGGGAAATCACCTGTCACACCACTAGTGGTCTTAACATTTGTTACCGGTCCCTCATACATATCTTTAATTATGTTTATATACCCCTGAGAAACCCCTTTATCACCCAACACCCTCCATATTAACTCTCTAGGGACTCTATCATAAGCTTTCTCTAAGTCGATAAAGACCATGTGGAGGTCTTTCCTCCTCTCCCTATAGTTCTCTACTAATTGTCTTAGTAAGAAAATAGCTTCCATGGTAGACCTCCCAGGCATGAAAGCAAACTGATTCTCCAATACACTTGTTTCATGTCGTAGCCTCCTCTCAATCACTCTTTCAAAAAGTTTCATAGTGTGGCTCATAAGTTTGATCCCTTGATAATTAGTGCAGCTCTGTATGTCTCCTTTATTCTTATAAATTAGTACAATAGAGCTTTTCCTCCACTCATGTGACGACCTGAGTTTTTATATGATGCAAATTTGATAAAAAGGCGAGATCTCGTGTTTTATAAATATGAAATGCATGAAATTCTTTTTCTTTTTGGAAAACAATCTTTCATAAAAACCCTAAGTGTCAAAACACATTTTCAAATTATCTAACCATGGCATAGTTTTAAATTAACATTATTCCCAAGAAAGTGTTAGTCATAGCCTCAGCTATAGAGAGTAACTACAATCAAGTAACATTGAAAGATAAGATAGGGGTTTACTTACTTGCACTTAGTCTGGGTGTCTTCTGTCACAAGCGTTCCTTGTCCTTAAGTGTTTACTTTGTGTCTGAAAAATGTTGAGGATTGGGTGAGTATATACTATACTCAGTAGGAGTCCATCACTACTAGTTTTACAATGCATGCTATGTTTAAAATCATATGCTCTTTCAAAACATGTGCATGTTTGAACACTCGTGTTCAATATCGAGATTAAAAACCATTGTCAAATTAGAATACTAACGACTTAAAGGATCACATAATCCAAATCAAAAGTATCGTATATATCATAATATAATGATATGCATAAGATGCTCAATTGAATCCAACTCATGGATATCTAGCATGGTATGGTCGACCAACCTCATATCATGTCATATGCAATGCAAGTAAGTCCACGAAACCATAGGGCCCAACTATGCCCACGACCTCGCCGCCGTGTGGTCCCCGGGTACCTAGGGACACAGCGTCATAGCCTCCACGGGGCATATGACACATCGACCCAGTGCCGTGACACCAGTGGTAGCCCCCTGTACCACATGCAGTCGACGTAGGGACATGCCCTTTTTGGGCGTGGTACCCAATCCACCTAGTAGTGGTAGAGGCTAGGAGGCCACCCCAACTTCTCGGCATAGCGCCCACGAGCTTACTAGCCCAAATCATATACGATCAAACAAGCAAAAACATCTCTTTTCCAAAACCTGTCCTCTTTGGGTCCCTCACAATCTGCCTGGCCCTCACAACTGCCTACCCAATGTCTTTTGGGCACTCCAGCGTCTTTTGGTAACTCTCAAGGACATGCAATTTTTCAAGAACTCAATGCTCACAAATCATGCAATATATGCAATTGTTTGTATTTGTCATATGCATACTGAATTCGTTTATAAGCTAATCAAGTCATAAAATAAGTCATGGTAAACAAATCATATAACTTATACATTAAACACATGCAATCTCAAACAATCATGGCTCTTTTTAAAAGTCTAGTAGTGATAGAGCACCTACCTGGCTAGGTCGCGCTAATCCCCTTGTCCTTGTATGCTCCTGAACATGGTTTAGGGGAACAAGGTTAGTTTGGCCTATCTTTTATAGGTTTTAGAGTGGTTGGTCTTACTACTTAGGCATTAAGGGTTCATCCCTATGCCTATGGGTGTCCTAAGGTCCTAATTGGGCCTTGGTATCATCAAGTTTACAAAGATATAGTGGCCCCGCGCCACTATCATAGTTTAAGGGTCGTGCCCACCTTAGATTAGGCCTTAATCAAGTATTTTATAGTTTGGGTGTGTCCGCGTCGTCGACATGGACACAACGCCTTTCGTGGCGCCTCAATTGGAGCTCTAGATCTCAAGTTATAAGCCTTTTAGTATCACATGTACATAAAAGGTCAAACCAAGTGAGGTGGAAGCCTGGGACGCTAACGCGTCCCATGTCAGCGGCAGGTGCCTCAGCGGGCGCGTCTACAGACGCACCCTGCTTCTGCCCGGCTTTTTCATTTGCGGGCGCATCCGTCTAGTTCTCTCAATGCATAGAACGCGTTTCATTCGTTGGGGGACCCTGTCAAACCAGTGCGGCCCAAGGATCATCCCTGGGTCCCTTGTGACTCTCCAAGGCCTGTTTTTGCATGATTTTTCATGCAAAAACTTAGGGAAACTTAGCCTAGGACTAATGGGAAGATGGGTTTGGAGGGATTTTGGGCATACTTGGCTCGTTGCTGGGTTTTTCTCCATGTTTCTCCTCTTGGTTGCTTCTCCAAAATGGGTTTTTCTGAAGCTTTTGGGCTGCCATTAGAGGTGCCCAAGAGCTCTATTTATAGAGCTATAAGAGGGTTCTAGAGGGGGCTCTCACCGCCCTTGAATGGCGGTGGAGAAACCTCCAGAATGACGGTGATTTCTCCTCCAAACACAACTGTTCTAGAACCCTCTAGGAGGTTGAAGAAAGGGGGTGCCCGTATCAAAACGGGCCCCTGTGTTTTTCAGGCTAAATCCGTTTTTTAATCAAAATTACATTTTTGCCCCTGAACTTCAAAGGGCCATAACTTGCTCATTTTAACTCCGTTTTGGGTGATTTTGGTCTTGTTTGATTCCTTTTTCCGAGACGCACCTAATGGTACCAATTTCAGGACCAAATTTTTGGGGTCAGTTAGGGTGAATAGTGAAATGACCAAAATACCCTTATCTTCAAAAACTGAACTTTTCATTGCTAACTTGGGATTTTAATGTTACAAAATTGGAGTCATTACAACTCATCAAGCAAGTTATTTGATTTTATAATCATGTTAAACAACTTGGTCAACCAACCTACCCCAATATCTCCCATATGCTTCCAAACCTCTATTGGGATACCATCGGGCCCCATGGCCTTTCTTGATTTCATCTTTTTCAAAGGCTCTTTTACTTCAGGTACTCTAATCCTATGTTCATATCTATAATATCTAGTGTTATTCAGATTTATAGTATTTTCAATCCCTATATTCTCAGAGCCATTGTCATTTAACAATTTTTGAAAGTATGTTTCCCACCTTTGTTTGATCTCATCATCTTTGACTAATACCCTTTGATCATCACTTCTAATGCACCGAACATGATCTAAATCCTTACCCTTCTATTTTCTTACTTTTGTAAGTTTAAATACATCTTGCTCACCTTCTCTTGTTCCTAGTCTATTATAGAGCTCATCATATGTTTTAAGTTTAGCCTCACTTACTATTCTCTTAGAAACTTTTTTAGCATTCTTATATCATTCATAGTTTTCATTATTTTTAGTCTTTTTTCGTGCTTTAAAACATATCCATTTTTCTTTAATAACTTTTTCATTGTTTCACTCCACCAGCATGTTTCCTTTACTAATTGCCTTTTACCTTGAGATACTCCTAAGACATCTTTCACCACTTTCTTAATGGACTCAGCAATATTAATCCACCTGGTATTTACTTCTATTTCATAGTTCCAAATTCCTTCTACCATCAACTTATTTGTGAATGAGGTTATTTTCTCTCCTTTTAAGTTCCACAACTTAATTTTTGGATACCTATTAAGTTCATTTCCTTTCTTCTATCTTTTGATATGGATATCTATAACCATTAACCTATGTTGTGAGGTTAAACTCTCATTGAGTATCACCTTACAATCCTTACATATAGATCATTCATTATTTGTAAGTAGAAAAAAAGTCTATTTGGCTTTTATGAACTCCACTTTTAAAGGTTATTAAGTGTTCATCCCTCTTCTTAAAGAGTGTATTTGTAATGGATAGGTTATATGACAAAGCAAAATCGAGGATATTCTCCCCCATCTCATTTTGTTCACCTATACCATACGCTCCGTGTATTCTATCATATCCTTCCTTATCTTCTCCTACATGGCCATTTAAGTTTGCTCTTATAAATATCCCCTCAGTGTTGGGAATTTCTTACATGACTCTCTCCATATCTTCCCAAAATTGTCTCTTGATTAGATCTTGCAACCCTACTTGTGGTGCGTATGCACTTATAACATTTATAATCTGCTCTCCTAGAATAAGTTTTATTATTATAATTCTATCACTAATTCTTTTAACGTCCGCATCTTTATCCTTTAATTCCTTAGCCACTATTATTCCTACGCCATTTCTGTTATTTTCTTTTCCTATATACCATAATTTATACCCATCTATTTCTTTGCTTTAGCCCCTTTCCACTTGGTTTCTTGGATACAAGTGATGTTGACTCATCTACATTTCATGGCGTCTACTAACTCCAAACTCTTACTTGTCAATGTTCCTATATTCCATGTCGAGATACGAATCTTATGTTATGGAGATATCCTATTTACTATTGCCTTTCTCAACCTCCATGGCATGAACCCATGTCCACTTTTCACTGCACCTGGCTTCTGATGCAGCACGTCACTTCTAAGGGGACGCTCTAGTAGCCCTTGCCCATTTTTCACTACACCCGGGATTCGATGTGGCGCGTCGCTTCTAGGAGAATGCCCTAGCAACCATTACCTATTTTTCACCACACTCAGGATCCGATGTAGCACTTCACTTATGGGGAACACCCTAGTTTGAGGGAATGTAAGTCAAAATAGAAACATGCCCATTATTTATTGTCATTACCTACCTTGCACATTTACCTCTCAAGTCATAATTCGACTCCATTCTAAATTAGTCCACCTCAATATTACTACTTGGATATATATCACATCCAAGTCTAACTTAGAATCCATGTTATCTATTTAAGTTGGATTATAAGTTATAAAACAAATATTATATTTTTATATAATAATATACTATGTTTTAATATGATCCAATGATTTGCGATGATGGGATCTCAAGTTGAGGCCAACCCCAGTTGGTTGATAATCCAAAGCACAATGAATTGGGCCCACCAATAATGATTCAATTCATTCCTTAATCATATCATAGCATATTCCTAAGAGATCATACTCATACCATGTCAATTTCAGTTAATTTATCATTTAACCACTAATCGGGTATGTTTATATGTAATTCATACTTGGCTTTAGCTAATTACAGCCAAAATAAGGAAATTAAGTGGTTAAGATGATAATCTTACCTTTCATAGGTCAATATGAAGGATATCCAGCTATCTGTGTTGCCAGATCATCAACTGATCATCTAAAAGATACCTAATCTCTACTATCCATAATGATCTGGCCACGATCATCCACCAAATCATCCCAGATCAAAGAATAAATAGTAACTTTGGCTAAATAATCACAGTGAATCATTTGAATAGTATTGATCATCGAATTTGATCCAATTTCATACATGAATCCTAAGTTGATCTTAGCCATTGATCATGATAGGCTAGATCATCTCAAAAATGCTCCAAATCTAAGATATCTCATTTGGATCTTGATCTATGCATTATGTGGATTACAATGGACTATTCAGATTGTAAAATAAGGTTAGATCATCACAAATTAGATGATCCAACATCCTATCAAAGGTCTAATCAATCAACATTTAGATCTTCTCTAATTGACAAACGAAATATTGGATTTTGTCTGTAACACCGAGGTAAACATAGGAATGGTTTAGATCATCCAATCTATCTCTAAATTTTTTTGGCTAAGTCGTGTACCCACATCATTGTCCCTCTTCAAATTTTCAAGGGAAACATCGTAAGATTGGAAAGGGAGTTTAAGGCTTTTGCTCCTCTTACCTTTTTGAAGAAGATGAATGGCTCAGATCATTAATCTAAGTCATCATTTTCTCCATCAAATTCAATGTCTCTAACCAAGTTCAGCCATCAAATCTCTAGTGAACTATGGCCGAATCAACAAAATGGATGATGTATCTTGATCGCCTCTCCACACTGAGAAAGATGGTCAACTCGGATCATCGATACGAGCCGCCGTTTTCTCTGGCAGCATTGTCTTCCCCACATGCACTTTCTCCTCTGTTTTCTCCTCCTCGCCAGCTTCAACCATCGTTTCTCGGCATCTAGCCTTCCCCCATACTCTCTCTATCTCCTCTCTCCCTTCTCCCCCTCTCTTTCTTCCACTCTTCTTTTTCTCCCTTCCTTTCTTCTACTCCTCCCCTTTTTTTTCTTCTTTTCATCTTAGTTACGTTGACTAATTATAATCGACTAACTTAAAGGGGAGGGGTGTTAATATCAAAATCAACCCCTCCCTTTAAGTTAACATCTTTCTTTACAAAAATGTCATTATATTTAATTTATTATAACTTCTCCATCCGAGGTCTGATTTCAATGTTCTTTATGCCATTAGAACCATCTTGATGGTTACATTCCAAATTTGATGGTTCAAGTTCCAATTTTAAGTTTTCAATGGGGTCACTTTTTTGGAATTCAATTTTTCACGAAATTCAATTTCTGATTCTTTTACCAATTAAATTATAATATAAATACTGAAAGATGACTCAAAATTGAAGGTTGTTACATTCTTTCCCCTTATAGGAATTTCATCCTCGAAATTCTTTTCATGTTATCTTTCGAACAATTGTAGAAACATCCTCATCTCACAAGGTAGGCAAATCATGCCAATCGTCCCCAAAATAGATTAACTCATAGAGCAGGCAAATTGATGCTGAGTCAAAATAGAGCATGTTATAAATACTCATGACATAACTAACTTATTAGAACACTTCAAGGACTAAATCCATTTACGTACAACATTCGTACAGGTAAAATCACCTTATCAATAAGAATTGAAGCATCTCAGCTCACCAGTAGGAAAATCTATGCCAAATCTATATCAGAGCGTATCAGCTCACCATAAGCAAATCAATACTAAATCTGAATAAGAGCACATCAGCTCACTATAAGTAAATCTATGCCAAATCAAGTTAGAGCATACTAGCTCAGTATTAGGCAATCTATGCCAAATCTCAACACACACAATCATCTCAGTCCAAATCACTACCATGACTTAAGCACCCAAAAGCCTGTCAATGCCTCTTGCACCTACGCCCTATGGCCACTCACAAGTATGGATCGAAAATCAAATTTTGGTTGCACATAAGAAATAATCTTTTACAAACACACATCACTATCATACCTTTCATCTAGTGAGAAATCAAGTTTAACTATGTATTATAAAAACAGCAATTACCATAAATTTATACCACTGCTATCTTGGATCTCAATAAACCAATAATAGCAATTCACAAGACTAAGGAATCTATAAATCTCAGTCACCAATTTGGCTAATCTTAGTCCATCATTGTCTCAACCTTTGCTAAGTTAACTGCCTCTTAGTAAATTGAGATGTCATTGTCAAAGAAATTCACTTTCTCCAACCATAACTCATACTTACAAATATTCGCAAACAAGTGATGAATCTATAAGATATTCAAAAAAATGCATAAGGATTCCTTATGCTCCTCTATACTCGCGAAGGATGCAAGAATGTCATCTACCAACATTATCATGACTCCTCTAAGTAACATTTGAAAACTTGGTCCATCATATCTAGAAATACTATCAGTGCATTAGTCCCACCAATTGGTATCATGCAGAACTCATAACAATCATAACGAGTCCTAAAAACCATCTTAAAGACATTTTCCTCCACATCCTCATCTAGTAACAACCATACTTCATATCAATCTCCAGAGTGACATGAACTATCCAAAGCTAATCAAATAGATCATCAATACATGATAGAGGATATTAGTTCTTCACCATGGTGCTATTTAACAAGCGATAATCTATGCATAGCAACAAAGATTTGTCTCCCTTTCTCATGAAGAGCACTAGTGCACTCTATGAAGACCCATTAGGTCTAGTAACCCTTTGTCAAGTAACTCTTTTAGTTGAAACTCCTCTTAGTTCAAATTGGCCATCCCAAATGTCATTCTAAGGACGAGCGATGTACTTGGTACCAAGTCCATTGTGAAATCAATCTTCTAAGATAGTAGTCCAAGAAGATCCTCAAGAAAGACTATGAACTCTCGTGCATTATCTATGTGGCTCAATCTATGTTTGCTCTCTATCCTCTACTATTGCACTAATAATGAGGATTCAACACTCTCTATAAAGGTAAAGCACTACCTTCAAGGCAAAGATAACACAAAACCTTGATGATGCTCTCCTTACACAAGAACGAGGTCATCGAGCATCTAGTACACTAAAAGTAACCTTCTTCTCACAGCAATCAATTGTCACCCAATAAGTAGCCAGCCAATCTATCCCAAAGATGACATCATAATCAATCATATCATGTAGGATGAGATCATCATTCATTGTCTCACTTGAAATCTCCAAAGGTACCTCATAATGGCAAAAACTAATCATTGCCTATGTGGGGCCATGTCTGTCCTATTCCCAATGTCAATCTCTCTGACATCACTGTCCTCTGACACAGTCTAAAAAGAAATGCATGTCTCTCCTCAACCAAAGCATCTAAAGGTTTCCTCCATTATGGTGGCTGTTAATGGTATTGGTTGCTAGGACATGGCTGTCTATGGTGCTTGCCCTTGCAAGTAATACACCTTCTATTCGCATCCTTACTCGGCCTACTCAAATGCCACTAGCTTAGTGGGCTCTATGATTGCGTTGATGAAAAGGGCCTCTTGCCCTTACTAGGCTAACTCAAACTACCCATATCAAAATCCCTGCGGTCTGCACTGATCCTGAGAGAATCCCTCTCGAATGTAGAGGCCATGTCTGCTGCCTCTGTCATTAATGTGGGACACCCTATAATCACCCAATTCCTCTATTCAAGTGTTAATTCATCAATAAATCTATTAGTAGCTTCCCTATCTATGGTGAAGGAGTTAGGAGCAAACCTCCTTAGCCATATAAAGCAGTTCAAATGCTGCTGACCGTCTAGTCCTTCTGCCTTAAAGCAATTAACTCTTTATGCATCACCTATCATGTATAAGGTGAAAAATGTCCCAATCATCACAAGCTTTCCTAAAGGCCTTCCAATTAAAAGTCTCAATAATGGAGGAACGTGTCCTTGCAAATGACTATCACTAGAATTCTCATAATTGCATTTTTGGTGTCCTCACCTTCATCATTTGAATTCTTTAACTAATGAATTATTTTAGGGTCATATCAATCAAAATCATTTACAACTCTAACAATCTCACATCCAGTGAAATTGATCTTTCATAATAAACTTCCTTACTCTTTAAAATCCACATTATCATCACTATTTAATAACCATTCTTATAAAATAGTTGTCGTATCCTCCAAGCATTATGCCCCTCCAAATCATAACTAGAACCCCAAGAATAATTTATATGCATTCATGCCTCACTGATGACTGGCTATCAATATTTCTGTGTACACAGGAACTCATTAATTTTCATTTCATGGATCAGATAATTCATTAGTAGAAACATTTGAGTCTTATTTCATTAAACTTTCAATGATTTCTACAATATCTCAAATTTTATCATTAAATGTACCCACTAATGTTGTGATTTTCTCAATTTCCCAAAGTTCTCTTTAATTGTAACCATTTTTTATCCTTTATCATTATTATCATACTATTGTTGATACAATAGTTGTTATACTTTTTAAAAGGTTTATACACACAATCCAAATTAGAACTTGAACTATCAAAAAGTAGCCCATGTGAATAGGTCTTCTATCATATAACAAGATTTTAACAAGAAATACCAATTTATACTCTTTATTCTAATTCTTCACGCTAAGAATTATACACTTTCCATGAAAGTGCATTTTATTGTATTCATACAAGGATCAAGATCTCATTTTTCCTTAAAATCTGCCAATGTTCATAAGCGACATCTATTTCACAATTATCAACATTTTTCATATGAGTTATCTATGCAACTCATAATTAGGTAACCATCTTATTTAGCAGACTATAGGTGACTTTTTGGACTTGTTGGAATGGCTATGATGGAGTAGACTAGGTTCTGATACCAAACTATGACACCCAAGGTTTTACACAATATATAAATACCAATTTTTAAAATGTTAGAATCCCTAATTAAATTTTGAATTTTAGAATAGATTGAAAACAAACTTTGCATAAAAAGCATTCATTTCAAAACTTTAGGAGTCATATGACCACAAAATCATAGATTTAATGATGAAATGATATTTTCATTACTACCAAAAATTCGATAGAGTCTCCTCTATATTTTAGACTAGCACATTTAATGCATGCCATTGAGAAACATCTAATAAACAGAATAAATATAAACACACAATCTAGGAGACAGTCTCCATATCCATCAATCTATATTATACACATTTTTGTTAAGACCATATACATCAATGGTAGAAAATAAAAATAAAAAAAGAAACAATGGCGCTACCTAAAGTTTGTCCATGCACAGCCTTCACATCCAATCAGATGATATCCATGCATTCATGTCACAAAAGTGTACACCATACACGTATACAGTCCATAAATAAATAAATAATATCGAAGGTAAGATTTTGAACAAACCATATACATCATTGAAATCTCCTCTATACACCACTGAAGGCTACAAACACCCTCACTTGCTCTATTTGCATGACATACATGTTGTCTCTCTCTGTATTTGAGGTATTGCAAAAACATAGAAATGCCTCAACAACTTATGCTTGTGTAGGTAACAACAATAATAATAGTAATTTATAAATATTTAATATAACATGAATTGGTCAACCACCAAATCTCAGGGCATGTGATAAATATCTTCCTCATGGAAAACAGTTCTAGCATGGTATCAAATATGAGAGTAAATAGTACTGAAGTATAGCATAATTAGCAACCAAAATGAACTAAATCGGTGGCAATAGCCAAAGCATCAAAGCTCATAATTATACTAAAAATAAGACAATGCATCCAAGTCACTTGTGTGTTTTCAAAATGTGCTGAGTAAACAAAGCCACTCAGGCTCATCAAAATGCCAATATCAAATCAATGAAACTCATGCCAAACAAATGTCTAAAAACATGCCAAATAAACTGAGCTTCTAAGGTTCAAAAATACACCCAAAACACATCAATACAAAACATCAAAAGCTCAAAGAATATATCAATAAATGTGCAAGTCATCAATAAGGGCACCCTCACAGATGAGTCCCAAGAATGTAAAAAAAATCATATCAAATCTCTGGTCATGAGTACTCATACCACTCCTCCATTTTGTCATTATGCCATAGGTTCATCCTAGTACACTCACCATGCAATATGATAAAAATCCATCGTCAAGAAACAACATGGGCCACTCTACATCTACAACACAGATCCAATTTGCCTATGTACTCAGCCATCAATACCATAGCAAGGAGACTATGATCCACACCATTTAGGGTTTTAGGTCACACCAAGTGGGGCCTTCCCTTGATACCAACACTAGAAGAAGCTAATCCTACTATAACAGGTATCTAAACATCAAAGAGCAGGTGCCCAACCCTACTACTCTCTTAGCATAGTGTCCACTGAGTAGAAACTCCCATCATAAATTAACAAAACACGAAAATCACACATCTCATGGTTGATAGAGTGGATATACAATCCTCTGGTGAAATCATGAAAACCAGGAGCATTGGGGGCTTGCCATCCTAAGGCATTGCCCTCATCCTAGGGTTAGCCTCTCAAGGACCAGACACCAAGCCTCCTCCACCAAGTCCTTCATAAAACACCAATAAAATAGGGTGCCCACATGCCTCAATATGCAATAGTAAATCATAATCATGTATTTTCACTACCTCATATAAAATATGACTCATCATAGTCTCATACATTCATGGAACAATAGTAATCAATGAAAGGGTGCAATTGCTCATCAATCACAAATAAAATAGATATTTTAAGAAGAATCAAAGTATACTAATATATGCTTGGAATTCATTCATGAATACTAAGCCGGTGTGTTGAAAATCTGTAATTCAAAATAAATACATGCTCATTATTTATTGTCATCACCTACCTCAGACGTAGAACTACTCATCTGTACCTCTTTAATCATAATCTAACTCTACTTTGAATTAGTCCACCTCAATAATGTTACCTAGATACACATCACACCTAAGTCTAACTTATAATCTAATTTATCTATTTAAGTTAGATTCTTATTTATAAAACAAATATTATATTTTCATATACTAATATATTATTTTTCAATACGATCCAAAGACTCACAGCCATGGGTTCTCAAGTTGATGCCCACCTCAGTTGGCTAATAATCCAAATCACAATGAAGCGGGCCACCAATAGCTATTTGATTCATTCCTTAATCATATCATAACATATTCATAAGAGATCATACTCATACCATGTCAATTTCAATTAATTTCTCATTTAACCAACTAATCAAGTATGTTTCTACATAAATCATACTTGACTTTAGCTAATTACCACCAAATCAAGAAAATTAAGTGAGTAGGATGATAATCCTACCTCGTATAGGTCAATATGAAGGATATCCAGCTATTATGTTGCTGGATCGTCAACTAATCATCTTAAAGATACCCGATCTCCACTATTAGTAATGATCTAGCCACGATCATCCTCCTGATCATTTTAGATGAATGAATAAATTATTAACTCTAATTACATAATTACAATGAATCATTTGAATGGTGTGGATCATCAAATTTTATCCAATTTCATACCTAAATCCTCAATTGATCTTAGCCATTGATCAAGATCAGTTAGATCTTCTAAAAAATTCTCTTAATCTAAGATATCTCATATGGATCTTGATCTATGCATTATGTGGCTTAGAATGGATTGTTCAAATTGTAAAATAAGGTTGAATAATCATAGATCAAATGATCTAACATCCTATCAAAGTTCTAATCTCAATCAATGGTCAAATCTTCACCTATCAACAAACAAAATACTGGGTTTTGTCTGTAACATTGAGGAAAACATGATGACTGGTTCAAATCATCCAATCTATCTCTAAATATTTTTGGCTAAGTCATGTACCTGTGTCACCTTCTCTATTCAAATTTTCCAATAAGACATCATCAAATCAGAAAGGGAGCTTAAGGTTCTTGCTCCTCTCGCCTTACTGAAGAAGATGAATGGATCAGATCATCGATTTGAGTTACCATTGTCTACGACAAAGTCAATGTCTCTAGCAAAGTTCTGCCATTCATTTTTCTAGCGAAGTGTGGCTGGATCAACAAAATGGATGATGGACCTTGATCGCCTCTATGCATTGAGCAAGATGGTCATCTAGGATCATCAATCTGAGCTGCATTTTCTCTGACCATGTTGCCTTTCCCGCATGCACTTTCTCCTCTGTTTTCTCCTCCTCACCAACTTCAACCGTCACTTTTGGGTGACTGGCCTTTCTACATGCTCTCTCTTTATCTCCTCTCTTCTTTTTTTCCTTTCCTTTCTTCTTCTTCTTCTTCTTCTTCTTCTTCTTCTTCTTCTTCTTCTTCTTCTCCTTCCCCTTTTATTTTTCTTCTTTCCATCTTAGGTACATCAATTGATTATAGTTGACTAACTTAAACTTTTATTTTAGTGTTCTTTATGTCATTAGAATCGTCTTGACCCGTACATTCCAAATTTGATAGTTCAAGTTCTAACTTTGAGTTTTCAAAGGGGTCCCTTCATGAAATTCAATTTTTCACAAAATTCAATTCTTAATTCTTTTACCAATTAAATTATAATATAAATACATGAAGCATGTCTCAAAATTGAAGGTTGTTACATATATTAACCATATATGAAAAGAAATACCATAAAACTAAATCAATGTTGTGTAAAAGCATCATTTAGGCATCATATTAAATCATGCAAAATTACCAGATTTCATAATTATGTTATACCATGGATTGAGCCAAAACCATGGATCTATATGATATAATCATTTTACTGAAATTCAAATGTTTTTAACAAACAATGATTCACTAACATTTTATCAAGATAAAAATAAATATGACAATCCTCATAATTAATTTAAAATTTCACCTGAATGAACTAAAATTCTATCAAAATCAAATTATGCATAAAACATTAGTGATATTAGCACCTACCTTAGAAGGCGAACTATCAATGCTACTCGTCTATATTACATGAACCACAATTAGAATCCAAATTGAGAATCGACTCTACTATGCACCAAAGCCTAGATTGCATACAAAATCCAACTAAATTTTAGGATCCTATTCAAGCGTTCAATTATGGATATTGTATCAATGGAATTTTTCTTATTAACTATTCATTACTTGGATTATATGTCTACCATCATCGATCAATGGTTCAAATGTTCTCAAATCAAGTAGGAACCAATATTGACATAATCAAAGATCTCAGTCATTTAATCCTACTGATTTGATTTCTTTTCCACTACTTTAAGCATTCACCACTTATGAAAATTTTAGATCTGTACTATTGGTTTTGAAAAGATAGTATACATCTAACAATTGATTGTGAGGTCGGTGACTAATAGTAGTAATTTTGTCAATCTAAGCCTATTACATCTTAAATTAGAGTTCTTACTATGGATCATAAACTAATCATGCACATACATTATATATATAAAATTATCTACATCATGCATGCTATTGAAATTGGAATTTAGAGAAGATTGGTGAAAGATCCCAATTGATCTAGCATGATTCTATGCTCAAAAGGTCGTTGAAGATGCAAATCATCAACGAATTGTCGCCATGTGCCTTGATCTAAGCTATGCATCACTATTATCCCTCAATGTCCATCGGATCTTCTCCAATCGATGAATGGGTTGAGGGGTTTTGTTCCTTGCTTAGTGAGGATCGTGATGAATGGTAAGGATCTTTGATCTGAGCTATCTTCATTACATTCTATCACTATAATCTGTAGATTAATTACAATCGCCAAATTTTGTCACAAGTGACAGATGAGGAAGGTGGAAGCCATCACCGATGGGAGACGAGGGAAGAGAGTCATTGTGTGATGGAGTCTGGAAGTTTTTGTACAAAGAAAAGGACCAACTCTATGCCACTAGTTTGGCCAACTATGCATGGGACTTGAAAGCACTTTCAACAAGATTGGGGTTAAGAATCCTTCCTCATAAATTAACTTTCCATGAAGTCTATTTCCAATGTTCTTAGTATTCACATGGAGTTCTCTAATAGTTCCCATGTGAGAATCCCTGTTCTTCGTCGAAGACCTTTAAATAATTCATTCTAGTTCATTAAAAATGTTATCGTCATCATCATCAAAGCCTTATCCCTATTAGGGGTCAACTACAAGAATTTTATTCCTTCATTCTCTTCTAGCAAAGGTCATGGACTCATTTAGTCCAAAATTTTTGAATCTTTTCTCGCCACTTCTATCCACATCCTTTGGGCCTTCCCCTTGCCTTTTTAGAGCTTTCAACTTGGATTGACTCACTCCTTCTAACCATTGCTGTTTTCAACCTTTGTTAGACATGTCCAAACCATCAAAGTCTAATCTCCCTCATCTTATTACCTATTGGTGCTACTCCTAAGTTTCCTCTAATGTTTTTGTTTCTAATTCTTTCTTTTCTTCTCTTGTCACTCATCCATCTCAACAGTCTCATTTTGGCTATTGTTCCTTAACTTCCTAACACTCTAATCCATAGAGCATGCCCAGCCTTAAACTCATCCTATAGAAATTTTCTTTTACTTTGAGTGGCACCTTCTGATGACACAAAACTCTAGAAGCTCATCTCCATTTGTTCTAACCCACTTGGATTATCTAGGTAACATTTCTCTCAGTCTCTCCTCTCTAATGAATTATCAAATAAGTACAAAAAGTGGTCTTTTTGGGGAACTTCTTTATTATCAATATTTAATGGTTCTTCGCTCCCACTCCTCTCCTTGCTAAAATTGCATTCTATATGTTTTGTCTTAATTTTACTATATTCAAATCCTTTAGACTTTATAGTATCTCTCCAACTCTAGCTTTATGTTTACATCCTTCTTTGTCTTATCAATCAAAACTATGTCATCTGTAAATAACACACACAATGGAATCTCTTCATGCAAATGTTTTGTTAACTCTTCCATAACTAACATAAAAGGGTATAGGCTCAATGTCAATCCCTACTGCAATCCTATAGTGATAGGGAAATCACCGGTCTCTCTGGTAGTGATCCTAACACTTGTAACAGCTCCCTCATACACTTAGTCTATTTACCCCCATGAGGCTCGTTTCTCATCTAACAACCATCATATTAACTCTCTGGGACCTTACCATAAGCTTTCTTTTAAGTTAATGAAGACCATTTAGAGGTTCTTCCTCCTCTCCTTGTACTTTTCTATCAATTGTCTAAGAAGGAAAATGGCTTCCACGGTAGACCTCCTAACCATGAAAGCAAACTGATTTTCCTCTCATGTCCTAGCCTCTTCTTAATTACTCTTTCCCAATGTTTCATGGTGTGGCTCATAATTTTGATCCCTTGATAATTAGTGTAACTCTATGTGTCTACTTTATTCTTATAAATTGGTGTGATAGAGCTTTGCCTTTATTCATCTGGCTTTTTTATTTTTTATTTGACAACCTTGTTAAACAACTTTTTCAATCAAACCAGCCTTGTACCTCGATATACTTCAAAAACTCTATTGGTATAACATCGTGCCCTAGGGCCTTTCTTGATTTCATCTTTTCAATGCCTCTTTCACTTCAAGTATCTTGATCCTATGATCATATGTATATAGTCCAATGTTATCTAGGTTTATAGCTCTTATTCTCATGACATTTGTCATTTAGTAATTTTTTAAAGTAACTTTTCCACCTTTCATTGATCTCATCATCTTTGACTAATCCCTTTGTCACTGCTTTTAAAGCATTTAACATGGTATAGGTCCTTACTCTTTTGTTCTCCACTTTTTGCTAGTTTAAGCACATCTTTCTCACCTTTTCTTAACCCTAATCTGTCATAGAGATAATACAACGCCTTGAGTTTAGCCTCACTCACTACTCTTTTAGCATTCTTATATTGCTCATAGCTTTTGATATTTCAAGTCCCCTGCCATGTTTTAAATCACACATGTTTTTCTTTAAGAATATTTTGCACTTTTTCATTCCACCACCAAGTTTGCTTTCCTGTTGCCTTTTACCTTTAGATACTTCTAGAACATGTTTTGTTTCTTTCTTAATGGACTTGACCATATCAGTCCACATGGTGTTTGCTTCTATTTCATTGATCCACTTTCCTTCTACTTTCAACTTGTTCATGATTGATGTTATATTAAGTTCATTTCCTTTCTTCCATCTCTTAATGTAAATATCCATAGCCATTAACCTATTTTGTGTGGTTAAACTCTTATTAGGAATCACCTTGCAAACCTTACACATTGATCTTTTGGTATTCCTAAGTAAAAATAAGTCTATTTGGCTTTTATATGATCCACTTTTAAAGGTTAGTAGGTTTTCATCCCACTTCTTGGAGTCTGTGTTTGCTAGAGCTAGGTTATATGACAAACAAAAATCAAGGATAGCTTCCCGCATCTCATTTATTTCTCCAATATCATACCCTCTATGTATCTTATCATATCTTTCCTTTTCTATTCTCACATGACCACTTAAGTTTGCTCCTACACATATTGCCTCTGTTTTGGAAATTTCTTTCCATATCTTCCCAAAAATTTATCTTGATTCTATCTTCTAACCCTACCTATGGGGTTTATGTACTTATAACATTTATGAACTTCTTTCCTAAGACAAATTTTATTGGTAAAATTCTATCCCTAATTCTTCTAATGTTTACAACTTTATCCTTTAATTCTTTAATCACCATTATCTCTATGCCATTTCTATTATTGTCCCTTCATATATACTAGAGCTTATACCTATCAATTTCTATAGTTTTAACCCTTTCCACTTGGTTTCTTAGACACAAGCTATGTTGAGTCTCCTATGTTTCATCTTATCTACTAACTTCATACTCTTACTCGTTAATGTACCTATATTCCATGTGGCAATATGAATCTTATTTTACTTAGCTAGTCTCTTTACCCACACACATCTAGAATAACATAAGAACCTCTACCTACTTTACATTTCAGATCCAATGCCATGCGTCATACAGGTAGCACAATAGTAGCCCTTGTCCATTTTCCACTACATCCTCAATGTAGCATGTTGCTTATAGGGAGACACCCTAATAGCCTTGCTCATTTTCCATTGCATTTGGACTCTAATATAGCACATCACTTATGGGCCTAATAGATTAGCATGGAAGTTCTACGATGTGCACATTAATCTCTACATGTTACCATGTTGTTGTTTATTAGTAGATCCATGTTTAGAGTAATATATATACACATAGTTCTTTATGGCTTGGATCTCATTATTACTTGGTTATTGATTTATGTTTAGATCTTGTGATTTTGTACAATTGAGTTAAGCTTTTATTTTGCTATCATTCCATGAATATTAATGTGTTGTATCAGTAGTGTATGCATGATTCATCTAAGATGTTATCTTGCTATTATTCTCTATAGATCTATGTGATTGATCTACAACATGTGAATAGTTTTATCTGCCACTTTTCCTTGTGAGTTAACATGTTAAACCTTAGTTTATAGACATGGAGTTTATGGTTTTGTCGTGTTGTCATCCCCAATGGATATACATTGGATCTAAGGCTATGTGCATGAAATTGTTATGTTTTAATCATGCTATTATGTTGAGAAAAATCAACACCTTAGATCAAGTCACAGGAACATGGGTTTTTTATTGTTAATCTTATTGTTTTTGGACAAGATCAATGTCTTAGCTTTAGTGATATATGCACAATTAATACAGATTTCTCTAGTTACTATTTTTAGTGGATCAACACCTTAGACTTTTGAGTCATTGATAAATTTCCAAAGGATATTAAGACATGAGTTTCGCATGCCTATTATACTCAGAAAAATAATGGTTTGGATTGGTACAATGTGCATATTTTCAAATCAATCCCCTGCAAAAATTTTATGTTTTTACTAACCAATGATCTATATTTCACTATTATTGGATTTTTTATAAGATCTTACACTCGGGTTCTTTTGTGAATTTTCAGCATGAAATATCTTCTTAACAAATCAACAATTCTAATATAATATTTCCTAGATTTTGTATTGATCAAGCACGTGGATTTCCTATAGTTTTCTCCATGCATATGCATATACAAAATCAATGGTTTATATCACCAAATTCTTGGGTTTCTTACACAATCTAGTATATTAGTTTTGACCCTTTTTTATATGATTAATCCATCCATTAATCAATGGTATGGGATGAAAAAATTGAATAGGATGGTTGTAAAGCTGGCCATGCTATAAGGATTAGTGTTGGGTAGTTAAAGAATAACATGTACATGGAATGAGTGTTGTGAATTTTAAGTCTTAACGCATAGCATGTTAATACATGTGAGGAGGTCGATCCCACAAATAATCAAACGGATGTTATAGTAGTAGTCCTTACTTAAATTATGTAACCTAGACAAATTAAGGAGATCTTTTCCTAAACTACAAATGGAAGATGAACACATGAAAGATGAAATTATGTTAAATTAAAACATGCTAAAATCAACAATTTTCCTAGAACACACTTTCTAAAAATAAAAATTTTCTAAATGAAAACTTTCTAAATTTATAACTTTCTTAATTTGAAAACTTCCTAAAAATGAAATTGAGTAACTTTCCTAAATCAAACTTTTTAAACATGAAATTTAGCATCTATTGTAAGGAAACAAATAAATTACTTTTCTAAACTAAGAATTGAAAACTAACTAAGATGCAAACTTGTCAACAAACTAATCTCAATGAAACTACAACTAAATGAAAAAACTAAAGAAAAACAATCATTAATCAACCAATCGAAGGAGAACTACCCACATATCATGCATATGACCATGGAATAGTACACGTGATTCATCGGGTAGGAATGGGTCTACTTAACTAATTTAAAAAACTAACACATGCCATCTAACTCAAATAATAACTAAGTAATCTAACACTCTAGTTGGGTCCTTGAATAATCAAGCAAATATGAAGTATAGGGTGCTGGAAATTAAACATAATCAATCCATCCAAAAAAATCTAACAACATGTTCTTTTGGTCATTCAATTAATAGGACATGGAAAACATCTAATTAAGCACTTCTAATGCAATCAAACATTCAAGAATTAAGATAAATAACTTCTAGAAGCAAGTGTGTACAAAAAACTCCAAATAACTTCATTGAATCACAATAAAATCCATCAACATAGTAAGCATATACATGTAATCCAAATATGAAATTTGTGTTCTATTGCAATGAATGCTACTTGATCTAATCAACTCAAAAGTACATTCTAAACCTTCTTCAATCATCTAGCATCAATAATATGAAAGCATACATTGAGATCAAAGGAAAATCCACTAGAAACTAAATGTCCTAATTATATGCTGACTCTAATTCTAAGTGATGTGCAATCAAATCTTAGTAACTACTAAACGAGTAGTGTCTGGATTATCTTTTCTTACTACATAGGTGGTAGAAGCACCTAGGTTTAAAAAGCTCCTCCTTTTATCCAAATTTGACTAGCGCTTAGCAATTGGGTTTTGCTCTTAAGTGGTTAGTACAATCCTCGTATCAAGAAAAATGTAGACCTCAACTGACATGAACAAAAGGTGTGGGAAAATCACTTGGATTTTAAGACATCCACTATAACCACAATGCTCAGAAGCCACTGGAGTGATAATAGATCACATCCTTTTGAAAGTGTCCAATGAGCCTGATAACCAAAGTCTCTTTCTATTTGATATTAGATTAATGTTCAAGGATTGGGATCACAACACACAAGAATGCTGATTGATTCCTAGGTTGGTCAAGGAGCTGGTGATGAAATCCAGTCCTTATCTTATAAGTTTCCTGTGGTGCTCTTACTAGCATTAAGTTCCATTCCACCATAAAGTTGCAAATAGGTAATGCAAAATAAAAATCAAACTACTGCCTACTTATATGCTATTTAACAAAGGTTTAGGCACCTTAACAAACGGGTCACTATAACTAGGTAATCTATGCTTTGGTTATAGCTGAGCTCAGGTTAGCCTTTCTTAAATAGGCGCTTGAACTAGTGCAGCAATTCTAAGTATTATGCAACATTTATCATTAAATAGCCCCAATCTATATGAGTTATGCTACCTTCACATATGCAATTCTACACTAAATGCATTTTATCTTAAAATTTAAAATTTGGGTGAATATTGCTCAGAGTGAGGGGTCTAATGATGATCAAGTGTGGGCCACCATACCCCACACTTGCCTTGTATTGTTATAACCTATTTAAAAATTAAATTAAATTAAAACTAAAATTATAATGAGCCTCACTACAATTTTACTCAAATCCTATTCTAGGGAACCAATAAAATTGTAATTGTTTATGAAGCCATGGTCCATAGGATCACCATTGCTCCTTTGTTGATTTTCCTTGCACAAAAATTAATGAGTGGGTTAATATGAGGAAAATAGAAAATAAATGAAAAATAATGGAAAACCATAAACTAATGCACCCTAAACCTAGACTAGAGGTAAATAATACAAGGTATGGTCCACTACACAAATCATTGCAATTCCCTTGTAACGGCGCCAAAAACTTACTGTGAATTTTAAGTCTTAACTCATAAGCACGTGAATCAGTTATAATAATTCATTTGATGATTATTCTTTTAATTTGGACTATGAAACCAAAGTTTTTGGCCAATCAGTTAGGTGGAAACCCTTTCCACACATGTTTCATGTTATTTTATGTAATTTTTAGTTTTTTGAAACTAAGTTTAGGATAAAAATAATAAAAATCAAGTAAGGGTAAGAAACCTTCAATTATGGATGATGGAGGGCTCAGATGGAAAATCTGAGCCATCAATCAATCCAGAAGTTCAAAACCCCTAGGGTAGAAATTTCAAGAATTTTTATCAAGTTTTGAACCTATAATTGAAGAGGAATTGATTGGATGGTCCAAAATGAACTGTTCGATCTTCTTAAGAAGATTAGGATCCAAGGACACCGCACAGAAATGCGCCCTATGGGAGCGTCTCTGCTTGCACGCTTTGCGTGCGACGTTGTCCTGACGGAACTGTCGCGTGCCGACACCGGTCTCGGGGAGCACATTATTGCGTGCATCTCGGTGATTGTTGCGTGGCAACAGTTCCGCCTTAACCAAATCTGCCTGACTTATCCCGTCATCCATTCTACTGGGCCCAAATCAAATCTGGACCCTAAAACAACTATCAACTTCAGTCATCAATTGTGAAGTCATTTGAGCACCAAATTGAGATCGAAAAGAAGCTATGGAAAGCTTGTAACATCTATTTTCTTTGAAATCATAACATTTAAAAAAATTCTTCATGAAAATTTTTGTATTTAGGAAATAAGCTTCCAATTTTCAAGATATGAGATGATCAAATCTTGAGGATTTGTCTTAATGATGATATAATGTTGAAATCAAGTAATATCCATTATTTATTTTGACAGATCTAACATAAAATGAGGAATCTACTCTTTATAGTAGAAAAATCCTAAAAATGCAAAGGGACCCACTTGATCAATAAGATCAAGTATGATCAGACCCTTGGGATGAATTGAATGAATGATATTATAATGGAATTTAGTTAGATCATGGATTAAATATAACAAAAGCAAGTGGATATGATCTTTGGACCTTAATGGAGTAAAAGCCCTAAAATTAATTAAAACCCTTGATTAAAAGGAAAAGATCTAAGATCTAATGGTTGGGTCATAAGTAAAAGTTTTTAATAATTTTAATCTAATTAGTTTCATTGTCTCTTATTTGATAATAGAATTGTAAATGTGAATTATGTTATAAATTAGGGAGCATGATGGTGTAATTCTTAAATTTTAGCATGCTATACTTTAAATGATATTACTTTGTTATTAAGTTGGTAGATTTAATTATCTTAGGGCCATGTTAGTTTAAATTTGAGATTTTAGCATGATTCCATTAGATTAGTAGTAAAATTTCATGTATTTCATAACTTAGGATCGTGCTAGTTTAAGTATAGTTTTATTCCATTAGGTTAAGTTACATTCATAGGAAACATGTTAGTATATGGTTGTTAAACTTATATTTGATTTATGCTTAAATTTTATGATTTAATTGTTGTCAAATTTTATTAGTAAATTCAATTGTTAAGTAGTTGTTAAGATATGATAAGCATAAATCACCAAAAATGTAAACTAATGGAATATAGAGATTCATGGACAATTAAGATGAGTGAATGACTTTGACTTAATATTAGTAAGGGCTATAGTTAGTAGGATAATATAAGGATTATCAAATCCTTGGCCCAAACTAGGAGAATAATAAACCCCATGAATGACATTTTAATTACTCATGGATTTAATTAAAATCAATTAGAAAGAGTACTTAGGGTTAAAATGCTCATAAGAACCTTATGAAAGGTTGAGCTAAGGTTATTCTAGTGAATGCTGAACATGTGGTTAAGGGGGTTCTCTAATAGAGCCTTGCTCTTCCCCTACCTTCCATTGGCATTTGTGAGGTTTAAACGCCTCTTTACATGAGGATTGAAGTAACCATAGCAAGCCTTAGCCAATTAGAAATGAGGGGAGTAGTCTAAACTTTGGATGAAATAAGTTATCTTCAACTAGTAAAACATTAACTAGTTGCATAATAATAATAAGAGCATAAAAGGTTAGTAAATTATCTAACCCTAATAAAAATTATAAGTAAGATAAGGATGATCAAACAAGATCAATGGGATCTTGAATGATCAAGAATAATATAAAGAAATAAATACTTCTTGATGATGATGTATATATTGCTTCTAATTTAGAAGATCTTAGATCAAATAGAATAGAAGATTTGGACCCTTGATCTTTATCACCAATTATAATTGTTGATCAAATGATCTATGAAAGATCAAGATCAAAGAAAGGAATACACAAAGACTTAGGACAGAAAATATTTAGATCTGAAAGATTAGAAGATCATTATAACCATCAAATCTATTGATTAATAGGATAGACACTATCTGAGGAAGATAGATCATGATAGGACCAAAGGTCTAGATCCTTTATATCAAAGGACAAGATTAGAATAAGAATATAGATAGGATTATTCAAATTGTATAAATATTGACAATATGTATGGATTTACATATTACATATGTCATTCAGGATCAAGGAAGGTCTGAAGAAATGGATCATTACTTGAAGGTAGGAGGATTTTATGAATGCATCTACATGGGATGTACATGTTGAATACATGATCTTATGTCTAGAAATGTTGACAAGTGTAATGTTAATACTTGTATTAAATCCCCTGAAACCCTTATGATCCAACCAAACGCATATGAAATGGTTAAGTTAGAATTGAGGAATATACTCAAAGTGAATATGGAACTTGAAGATATTCCATCCCCAAGTAAACAGACAGATTGTCTAATACGTATGAGAATTACTTTACATACAAGCATGGAGGCTTGTGGTTTTGTTTTGAACAGGCATAGGCCTGGGGATGCTATGTAGGGAGAGTTAGTAGGGTTTGGCCACTCGCTCTACAAAACTTGTTATTATATGGATACCAACCCTAAATGAGACTAAAAGTTGGGTGGAGAAATTATGGGAAGGCTGCCACTGTGACAGCCATGGTCCTCCCTATACGGACATGGATATTGTGATTTCCACCAAGGATGGTATAGGTGGATTATTGGGTAGTTATTCAGGTGCATTGGTATGGATTTTGACTACGTGCATAGTAGTCCTTTGAGTATTTTTGCATTATAATGCATGGAATAGTGAAATGACTTATGTTATGGCATGATGAGATGCCGGGTAATCGTGGATTATCAATACTAACCAAATGAGGCAGTATTTTTAGTAGAGTCTAGATGATTTATCAACTCAGCATAAGCTGGGTATGATTATGTTTTAAGATATTAACTATATTTCATAGTTTTGACCATATGTATATATTTATACACAGTATACCATATGTATGTGTAAGGATGTACATATATGACAAAGTAAAGATATTGCTCCATGAGTATGAATAATGGGATTATGAAGTATTAGGATTATACTATCAAATTATTATGCTTCTTAAATGCCCTACCAAACATAGCTTGCTGAGATATTGTAATTGTTTCAATGTTTACAATATCTCAGATACAAAGAAGGAGAATTAGGAGCTCAAGACTGAAGAAGACTTGGGAGAATAATCATTAGGGTATACCCCTAGAAGAGATGCATTTTGTTTTGTTGAGAGTATCGTATTGTAATGAGAGTTTCATTGTATGGTGAGCTTTGAGTTTTGGAGTATGTAATTTAGACAAGTATTGTAATGGATTTGGGCTGTACTGTAAACCACTAGATGAATTCTAGAATTTAATAAAAGTATATTCCTTCAATGGAATTTTATCTTGTACAAAAATTCTAGTTATGTTATGTATGAAGTGATGACTTAAGTTTTTCAAAACAAGTTCTAAAGAAAAGAATTTTCGTTGCTTTGTTTTGCGAAATTTTTTTACTACTAAGAGCCCTGCCTTTGAAAAATCTATTAAAAAATTTAACAACCCGGGTTTTTGAAACACATTTTATAATATATTTTTCAAAGCCAAGGGCGTCCCCTCAGTAAAAAAATTTCGCAAAACAAAGCAGCAGAAATTATTTTCTTTTTAAACTTGTTTTGAAAACCCAAGTCACCACTTCATACATAACATAAGTACAATTTGTATACAAAATAAAATTCCATTGAAGGAATATAATTTTATAAACTTCCAGGATCCATCCAGCGGTTCACGGTATAGCACGATATCAATACAATACCTGTCCAAATTACATAATCCAAAATATACAAACCTCACCATACATTAAAACTCTCAATATAATACAATTCCCTCAAATAAAATACATGTCTTCAAGAGGAGGTATCTTGTTTGATTATTCATCCACATCTTCTTAAGTCTTCTACAATCTTGAGCTTCTAACCCTCCTCTATATCTGAGGTATTGTAAACATGAAAACATGTACAATACCTCGCAAGCATTGCTTGGTAGGGGAATACAAAAACACACTACTTCATCAACATAAGAATATATACCTCAGTCCTTATTATTTCATCATAGTTATCCATTCATAAGACATCTCCACATAGGGTACATACGTTATTTATGTAGTACAGGACAAATTAATTAATATAGTGAAGATTGCTCAAAACTTGTTACTTTCCCTGGCTATTCTCCCAATTAGGAGAGTAATACCTAGCCAAAGATTATTCAACACTTGTTCCTTCCCTTGTCTATACTCGCACTTAGGAGAGCAATACCTAGCCAATCCTTATACGAGGTTTTCATTCTAGGAACTCATGTAATAGCATATCATCATGCCATACTTGTTCCTTCCCCTGGCTATACTCCCACTTAGGAGAGCAATACCTAGCCAATTATCATATGGGGTGTTCATTCTAGGAACTCATGTAATTGCATATCATCATGCCATGGCATTATACTATGCCTATCATATGTGCATCATAATGCAAAATACATTAGGACTACTATGCTTACAACCTCAATCTGTACAGCATGCCCAGATAACTGTATAATCCTCCACTGACACCAATTGTGGAATAATCAATCCATGTCCTCATGGGGTGGACCATGGTTGTCACAGTGGGGCCTCTCATTACTGCCCCACCCGACATTTAGCCTCTCTTTGGGCATGGTATCATCATATAAGTTTCAGGAAGTGGGTGGCCAAACCCTCATAACTTCCCTAGCATAGCATCCCCAGTCTTTATCTCTGTGTAAATCATAAGTCTCTATACTTGTATGGAAAATATATTGTACATATCAAACGATCTGTCTATTTAACTAAGGCTGGAATATTGTACATACCCTATTCTTAGGGTTTCCTTAGTCTTCATATCTTAGTACTTTCTCCTCATTATACTTGATCATTAAATTAGATCAAGTGGATTAGATTATGAGGTTAGATCTCTTTGTTCGATCATTTAGTTAGATCCCATGTTTTAGATCACTTTGTTAGATCCCATATTTTGGATCACTTTGTTTGATCAATGTGTATTGGATCACTTAATTGGATATATGTTTTGGATCCCTCAATTGGATATATGTTTTGGATCCCTTAATTGGATCATATGTTTTGGATCCCTTAATTGGATCATATGTTTTAGATCCCTTAATTGGATCATTTGTTTTGGACCCTTTAATTTGATCATGTATTTTGGATCACTTAGTTGGATCATGTATTTTGGATCACTTAGTTGGATCATGTATTTTGGATCACTTAGTTGGATAATGTATTTTGGATCACTTAGTTGGATCATGTATTTTGGATCACTTAGTTGGATCATCTGTTTTGGACCACTTGTTTGGATCATGACTATGTTAAGGTACTAAGATTAGGATTCTCTATCTATGTTCTTCTACATACGCATACATACTATACAATACTACATTAGTATTTGTTTTTGATCATCCAAGATCATATAGATCTTGTTTGATCATCCTTATCTTGATTTTCAATTTTTATCAAGATTAGATGATTTACTACATCTTATGCTCTCATTATTATTACTCAACCAATTAATGTTTTATTGGTTGAGGGTAGCTTATTTCTTTCTAAGTCTAGATTGCTCCTCTTATGTCAAATTGGCTAAGGCTTACTAGTTAAATGGTTGAACACAAAGTGGCTACTTCAATCCTCATGTAAGGAGGTGTTTAAACCTCACAAACGTCAATAGAAGGTGGGGGGAGAGCGTGGCTCTATTAGATAACCCCCTTAACTACTATGTCCATCATTCACTAGCTTGACCCTAACTCAACCTTCCATAAGGTTCATATGAGCATTTAATCCTAAGTATTCTTTCTAATTGTTTTTAATTAAATCCATGAATTAAAATGTCATTCATGGAGATTTATTATTCTCCTAATTTGGACCAAGGAATTTATATTCCTTATATTATCCCACTAACTATGGTCCTTACTATCATTAAGTCCATGTCATACATTCCATGTGAATGTCCATTCCTTCTAATTTCATTTAATTACCATTTCAATGAAATTACAATTACTTAAGCATTGAAGCATAAGTTTAAAGCATAAAAAACAAGTAACTAAATACTTAAATAAATAATTAAACTAAGAAATGAAATACAATTATCATAATATTCAATAATTGAAATAGAAATCTAACATGTTATCATGATCCAAGGGTCTTAATTGATCCATAGTCATCCTTCATCCTTTTAAGGTTTAGATCTTGATCCTTCATTTTATTTTAGATCCAACATATTATATTGATGTAATTTAATTATTAAATCATGAATTTATCTCATCCATTGATTTGATCTTCCTTGATCTACCCGATCAAGGAGATCTTAGGTTACTTTGTACCATTTAAGGGCATAGATCTTGATCTAGCCCAAATCCACATCATCCCTTCATTAAATTCCTATGATCTTATCTCAAGATCATCATCAAAATACATCCATGTTGTCCAATCATCCTGGATCATCTTGATCTAGGAGATACTATTCAATTTTAAGGGTTTTAGTAACCCTTAAGGCTAGATCTCTTAAGATTTGCCTAATAAATACAATTTAATCTACTGATATTATTTATTAAGTTATAAAATAATCATCCAATAAAGTATTTGTGGTCTGATCATCCTAGATCTTGTAGATCAAGGATGTTAGTTAATTATCCACTTAATTACAGAAATTTTAATTAATTAAAATTAAAATTTTATAAGTTCAGTCCATTTGAATTATCACAAAGAATCCATCCCAACTTTTCGATCTCAATTTGGATCTCAATTGAGATTGGAATTGAAATTTTAAGATTTCAGCCCTTTTTAAGGGCTGAATTTCACCTTACTGTTTGGATCAAATTGGACTAATATAGAGTCATAAAAATTTACTGTGAACATGTATATTAAAGTTTTTGGATCTTCTAAACACATCTATCGGTTCAGATTTCATGTTTGGGGTCATGTGGGCCATGATCCATGATCAATGGCACGGATTTCATCAAAAAGATCATGTAAATACTACTTAAAAACACTATCTAATAATTTCAGTGAATTAATAACATCAAAAATATTCCAAATAAAGTTTCTAATCTAAAATCAAAGTTCAATTAAAGTCAGAATTAATATTTCAATATTTCAGCCTATTTTAAGGGCTGAATTTCATCCTTTCTGTTTTGGTCAATTCATTCATATATATGAATATAAATCTAACTGTGAACTTTATCCTAAGGTATTAGAGTTTCTTTGAAGACATCCATTGGTTCAGATTTGTCTTTTAAAGTCATATGGTCCATGATCTAAGATCATGGGTACTGATTTTACTAAATAACTTATGTAAATACAAATTAAAACATGGATCTAATAATTTTAGTACATGGTAAACACTACAACGAGTCCATAGCATTTTTCTAATTTAAAATAAGTGCTATATCAAGCTTTGAATTGAAGAATTATGATTTTCAGTTAACAAAATAGACAGTTCAGATCAAATATGGGTTACAGGTACGGATCTCCCCCATCCAGTAAAACCAAGAATCCAGATTTCACATCCTAGGGTTTTTGGGCCCCAGGAATCCATCCATCCGCTCAGAAGTAACATCTGAGCTGTGGATTGATGGGATCTCAACCCTCAATGTAGGATCCATCGTCTCTAACGGATCAACGAATGGGGAGCTCCTATCCTTGCCGGAAAACCAAACTAACCTACTGTAAATGAAATAGGGGTGCAAGTGCACCTACCTGGAAGAAGAAATTCCGGATCTATGCCGAAAAAACCAAAAAATCCACTCCTTATAATATAGGTCGCCAGAGCTTCTGTTTTCCGCTGATTTATCCACGGATACTCCACGGATTATGGTAAAATCAAATGGGTTTTGTATATCTTGATATTACCCAACTATCCAACGGTCAAGATTATGTTTCAATGCCTGAAAATTAACATATAACTCAAAAACCATAACAGGGTAAAAACCCTTCTTGTTGGGACGCGTGTCTATGGAAGCACCCGATATCCAGAGGAGGAATATTCCTCCTAGTGCTTCTGTGGACACTCTAACAAGGGGAATAAAATGCAAGGAAAGGGAGGAGGAAAGAGGGAGAAGGAGGATGAATTTTAGTTTGAGATTTTGGTAGAGTCTAGGGGACTTTGTGATGGATTTTTGAAATATTTTTGGGAATTTTTATGATGTCTATTTATAGGGATTTTTAGTGTTTTTCATCATAACACCTAATTATTATGTTTTTTTCCTTTTTAATATTTAATATTTATTTGATTCCCACTACCACCTCCTTCTCCACTGGCTGGTGGTAGTGGTTTGACCCATGATTGCATGTGGTCTGGTCATTGGATTCCATTTTGGGTCCCTTGTGGGCTCCATGTGGGCCCCACATGAGTGTGAAAAGACAAAATTGCCCTTTTATAGAGAAAATTCCATTTTATTCTCCCGAACTCAGAATTGAGCGTACTTAGTGGCGTTGGATTTGTATTTCTGAGTACATTCCAGATTTGGATGTCTCAGGTCTTGGTTATTTGTGAAATTATCATTTTGCCCTTTCATTCATTAACATGAAGAAAAATATAGATTTTTCATCCGTATTCAGAAATTGTCGTGCTTATAGTCATTTTGAAGCGTTCGTCGCATATGTTTTCAATTATACATCTCTCATACCTTGATTCCACTTCTATGAGAAGTGCATATTTTATAACCCTAATATTCCAGCCTGATTTTCATTGAAATTCTCAATTTCAATATTTATTTAATTTCATTATAAAAAAAATTAGGGGTGTTACACAAAATGTGTTACAACAACCTAGGTTGTCATAGAGTTTTGGTTGGAGGAGGTGCATTTCCTTGGTCATATAACATCCAAGGATGGAGTCACAATTGATCCTTAGAAAGTAGAAGCAGTTTCTAAGTGGGAGAGATCCAAGGCTGTGACTAAGATACAAAGATTCCTCAGTCTAGTAGGTTATTATAGACACTTTATAGAGGGTTCTCCTGTATTGCACAACCATTGGTTTCTCTAACCAAAAAGGATTAGAATTTTGTTTGGATATATGATTATGAGAGGAGTTTCTAGGGGTTGAAGGAAAAGCTCTCTTATTCACCAATTTTGTCATTATTGAAGGGAAGTAGAGGCTATGTGGTGTATAGTGAAGCATCAGGTAAAGGACTAGCGAGTGTTCTCATGCAAATGGTAGGATGATTGTATATGCTTCTAGGCAATTGAAAAGGCATGAGCAAAACTACCCCGAATGACTTGGAGCTTTCCACTATTGTGTTTGCTTTGAAGATTTGACAACACTATATATATAGTGAGAATTTTGATGTCTTCATGGACCATAAAAGTCTGAGGCAACTTCAACATGAGATAGAGGCATTGGCTAGAGTACTTGAAGGACTTTGACTTTACCATTTGGCGTCATCTGGGCAAGCCAATGTCATCATTGGTGCACTTAATAGGAAGTTGGGTGGCATGAACTCTAACATCACCATCCACTCAACTTTCTTAGATCAGATCCTCTATGCACAACAATTGTGTGAGGAGACAAAAGCTTTGTGTGGTAAGAATGGCTTTGAGAAGGCATCTCATCATTTCATGTTCACCATGAATCTGGAAGGTACAAAGATATATAAAGACATGAGGAGACATTTCTAGTTGCAAGGAATGAAGAACAATAATGGTGACTATGTGGCATGATGCACTACATGTTAGCAAGTTAATGGAGAGTACCAGAGACCTATGGAATAGCTACAGACTCTAGAGCATTTAGTTTGGAAGTCAAACAATAAGACTATAGACTTCATGACTCACTAAGTCGGCTAGCTTCTTACCCATTCCATAGAAACAATCATTATAGAGTTTGGCCAAGTTGTATATGTCACATTTGTGCTCTAAGACTAAGGTACATAAGTACTTAGCTCACTAATCTTGTGAAATTTTATGAAATAGGACAACTAAGGTTAAATTGAGCAGGTGGGCTGAGGATGAGTTTAAACCTCCATGAAACTCAAATTTGGGAAAATTATGAATCCTCAAAGCCTATTGGATTGAGTGTTCTATTGTAGATTAGATAACTGGGATTTCAATTCGAGTTTGACAAATTTTGAGTCATTTTACTTCAAATTGGAGTAATTACCAAAGAATTTTCAAAAATTAATTAAAGATGTTAAAATTAGATGAAAAAGGTCAATTATTTGATTGTACTTGATGAGATCTTTCCAACAACTCTAAGAATGCATGAAAAAGAGATTGGAGACTGAAAATTACTAAAATTTACAAATAATTGAGGGGCACTTAATTGATAATGACAACCCCCTTAACTTAACTGTTATGCATGCTAACTCATATGGAGCAACTCGACATGTGGGAATCAAACTCACCATGTGGAGCGCATATCCCTTATGTTGGAGACTGAGAACAGGGGGAGAAGTTGTTCTCCCTTCCCTTCTAATTGTGCACTCTCTCTCTCTCTCTCTCTCTCTCTCTCTCTCTCTCTCTCTCTCTCTCTCTCTCTCTCTCTCTCTCTCTCTCTCTCTCTCTCTCTCTCTCCACCTATGCCAATTTCTTTCCTTCTCTCTTCCTCCATTTTCTTTCTAGAAATATCAAGTAACACTAACATCAATAAAGTCAATGTTTGAAAATGGTAACCCATAGAAATCCTCTCGATTCTCCTCTACCTCTTTACTTTAGATCTCTCTACTTTCTCCCTTGGCCAGTCATTGTCTGATACCGTGATCTTGCTAGTAATAAGATGTGGCAACAAAATCTCTCCTACCTACTAGTAAATTATGTTGATCAGACAAATCTAACAATGACCCACCTTCCATCCTCTTCCCTAATGATGATCAGTGAAGGTTTTAATGTGATTTAGATAGAAAAAGGTGGTTAACAATGATGGTAACCCAAACCAGTGAAACCTAGCAGTTGGCGACAAACTTTTTTTTTCTAGTGACTTGTAATAATGAAAACCCATCAGGTTCAATGAGAATAGTGGAGAAAAAGTTGCTAGATCAACGATCCACATCGTTCATCTTCTTGTCTAACTCAAGCAAAGTAAAATGCCTTTGGGAGATTGAAGATCATTGAACCTTTCACTAAAAATTGAAGTAAATAAGTCACAAATTACAATGAATCCAATGGCAAAAATCTATTCAAAAACACAGTTTGATGTAATGTTTTTGGGTGGAAAAACACAGGCAAGACATTGAGCTATGTTTTCCCCAAATTCTTTATGTATTTGGTGAACTTTTTTACATAGTGTACGCTGCTAGCAATGACCGATATTTAATGATCTTCTTCAAACACAGTTATTTTTTTCAATGAGGGACGAGGGTTTGATAGAAAAGTTATAAATTTAAGTTCATTTTTGCTCGATCTACTCACCTGTGTCAATAGATTTTTTATTGAATATCATCCAACCAAAGAAATTTTGATCTACATATGCTGCGTGATTGTTAATCTTATATTTATGCATTTGATAGTTAAAATCATGATTGGATCGTAGATCAATGCAACATATAACTTTAATTTTATATTATCATCAATATATAGGAAGATTGATAGATTGATTGACCATTAGTTCCTATCCAACCATTCAAAGCCCAATCACTAATGGTTGGATATTAGAAAGTGTAATAAAAAACTAGAATCATCAAATTACTAAGCCAATGATGTTTAATTATGTTGATTAAAGACTTTAGAGGCACGAACGTTGATCTAGACCATCGATTAGAAACCAATGTTGCTGATTTGAGCTTCAAGTAACCAATTGGGGATTCTAATAATTAGTTTATAATTTACAAAGCAAACTCAATGACCTTATTGATCAAGATCTAGAAGATATTGTAATTAATTAGTGATGGTGGCTAAATAACAGATGTTAATATGTGTAAATTAAAAGGATAATGATGCTGAGTAATTTAGATTGGGTGCTCAAAATAAAATTATGAATTTAGTCAAATGTTTATGTTCTAGTGAACTTTAAGTAGAGTTTGACCTATGATTGAAATTTAGCCTATGACTCGCATTTCAAACATAGAAGAACAATAGGTAGAACCCTAAACCCTCTTCTATATCCTTAAATTCTTGTTGACCTAGTAATTTTAATAATATAAAATTTTGGATATGTAAAATATAGAAATTTCATATAGATTTAATCGATGACATAATTACTTTACCGTATATGAAATTATCATGAAAAATTTGAATTATGCATGTTTTTTTATATTGCTAATGTGAAAAGGAAATAAATTTGTTGCTCCTAAGACTGGAAATCTTGAGGGCTCCCTGGTGGACTATGATCATGATGGAGCCTCCCAAGATGGTACCCTTAGGGAAAGGGCTGCCTAAATGATTGCAAATATGGTGAAGCTACCTAAGCAAGTAAACCCTAAGGGCAAAGCTATTGGATTCAAAGCCTCCCAAGATGATAAACACCGTGGGAAAGAGCTTTTTGGTTGATTGTAACTATGATAGAGCCACCTAAGATGGTAAACCCTAAGGAAAAAGGTGCCATATTTGGAACATCCCAAGATGGTAAACCCTGAGAGAAAAGGCTACCTAGTTGATTGCAACTACTGTGGTGCTAGCCAAGATGGTAAACCTTGAGAGAAGAACTACCAAATAAAGGAGGTACCCAATATGGTAAATGCTAAGGGAACTATGATGGAGCCTCCCAAGACGTAAATCCTTAGAGAAGAACTGCCTAAGGTACTATAAATTTGATGGAATTACCAAAGATATCTAGATGGTCACAACTATGGTGGAGCTACCCAAGATGGTAAATCCTGAGGGAAGAGCTGTGTGATGCACTATATCTTTGGGAGCTCCTCATGATGTTAAACCCTAAGGGAAAAGAATAACTAGTTCATTACAACTACGATCGAACCACCAAAGATGATAAGCCTTGAGGAAAGAGTTGCCACTTTATGGAGCCACCCAAGATGGCAAACCCTATGGCAAAGATTGCATGGTTGCTTACAATCATGATGGGGCAACCAAGATGGTAAACCTTGATGGAATGGTTTTCTGAGGTATGATATACATTGTGTGGCTGCCCAATATGGTTGTAACAACTTGAGTTTGTCTAATAATAAATATTTATTTTGCATAGGATTGACAACAAAGGCAAGTTAGCTCTACTAGTTATAGAATGAGTGTGAATTCTTTAGAACTATAGTTCATGTCTCTAAACTAGCTACAATACTATCTTTTTGGAGAATTTTGAGACCAAGAGTCAAAATATGTCTAGATTCAATGAACCTCCTAATTTGGACATCTCTCTCTAACTTAGAACATAGTGGAAAGAAGAGTAAATGTATGATAAGTAAGAGTATATAGTACATGAGATGAGAATCTTAGGAATCATTCTAGGATCAAGAAAGTCAATAAGTAATAGAAGAATATTGGAATGTAGAAGATAACAAGATGAAGGGTGAGGATTTGAGGATCAGCAAGTCAACATATCATGGAGTAAGATCAGAATCTAAGAGATACATGATAGGAAGGTAAGATAAATCTAAGATAGAATAAATGGAAACATAAATCAAAGTTAATAAAAAAGTAATAAAGGCATCCTCAATATAAGTTTAGACTAGAATAGAGAAGAGAAAGAAACACGTGAAGGGGAGGGAGACAAAGAAAGTGAGAGAGAGAGAGAGAGAGAGAGAGAGAGAGAGAGAGAGAGAGAGAGAGAGAGAGAGAGAGAGAGAGAGAGAGAGAGAAAGAAGCAAAGGAGGATTAGGTTGCCCCAATGATCACACACACACTCCTCGTTATTAGACAAGAAAATTGTATGAGAAAGTTATTAATGAGGTGGGGATGTAGGATGTTGTAGGATGTTCTAAGTTAGATTGTTTTTCAATTTCATGATTTTGATGTATCTTGTTGGAATAATTTCAATTGCATGGTTTGTCATTGGATTTAGTGATTTGTAAATATAATTAAGCATCATGATCTAATGCATCGTGCACCCCTTGTCTTTGATCTAATAACTAATGCATCTAATATACTTGTATTTCAATATCACATACATTACTGTCCTTGGTATAAATAGTGTGCACACCTAGTTGATTGTCACTCAATATTATGTGTGTTTTGTTTTTAGTTAATCTGGATTGCATCCATCAATCTCATGTTTGAAGTATCCACAACATTTATCATGTCTTATATATGTGGGATCTTACCATTGATCTTATGATTTAAGTATGTACACTATGATCTTGTTCTAATTTATGTGTAACCCCCAAATTGCAACCTAAGCATAGTTGTAAATCATGTATGTGTAGCCTAAACTGTGCACATGTTCCATGTAATATGCATGGTTACTTCCAAGTCTTAAATATGCACATGCATTTTGTTGTAATATCAATATAATAGCTTATAAGCCATCTCTTAGATGACCACATGCATCTATCTAATTCCTACTCTAAAGAGAAGTATGCATGATGTTGATTCATCTGTAGTATGGTTTTATATGTTTTGGTCATTTGGACCAATGTGAAAAAGTGAGTAGATAGAACCATGTGTTTTGCATGTGAACTTGGGTATGTTATTAAATGACTTGAAACTAGCATAACTGCGTTTTAGGTTCACTTTGCACCCTGTTGAAATTGTAAACAAAACAATTTTCAACCATTAATTTTAGGTTAATCTTTTGCTCAGAAGTGAGAATTAAGGTCTTGCAGGAGGGTTAGAAATAATTAGAAAGAAAGTACGAAAATGAATAAGTTATCTTACTTTGTTTTAGACTACTATTGGACATTGAGAATAGTATATTAATTATACAATAAATTTTATTTTGAATATTATATTTTCATAGTTTAGTTATATTTGCATTATGGTTGTTTAGGCTATGACCAATGGATCCTACAAGGTCCATTCTTACATACTTATTTTATCTATATGTGGATTTTTTATAAGACACCTAGCCTTAGAAGGGTAGTTTTGAAACTGTTATATATGACATGTTTGAAAATATTTTATTAAAAAAATACTCAAGATCCTAATCATTTTGAATCAAATTTTAGAAGTTGTTTCTAAAAATTAGGGGCATCAAACTTGGTATCAAAGCACAATTCATACTGCTCATAGCCAAATGACTTGGAAACTAAAATAGTCAATAATGAGAAAATGAGGCATAGGTACACTAGACGAGCGGAAATAGAAATTCATTAGATTTTTTTGTTGAAAATCCAGATGGCACCAAAAAGGCATAGAACTTCTAACATGGTTTAAACTTCCTACTCTGAAGATAAAGAAAATACTAAGGTCTGAAATGATGTGATGGAAGATGTGATAGAGCTTCTCTTACAATGGATGAAACAACTATTCCAAACTACTAGACAAGAAGGAGAGCTGAGGGTGGAAGTTGGAAGTTGGAGGAGAAGGAACAAGGGCAAAGGAAGATAGCTTGTTAGAGCGTTTCAAAAGGATTGCCCCCAAATTTTTAGGAGAAGAAGGGTTAAAAGTTGTGAAAACCTTGATCTATGAGATTGAGAAAATATTTAAGGTGATTGATATACAACATGAAAGACATGTAATAGTGGCTACTTTTGCACTAACAGGAGAGGCCCCACACTAGTAACCTACTACCAAACGAACCTTCTTCATTGAGGTGGAAAGAATTGAATGGGTTGATTTTAAACCTGTACTCTTTGACAAGTACTTTCCTCCACACATTCAAGAGTAGAGGGATCATTAGTTTCTCAGCTTGGTGCAGGGTTCCCAGATGATCGAATAATACAAGATGAAGTTTGTTAAGTTGAGCTAGTTTACCCCTAATGTGTGCCCCACAAAACTGAGAGCTGCCTAGAAGTTTGTCAAGGGACTTAATTTCCATTTCCACCTAAAAAGCAAGATATTGATTGCACTAGCAAGGGAAGGAGACACATTACACCAGCAAGGTTTGCAAGGCCCCAAGACTTAGAACAACAAAACCTTAAGAAAAGGAAGCAGGATGATACACAATGCCCAAATTGCTACAAATTCCACCTAGGCAAGCCCTGTTATGTTCATGAGCAACAATGCTTGTATTGCAGTGAAAAGGGCCACTTCCTAAAAGACTGCTTGAAGAATGGAAAAGATGAATAATTATGATAGGGACACGCCCAATGAAGTTAGGGGAGAGTTTTTGCACTAACAATTGAACTTGCATGTACATCCAATGTCGTAGCTGAAGGTACCCTCTAATTTTTTTGTAGGCACCCTCCAATTTTTTTGTAGGCTTACTTGTGTATTAATTGATCCCAATTCCACCCACCCATTTTAATAATATGGCTTTGTATGTTGGTACCTCGGTAGGAGAATCAGTGCTTGCTCATGATTTACACAAAGAACTTAATGTTGTCATCTTAAGCATGATTGACTTTGACACTATCTTGAGCACGGATTGGCTAGCAAACTACAAGAAGTTGTTTATGAAACTATCTTAAAATTTTGAGGCTGAAATTCTTTTTAAGGAGGTTAGAATGTATAGTTATTTTGCATAGGATTGACAGCAGAAGCAAGTTAGCTCTATTGGTTATAGATTGACAATGAATGCTTTAGCACAAGAGTTCAAGTCTCTAAACTAGCTATAAGACTATCTTTTTGGAGAATTTTGAGACCATGAGTCATAAGATGTCTAGATTCAATTAACCTTCTGATTTGGACATCTCTCTCAAACTTAGAATATAATGAAAATTAGAACAAAAGCATGATAAGTAAGAGCATACAATATATGAGATGAGAATATCAGGAATCTCTAAGGATCAAGAAAGTCAACAAGTAATAGAGAACGATTGAGATCTAGAAGCAAACAAGACAAAGGGTGAGGATTTGAGGATCAGAAAGTCAACATTTCATGGAGTAAGATCATAATCTAAGAGATATGTGATAGGAAAGATAAGATAAATCTAAGATAGAATAAATGAAAATGTAAATCAAAGTATAGGGTTGGACTAGAAGAGAGAAGAACAAGAAACATGTGAGGGAGAGAGAGAGAGAGAGAGAGAGAGAGAGAGAGAGAGAGAGAGAGAGAGAGAGAGAGAGAGAGAGAGAAGCAAAGGAGGATTAGGTTGCACCAAGGATCATCCACACTCCATGTTTTTGAATAAGAAAATTGTAGAAGAAAGTACTTGACAAGGTAGGGGGCGTGGGATGTTCTAAGTTAGATCATTTTTCAATTTCACTATTTGATATATCTTGTTGGAATAATTTCAATTGCATGGTTTGTGATTTGATTTAGTGATTTGTACACATAATTAGACATCATGATCTAATGCACCTTGTACTCCTTGTCTTTGATCTAATAACTAGTGTATCTAATATACTTTAATTTTAATATCACATACATCACTATCCTTGGTACGAATAGCACGTGCACCTAGTTGATTGTCACTCAATATCATGTGTTTTTGCTTTTAGGCTTAATCTAGATTGCATCCATCAATTCCATGTTTGAAGTATCTACAACACTTATCATGTCTTATTTGGGCTCTTAACATTGATCTTATGATTTAATGTGTGCACTTTGATTTAAGTATGTACAAGTCTTAAACATGCACATGCATTTTGCTGTAATATCGAAATAACTACTTATCAATCATCCCTTGAATGAGTACATGCATCTATCTAATTCCTACTCTAAAGAGAAGCAAGTGTGATCCTGATTCATATATAGTATGGTTTAATATGTTTTGGTGATTTGGACCAATGAGAAAAAGGGAGTAGATAGAGCCATGGGTTCTGCATGTGAGTTGGGATATGTTATTAAATTACTTGAAACTAGCATAACTTTTTTGCAGGTTCACTTTGTTCATCTATTGAAATTGTAAGAAAATAATATCCAACCAACAATTTTAGATCAATCTTCTAGTGAGAAGTTACAATTAAGGTGTCACAAGAGGCTTAAGAACAATAAGACAAAAAGTACGAGAATGAATAAGTTACCTTATTGTGTTTTAGATTACTATTGAACATTGAGAATAGTAATTTAATAAGACAAAGGATTTTATTATGAATATTATAATTTTGTCATTTAGTTATAGTGCCATTATGGTTGTTTGGGCTACAACCAGTGGGTTCTAGTAGTATTGTTCTTAAGTGCTTATTTTGGCTATATGTAGAGTTTTTATAAGACAAGACTTGGAAGGGCAATTTTGAAAACTATTATATATGATACGTTCGCAAATGTTTTATCAAAAAAATTTACTTAGGATCTTGATCATTTTCAAATAAGTTTTTAAAAATTATTTATAAGAACTTAGGGCATCATAATGGTAAGCCTTGAAGGAGAAGACCCTTGATCAATATGATGATACTATACTTATTTATATTACTATGGAAATCATCAAAAGAAATGCATTCCTACATGATTGTATTTGAAAGTTATGATTACTACTTTACTGTTTGATTTATGGAATGAATGATGTTCTTGGATAGATGTCCAGTTTGTTATATCTAATAATAAAAACTCTTGACTTAGCTTAATTATTTGTTAAATGAAAATGGATGTTCCATGATTTGAACATGGAGGTAGAGTTGAGCTAAGATTAACAAGAATCGTAGGATTTTCTTGGGTTTAGTTCTTTTTCCTTGCTGGGCTTCACAACTCATATTATTAATTTTTAGCTACAAGCCAAGTAGACAAAGGAAAGGCACTTATTAGTTGCAAGTAAGAGTTGACTGGATGTTATTATTCTATTTTATACTATATATGTGTAATGAAAAACATGGGATGTATCTTTATAAGATCATGAGTAAGCCTATTTGTATGATTCTGGCATTCATTATCTTTAAGTTGATGATGGGTACCTGAATTTCATTTAGAACTTAAGGTTTAGTAAACTAGAGTTATAGTAGATCTACAATTGATGGATTATAAGAAGATGAAGCCTCCGTTGGTAATTTTAAAAACTATGTTATTACTTATCACGTGAAGCACATCAAGTGTTAAATGTAAGTCCAAAAACTAGAGGAGACTCTACTATATTTTTGGTAGGTTTGAGTATTTAAAATTTTATAGTATAAAATATGCCTTGAACAAGATAAGAGCATCTTGCTAGGTCATTACCTTCATTGCGAGATATATATATATATATATATATATATATACGTATGTGTGTGTATGCATGCATGCATGTATGTATGTATGTATACAAACACACAAATATATACATATATAAACAAAGAGCCACGTATACCTCGCCTAAGCTAATAATGATGTTTTAATACACTATATCGCTGCCCTTAGGTTAGGGGTCTCAATAGCATGGTAGAGCAAAGTGGTAGATCATTTGGGAAAAGACTTGTTTTATGACTTAGAATTGTCATAGATAGAGGAAATGTTGTGCTTTGTATCTTTTCTAATTTGCTAGATCAGAGTAGTGAAAGGAGCACACAGGAGTTCAAGAGGAGTAGTTTTGGGAAAACTCATTCACATACAAGCAAGGACAAGAAGAGGAAGGGATATCATCCTTAGGAATAGAGTTCTCAGGCACATTCTTTACCTTCTAGAGGGGCAAGCAAGAGTTGTTTTGGTTGTGGCCAAGAAGGCCACTTTAGGAGGGATTATCCAAGGTTGAGAGCATCAAAGGGCAATAAGCAAGATAGTAGTAGGCCACGTGTCTAGGGACAGCAGCTAGCATAGAGGTCAAATACATTACTCCATGGTGCATAGCCTACCTGCGAGCTAAGGACATAGGGGATAATTTATGCACTAACACAATTAGACACCCATCCAGACCATACCATCGTTGAAGGTACATTTTTACTGTTTCATACTTGGGATCGAGTGTTAGTTGATTCTATTGCATTACTGGTGTAGCTTTAAAATTACTCAAAGTGCATGAATCACTATAGTATTTGCACACAAGAGAGGTTGATCTCATGAGAAATCTTAAAGATTTTCAATATATTGGATCTTATTTAAACTCTACATATATCTTCTGCCAAGAAGAGATGTTTCTTATTTAAACTTGGAATTTAAAAAACACGAAATAGGAAACATGCACTAAATTAGAAACTACAACTAAAGGAATCTTTTAAAAAATAAAGATATTCAATGAAATTAGAAACTTTTGTAACTAACATACATTCAATAAAAGAAACCAAACCAAAACTAGAATGAATTGAATCTAGGAAACTTAAACTAAGGAAACTTTCCTAATTCTAAAAATTTCTAAAAATGGATCTTTCAAAAAACTCAAAAAGTAAACATTATAAACCAAACTAACATGCAACCTACTAACTAAATTATACTAAACTAAGATCAAACAATCAACAAAACTAGGCTCAAAGTGGATCTGCCCAAGTACCATGTGGGTGATCCATGGGATGATGCACATGGTTCATGGGATGCAATTTACTCAAAATTCAACTAGAAAAAGCTAAATAGCATATATTCTACTCAAAGCACTTAATAAAAAACCTAAAATATTAAATGGTTTCCTAAGGAATCAAGTAACTATGATGAATACGGTGCTGGTAACTAAGCATGATGCTTGAATAGAAAAATTCTAGATTTCAAGCTCTTGGGAAACTCAAATCAAACCAAGCATGGAAAGAAATTGAACTATCACTTTTTGTCCAAGATAACACTCAATATCTAATGTACTTTGTTATTGGAATCAAGCATAAACAACTAACTTCAAATAGCTTTATTGATTGAATGGGAAAATACATTAGAAATAGTGTGCGTGAACATAGATGTAAATATGAAAATGGCGCACTTTTCCTGTGCCTAAAACTTCATTCAAATCAAAGTTAAAACACCTTGCAATGCCCTTAAACTAAACTTAGATGATATGTAAGTAAGACCAAAAAGAGAATCATGGGAATACGTGGCTAGAATAATGGGATTAGTTAAGGAAAAAGATGCCTAGAACTAGCTCTCTCTCTAAGAAGAAACAAAATCATGAATTTCAAGGAGAAAAATCAAGGACTCAATCTCTTTATTCTCTTGGCTATCACTAACAGAGAAGAAATAACTTGGATCTTTGATGAATAATCAAGAAAACTAGGAAGAATTATGCATCTGAAATTAAAGCAACAAAGCATGAACAAACTAACTATGAAAGCAATGATTTGAAATCAAACTACTAATCTAGAATTGAAATGCAAAAACAAGGAAAATACTTGAGAATTCAAAGGAAGAAAAGTCCCAATCTAATGCTTCAAGAATTACCAAGCTAGAGTGCTACTTCCAAGGTTTTTTCACAAAACCTTTACCTGGAAAAAAATGTGAAATCCATGGAGAATTGAAATGCAAAAACAAAGAAAATACTTAAGAATTCAAAGGAAGAAAAGTCCCAATCTAATGCTCCAAGAATTACCAAGCTAGAGTGCTACTTCCAAGGTTTTTTCACAAAACCTTTACCTGGCAAAAAATGTGAAATCCATGGAGTTTTATAGATGGCTGAGTTTACAATTGAATGAAACTTATTCTGAAAAAGGGAAGTGGATCTAGAGCTAGGGTATCAATGATGGAAAGTTAGGTGGAGAGTGAGGGGAGGAATGAGGTAACAAGGTGACATCATGGCGGCTGTCATATTTAGAAAGGGGGAAGGCATCCCCTTTTGAGAAAGGTGGCATGCTTCTCCTCCACTTCTAAATGCATGGTGTTCTGGCTATTGGAAATAAGAGAGAAATGGAAATGAAGATGGTAGGAAATATGGGAAAGAATCTAGGGTTTGAGGTGTTTTGAGTGTAAACTAGATCTAGGGGTTTCCCATTTAGGAAACCACCTAAGACAACAATCAAGTGAGAGGGAGACATAATTTTTTAGGAAGGTGCCTCCCTCCCTTAAGCAAAAATTATGGAACACTAATTGGGGTGGGAAAAAGTTTTAAAAAAAAATGAAAATGGAAAATGGGGTTTTCTTTCTTGATTGATCCACCTATGCGTGATCATCTTACCGATTATAATTTTGACCAAAACCTTCCAATTTTCCCTTAAAAATCACTTTTTAACCTAGGGTAATTGCATGAAGTAATCCTCCAATCATGTGACTCCATGTGGCATGGATCCCATGTAGCTTTATGGCTCACTTTGATGGCACATTCCTTACTAGCTTGAGTGGCTAATTTCCTTGGTTTCAAAACTTGAATGGCTTGGCTTCTTCAGGTTTCCTAGTTAGACTAGGAAACTTCATGCATGGCTACAATTCTCACGTGAAGTAGCAGAATTACATGGCCTTTTTGCATGGGCCATTCTAGTCACCTTTGATGCTTTCCATTGCCTTCTTGCTTACCTTAAGATGATATTGAACCTTGATTTAGCTTTGAAATGTTGGATTTTAAGTCCTTGGCCTTCTTGTGATCTTGATCTTCAAATCTCTTCTCACTTGATCTCAACCATTGGATAATCTTCTCAACACCTACAAAAGAGTAAAAACACTAATCAAATCCTAGAAAATTATGATCATTCACATAGTTACTCCAGATTTGCTTCTGAACCTACAAAATATCAAACTTTTGAATTATTAGGTCATAAATGCATATGTTATGAATCTCTGAAGAAACCCTAGAATTATGCCTATAGTTTATAACACAGGAGCTACTAATTGGCTAATTTTTATTCAAAACTGAACATTTATCATAACCCCCCCCCCCCCACCACCACCAACATTCTGCTAGTCCCAAGAAAAACATGTGAAAAGTCATGAAAATAAAAATGTTTATCATTTTCTTAGGTACTCACAATTGCATTTAGCATATGCAATAAGCCCTTAAACCCCTAGGTTACCCTTAGTGGATGAGGTAAGCCTTGTGAGGGTTTGCAGTGAATATACCCAAAAAATTCCATAAGGCTAAGTCATTTTATTTATCTCAAAAAATTATCATCCATTAGTACACTACTAGCTTTAACAACTTAATAAGGATGAATGAAAAATTCTATAAGTTACCCACATATTAAAGGCATTTCATTGCAATTATATCTTGAAGTGCTGTGTGTGTATACAAGCTACATAAGTCAGGACTTCCAAATAATAATGCTTATTACTTCATTGGAAAGATGTCTTGACCTCAAATTCTCATTAGTATACACCCAGAAATGAAGCTCTCAAAGAAAGGGTCAAACAAAATTCTCTCACAATGTGACTGAATCCAAAGATACTAATGGTTCACGTAATTTCTTTTCTGCATTACTGAAACAAAGTTATGATCTTTAGAATGAATGTCATTACCAAGACCACTAGAAATAATTCACCTTAATTCTTTCCTAGTTATCTCATCATTAAGGCTATCGTCCACCTTAAGATCAATAGGTCTTTACATAGACAAAACATAGGCTTAGGAATGGTTCTGAAAGGAAGGGTATAAGGATTCAAAGTTTCAAATATGAGTAGAGGTCTTCAATTGATTACTGAACAACTTTACTTTTGTTTTGTATGTACTCAAGTGAATGTCTTTTCTATTTTTCCTTACTCTTCATTTTTTTCATGATATTTCTATTTTTATCTCTTATATATATACATATATATATATATATATATATATTGAGGAAAGGTTTTTTCTTTGTAAGAACTTTGATATTTTTCACTGCTTTTACTTTTGTCTTCTTCAAACTTTTCTACCATCTCTACTCATTTTTGAAAGATAGATAATGGATATGTAAACTAATGGATATTTAAACTAGATTTCTTTGGATAAGGTAAATAGGATGTTGAAAAGAAAAGGCTTACCAAGAGGCTCAATGGGTCTAACTAGTGGTATAACATACTAGGTAGGCTTTATGTCTCTAGGCTAAAACAAGGATGGCTTATATCATTTCTTAGGTGTCTTAAAAGCCCATCAAATTCAATAAATATTTTAGGAAACTAAGTTTGTACTCCTATTGTTTCTTGGCAATTGACCAAAACAAAGATACTAGGATCTCTTCAAAGTTTAAGTTCACTAAAGAAAGATGAAATTACTTATAACCCTCAGAAAGATGATGGTTTATAATAATCACTTGGGTATATAGGTCTCCATTGATTTTCTCAGGGTCTCTAAGTTATAATTATCTATTAGTCTAGACTTATGCACTATGTGTAAGTGTGTTTCAAGATTTAACTATCATAAAATACTTAAGGACATGAATGAAATGCATAATTAGCCATAAGCATTTATACTAAGAAGTTAAAGTAGGAGAAATACTAAGTTTCTAAAAAATCAATTTTCATCACAATAAAGGAACTTTGACCTAAAAGCTTTGGAAAAACACAGAAAAAATCTTCTTTCTTTTATTTTCTTTTCTTTTTTTCAAGATCTCAAGACAAACTCAAAATCCCATGCATATCTACAACCACCAACCTAAAGCAAACATTATGCCCATTGTTTTGAAATACAAGACACCTATATGATAGATGGGTAATGAAGAACATTGAGACTATAAGAAAAAAAAAACCTAGGTTGCCTCCGAGTGAGTTCTAAGTTTAAAATCTTTAGTTAGACATGCAATGCCATGATGAATGCAAATTTAATGATGAATGTTGATCTCATGATGGAGGTAGGTGTCATGGGGCATGCTAAGGTGGGTCTTGTATACAATTTCCTCTAACAACATCTTCTCTATTTCAAGATTAACCAACTCTAGATTTGGCTTCAACCGTTTCCCGTTGGCTTTGTGAATATCACCAGCCTTTTCTATCTCAATGGCCCCATGAGGATAAACAGTACATATGTATGGTCCAGTCCATGGAGATTGAAGTTTTCTAGGAAAAAGATGCAATTTAGAATTATACAAAAGGACCTTCTATTTTGGGTAGACTTTTGTAGTATGTGTCTATCATGATTGCTTTTCAGGATGTCTTTGTATATCTTGGATGACTCATATCCACCTTTCCTAAGCTCATATAACTCATTAAGTTGGAGCTTACTACAAGTTCCAATAATATCTAGGTCAAAATTGACCTTTTTAATAGCCCAATATGCTTTATGCTCATGTTTTACTTAGAGGTGATAGGACTTTCCATAGACCAAGTGGTAAGGTGACATGCCTATAGAGTCTTATATGTAGTGTGATAGGCCCATAAAGTATTAGTCTCAAAGGCCAATCTTTCCTATTTGGATTAAGTATCTTTTCTAAACATTGCTTTGTCTCCTTATTTGATATTTCTACCTATCCACTAGTAAGGGGTAGCAATTCTATGGGTAACACCATTTTTCTTCATTAGATTCTCAATTACCATATTAAAAAAAAAATTACCTTCATTATTAATTATAGCCCTAGGAGTACCAAAGAGTATAAATATTTTTTCTTTTAAGAACCTGACTGCGACCTTGTGGTCATTGGACTTACACGGTGTGACTTCTACCCATTTTGACACGTATTCCACTCCCATAAGGATGTACATGTAACCAAAAGAATTAAGAAAAGGTCCCATAAAATAAATGACCCAAACATCAAATGGCTCATTTATCAAAATAGGATTCAAGGGCATCATATTTCTTTTTCTAATGCTCCCTAATTGTTGACATCTAGCATATGCTATGCAATAAGCATGTGAGTCCTTGAAAATGGTGGGCCAATAAAAACTATACTACAAAATCTTTATTGCTGTCTATCTAGAACTAAAATAGCCCCCACATTCATGGTCATGACAAAAGAAAATGATTATATATTGGTCACTATCTGGTATGCATCTCCTAATGACTTGATCAGGACAATATTTAAATAAGTATGGATCATCCTGTATAAAGTGCTTTACCTCAGCAATGAATCTTTTGCTATCTTGTTTAAACAATTGACTAGGCATTTGACAAGTGACAAGATAATTAACAATATATAGATATCAAGGTGATTCATAAATGTGCAACAATTGTTGATCTTGAAAAGTTTCTATTATAGGCACATTCTCACTAGTAGACTCCACAACTAACCTGGATAAGTGTTCTATTGCAAAATTTTTGGAACCTTTCTTATCCCAAATTTCCAAATAAAACTCATGTACTAAAAGTACGCATAGAATCAGCCTAGTTTAGCATCCTTCTTAGAAAGAAGGTATTTTAAAGCTATCTAGTACAAATAAACAATGGCCAACTATGATATAGACTTATCAGTCAAAAATAGTTGCTAACAACTCTTTTTCTATGGTGGAATAATTGAGTTAGGCATCGTTGAGTGTCTTGCTAGCATAATATATCACATAGGCAAGTTTATCAATATGCAATCTCAACACAGCCCCGATGCATAGTCGAAAGTGTGCACTCCAATCGAGCAATCGAATAATAGGCACAAAAGTGAGTTCAGCCGTTAGGCACTCAAATGCTTTCATATAATTTTCATCAAAGGTAATAATTGCCTTCTTCATAAGTAAATTACATAGGGGCTTAGTAATTTTACTAAAGTCTTGATGAATCATCTATAGAAACACCTTGGAAGAGAAAGTATGGAGATTCAATCCAATTTGGCTTTATCTACTTCTATGCCATTATATGATATGATGGTCCACCCTAAAGCTATCTTATAGTCTTTGAGAACATAAAAAAGCTTACCTTCCTGTTTTTTATCTAGATCTAAAGCTATGATTGTAGGAAAGGTTTCATCTAGTCCTAAGTAAGAATATTTTAAATTTTTAGGTAAAGGCTTAAGGACCTAGGTAGGTGGTTTTTCTACTAATGGTAATGGGACAGAATCCGAAGGAGGAAGTGGTTCCACTAGAGGTCCCCATATGGAGGTATTCATTATAAGTGTAGCATCTAAAAGATTATTTACCTCATCAATGGACTTGTCTATATCGAAATCAAAATAAAAATGTGCTAGACATGGCTCAAGTGGGTCTAGGAAAGTCAATGGTGTATTAGCATCTTGAAGTAGACCTTCAATTAAATTTACCACATAGGATTCATCTAAGTCTAGATGTTGATTACCAAAATTAAAAACATTAAGCTTAACTTTCATATTGTCAAACGATAATTTCATCACACCATTTCTACAATTGATGGTGGCATTGGACATTGCCAAAAATGGACATCCATGAATTACTAGGATATGGCTACTAAGGTCTGATACATGCTAGTTATCTAGGACAATAAAATCCATAGGAAAGTAAAACTAGTCCACTTGCATTAAAACATTTTCAACCATACTAAGTGAAATTTTCACTGATCTATCTACTAACTATAAGGTGCTATTAATTGGTTTAAGATCACTGAACCTAGTTGCTTTTAAATAGAAAATGGCAACAAGTTAACACTAGTTGCTTCCTCCTCCTTCATAAAGTACATTACGTAGGGGCTTACCAATTTTACTAATGTTCTTGATGAATCCTTTATAAAAACTAGCATGGATTAAAAATGAGAGGATTTCCTTCACCATCCTTAGAGGAGGAAGGTTAGAGATTAAATCCACTTTGGCTTTATCTACTTCTATGCATATGATATGATGAGGTGTAAAGCAATGCATTTTGAACCATGAAATGACACTTCTCCTAGTTTCGCACTAAATTCTTTTCCTGACACCTAGCAAGGACAAGTTTTAAGTGGTGCAGGAATTCATCAAATGAAGAACAAAATACTAAGAAATCATCCATAAACACCTCTAAAAACTTGTCCATCATATCATAAAATATGCTTACCATACACCTCTGAAAAGTAGTTAGAGGCATTATAGAATCTAAAAGGCATACGACAGTAGGTGAAGCTCCTAAAAGGGCAGATGAAGGTTGTCTTCAGCTGCTATAGCTATTTGGTTATAGCTATAGTAACCATTAAGAAAATAGTAATAACTATGATTGACTAACCTTTCTAGCATTTGGTCTATAAATAAAAGAGGAAAGTGGTCTTTCCTCGTAAGCAAGTTCAGTTTTTGGTAATCTATACAAACTCTCCACTCGTTGGTCATGTGAGTAGGAACTAACTCATTATCCTCATTGAGATTACCATAACTGTGGACTTCGTGGGGACAACTTGAACCGGGCTAACCTAAGTGCTATTAAATATAGGTAGATAACACCAACACCTAGAAGTTTAAGCACTTCGTCTCCCACTACCTCTTTCATATTAAGGTTTAGTCTCCTCCGTGTTTCCCTAGATGATTTGCTCTAGGTGAATTCTATGCATACACATAGCAAGGCTAATCCATTTGATCTCCACTATGGCCCACCATAAAGCTATCTTATAGCCTCTGAGAACATCAAGAAGCTTACCTTCCTATTCCTTATCTAAATCTGAGGCTATGATTATAGGCAAGGTTTCATCTAGTCATAAGGAAGAATACTTTAAATTTTTAGGTAAAGGCTTGAGGACCAAGCTAGGTGATTTTTCTACTGATGGTAATGGGACATAATTGGAATGGGGTAGTGGTTGCACTAGAGGTCCCAATTTGGAGATGTCCATTATAGGTGCAGCATCTAAAATATTATTTTCCTCATCAATGGACTTGTATGTATGAAAATCATAGTCAAAATATGCTAGACATGCCTTAAGTGGGTCTAGGAAAGACGATGGTGGATTAGCATCTTGAAGTGGACCTTCAATTAAATCTACCGCATAGGAATCATCTAGGTCTAGATGCTGATGATCAGCATTAAAAACATTAAGCTTGACTTTCATATTACTGAAGGATAATTTCATCACACCATTTCTATATTGATGATGGCATTGGACACTGCCAAAAAATGGATATCCATGAATTATCAGGATCTGACTACTGAGGTCTAATATAGGCTGGGTATTTAGGACAATGAAATCTATAGGAAAGTAAAACTAGTCCATCTGTATTAAAACATCCTAATCAAACCACTTAGAATTTTCAATGATTCATCTGCTAACTCCAAGGTGGTATTGGTTGGTTTGAGATCACTGAGCCCTATTTTCTTGTAAACAAAAAATGACAACATGTTAACACTAGTTCCTAAATCTATTAGTGCCCTATCAATGACATGATTTCCAATAACACAAGAAATGGTAGGACAACCTGGATCTCTATTGGATCAAATAGCGCACCTGCTCAGAGAGAAAGGCTTTCTTATGTACATTAAGCTTTCACTTTTGTGTGTAGAGCTCTTTAAGAAAATTAGAATAAGTAGGAATGTATTTGATTGCATTGAGTAATGAGATATTTATTTTGAACGTGCTTTAAACACATCCATTATGTCATGGACATTGGTACCTTTCTTAACATTGTTTAGTAGCTAAGGAAATAGGACTTTAGGCACATAAGGTGGCTCCACTATAGGCTCAAATGGAGGAGATTTTTGGCTTTTCTCTTTCTCCTACGTTTTAGCTAGTTCATTCTCTTTTAAGTTTTCCTTAGTCTGTGCTCCTTTATTATCAACCTAAAGGTCACTCCTAAGGATAGTGATAGACTTTGCTTACTCATGGGGTCTTTGGGTGTTTGAATTGGATCCTATTTCAAATTGTCCCTTAGGGTTTGGAATTGGCTGACTAGGAAATTGACCCTTTCCATTCTCACTAAGTGTAACTAACAACTGGCTCATTTGCATTTCTAATTTGACAATGGCTTGAGAAGCAACATTTACACTCTATCTTTTCTCATTGAGAGCTTGTCTAGTTTCATCCTGGTGTTTAAAGTTATCTCCACAAATGACTGAATGCAAAAACCTAAGAAAGGTGGATCTTTACCGCCCATCTTATCCAATGTTTCATCTTAATCTTTGAGTTTTCTAAAAACATCAAAACACAAAAACATGGAAGAACACGGCCCTGTAGGACTTTCTAATTTTGAAATTCCCTAGATTCCATGTGGTGTACTTTCAGTTAAAAATCACAAGCGCATGAATTAGTGTAAGCACGCAAGTGAGGTCGATCCCCACGAGGAATCGAATGATTTGTGTGATTAGTGGGCATTTAATTAAACTAATTAACCTAGCCAAAGATAGTGATTTTTATCCTACACTAAGAATGCAAACATAACATACATTTAAAACATGGAATATGGAAATATGATAAAAGTAAACAAAGATAATTCTTATTACATGGATTTAATGTACAAGAGTGGTGAGCCTTATTCAAGGAGTGTGCACACCATACAATGTTCAGAATACATTCAAATAAATTGCTGCTACTATCCAATATTCTTATCTTAAGCAAGCATGCGAGTAATCAAAGAGAGATCCAAGGAAAGAGGGAGAGAAATTGGGAAAGAAAACAAGAGATGGGCCAAACAATTTAAGAATTCAAAAACTAAGGAACTTGGTATAAGAACCACATTCTCTTAGTTATCACTATAAGAGAGTTGCAACTTTTAGATTCAAGGAATTACAAAACTAATTAAACACAAATATTGAAGGGAAGCAAAGGAATACAACAAGGATGTAAGCTAGAGACTTCGACCTAATAACTATACTCTTTTGGTTGTCACTACCAAAGACTTATAGCTCTTAAATCAATAGATCATGAAACTAAAGGCTAGTAATCAAAGAAGCTAAGAACTAACCATGGTGTAATAACCCCATTTTTTATGAATATAATTGAATTGTTAAAAATTAAAAGTTGAAAATTTAAAAGTGGAACTGGAACTTTGAGTTATAGGAAAATTCTTTTTTATAAAAATAAAATCAAGACTTAAAATTTGGATATGTTTAATGTACTAAACAAACCGATCAGAATGACTGTAAGTATGTCAAATTCTAGGTTCGGATGAAAAATCCCTATTTTTCTCCATTTTTATGAATAAAAGGATAAAATAGTGATTTTACTCATAACCGAGACCTAAGACATCAAAATTTGGAATGTACTCAAAAAACCAATCAAAACAACACTAAGTATACTCAACCTCGAGTTCATAGGAATAAACCCTATTTTTCTCCATATTTGGAATTAAAAGGGCAAATTGGTCTTTTCACAACTATGTGGGGCCCACAAGATGGGCCAACGGTCTAGAAGACCACCATCATGAGTCAAACCACTACCATCTACTAGTGGAGAAGGAAGTGGTAGTGGGAATCCAATGCCAATTTAATAATAAAAAGAATTGAAACATGATAATTACATGTAATCATAGAAAAATTCAAAAACACCTATAAATACCCCATAAAAATTCCCAAAAATTTTCCTAATGTCTCTCATGAGGTCCCCTACATTGCCCTAAATCTTAGCTCCAGAATCCTCCCCCATTTCCTCCTTCTTTGCTCTCTTTCTCTTCTTTCTTAGGGCGTGCCCCCAGACGCACCCAGGGCAGACAACTCATGTCTATCTACAGGAGCGTCTAGGGATGTGTCATCCCAAACAAACTAGGGTTTCCACCTAGGAAACTGTTGAGTGTTCAATTTTGGTCAAAATACCCCTAATTTAGCATTCAATTAGATCATCTAACAGTTCAATTTTACAAAACTTAGCTTGATTTTGAATTTAAATCCAATCGACCATCCAAACCATAATTTGTCAAAATCAAAGGTCAGATGATCATTAGAGCTCATTAGATGACTAATGTACGATTCAGATGATTCAAATTTAGTCTTTTCTTTTACAGATCAACCATAATGGTGCAGATCATCTTAAAGGGCAATGGATGGACCAAATCACCCATGAAGATGGATGTGATAGTTTCCTAGAAGACAATGGAGCTAAATTTGGAATCATGGAAAAAAAGGCAACCCTTTCCCCCACTTCTTTTCTTCCTTTTCTTTTTCTTTTTCTTCTTTTTCTTTCTTTCCTTTCTTTTCTTTTTCCTCCTCTTCCTTTTACCTTCTTTCCTTCCTTTCCCTTTTCCTTTTCCTTCCCTTCCTCATTCTCACATACCCACTTTCCTTATTATCTTTTTGCCTTCCTTCTTAACCGTACCCAACTCTCTCCTCTATTTTTCTTCTCATCTCTCTCCATTCTACCTCTTCTCCTCATCTTCCTCTCTTTCCCAGCCTTTCCCAAGTCTCTCTCACTCACCTCTTCTCCTCTCTTTCACCAACTCCCATCTCACGCACCCCTCACTCTCTCGTCCTACCTCTCTCTTTCTCTCTATTATTGATCTGACTTGCTGTCTGCACCCCAGCACCACACCTTTCCACCTGATCTTTCCCTCACTTCCGCACTACCTCAATCATTGCCCCACCACGGCACCTTCTTCTCCACCTTAGAATGGCAACACCCCAACAGCGCACTGCCCTCATTCTTTGCCTAGTTCTTTCCCTGTTCATCCTCTCCTATCAAATGCACCTCCTTCTCTCCTTCTCTGTCTCAATATTCACCTTCTTTGCTATCTTTCCACCGTAGGAAGCCGCACCATCCCTCTCTCTCTCTCTCTCTCTCTCTCATTTCTTCTTCTTCTGATCACACTCCCTCTCTGCATCGCCGCACTGCCCCAGCACGGCCCAGGCTTCCTCCCCTCCGGTGTCATCTCCATCACTGGTCCCCCAGTCCACCACACACATTTCTCTCCATTGTGACTCCACACCACACCACCCCCACATCATCTCTCTCTCTCTTTCTCTCTCTCTCTCTCTCTCTCTCTCTCTCTCTCTCTCTCTCTCTCTCTCTCTCTCTCTCTCTCTCTCTCTCTCTCTCTTGCATGCAACCACGCTCCGGACACTCTGGGGAAGAAAACCCAGAACTGGGTTTCCTCCCGCGTGCCCTCCTTTCCTCGTTTTTCTCCAGTCCAGCCAGCCATTAGGTTTCCTCTCCCCATTCCTCTCTATCCCTCCTTCTCCTACCCTCTCACTTCTCTTCATCGGACGTCCCGGGGAAGTAAACCCAAATCGGGTTTCCTCCCGCGATCCTCGTTCTCTCCTTCTTCTTCCCTTCTCCCTCCTTCCTCTTATCTTCTTCTCTCCTCTTCCTTCTCAAACCCCACATTTTCCTGGTTTTTCATTTAAAACTAGAACCTTGAAGAATTCTAAGTCTGCCCCTGGCAGATCTAAGAAATCCCATTTGGGTCCCTTGTTAAATTCCATTTGGGTCCCCTGTTAAATTCCATTTGAGTCTCCAATTTAATTCCAACTGGGTCCCTATTCTATTTACATCTATGTCCCAGTTCTGTTTTATCATCATTTTGACTATCTAGAGACAGTGCAATCCAGGACAACCTTATCCAGGACTGATCATTTTGTTGCATTTTCTGTGTTTTTGGAATAAATAATTGTGTACATTGCAACAATTGAATAAATATGGATTTTATTTTATTGTTAGTTGAATTTTGCTATATTCTTTGTTTTGATTCTTTTATTAATTGAATTTTATTAAAAACTCCATCATTTTAAATCAAGTCCTCGTGAGATCGACCCGTACTTGCATAAGCTACACTACAATAGCCCGTGCACTTGCGGTTAAACAATCAACAAGTTTTTGGCGCCGTTGCTAGGGACTTGCAAAGGAGTTTTCATAAAATTTAATTAAAAATCCAAAATTTTCAAAAATAAAGTTAGAAAATCCAGAAAAATAAAAAAATAAAAAAAAATTAGGAATTGCAATTTTCAGCATTTTAGGAAAATTTTAGGTGCATTTTTCAATTATTTTTAGGGCATAATCACCTTGTTTCCTAAATTTGGTACTAATTTCTAATTTTATTTTTCAGTAAATTGGAAAGTAGATGAATTGGGCAAGTGGATCTTCACCAAAATGGAAACTTTCATGCTTTCCTAGAATACAACTTTCCTTTTTCTTTTGAGTAAATCTTGTAGTGAGGATCTTTGTAAATTGCAATTTCTATTTTAAATTTTAAAGGGTTGTATAACATAGGGCAAGTGTGGGATAAGGTGGCCCACACTTGATCTTCATCAGAAACCCCACTGTGAGTTTCTTCACTCATTTATTTCTTAGATTAGGATTTGCATTTAGAATAATTTGCATTGTTTGGTAGTGTAATTCATATAGAAAGCACCTTTTATAATTGTTGCATTTTAGGATTTTGCATTAATTTACTGCTTTTAATTGCATCCTTAGGGCATGTTTATTGTTTTAAGGTGATTTATATGTTGATCGAATTTCCATGGTGTGTGAAATTAATTAGTAAGGGCACCCTACCCCCATAAGTTCAAGGGTGGATTTCATCACCACTGCTTGGCCCACTTAGGATAATCACCTCAAGCGCACAAACCTTCCTTTCACATTAATTTAAAATCAATCAGAAGAGACCTATAGGGCCATCACTTGCTCGTAGGACCCTCTTAATAGGACGCAATTTACTGTCAGTCTAGTGGCTTTTGATCACTGTGGTTATTGGGGGTTATCTAATAGAGCCTTGCTCTTCCCCCACCTCCTATTGACGTTTGTTGAGGTTTAAACGCCTCCTTACACAAGGGTTGTATTAACCACTTTGGACAGAACCTAACTGGTAAGCAGTTGTCAACTCCTAAAGAGAGGAGGAGTGCCAATCTAGGCTAATAAAAAAACGTCGTCCCCACACAAATCCAAGAGAGTTAAATATATTACTGCTTATTAGCCTTAGAATTATTTGAGTGTGCCCTTTTGTTTGCGCATCATTCTAGAAGTTAGGTTGCATCATTTAGGTTAGTTTTCCAAAAAAGAAACAAACAAACACAAACAAAAAAAACAAAAAAAGAAAAGAAAAGAGAAGACATGATCAGTTGCACCTAATGAATAATTTAAACACTGATCAAAAGGGTAATTTACACCCTAGCATTAATAGAGAAGATATTTCTCCATGGAGAAAAAATATCCACTTTTTAATGATGATGAATCACCTTTCATCTTTGATAATGATGTTTCCTCATGGACGAACAATCCTCTCTTTGATGCGGATGATTCTCCACCTCTATTTCATGATGATATGCGTCAATGGAGGAATCATTCTCAGCCACATGGAAATATGAGAAAGGACCAACATAAAACACATGAGAATAATTGGCATAACCAAAATTCTTGTGGGAAGACACTAAGAGACTATTTACAACCTAATTATACCAGCACACTTTCATGTATACTTTTACCTCCAAATGTTGGTATGATTGAATTAAAGGTGGGAGTAATTCATTTACTTCCCAAATTTTATGGGTTGGATAGTGAGAGTCCTTACATGCATTTAAAAGAATTCGATGAAGTGTGCATGACCCAACATACACAAAACATCTACTTAGATATGGTAAGGCTCAAACTATTTTCTTTTTCCTTAAAGGCAAAAGCTAAGATGTGGTTTCATTCACTGCCATCAGGTTCCATACAATCATGGGAAGAAACGACTAGGAAGTTCTTGAATAAGTTCTTTTCTAGACATAAGACAATTGCTCTTCGTCGAAATATAGCGAATTTTACCTAGATGAATAATGAAACTTTCTATCAATGCTGGCAAAGATTTAAAGAATTATTGTTGACTTATCCACATCATGGATACAAACTTTGGCATATCATTAGCTTCTTTTATGAAGGACTTAAATCTAATATGCGTCAATTTGTTGAAATGATGTGCAATGGTAATTTCTTAAATAAACAACCTGAAGAAGCACGAGAGTATTTGAAATGGTTGGCAGAGAGTGCACAAACTTGGCCTGATTCAGAAAAAGTAGGTTTTTCAAGCGAGCTTAAGACCACCACCACATCCTCTAGGGGAGAAATATATGCTATGATTGAAAAAGATGATATAGCATCCCTAGATAGAACAATTGAGGCCATGGAAATGGAAAAATATCTCTCTAAGAAAGTTGAATAGGTGTGTGATATTTGTGAAAGTAATAAACACCTCACTCAAGAATGCCCCATTGATAATGAATCGACACATTCTTATGAGCAACATTTTTCCCCTTTCCAGACATATAGTTCCAACTGGAGTAATTATTCTACTGTCACAAATGAATACAATGCTTCACAGAAGGCCCAACACCAACCTTATTACCACAAATAAAAGGACCACTTGTTCCTGGACCTTACCTTCCTCCACATAAGAGGAAAGTGGAGGATAATTTCAATAAGGTCATGCAATACCAGGAGAAGAAAATTGCTCAAATTAAAGCCCAATTAAAAGAAAACACAAATTCTATGACTGAATTGAAGGACATGATGTCTCAAATGCTACATACTATTAATAAAGAGGAATGTCCTATTCCACCAAATGAATATCTTAATGATATGGATGTAGGAGACGAGATTAATTCTTCATTTACAAACATGAAACAAACAAAGGCAGTTACAATTATTCATAATGGTAACATAATTGAGCAATCTGGACCTAAAAAGGCTAAAATAGTATCTAAACTGGTTAGAAAAAGAGATAAATTTATTGATCAGGAAAATGTCACACCCACTGAGCAATATGACATCCTTACTCCATTTCCAAAAAGGCTGCATCGAACTCCTACAATTGTCTCTAATTATGTGAAGCAACTTGAAGATAAATTTATCTTGCCTTGTGATAAAATGAAAAATTTTAAATTGCAAGATAAATTTATTCATCATTCCTTTTCAGAGGCCCATCCAGCTTATTTCGTATGGGACCGAGGAAAGTTTCAAACTCAGTAATGTTTTTCCTCTAAAAATTTTCATTTGAAAATGAAGTATGTAGCATAGTTTTTACTTTCTTATTTTGCTTTTTTAGATTTTTTCTATATCTCTCAATTTTTTTGCATTTCTCAATGCATTATCATCATCATACTTTCTAAACATTGAGGACAATGTTTCTGTCAGGTTCGGGGGTGTAGAATTCTTGCAAATTCTAGTTTTCTTTTAGTTTTTAGGTGATTTCTTTGATTTTTCAAAAAAATAAAATTTTGAAAAAATGAAAAATTTTAGGTCATTTCCTATAATGATGAGAATTGGATTTTCTGAAGTATAATCTGGATAACTTTAGTTTATTAATGGAATTGAATATGATTAATTCATCATTTTACTCATTTTCTAAAGTATTCCATGAAAGCAAAGTCTCAGATCACATTTGTACACGCAGTTGCATATAGATAATCTAGATTGATAAGTGACTACAACTTAGAAATTCTGAAGAAATTCAGTGGAAATCTATAACCTAAGTGAGTTTTTTGAGCTATTCATCCTTTTTGAGAGGTTATAAATATTCCTAATTTTCTTCAGCGTGCTTAAAGAAAATTGATCCCAAACTCTTAAATTTGGCTAATTACCTGAATAATTAGAATACTACCTTTATAATTCTGGAAGTTCATTGAATTTGATAGATTATAAGAAACCTAGAAAATGATTTAGGCCATCCTTGTTGTAAACCTAAAGACATAAAGCCTACCCATAAAGTATTGTTACCACTAGTTAGCCAACTTGAGCCTTTTATATAAAGCTTTTTCTTTTGCCACCCAAATTACCCTTTACCCATATTAACCCAATATAAATTATCCATTATCCATTTTCTTTGAAAAATAAGTTAGAGAAGAATGAAGAAATACCTTTTAGTTGTAATGAAAGTAGAAAGTGGATATCAAGAAAAGAAGTATTTTTCAAAGTGATTCAAAAGTATTGAAATATAAAGAAATAGTCTGAAAAAAAAAAAAGTTTGAAGAATACAAATAAAAGTGAAAAAAGAAAAAGAAATATTCACTTCATCAAAGAAAGAAAGAATTATCAACTTTAGAAGACCTCTACTTATTTTTGAAGAAGCTTTGAATATCCTTATACCCTTTCTTTGGTACCTTGTCCTAAGCCTACATTTCGTCCCAGTTAAAGACCTATTAATTCTGAGAGAAATATAGTCTTGATGAAGAAATAAATGGATAGAATCTAAAAGAGTGGTATTTCTAAATGTTCAAAGGTAATGGCATCTATTCTAAAGGGATTAAAACAATTAAAATCCCTAGTAACTCCTGTTTTTCATGAGTACATGTGAGATAATTTTGCTTTTATTGACTCTCTCACATAATTAAAAGAGAGATATGATTTGAACCTTCTATCTGAGAGATGTTGTTTTTGAACGTTTGACATTAGTGAGGCTTAAGGTCAAAACATATTTTGGATGGAGTTCAAAAGTTAGAAGTTTAATTAGAAATCAAGATGATTCTATATGTAAAACTATACATACACGCACACACACTCTGAGATCTGAGCTTAAGTGGAATGGTTTTAGCATATGGGTAGGCTTTGAATTGTTCAGTCATTTTTATTAGTATGCTAAAGTGATGTGATTTATTGAAGTTAATTCTCTGAGGAAAAAGAGGAGTTGACTTAAAAATAAAATTTGAAATCTTGAAATTTGGTTTTTTGCATGTTTTGCTCGGGACTAGCAAAATGCTGGTTGGGGGTGTGTTAAGTGTTCAATTTTGGTCAAAATACCCCTAATTTAGCATTAAATTAGATCATCTAACCATTCAATTTTACAAAACTTAGCTTGATTTTGAATTTAAATTTAATTGACTATCCAAATTGTAATTTGTCAAAATCAACGGTCAGATGATCATTAGAGCTCATTAAATGACTAATGTACGATTCAGATGATTCTAATTTAGTCTTTTCTTTTGTAGATCAACCAAAGGACGCACGGACGGCTATGATTAAAAGATAATGGTGCCGATCATCTTAAAGGGCAATGGATGGACCAGATCACCCATGAAGATGGATATGATAGTTTCGTAGAAGACAATGGAGCTAAATTTGGAATCATGGAAAAAAAGGCAACCCTTTCCCCCACTTCTTTCTTTCCTTTTCTTCTTTTTCTTTCTCTCCTTTCTTTTCTTTTTCCTCCTTTTCCTTTTTCCTTTTTTCCTTCCTTTTCATCCCTTCCTCATTCTCACATACCCACTTTCCTTATTATCTTTTTGCCTTCCTTCTTAACCGTACCCAACTCTCTCCTCTATTTTTCTTCTCATCTCTCTCCATTCTACCTCCTCTCCTCATCTTCCTCTCTTTCCCAGCCTTTCCCAAGCCTCTCCCACTCACCTCTTCTCCTCTCTTTCACCAACCCCCATCTCACACACCCCTCACTCTCTTGTCCTACCTCTCTCTTTCTCTCTATTATTGCTCTGACTTGCTGTCTGCACCCCAGCACCACACCTTTCCACCTAATCTTTCCCTCACTTCCGCACTACCTCAATCATTGCCCCACCACTGCACCTTCTTCCCCACCTTAGAACGGCAACACCCCAACAGTGCACCACCCTCATTCTTTGCCTAGTTCTTTCCCTGTTCATCCTCTCCTCTCAAATGCACCTCCTTCTCTCCCTCTCTGTTTCCATATTCACCTTGTTTGCCATGTTTCCACCGTAGGAAGCTGCACCATCTCTCTCTCTCTCTCTCTCTCTCTCTCTCTCTCTCTCTCTCTCTCTCTCTCTCTCTCTCTCTCTCTCTCTCTCTCTCTCTCTCTCTCTCTCTCTCTCTCTCTCTCTCTCTCTCTCATTTCTTCTTCTTCCTATCACACTCCCTCTCTGCGTTGCCGCACTACCCCAGCACGGCCCAGGCTTCCTCTCCTCCGGTGTCATCTCCATCACCGGTCCCCCAGTCCACCATGCACGTTTCTCTCCATTGTGACTCCACACCGCACCACCCCCACATCATCTCTCTCTCTCTCTCTCTCTCTCTCTCTCGCACGCAGCCACGCTCCGGACGCTCTAAGGAAGAAAACCCAGAACTGGGTTTCCTCTCGCGTGCCCTCCTTTCCTCGTTTTTCTCCAGTCCAGCCAGCCATCGGGTTTCCTCTCCCCATTCCTCTCTATCCCTCCTTCTCCTACCCTCTCACTTCTCTTCACCGGACGTTCAGGGGAAAGAAACCCAAATCGGGTTTCCTCCCGCGATCCTCTTTCTCTCCTTCCATTCTCTCCTTCTTCTTTCCTTCTCCCTCCTTCCTCTTTCTTCTTCTCTCCTCTTCCTTCTTAAACCCCACGTTTTCCTGGTTTTTCGTTTAAAACTAGAACCTTGAATATTTCTAAGTCTGCCCCTGGCAGATCTCAGAAATCCCATTTGGGTCCCTTGTTAAATTCCATTTGAGTCTCCGATTTAATTCCAACTGGATCCCTATTCTATTTACATCTATGTCCTAGTTCTATTTTATCATCATTTTGACTATCCAAGGACAGTGCAATCCAGGACAGGCTTATCCAGGACTGATCATTTTGTTGCATTTTCTGTGTTTTTGGAATAAATAATTGTGTACATTGCAACAATTGAATAAATATGGATTTTATTTTATTGTTAGTTGAATTTTTCTATATTCTTTGTTTTGATTCTTTTATTAATTGAATTTTATTAAAAACTCCATCATTTTAAATCAAGTCCTCATGGGATCGACCCGTACTTGCATAAGCTACACTACAATAGCCCATGCACTTGCTGTTAAACAATCAATAGAGACCCTAATCCAATTAGCCAAGGATTTTCACCCATTAAAATCAAATCTCCACCATTAGATTAGTTTGAGCTGAGGTGATCTACAGAAGCCCTTTGATTCCATGATGATCCAATGGCTGGATCATCGGAATATCCAAAATGAAAAAGGAACATTGGACTAGCACCATCTCTAGTAGATTTTATAGTTTAATCTAGCCAATCTAGCCTGTGAAAATTGATCATGGACTGTTGGATCTCTTCCATACATGGAGATCTATAAAAGCCCCAAGGTCTCACTCCATCTCCGGCAACGGCGAATGAGGAATCTATCTCTGCATACTTCACCAGCGACTAGATTTTCTTTCACCAATATTTTTCTTCGCTGGTGAATTTCCTTCACTAGACCAGTAAAGGTAGGTCACCACTTCATCCCCTTTCATTTCTGGCATCCCGTGGGTGATTTCCGGCCATCCCTAATCTCCTTTAGCCACTGATCATTCGAAAACGATGGATCTGGCAATGGATGGTGAGATCTCCATCTTTGATAGCTCAAAAGTAATTTTGAGATGTTGGATGGAATCCTGGAGCCAAGAAACCCTAGGAGGTGAAATCTCAGCTCTTGATTGTAAGGATTTGAGGGTGATCCAAGGCTAGGTGATCCGACGGTCTAGATTGGACCATCTTGCCCATAGCCAGTCACCCCTCTTAGATCACCTATAAACAATGGTAATGGGGGTGGGTCGTTCTCCATTTTGTTGTTTTCCATTGGAATGATCTCAACCATCTAGTTTTTGAACTGAAATATTGTTTCTTCAATTGAGAGCTCAATTTGGCTCTGATTTTATATCTAAAAGTTGCTATAGATTCCTTGTTACTTGTATAAGGTAGTGAATTCAGAAAATTTATGTTTTGAAGTATGTAAAATTTTATTAATAAAGAAAAGTATTACTAATTCCTATGTTCAGTGAAATTTGGAATGATTAGACTTTATAATTCTAATTGACTAATGATCTTGTGATTCTAGAACATGGAAATAATGGTTAGAAGTCATTGATCTATATTTAATTATGAAACCTAGCCTTAAAAGAAGAAAAATCATAAAAATAAGCGTGGATCTTGATGATCTGATTAATCATGATAAGACCTTTTAAAATAATTTATATGATGATCTAAATGTATAATTACAATAATTAAATGGTTGGATGTAATTTAGTTTCCCGATCTTAAGATCTTAACCCTTAAAAGTAGTAAAATCCATAAAAGTGAATGGTAATCTCCTTGATCAGTTTGATCAAGGATGATTGATAGTGTGGATGTATTTGGATGATGATATAAAGTTAAGATCATATGGATTTATGGGCTTGATGATGATAATTTGGGATAGATTAAGATCTATGCCCTTAAATTGGATAAAATGGCTTAAGATCTTCTTGATCGGTTAGATCAAGAAGGATCAGATCATGTGATAAGATGATATCAATGATCTAATAATGAGATCACTTTGAGAAAATGAGTAGATCTAATAAAAATAAAAGATCAAGATCTAAAACCCTAAATAGGATGAAAGATGATTAGAAATGAAAGATGACCATTGGATCATGATGATATGTTAAATGTGTTTATTTGAATTATTAATATTATTGTAAATGTCTTTTATTGCTTAGTATATTTAATTGATAGATTTACTTATTTGTTTAATTATTTATGCTTTAATGCTTATGTTATGTAAATTAAATTGAAAATGTAACTAAATGAAAAATAGAGTTGAAGGACATTTACATGGAATGAATTACATAGACTTAATGATAGTAAGGGCTATAATTAGTAGGACAATATAAGGATTATCAAATCCTTGGCCCAAACTAGGAGAATAATAAATCCCATGAATGACATTTTAAATGTTCATAGATTTAATTAAAATCAATTAGAAATAGTACTTAGGGTTAAAATGCTCATAGGAACCTTATGAAAGGTTGAGCTAAGGTCACTCTAGTGAATGCTGAACATGATGGTTAAGGGGGTTTTCTAATAGAGGCTCGCTCTTCCCCTACCTTTCCTTGATGTTTGTGAGGTCTAAACACCTCCTTACATGAGGATTGAAGTAACTACTTTATGTTTAACCACTCAACTAGTAAGCCTTAGTCAATTGGAAATAAGATGAGCTATCTAGACTTAGGATGAAATAAGCTAGCTTCCACCAATAAAATATTAACTGGTTGAATAATAATAATAATAAGAGCATAAAAGGTTAGTAAATTATCTAATTCTAATAAAAATTGTAAGTAAGATAAGGATGATCAAACAAGATCGATAGGATCTTAATGATCAAGAACAATAAGAATCATAATGTTGTATTTTATTATGTATCCATGTATGTATGTTGTAGACAAATCTAGGTCATTAGATTAGATAATCCAAACCCTTGATCAAATATGGTTGAAGGAAGAGAACCAGGATCATTCTCCTTAGGGATGATCAAATAACTGAACTTAGATCAAAGAAGAACTAAATGATAGAAGATCTAGGCCCTTGATCCTTATCAACAAGTATAGATTGTTGATCAAAGGATCTATGAAGGATCAAGATCAAAGAGATGGATACACAAAGACTTACACATAGAAAATACTTACATCTAAAAGATTAGAAGATCATTCTAACTATCAGATCTATTGATCAATAGGATAAATACTATCTGAGGATGATAGATTATATGGATGATGGGAACACAAGAGAAATCTAGATTTTTATATTAAAGGATAAGATTAGATAAGGAAGATAAATAGGACATTATCCAAAATTTTGCAAATAATGATAGTATGTATGTATTTATAGATTACATACGTCAATCATGGAGGATCTGAAGGGATGGATCACTACATGAAGGTAAGTGGAACTTTAAGATTACATGACCTATGGTCTATGGAATTGTTGTTATACATAGACATTATAATGCTTAAGAATGATAATATGCTTAGTTACATTTGAATCATAATTCATGTATATGAGATAGAGATAACTGTTGAAATTAGATGGCATACATAATGATTAATTCCTAAACTTATATGAATATAGGTATCATTCATTGTAAATGAGGATCCCTAAATCTAGAAATGAAATTATATCCTGAGTATGGGAATATTGAATACAAGGATGATAATATAAATAGACAGGTCATCTGAGCTATATAAGAAGTATTTTAGATACAAGCATGGAGGCTTGTGATTTTGTTTTAAATAGTCATAAGCCTGGGGATGCTATGTAGGGAAGTTATGAGGGTTTGGCCACCTGCTTCCCAAAATTTGATGATATTATGATACCTTGCCCAAAGAGAGGCTAAAAGTTAGGTGGGCCAGTTATGGAAAGGCCCCACTATGAAAGTCCTATCTCCCCATACGAGTAGTGACACAATATTTTCCACTATAGTATCAGTGGTGATTAGAGCAGTTATTCGAGCGCGCTAATACGGATTAGACTACAGCATGGTAGTCCTTGAGTATTTTGCATTATGATGCATAGCGTAGTGAGATGCCAATACTACCCAAATGAGGAAGTATTTTCCCAGCAAAAGGCTGGATGATTTATCAACTCAGTATATTTGAGTATGAATATTGATGTTTGAGATATTGACTATTTTTCATGGTTTTTGACTGTATATATATATATATATATACATATGATATAGTGGTGAATGGTTTGGAATTATCATAGTAGATGTTCCTTTTTGGACTTTTTCTTCTTTTTCACCACATTAATGTTCATCTCTTAAATTGTATTGTTCATACTTTTTCCAAGATATTTTTCATTCTTTTTTACATATTTCCAAAACAAATGGGTAATGGATACATATTAGGGTTTCAATATAGGTAAAGGTTGTTTGGCTAACAATGAAAAGGCTGATATTTAAAAGGCTCAAGGGCCTAACTAGTGGAAAATAATATAAGGAAAGCTAAAGGCTTAGGGTTTTACTAAGGATGGTGTCTATCATTTCTTAGGTTTTTGTGACGACCCGGGTTTTCCCATGCATTTTTAAATGCAATATCTAATTCCTTAGGCAGTATGCATACCTATTTGAAAACCATTTTATCAAAACAATGCAATGCAGCGGAAAATCTTAAGTTTTAAACTCATTTTGAAAACCCCGAGTGTCATTTGCTTTCACAACAACTAAAGTAGTTTTTGAAAAACTTCAGAAATCATAAATGTTTTTCCCAGGTCTATCCAGTCACAACTCACAGCCCAACTGTAAATAAATACAAATACATGTCCAAAGGGTAGAGTGTTTACTTACATGTATGATTGTCTCCTTTTGATTTACTTGCTCATAGCACTAACATAGGCGTGTTCTACTCGTGAATGGAGCTATCCTGAAAAATGTTAAGGATTGGGTGAGTATATACTATACTCAGTAGGAGTGTATCACTACTAGTTTTACAATGCTTGCTATGTTTAAAATCATATGCTCTTTAAAACATGTGTATGTTCGAACAATCATGTTCAATATCGATCTTAAAAATCATTGTTGAATTGGAATACTGACGACTTAAATAATCGCATAATCCAAGTCAAAAGTATCATATATATATATATATATATCATAAACATAATGATATGCAAACGATACTCCACTGAATCCAACTCATGGATATATTGTATGGTCAACCAACCTCATGTCATGTCATGCCATATGCAATGCAAGTAAATCCTCAAACCATAGGACCCAACTATGCCCACGACCTCGCCACCGTGTGGTCCCCAGGTACTTGAGAACACTCGGTCATAGCCTCCACGGGGCATATGACACATTGACCTAGTGCCGTGACACCAATGGTAGCCCCCTCTACCACATGCAGTCGACATATGGACATGCCCTTTTTGGACTTGGTACCCATTCCACCTAATAGTGGTAGAGGCTAGGAGGCCAACCCAAACCTCTCGGCATAGCGCCCACGAGCTTACTAGCCCAAATCATATATGATCAAACAAGCAAAAACCACTCTTTTCAAAACCTGTTCTCTTTGGGTCCCTCACAATTGCCTACCCAGCGTCTTTTGGGCACTCCAACGTCTTTTGGTAACCCTCAAGGACATGCAATTTTTCAAAACTCAATAACCACAAATCATGCAATTTATGCAATTGTTTGCAAAGCATGTCTATGCATAATGTATTTATCATATGCATGCTGAATAAAACTAAGTCATGCTAAATCAGTCATATAACTTATACTTAAAACATGCATTCTCAAAATAATCATGGCTCTTTATAAAAGTCTAGTAGTGATAGAGCACCTACCTCGAAGTCTCCTGGAGTCGCGTTCTTCATCACTCAACCCGACCCTAGGTCTCATTTATAAACTCCTAAGCATGAATGGATACAAGGAATCCTTATCAATTTCGATCTATTTCTAGAAATTAGATCGCTAGATTTGCCTTTTAGGGTCCATGGTCCTTGCCGAATTCATTGTCAGGCTAGATCCTATGATATGGATCTACTATTCAATAGTTAAACTCTATAATTTGTCCTTTGATCCTAACTTTAAAGTCTCATTAGGTCCGCGTGTCCCAGTTCCTAGGACACCCGTGCATCCTGGTTGAACCGCGACCGCCTCACGTGCATGCGCGCCCAAAGGCCCAGCCAGGGACCGCGTTTTGCACGTGCACATGCATGCTCAAGCAAAGTGCTATGATGCACGTCCTGGATGGCATTGCGCAGACGCACCTTTGGTGTAGCATGACACGTCTCAGCTCCCAAGGCACCCCGTGCATCCTGGTCAAGCTAGGACCTGTGCCCCACATCGCGCCCGTACCCAAAGGCCGCACCAGGGACAGTGTATGCACTGTCGTACACCTGGAACCCATCCCAAGGACTCTGTCCCAAGCGCACGTGGAGCATGGCGTCCCTAGGACGCCTGGTTCGTATAAGGCCGATTGGAACCGCTTCGTCTTCTCTAGTTGGAAAAATCGGCAGGGAAAAGACTAGATCCGACATGGATCTGGCCTGGGGGAATCAAAACAGAGAGAAAGGAAAAAAAATGGCTTACCTGGGTAGCTTGGGGACGCCCTTTTCCCAGCGGTGCATTTCCCTCTGCCGAAAATCTGTGTTGTCCGGAACCCATGAAGAAGGGGGGAAAACCCCATTGTCGAGTAAGACCAGAAAAGAGAAGAGAGGGAAATGGGGAGAATGGTCGGCCTAACTCGGGCCTGGCCGTTGCCAGAAATCGCAGGGAAATTGGCTTGAGATGGGTTTCCGATTTTTTCCAGAAACCCTAGTACCAAAATAGCCAGAAAACTCATGTTTTGAAGAGGGGGGATTAGGGGCTTTTTATAGCCTTGCTATGGCGGTGCTACCATTGGCAGTGGCAGAAACCTCTGGAAATAGGGTTTCTAGAGAAGTCTAGAAGAAGAAGATGGGGTGTCGTTATCAAAACGGCCCCTACATTTTTTGTCTTTTTCATTTTTGTTTAAATTACAAAAATGCCCCTAATCTTTAAACGGCCGTAACGTCTTCATACGAACTCCGTTTTCGGCGTTCTTTGAGGCATTGGATTCCATTTTTCGAGTAGAATCTAATGGTATTAAGTTTTCTAAAAAATTCCTTCATTTACTATTTTAAATAAAGTAAAACATTTAACACAATTTATTTCCCATAGAATGTCTAATTTTTGTTAAAAATAGCGTAAATTGCTCTGGCATTACATTATTACCCCCTTAAAAGAATTTCGTCCTCGAAATTCCACAAATCCTTACCTTCAAGTCAGTTGTCTTTTTGATAAGATATATTCTTTCTGAAGACTCCCTTAAAACTCAAACTAAGAAAATTCCTGTGCTTTATTCCCATACCTCTGTTGTTGACGAATCCATTATTTCGTTATCCAATACTCTAATTGGGTTAATACTTAGAGTAATGTTATCCTTAAAATGCTAATCATACTATCTTCTACTCAATCTTAGGCACATTCTCAATTTATCCTTGTTATAATTCCTTCCACAAGGCCTTACACATATATATCGCGTCAATATATCTCATCCGTTTTCTTCAAGTATATATGGGCCGCTTCTGCTGCGTGCTCTGATACATAGTCCCATGCGTGCCAGTTTATCATTACAGGTTTCTATCTGTATTACCCATCCTTAGATGCTCATATTCCTTTTGATCATGTATAAGATAGTCTCCTTAGAAGATCATACTCTCCTACTCGTATAAATTATTTCATACTTCTTTGAGATCATATGATCTTATTCCTCCTATTTCATTTTTGAATAGCATAGGATAATCCCTTCTTTTTCTCTTGTCTTCCATCTAGTGATCTCTTCATCATCCACATCTCCTTTTAATGGTTGGTTGTATGTCATTAGTAAGAGTCCAATAAAAAGGTTATATTCTTTCTATTGTGTATAACTTTGCTTCTTATCTTTTATATTTGTCCCCAAGATACTTCACTAGCTAATATGGTATTATGTGCCCTACAGCCAAACCCTCGATTAACTTCGAATTTCGACTGTCTGTCGCTTTTCTACTATAACTTGGGCCCTCAACCCATATTATATTTAAAATAAATGAATTCAAGTAGCATCCTCCATCACTAATACTATCTCATATTGCAATTAGGATATCTGAACTACACATCAAGTTTCATAGATGTTGAAGCCATCAAATGCTTTTCTCCTTGAAGAGTTTATGCATACTCATGTCAAATATTTTATGGTTAATTCATCATCATGGTCAAACGTTCTCGTCTAGAGGCCTATCTCACTATTCACATCAATTTGTCATTAGGATTTTCAACAATGTTCCTATTTATGCAAAGCAAAAAGTCTCTTATTCATAACCGAGTACCCTTACTAGGTCATGGTTGAATCCTTTGTCATTATCTTCTTTATTCTTTCTTTGCTTGATGGTTTTCTTCGTAACCTTTTAGACCAAATGTTCTATACTCGATCTAGTAAGGTTAGTCCTCAGGAAATTCCTTCAATTTATTTTTCATACTTGGTATATGCACATAACAACTAACTTTTCGTCTAAAGGCAATGTAACATCAAACCTCACCTTATAATGTGCTGGCCACATCAACTTTTCTCCTTCCATTCCCTATATCAATATGTTGTTCAATCTTTTATTACTACGTTATCTTCAATCATTCGGACTTAATTGTTAGGGGGTATCCTCATAAGTAGTGATTTTCCAGTGTTCCCTCATACTTAGCGTAGAACAATAATTCTCATTCAATAGCGATTATGTCAAATTGTGCTGAAGGTGTTAAATCAACAAGTTTAACAACACTCAGGTAAGCATAAAACCTTTTCTTAGACATAGGAAGACTTTATTTGATTACCTATTGATCTCTTTCCAGACATATCTATGTCATAAGCTCAAGGGTCTCGAAAGTGATCGGTACTTATTTGCCTTTCTTTTCAATCCAAGTCAACAGTATTTTTTAGACCCAAAGTACTTTCTTCACCTTGTCATGGTAGCAATTAAGTTTTTAAAAATCTTTCACATTGGTTTAGATCACTTCTTATTTTTTCTCCTATCTCAGTTGATACTGTCCTCATCATACTCGTAGCTCCTTCATGATGTGGCCTAATCAACTGACCTCATACCCTCAAATGACTTAGTCTAACAAGTACTTCTTTCAAGGAAAACTCAAGCCCAAAGACTCATAACATTCCTCTGAGTATATAACTTCGACTACTGTCTAATAGATACTAACATATTTGATTAAATAGGGTGGGATACCTTTATTTAGTCAACAGCACTCTAAAGGTAATGACTAAATAATGGTCTTAAGATATTTGCTCTTCCAAATCTATGATAGTAAGACCTCAATTCGATCCTTGATGGTAGCCTACTTGCTGAAGAAAGACAAATGGACAAGTCACTGTCCCGGTTTAATTCCTTTTTCAATATACTTTATTGGCAAGGTAGGATATCACCAAATTTTCCTTTTTATGGACTATATCCATTGGTGTTCCTCATAAGCAAATGGATCCGATAAGATTATAATTGCAATAATTGATATAGACATCAAACCATTTGTAGAATTTAATTTCTAGTTGGTCACCATTCCTCTTCGAAAATTTTTTGTCGCATAATCTCCTGAAATTCGATACTCTACTCAAAGTCTTAAACCCCATATGCTTTCTCTCTTTTATACTCTTTTACAATAAGATCACCAACTCAACTAGTATTATTCCTTCACATTTGTTTGGTTTACCTTCCTATAGGATTCAAGATGAAAGAATTGTATGTATCTCCATAAAGTCATGATCTTCTTTTTTTCTTTTTTCTTTTTTCTTTTTTTTTTTTGAATATTCAATATTCATCGAAATACTTATAGTTACATCTCTATCTCTTTCTCTCTTTTCTTCAAAATCCTTCATTTTTGTCTACTTAGATCAATTTCTCTTATAAGTTCCTGTTAGGATCAATCTATTGTTACAGATTTGTCATCCCTAGTATTATCATCAAAATCTTTTGATAACTTGGTCGAATTCATTTCCCTATCATATTCGTGTTATATTCCTCTTAATCACATAATATGTCAATTGTACATCTTCTGATTTCCTCCATTATACTCAGGTTGTCATTATTAGATAGCACTTCACTCTTCATAAGACTCCAATGAAGTTATCCAAAATTACTCTAAGTCCTTCAGGATCCATACCTCTCTGATCTAGTACGAGTCACAGTTATCTCCTAATATCATCTTGTATGCTCATCCCTATTAGATTATCATCAAAATTTTCTCAAAGTCCGTCTTTTCCATCCCCTATCATATTCATATTCTGATATTCTTTAGAAGGATAAGATAGCCATCTAAGTTTTTTTATTTTCTCACCTTTGGTGAGATTACTCTATTATAGGTCAGAAATATCTACTAACAAGTTCACTAACAACTTCATTTGTCATTCTTATCATAATCTAATTTTTATATAAGTTTCCCTGTTTGCACCACTGCACAACAATCCTTATTAATAAGATTTCAGCCATCCAATATCTAAGTATTTGCTAGACCCATCTCCTTTTTCACCTATTTGTTAATGGTGAAATGCCTTGTGCATTAATAGGCTAGTCATCTCTACTATTTCTATTTCTACTACTTCTTCTTAATTTTCTTGATTGTTTATGACCCTTGGACATGCTGGACTAGCTGTGAAAGGATAAAACCTGGGCTCTGATACCAACTGTGACGAACCGGGTTTTCCCATGCATTTTTAAATGCAATATCTAATTCCTAAGGCAGGATGCATCCCTATTTGAAAACCATTTTATGAAAACAATGCAATGCAACAGAAAATCTTTAGTTTTAAACTCATTTTGAAAACCCCAAGTGTCATTTGCTTTCACAACAACCAAAGTAGTTTTTGAAAAACTTCAGAAATCATAAATGTTTTTCCCAGGTCTATCCAGTCATAGCTCACAGCCCAATTGTAAATAAATACAAATACATGTCCAAAGGGTAGAGTGTTTACTTACATGTATGATTGTCTCCTTTTGATTTACTTACTCGTAGCACTAACATAGGCGTCTTCTACTCGTGAATGGAGCTATCCTGAAAAATGTTAAGGATTGGGTGAGTATATACTATACTCAGTAGGAGTCTATCACTACTAATTTTACAATGCATGCTATGTTTAAAATCATATGCTCTTTAAAACATGTGCATGTTCGAACAATCATGTTCAATATCGATATTAAAAATCATTGTCGAATTGGAATACTGATGACTTAAAGAATCGTATAATCCAAGTCGAAAGTATCATATATATATATCATAAACATAATGATATGCATAAGATGCTTCACTGAATCCAACTCATGGATATATGGTATGGTCGACCAACCTCATGTCATGCCATATGCAATGCAAGTAAATCCTCAAACCATAGGGCCCAACTATGCCCACGACCTCGCCATCGTGTGGTCCCCAGATACCTGAGGACACTTGGTCATAGCCTCCATGGGGCATATGACACATCGACCCAGTGCCGTGACACCAACGGTAGCCCCCTGTACCACATGCAGTCGACATAGGGACATGCCCATTTTGGGCGTGGTACCCATTCCACCTAATAGTGGTAGAGGCTGGGAGGCCAACCCAGACCTCTCGGCATAGGGCCCACGAGCTTACTAGCCCAAATCATATACAATCAACCAAGCAAAACCTCTCTTTTCAAAACCTGTCCTCTTTGAGTCCCTCACAACTGCCAACCCAGCTTCTTTTGGGCACTCCAACGTCTTTTAGTAACCCTCAAGAATATGCAATTTTTCAAAACTCAATAACCACAAATCATGCAATTTATGCAATTGTTTGCAAAGCATGTCTATGCATAATGTATTTATCATATGCATGCTGAATAAAATTAAGTCATGCTAAACAAGTCATATAACTTATACTTAAAACATGAATTCTCAAAACAATCATGGCTCTTTTTAAAAGTCTAGTAGCTATAGAGCACCTACCTCGAAGTCCCCTGGAGTCGCATCCTTCATCTCTCAACTCGACCCTGGGTCTCATTTATAAACTCCTGGGCATGAATGGATACAAGGAATCCTTATCAATTTCGATCTATTTCTAGAAATTAGATCGCTAGATTTGCCTTTTAGGGTCCGTGGTCCTTGCTTAATTCATTGTCAGGCTAGATCCTATGATATGGATCTACTATTCAATAGTTAAACTCTATAATTTGTCCTCTGATCCTAACTTTAAAATCTCATTAGGTCAGCGTGTCCCAGTTCCTAGGACACCCGTGCATCCTGGTTGAACCACGACCGCCTCACATGTGTGCGCGCCCTAAGGCCGTGCCAGGGACCGCGTTTTGCACATGCACATGCATGCTCAAGGGACATGCTATGATGCGCATCCTGGATGGCATTGCGCGGACACACCTTTGGTGTAGCATGGCACGTCTCAGCTCCCAAGTCACCCCGTGCATCTTGGTCGAGCCAGGACCCATGCCCCACGTTGCATGCGCACCCGAAGGCTGTACCAGGGACAGTGTACGCACTGTCATACGCCTGGAACCCATCCCAGGGACCTTGTCCCAAGCACACGTGGAGCGTGGCGTCCCTGGGACGCCTGGTTCGTACAGGGCCGACTGGAGCCGGCTTTGTCTTGTCCGGCTGGGAAAAGACCAGATCCGATATGGATCTGGCCTAGGGGAAGCAAAACGAAGAGAAAGGAAAAAAAAATGGCTTACCTGGGTAGCCTGGGGACGCCCTTTTCCCGGTGCGTTTCCCTCTGCTGAAAATTTGTGTTGTCCGGAACCCATGAAGAAGGGGGAAAAACCCCTTTGTCAAGCAAGACCAGAAAAGAGAAGAGAGGGGAATGGGGAGAATGGCCGGCTTGACTCGAGCTTGGCCATTGCGAAAAATCACAGGGAAATTGGCTTGAGACAGGTTTCTGATTTTTGCCGAAAACCCCAATCCCAAAATAGCCGAAAAACTCGTGTTTTGAAGAGAAGGTATTAGGGGCTTTTTATAGCCTTGCTATGGCGGTGCTGCCATTGGCGGTGGAAGAAACCTCTGGAAACAGGGTTTCTGGAGAAGTCTAGAAGAACACAATGGGGTGCCGTTATCAAAACGGCCCCTGCATTTTCTGTCTTTTTCATTTTTTGTTTAAATTATAGAAATACCCCTAATCTTTAAACGGCTGTAACTTCTTCATACAAACTCCATTTTTGGCGTTCTTTGAGGCGTTGGATTCCATTTTTCAAGTAGAATCTAATGGTACCAAGTTTCCTCACAAATTCCTTCGTTTAATATTTTAAATAAATTAAAACATTTAACATAGTTTATTTCCCATAGAATATCCAATTTTTGTTAAAAATAGCGTAAATTGCTCAGGCATTACAGTTTTCTATAACTTAAAGATGATCATAAACATAAGAGATATATGGCATAGTATTTTGTGATTTCTCAATAGTTGACCAAGATGAAGAATAATGAGACCAACTAGGAAATAATTTTTGCCCAAGAAAATTTTAAATTTATGTATAACCCTTAGAGAAGGAAGAAGGGCTCAAAACTCACTTGGGTTATTACTCTCCACAAATCTTCTTGATGATCGCTAAGTTATATTTTCTTCTTCAACTTGAACTATATATATAATTAATATTCCAAGTTTAATTTTTCATGAGACACTTTAGAAAAAGAATAAAATAGTGAACTAATTGTATAAAACTCTATTAAGAAGCTAAAGTTCAAAAATCTAGCTAAATATTAAAAGAACTAACTTCTCATCTTTATAAAGGACTTATAAAAAAAAAATTCAAAATTTTCAAAAAAAAAGTGAAAGAAAAGCATAGAAAGCTTGTGTATGTCTACACCCCCCCCCGTCCCCCCACTTGAATTAAACATTGTCCTTAATGTATGGAAATATAGGACACCTAAATAATGAATGGGTTATGCAAATTAATGAGACTTTCTAAAAAAAATCTGGGTTGCCTCCCAGTAAGTGCTAACTTTAACGTCTTCACCCAGACAAGTCCTATAACTATCCTATTCATCTAAACCTAAACCTAGCTAGTTCAATTAATTCTCCTAATCCTAATCCAAACAATGAAATGGCAAGATTACTCAAGCCACTTTAGAACCTCATGGTAGTCTACATATTTCCTCCATCCTGAAATTTTTGGAGGTGACAACATTAAGACACAGTAGACCACCACAATTTGAGCTGTGGGGAATCAAATTGATAATCCCCCATCTTCAAAATTTCACCATAGTCAATATAATTCTTCCACGTTACATTTTGAGATGGTGGAAATACAATGACATCTTGACCCATCATGAATTTCTTGGGATCAATTCAAGATGAATTGTCCCATTTTGGACCAATTTTGGGGCATAAGCTAACTCTGCCCCTACCTAAAGGTTGTTCTTGTAATGCTAGTGGCAGGCACATGGTTGGGCTTAACCCTTATTCTCTTCTAATTATACCCTAAAGTTGGTAGATGTAGGGTTAGTCATCAACTGACTCTTATTCTTCTTGTTTTATGAGCACAGGTAAGGATCCAATTGGGCTTAAATCACTATCTGGTGGCATTTTTTAAAATAAGATTTGTAGGTCCCAAGTAGGTACATTTTCTACATTGCAAGGCTCAATTTGTATTTCAGGCTCTGTAGGGGTTTTTATTCTAGCTTTCCATTGAGAACTGCCCATCAAAGGCACAATATCCAACAACTCATTTACCTCCTCAATGGACTTGTCTTCATCAAGTTTACAAAAATAAGCATGATAAGATTTCAAAGGATCTAGTTTGGATGTTTCTACAACTTCATTCTCTTCATCAATGGAAGCCTCTTCATTATAATCATAATAAGGAGCAGGACATGGCTCGAGTAGATATGAGTTTGAGGTTTCTATGGTTGGTTGTAGACTTTGTGGCTTAGAATAATTGTAAGATAGTTCCATCCTATCATCATCAACAATGGTCAAGGTTGGTGAAAAAAATATAAGATTCTATAGGAATTGGTAATTCACACTTTGAAATTCTTTCAGGTGTCCATTCACTCTCCTCCCTAATTTGTTCCATTTCCCTAGAGCAATTTGTAACTACAGCAAGTCTTTTATCCATTAATTCATTAAGTCTTTGCATATTCTCTTCTAATGATGGTTTATCATGTTGTAGAGGAAATAACTCATATGGTTAGTGTTATTGTGGCATTAGGTATTGAAAATGGGTTGATCAAGTTGAATTCATGATATTTAACCCGAATATTCTTAATAATCATGGTAGTTTTGAACAGGGTGGGGCGATCATGGTTCTTCCTAATATGGTTAAAAATCCTGAGACTAACGCCTAGTCCATCCATTCTGATAGTCTATCTCAGGATAGTTATTGTAAAGATGTGTGTAAATGCACTAGGTGCATCCACTAACTCCTGATAGTATTCATTATAGTTGGAGCTTGATGGCCATGAACAAGGGAGATATTGAGGCTCAGAATAGGTATAATCATTATGGTATGGTGGTTGTGGAGCAACTTGCCTAGAAGCTATTATCCTAAGCAATTGACTTTCCATAATATCTAATCTATGCATCAATATATCTAACCTATGAAATTTATGACCTTCTTAATAGGCTTTGTTCTTAACTTTGTATACAATGAAATCAATCATTATATACAATGAATGAGTTTCTTTTATGAAAACTATATCATGCAACCTAAATGCTAGTCCTAAGCTAAATGATGCACAATTAAATCCTAGTATGTTACTAATTGAATAGTGTTTATCTTACCACATAGGTGGTAGCTTCTTAAACCTAGATCTAACAATCCTTATGTTAGGAGATGTTTAAAGCTCGACTAACATCAACGGAAGACATGGGAAAATCACTATAACCAAAGTCCTCAGAAGACACTATGGTGACAATAGATATCCTATCAGCTCGATACCCTAAGTCTCTTTCTACTTGATTTTAAACTTAATGTTTCAAGGGATGGGATGGTGACATACAAGGATGTTGATTGATCCTAGGTAGGCCAAGGAAGCTAGTGATGACATCTATAATGTTTCAAGGGTTGGCATGGTGACATACAAGGATGTTGATTGATTCCTAAGTGGGCCAAGGAAGCTGGTGATGACATCTAGTCCTTATCTTATAAAGGTTCCTATGAGGCCCTTACTAACATTAATTCCATTCCACCATAAAGCTGTAAATATGTGATGCAAAACAAGAATCAAGCTAATGTAATTTATATGCTATCTAATCAAAGTTAGAGAGGTGCTTTAATGCAATAGTCCTAAATCATGATGCAACAAGTATCATTGTATGACTTTAATTTATATGATTTAATCTACCATCGAAATGCAAAATTACACTAAACACAATCTATCTAAGAAAATAAAATTTGGGTAAGGATTGCTCACAGTGAGGGGTCCAATGATGATCAAGTGTGGGCCACCACACCCCACACTTGCCTTGTATTAATACAACCCATTAAATAAAATAAAAATAAAAATTACAATGGGCCTCACTACAAGTTCCACTCAAATCATAGTCTAGGAAAGCAATGCAAATAAGAAACTAATCTAAGTTGATGAAGCTCTGGTCTACATGATTGTCAATGCTCCTTTGCAGATTTTCATCACACAAAAATCAAACAAGTATGGTCAGTATGAGAAAAATAGCAATACATGCAAAAATTATGAAAATTTTTAAACTAGTGCATCCTAAACCTAGACTATAGGTAAATAAATTAAGCTAAGATCCACTACACAATCTATTGTGATTCTCTGGCAATAGTGCTAAAAACTTGGTGTGTATTTTTAAGTTGAAACTCACAAGTGAACGAATCAGTTGTAATGTAAGCACGTGAGGTCGATCCCATGAGGAATCGAACGGTTTGTGGGATTAGTGGGCCTTTAATTAAACTATTTAACTTAGCCAAAGATAGTGATTTTTACCCTATACTAAGAATGGAAACATAATAGAAATTTAAAATTATGGAATATGGAAATATGCTAAAAGTAAACAAAGATAAATCTTATTACATGGATTTAATGTACAAGAGTGGTGTGCCTTATCCAAGGAGTATGTGCACCATACAATGTTCAAGATACACTCAAAGAAATTGTTGCTGCTATCCAATATTCTTATCTTAAGCAAGCATGCATGTAATCAAAGAGAGATCTAAGGAAAGAGGGAGAGAAATTGGGAAAGAAGACAAGAGATGGGCAAAACAATTTAGGAATTCAGGGAGCAAGGAACTTGGTCTAAGAACCACATTCTCTTGGTTGTCACTAAAAGGGAGTTACAGCTTTTATATCCAAGGATCTAGGAAACTAATTAAATGAAAAAATTCAACGAAAGCAAAAGGAATAAAACAAGGATGTAAGGTAAAGACTTTGATCTAATAACTATATTCTTTTGGTTGTCACTACCAAAGAGTTATAGCTCTTAAATCAATAGATCATGAAACTAAAGGCTAGTAATCAATGAAGCTAACAACTAAGCCTAGAACAAAGGATCAAAACAAAAATGGAATTCAAAGGCAATTAAAGAAATAACTAAGCGATGACCAACCTAAACTTTAAAGTGCAAATTAGAGTGAAAGATTGATAAAGAAAAAAGCCAAAGGAAGAGGCATGAAATGGTAGAGAAAGATGGGAAGCTCCAATGGAGCTTGCATTGAAGGAGCAAAATTCGTGGAAGCCCTCATGGGGTACATTTATAGATGTTTTTTATTTCTTCAAAGGTTACCTGAGGGCAAAGTAATGACGAGATGAGGTAAGAAAAAGAATGGATGGGCAGGATGAGGTGTGGTGGTTGTTTAGGGTAATCATAAGGAGGGAACATGGTGTGAAAAGAGGTACGAAATATTTGAACTTTTCTCCCATCCATGGAGAATCCTATGGGAAAAATGATGTGGTAGGTTGGATGGGAGAGAAAAGAGGGGGCCAAAAATGATGGAAAAAAAGAAAAATGATTGGCCATAATTTCTTCCTCTAATTATGGAATTCCATGAGCATGACGTATTTGACTTAAGCATTGGATTCTCCTTAAATCATGGCTTTCCATAAAGCTTGGCTCAAATGGATTGATGGCTTACTTTGAAGGCTCATTTGGTTTGGCTTAATGGCTCACCCCTTTGACTTTGATGGCTTGGCTTGACTCCTTAGCTTGTCGCCTTCTCTCGTGGCTTATATGGCTAAGATGGCTTGCATGGCTCCCATTCAAAGGTGGTGGACTTTGCATGGCTTATGCATGGGCCCACCTTATCCTCCTATGACTTCTCCAATGCTTCATTTGAGGTGATCTTAATCCTTCATCTCACTTTAAATGATGATATTTAGGCTTTGACTCTACCTTTTGATCTTGATCTTCAATGTTCATCTCAATTGATCTTAGTTGTCAGATCATCATCTCTCTTCCTACAAAAAGTAAAAAAATCTAATTGAATCCTATAAAAATATGATTAATCACATTCTTGTCACATATTAGCTTCTACACTAATAGATTAACAAATATTTGGTTTATTAGGTTAGAAATGCATGTGTTATAATTTTTGGCCAAAACCCTTATGTAACTTTATAAGTTATAATGCATGGGCTGATTTTTATACAAAATTGGATACTTATCATTACCTCCACCTACTTTCCTTCACAGTTTCATCAAAGGTTGGTTTCTTTAGTTGCTGAGGAAGCTTAAAACTAAGTGGCTCATGTAGAACTAAAGCTTTAGGAAAGTTTTTATGTAAGAGGATTCATAGATGTACCTCCTTGGGAATTGTTCTTTAATGGATGCCTAGCCCATCTTGGATTATAGATCTTAGAGTAAGGGTTATTACTAGGGTTGCAATATGCATTCATTGCATTCACTTATTGCAAAAGGATTTTCAATGTACAACTTATTGGATGGACAAGGTGAGGTTAAATGTACTGGGCTGGAACAAATAGAACAAACCTCTCATGGAGGTTTTGTGATGCTTGGCTGGCCATGAAGGTTTGGAACATATTTTCAAGCTTGTCCACTCTTCCACCCAAGGAGTCAAATTTATCCATTCTCTCAATCATAGAGTCAAGCTTATAGGATATATCTAAGATCACTCCTATTTCATACAAGCCTACTTTCTTTTGAGGCTGGGTATTTCTTTCTCTCCTATTGGAATAGTCCCATTGGTGGGAATTGTTAGGTAAAGTTTGAAAAAATTTCCCAACCCTTTGTTTCATTTTTCAACATGAGGGCCCCTCCAGTAGCTGCATCTACCATTTGTCTAGTTTGAGGAGTTAATACCTCATAAAAATACTATACTTGCTATCATTTTTCAAATCCATGATGAGAACACTTTTGTAGTAATTCATTCCACCTTTCTCAACATTCATAATATTGCTCATCATTTTTTTGCTAGAAATTACTAATCTCCCTACAAAGAGCATTAGTCTTGTGGGAGGGGAAGAACCTATTTAGGAACTTTTTAGATAGCTAGTCCCATGTGGCCTTATCTTTTAATGAGAAAGGAAACAACATGTCTAATAGAATCATCCAAAACATTTCAAAATTTGAATGTAGCACAAATATCAAGGAATTCCTTGATATGTAGGTATAGATCCTCTCTCTATCTCAACCATAAAATGTCTGAAGTAACTGTATAACTCCAATTTTAAGTTCAAAGTGGTCTGCATTGGTGGGTGGTAAGGTGATGCAAGATGGAGTATTCAACTAGAGGGTGCATAGAAATCTCTAATTGCCTTGTGCTCAACTTCTGCTGATGGTTCTGCCATGGGGTTAGGAACTTGGTTTCTCATCCCTTACTTATAAGTACGTTCAATCTTAGGATCTAATGGTACTAACTCAGTGTTCTAAGATCAATGATCTTCCATTCACTATAATGAAAACTATCTAAATGATGCAACGTAACTCTAAATGTGACTCCTAATTTTATATGATGCACAATCAATCAATCCCTAATGCAAGCAAGCTGTTTTAATAATCTTTTCTATTTACAAAGGGGTAGCTTTTAGACCTAGATCTAGATCTAGAAAGCTCCTCCTTTTATCCAAGTATGATTACTGGTTGCTAGTTAGGTTCTAGTCTAAATTAGTTAATACAATTCTCATGGAAGGAGGCATTTAGACCTCAAAAATTGTCAACAAAAGGCATGGAAAAATCACATGGATTTTGCATACCCACTACAATCACAATGCTTACAAGCCACAAGAGTAACAATAAATCTCCTCTTTCAAAAGGGTCCTACAAGCTCGATACCTTAAGTCTCTTGCTACTTGATTTTAATTATAGCTTTAAGGGCTAGGATCATGAACATAAGGAATTGATTTGATTACCTAGGTGGGCCAAGGATCTAGTGATGAAATCCAATCCTTATCTTTTGAGGGTTCCTGTGGGGTCCTTACTATCAATGTGTTCAATCCCCCATAAAACAATGAACATGCAATGCAATATAAGTAAAGGAAACTAATGCCTTACTATCAATGTGTTAATCTTTGTTAAATACATGAAATCTAATGCGACAACCCAAAATAAGATTCCATAAATATAATGAATGATCCTAAACTATATCAATTACACTACTAATCAATATGCAATTTTAACTAAATACAACTACACTAAGAAAATAAAAGAGAGTGAGAGAAGCTTACAATGGGGTTTTTTATGAAGATCAAGTGTGGCCCACCATACCCCACACTTGCCCTATTTATTACAAAATAAAATAAAGAATTGAAAATTACAATAGGACCTCACTACAAGTTCACTCAAAAACCCAATCTAAGAAAGAAAAGACATCCAAATTAAATTGATGAAGCTTTGGCTAACAAAATCATTGATAAGTGTTCAATTGCTTACAAAAGTACCCAATTAGTAGACCATATGTTATAACTTATTGTTAAATTAGTGTGTTTGACTAAAATTTTGTAACACATGCATTTCTGACCTAATAGATCAAAAGTTTGATATTTTGCAAGTTCAGGAGCTAATCCAAAGTAAGTATATGAATTTTCATAATTTGTTAAGATTTAATTAGGGTTTTTATTCTTTTGTAAGTGTTAAGAGATAATCCAAAAGCCGAGCTTGATTGAGATAAGAATTGAAGCCATTCATAAGGTTTCCTAGTCTAAGTAGGACATTTAAGGAAGTTGAAACCTAAATGTCATCAATTCAAAGGTTCGACGAAGGTTCAAGATCATCTTAGGGCAAGCAAGAAGGCAATTAAATAAGCAAAAGGTGACTAGAAATGGACCCAAGCCCAAGCCATGCATTTTCAGCACCTTTGCATGGAATGCAATCAAGCTACTTAGCCATTAAAGCCACGAAAAAGGGTGACAAGCCATACAAGCTTCTCAAGACTTGAAGTCAAGCACTAAAGCCACTTGAGCCACCAAGGAATAAGCCATCAAGCTAAGGATGAGTGCCACATGGAGCCACACCATTGGAGCATCAATTCAAGCAACTTTCCTATGTTAAAAGTGTGATTTTTAAGGGATTTTGAGAGAGAAATGTAACAGGTAAGATGATCATGCATTAAGGGACCCATCAAGAGAGAATATCCATATTCCTAATCCATTTCCTGTTGTGGATCCACCAGATTTCACCACTTTTACATAGGGAGGGAGGTACCTTCTGTGAAAGTGATGCCCCCTCCCTTAATTTGAAGTGTATTCAAACCATAGATCTAAGTCCATTCAAGCACATCAAAACCCTAGGTTTAACCTTAAAATTTCCATCTTTATTTGCTCCCCACATCTTACCTATTTCCCACATTCAAGTTCCACTCAATTAGGATGGTGGATGAGTGCTTTCTCTCCATGCAAAAGGACACCTCTCCCTCTTTCTAATTTAGAAACCAACCAGCTCATTTTTATTTCTCTCTCTTATGTCATCTTTATAACATTACTCCTACCTAAGTTACCTCCTCCTAACCTTCCCCATTTAATAGCCTTACACTAGAGCTACTTTCCTCATGGATTCTCCCTATCCTACGTTATAAACCCAGTCATCTATATATACCCGTATGGGTCACACGAATTTTCCAAGCAGAATTGGTTGAGACACCTTGAAATCATGATTTTCCTAATCACATCTCTATCTCTTTAGCGAAAGTTAATTGATCTAAATAGAATCTGATCCATTTCAAATCTATGAGATTCCTCATCAGATCGGCATCTCTTGCATAAAAATACTACAATTGATTTGTGTGCTTGTGAGTAATTTTAAAGCTACAATCACCACTACTTCTTTTACCAAATTCCCCTTGCACAAAATAAAGAAGATGGTCAATTTATGAGGAATTAGCAAAATATACAAGAATGGCACAAAAAACCTACATTGACGAAATCTAAAACTATGACTATAAATAAACAATCTAAATAAAGATCCAACCACCAATTCGTAGCAATTCCCTTGCAATGGCGCTAAAAACTTGATGCAGCTTTAAAATTACTCACAAGAGCAAGAATCAATGTAGTATTTGCATAGGAGAGAAGTCAATCCCATGAGGAATCTCATTGATTTTCAATAGATTGTATCTTATTTAAACTATTTATCCTCAGCCAAAGAGAGATCGTTTTGATTTAAACTAGGAATTTAAATAACATGGAACGAAAAACATGCACTAAATTAGAGACTACAACTAAAGGAAAGTTTCAAAAAATAAACATATTCAATGAAATTAGAAACTTTTCTAACTAACATGTATTCAATAAAAGAAACTAATGAAAAACTAGAATGAAAAATTCTAGGAAACTTAAACTAAGGAAACTCACTAAAAATGAAACTTTCCTAAATAAATGCTTTCCTAATTCTAAAACATTTTAAAACTCATAAAGAAAGCTTTATAAATAAAACCAAGATGTAAACAACTAAATAAATTATACAAAACTATGATCAAATAATCAACAAAACAAGGCTCAAAGAGGAATTACCAAAGTACCACGTGCATGATCCATGGGATGGCGCACATGGTTCTTGGGATGCAATTTACTCAAATTTTCAATAAGAAAAAGCTAACTAACATGTATTCTACTCAAAGAACCTAATAAAAACCATAAAAACCTAAATGGGTTCCTAAGAAATCAAGATCATATGACAAATAAGGTGCTGAAAACTAAGCATGAAGATTGAACAAAAAATTCCAGATTTCAAGCTCTTAAGAAACTCAAATGAAACCTAGCATGGAAAGAAATTGAACTAGAACCTTTTATGTAAGATGACACTCAATATCTAAAGTACTTTGTTACTAGAATCAAGAATGAACAAGGAACACCAAATAGCTTTATTGATTGAATGGGAAAATACATTAGAAATAGTGTGCATGAACATAGATTTAAATCTTAAAATGTCCCACATTTCGTAAGCCTAAAACTTCATCCAAACCAAAGATAGTGTAATAATCCCAATTTTTGTAAATTGATTGAGAAAATCAATTTAGTTTGAATTTTCAAAAATTTTGGGCTAAAATATTAGGTAATTGGAAATTATTTTTCTATAGAGATTAAAACATGATTTAAAACTTACAAATTATGAATGTACTAAAAAAATCAATCAAAGTGATGCTAAGTACATCCAATTCCAAGTTAAAATGAAAAACTCCAAATTTTCTCCATTTTTATGACTAAAAGGGTAAAATGATAATTTTACCCATAACCAAGATCTAAGAATTTAATATTTAGAATGTACTCAGAAATACGATTCTAACGCCACTAAGTACACTCAATTCTGACTTCAAGAGAATAAAACAAATCTTTTCCATAAAAGGGCAAAATGGTCTTTTCACACATCTGCGGAGCCCACAAGAGGCCCACAAATGAATCCAATGGCCAGAAAACATGTAATTAGTAGTCAAACCACTACCAACTGATAGTGGAGAAGGAGGTGGTAGTGGAGGATCCAATGTTAATTTAATATTCAAAAGAATTAAAACATAATTATTACAAGTAATTATAAATAATTCAAAACATCTATAAATACACCCCCAAAAATCCTCCAAAAATGTTCATAAAATTTACATGAAATTATCTTGCTTCCCCTGCAAAATTAGATCTAGATTCATTTCCAAAATTTTCAAAAATATTACTTTTTTCACTTTCTCTCTCCTCTATTTTAAATTGGAATAAAGACATAATTCAATTAGTCACTCTATTCCAAATCAAATCTCACAAAACCGACCGTTCAAATTTTCCTAGACTACCTTATCAACAAAACCCCGAAACAAATTTCAAGATCCAACAACTCAATCAATAAAAAATCACAAAACATGAGGTTATTGGGCGATCTTATCGTCAAGTGGATATTTCTTTTAAATTGGGCTGCAAAACCTACATTTTTCTCCAATCAGGTAGGTGGAAACTCTTCCTATACTTATTTCATGTTAATTTATATAATTTTTATTTTTCTAAAATTAGTTTTAGGTTAAAAATAATAAAAATCAAGTAAGGACAAGAACCCTTCATTTCTGTATGATGGAGGGTTCAAATGAAAAGTCTGATCCGTCCAATCGATCTAGAAGGACCCAAAACCCTTAAGGTAGAATTTTCATGAAATTTAATCAAGTTTTGAGCCTTTGATTGAAGAGTAATTGATTGGATGGTCCAAAAGGACTGTCAGATCTTCCTAATAAGATCGACTCCTAGGACTTTACACCAGAATGCCACACAGAAATGCACCCTTTGAGAGCTTCTCCGAGTGCGACGATTAACAGAACATCCGCACGATAGCAGTGGTCTTGAGGGAGCACATTCGACTTGCATCTTGGTAATGGGAGGGCAGCGACCACTCCCCCTGAACAATCTAGGCCATCCATTCCCCTGGGCCCAGATCAAATCTATACCCTCGGAATGACTGTGAACATCAATCTTCAATTGTGGAGTCATTTGAACTCCAAATTAAGGTGGGAAAGAAGCTATGGAAAGCTTGTAATGTCTATTTTCTTCTAAAATTATAAAATTGATAAAACTCTTCAAGAAACTTTTTGTTTTGAGGAATTAAGATTCTAATTTTCATTATCTTTAAGATTTGAGATGATCAAATCTTGGGGATTTAATATAATGATGATAAAATGTTAAAATCAAGTAACGTCCATGATTTATTTTGACAGATCTAACATAAAACGAGGAATCTACCCTTTATGGTAGAAAAACCCTAAAAATATAAAGGGAACCCACTTGATCAATAAGATCAAGCATGATCAAACCTTTTGGATCGATTGTATGAATGGGATTATGATGAAATCTAATTAGATCATGGATTAAATGTAACAAAAACAATTGGATATGATTTTTGGATCTTAATGGAGTAAAAGCCCTACATGTAATTAAAACCCTTGATCTAAAGGAAAAGATCTAAGATCTAATGATTGGATAATAAGTAAAAGTTTCTAATAATCTTAATCTAATTAGTTTACTTGCCTTTTATTTGATAATAGAATTGTTAATGTGATTTATGTTATGAATGAGAAAGCATGAAAGTGTAATTCTTAAATTTTAGCATGCTATGCTCTAAATGTTATTAGTTTATTATTAATTGGTAGATTTAATTATCTTAGGGCCATGTTAGCTTAAATTTGATATTTTCGCATGATTCCATTAGATTAGTAGTAAAATTTCATGTATTTCATAACTTAGTATCTTGCTAGTTTAAGTATAGTTTTATTCCATTAGGTTAAAGTTACATTCATAGGAAGCATGTTAGTATAAATGGTTGTTAAACTTATATTAGATTTATTCTTAAATGTTTATGATTTAATTGTTGTCAAATTTTATTAGTAGATTCAATTGTTAAGTAGTTGTTAAGATATAATGAGCATAAATCATCAAAAATGTAAACTAATGGAATAGAGAGATTCATGGACAATTAAGATAAGTGAATGACTTGGACTTAATATTAATAAGGGCTATAGTTAGTAGGACAATATAAGGATTATCAAATACTTGGCCCAGACTAGGAGAATAATAAAACCCATGAATGACATTTTAAATGTTCATAGATTTAATTAAAATCAATTAGAAAGAGTACTTAGGGTTAAAATGTTCATAGAAACCTTATGAAAGGTTGAGCTAAGGTCACTCTAGTGACTGCTGAACATGATGGTTAAGGGGGTTTTCTAATAGAGCCTCTCTCTTCTCCTACCTTCTGTTGACATTTGTGAGGTCTAAACGCCTCCTTACATAAGGATTGAAATAACCACTTTGTGTTTCACCATTCAGCTAGTAAGCCTTAGTCAATTGGAAATAAGAGGAGCTATCTAGACTTAGGATGGAATAAGCTATCTTCAGCCAGTAAAACATTAACTGGTTGAATAATAATAATAATAAGAGCATAAAAGCTTAGTAAATTATCTAACCCTAATAAAAATTGTAAGTAAGATAAGGGTGATCAAACAAGATCCATAGGATCTTGAATGATCAAGAACCATAAGTATCCTAATGTTGTATTTTATTATGTATCCATGTATGTATGTTGTAGACAAATCTAGATAGAGAATCCAAACCCTTAATCAAATATGATTCAAGGAAGAGAACCAAGATCATCCTCCTTAGGGATGATCAAACAATTGAACTTAGATCAAAGAAGAACTAGGTGATAGAAGATTTAAGCTCTTGATCTTTATCAACAAGTATAAATTGTTGATCAAAGGATCTATGAAAGATCAAGATCAACAAAACATCTATACGAGGAGCATTTGTGGTACATGCTATTTTCAAATGACATAGTCCTACTTGATGAGACAAGGGAGAGCATAAATACATAGCTAGAGTTATGGAGAGAAGCATTAGAATCTAATAGATTTAAAATCAATCAAACTAAGATAGAATATATGAAATGCAATTTTAGCAAGTAGAGGGGTAAGAGTGGAACACCAGTTAAGATTGATAGACAAGAAGTCCCCATAAAAGACCACTTTCGATACTTAAGATCAATGATTCATGAGATTGGAGAGAATGAGAGGGAGGTTACTCAAAGAATCCTAGCAATTGGAACAAATGGAGATGTGAATCTGGAGTTTTGTGTGATCAGCGGGTGCCACTAAAACTAAAAGAAAAATTCTATAGGATGGTGATAAGGCCAGCCATGCTTTATGGATCAGAGTGTTGGGTAATTAGGAAACATCGTGTTCATATGATGAGTGTCATAGAAATGAGGATGTTGAGATGGATGAGTGGTAAGACAAGAAAGGATAGAATTAGGAATGAAAACATTAAAGGAAACTTAGGGGTAGTACCAATAGGTAACAAGATGAGGGAGATTATACTTGATGGTTTGGACATGTCCAAAGGAGACAAAAAAATGGCATCGGATAATGCAAGTTAATATTCCATTTCAGTTGGAAAATCTAGTCAAATGTTTGGGGTAGTATAAGTGATCAATGCGTGGTAACTCATATCACGGGAGGAAACTTTGCATAGAGTTCCATTACTATTAATGGATGGCTTTGGGATTTCTTATGAGCTGACACATCTCAAGTAATTTAGTCTTATGGTTCTTCATTATCTACATATAGCCTTTTTTCCTAGGTGCTCATTTTGTTTGTGTAGGGAGCGATCCTAATTAGGGAAGGCTAAGATGGTGCCTTGCATATGGGTAGCAAGAGGGTGCTATGCCCCAACAGTGGGACCTTATGGGAAAGGGCCCAGCCCAATAGGGACAGCACACCCCCCACTTCAAGCGCACCTCTGTATTGACTGAATCACTCTAAGGGTCTAGTCAGTGGAACTGGTGAAACATGCAAGCTGGTTAGATGTGTGGGGCAAAGGGCTCGTAGTACCCCATTTTCTTGATCCATCCTTTTCTTCATTTCGATAGTTAATCAACTACTAACAAAAGGGGCTGACCTACATGCCACACCCCATACAAATTCAAAGAGAAAAGGCAAGCTGCCTTTAGGTAGTAGGGGACTCTTTCATTAGGGAAGGGAAGAAGAGGCCTAAGCACGGCAGATGCCATATACTTGATTGGCAAAGGAAAGCAAGACCGTACCTAGTTTTTCCAAGCCTGTTCGAACATGACATACGATTCATGTGGAAGATCAAGTTGGTGAGTCATGTGATGGGAAACCTTTCTGCACAGTTCAAAGATCACTGAATTAGAATGAGAGGTTCACCACCACCTCATTGCAAGGGGAGCTCCCTTGATTCGCAGATTGGTGTGACTTGTAATTCACTTATTGGGTTCGATAGCCCCATCGTAGTGATGTTAATTGTGGTTACATCCATAAGTAGCTTGGTCCATCTTTATTCCATTTCATATATGTCCAAGGATCTGCATAGCCCTCGGTTTATGTGTCATTTATCCATTCCTACTTTTTTTATGCCAATGTTGGTGATTGGAGATAACTCTCTTCAATTATTCCTAGGATGGGAGGGAGTTGGTCTTGCTTCATATTTGTTAATTCATTTCTAATTCACACGACTTCAGGCAGATAAGGTAGCTATAAAAGCTATGCCTGTCAATCGAGTAGGTGATTTTGGATCAGCTCCTGGGATTTCGAGTCGTTTTACTCTCTTTCAAATAGTAGACTCTTCAACCATTTTTTCTCGTGCTAGTGCCCCCAGAAATTCTTGGATTTCTTGCAATATGAGATTTAGTGCCATAACTCTTATTTGTATTTTACTTCTTATTGATGCTGTTGGGAAATCTACACAGATAGGATCCCATACTCAATCACCCAATGCAATGGAGGGTCCCACTCCAGCATTTGCTTCAATTCATGCAACTATTATGGTCACAGCTACCGTTTTAATGATAGCAAGGTGCTCCCCTTTATTTGAATACCCACCTACAGCTTTGATTGTTATTACTTTTGTAGGAGCTACGATGTCATTCCTTGTGGCAACCACTGGAATATTATAGAACAATCCAAAGAGGGTCATAGCTTATTCAACTTATAGTCAATTAAGCTATATGATCTTTGCTTGTGTCATCCCAAACTATTCGATTAGCGTCTTTCACTTAATGAATCATGCCTTTTTCAAGGAATTACTATTCCTAAGTGTAGGTTCAGTGAGTCATGCCATGTCAGATGAGCAAGATATGAAGAAGAAGGGGGGGTTTGCCTCCTCCTTCCCTTTTACCTATGCCATGATGCTCATGGTCAGCTTATCTCTAATTGGATCTCCTTTTCTAATAGGATTCTATTCCAAAGATGTGATCTTAGAGCTCGCTTACACTAAGTATACCATCAGTGGGAACTTTCCTTTGTGTTTGGAAAGTGTCTCTTTCCTTTTCACTTCTTATTACTCTTTTCTTTCACGTTTTCTAACATTGTTAGTACCAACTAATTCATTCAAGTGAGGCATCTTACGATGTTATGATGCGCCCATTCCTATGGCCATTCCTTTGATACTTTTAGCTCTCGAGAGTCTCTTTGTAGGATACTTGGCCAAATTGTGACCTGTTAGCCCATAAGTAAGTACTGTAATGAAGCAGTTGTTGCTCACCAAACACGATTGTACAAGGTAACAATTCACCCAACAAAATCATTTAGGGTGAACAAGAATTGGGGATCGACTGCAGGCAAAATTCCCGCCAATGGCTGAGATGTTTAGTTGACTCCCTCCCCCTTTGTGGTGTCTGGATCCCTACGAGTGAGCAGAAAAGGGAGGAAAGAGGCCCTGGTGAACCATCATAATAAGTGATCAAGTGTAAACTTCGCTGTTCGACAATATGGAATACTAACCACATCAAGGGACAAGCCCTTAAGCGAAGGACAAGAACGAGCGGAATCAATGTGTTCCAATTTCTAGCCTTGCACTGACGATCCAATGGACCATGGATTAAACGGCCACTGCCTGAAAGGACTATGTCCAGGGGACCACTTCCCCCCCACAAGGTACATCTCGTGCCTATGGGCCACTATAACTATCCAAGAAGACACAAAAAACAGGAAGGATAAATAAACCCGCCAAATGGACTGCCGAGCTAGAATTCCTATGGCATAGGAGTGGGATTCTCTAAAAAGCCAAGATCGTGGGTGGCCAAGAGGGCCCACTTGGAGACTTGGGATCTCAGCAAGAAATGCGAAGCTTGCTTAAAGCTAGGTTCGATTCATGGTCCCATCTGCAAATGTTTTCCTAGGTTTACTCTTAAAGCAACACAGCTCCCAAGTACCATTTGTCTCCAAACCTATCTCCCACTTCCCATTGTGCTTTTGATTCCACCTCTCAATCAATGAGCAATTGATAAATTCTTTGGCTTGGTAAGCGTTATGGACTAACTTCCTTACAGGCAAAGTTAGCAAAGGTACAGACAATCCAATCTAACTAGTGAGCAAAAGCGTTAATCACAAAAAAAATGCTCGTCAGTTAAGCTCTTGAGTGATGTCCCTCTGATCTATGCTTGCCTCCTTTTCACCATGGTTAGCTGACTCTAGATTTCAAGTCTTCTCTTCCACCTTCACTTGAAGTGAAGGCTCCTTTAGTTTCCTCTGAAGAAAGAAGGTTAGGCAAATCAGCCATTAAAGAGCCACTACTTAATCAGGCAGTTCAAGTAGTCTCTGAGAAAAAGAACGGGCCATCATCATTGTCTTGGCATCCCTGTGACGACCCGGGTTTTTGAAACATGATTTGTAAAGTATTTTGAAAAGCAGGGCCCTTAAGAGTGTAAAATTTTTTCACAAAACAAAGCAGCGAAAATTCTTTTCTTTAGAACTTGTTTTAAAAACCCAAGCCACCACTTCACACATAACATAAGTACAATTTGTGTACAAAATAAAATTCCATTGAAGGAATATACTTTTATTAAACTCCAGGATCCATCCAGTGGTTCATAGTACAGCCAAATCTAGTACAATACTTGTCCAAATTACATAATCCAAAACTCAAGCTCACCATACAATAAAACTCTCAACAAAGAAAAATACATGTCTTCAAGGGTATACCTTGAAGTTTATTCTCTTCAAGTCTTCTATAGTCTTCAGCTCCTAACTCTCCTTCCCTGTATTTAAGATATTGCAACAATTACAATATCTCAGCAAGCAATGCGTGGTAGGGGATTCAAGAAACATAACATTGACAATGTAATTCTAATACTTCATAATCCCATTATCCTTAAACATACTCTTTACTTTGTAAGTTATGTATATCTATATACATACGTACCCTTCATGGGTAACCTAGTTAAATTCGTGAAAATAGTCAAACATCATTCCCAACTAAGCTGATCAATTCTCTTCATTTTGAGAATTTAGTATTACAGCTAATCTTATACTGGGAATTTCCCTTCTTGGAAAATATTGGTAATATACAATTACCTAGCATTTCATTATGCTATAACATAAGGCATTTCACTATGCCTATTCTCATATGCATCATAGTGCAAAATAATCAAAAAGGTTGCTATGCTGTAGTCTGATCCATACTAGCGTGCTCGGATAACTGCCCTGTTCACCACTGATACCACGGTGGAAAATATTATGTCACTGCCCGTTTGGGGGACCAAAACTTTCATAGTGGTGGCCTTCCCATAATTGCCACCACCCAACTTTTAGCCTCTCTTAGGGCAAGGTATCGTCACATCATCAAAATTCAAGAAGCGAGTGGCCAAACCCTCATAACTCCTCTAGCAATAGCATTCCCCTAGGCTTATGCCTATTAAAACAAACTCACAAGCCTCTAAGCTTGTATGTAAAATATATTTCATATATATCAGACCATATGTCTGTTTACTTAGGGCTGAAATATTTCCTAGTTCCCTATTCACTTATAGTTTAGTCCTTAACCATCTTATATGTGTTTGGTTGGATCATAAGGTTTCCAAGAGATTTAATACAAGTATTATCATTACTCTTGTCAACATAAGATCATGAGTACAATTATGTATGCATTCATCAAATCCTCCTACCTTTAAGGATTGATCTCTTTTCCCCAATCTTCCATGATCCTGACTGATGTATGTAATCTGTACATCCATACATATTGTCAATATATAAATTATGAACAATGCTATTGATCACTACATCTGATGTTTAGAATGATCTTTGGATCATTCATATCTAAGTATTTTTCTATCTCTAAGCCTTTGTATGTCCATTTCCTTGATCTTGATCTTTCATAGATCCATTGATTGACAATCTACACATGTTGATAAGGATCAAGGTCCTAGATCTTCTATCATCTAGTTCTTTTTTTATATAAGTTCAGTTATTGGATCATCCCTATGGAGGATGATCTTGGTTTTCTTCCTTGAATCATCTTTGATCAAGGGTTTGGATTATCTAATCTAATGAACTATAACAAGAATACTAATAAACATGCATACTAAGTACAATATAGTGTTCTTATTCTTATTGTTCTTGATCATCCAAGATCTAATGGATCTTGTTTGATCATCCTTATCTTACTTAATGTTTTTATTAGGGTTAGGTAATTTACTAACCTTTTATGCTCTTATTATTATTATTCAACCAGTTAATGTGCTGGTTGAAGGTAGCTTATTTAAGCCTAAATCTAGACTGCTCCTCTTATTTCCAATTTGCTAAGGCTTACTAGCTGAATGAGTGAACACAAAGTGGTTACTTCAATCCTCATGTAAGGAGGCGTTTAGACCTCACAAACATCAACGGAAGGTAGGAGAAGAGCGAGGCTCTATTAGATAACCCCCTTAACCACTATGTTCATCATTCACTAGAATGACCACAGCTCAACCTTTCATAAGGTTCCTATAAGCATGTTTACCATAAGTACTCTTTCTAATGGATTTTAATTAAGTCCATGAATATTTATAATATCATTCATGGGGTTTATTATTCTTTTCCTAATTTGGGCCAAGGACTTGATAATCCTTATATTGTCCTCCTAACTATAGCCCTTACTAATTATGTCCAAAGTACTCCATTCTTATTTGTGTAATGAAACTCTACTTTCTCATTAGAATACATTTTTAATGTTTTATGCTCTTTATCTCATAACAAGTAAATCTACTAATAACATTCAACCATAAATGAATTATAAATTCAAAGCATAAAACTACATAATTTAACATTCAATGATAATGAGGCAAGGTACTTAAATTAAATCTAACACCTTATGATAACAATGAAATCACATATCATGCTAAAGCCTAAATGTTATACTAGTATGCTTTATAACATAATCATATTTAAAATGTTATGAAACTAATTATATTAACATTTTTAGAAACCTTTACTTATGATCCAACCATTTGATCTTAGATCTTTTCCTTTGATTAAGGATTTTAGTTATATTTAGGGAATTTTCTTTATTAAGGTCAAAAGATCATATTGATCTATTTTTGTCATAATCCATTCATGATTTCCTTGGATTTCTTCATATCAACATTTATTCTTTCCATCCCAAGGATCTGATCACACTTGATCTCATTGATCAAGTGGGTCCCTTTGTATTTTTAGGATTTTTCTACCATAATGGGTAGATCAATTAATATATCTCATATATATCCAATTAAACCATAGATCTCACTTTATTTCAATATTATATCATTATTAAAACATATTTTCAAGATCTGATCATCTCAGATCTTGAAGATCTAGGTAATTGGAAACTTGTTTCTTTAATACAGAAAGTTTTTACTGAATAACATATCCATTTTATCATTTTACCAGAAAATAGAGATTTCAAGCTTTCCATAGCTTCTTTCTGATCTCAATTTGGAGTTCAGATGACTCCAAAATTGGATCTGGAAGTTTACAGTCTTTCCTAGGGCCTGGATTTGATCTGGCCCAAGGAACGGACGGCCCAGATTAGTCGGTCAGAACGAACTAGGCAGAACGAGTCGGGCGCGTCTGCTGCAACAAAATTTTGAAGTGCCTGCACGGGGCTACCACGGACGCGCGCGGAACCCGTTCGGTTCGTCGGGCGCGTCCGCTGCGATGAGATGCAGAAGAGCCCGCATGGGGCGTCTACGGACGCATGCGGAATGTTGTCCGTCCGATCAGGAGATTGGACAGTCCATTTGGACCGTCCAATCATTCCCCTCTTAATTGAGGGCCCAAAATGTCTCTGATCTTTATAAAAATTCTACCCTAGGGGTTTTGGACCCTTCTGGATCGATTGGTGTAGTCAGAATTTTCATCTGAGTACTCTATCATCCAAAATTAAGGGTTCTGGTGTTTACTTTATTTTTACCTTTTTATTACCAAAATAAATTACAGTAAACTAAAAATTACATAAAACAGTATTAAACATCTATGGAAAGTATTTTCACTTACCTGATTCGAGAAAAAACCTTGGTTATATGTCCAATTTAAAAAAATACCTTGTTGATGAAGATATGGCCTAAGATCCACCTTTCTTGCAAATTTTCGTTGTTTGAACCATTGGATCTTGAAATTTCTTTGGGGGTTTTGTAGAATAGATATGTTGGGAAGTTTTGGACGGTGGAATTGATCAAATTAGATCTAGAACAGAGTGCCTAATTGATTTTAGGTCTCTTGTTCCAATCTAAAAAGAAAAACAAATTGACAAGAGAGATGTCTCTTGGAAATTTTGGGTTTTTGGGGAAGGATCTAGATCTAATTTTTTAGGGAGAGTGAAGAGAATTTTATGGGGATTTTATGAGGACTTTTGGAGGAATTTTGGGGTTGTATTTATAGGCATTTGGGTCTTTTTTTATGATTATAATATTTTATTTTTTTATTATTAAATGGCATGAAAGTCTTCCATGCTCCATTTTTTCTTCCCCATGCCCCATTTTTCTTCCCCAAGACCAGATGATGTTTGTTGACCCATGAATTCACGTGGGCTGCTGATAAGAGTGGTTGTTGGGTCCCTTGTGGGCCCCATGTGGGCCCCACATGGTGTAAAAAGACCGTTTTGCCATTTATGTATAAAATTTTGGGTTTTATTCCCATGATCTCGGATTTGAGTGTACTTAGTGGCGTTGGATTTGTATTTCTTAGTACATTCTAAATTTTGATATCTCATATTTTGATTTTTGGGTAAATTTACTATTTTACCCTTTTTGTCCAAGAAATGAAGAAACTTAAGGATTTCTTATCCGAATTCAGAATTTGTTGTGCTTACAGTCATTTTAAAGGATTTGCTAAATTTAATTTCAATTTTACATGTCTTATGATTTGATTATACTTTTATAAAAAGTATATTCTAAATAACCCTAATATTTCAACCCAAAATATCTGAAACTCAAACTTTATTGATTTTCTCAATCAATTACAAAAATTGGGGTTATTACAATCCCTATGGAAGAGAATTGGACTAAAGAGGCTACTTCTAGTCTCGACGATGTAGCTAATAAAGTTCAGATTGAATTTCTCACAAGGCTGTCGGGATTTTGCCATCTTTCAACTCATTCAACATCCTTTTCATTCGATGTGTTCCCATCCATTAAAGAAGAGGAAGAGACCTTTCTTAGGAGATTCTTCCTAACCGCGCCCCCCCCCCCCCTCCCCCTCCTTTTATTGTATTTCAAACACCAGTTCAATAATCAAAGAAAAGGATAGGAAAGGCAAGTCCGAACCTGTCAAGCCCTATATTAGTAAGGGGCAAATTCAATTGATCAAGACTGGCGAGAGAGGACTTCTAACTCCTAAAGAGGGAGGATTCCCAATTTTTAGTGAGTGATGGGCTTAGGGGTCAGGCTTACCATGTTTAATAGAAGGCCAGCCTAGCCAAGCCAGTAGTTAGAGAGCTTACCACGGGAAAACCAACTACACTAAGAAAGAAAGACCTAGGATGGGGCTCATTAAAGAAACTTGATGGTCGCATTCTTATCTTTTCTTTTAGTGGTCTCTTTAAAATAGAGAATTGGATTGGAGTTCAGTAGGAAAATATCTCAAAGGTCTCACTCTTGTCAGCTTTCTATCCAAGGTGTCTCATTCTTGGAGTGGTCTCATTCTAGGTTTCACTCTCCTTTCATCATAAGGCGTCATTATGTCATTGTCGTTCTAGGCCCCCAATTAGGAGAAGCCCTTACGCATGGGATAGGTGGTTGTAGTTCAACACTATACAACTCTAATAGTTTATGTTGTTCAATGAATAATAGATAGTGCTTCCACAGCCAATTCCTAATCCTACAGAGTCTGTTCAAGAACCAGTACCTGCATATCCATCCCAACGGCAATAAGAGCCATAGCATGTTCCTCTTTCTAAGCTTTTTCTGGCCAGTAAGAACTCATTTATGATGCACCAACTACGACTAGGAGCACCAACCACCAGTAGCATTTCAACCAAACCAGGTTTCCTGAGCAAAAGCAGCACTCTTGAATTGATTTATCAATCAAATGAGGGACAAAGCCTAGATGATAGAGGGATAAGTGGCGGAGGTGCTTGACAGTCGGTAGTGAAAATTCGATAAAACTTAGAAAGGCAATCTTCACCTCTAAAGTTTGTAGGGAGTTAAGGAATTCATAATTTTGCAATCAAGTTGGTGTAAAAAGATGGTCATGAGTACAGGAGTGATCTACTCCTAGCTTTGCTCTTCTAATATTCAAAAGAATAAGACCCAAGCGATTAGCCAACCAAGATTTTAGTAAGCACTTTATATCAAAAGTGAAAAAGGCTTGTGTGTCTAAATTTGGCAAAGTTGGTGGGATTGTCCTTTTTAGGGATAAGAGTAATAAGAGAAGAATTTACTAATGTCGAGGACCATACCTTCAGCGAAGAAGAACACTATAGCTCTATATAGATGCACATAAATGATGTCCCAACAAGCTTGGTAAAATGTCCCCAAGTAACCATCTAGCCCTGGAGCACTCTCTGCAGACATGGAAACTAGAGTTGACTTGACCTCCTCCAATGAAGAGATAGTCGTAAGCTTCTGATTATCAACCTGAGTAAGCAATGATGGAATCACATCCAACAGCCTATAATCAATTATATGAGATTCGGTTTTCAACATGTTTTCAAAGAACCTTGTAGCTTCAATTCCAATAACCTCCCTATCTTTCAACCAATTGCCTGCACTATCATCGAATTTGAGATATGATATTCCTCCTTTGATTGGCTTTTGCAGTGGCATGAAAAGATGATCATGGCTACAAAATATACCTCTCTTGCTGAGTTTTGCTCTTTTTCGAGTCTCGCTCTTGCTACATTGCCTCTAGATTCTGTTCCGTCAAGGTCTCGATGTGCTTGATCTTCACCTCCTAGAACCAAAATGGGAAGTTGTGACACCAAAGGATACTAGGTGAGATGGTGCTACTTCAGGTCTACTGGTAAGTGACTGCTGGTGGGTACCAAAATCCATATTATGGGGATATCAATTAACTATAAGTTATGCATCTGGCTTTGGCTTTGGCTTTTGAGGAGTATTGCATATATGAAGTCTCAAACTCTATTGAAAGCCTCCAAATAATGCTTACCCCTCCTCCCTACTTAGCCCTTTATGGTATTATAGGCCCATCTTTGTAAGAAGTGAATACTTTTTTATTTCGACCTTTTCGGGTTGCCCAACCCTATTCCTCATTTAACTAGTTTAGTTAGAAGGACGAGGGAAGGCTACTTGTCATGCATCCCACTCCCTCTCATTATGCCCTGGCCCATGACTATGTAGTCTACATCTAATGTATACTTTAAATGACCTTGGGTAATTTAAGCAAGGGAGTGAGAGGAATGATCCCTCACACTCTTTATAGTTCTATTTCGGTAGGCTATAAAGGTAAGTATGCTACACTTCACACTAACCATATATTGTTTCAAGAAAGATGAAACAAGCAACTACGCAAACCAGGGATGTTGACGGTACGGAACAAGCAACAAGGGCTTTCGCCTCCACCACTTTTGCTAGTTTGGAACCCCCTTCCCTTATCTTATAGAGGAGTCTCACTTATCATAGTACACTCACTCATCCTGAACTTCCATTTTATTACATATGGCCAGTTTAGTAAGGCTCGCCTCCCTCCCGATAATCAAGAATGTAGGGTTCTCCCTCAACTATCAAGTCACTTACTATTGTTTATCTTCACTACACATTTCATAAAGCAGAAGAGAAGAAGGGATTGATTCAAAGAATGAAGGGAAGCGTACCGAACCTATAGATAGGACTAGAGATCACCACTCAGACAGTCAAAAAGTTCACGGAAGGGTGAGGGTAGCAGATAGGAATGGTGTGGAAGTGAACTAAGCGTTCGATACCCAACTCCACCTAAATGGGCAAGTACGCTTTCTTTATATTGTACTTTTCCCGAAGGAGAGCTAGGCCTACAGTCCATTTGGGCATGATGATGTACACTAATACAAGTGACAAGTCACAAGTACCTTCATGCACAAAGAACCGCTTAGCAAACTCAAAAGCTCCTGTATTGGAGATAAGGGATTTCTATCGAGAGCCAAAATAAATCATCCAATATCGACGCATACTCTGAGGCAACCCTACTGTTGGCAATAACTATATCATCACCTAAAATAGCATAGGCCTTAAAATGGAAAGCAGGATAAACCCTTTCCACTGCCATCCACAATATCATGTGATGGGTAAGTTTGAATAAAGGTCAGGATAAGTAGTATCCAAGGGGTTGTCCACTCACAAAGCATATGGCACTTGGACGCTTTACGACCGGTGGCAACACTGAGAATGTGTTGTACCCCAATGTCAATTGAACTACTGGTCCCGTTAAGGAAGGACCAAAGAAGAGCGACATGACAGCCATCAACAAAGTCAACAGCCATCGGTCTGTCGCCGACTTTAGATCAAAACTATAGACATCATTAAACCCTTGTCATTGGGCCAAAGGACCCACTTGATTAAAGGTACCATCACATGGTATCCAGCATAAAACCGCCATCAAACAATCATGATACGAGCACAAAAAGATGCTGATTGATATAGTTTCCTATTGCAAAGAGACACCTTTTTCCATCTCCTTCCTCAACCATACCGATCCTACCGGAGAGGAAATTCGGGCTGCGCAAACAAACTGGGTAAATACCATCCAACGTAACATTCGAACCAATCTACATGCTTCCAAAGGTAGTCAATTCCATCTTCATATGTATTAGGTTTTGGATTTTGTATGATATAATTTCATGGACAAAGTTGGTGAAACACAATGGAGGACCATATATTTTTGCTTTAACAGTCTTCAGAAGAGATTTAATGCAGTCCTTTTGTTCCTCTTTAAAACCCTAGCTACCTTAACATCTTAGCCATCCAATTTCCCACCTTTCATCCCCACCATACATCCATCTTAGGTTACACTAGAAAACACAGGAGGAAAATTATAAAAAGGCATCAAATATCAAGGGTTGGGCATTCATTCCCAAGCAAGAAAAAGATACCTCCTCCTCGCAAGGAGAGGATGTCTTTTTCCCACCCTCCTTTGTTCATCTTTTTTTTCCTTGGGATTCTCTTCTATGTGGTTGTTAGTTTACATTCCAAGGTGTGTTGCATCCCCTCATGTGTTCCACACCAAGTCCTTAGTGTTTGATTTGCTCTTCAAAAGTTGGTTAGTCTTTCCTTGTTTCTCTTTGTTTGATCTTAGTTACTTTCATTCTAGTTTATGCTTTGCAATTCCCTTGTTTTTCCTTGCCAAAGACCAATATCCAAGGCTGAACTTTCCATTGAAGTGACAGCCAAGGAATCACCTTGAATCTAATCTTTCCCTTTTCTTTCCATTGCCTTTTAGTCCTCTTTTAGTTTCCTTGAACACTAGCATTGTTTCCTTAGTTTTCCTTTGAGTTTTTCCTTTATATGCCATTATATTTTCCCTTAAATCTCAAGTTTGTTGAAGGAGAAATCATCATTAAGATTTGGTTTTGAATTTAGATTGAGAGAAACTATGGTGCATGCTCTCCAAAAGTGCAATGTGCCATCCTTGTAAACATTTTTTAATTAATACAATTTGATCTTTCATGGAATTTCTTAGATTAATGGATGATGGTGTTTAATTTATATGTTTATCTCATGTTTGAGTAGTTAATTTCAGATTATCATTTTAGCTATTCCAACCAATCTAACCTAAAAGGAAAGTAAAACCATGCATGCAATCAATTGGTGGAATGCATGGTTTTAAAGGCTTTTGGGGTAGAAGTTTCATAGCTTTGTTAACTTGATTGGATATTTATGTTCTTTTAGTTTAATACATCATTTCAACAAGTGTGAAGTTCATTCTCAAAGTCACTTTGAAACCATGCGTGCTGCCCATAAGTGATGTACATGGTTTTGATTGATTTGTATGATTGAAATCAAAGTTAGTTGCTCTCATTCATGTTAGGACAAGTAGTCTAATTAGAGGTTGATTGTTGATCTTTATTAGGTTGATAGTATGCCATTGATTTGATATTAGTTGTTAAAGCTTCCATTCCCATGAATTGAATTGCTTTCTTTAGAATTTGCATGATTAGAAAGATAGTTGCTTAGTTCATGTTTCCTTAGGTTAGTTGTTTAATTTCATCTTTAGGAAAGTTGTTAAGAATTGCATTTTTGGAAAGTTTCGCTTAAGGAAAGTCCTTAGTTAGGAAATTCATAAATTTAGAATGTTTTCAATTTAGGAAAGTGATACTTTTAGAAAGTTTTAATTTTGACATGTTTCTAGTTTTGCATAATTTTCATTTTCATGCACTAATTTCAATTCTTAGTTTAGGTTTAAAATCTCTTAAATTTTGTCTAGGTTAGGTAGTTTAAATTAGGGGCCACTAGCATCACATTTTTTCAACTACTTATGGCATTGACCTCACTAGCGTGCTATATTACCACCAGCTTGCAAGTTTAACTTTACAAATCATAACAAGTTTTTGGCATCGTTGTTAGGGAGTCGCAACACTATGTGTAAGTGGACCATATTTAGATTATTTTCCTCTAGTCTAAGTTTAGGGTGCACTAGTTTAGGATTTTACATTATTTTTTTGCTATTTTCCTCATATTGGCCAATTTCTTTGATTTTTATGCGAGGGAAATCACTAAAGGAGCAACGACAATCCTATGGGCTCCAACTTCATCAACATAGATTAGCTTTCAATTGCTTTCCTAGATTAGGATTTGAGTGAAACTTATAGTGAAGCTTATTGTATTTTGCACCTTATTATTCAATTTTAAATTGGTTGTAATAATATAGGACAATTGTGGGGTATGGTGTCCCACACTTGATCTTCATCAAAAACCCCACTATAAGTATCACTCACTTTCTTTTTATTTTTCTAATTAGTAGCATTGAGTATAATTTTGCATTTGGATGGTATTATAATTCATATATAGTAGGATCATTCACTTTGATTTTTGTTTTACATTACATATTTAATTGCTTTATGGTGGAGTGAAATTAATGCTAGTAAGGGCCCCACAAGAACCCTTATAAGATAAGGACTAGGTTTCATCATCAGTTCCTTGACCTACATAGGAATTAATCAACATCCTTGCCTTGAGCTTTAATTTTAAAAACAAGTAGAAAGAGACTTAGGGTATCGAGCTCATAAGACCCTTTAGAAGGACACAATCTATTATCACTCCAGTGGCTTCTAACCATTGTGGTTATAGTGTGTGTCTTAAAATCCAAGTGATTTTCACATGCCTTCTATTGACATCAGTTGAGGTCTAAATGCCTATTGCCACGAGGATTGTATTAACCACTTTCGAGTGGGACCCAACTAATAAACAACACTCAAATCTAGATAAAAGGAGGAGCTACCTAGATCTAGGTCTAAAAAGCCACCACCTATGTACTAAGAAAAGATAATCAAGACACTACATACTTAGTGGATACTTGGATTTGATTGTGCATCATGTAGAGTTAGAGTTAGATATAGTTAGGACATTTAGGAATTAGGATAGTTTATGTAAGGGCATTAATCTAAGAACTTAGAGTTAACATCTTTCGACCTAGATATTGAATGCAACCTTAGACAAAGGGAAAGAGGCCAATCTATTAGAGATTTTTATGCACCACTCCACGTCAACACCCCATCTTGCATAGCTCTACCCAAAAAAAGTAGATGACTTAGAGTTAAAGCTTAGATTATTCAATTACTCCCCACTTTTTATGGTCAAGATCAAGAAGACCCCTACCTACATATCAAGGAGTTCCTTAATATTTGTGTCACATTTAAGTTTCAAAATTTTTTGGACAATGCTATTAGGCTTAGGATATTCCTATGCTCACTTAAGGACAAAGGAAAATCATGGCTTAATTCCTTAGAGGTACATTCCATTAATACATGGGTCTAATTGTCTAGGAAGTTTTTGAACAAATTCTTCCCTATTCACAAAACAAATGCCCTTTGTCATAAAATTATCAATTTCCAACAAAGGGATGATGAACAATTGTACGAATGTTGAGAACAGTGCAATGAACTACTATAAAAATGCCCTCATCATGGATTTGAGAAATGGCAGCAGATTCAATACCTCTATGAAGCATTATTGCCTCAGAATAGACAAATGGTAGATGTAGTCAGTGAAGGGGCCCTCGTGTTAAAAGATGAGAAAGAGGCCTAGGACTTCATTCAGACATTGGCAGATAATTCCCATCTGACTACAACTTGTCCATTAGATAAAGTGTACCCTGAATACCTTTTAGAACAAGCGAATACTCTTGATGCATATTATAATCCTAGCAATAACAACCCATATTATGAGACCTATAATCCAGGATGGGCTAGGGATCCCAATTTGTCATGATCGAAGAATACTTACTAATGAGGTAGATCTGAGAACCTCCATATTCAAAACTTTCCTAGGATTTCTGCATCACAATAACCACTAGGTTATCATTGGCCTCAATAAACACATAGGTCTTGATTAGGAGTGTAAGACACAAAGTATTAGAGTACCCTAGAGTCACGATATTATGAAATAACCTAGTGTCATAAGGGTCTAAATAGCTAATAGATAAAAGTAAATTAGGCTAAGTTAGGAAAGTGATTAAGTAAACCTAGAAGGGTATAATAGGCAAGCCACATGGGAATATATGCCACAACTACAAGCCATCACAAGAAATATAGGATAGACCAACTAGGGTCTAGCCTTGCTTGCAAGAGTAGCTAAGATCCCACATTTTTCCATGGGGAAGCAGCAACTGGCCTCTTGCATGCTAAGGCACTTGCTAAGTGTCATTGAAAGTGTGTATGAGTGTATAAGAGAGGGGAAATAGCTACAATGACCCCTCCCATGCCACATGCAACTTCACCTAAGCGCAAGAAGAATGCTCCATTGTTGACCTATTTGAGAGCTGAAGCACTTGAAGAAAATCCAAAGATTTGAGGGTGTTACAGCAGAGAATGGAGTGAGGGAACTATAGCAAGAATCTTAGAAGGAAACCTAGAGGAGGGAGGAAGGCTTGCAAGAAGGAGGGAGTGCTATTGGGGAACTTGAAGAAGACGTCCAAGGCTAGGAGTTGGGGCCGCTTTGAAGCTAAAATTCTTAGCCAAGGAGACAACCATTTGGAGGACTTATAAGAGGTAAGTGGCCAATAGGAATTTGACTAATGTGACTTAGGTTTAAGCCATAAAAATCATGGGCTTTGGAATAGATTTTGTATGGTTTTTGCATGATATATATAATGCAACATGCAACTAGTTTGATGTTGGCATTCAAAGCATGTAATTTGTCTCATATAGCTCCTAAGCCTAATCCATGTTATTCCTATGATACCTCAGTAAGATGAGTATAATTGTAAGCTAGGATTTTGTGATGTTATGTGTGTTATAAGCATGATTTTACATGGATTGTTTTGCATTCTCAAATGGGCTATTGAAATGATGGAAACATAGGGTGAATCCTAGTGGGGAACAACCTATATTTCCACTATTTTGGGGGGTTTTAATGAAAGGTTAATAAGGTCTAACATACTATAAGTTTGGGGGAAAATGATGGTGTTTTAATAGTGGTTGAGGGACTAGAAGTTGAGACCTTTTCCTAACACTTTAGGCTACAAATGGAGCATCAAATCCCTTCCCATTAGGTCTAGTGAATGTAATTCCTTGAAGGAAATGTCCAAATTTCAATTTTCTATTTGAGTGCTATCAATAAGCTACATGTTCTTATAGGAATTTCCACATCTTCATGTCAAATTGAAGGGGGGGTTCATCACTTAATTAAAATCACATCCTGTTGGAAACTTCAAGGATGCATTTCACTATAGTGAGTTTAAGGGGTGGAATTGGCTATCATCTATGCATGAATTGACTCAGATTTTTATTCGCTCATGTAATATCATCATTTACTTTATGACCCATGAAAATTTCCTTAAAAAATATTCATTTTATAAGTATTTCCTGGATAGAATGACAAAATCACTCCCTGTTGAAACTACATGGAGAAGTTTTGTTGAATGTTGACTTGTTGATTCTAGTTGCTGGTTTCTATATGCAAAAATACCCCAGTTATGCTTCTAACTTGTAATAATAAGAGTTATCTTAAGATTCATTCCAATTTCCTTCAATTAAATACACATTTAGCATGGTTTCTATTGAAATTTGTAAAATTGTTCCCTGTTGGAAATTGCAAAGATACCTTGCACCAAGTTTTAAATTCATTATGTTAGCTACTGCTATCTTGAATTGTAAATGCTCAAAATTTAATTACAAACTCTTAGTCAATATACATGAAATCCATGCAAATAAATTCTTAAAAAGGTGAGTGAGTGTGATAGAAATGATAAAGGAACGGAAACACTCCCTACTAGAAACTGCAGGGAGCCTAGTGATGAAATTAGTATGTTTGACCAAATGGGAAACATTATATGGCTATAGACATGTTGAGGAAGTAAACCTTATGTCTACCATCCTTAGGAAAGGAAATTGATAAAAGGAAGTAGGAATAGTTTGTCAAATTACGATGATATATAGATAAAGAAGAAATGCTTAAAGTGGGAACCAATGAGAGAAAATAATTGAAAGTGGGAACCAGTGAGAGAAAATAATTGAAAAGCAACTAACTAACCACACATATCCAAAGTGGTTCATCCTATTAAGAGGCTTGATCATGAATGAACAAAACTTAATCCACATGGAAAGATTATACTCATTCTCAATGAAGGTAACTTAACAATGAATGAGAATACTAAGAGCACCGATATGTGAAACCTTAGGATAGTTTCCTACACATATCAAGTAATAAGAAACTATCATGAATAACAACCTTATCCTACATTACTTAGCATGGGTGCACATGGAATACCATATAATTCATTCGAAGGAACTATTGAACTTGAAAACTATATCTTATGGTATGCATCAATTTATGAATGAATGATTTTGTACCTTAGAAGGGAATTGAGATTCCATGTTTTCATATATGGCTTTACAAGTTACTTTATTCTCACGCAATGATTTGATAATCAAGGTTTTAGACAAGTGCTATGCAAGCAAATATAAGTCTTGGAGATGCTATTTGATTGATGTTTTAGAAAAGTGCTCTACAAGTAATTGTAAGTCTTGGGGATGTTATTCGATCAATGTCTTATGCAAGTGCTTTATTAGTGACTATAAGTCTAGGAGACAAGATTTGATCTATGTTTTAAGAAAATGCTCTACAAGCTGATGTAAGTCCTAGAGGTCAGCACTCTATAAGCAGTTATAAGTCCTAGAGGCACTATACTAAGAGAAGCAGGTAGCCTCTAACCTCTAATTGAGACTAGATACCAGCTCAACAAGAGCTTAATTAGTGAGTAGGTGTGACGACCCGGGTTTTCTCATGCATTTTTAAATGAGAAATCTAAATTCCTAAGGTGGGATCCCGATTTGAAAAACATTTTATAAAAACCATGCAATGCAGCAGAAAACCTTTAGTTTTAAACTCATTTTGAAAACCTCGAGTGTCATTTTCTTTCACAACAACCAAAGTAGTTTTTGAAAAACTTCAGAAATTATAAATGTTTTCCCAGGTCTATCCAGTCACAACTCACAGCCCAACTGTAATTAAATGCAAATACATGTCCAAAGGGTAGAGAGTTTACTCACATGTATAGGTGTCCTTTTCTCGTGAATGGAACTATCCTGAAAAATGTTAAGGATAAGGTGAGTATATACTATACTCAGTAGGAGTCTATCGCTACTAGTTTTACAATGCATGCTATGTTTAAAATCATATGCTCTTTAAAACATGTGCATGTTCGAAAAAATCATGTTCAATATCGATATTTAAAACCACTGTCGAATTGGAATATTAACGACTTAAAGAATAGCATAATCCAAGTCGAAAGTATCATATATATATATCATAAACATAATGATATGTATAAGATGCTCCACTGAATCCAACTCATGGATATATAGTATGGTCGACACACCTCATGTCATGCCATATGCAATGCAAGTAAATCCTCAAACCATAAGGCCCAACTATGCCCACAACCTCACCACCGTGTGGTCCCTGGGTACCCAAGGACACAATGTCATAGCCTCCACGGGACATATGACACATCGACCCATTGCCGTGACACCAGTGGTAGCCCCCTATACCACATGTAGTCGACGTAGGGACATTGCCCTTTTTGGACGTGGTACCCATTCCACCTAATAGTGGTAGAGGCTGGAGGCCAACCCAGACCTCTCGGCATAGCGCCCATGAGCTTATTAGCCCAAATCATATAAGATCAAACAAGCGAAAACCTCTTTTTCAAAACATGTCCTCTTTGGGTCCCTCACAACTGCCTACCCAGCATCTTTTGGTAACCCTCAAGGACATGCAATTTTTCAAGAACTCAATGCTCACAAATCATGCAATATATGCAATTGTTTGCAAAACATGTCTATGCATAATGTATTTGTCATATGCATGCTGAATTCGTTTATAAGATTAAACAAGTAATATAACTTATACTTAAAACATGCAATCTCAAAACAATTATGGCTCTTTTTAAAAGTCTAGTGGCGATAGAGCACCTACCTCAAAGTCTCTTGGAGTCGCATCCTTCATCACTCAACCCGTCCCTAGGTCTCATTTATAAACTCCTGCGTATGAATGGATATAAGGAGTCCTTATCAATTTCAATATATTTAGACATTAGATCGCTAGATCTGCCTTTTAGGGTCCATGGTCCTTGCCTAATTCATTATCAAGCTAGATCCTATGATATGGATCTACTATAAAATAGTTAAACTCTGTAAATTGTCCTCTGATCCTAACTTTAAAGTCTCATTAGGTCCGTGTGTCCCAGTTCTCAGGACACCCGTGCATCTTGGTTGAACCGCGACCGCCTCACATGCATGCGTGCCCAAAGGCCGTGCCAGGGATCGTGTTTTGCATGCGCACATGCATGCTCAAGCGACGCGCTATGACGCGCATCCTGGATGGCATTGCACAGACGCACCTTTGGTGTAGCATGGCGCATCTCAGCTCTCAGGGCACCCCGTGCATCCTAGTCAATCCAGGACCCGTGCCCCACGTCGCGCGCCACCCGAAGGGTGCACCTGGGACAGTGTACGCACTGTCGTACGCCTGGAACCCGTCCCATGAACCCAGTCCCAGGCACAGGTGAAGCATGGCGTCCCTAGGATGCCTTTGTTCGTGCAGAGCCAGATGAAACCGGCTTGGGACATTTTTCGGCCAGGAAATTCGGCTAGAAAACCTGCTGGAAACACTAGATCTAACATGGATCTAGCCTGAAAGGCGAAAGAACCTAAGAGAGAGGGAAAGCTAACTTACCTGGGTAGCCTTGGAGCGCCTATTGCCGGTGGTAGAACTCTTGTTCTGGTTCTGAAACCCTCTGTCGCCGAAAAACTCGATGAAGGTAACAACCCCATTGTCAAGATTGGAAAAGAGAAGAGAGGGGAATGGGGAGACGAGTAAAGGAATGGCCGGCCTGACTTGGGCCTGGCCGTTGCCAGAAAACTCAGGGAAGACTGGCTTGAGACAGGTTTCGGATTTTGCCAGAAACCCCCGTCTCAAAATGGCCGAAAAAATCATGTTTTCGTGAGGGGGGAGATGGGGCTTTTATAGAGGGGAGAAATCGGGAGAAAAGGGTTTCTGGAGAAATTTGGAGGTGGAAGACGACAGGGGGTTCCGTTATCAAAATGGCCCCCTGCATTTTTCGTTCTTTTTCGTTCTTTGTTTAAATTACAGAACTGCCCCTGATCTTTAAACGGCCGTAACTTCTTCATACGAACTCCATTTTCGGTGTTCTTTGAGGCGTTGGATTCCATTTTTTGAGTAGGATCTAATGGTACTAATTTTCCTTAAAAATTCATTTTTTTACTATTTTAAATAAAGTAAAATATTTAACACAGTTTATTTCCCATAGAATGTCCCATTTTTTGTTAAAAATAGCGTACATTGCTCGGGTGTTACAGTAGGCTTCATGGGAATGCTCCCATGATGTAGTCAGTAACCCATGAGGGGCGATGAGAGTTCATGTGGCATCCACAACAAACTTAGGGATGACAATAATCACCTAAGGTGACGGTAGTGCCCTACAAGCATAGGTGTCAAGTGTTGGATTGTGGACATGTTGGACATGTCAATCACTCTTAAGAGTCTAGACCTTAGTCCTGATGGTAGGACTGTATGGCATTTGGTTTTCATCAATTGATTTCCATTTTGATGGATTTGAGTATTCATACTCAGTTTGACAATGGATTGTGCCTTTGACGCATGGAATTCTAGGAATTTACCAATCAATGATTTATCGATTATGGGTTACGAATGATTTGATTTGAGAGCATTGAGTGTGATTTACCTTTGCATATTCTCACTTTATGAAATGACTATGAATTCTAAGTAGTAATATAGGTAAGGGTTAGGTATGACTTCTTCAAAACTTAGAGAAATGTAAGTATACTATTAAATTGAATATAGTACTTCATACGTTTAAGTGTAACTAAATCATGAAATGAATCTTATTGAATTGTCATACTTGATCTATGTTGCCATGAGATAGTCATGAGTTAAGCTTACCCCTAACCCATACATGTGCGTATATATACAAATGCCTATATGTATATTATAGTACCGCTTGCCATGTGTTTTGGTAGGTGATTTATATTAGTCTTATTCCTAGTGAGCGGTTGGTTGTTCAAACAGTACATGAAAAGTTTTATGTGATATACCAAACAAATTGACAGCAAAGGAAAAGGGGAAGGCTAAGATGACGAGTGCCTAAGAGCAAAAGTATGGCTACATTCTTAGTGATTTTGGACTTAGATTGGTTGCATAAGGAATGCTCTAGTTGTATATGTTGTTTTATGTTGACACTAGGATTGTAAGGCCTTAAACTAGACCTTAAGTTTATGCATGGTGATATTATGGTTTTAATCATGACCAGTAGGTCATGTGACATGTACATCTAATCCTTTCTCAGCTTAGATATTTATTTTACATATATGTGGAGATTTTCTAAGAGTTACACCCAGCCTGAAGAGAAGTATTTCAAGAGTACCTATAATATAAAACACATCAAACTCTTCTAATATAAAGAAACTTTTGCTAATAATTGCTAAGAAAACCAAATAATATTTCAAAAAAACCGGGATGTTAAGACTAAAAATGACACTGATTAGGAGTGAGTCGATCCAAGTCGAAGTCTTTAAAAGGACAAGGCGAAGGCCCAAAAGAATGTTGATAGAAGTGGTGACAAAAGATTTAAAAATTTTGGGCCTAAATGAAGCCATGACACATAACAGAGGGGAATGGATGAACAAGATTTGTGTGGCTGACCCTTGATCGAGATAAAGCCTTGATGATGCCAACAATGATGATGATGATGATGATGATGATTGATCAATGTTATAGCTCTAGCAAAGGTACGTATGGTTTCTCACTGTTTTATATAATAGATCAATGGTTCAAATATTGTATGTGTGAGCTTGATCATTCACTGTTTTAATTGCTATCATGCTTTGTAGATCTACAAATCAGATCTAACATATGTGCTCATGCAATTCTTGTAAATTTACATTTATATTTTTCTTGATAGATTGAAGACTTGGATCTACTAGTAGATGTGTATTTCATGCGCTTATTTTAAATCATATACTTGACTTTATCTTGAGGTGTTGGGCATGGAATACCAAACATATGTATTTGATAGGGAACTATGCTAAGAGGTAGCATAGGTTTTGCCTCTAGGCGTCCAACCACCTAAAAGTGGGATAATATCCATCACACATGAGGGTCATGTTTATTTATTGGTGGTAGAGATCATAGTAGATGACTCACGACACCCTTTCCAAATAGTTAGTAGGCCCCATGAGGTTGCGGTCGAAGTCTTTCTAGGATATCAGAAAGCAAAAGATGTTGTGATCTAATCATTAGCATAGTAAGTCTCATGAGATTTTTGTTTTCCTGTTTGGATCCTAGGGAGCTAGATATTGTTATAAGTTAGAGCCTAGATTCTTTATTAGTTAGATGTGTTGATGATGTAGTTTTGACTAAATAATTTCCCTAAGATTTTTTATAATCTTATCCCTTGGAAATATTTGTTCATATAATTTATTGTAAGAAATAGATTATGGATGCATGAGTTATGCATTGCAAGTCTTGATATTTTTTTGCAATGATAAATATGTTTTCTATGCATGTGTGTTGGTGTTGTAGTTTTCAAGTTTTCTAGTTCAGGTTTGTCTATTGTGTATATTTCATACTCAACCATAGAATTAATGCAAATCTACGCACAAAGGTCAAGAGCGATGAGTAGAGGTCTTCACACTTCATCTTAATAGACAAAGTGAGGTGCTATATAGCTTAGATAGAAATATTCTGATTTTGGTTATTCATGTAATTAAGGCACAAGGTGTCCAACATTTTATTCATGTGTGTGATAATAGGTAGTATGGCTATGATTGATCTCTCTGCATGATTATTTTATGATACATGTGAAATTTTAAGTGGCTCAAACGTAGGCCTCGGTTTAAGAAAGACAGGTGTTTTTTAAAGAGAGCCCTCAAAGCTTTTAGTAAGATGATCTTTCTCTTCTTCTTCTTCTTCTTCTTCTTCTTCTTCTTCTTCTTCTTCTTCTTCTTCTTCTTTTTGAAGTTTTGGATTTCTAGATGAGGTTTTGAAATGATAAGGATCAAATTTTCCTTTGAAAAGGTGGAAATATGATAGAATTTGTGATTCAAAAATTGGGTCACGGTAGTTGGTATCATAGACCAAGTTATAATCACTCACAACAAATTACTAGATATAAAGTCATGAATGGTCAACAAGATAAGAACTTTAGGTCCTAATGTGAGTAGTTGGAAGAACTACTTACATAGGATTACACTATTTTAAAATAGATGCCACCTGGGAGACATCGAGGAGACATTCCCAAGGACTCGAATAGCTACGCCAGTTCTTCTCATCAAAGGAATGCAGATGGAAATGTTATCCAACAAATTGTGTAGCAACTAGGGAAATTTTTGCAGAACCAACCTCTAGGAGCACTAATTGGTGGACTAGGAGACTAGGAGGAAATGCATGGAGACCTGAAACCTTGATTGATCGATTTAAGAAGATGGCTCTAGCATTCTCGGACGAGGATGAGCTAGATGTGGCCATGACTTAGATTTTTTAGTTAGATTAGGTGCTTAAGAGAATGAAGGTCACAGAGAAGGTGGTCATGGCTACCTTTGTGATGATTGACAAGGCAGCTTTTTGGTGGCGCAATTAAGATGACCCACTTCTAGGGTGTTGAGGCTTTACCATGGAAAGAGTTCCAGATGGTATTTTTAAACAAATATTTTCCACCCCACACGAAGAAAAGAAAGGAGAAAGAATTACTAAGCCTCACAAAAGAGTGACATGATTGTTACCCAGTACAAGAATAAGTTTACTTGGCTATAGAGGTTTGCGCCCATTGTGTGTGCTAACAATGAGCTAGTAGTAGAAAAGTATGTTGATGGACTTACAGCCAATTGTGTAGCAAAGTTTTGAGTGTTTGACCAACCACAATAGTAGAGGAAGTGGAGATGGCTTATGTATTCAAGTAAAACTTCAAGAGAGCAATTGAAGAAAGGAAAGAAATAGAAAAGGGTACTAGCTCAAACGGACGTTTTCGCAAAGGAAAGAGGCCCATATAGCCTTCAAGGTCTCAACCCTCGCACAAGTGCTAGTTCAACTACCAAAGTAGAGCATCAAAGCCCCAACCTAGCCCATGATGTAGGAGGTATGATCTAGGCAAACCTTGTGCTAGACCATGCTTTAGATGTTTTAGCTATGGAGAGGTAGGACATATGGGCAAAAATTGTAATGAGTAAGGAGGGAGAAAAGCAAGTAAAACCACTTCTAAGAAGCTAGGGACAAGTCTTTGTCATTATTAGTGGGCAAATGCAGGCTTATAATGCGGTGGTGGAAAAGTACATTCCTCATTTATGATAACCTTGCTTAAGTATTGTTTGACCCCGTCTACTCATTCCTTTATTTCAAATAACTTCTCATCGCCATGGCAAACTTTGATGTTATTATGGGGATGGATTGGTTGATGCTATATTGGACATTAGTGGATTACCATAAAAGTACATCATATTAAGCATGCTAGAAGAAGCAACGATCTCCTTGCACATGAAACAAAATTACACTAGTGCATATGTAATTTCAGCATTCAAGACAGCCGAATGTATCACCAAGGGATGTCATACTTTGTTGACCAAGGTTGACACTATAGAAGTTGAAAAGCCTCAGGTAGATGAGGTGGTGGTAGTTTAGGAATTTTGAGTCATTTTTCTTGAAAAATATCCAAGACCACCACCCTAGCAAGAGATAGACTTTACCATTGACTTGATTCCAAGCATGGCTCTAATTTCTAAAGACCACTTTTGATATTTGGGATCAATAATTCATGAGAGCAGAGAGATTGAGAGGGATGTTAACCAAAGAATCTAGGAAAGTTGAAACAAATGGAGATGTGGCTTTAGGGTTTTGTGTGATCGGAGTGTGCCACTCAAATTGAAAGGAAAATTTTACAGGTGTAAGACCAGCCATGCTCTATGGATTAGAGTGTTAGGCAATTAAGAAAAAGCATATACATAGGATGAGCATAACCATAGCGAGGATGTTGAGATGGATGAGTAACAAAACAAGAAATGATAGAATTAAAAATGGAAACAATATAATAAACTTAGTAGTAGCACCAATAACCAATAAGTAACAATATGAGAGGGTTGACTTAGATGATTTGGACATGTCCACAAAGACTGAAGATGGTTATGAGTAAGTTGATCCAAGTCGAAGGATCTAAAAGGGCAAGGAAAAGACCCAAAAGGACATGATTAGAAGTTATGAGAAAAGATTTTAAAACTCTTTTAACTTAATGAAACAATGACACTTGATAGAAGTGAATGGAGGAACAAGATTCATGTAGCCAACTCTAATCGAGATATGACTTTGATGATGATGGCATGATAGAGATAATAATCTTCAAGGTTTGGCTATTAGAACTTCAAGATAAACCAATGCCATGTTGTCTTTTATTTTCTTTTGGAAAGCAAATTAGTGGATCCTTTTAAACAACAATTTGAACTTAACGATAATTCAAGCATCAATCAGGCATTTGTGAAATAAATGAAAAGGTACTTGCACCTGATCTCATTGTTCAACCCATTCAATACCCCATAAGTGTCTATCCATCTTGGATGCCATTTGTCCACAACAACAAACTCATGAACAATTCCATTGACAACTAGGCTCCTACAACCAAAAATCCTCTTAATACCTCTACTTTCTATGAGTTCTCTGATTTTATCTGAATAACTCTAACTCCCATAGGCAGCATATATATTAGACAACAACACATAAGCACCCTCTTAACTCCACCAATGCCAGTCCCAAGCCCGGATGAAAAAGGGGGGTCTTGCATTAGGTGCCATCCAGCAAGGGAGAAGTTGAAGAGGATTTCGTTATTTATTTCCTTCTTGCAAATGAATATGAATTTGTATATTAGTTTGCAAGGAAGAAATGAAAATCATCTCTAGCTTCTTAAAATATGGCAACCCTTGTGTCAAGTGCCAGCTAGCAAGAGAGAAGCTGAAGATGATTTTGTTATTTCTTTCCTGATGGTGAGGAAGAAATGAAAATCATCTTCAGCTTTTTTAAACTATGGCAAGCCTAATACGACATGAATCAAAATTTGATATTCCCTCAAGCTAGGGCATTCCACATAAGCGACATGCTGCATCAGATTCTGGGTCTGGTGAAAAAGGGGCAAGGGTTGCTAGGGCATTCCCCCAAAAGCGACGCTCTACATCGAATCCCGGGTGTTGTGAAAAATGGACAAGGGCTACTAGAGTGTCCCCTCGTAAGCGACATGCTGCATTAGAACCCAGGTGCAGTGACAAGTGGACATGGATTCATGCCATGGAGATCAAGAAGGGCATTAGTAAATAGGATATCTCCAGAGCATAAGATTCGTATTGCCACATGGAATATAGAGACATTGCCAAGTAAGAGTTTGGAGTTAGTAGACACAGTGAAACATAGGAGAGTCAACATCACTTGTATCCAAGAAACCAAGTGGAAAGGGGCTAAAGCTAGAGAAATGGATGGGTATAAATTGTAGTATATAGGAAAGGATAATAAAAGAAATGGCATAGGAATAATAGTGGATAAAGAATTAAAGGATAAAGTTGTGGACATTAAAAGAATTAGTGATAAAAGTATAATAATAAAACCTGTTCTAGGAGAGCGAATCATAAATGTTTTAAGTGCACAGGCACTATAAGTAGGGCTAAAAGATATAATCAAGAGATAGTTTTGGGAAGATATGGAGAGAGTCATGCAAGAAAGTCCCAACACTAAGGGGATATTTATAGGAGCAGACTTAAATAGCCATGTAAGAAATGAAAAGGAAGGATATGATCGAATACACGGAGGGTATGGTATAGGTGAACGAAATGAGATGGGGAAAACTATCCTTGATTTTGCTTTGTCATATAACCTAGCCATTGCAAATACACTCTTTAAGAAGAGGGATGAACACTTAATAACCTTTAAAAGTGGACTTCATAAAAGCTAAATAAACTTCTTTCTATTTAGGAATATTGAACGATCAATGTGTAAGGATTATAAGGTGATACCCGGTGAGAGTTTACCTCACAACATAGGTTAATGGTTATGGATATCCATATAAAAAAGATGGAGGAAAGAAATGAACTTAATAGGTGTACAAAAACTAAATAGTGGAATTAAATGGAGAGAAATTAACCTCATTCAAAAATAAGTTAATGGTAGAAGGAAATTGGAACTATGAAACAGGAGTAAATACCATATGGATTAATATTGTTGGGACCATCAGTTTTTCTTTAATAACTTTTTGCATTATTTCACTCCACCACCATGATTCCTTTACTAATTGCCTTTTACCTTTAGATACTCCTAAGACATCTTATAAGAATGCTAAAATAATGAAAACTATGAACAATATAAGAATGCTAAAAGGGTTGCTAAGAGAATAGTAAGTGAGGCTAAACTTAAGGCATACGATGAGCAATATAATAGGCTAGGAACAAGAGAAGGTGAGAAAGATGTGTTTAAACTTGCAAAAGTAAGAAAACAAAAGGGTAAGGACTTAGATCATGTTAGGTGCATTAGAAGTGATGATCAAAGGGTATTAGTCAAAGATAATGAGATTAAACAAAGGTGCGAGACGTACTTTCAAAAATTGTTAAATGACAATGGCTCTGAGAATATAGGGATTCAAAATACTATAAACCTAAATAACATTGGATGTTATAGATATGAACGTAGGATTAGAATACCTAAAGTGAAAGAGGCCTTGAAAAAGATGAAATCCGAAAAGGCCATGAGACCCGATGGTATACCAATAGAGATTTGGAAGCATATGGGAGATATTTGGGTAGTTTGGGTTGACCAAGTTGTTTAACAAGATTATAAAATCAAAGAAAATGCCGGATGAGTTATGAAAAAGCTCTATTGTACCAATTTATAAGAATAAAGGAGACATATAGAGCTGCACTAATTATCGATAGATCAAACTTATGAGCCACACTATGAAACTTTTTGAAAGAGTGATTAAGAAGAGGTTACAGCATGAGACAAGTGTATCAAAGAATCAGTTTGGTTTCATGCCTGGAAGGTCTACCATGGAAGCTATTTTCTTACTAAGACAATTGGTAGAGAAATATAGGGAGAGGAGGAAAGACCTCCACATGGTCTTTATTGACTTAGAGAAAGCTTATGATGGAGTCCCTAGATAATTAATATGGAGGGTGTTGGGCAAGAAAGAGGTTTTGCAGGGGTATATAGACATAATTAAAGATATGTATGATGGAGTGGTAACAAATGTTAAGACCACTAGTGGCAAGACCAGTGATTTTTCTGTCACTATAGGATTACACCAAGGATCGGCATTGAGTCCATACCTTTTCACATTGGTTATGGATGAGTTAACAAAACATCTACACGAGAAGATTCCATGGTGCATGCGATTTGCAGATGATATAGTCTTAATTGATGAGACAAGAGGGTGTAAACACACAGCTAGAGTTATAGAGAGAAGCATTAGAATCTAAAGGATTTAAAATCAACAAAACTAAGACAGAATATATGAAATGCAATTTTAGCAAGGAGAGTAGGAGTGAAACACAAATCAAGATGGATAACCAAGAAGTCCACGTAAAAGATCATTTTCGGTACTTAGGAATGATTCGTAAGAGTGGAGAGATTGAGAGGGAGGTTACCTAGAGAATCCAAGCAGTTGGAACAAATGGAGATGTGCATCTGGAGTTTTGTGTGATCCGCGAGTGTTGCTCAAACTAAAAGGAAAATTTTATAGGATGGCCATAAGGCCAGCCATGCTCTATGGATCAGAGTGTTGGGTAGTTAAGGAATATCATGCCCATAGGATGAGTGTCACAAAATTGAGGATGTTGAGATGGATGAGTGGTAAGACAAGAAAAAATAGAATTGGGAATGAAAATATTAGAGGAAATCTAAAGGTAACACCAATAGGTAACAAGATGAGGGAGACTAGACTTAGATGGTTTGGACATGTCCAAAGGAGACCAAAAACAGCACCGGTTACAAGAAGTGAGGCAATGTAAGTAGAAGGTTTTAAAAGGATAAGGGGAAGGCTCAAAAGAACGTAGATAGAAGTGGTGTGGAAAGATTTAAAAACTTTAGGACTAAATGAAACTATGGTACTTAATAGAGAGGAATAGATGAATAAGATTCATGTGGCCGACCCCATAATTGGGATAAGGTCTTGATGATGATGATGACATAAGCACCCTCCTCAGGCTCCAATTTAAGCAACTCAACTAAAGCAGTTTCTGTCGGTTTGATGTCGCCATGAACTTTACAAGCACTCCACTGCTTCCCATATCGACTCACTTGGTTTCATTGGCATCTTATCGATCACAACTCTCAACTCTTATAGCATCCCTGCTCTTCCTAGCAGGTCAACCAGACATTCATAGTGCTTGACTATTGGCTCAATACTGTAAGTTTCCTTGATACTGATGCAGATTCCAAGGCCTGCTTCACAAGTTCACAGTGATCAGCTTAGCTTCCCTAACCGTGAAATGCAGTCCAGATACCAGGGAAGTCCACACCATAACATCTCTGTCAGTAACTCCCTTGAAAACCAAGAGCTCTTTCAATACTCCCATTTTTGACATGTATATGCAAAAGAGCATTAATAACAATCAAACTCCAACTCTTTCAATTCCCTGTTTAAGCCATGCATGAAATGACTTCCCACATCGTGCATTTCCCAGTTGCCTACAAGCTGTGAGAAGACTCACGATGGTAAATTCATCCAGTTTCAGTACTGAACAACCCATCTCAGAAAACAGTTTAGTGCTTGCAAGCTGCATTTGCTCCTGGAGTACCCAGCAATCATGATATTCCATGAAACAACATCTTGCTACGTAATGCTTCTGGAGACCTGGAAAGCAAGATCCAACTGCACATTCTCTGAATACTCTTGATTTAGTGAGTTTTACAGATGTGTATGATGAGAAGCCTGTAACAATAACATGGCAATGAATCTGCTTCCCTTCCAATAAGCATTTAAAGGCCCTGAGGAGGGAAAGTGGGTGTGCTTATCGGAGAAATGCATGACTGAAGCATGGTTTTATAGAGAACAATTGATTGATTTGGCAAGAAGGACAATGCAGTTATAGATGTAGAGATTAGTTTAGGAGTATAGTGATTAAATAGAAGGATGGCCATGTCTATGTTTTCTGAGTGCAATACAGCAGAGAAATGAAGGAGCCTACTCATGGAGAAAGTTCTGGAGACAAGATTAATCAGCATCAAAAAGATCTCCTTAAACTGCTTCCTGGTTTGGCAATTCTCAAGCAAAAGAAGAGTTGAGTGTCTGAGAGTAAGTAAAGTAATTGGGTCCCACATGCTTCTACAGCTAGTAACAGCTTCAATGGCGACAGAGCAGCTATAAAGCCTACAATGGAACATAGAGAAGACTGCAAAGGATGCTGAAAGTTGCCACATTTAAACAGTAATTATGGCAATGTCTAACATCTCCTAAATTGTAAAGCTACACTGAGAGCCTAAAATGCAGCAAACTCTGATTGTAAACTCTTCTCTAGAAGAAATGCCAACATGACAGTGAAGTTCGAAAACCAAGTCCAAGAGTGGACCTGCCATAATATCATTGCAAGCATTTTTACAGCTCATACAGCAAGAAAAAACAAAGAAAAAATACATCGTGTTTCATGAAAACATAAACTTACATAACTTCAATGAAAGATACAAGATTTCAAATTCTCATAATTTTACTGCATTCTTTATCCCAGCAGAAGAAGAGAGCATTTGATTCCCAACAGCAGAACGACAGTGCTTTGGATTTTGTAGGTCACCTTCAGGTGATTATGTAGGTATCTTTGCCACTCCAAAAGGAAAAAAGCACTGCTGGTGCTGATTGCTTTTGCACAACCAGAGCAACATTCCACCATTTCCATGTGGGCTAACCAACAATATACATCAAAGTAACGAATCTGATTACACCAATGATCATAATTGTTCAAACATAGAGAAAATTCACTATCCAAACATGCAGCAATAACTTCTGGGCCAGTAACCAAGGAAGATGCCAAAGACCAGACTATACAAAGAAAAAGAACCTAAACAGAGACCTCAGGAGCAGCAGAAACCAATGCTGACAACTTAAATAGAGGCCTAACCACTTCTGTAACTTCTCCAACATAAGCTGGCTGATAAAAAGGCCCCATAAGACAACAATATCAAAATGTTGTATGTTGTAACGTGGCAAGGATTAGAAATGAGTGAAATTAGTGTCAGAAATAAAAGCAACAGGCATGCCAGCTTCATTTGTATGGAGAGACTCCATCCTTGAGTCCAGTATTGCAAGTTGAGACTTCACCCACGGAGGATTGTACTTAGCTTCAATCCATAAAGCTTCCCCAGTATCCTTGTGCTTGAAATCTGGATATTTTGGATTTTTCTGCAAGTTGAAAACAAGCTAGAGTAACCAATCCGACACAAAATCTTAACAGCAATATGAACGAGCAAGCACCCCTTTGATAAGAAGTAAGGTAATCTATTGATAAATGCATAATGTACAGGAAACCATGAAAAACTTAGACCAATACAAAAAACACAAGGGCAATTAGCATTTGCACATAATGCTCCTGCCTAGATATGTTTTTGCAAGTTGCTTCATTCTATTTATTAGCGTCATGGTTAACACCAGCAATCACTTGTTTATTTTGAGAATTTTCATTCTAGCCATTCCTTGCATAGATTATCCTCAACTACCATCATACATAGAAGAATATCCCACGGTATTCACACTAGTAAGATTTAAGCCAGCAATTGCTTCCCTGCATGTGCAGGGAGAACAGGAAACAGGCAAGCCAATTGGCCAAGTAATATACTCATGCAAGTATACATCTACATAAATTAAGCCCCATGTGAAGAACTCTGATGATACCAACTATAACAGAAAATGATAACAGAATAAATTGACTGTGGATCTCTTAATTATACAAGAAGAATAAAAAATTTACCTTGTTCTTCCTATTGTCCCACCAATCAATTGGGTTAGCAAAGAAGGCCTGCCACAGCTGTTCAGTTGAGCCTCCATGATTTCCAGCAAAATTTCCAAGATTTATGCCTGCAATACCATCAGAAAAACCCCTAATCAAATGGAAAAGAAAATTTGAAACCAATCCTTATTCGAAAGTCCAAACAGAAAGGTTCATAATGAAATACGAAAATTGCCTGGAGTCATAGAGTTTGTCAGTGGCTCATTCGGTAAAGTCTTCTCGATGAAATTCAGTTGTTGAACAACCACCTGCAACAGATATTCAGCCATTCAGTGACTTCCATTTGTCTGAGAAGAAAATGATTATTTATGTAGGCAACTTATAAAGCCATAGAATCAGGAACCTTATAATAGGTCTGTGGTTTTTCATCATCTACTTCGACAGTATCTGAGACAAGTCGCCCAGAAGCATACACACGGTGGCCTTTCTCTACATGCTGAAATGCTACATGTGCCAACTCATCCCAGAGTGTTAAATTGATCCTGCAGAACATGCCCTTAGATTTGAGAATTACATGTAAACATGACCTATACGCATACATACGCATCATCATCATCAAGACCTTATCCCAATAAGAGGTCGGAATACATACACATGTTTAGTATATAGATATATATGTGAACACGCACTCACATGCGTGAACATATGTACGTATGTACATGTACTCTCCATAAAGATATTTACTCTGATTCCATGATATATGCTTCCCTGGCTGTACATGCTTTAGGTTTCATACTTGCTAGAGATGTTGTAGATTAGTTATTGACTTGGACTGTGATAATTCAAATATTAGGGTAATCGTTATGTTTAGTTAGTAACTGAACTGGATTCAAATATGTATTGTGCAAATCTTATTGAAGAAGAAAAATAATGTAAATCTTGTTCACAGGTTTTGCCCTTTCGAAGTGGACATATAAACAAATACCTTCCGTTTTACACCACATTAATGATGCCAATATCTACCAACACGTAGCCAATATACAAGAAAAATAACTTAACTAACCATTACTTCATCAAATCATGGATGAATGGAAGTCGACATTAGTTTTCAACTTGACTGCAGAAGAATCATTAATTCACAAAATTGGTCATTGCGTTTGGATAATGACTGACAGCAAAGGTTCTGACTCAGAATCCGAACTAACCATCAATTTACACAATTGGTCATTGCTCTTAGATTATGACTGAAAGAAAAGCCTCTGACACAGAATCCGAGCTAGGAATCTTTGTGGAAGACATCGTAACAGAATTAGTGTACTGATTAAAGGATAAAGGAAAGAGAAAACAATAACATTAAAAATACAGTTATTGCCCATAAATTCTTACCAAACGGTATCCGTGGCCGATTTCTTGACGGCAAGTCTCGTCCAGGCAACGACTTTGCCAGAGCTGAGATGCTTAATCTGAATAGGCGTTCCAATGATGCCAATGAGGTGTACGGAATTGCAGAGCTCCTTTGTCCATGGAATCTCTGCAGGTCTAGGATAGACAACACGCTCGTGCGAGAACTCCGAATCTCTGCTTGCGCGTCTCAAAAACCCTAGCTTTCTTCTGCAGGTGAAGCGATGAAGAGAGAGACAAGTTTCTTTCGGAGGAGTTCTAGGGTTTTTGGCTTTGTAGAAGGATAGGTTTGTGGAAGTCGTTGCAGTAGTATTTGACGGAGACGACAATAGTCCCATCATCTCTGTTCTTTCTTACTAGTAGAAAAGGATGCGGCCAGCCACCCAACAAATAGTCGAGCGGAGAAAAATAATTTTCAGTGGACCGGCTCAAGAGGAATGCTGGATATTACCACACCATACGAGGCCACCCGTTAGATGTATCGAATTTGTTTTCCTTCATTTTTCTTTTTCGATTTCTTACACCGTTTTTCCTTAATCAATCGCAGTCGTTAATTCTTCTGATTCTTATCCCCACTTTCTCTTTTTGGATTTTTGTTTTCCTACTTTTCCTCTCTCTCCCTTATTAAGGATATTGTATCTCAAGATACCTCAAGGAAACCTTCCATGAACTACTAATATCACCCAAATTTGGGGCGTCAAAAGAGCCATACTATTAACAATACAAGGGTCAGGTCTACTAAAAACGAAAGAACGGATCAAATGGTTATTGTTTCTATCGGGAGAAACGATAGTATGGAAAATGGACAATGCCATTTAATTAAGAATAATTTTGAGGTTTGTGCATATAAAATTTGGCATGCAAGATTAACAAAGAAGCCATCAACTTCACTTTACAATTTGAAAAGCCATGACTAAGATCATCCGGTGACGAGCTCTCCAAAGATGTTCTCTCTATGATGTAGATGTTACAAATGAATGGCTTAGATGAACCAAAGCTGGGCCTTGCCTATACAAATTGCATTATAATGGCCATAGTAAATTGTGATGGAAAATTAGATTCTGAGGCCCTTCAGGATTATTTCTACACCCTCATTTGGGGTTTTCCAATAGAAGAACATGTTCAATGTACAATTTTGAATGATATGAAATATTATTCTTTACCATGTTGCCATAGTTGAGACATATACTTTGATGATTCTGCCATTGTTTTTTCTGGTCTATTTTTTTAGCCATTCGTTTCACGTATGGCATACGTGATGAGAATATAATTTCCCACTTTTTAGGCTGGTCATTATAAGATCCAAAAGTCGGGATTGTATGATGCATCAGAACATTTGGAAACTTGCGTATAAGATATGCGTTTTCCTTTGAAAAACATATATGGTATCCAGTGCGAAGAAAATGTAGGCAAAGAAAAAGAAGGAAAATAAGAAAGTTATAGGAAAGGATAAGGAATTAACAGAATCCCATATAATAAAGAAATTAACGACGTTATTATCTCGAGAGAGTAGACGGGAAGAAGAAATTGCAGCTTTTTTTATGGTAATCGACAATGCCGTTTTACCCGTACAAAGACCCGTATAAAGCGGACTTTAGCGGTTTCTAATCTCCACGGCGACATCTCGCGCACTATCCCAGCATTCCTCATTTGAAGCGAAAGGTTCCGTGAAGTGAAATCGTGAAAGATTTGCAAAAAATTTATTTGAAGCGGCAAACATGGAAATGTTGCATGAAACTTTGAAAAAATTAAACGAAACGTAATGGAAATCTGAGAGAGAGATATATACAAAAAGAAAAAGGAGAAATTAATCTCAGAGAGAGTCGAAAGATTTCGACTTAGGCGTTACAAAAACATATCCATAATTGAAAAAGAACTTAGGCGTTACAAAAACATATCCATAATTGAAAAAGTGTTCAAAAGTAGAGCTTTCTATCAATTTTTTCTAAGTTTTAAATAAGTTTCTCACTAGTATTTTAGATCTTGTTTCGAAACGTATTAGATGTGATTCACCTAAGTTTTACTTTATTTTAAAGATGATTTTGGATTGGTGTATGAATCAAGTTCTTGGAGCAACGAATTTTACGTCCTATTGACATATTTGGTATCCCTACCCTAGACTACCACCTCCTTTTTAATAACCCCACCCAATTGCTAATTGAGCAAATATACCCCTCTCCTCAGATTAACACCAAATGTTTAGTGACCCCTTCCGTTAGTTTTTCCATGGAATTCATGGACAAGACTAACGAGTGGGCCCCAAATGAGACTCATCTTCTCCCTAAAAAAGAAAAAAATAGTAAAAATGGGACTCATCTTCTTAACATTCCATTCTTACTCAACCTACTATTCATTTTGGAAGGAGAAGAGTTTGTGCTAGGTTTTTGTTTAAGTAGGACAAGAAAGGAAAATTCTTCACGAAATCGGCGTGCAAAAGAATAATTCTTTGCAAGCATCTTTTCGAAGCCAATGGCATTGAAGATTTCTTAAGTCCGTCGTGAATTTTTCGTCGAATGTGTTATGCCAATTTAATAGTTGATAATAGGCATTTGCAAAATTCCATACTGTTTGTACCGAATTATGGCTTATGTGGTTGAGAATTGGGTGTCTTACATCCTTTACTTAATATCATATAAATAGATCCCTTTCACACCCCACTTATGCGAAACATTTATTACTTATAGATTCTTTTCCTTTACTTAATATCATATAAGTAGATCCCCTTCACACCCCACTTATGCGAAACATTTATTACTTATAGATTCTTTGGGTATCTCAATGAGATGCTAATTCTCAATCTCATATGACATAAAACAAATAAACATCATTATTAGAGAAAATATGGTTATAAAAGTGGCTTGTAAATTTTAAATCATAAATAAATAATAGTATTTCCTTATATTACATCTCTTATGCCTTCAAATAATAAATGAGGAACACCAAACTAAAGTTTTCCTCAGCCGAAGCTTTTCTTTTTCTTTCGGCTTTTCCTCTTTCTCACTCTCTTTCTTCTTTTCTTTGCTAATCTGAGATATTAGAAGTATCTCGGCAAACTTGCATTCATTAAGCATATTACTATTACATGTATATATAATTTTATAAACATGAACAGTTTACTGTTTTCAATTAATAAATTATTCAACATAAACAGCATGCTTGTATATTTATCAAAGATATATACAATTACAAGATTTGACCATCGATTTTTAAAGAATTATACTCAATAATCGTGCGCATAATATTTTAAATAATATATCTAATTTAATACATGAATTTCTAACCCTCAACCATGAGAATTTCGCACATGAACTTTTAAAATAGTAGATCATGCGCCTATGTTTCTATGATAATTTGTCTCCAAATTATGCGTATAGCATAGGCACTCTTGATCTTTAGATTATCGCATGGATTTCTAAAGATCAAGCATGAATATTTTTTGCTAAACTATTTGAATAATAGATCATGTGATTGTCGCTTGAATTATAAGAACGAGCATGCTAAAATAATAAATCTTACATGCATAATCACACATTCAACATCAATATTTTTTATCTTAAGATTGGCGGCTAGATAATTCTAGATCTAATGTTTGAAAAGTCAAAACAAAACTAGAATCAAGGCATGATTCTTCAATCTACTATAATACTTGTTATTAGATAGTTCTTTCTTCAAGCTTACACGTTAATCCAATCATAAAATCTCAGTTAATCATGTTCTCTCTCTTAGATATAATCGTTGATCTAGGGCATATTTGAGTAGGATCAGAAGATCTGAGGTTTGGGAGAGGAAATTGGTGTGACATAGAGACTGAGGCGACTAAAAATGGATGTCTCCTCTTATGAAATCGTTCCAAGTCTTTCATTTCTTCTTTCAAAATGTTACAAATCCAATGTTATGTATTAGATCTCACCTAGTTCACTATTCTAGACCATTGGATGAGATCTACACATTTAACCTATTTTTATTTATTGTTAATAATGTTCCATATTTGAATTTAAGTCCTCTATATTTTAAATATGTATTACTTATCTTTTGGACAGTTAGATATGTTAGATTTAGATCTAACATCCCAAATTAAAGATATTTGGATCTAGAATTTATTTTTAGATCTGAACTAAATGGCTTTTGCATATCTAAATTTATTTTAGAGTTAATTTTAATTTAAATTAGAAAGAATGTTTTTTATATATAAAATTATTTCCAGACCATAACATTTTTCTTTCTTAATTCTATTCAATTCCATTTATTTAATATTTAGGTGTAAATACTTCTATGTGTTAATGAACTAGTTCTTAATTGTCTCACTTAATAAACTGTTTCTTTAATTGAGATCTAACTTATAACTAGTTTATAAATGAATTAATCTACTAACTAATTTAACTAACAAGCTACCCAATTTAACTAACTAACTACTAAATAAAATGTTTTTTTCAAAAATGTAATATTAATTTGTTTATTTTTAGGGATAAGTTTTCAAATCAAATAACTTACCCTTTAATTTTTCATGTAATTCTATACAAAAAAATTATCTCATTACACCTTGAAACCAAGGGAGATAAAGGCTTTAAGTTATTTTCTTATAAAGGGGTTTTAGAATGGGATAATGGAGAGGTATTTTAAGTGTGCTTCTTTTGGGGTTTCTATTATAAAGGTAGAAAAGAGAGAAAATAAGAAGATGACTTCAAGGTGTGTTTTTGTGTTTCCTTATATTTACTATATTATTATTCTATTTAGTGGTTTTGGATATATCCTTGTATATACTTGCAATAATCTATTAAGGCTTTTGCAAGGCTCTTAGGCCTACATCTGGTAACAATGCATCAAGTTGTGTAGGAAAGGTATTCAATACAATTTTTGTTGAAGATTCAAGCTGCAAATTGAAGAAAAAATGCCTAAGGTTTCAAATAGTAAGTTCTAAGAGGGCAAGGAAACTTTTGGTGTAAAGAAGAGTGAAAGTCCTCTTAGTTTAACAAGGACTTAATAAGTGTTTCATGATAAGACAAAGAAGCAAACCATAATGAGTGATGAAGAATGACATGATCTTGAACTATTGGCAGTAAGTGCAAAATGGATGTGCTTGGGATATGAAATTTTGTACAAAATTTTAGATGAGGATTCTGCTCCTAGTTTGTGGTTAAAATTAGAGAAGTTATACATGAGAAAGAAAAAAAATTATATGGCCTCAAATGAGAAGATAAATCTTTATTAGAGTGCTTTAATTTGTTTATTAAGATTATCAATGAGCTTTTTAGCATTGAGATGAAGTTGGACCACGAGAATAAGGTGCTTCATCACTCATATTGTTTCTATCTTCTTATGAACTTTAAAAATTACTATCTTATATGGAAAAGACACTTTGGACATGGAAGAAAGTGCAATGTTATTTTTGTAAGAAATAAGGTGACATGAGGAGCGATTGCACTCAAAGAAAGGAGAGCTAAAGAAGCATGTGAATAAATCTAAAGAAGTAAGCATAGTATCCAACCCCAAAGATTAAGGAGATGTCCTTACCATCTACTCAAGTATTTTTTATCCCCATAATTGGTTTCTTGATTATAAATGTTCTTATAGTATGACTCCAAATAAATCATTATTTATTTCCTACAATGCTTGTGATAGTGGAAATGTGTTGATGGGTAACAATTCTAGCTATAAGACTATAGGGGTGGAAATGGTACAAATAAATATTTTTCTGACATAGTGAGAATTTTAAATGATGTTAGGCAAGTTCAAGACTAAGAACAAATTTCATATCATTCAGCACCTCAAATTCTATTAGTTGTATTATTGGCATAAATGATGAAATCATGTAGGTTAAAAAGGGTGCAATGGTAGTTATGAAAGGAGAGAAGAAAGGAAATTTGTATCGATTGATTGGTGACATAGTAGTAGGGAAGGCAGAGATAATATCTTCTCATGACATGATATAGACTATGCTACTCTACACTATATGAGATTGGCCTATGTAAGTGAGAAGGTGTAATACCCGAGCAATTTACGCTATTTTTAACAAAAATTGGACATTCTATGGGAAAGGCCCTGTGTTGAATGTTTTACCTTATTTAAAATAGTAAAAAAATGAATTTGTAAGGAAACTTGGTACCATTAGATTCTACTCAAAAAATGGAATCCAACGCCTCAAAGAACACCGAAAACGGAGTTCGTATGAAGAAGTTACGGCCGTTTAAAGATCAGGAGCAGTTCTGTAATTTAAACTAAAAACGAGAAAGAACAAAAACACATGGGGCCGTTTTGATAACGACACCCCTTGTCATCTTCCTCCTCCAGATTTCTCCAGAAACCCTCCTCTCCCGATTTTTCTAGAAAACACCAGGGGAAATGGCAGCACCACCATTGAGGGGCACCGCCTTCTTCCCTCTATAAATACCCTATCTCCCCCTCTCCAAAACATAGTTTTTTCTGGTCATTTGGGGCTGGGGTTTTCGGAAAAAATCGGAAACCCAATATCCCTGAGTTTTCCGGCAATGGCTAAGCCCTAGTCAGGCCGGCCATTCTCCCCATTTCCCTCTCTTCTCTTTTCCGGTCTTGGCATTGGGGTATTTCCCTTAATTGAGTTTTTCAGTGGCATGAAGTTTCAGAACCAGAACAGGGTTCTACCACCAGCGATAGGTGCTCCATGGCTGCCCAGGTAAGCAGTCTTTCCCTCTCTCTTGGTTCTTCCTCCTTTCAGGCTAGATCCATGCTGGATCTAGCGTTTCGAACCGGTTTTTCTAGCCAGATTTCCTGACCGAAAAACGTCCCAAGCCAGTTCCAGCCGACCCTACACGAACAAGGCATCCCAGGGACGCCATGCTCCATGTACGCCTGGGACAGGGTCCCTGGGATGGGTTCCAGGCATACGACAATGCCTACACTGTCCCTGGTGTGGCCTTCGGGTGCACACGCGACGTAGGGCACGGGTCCTAGCTCGACTAGGATGCACGGGGTCCCCTGAGAGCTGAGACGCGCCATGCTACCCAAAGGTGCGTCTGTGCGATGCCATCCAGGACGCGCGTCATAGCGAGTCACTTGAGCATGCATGTGCAGGTGTAAAATACGATCCCTGGCACGGCCTTTGGGCGCGCACGCACGTGAGGAGGTCGTGGTTCAACCAGGATGAACGGGTGTCCTGGGAACTGGGACACGCAGACCTAATGAGACTTTAAAGTTAGGATCAGAGGACAATTTACAGAGTTTAACTATTGAATAGTAGATCCATATCATAGGATCTAGCCTGACAATGAATTAGGCAAGGACCCATGACCCTAAAAGGCAAATCTAGCGATCTAATTTCTAGATAGATCGAAATTGATAAGGACTCTTTGTATCCATTCATTTCCAAGAGTTTATAAATGAGACCCAGGGACGGGTTGAGTGATAAAGGATGCGACTCTAGGAGACTTCGAGGTAGGTGCTCTATCGCTACTAGACTTTTAAAAAAGAGCCATGATTGTTTTGAGAATGCATGTTTTAAGTTTAAGTTATATGACTTGTTTAGCATGACTTAATCTTATAAACAGATTCAGCATGACTTAATCTTATAAACGAATTCAGCATGCATATGATAAATACATTATGCATAGATATGTTTTGCAAACAATTGCATATATTGCATGATTTGTGAGCATTGAGTTCTTGAAAAATTGCTTGTCCTTGAGGGTTACCAAAAGACGTTGGAGTGCCCAAAAGACACTGGGTAGGCAGTTGTGAGGGACCCAAAGAGGACAGGTTTTGATAAAGATGTTTTTGCTTGTTTGATCTTATATGATTTTGGCTAATAAGCTCGTGGGCGCTATGCCGAGAGGTCTAGGGTGGCCTCCAAGCCTCAACCGCTATTAGGTGGAATGGGTACCACGCCCAAAAAGGACATGTCCCTGCTTCGACTGCATGTGGTACAGGGGACTACCACTGGTGTCACGGCACTGGGTTGAAGTGTCATATGCCCCATGGAGGCATATGACCCTGTGTCCCTAGGTACCCGGGGACTACACGGTGGCGAGGTCGTAGGCATAGTTGGGCCCTATGGTTTGAGGAGTTACTTGCATTGCATATGGCATGACAGAAGGTTGGTCGACCATACCATATATCCATGAGTTGGATTCAGTGGAGCATCTTATGCATATCATTATGTTTATGATATATATATGATACTTTCGACTTGGATTATGCGATTCTTTAAGTCGTCAGTATTCCAATTCGACAATAGTTTTTAATATCAATATTGAACATGATTGTTCGAAAATGCACATGTTTTAAAGAGCATATGATTTTAAACATAGCATGCATTGTAAAACTAGTAATGATAGACTCCTACTGAGTATAGTATATACTCACCCCATCCTTAAGATTTTTTAGACACAAGTAAGCACTTAAGGACAGGGTATGCGCGTGACAGAAGACGCCTCAGGAGATGTTAGTACTACGAGCAAGTAAATAAAAAAGAGATAATTATACATGTAAGTAAACACTCTACCCTTTGGACATGTAGTTGTATTTATTTATAGTTAGGCTATGAGCTGTGACTGGATAGACCTGGGAAAACATTTATGATTTCTGAAGTTTTTCAAAAACTACTTTGGTTGTTGTCAAAGCAAATGACACTTGGGGTTTTCAAAATGAGTTTGAAACAAAAGATTTTTGTGTTGCATTGCATGGTTTTTATAAATGGTTTTTCAAATAGGGATGCATCCCGCCTTAGGAATTTAGATCTTGCATTTAAAAATGCATGGGAAAACCCGTGTCGTCACAGTTGGTATCAGAGCCCAGGTTTTATCCTTTCACAGCTAGTCCAGCATGTCCAAGGGTCATAAACAATCGAGAAAATTAAGATGAAGTAGTATAAATAGAAGTAGTGGAGATGACTACTTTTATTTGAGGATTACAATATTGATGCTCAAGGCATTTCACCATAAACCAATAGGTGAAAAAGGAGATGGGTCTTGCAAATACTTAAATATTGGATGGCTTAAATCTTATCAGTAAGGATTGTTGTGCACTGGTGTAAACAGGGAAACTCATATATAAATTAGATTATGATGAGAATGATGAATGAAGATGTTAGTGGACTTGTTAGTAGATAGTTCTGACCTGCAATAAAGTAATCTCATCAAAGGTGAGAAAATTAAAGAACCTAGATGGCTATCTTACCATTATAAAGAATATCAGAATATGGGTACCCTATCACAAGGATATGATATAAGTATGATAAGGGATGTAAAAGACAGACTTTGAGAAGATGTTGATGATAATCTAAGAGGGATGAGAATGCAAGATGATATTAGGAGATAACTGTGACTCGTACTAGATCACAAAGGTATGGAGCCTGAAGGACATAGCTCAATTTTGGATACCTTAATTGGAGTCTTATAAAGAGTGAAGTGCTGTCATAACTACCTGAGTATTGTGGAGCAAATCAGAAGATGTATACAAGTGACATATTATGTGATTAAGAGAAACATAACACGAATATGATAGGGAAATAAATTCAACCGAGTTATCAAAAGATTTTGATGATAATACTAAGAATAATAATAGATTGATCCTAACATGAACTTGTAAGAGAAGTATAGCATGACCAAAACGTCAATGCCATTATTAAGACATTGTATGAATTTTATTGAAGCTATAGGCAATTGAGGATTTCTATGATTTGAAGAAAGTTTAGAATTTCTTAGAAGCATTCAGTTTATCATATCTGTTAAGTAAAGGAGTAGACGTAGCATCGATTATATGCAACAAAGCACATGAAGACATTGATCTAGGTAGGCAAAAATGAGGATTTTGAAGAAAAGAAACAAAGTGATAGAGATGTAACCACCAGTATTCAATGAATATTGAATATTCAAAAGAAGAAGATCATGACTTCATGAAGATACATACAAATCTTTCATCTTGAATCAAGTGGGAAGATAAACCAATCAACTTCGAAGGAATGATGATAGATGAGTTGGTGATCTTATTGTAAAAGAGTATAAAAGAGAGAAAGCATATGGGGTTTAAGACTTTGAGTAGAGTATCGAATTTCAGGAGATTATGAGACAAGAAATTTTCAAAGAGGAATGGTGACCAACTAGAAATTAAAATTCTACAAATGGTTTGATATCAATAGATTCTTATCGAATCCATTAGTTTATGGGGAACACCAATGGATATAATCCATAAAAAGGAAAATTTAGTAATATCCCACCTTGTCAATAAAGTATATTGAAAAAGGATATAAGCCGGGACAGTGACTTGTCCATTTAGCAAGTAGGGTACCATCAAGAATCAAATTGAGGTATTACTATCATAGATTGGAAGACCAAAAATCTTAAGATCATTATTTAGTCATTACCTTTAGAGTACTGTTGACTAAATAAAGGTATCCCACCCTAATTAATCAAGTATGTTAGTATCTATGAGTTAGTAGTCAAAGTTGTATACTCAGAGGGATATTATAAGTATTTGGACATGAGTTTGACCTAAAAGAAGTTACTTGTTAGACTAAGTCATTTAAGGGTATGAGGTTAGTGGATTAGGCTACATCATGGAGGAGCTACAAGTACAATGAACACAGTAATAACTGAGACAGAAGAAAAAATAAGGAGTGATCTTCACCAATGAGACAGATTTTTCCAAACCTGAATAGATACCATGACAAACCATAGAAATCACTGTGGGTCTGAAAGATGCTGCTGACTTGGATAAGCACTGATCGCTTTAAAGAGACAGTTGAGCTCATAACCTATACATCTGGAAAGAGATCAATAGGTAATCAAATAAAGTCTTTCTATATGTCTACGAAAATGTTCCATGCTTACCTAAGTGTTTTTCAAATTTGATGATTTAATGACTTGACATAACTTGATGTAGTAGCTATTGAACGAGAACTGCTATTATAAGCCAAGTATGAGGAGGCACTTGAAGGATAAAATTTGAGGAATTGAAAAAATCACTACTTATACCTCCTGACAATTCAGACTGCATGGTTGATGATAAAGCCTTGATAAAAGATTAAACAATATATTGACATAGGGGATGGAAGGAGAAAAGATGAGATGGCTAACACACTATAAGGTGAAGATTTAATGTTACGTTTCCTTTAGACAAATAGTTAGTTATTATGAGTATATACCAAGTACGAAAAATCAATTGGAGGAATTTCCTAAGGACTAACCCTACTGGATTGAGTATAGAACTTTTGGACTGAAAGGTTACGAAGAAAACTATCAAGCAAAGAAAGGACAAAGAGGATGATGACAAAGGATTCAACCATGACCTAGTAAGGGTACTCGGTTATGAATAAGAGAGTTTTTGCTTTGCATAAATGGGAACATTATTGGAAATCCTAACGACAAATTGATGTGAATAGTGAGATAAGGCCTATGGACGGGAACATTTGACCCATAATGAAGAATCGACCATTAACGTTTGACATGAGAAAAGCGTTTAATGAATTCAATAATCATGAAACTGGATATGGAGTTAGGACATTTTACTTTCAGTATATGATAAGGTCCTTGATGGAAGAAGCTACTAATTGGCTTTCATGAGTTTATTTTGAATGTAATTTTGGTCGAGGAATCAAGTCACATATGGAAAACGACAGACAGTTGAAAATCGAAGTTAATCAAGGGTTTAGCTGTAGAGCACATGATACCATGTCAGTTATTGAAGTATCTTGGGGACAAATATAAAAGATAAGAAGCAAAGTTAGACAGAATAGAAAGAAGGTAATTTTTTGGACTCTTACTATTGACATACAACCAACCATTAAAAGGAGATGTGGATGATGAAGAGATCACTAGATGAAAGACAAGAAGAAAAAGGGATCATCCTATGATATTCAAAAAGGACTATGAGAAATAAGATAATATGATCTTGAAAGAAGTATGGAGTAATTTATACATGAATAAAGAAGCATGATCCTATGAGGAGACTATCCTATACACGATGAGAAAAGTATAGGCATCTAAGGATTTTGAGATAGATGAATTATGGCTAGAAACCGGTATTGTTAAACTGGCATGTATGAGAGTATGCATCAGAGTATGTAGCGAAAGCAGCCCTTATAGGTAAGGCCTTGTAGAAGGAACAATAAAAATGATAAATTGAGGTTGAGCCTAGATTTGATTCCTAAGGGGGGAATGCATTCACCAAGAAGTTATTAAAGAGACAAAATACCTTGAAAATGATAATTTATGGAATTTCGAGGACGAAATTCTTTTAAGGGGGTAATAATGTAATACCCGAGCAATTTACGCTATTTTTAACAAAAATTGGACATTTTATGGGAAAAGAACTATGTTGAATGTTTTACCTTATTTAAAATAGTAAATGAAGGAATTTGTAAGGAAACTTGGTACCATTAGATTCTACTCGAAAAATGGAATCCAACGCCTCAAAGAACACTGAAAATGGAGTTCGTATGAAGAAGTTACGGTCGTTTAAAGATTATGGCAGTTCTGTAATTTAAACTAAAAATAAAAAAGAACAAAAATGCAAGGGGCCGTTTTGATAATAGCACCCCCTGTCGTCTTCCTCCTCTAGATTTCTCCAGAAACCCTCCTCTCCCGATTTTTCCAGAAAACACCAAGGGAAATGGCGGCACTGCCATTGAGGGGCACTGCCTTCTTCCCTCTATAAATACCCTATCCCCCCTCTCCAAAACACGGTTTTTTCCAATCATTTGGGGCTGGGGTTTCCAGCAAAAATCGGAAACCCAGTATCCCTGAGTTTTTCGGCAACGGCCAGGCCCTAGTCAGGCCGGCCATTCTCCCCTCTCTTCTCTTTTTCGGTCTTGGCATTGGGGTTTTTCCCTTAATTGAGTTTTCCGGTGGCATGAAGTTTCAGAACCAAAACGGGGTTCTACCACCGGCGATAGGCGCTCCATGGTTGCCCAGGTAAGCCGTCTTTCCCTCTCTCTTGGTTCTTCCTCCTTTCAGGCTAGATCCGTACTGGATCTAGCGTTTCCAGCCGGATTTCCTGGCCGAAAAATGTCCCAAGCTGGTTCCAGCCGGCCCTACATGAACAAGGCATCCCAGGAACGCCATGCTCCGCGTACGCCTGGGACAGGGTCCCTAGGATGGGTTCCAAGCATACAACAATGCGTACACTGTCCCTGTTGCGGCCTTCGGGTGCGCGCGCAACATGGGGCACAGGTCCTGGCTCGACCAGGATGCATGGGGTGCCCTGGGAGCTGAGACGCGCCATGCTACACCAAAGGCGCGTCCGTGTGATTCCATCTAGGATGCGCGTCATAGCGCGTCACTTGAGCATGCATGTGTGGGTGTAAAACGTGGTCCCTGGCACGTGAGGCGTTCGCGGTTCAACCAGGATGAACGGGTGTCCTGGGAACTAGGACACGCGGACTTAATGAGACTTTAAAGTTAGGATTAGAGGACAATTTACAAAGTTTAACTATTGAATAGTAGATCCATATCATAGGATCTAACCTGACAAAGAATTAGGCAAGGACCCATGGACCCTAAAAGGCAAATCTAGCGATCTAATTTCTAGATAGATCGAAATTGATAAGGACTCCTTGTATCCATTCATATCCAGGAGTTTATAAATGAGACCCAGGGACGGGTTGAGTGATGAAGGATGCGACTCCAAGAGACTTCGAGGTAGGTGCTCTATCACTACTAGACTTTTAAAAAAGATCCATGATTGTTTTGAGAACGCATCTTTTAAGTTTAAGTTATATGACTTGTTTAGCATGACTTAATCTTATAAACGAATTCAGCATGCATATGATAAATACATTATGCATAGATATGTTTTGCAAACAATTGCATATATTGCATGATTTGTGAGCATTGAGTTCTTGAAAAATTGCTTGTCCTTGAGGGTTACCAAAAGACATTGGAGTGCCCAAAAGACGCTGGGTAGGCAGTTGTGAGGGACCCAAAGAGGACAGGTTTTGATAAAGATGTTTTTGCTTGTTTGATCTTATATGATTTGGGCTAATAAGCTCGTGGCCGCTATGCCGAGAGGTCTGGAGTGGCCTCCTAGCCTCTACCACTATTAGGTGGAATGGGTACCACGCCCAAAAAGGACATGTCCCTGCTTCGCCTACATGTGGTACAGGGGGCTACCACTGGTGTCACGGCACTGGGTCGAAGTGTCATATGCCCCGTCGAGGCATATGACCTTGTGTCCCTAGGTACCCGAGGACCACACGGCTGCGAGGTCATGAGCGTAGTTGGGCCCTATGGTTTGAGGATTTACTTGCATTGCATATGGCATGACATAAGGTTGGTCGACCATACCATATATCCATGAGTTGGATTCAGTGGAGCATCTTATGCATATCATTATATTTATGATATATATATGATACTTTCAACTTAGATTATGCAATTCTTTAAGTCGTCAGTATTCCGATTCGACAATGGCTTTTAATATCGATATTGAACATGATTGTTCGAACATGCACATGTTTTAAAGAGCATATGATTTTAAACATAGCATGCATTGTAAAACTAGTAGTGATAGACTCCTACTAAATATAGTATATACTCACCCTATCCTTAACAATTTTTAGACACAAGTAAGCACTTAAGGACAGGGTAAGCGCGTGACAGAAGACGCCTCAAGAGATGTTAGTGCTACTAGCAAGTAAATCAAAAAGAGACAATTATACATGTAAGTAAACACTCTACCCTTTGGACATGTAGTTGTATTTATTTACAATTGGGCTGTGAGCTGTGGCTGGATAGACCTGGGAAAACATTTATGATTTCTGAAGTTTTTCAAAAACTACTTTGGTTGTTGTCAAAGCAAATGACACTCGGGGTTTTCAAAATGAGTTTGGAACAAAAGATTTTTCCGCTACATTGCATGGTTTTTATAAATGGTTTTTGAAATAGGGATGCATCCCACCTTAGGAATTTAGATCTTGCATTTAAAAATGCATGGGAAAACCCGGGTCGTCACAGAAGGGGATGCTAAAGTTGCATAGCAAAGGTGTACTCAAGGGGTTAAAGATTCACAAACTTGACTTTTGTAAGTTTTCTCGTTTGGAAAACAATACAGGGTGATGTTTAAGGTCTCTACTCATAGGAGTAAGGGATTACTTGAGTATACTGATGCTAATATGTGGAGGCCATCCCCAATGGTGAAGGTTTTTCGTATTCTTTGTGGATGATTTCTCATGTAAATTTTAAGTTTACTTCATGAAAGAAAAGTCAAAAGTGTTCACAAAATTAAGCATTAGAAGAAGGAAATGGAAAAGTAAATAAGAAAGCAAGTGAAGCTTTTAAGGTCCGACCGTGGTGGTGAATGCACTTCACATGAATTCAAAGAATAATGCAAAGTAGAAGGTAATGTTTGACATTTCACTGCATCGGGTAATGCAGAAGAAAATGGGTAGTTGAGAGGATGAACTGGATGCTTCTAGAAAGGACAAGATGAATGAGACTCTTTTGTAGGGTTGCCAAAAGAATGCTGGTGGAGGCAGTTGATATAGCTTGTTATGTGATAAATAGGTCTCCCTTTATTGTAATCCAATTTAAGATATCTAAGGAAGTTTGGACATGAAATCAGGTTGATTATTCTTCACTAAAAACTTTTGGATGCCATGCATTTATTCATATACAAAAGGGACATTGTACCATACTGGATCCAATGTCAATGTCTTGCAGATTATTTGTGTATGAGAAGGGAGTTAAAGGGTATAAGTTATAGGATCCTAACTCTTGAAAAAAGGTTGCCAACAGAGATGTAGAATTTGATGAGAGTGTTACATTTAGGAAATCTGACCAAGACAGTCATAAGAAAGAGTATAAAAAGACTACTAGTATTGAAGTATAGTTATGTTCGGGTGAGGAGAAATCAGCTATAAGAGTCTTATCATGAAGGAGTTGTTGATATTCCACATGATTCAATGCGAAAAGGTGCTTCAGAAGAACCATATGCTATTGCCAATAGGTATCATTGAGATATTAAGATGATCATATAGTTTCCTATTCTTTGATTTTAGGATTGAAGATCCATGCTCACATTCGGAGGTAATTAGCAGTAAAGAAAATGATGCTTGGCATAAAAGAATTTTAGAAAAGGTGTCCATGAAGGAAATTGTAAGGGACATTTTGACTGAGTCAGTTGAAGTGGAAAAGTTTAGGCATTTTCCTAGACTTGGCTAAAATTCAAGATCGTTAGAGTTTGAAGGACCTAGGGAGAGGAGATGTTGAGTAGAGAAAACTCACATTCAAGTGAAATTTTCTTCTTTTTCTATGTTGTTTGAAAAGATCAAAGACAAGGTGGAGAATGTTGAGTATTGGGTGTCTTGCATCCTTTACTTAATGTTGTATAAGTAGACCCCACACCACTAAGAGGTCCACAATTAAAGCTAAGGGAGAGACTTTAAGTTACTTTCTTATAAGGGGTTTTAGAGTGGGATACTAGAGACATGTATCGAGTGTGCTTCTTTTGGGATTTCTCTTATAAAGGTAGAAGAGAGGGAAAACAAGAAGTGGGCTCCAAGGTATGCTTTAGGATTTTTTCAGAATACAGAAAGAGGAAGAAGAATGAGGTTAGGTTCATGTCTATAACTACAGAGATGCTTTTTACATTAAACATGCCTAGAAGCTCACACAATTGTGGCAAACATTTTGAGAATTCAAGGGCCACTTCAACATGGTTGGCAAAGAAGTATTTAGAACACATCAAGATGATGAGTAGACTTTGAGGCACCAATTCAAAGAGACTTTAACATTTGAGTAACAGTTGGTTTGTTCAAGGTGACTATGAGGAAGGTTATTAAAATTCTTAGAAGATCTCTTACGGACCATTACATTGAGCTGGGAGAGTCTTGTGAGGCTATGTTGATGAGAAACGTAGATGATACATTTGAAGTTGATGACTGTCACAACATTCTAAACGATCAATTCTTAGTAAAATGCATGCAAGAAACACTTCTTGTTAGGGATAAAGCTCCATAATTGGGTTGGATGCTTGCCTTCTAAAAGGAGTTTATAGAAGCTAATTGATAGCTAGCATTGATGCAAAATACAACATATTTTCAATTGCTTACGGTATTTGTGAGGTAAATAATAAGGAATCATGGACATTGTTTATGCAATTAGTCATAAGTTATATTGGTTTTGTTAGGAAAGATATTAGACATTCATCCCTGATCAAACAGAAGGTAAGTAACAATTGTGATTTGAATTAGATTTCATGTCTATACTAATATGTTTCAACGTAGAATTGGTGGGTCATATATTTTTTTCTTAGTGTTTCAATGTAGGGCTTAGTAGAAACATTTAGATAGAAGACACCAAATGTAGACAAAACATAGACTATTGTTAAGTTGTATTAGTATCTATTAAATTACAACCTACATTATCTAAGGTTATATAAGCTCTTTTGTTGAGTGCGTAATGATGAAAGGACTCAAGGAAGAAACCTTGGTTAACTCCATGCTAGTAGCTATAAATGAGGAGGGGAGAAGCGGGTGCGTGCAAGTGTTCTTCAAAATGACTAGGCATAAAAGTGACAAAATTGAGTTGAAAGTGAAATTTGTGAAAAAATGGAAAAATGACTGCGAAACCAATTCACTTGAGTGAGATAGTGGAATTTCATGCATAATAATAGTAAGTAAAGAGGACAAGCTCAATGCATAAGTGTAAGCTATTAAAAACACTCATCAGTGAAATCCAAAGGAAAGAAAAGGTGAGTGAGAGTGTTAATTGAAAATTTTAATTGGTGTAATCTAATTTCAAGAAAACTGTCATAATTTCTCAAATTTTAGAATATAGGAGCATGTCCAGAAGATGGCATTATAACCATAATATGTTAAAAGGACAATAGTTCTTGTGATTGAGGGTGTCCTAGTTATCTAGTCTATCCATTGCCCTATGCATCATATAAGAAATATGACATTAAGAAGTGAGGTAAATTATTTAGGCAAAATTCACTTCCTTGAAGATGAGAAGCTTTGTGCACAACTATATTTGCACAAAAGTACACCTCCCATGTTTTCCAAGAAAAAAGTTCAACTCCTTTGTAAACATGTGATATGATAATAGTAGTAAATCCATTTAAAAGTTGTTTGGTAGCTTGGCTAATATAACTAATATGCCATGAACTTGATATTTTCTCATTTAGTACTTTGGTGATGAATTATGAAATATAGGACACAAGCAGGTCATTACTGTGAAGTTTCTAAGCTATAATGAGACTCAAGTAAAGAGCATCTCGTTCAACTTGTACATTCAATTGTGTGTCAAAGGTGAAAGCTATAGGAAACAATATGTTAAGAGTCCATTATTGCATAAATTACCCTCATTTAGCATGACTTTTGATATATTTTTAAGATAATATTTAGAAATTTATATGAAAAAGATATCAATTGAAATTTTTATAATTTAACCTTAATTTATCACTTTTTTATTGACTTAAAAAGCCCCCTGTGTAGTAGTGCTTTCTTGTCTTTCAACTCATCCATCTCAACATCCACATTTCAACAACACTCATCCTATGTACATGTTACTCCTTAACTACCCAACACTCAAACCCATAGAGCATGGCTCACTTTACAACCATTCTGTAGAATTTCCTTTCAATTTGAGTTGCACACGCTAATCATAAAAAACTCTAGAGGCATATCTCCATTTGCTCCAACCTACTTGGATTTTGTGGTTAATATCCCTTTCAATCTCTCTGCTCTCGTCATTATCAATCTGAAAGTATCAGAAGTGTTCTTTTAGAAGACCTTTTGGTTATCAATTTTTATTAGTGCTCCACTCTACTCCTCTCCTTGCTAAAATTGCATCCCATGTACTCTATATTAGTTTGGCTAATTTTAAATCTTTTAGTTTCTCATGCATCTCTTTATTACTCTAGCTTTGTGTTTACACCCTCTCATTTCTTATCAATCAAAACTATATCATCTACAAATAACATGCACCCTGAAATATCCTCATGTAGATGTTTTGTTAGCTCATCCACGATCAGCATAAAAAGATGGTTGAAATGGAAATACTCTCAAAATAACATATGCAGGAGATGTACTTTGCATATATTAAAAGAAAATGGGTCTCAAGTCAAAAATGTTCTTTCTATTCCTGAGTTAGAGAAGAATCTTCTTTCAGTAAGCCAGTTTATAAGTGATTGTACTTATAGATTTGAGTTTTCTATAAGTGATTTTAAGGATAGGAATAGTTGTAAAATAGTGATGGCAGGGATAAGGAAAGGCAATATTTATGCATTGACCTTTAGTCAAATCAGAATCTTATAGTATCATAGGACACTTATATAATGTGATGTTACCACTGGATTGAAATGATCAATTCTCATGTCATCTAAGGTAGAGACCACAAATATACATTAGGGTCTTGTGATAGTGTTTTACACATAGAACATGATATTAGTTATCCGGAACACTTAGTAGACTTTGTAAATTAAGTGTTATTAGATGAATATAATAATAAATACCCTTGGACTTGTAGAGATTACACACACACACACACACATACTTACTTATATATACATATATGATGTCTAATATTTGTCTTTAGTTCATTTAATGATGAAATCTATTCAAGATTAATTTTAAGCGCATTAGGACATTTATAAACACATAAAGAATGTAGGATGTCTAACATAGTACCCACTATCTTTTGAATAAAGATATTCAATGTGGGACATCTAATAAATGACTTTAGTAAACCCAAGGCCTTGGTAATGTTTCATAAAATATTTATCAAATTGAGTTTATTATATATACTTAAAATAAAATATTTTGAAAAGGCGTTTTTTGAAGGATACTTTGAAGTTCTTTATATGGTATTAATGTGTGACGACCCGGGTTTTCTCATGCATTTTTAATGCAATATCTAATTTCTAAAGCGGGATGCATCCCTATTTGAAAACCATTTGATAAAAACCATGCAATGCAGCGAAAAATCTTTGGTTTTAAACTTATTTTGAAAACCCCGAGTGTCATTTGCTTTCACAACAATCAAAGTAGTTTTTGAAAAACTTCAAAAATCATAAATGTTTTTCCCCAAGTCTATCCAGTCACAGCACACAGCCCAACTGTAATTAAATAGAAATACATGTCCAAAGGGTAGAGAGTTTACTTACATGTATAATTGTCTCCTATTTGATTCACTTGCTCGTAGCACTAATATCTCCTGAGATGTCTTCTATTTGTGAGTGGAACTATCCTGAAAAATGTTAAGGATAGGGTGAGTACATACCATACTCAGTATGAGTCTATCACTACTAGTTTGCAATGCATGCTATGATATGCTCTTTCAAAACATGTGCATGTCTGAATACTCAAGTTCAATATCGAGATTAAAAACCATCATCTAATTGGAATATTGACGACTTAAGGAAATCACATAATCCAAGTCGAAAGTATCATATGTATATCATAACATAATGGTGTGCACAAGATGCTCCACTGAATCCAGCTCATGGATATATGGTATGGTCGACCAACCTCATGTCATGCCACATGCAATGCACATAAATCCTCAAACCATAGGGTCTAACTATGCCCACGACCTCACCAATGTGTGGTCCCTGGGTACCTAGGGACACAGGATCATATACCTCCACGGGGCATATGACACTTCGACCCAGTGCCGTGACACCAATGGTAGCCCCCTGTACCACATGTAGTCGAAGCAGGGACATGCCCTTTTTGGGCGTGGTACCCATCCACCTAATAGTGGTAGAGGCTAGGAGGCCACCCCAAACCTCTCAGCATAGCACCCATGAGCTTATCAACCCAAATCATATCAGGTCAAACAAGCGAAAACCTCTTTTTCAAAACCTGTCCTCTTTGGGTCCCTCACAACTGCCTAGCCCTCACAACTACCTACCCAGCGTCTTTTGGGCACTCCAGCGTCTTTTGGTAACCCTCAAGGACATGCAATCTCTTAAAAACTCAATGCTCACAAATCATGCAATATATGCATTTATTTGTAAAACATATCTATGCATAATGTATATGCAATGATTTGCAAAACATATCTGTGCATAATGTATATGCAATTATTTGCAAAACATATCTATGCATAAAGCATTTATCATATGTATGCTGAATTAAGTCATGCTAAACAAGTTATAAAACTTCTACTTGAAACATGCATGAAATAATCATGGCTCTTTCAAAAAGTCTAGTAGCAATAGAGCACCTACCTCAAAGTCTCCTGGAGTCGCATCCTTTATCACTTTAACCCGTCCCTGGGTCTCATTTATAAACTCCTGGGTATGAATGGATACAAGGAGTCCTTATTAATTTTAATCTATTTAGACATTAGACCGCTAAATCTGTTGTTTAGGGTCAATGGTCCTTGCCTAATTCATTGCCAGGCTAGGTCCATATTAGGTCTGCGTGTCCCGGTTCCCAGGACACCCGTGCATCCTGGTTGAACTACGACCACTTCACGTGCTTGTGCACTTAAAGGCCGTGCCAGAGGCCGCGTTTTGCACACGCACATGCATGCTCAAGTGGCGCGCTATGACGTGCATCATCACACAGACGCACCTTGTAGCATGGCGCTTCTCAGCTCCCAGGGCACCCCGTGCATCTTGGTCAAGCTAGGACCCGTGCCCCATGTCGCGCACGTACCCGAAGGCCACACCTGGGACAGTGTTCGCACGTGCACAAGCATGCCTAAGCGACGTGCTATGACGCTCATCATCGCATGAACGCACCTTGTAGCATGGCGCGTCTCAGCTCCCAGGGCACCCTGTGCACCCTGGTCGAGCCAGGACTCGTGCCCCATGTTGCGCGCACACCTGAAGGCCGTACCTAGGGCAGTGTACGCACTGTCATACACCTGGAACCCGTCCCAAGGACCCAGTCCCAGGTGCATGTGGTGCTTGGCGTCCTTGGGATGCCTGGCTCATGAAGGTCCGGCCCAAGCCGTCGTGGGGTGTTTTTTCGGCTAAGAACCAGGCTGAAAACGACCAGAAAGGACTAGATCCGGCATGGATCTAGCCTGGGGGAAGCAAACAAAAAGGAAAAGGAGGGACGGCTTACCTTGCAGCCAGAGATGGTGCTCTTCCTGCCTGTCCAAACCCTTGTTGCCGGAAAAAAACTCGATGAAGGTGGAAACTCCTATTGCTAGACCGAAACAGAGAAGGGCATGGAGAAAAATGGCAATGGCCGGCGTGACTTGGGCCTGGCCGTTGTCGGAAAATGTAGAAAGATGGGTTTTTGGTTTTTGCCAGAAACCTCAGTCTCAAACGACTGGAAAAACACAATTTGAAGAGGGGGGAAGATGGGGTTTTTATAAAGGAGTAAAAGGCGGTGCCCCTCAATGGCGGTGCCGCCATTTCCCCTGGTGTATTCTAGAGAAATAGTGAAGAAACGAATTTCTGGGAGGATCTAGAGGTTGAAGACGACAGGGGTGCTGTTATCAAAACGGCCCCCTGCGTTTTTCATCCTTTTTCATTTTTTTCATTTTTCTGTTTAATTTTCAGGAATACCCCTATCTTTAAGTGGCTGTAACTTCTTCATATGAACTCCGTTTTGGGTGATTTTTGAGGCGTTGGATTCCATTTTTCAAGTAGAATCTAATGGTACTAAGTTCCCTCACAAATTCCTTCATTTAATATTTTAAATAAAGTGAAACATTTAACTCAGTTTATTTCCTATAGAATGTTCAATTTTGGTTAAAAATAGTGTAAATTGTTTGGGCATTACATAATGTGACAAGCTTAGGGAAAAATATGTCCACATGCCCCATATAGGTGTCACTTGTGAATGTAAGATGGTGGGAGGATATAGTAGTAATTTACTCATAAGGGTACCTATGTAATTAATCTTCTTATGTGGCTACATGTCCTTATTAATGTGTAGATTTGTGTGATGTCACATCTTGACTTTAGTTGCTTGATGGCACATTATCTCTTTAAAACGTCATTTGGACTCATAAGAACTTACTCTATTTGGAGTTATTAGATTTGTCTAACCTAAATACACTCATTGGACATGAGAAAACATATAAGAGGATATCCATGGAGAGATATATGCTTAAGAAATATCGAAATAAATACAAGAAGATAAAAAAAGATCTAACTACATATACAATAGCATGCTTGGCCAAAAGAACAAATGTGAAGATACTTCATACACCTCATTTTCCTTTTCCCAATTTCTTACTTCTTTGTTTTTCTTATAATGTGGTAGATTGTTTCTCTCTCCTATATTAAGCCAAGCCTTTTTGGTTTTAGTGATAACAAAACCTTTGTGTTGTGATCTAACAAGATTGATTGAGTATGCATAATGAAAGTGATCACATTTAAAGAAATTGGGTAAATAAGATCATATTTAAAGGTGTGATGACTGCTAATTTTGCATGATAAAAAATCATGATCAAAGAGTTTTTTTCATGTCAATTCACATATGTCTGAAGCAACAAATATCATCAAAATAGGTTTCCTAAGATTCCCAAGAATTTTTCAAGTTTAAATCTCTTTAGAAATAAAATAACAAGACTATGTAATTGAATGTTAACATTCATCTTGAATGCACCTTCAATGGTCCAAAATTTTATGTGGGAATAAGCTGGAAGGTCAAATTGTCTAGTGAAAAACTAAGCTTCCCCAAATTGCATGTTTTCAAAATTTTACATTAGAAGGTCACCTTTAGGGGGACAAGCCATGTTGTTTTTAGGCCTTTGCATAAGGTCGGCCTTACCACTTTATGGATTTTCAACATTTACACTAGGAGTCAACCTTCACAATTATAATTTCAATTTTAAAAATGCTTTTTGAACTAAATTGTTTTAAACAAAAGAGATTTTTAAATTTAATACTTAGGATTTTATTTTTCCTTTTGAGATTTAATAGTCATATTTGATTTCCCACTATTTTTTTTCTTGCTCCAATCGAAGATAATTTTTCTCCAAAATCTATCTCTTGCTTTAATCAAATATTGAAGCTCTCTAACATCCATTTTTTCATCCAATCAAGTGAAAAATAAGCTCCAACAACTATATCATCATCCAATTATATTTTGTAAGTCCTAATAGCTAGTTCATCATCCAATCAAAGGTCTAGCTCTTAAATAGTCATATTTTGAGACTCAACTCTATATATAACCTACTTAGATAGATTCAAGTATAACTTAAAGAATCTACAAAGAGAAAACTTAAGCATTCAAGCCATATCTTCATCTACAAGTGCTTCACTTCAATACTTCCTATCATCTAGGTTGTAAATCTTTACTTCTCTCTTTCATTTTTATCTTCGAATGTAGTTCTTAAAGAGAAGTTACTTTATCATTATTCTTTATTATTTGTGGTTGTAAGTGAGGTGTCTTCCTTAGGAACTTGTTGTTCCATCATTCTAATTGAGATTGAATTATTATAAATATATAATCTTGTGTATCCACAAGTGTTTCACTTCAATACTTCTTATCATTTGGGTTGTAAATCCTTGCTTCTCTCTTTCATTCATTCTCTTGGAGAGAGGAGTTTTTTTTAGCATTCTTCTTTATTACGTTTGCTTGTAAGAGGGGTCACTCTTAGGAATTTGTTGTTTCATCATTATAATTAAGATTGAATAATTGCAAACATATAATTGTCTACGTCCAAGTACTATATCAACTAGGGGGGTAAATTTTCACAAGAATTAGTAGGGACTCAAGGAGGGGATACCCTTGAGAAAAAGGAAGTAGATATCATTTTTGGATGGTTGAACCTCTAAAAATCCTTGTCTTTTGTAGTGTTATGTTCATTTTGTTGCTTAGATTGTTCTCAAGTGATTTTTTCACACTTTTGCATAATTTTTAGTGGATCCCACTTACATTTTGAAGGTGTTTGATGAAATGCATGTGTGAATCTTTTTTAGCAAAAGTTTATCAATTTTTTAAAATTCTTGTGTTTATCTTCTAAGTGTTTGTTTCATTGCCTTGGAGAATGTTTTGACACCAACTACTTGCCATTCACTTTCATTTCATTGTTTTGTGTTTCTTAGCCAAAAAGAATAAGTTTCTAATAGGGCCCAATTCACCCTCCTCTTGGACCATAATATGTATCAGACCTTGGGTGCTCTAGCATTTTAAAAGTTTAAGATCACTTGTTTACAAAATGTTCAAGTCCCTTCGACTGTTGGTAACAACATTCAAGAAGTCCAATCCATGAATAGGCCTCCTTGCTTCAATAACTTAAATATATAAATACTAAATTATTATCTACATCCAATCAATTGATTATGAGCTTTAAAAGACCATTGTCAATGTTGCCTACAAGCCATACATTCCTATTGAAAGGATCCAAATTACACTAACAGGGAAGATTGGATCTATGAGGCGACAAAGAAGGCTCAACTCAACTCAAAAGCCATGAATTTGCTATCTTGTGCATTGCATCCTAATGAATTCAATAAAAAATTTGTATGCACAACCATAAAGGATGTATGGTAGAAGCTTGAAGCCACTCATGAAAGAACCAAGTGAAGAATATGAGGATCAACGTGTTAATTCGTGAGTATGAACTCTTGAAGTTCAAAAGCAACAAACATCACAAAGATGTTCACAAGGTTCATAAACATTATCAATGGTTTGAAGTCACTGGGAAAGCCTTTACCAATGAGTATTTTGTAAGCAAGATTCTTAGATATCATCCTATGACGTGGGATACAAAGGTGCGGCTACTCATGAAGTCAAAGATTTGGAGAAACTTGAACTTGATGAACTCATGTGATCATTGATGACCTATGACATCTTGCACAAATCAAAAGGCAAAGAAGACTCCAAGAAAAAGAATGATAAGGAGATTGCACTCAAGTCTACATTTGAAGAGGAGAGTGTGAAGAAGATAGTGATAAAGAAGTTAAACTTGTTACAAAAAAGTCAAGAATTTCATAAGAAGAGAATGGAAGAATGATGAGAAAAAGAAATATAGTAAGAAGGCTCTAAACAAAGGAGAAAATACTTTAGAGAAAGATCCTTTAGTGTGCTATGAATGTAAGCAACCCAGCCACATCAAGCTAGATTACCAGTTTTGGAAGAAAAAGAAGCCAAAAAAGAAAGTATTGACAGCCATTTGGAATGCCGATGATGAAAGCTCTTCATCTAGAAGTGTGACATCCTGTGTTTGGAAAACTATTTGGAAAACAACAGCAGAAAGCAATTTTCATGAGAAAACTTTTAAAAATCCCAAGTGTCATTTTTATTTTCTAAAAATCAGGAATTTTAGAGAAATGAGTGCTACATTTCTATAGAAAATCTAGCAGAGTATCCCCTATCTTTTGGACTTACACATTTTATGCATGCAAGTATGATGTACCTAATAGACATAGTTAAATTAAATAGATAATAAAGGAGACTCCATCTCCATTCATTCACATAAACACACAATGTCTAAAAGGATATATCAAAAACTCAAGTTCTACTAAACTAAAAAAAAGTTCAAGAGCCAGATCAATCCAATTATAGCCATACAACCATAATTTCATCTTACATGTCCATATGTCCAAAAACCAATGTCATAATATACCAAATTATTACATCAATCCTCAAAATCATCAACTATATTGCAAACCTGATTAATATACCTTTTATATCCTTCTCTCAAGATTCTTTGCTCCCTTTCTCTCCTTATTTCTTTTGACCTGAGACATTGTGAATAATTTACAATGTCTCAACAAGCTTATGCTTGTGTAGGTAGTTTTATCAATATGAAATTTTATACAATCTTAAATCCAAAAGAATTATATAATTGCATGTCATGCAGTATTATAAAATATGAGATATAATAAGCAACAAAATGTAACATCTGAAGTGTAACTTTTTCTTTACAAATCAATATCATGCCAAACCAATTCAATTTATCAGTTTCAATATCCATGTATGTTATTTTAAGAGCAATAATAGTAACAACCTTCACAAGGTGTTTAATAAAATATGAATAGTTATCACAACTCGCGTTATACATTGCCTCAAAGGCATACACATACAAACTAAATAATGAATCACCATCAAAATGAGTAGACAAAAACCATTTAAATAATGACATGCTTAAATACAGTTAATGTATCTCGATAAGTATATGTACATATAGATAACAACATCTGAACCTTCTCGAGCTTTTGTGAGTGTAGTATCACTTGAAATCTGTCTGTTACCATTGGTCATGGGTATCATTATAGACCTGAAATTCCTAGGGTGTCATGCACCAACTATCACATTATATACATATGAATCTCAAAATAATGGACCCTCTATGTGTAGACAAGATGTAACAATCCCAATTTTTATGAATATAATTGAATTATTTAAAAATTAAAGTTGAGATTTTAAAACTAGAACTTCAAGTTCCAGGAAAAATCTTTCTTTATAAAGTAAAATCTAGACTTAAAACTAGGATATTTGTAGTGTACTAAAAAAACCAATCAGAATGATTGTAAGTACATCAAATTTTGAGTCCGGATAAAAAACCCTTATTTTTCTCCATTTTTATGAATAAAAGGGTAAAATAGTAATTTTACTCACAACTGAGACCTAAAACATCAAAATTTAGAATGCACTCAAAATACAATTCCAACGCCACTAAGTACGCTCAATTCCGAGTTCAGAAGAATAAAACATATTTTTTCCATAAAGGGCAAAATGGTCCTTTCACACCTCCATAGGGCCCACAAAATGGATCCAACAGCTAGAAAACATGTCATCATGAGTCAAACCACTACTAGCTGCTACTGGAGAAGGAGATGGTAGTAGGAATCCAATAACAATTTAATAATAAAAAGAAATGAAACATAATTATGACATATAATAATGAAAAATTCAAAAATCCCTATAGAGCATAAAATTCCCAAAAATTTTCCTAATGCTCTTCACGAGGTCCCCTAGAATGCCTCAAATTCCTAGATCAAAAATCCACCTCCATATTCCCCATTTCTCTTTTCTTTCTCTCTTTCTCTATGGGCGTGTCCCCAGATGCACCCGGGCAAACAACCCCATGCTGCATCAGGAGTGTCCAGGGACGCGTCATCCCCGATGAACTAGGGTTTCCACCCAGGAAATCCTAATTCAATTAGCCATCACATTCTAACCATTAATTTTCAATCTTCACCGTTGGATCTGGTCGGACAAGGATGATCTACAAAAGCCCTAAGTTTTCATGATGATCCACCTCCTGGATTGTTGGGAAACTTAAAATGAAGGACAACCTCCGGTATTAGGTACTATCTCATATTGAATTTTCAAGTTATTCTAGCCAATCTGGTCATTAAACGGTGATCTTGCACCTTTAAATATCTTCAGTGCATGGTGATCTACAAAAGCCCCATGGTTCTCCTCCTTCTCTAGCAAAAAAATCGGAGATCTTGGCATCTGTACGTTATTCCAGCGACATAGGATTTCTTGGCATTAGTTCTTCATCTCCGGTGAACTTCTCTTCACCGAACCAGCACAGGTAGGTGCACCCTTCACCTCTCTATTCATTCCAGCATTTCCTGGGTATTTTTCGACCACCAAAAGGTCTCCCCCAACTGTTGATTCGCTAGAGACGATGCATCCGGCTTGGATGGTAGAGTTCTAATCATAGACAGCTCAGATGACACTTCTGAGCCGTTAGATGATTTCCTGGGGCCCAAAAACCCCAAGAGAGGAAATCTGGGGCTTTGATCATGACTGATGGAGGAGATCCGGGGATGGGTGGTCCGACAATCCAGATCTAGATTGTCTCTCCTATCAATGATCATTGCTCCTAGTTCACTGGTAGACAATGGTAACGGATGTGGGCCGCTAGTCGTCCCTGCACCTACTAAGCCCATATTAGATTTGAGCCATCCAATTTTTTAACTAAGAGCGTATTTCTTCAATTAAGAGCTCAATTTAGCTCCGATTTTAGATCTGAAAGTTTTTATAGATTCCTTATCACTTGTATAAGGTACTAAACTCATAAAATTTATATTTTAAATTGTATTTACTTGTGATAATTACTAAATCTGTCCAACAATAATGGATTATGATCAACATGACCTTAAAATGGAAATCTGAACCAATGGATGGATTCAGGAGGTCCCAAAAACATAAGGACATGATCACAGTAAAAATTCTAGATACCTAAATCAATTAATTGAACAAAAATAGTAAGATCAATATCATCCCTTAAAACAGGCTGAAATCTTAAAATCTAAATTCTGATCTCAATTTAACTTCAAATTGAGATAAAAAAGTTGGGTTGGATTCCTCTTGATAAGGAGAACCTACAAAACTTAGAAAATTTATGTTTTGATACATGTAAAATTTTGTTAATAAAGAAAAGTATTACTAATTCCTATGATTAGTGAAATTTAGAATGATCAAACTCCATAATTCTAATCCACTAATGATCTTGTGATTTTGAAACATGGAATGAATGGTTAGAAGTGAATGATCTATGTTTAATTAAGAGATCTAGCCTTAAAAGTAGTAACATCCATAAAAATGAATGGTAATCTCCTTGATCAATTTGATCAAGGATGATTGGACAGTGTGGATGTATTTGGATGATGATATATAGTTAAGATCATATGGATTGATGGACTTGATGCCAGTGAAGGAATGACCAATCTTTGCTTTATGGCCATAGAAGATGAGGAAGAAAAATGAGGTATACGATGAATTGTCTTATGATGAACTAAGAGATGTTTTTATGATCTTGTAAAAGAAATTAAAAGTTTACTTTGAAAAATAGACTTCTTAGAGAGCATGTTTCAAAACTCACTTGTAAAGTTGATGATTTAAAAAGTAAAATGAATCTTTGAAGCATGATGTTAATGAATATGATTCTATGAACTAATGTTTTAGATTATTTGAAAGTAGAAATTGAGATATTGAAAACTAATAAGAGTTTCTTGACTCTTGAGATCAATGATTTGGAAAAAATAAAAACCCACGAGAATTTGAAAATCTCTTTACAAAATGTTGCTGAAGAAAAGAAAATATTTAAAAATTAAAAGAATTTCAAACCATCTAGATTTTTAAGAAAACCATACTACATATCTTCTTCTTTTTCTTCTTCTTCTAATAACTACTCATATCCATATTGTAGATCTAGATCTAGTGTTTATACTAACTATCATGGACCTAAATTACAAGTCTAAGTACCAAAGTTACTTGCTATTGATCCATATGCTTTTATTGTTATATTAGAATCCTTATGCATAATTATTTGCATATTTTTATGATTTTCATATTTCATCAAATAAATTATCTTTATTCACTTTCAAATGGTTATAAATGAAGTGAGTGCATTGTTCAAAATGTTTATCTATGATCAATAGTTCTTGTCCTATTTTGTATATTACATAGTAGTGATCGAATGATTATTTATTGATTGGATGGCTCCATGGATAAATTGAAATGAAGAAGATTTGCTAATGATGTTATTGAATTTACCTTTAAACAGGAGAAGTACTTGAAAAGGGGAAGAAGAACCTTAGCATAAAGAATTTGAACTCTTTGTATTTTTTTCTATTAGATGATTAGAATGCTTTAAAAGCCCCAAATGTTTGAAAAGAGGGAACCTTTAGCTCTCATCTTTGTTTTAATTGTTTTTTATCATGCTTCCATGCTTTAAATTATTTGACTCTATAAAATATGATTATTTTTTGCTTAGGAAGCCACATCCTCTTTGATTTTGATAAAATGATTTATCTGTTGACTAGTTAGTTTGATAATGCATCTTAGTGCTTATATTTGAAATATGATTACTCATTGATATTTGTGTTCTTGAGCAAGCTTCATGTACGCAATAACTCTATTTTAATGAAATAAAGGTCTTCCTCCATTTCTTATCTTCTTAACTTGTATCTCTCGTGCATCATTAAATGAACATCTTTTATCATATTTATAACTTAGGAAACTTCTTTGTTCTATGAGAATGATTTCATGTATATTCATGCTTGAATAAGTTCTCTCTCTCTCTCTCTCTCTCTCTCTCTCTCTCTCTCTCTCTCTCTCTCTCTCTCTCTCTCTCTCTCTCTCTCTCTCTCTCTCTCTCTCATTGTGTGCTTATGGTTCACTTTTCTGTAGAGATTAATCTTTTTTTTTTTATTGTTTTTATATGCCCCATTTTTTATTTAGACAAAAAAATGAGAGAGCATAAGACAAAGAAAAGACTCTGTGATATTTTTATTGCTTCAAATTTCATTTTCTTAAGTCTTTCTTGTCAAGGTTTTGTCATCATAAAAAAGGGAGAGATTGCTAGGCCATTTCCTTTTTGAATTTGATGGCAAGAAGACTTGCATTGTGATATAACATCATTCCTTGACTGTGTAAGTCAAAAGATGTCACATTCAAAAAAATTGAGTGAACTAAATCAATTTTAAGGGTGTGATGACTTCAAAAGACTGCATGATCAAACCGTATTTTTTATATTAGTTCACATGTGTTTGAAGTAAAAAAAAGAAAATCATGAAAATAGGTTGTCCAAGATTCATAATCATTTTCCAAGTTTTTAAATCACTTTGAAAACAAAAATAACAAAATTTTGTAGTTGAAGGACTCCTTCAACTTGAGCAACCAGCCCTTGGTACAAAATATTTGGTGAAAATAAATTGGAAGGTCGATTGTCTAATGAAATTTGACCTTCTTCACATAACATGTTTTTGAAAATTTGTGTTGCAAAGTCAACCTCCAAGGTCATCCACATCATTTTGGGACCCTTGTGAAAGGCCAACCTTTAACTTGTAGGTCAACCTTCACTAGTTTATGGATTTTCATAAAAGGTCAACCTTCATAGTGTCATTTTTCAAATTTTCAAATTCTTTTTTAATCAAATTATTTTACACTAAAAGGATTTCGATCTGAATTTCAAAATTAAGAAAAAAAATTTTAAGCTCCAACAATCATATTTTGACTTCCTATTGATGCTTTCATCCTTCAATCAAAGATAAGCTTTCTCCAACAACCATCTCTTGCTCCAACCAAACGTTGAAGCCCTCTAACAACCATTTTTGTACCCAATTAAGTGGAGAAGAAGCTCCAACATCAATATTATCATCCACTCAATGAAGAATGCTCTCCAACAGTTATATTTTTAAAAAGATTTAATAGCTCGTTCATCATTCAGTCAAAGATGGAGCTCTCTAACAATTATATTTTGAGAATCATGTTATTAGGGAAGATTTTAACTAATGTAAGGTATCTACTAAGAGAAAAATCAATTAGTCAAGATCTATCTTCATCTACAAGTTATTCACTTTAATATTTCCTATCATTTGAGTTATAAATCTTTACTTCTCTATTTCATTCTTTCTCTTAGATTATAATTCTCAAAGAAAAGTTATTTTACCATTCTTATTTATTGTTTATAGTTGTAAGAGATGTGTCTCTCTTGGAAACTTGTTGTTTCATCATTGTAATTGAGATTAAGTTGTTGTGAATGCTTAATCTTAAGTGTCCAAGCATTGCATCAGCTTGGTGTCTAAAATCCCAATAAGAATTTTCACTAGCATAAGTCTTTGGTGGAACAATACAAAATAGCAATGAGGGAAAGTTGTTTATATATTGTGGGAAAGCAAAGGAAGTTCAGTAACCACATTGATTAAAGAGAAGGGAAGCCTCTCCTTTGTAAAGGGCTTCCTCCCTTCCACAAATATGTGCTCCTCGAGTGGGCCTACATGTTTGTGTGAGTAGGCTTGTGCTTATGCACATGCATGAAAGTGCATGTATGTCTCACATATGTGCCTTGCACATGTTTCCATTTTGGGTTTCTTGGTAGGCCCATCATGAGACCTTAATTTCAATAATAAGAAAACTTACTTAAGTGAGTAAGCCCATGCATGTGTAGATATCTAGATTTGAGTGGTTCAATTGCCTAGGCATGTCACTACAAAGATGACCCAATGCTACAAGGCCTAGCTCTCCCTAGTGGGGCCACATATGTGTGAAGAGTGAAGAGGGTGGTTTTCTAGAGAGGCTTGGGGCCAACCCTTGTGCCTTGCTGCCCATTCAAGGCTCCCCTATATAAGAGGTGCCCTCTAAGCAATTCCACATATACCTTCTCCTTCTCTCCTAGAGTTCTAAGAGAGGCTAGTTTCTAATTTCCCTTAAGTGAGCCCCTTTTAACATTCTCTATTGTTTCTCTAAGAGTCTGTCCATCTTGACCTTCTCTCTTTAAGGGTTCCCAATCTTCTTGTCATTTATTAGAGTCTACATAGTTTTTGACATTCTTATATTAGTCTAGTTCTATTTGAGGTCAGTTTTTTAGCTTCTTATTGAAATGGGTTTTCAATCATGCTATAGAAGAGATTTCAATTATGAGTGTGCTTATGTCACCATAAGATTTCACACCCTGTATTTGGGACTCATTATTCACTAACCTAAGAGGACAATAAATAGATTGTAGTTGTAGTTATTTATGAGAGATTTAACATATATTCAGGTAGACAAGTTTCATGATTTTCAATAACAAGATTTTGACATATTTGATATATATCATTTGATGGCATTCATTACTAAAGAGAAAATATTATCTAAAATCAAGAGTGCAACTTGGTTTAGAAAACAAATTGAGTCTAGCTTGGGTAAATCTCAAGGATAGATCTACCATTAAATCCTTCACATTGGAAAGTTTTGACTATCTTCAAGAAGATGCCTCTAAGCTAGTTTCTACAAATTCACTATAGTGCAAATATTATATTGTATGATATATATTTCCAACACTAGTAGGAATATCTAGGCATAGTCCCATCACATTTGGATCACCCAAGCTAAGTAGACATGTGTGTGGTAAGCATAGTGGAAGAAGCCCAAAAGGTCATGCTTGTTGCTATAAAGGAAAGATGACCCATCTAGGCCCAGCATGTCACAACGGGGCACACCAAGGGTTGTGATGAGATAGGCTACTTGGAGATAAATAAAAATGAAACTAGAATAGTCTCACATTGCTTCTTGCAAAACCAATAACGAGTTTGAGTATTGAGAGAAAAGGTGCTCTATACAAGGGTATTCTAGGCTATGAAGGATGGTTCACTTAGGTTTCTAGAGGCTAAGACTTGTTCTCTAAAGATTGAGACTCTTTTGAAATTTCTCTTTCTTTCTATTCAATAAGGATCTTTGAGACCTAATACTTGTTATAAGTTTTTGCAGTCTTTGAGACTGAGAACTTGTATAATTAGATACTTATAGTATTTGAGACTTGAGATCTAGTGGTGCTTATTTCTCTAAGAGATTTGTTACACTAGTTAAGGTTTGATAGAAATGATAGAGATATATGATTTTTTGGTTTTCAATAAATTTGAGTTCATAATCTTCAAGAGATCTAGTTTATGATTACTTGAAGTATCCAATTGCTGAAGACAATCGTATAATCTAAATATGAAAGTGCAAATTAGCTTTGGAATAAGATTGAGTTTGTTTTGGTTGAGTTCTAAAGATAGGGCTATCATTAATTCTTGCACTATGAGTTGTGATTGTCTTCAGGAGGTACTGTTCAATCCTCCTAGTTATGGTTTGATGAATTCGTTATAGTTAAGTATTCAATATATGATATATATTTTTTCAATAGAAACAACTATTTCATAGTCATCTTTTAAATTTGAACTTTACTTAATGGGGTTATAGCAATGAATTGGTGAAAGAGGAATTGGGTTCCAACAGGTAGAGATCATGGGTAGGGTTCGAAAAATAGGTTGTGGAGAAGGAGAGATGGGTTGGTTTGGATAGATTAGGTGAAATGATGGTGAGAGAATGAGGGTTTTGGATCAAAGTGAGCCAAGATCTGTAAACCTAATTGCAATAAGAAAGGGCTTTGATAGGTAATTTTGAGAAGGAATGGAAGAGTATTTAATTTGGAAAGTTATATAGATGAACTTGGTTTTTTCTATTTCCCTCTTTCCTTTTCAACTATAGATAAAAACTCTTCATAGGAGAGAGAGAGAGAGAGAGAGAGAGAGAGAGAGAGAGAGAGAGAGAGAGAGAGAGAGAGAGAGAGAGAGAGAGAGAGAGAGAGAGAGAGAGAGAGAGAGAGAGAGTTGGGGGCTGGATTATGGCTAAGGAATGCTAATTGATGTGTGGTCAAATGACCACATTTTATGGAGCCCACTTTGCAAGATCTAAGTCATTCATGTCATGCTCCTGCTTTAGATGCCTAGTAAAAAAAAAATATGCATGGGGTTGGATGATTCTATTGTCTAAAAATAAGTTTACAAATAAACGGTTTAAAGATTCAAAAAGAAAAAACAATACACAACTTTTGAGATGCTAAAATTATCCAAACTACATGATTTTTTATTCAGTCGATATCTAAAGTTGGAGCAAAAAGATAAATAGTCGGATTATATAAAGTTCGGCTCCATAAAATGTTGATTGTTTGACTGCACCATAGGTGCTGTCATTTTGGCGTTCCCCCTATAGGCCTTGCTTCCACTTCGTTTCTTCCCGTGCAATCTCATTTCAATGAGCTTAACATCCACCAGGCACGCCTTTACGTAGTGGACCCACTTATCGATGATTTTAGCCGTCCACATTATAGGTACTTGTTGCATCTCTACTGTATACTATATTATTATAGCATATACATTAAATTTGAGGAATACTAATTCATACCAAGCGCCTAACTTTTGAATGAAGAGGCCTACATTTGAATGATCATGATCAATTCATCTGGTTGCTCTGGCTTTTGGATGTTGCGTGGGTTGTTCAAGGATCTCTGATCTTAAGGAACGGACAGTTAGAAATCCTGTCTGTAGAGGGGTCTATAATCTCAAGACCCAAAACTCCATCTTAGGATTCTACAATTGTATTATGTACCTATAACGTTGTTGCTGTGAGTCCCTGTATGGGGTCATGTAGACCTAATAAGCAATTAAGGTAGTTATATTTGGAAAACGGTTGTGGCTGGTTTAGGAAAGTCAAGCGTAGTTATTGTATGAGAGAGAGCCGAGAAGTCAATAGGCGGTGGTCTTCTTTTTTTTTCGGAAACAAAATGTTAGTTTTATTAATTGCGGGAGAATAGCCTTTCCATAGCTTACATGACAAGTGATCCTGATTGAGAGAGTCAGAACCACATTTTTTAAACTATAGTGCTAATACAGTACCATAACTCCAACTGAAATGCAAAATCTCTAAAACAAAACCTGCAATAACCGAAGAATTAAGGAAGCCAATAGGTAGTTACTGGTTACAAATACATATTTTAACGAGTCTTGTGAAAGAGAGATTATAATTATGAAGGAGGTTTGACTCGCTCGAGTTGGCATTATGTGAGTACACTCTCAAGAGAAGTGTAAGGATTATATGCCCCATTTTTATGTATGGTAAAATATTTTTTGTAGAACCAACCCATTCATCTTGTCAGGAATGACTTGAATAGGATTGACAACATCTTTCCTGCCCATTGGATGCTTTTATCATATATTTTGTGACAAACAATTTGTTAGATCATTCAATCAGATTGATTTCCCATGGGTTACCTATATTTCACAATCTGAACATGATGAACTACTTAATTTTATTATTTTTTAAAAGACTTTACATGCTTGAAAAAAGGATCATGTACTCCTTAGACCGCTCCTAAGCTACAGCTCTTTTTATTTTTTGGTTCTCTTTACAGTGAAGAGTCACGAAGCAAACTATCTAGAACCTATTCCTAATTATACTTTTAAGTATCCCCGAAAGGAAAAGTGCTCCCTGAGACCTCTAACCAAACAAAAGGAGATGTACCACCAGGACTCACAGAGTATTATATTAGTTTACATTATTTTTTGTCTTCATCTTGATGCAGGCATGCTGCACACAGTAGGAGCCACTTTATTTGAAGGAAAAGATGCTGCAGCTAAAGACTAGTTTGATAAAGTAGTGTTTAATCTAAGAACGCGTCTGAATTATAGCACTTAACTTCGAATTTTATGGAACTCCCAAAATTTTAAGAAAACACCAAGTCCAAATAATCCAAGGCCATTTATTCACTGGGCTGCGCTGAACGATTCTAAACTAATTATGGCCTTTAAATGGAAGCATTGAAAACAAAGGACCCCACTAATCAATCAGGGGCTCCACTAAATAAGAAACTTACAACTACCCATAATAAAGGGTTTTACTGTGTGGACCACTACAACAAGTCCTAACAAATCAATGTTTTGGGCGGTGAAGCAAGTGGCCTCTACCCTAATCATTGATCTGACTTTTCTGCGTGATCATAACCTCGACCTACCAGAACACGATCATTAATACCACTTGATCTACATTTGATCAGGTATAAAACCAAAAGCAGTAATTCAACAAATGAATGTACACATGAGATAAGTGAAATAAAGCTCCATTAAACTATTGCTGAAGTTGAACACGTTCTTCCACCGGCAGCACGGTCACACATGCCACCAGTGCGGAATCGTATGACTCGGATTTATAACTTCTAATTTACAATTAATTTCAAATGATATAAGAGATCAACCCAATTCTGATCTCATCGGTGATCTTTGTTCCAAGGCTTTGAGTTCTTTGACTAATGGAGCTTACCCTCCTCAAAACTCTTATTAGCATTCAGCCAAACCTTATCTCAAAGGGCGGTCTCTTGGTTCTAAGGCAGCAATTTCTTTGACTACTTGAGCTTTATCTGCTTCAAACTGTTCATCCTCTGGAAAAATACAAGCATTATATTAATTGTAATAACATCATGAGAAGATATCCCTGACCAACAGTTTAAGAAAAGGGAGCATTCTTTGCTTCTTTTGCTACCTTTGTCCATCTTGAAGTCACTGAAGAATCTAAGAAGTTTGCTTCTGTTTGCCACGAGTATGCTGACAATTTCTGGTGGCTTATTTTGGTTAGCTGCAAATAGCTGCTCATTACAAAGAAAAGAGACATATCATAAGCAATAATGGACCCACTGACTGAGTCATGACAATGAAGTTTAAGCTCAAACCCATCAGACTCCAGCTGTACCTTGAACACATGAAATGCTTCTAACTGAATATTCTTACTTGATTCCTGAAATAAAATAAAATCAGTGATTCAAAACTTGGAAAAGGAACTGTCAGATAGCATTTGGGCAGTCACTGGCATACTGAGCACTCGATAATATAAGACTACAGTGGTGCAGTTACATTCTAAATCATCAAGAATAGATGCTTCCAATCAACGAAGATACATTCTGCAGAAAAAGGGTGTAGTAGTAACGGATAAGCTTCATCATTTATTAACAATGACATGCACAACCACCCGCTTAAGAAGGTAGATGCTCTCCTGATCTCTGGCTAACTTTGTCTTTATACAATGACATGCACAACCACCCACTTAAGAAGGTAGATGCTCTCCTGATCTCTCTCACAATGAAATATTGAGAAATCACAATCCTCATCTCAAATTCTTCATCTATTTCAGGGTAACAAACCCAAAAAATCCATGACTGCATTATCACCAGGTTGTGAGTTCTAGTCTGCTCATAATTCAAAGGAAAGAGGAAAACATGAAAAAGAAAGAAAAAATAACCCACAGGATTCATGATTTTGTTAACTATCATGATGATACAAAGAATTTATCTGTTCATTGTTAGTACCGGTTATAGCGACAACTTACAACAATCACGGTTCCACTGTTGACGACAGTGATTTACACAAGAAGCAATGAGCAATGAGTGAAGCTGAAGACTTCACACTTTCTCTATTCTCTTCTTTATTATGGTTTCATGTCTCAACATCATTTGTAATTGATCATATGATCTCAACTTCCAATTGGATTTTCAGCCTAGAAGTTAGTCTTCTGCTGATCCCTCATGATTGGTAGGCAGGAAGCTTCTGTGTCATTCTGGATGATTTCCTGTGACCATAAGAGTGGACTTTAATTCCAGATGTTTTCTACTTACCTATTTTGGCAGCGGTAAATGGACTGGACTGAATATTGCAAACAAAGCATTGGTGTCAATATTTCGTTTGAATAGGTTGCTCTGAGATTTAGATTGGCATCAGATCAAAAGCAATTTACATAATCTATCCACTGAACATCTGCACCTCAATCTACTGCAAAAGGTTGAAAGGAAAATGACAGCATGATTTGCAGAAACTGACTTCTGTGGGATGAGAAACCTGTTTATTTGTCATTATTGTTTTTGTTTCACTGAATACCTACAGGTAGGTTGGAAGTACTCATGCAACACGAGTTAACATATGAACTACTTTGCCATGTCGCCTTCTGAGAACAAATACTAGCAAAAACTTGGCAAAGTATAAAAGAATTTCACCAATCAGATGGTTTTATGTCACAACCAGAACGTGTGTTTGCTTATGCAAACAAATCCACACACACATGTACAGATACAAACACAAGCACGTATTAAGCATCACTCTATCCTCATGGTCCAACAAGCACCTAGATACATAGTGGCAACTCCTAACATCACAAAGCAAAATCCTTCACTACCTTACTTGCAGAAGTATGCCAAAAGAATTAAAATCTGCACATCAAATCACGTAGGAACACAGATAGAAATTCATACCCTGAGAAGATTCATTAGGATCCTCAAGTTATCTTTTGAGCCCACATATCGCATCATGACGGCAGAATTTGAACGGTCCAGTAACATATCTCCCAGAAGCTGAAATAGAAATCCAGAAGCTGTAACATAGTATTCCTACAAGTATCTCTCCCAGGTAAGTGTATAATGTATTCCCAAGTATGTATTCCCTATCATGGAAGTCCATCCAGTTGGTGCATAATGTCTGCAACAACCTTTGTTGCCACTTCAAGCATGATAAGACACAAGACCACACATGTTTAAGTTCTAGTTTCAATGCTGGGACAAGGAATTTACACTAAGAATGCCAATCCACAGATAAGCTTAAGGTACAGAGAACAAGTCATGGCAAAGCACTATCTACTAGCATCTTATGAAAATACAGATTTAGAAGGCTGTTGTTACCTTCACAGCTTGCCTCCTTGTGATGTAATTGGGAGATTCCAGAAGCTTTGAGTTATGTTCTGCAAAAAACTGAGACCAAAACATATGATAAGAATAGATGAACAAGACATCAATAAGTGGAGAAAAGAATACTATATCCAAATAAAATCTGAAATTTCTAGCAGACAATGACAATGCAACATGCAACACAACCTGATTAGTATTTACCCAAATGTAGCTCCAGTTAGTGGTATGTCCTCGAATTTGTACCATCCTGGATTATCAATATGTTTGGTTATGGACTAAAGGATGACTTTGGGTACTTTTGTTTTTACAGTAAGTGGTGGACTTGAACGCACAATCTCATGGTTGCAAGAGGAAACACTTCACCAACTCAGGTAAAAGCTCAAACTCCAACTTTGGTCCTTAGTCCTGACAGTTTTTCTTAATCTATTTCTTCCCTCTCAAAAATAATCTAAACCAAATTAAAGTTCTCAGTAGTCCTAAGGAGACAATGTCAAGCGCCAAATACATAGTGCTTTCTCTTCCCATCCACAATTTACAAAGGGAAAGCAAAAAGAAGCTCAAGAGAAGAGCAGTTGGTGGAAGCTGGAGACAATGGAGACCTAAAATGCTGTAGCTCTCTTGTCATGCACAAATTTTTGTAGGAAATGCCACAAAGAAGCTCTACAGTAGTTCAAAAGAATTCACAAGCAAAAGTGACAATCGAAGCCCATATCACCAACAAAGAACATCTGGGCTTCCGCAATAATGTTTCGATAGGAATTTCAGCTATTCATTTGTTCTGATAGTTTCTTTTCAAGGCTATGCATATATATTTTCTGAGTCATACCATGTTCATATTAATGATTTGTAGTACCTCTCCAACCTGAAATTTCCATGGCATTAGAAAGCATGGAATACGTGGACCTTCCCATAGTATTTCCAAAACGAAGGGTGGACCTTCATGTAGTACTCTCAAAATAAACTCTGGCTACTTAATTTCTTGATTTTAATTGTCTCCTACTATTTCTGCCTTATACGGAACCCTATATATACATATACAACCTATCATCTGATTCTGGATCTCTCGTTTCCTGAACCCCTAATCCTGATACAGAAGCAAACTGTACCCTACCTCTCCTGGAACCATGTCTAGATCATCCTAAATAGTAAATAGAGCCTAATCTTCCAATTACTACCCAGATTACTCACTCTTATAGCTCATTAGAGCTCCACGAATCCAACTGATTATGTATCTATAGCGGAAAAGAAAATGCTTACCCAGTCATAATTTTTAGAGAGAAATTCAGCTACTGTTGATTTATGCCTTGTCAAAAGCTCCTGCAACAAAATAAGTCAGTGGCATGTAAGTAGAATTTGTAGACATGAGCACTTAACAGAAAGCTAATGACTGCATCATGTCCAAGAATCAAGAGAAGCTCCTTGTGTTTGAAAGCATTCAGGTACCTACCTTACCAGAATTGGATTTGTTTACTCATGGGAAACCATCAGCAATATAAGACAGTAGATTACCAAGGAAGTGCAGTAATAAGGAGACAACAAATGTACATGATTATGAGCTAAAATTGACAAAAATCATCAATGGTAGTACAACTACCAATATAACATGACTAATACGGTGTCCCTTTAGAATTGGATACAAATGTAAAGAGGAATGGAGAGATAAGTCAAGAGGATTGAGACATCATCAGTTGTGTTTGGAAGGCAAAAACTACTTACTCATAAACCAACACTGTGAGTCAAAGAAACACCTTTTCTATATGAAATCTTAAGCCACCCAAAAAACAAGCAGAATGGTTGAGAGGTGAAAACTGACATGCAGGTAATAATTGCTTTGGTTTGCATAATTATTCTGTATAGAATACAATGTGAAATAAGCCTGTATTCTATACTAGTCTGGATGGCTAAAATGAGATAAGAGAACCAAACAAATGTTGCTTACCATAAATTAGTACCACTAGTAGATTAGGAGGAATTACACAAGGAAATACTAACAGGTAATTAGTGCTACCATACTTTGAGCAAAAGAAAACGAAACAGACAAAAAGAAAAAGAAGGCCTCTCTTTATCAAACCCAGAAGCAATAATGGAGTGGTATACTAAACCTTAAATGTGGCTGCTGCATCTGATGAAATATCAAAATTCGGAAGTTGTATAAAGCCAAAGAACTTCCTCATGTGCTCCGACTCCAGGACATACCTGTCAAATGAACAGTAAGGTTTATCCCCACCAGAATAAAATTAGAGCATATAATGCATAAATTTGCTGTTTCGATTTACATGTGCAACAATACTGAAAATTCTATCTTTTCTTTAAAAAAATTTCATGTGCTCTCTCCCTCTAGAAGTTAATGCCTTATGGGACCTCTTCAATTGTAAATTTCTCCAACCAAATGGAGGCCTTTGTCAATAAAGATAGCACCTCTTTAGATAGAATTTTAGTTTAGATACAATTGTACGTGTCAAAATTTGTTGTTATTTATTGCTTTAGATGTTTCTATTGTTCTCATCATTTCCTATCAAGGAATGCTAAATCAAAGCACTTATAAGCACTTTGTGTCAAAGTACTACTTTTTGCATGATCTGGTCCATACGTAGATGATATACCTGATTAATCTAATTCTTTTGGCTTTTGGATATCTCCTACCACCAAAATCATGCAGCTTGACATGTGACAAGATTGTGTTCTCCGTTTTTGAATAACATCTCAAGAAATATTCTTTTCATGGACGGCTGAAAACTTTCTAAACAACGGTCTATATTCAAAAACAAAAAACACAATCTTGTAACACGTCAATCCACATGATTTTTGGCGTAGGAGACATCCAAAGGAATTAGATGAACTAGACAGATCATCAACATGTAGCCCCTATCATGCAAAAAGTAGGAGCACTTGATTTGGAATTCCTCTACCGTATCTTCTATGAAGTTTTAATTCTTGACTTCTAAAAATGTTAAGTCATTCCAAAACCAAAAAAAAGAAATTTCATTTGAGAAGATAAATGTCATGTCCATCGAAACATCTCTCAACAATAAGGTCCTTGGCAAGTCATCTGACTACTATAAATGTCCTTAAGTTATTTCCTGAGGTTGCTCTACACACAGTTGATCTTAGCAAAGAACTGCATTCGAGCATATTCTAAGAAATGAGAACAAAATAAGGGATAGCTTTTGCTACAGAAAGAATGAAGACAGCATCTTTCTGGTTCTGACAATCTTTCCTTTTTAGTAATAGTTTCTACAGTTAGAATTCTGTCCTCATTTGTTGTCTTTTCTTTCTTTCTCTTTCTTTTTTAATGTTTGTATGTCATAACTTAACCTTGTTTCTCCTGCATCATTTTCTCTAATCTAATTATCACCTGTTCTTGAAGAAAAGAACAATCCTTCAATTTTTAGAATCTGTGTTTTATTGGGCAAAAATATGAATAATCTTATACCTCGCTATAGTCTGATGACGTATGCATTCCCTCAGCATTGCACCATAATGCAATGCTATGTCCATGTTTTCATACCTGATGGAAAGAAGTTATGAGTTAACAAATCATTGGCAAATGAGAAACATTTTAACCGCATGCAATTGTCAAGAAAAACCTGCTCAGAAAAAGACATCTTACATCCAACCTTAATTTCTCAAGAAGGCATCGAATAATTTAATTAAAAACATGAAAGCCTACATTCAGTAAAAAAACAACTAACAAAGTTTCCATAATATTGAAGATTATGGCATTTTGGGTTGTTAGTCTCTCACAATAGAAGAGTCCAAACAAATACTGGTAGATGTAAACTATCAAAACCAATTAAAATCAAGCACCAAACCAGTACGACCAAATACTAACTGAAATAGGAAGAGAGAGACATTCCAAAAATGAAGTTCTAGGAAGAATGGCGCACCCAGCTATCAAATGATCCATAAGATCTTTGTTTGCTTCCAAGTAATCAGAAGCAATCAACCGTGAGTGAACCTGTTGTCTTTGCAAATTGGCAACAACTTGAGTAACATCTTTACGAGCCTACATGAGATGATCCTTGTCACAGCAAATATTAGAAAGAGTGCCTTATAAAAAGAGAACAAAAACAAAGAAACAAATATTAACAATAGGAGAACACAAAATTCAATGAGTCTTTAAATACTTACTAAATTACACTCAATAAGATCCTTCATAGCATACAGAATATCCGGAAATTGATGTTTTTACTCAACTACCCAAAGCTTAAACATTAAAGGCATACAAACTCAAAAAGGAAATGAAGACAAAATTCAACAACTAATTGATTTAACCATCCAAAGCTGCTAACACTTAGTGAAAACCTTTTCTGTGCTCACCTCCAAGTTCAGTTTTGGAAGACAAATGATTAGGAGACGCAATGTGTTTTCTCTAAAGAACTCCTGAGTCAATTGTGCACAAGCTTCTGAGACTGGCTCTGATTCACTGTTGCCATAAAGAATGCACTTCAATTCTCTGATGAGTTTGCCCAACTCTGCCATCTGTCATGATGAGTGAAAAACAGTCAGAACACATAACACATGTCCATTCACAAAACTTATGTCACTGATGAAGAGTGTAAAAAACACTAATCAGGTGATGGAGAACCACACAGAAAAGGTTAATTATTGGACCTGGATATGGTCCAAATATAAAAATAACAACACAAGAACCAAACCCATTCCTCAAATAAATAAATGAGGTAATACCAACTAGTCCCATCTTATAGAATGAGTGACAACTAAATAAGAAACCAAAATTTCTCATAAACAAATTCCAAATATCATCTCTCATGATGGAACAAATCTAACAAGGATAATCACTATAATGGAAGCTTTTGCCGGTTCATAATTTGCATATGCCGGTTCAATGTCTAAATATGTAAGAGATAATACTAGTAGAACAAGAGAAAAACATTGCGGATTAATGCAAACAGGGTACGGCAAGCAATAAAGAAAAAGTTTCTCTTCATTTGCATACTTAATAAGGAAAAATGGACAATGGAGCAAGGTTTAGAAACAATTCCAACAAAAGATGCCACAATTGTAGCAATACATCATGTCAACTAAATTTCAAATGATAAAAAGGGCAGCCCAATGCACAAAGCCCCCGCTTATGCAGGGTTCAGGGAAGGGGCGGACCACAAGGGTCTATAGTACGCAGTCATACCTTGCATTTTTTGCAAGATGCTGTTTCCAAGCCTCGAAACAATGACCTCAAGGTCACACATCTAAATTTCAAATGATATGAAGATAAAATGTGTCAACCACTAGAAGCTGCACTCCAAAGTGTAGTTTTCAAATGTAATGGAAAAATTAATGTGTTTTTCATGCCGAAAAATTTGGAGACCATCTGAAACCCATGGCATAAAAGGAAAAATCCTTGAATGTCATGTTCCATCACATAATTAATAAACTTCATATATGAACATCATGTCACTTACCAAAAACCTCACAAACTCCACTTAAAACTTCTTAACTATAATGGTTTCATTTTTATTATCTTTTTTAGTCCATATTCACTTTTTTAGTTAACTCCGCCAATGCCGGTCCCAAGCCCGGATAAAAAGGAGGAGGGTCTTGCGTCAGGTGCCAGCCGGCAAGGGGGAAGTTGAAGATGATTCTATTATTTCTTTCTTACAAATGAATATGCATTTGTATATTAGTTTGTGAGGAAGAAATGAGAATCATCTCCAGCTTCTTAAAAGATGGCAACCCTTGTATCAGGTAGCCAGCCGACAAGGGGGAAGTTGAAGATGATTCTATTATTTCTTTCTTACAAATAAATATGCATTTGTATATTAGTTTGTGAGGGAGAAATGAAAATCATCTTCAGCTTCTTAAAATATGGCCACCCCAACATGACATGAATCGAAATCTGAAATTCGCTCAAGCTAGGGCGTTCCCCATAAGCGACGAGCTGCATCGGATCCCGGATGCAGTGAAAAATAGGCAAGGGTTGCTAGGGCGTTCTCCCAGAAGCGACGCGCTACATCGGATCCCGGGTGTAGTGAAAAATGGGCAAGGGCTGCTAGAGCGTCCCCTCGGAAGCGACGCGCTGCATCAGAACCCAGGTGCAGTGAAAAGTGGACATGGGTTCATACCATGGAGGTCGAGAAAGGCGATAGTAAATAGGGAATCTCCAAATCATAAGATTCGCATCGCTACATGGAATATAGGGACATTGACAGGTAAGAGTTTGGAGTTAGTAGACACGATAAAACGTAGGAGAGTCAACATCGCTTGTATCCAAGAAACCAAGTGGAAAGGGGCTAAAGCTAGAGAAATAGATGGGTATAAATTATGGTACGTAGGAAAGGAAAATAATAGAAATGGCGTAGGAATAATAGTGGATAAGGAATTAAAGGATAAAGTTGTGGACGTTAAAAGAATCAGTGATAGAATTATAATAATAAAAATGATTCTAGGAGAGCAGATTATAAATATTATAAGTGCATATGCACCACAAGTAGGGCTACAAGATATAATTAAGAGACAGTTTTGGGAAGATATGGAGGGAGTCATACAAGAAATTCCCAATGCTGAGGGAATATTTATAGGAGCAGACTTAAATGGCCATGTAGGAAAAGATAAGGAAGGATATGATAGAATACACGGAGGGTATGGTATAGGTGAACGAAACGAGATGGGGGAGAATATCCTCGATTTTGCTTTGTCATATAACCTATCCATTGCAAATACACTCTTTAAGAAGAGGGATGAACACTTAATAACCTTTAAAAGTGGACTTCATAAAAGCCAAATAGACTTTTTTCTACTTAGGAATAATGAACGATCTATATGTAAGGATTGTAAGGTGATACCCTATGAGAGTTTAACCTCACAACATAGGTTAATGGTTATGGATATTCATATCAAAAGATGGAGTAAAAGAACCGAACTTAATACGCATCCAAAAACTAAGTGGTGGAACTTAAAAGGAGAGAAAATAACCTCATTCAAAAATAAGTTGATGGTAGAAGGAAATTGGTATTATGAAGCAGTAAATACCATGTGGACTAATATGGTGAGTCCATTAAGAAAGTGGCAAAAGATGTCTTAGGAGTATCTAAAGGTAAAAGGCTATTAGCAAAGGAAACATGGTGGTGGAATGAAACAAAGGCAAAAAGCTATTAAAGAAAAACGAATGCATTTTTAAAGTATGGCGGAAGATTAGAAATAATGAAAACTATGAACAATATAAGAATGCAAAATACGTTGCTAAGAGAATAGTAAGTGAGGCTAAACTTAAAGCATATGATGAGCAGTATAATAGACTAGGAACAAGAGAAGGTGAGAAAGATGTGTTTAAACTTGCAAAGGTAAGAGAAACGAAGAGTAAGGACTTAGAGCATGTTAGGTGCATTAGAAGCGATGATCAAAGGGTATTAGTCAAAGACGCCGAGATCAAACAAAGGTGGGAAATATACTTCCAAAAATTGTTAAATGACAATGGCCACGAGAATATAGGGATTGAAAATACTATAAATCTAAATAACACTTGGATATTATAGATATGAACGTAGGATTAGAATGCTTGAAGTAAAAGAGGCCTTGAGAAAGATGAAATCGGGAAAGGCCATGGGGCCCGATGGTATACCAATAGAGGTTTGGAAGCATATGGGAGATATTGGGGTAGTTTGGTTGACCAAGTTGTTTAACAAGATTATAAAATCAAAGAAAATGCCTAATGAGTGGAGGAAAAGCTCTATTGTACCAATCTATAAGAATAAAGGAGACATTCAGAGTCGCACTAATTATCGAGGGATCAAACTTATGAGCCACACCATGAAACTTTTTGAAAGAGTCATTGAGAAGAGCCTACGACATGAAACAAGTGTATCGGAGAATCGGTTTGGTTTCATGCACAGGAGGTCTACCATGGAAGCTATTTTCTTACTAAGACAATTAGTAGAGAAATATAGGGAGAGGAGAAAAGACCTACACATGGTCTTTATTGACTTAGAGAAGGCTTATGATAGAGTCCCTAGAGAGTTAATATGGAGGGTGTTAGGTGTTAAAGGGGTTTCTCGGGGTATATAGACATAATTAAAGATATGTATGAGGGAGTCAGAACAAATATTAAGACCACTAGTGGCGTGACCGGTGATTTTCTGTCACCTTGTCGGATTGCACCAAGGATCGGCATTGAGTCCATACCTTTTCACATTAGTTATGGATGAGTTAACAAAACATACGCATGAGGAGATTCCCTGGTGCATGCTATTTGCAGACGATATAGTCCTACTTGATGAGACAAGGGAGGGTGTCAACATAAAGCTAGAGCTATGGAGAGAAGCATTAGAATCGAAAGGATTTAAAATTAGCCGAACTAAGACGAGAATATATGGAATGTAATTTTAGCAAGGAGAGTAGGAGTGGAGCACCGGTCAAGATTGATAACCAAGAGGTCCCCATGAGAGACCACTTAGATACTTAGGATCATTGATCCATGAGAGTGGAGAGATTGAGAGGGAGGTTACCCGAGAGAATCCAAGCGGGTTGGAACAAATGGAGATGTGCATCGGGGTTTTATGTGATCGGCGGGTGCCACTCAAACTAAAGGGAAAATTCTATAAGATGGCTATAAGGCCGGCCATGCTCTATGGATCGAGTGTTGGGCGGTTAAGGAACATCATACTCATAGGTGAGTGTTGCGAGAAATGAGGATGTTGAGATGGATGAGTGGTAAGACAAGAAAGGATAGAATTAGAAATGAAAATATTAGAAGAAATTTAGGGATAGCACCAATAGGTAACAAGATGAGGGAGATTAGACTTAGATGGTTTGGACATGTTCAAAGGAGGCCAACAACGGCACCAGTTAGAAGGAGTGAGGCAATACAAGTTGAAGGTTCTAAAAGGGCAAGGGGAAGGCCCAAAAGAACGTGGATAGAAGTAGTGAGGAAAGATTTAAAAACTTTGGGACTAAATGAAGCCATGGTATTTAATAGAGTGGAATGGAGGAATAAGATTCATGTGGCCGACCCCTAATTGGGATAAGGTCTTGATGATGATGATGATTCACTTTTTTAGTTGTCGTCATCGTGTGACCTTGAGGTCACGGGCTCAAGGCGTGGAAACAACCTCTTGCAAAATGCAAGGTAAGGCTGTGTACTTTAGGCCCTTGTGGTCCGCCCCTTCCTTAGACCCCACATAGGCCGGGAGCTTCATGCAACGGGGCTGCCCCCTTTTATTCACATTTTTAGCAATGACTACAAGTGAACTTTCCAAGATTAACATTATGACGCATAACGGTCAATAACAACATAAGATCCAGCTAAACCTTATTAACTACTATAAGAACTGAATCAAACCAATCATTGGAAAAAGAGGAAAACTTATTTGTTCCTTTAACCAAGTAGGATCAAACTTGTTACCCTACTGCTTCAACAGCAATAGGTATTTCAGTCATAGATATCTCTCAGTGTATCCAAAAATCCTTTTATTATTAGTGCCAAATTGCCTACCATGATTAAAGATTCAGTCGTAAGTGAAATAAGTGGAACGAAAGAAAATCATAAGCTAAGTCACGCGATAACATAGTTCCAAATAACCCTCAGCAAAATGCTATTCCAAAAGACAAACACTAAATGAAAGGACTCTACCAGGAAAAGAACAAAAGTTACCAAATAGGACATCACATACTTCCATTACAGAAGTCTCCAACTAAATGAAAGTTTCTGAAAAATGCACCCAAATCTTTGAGCTGCTGACTTGTGCCCAAATAATCGGAAAGTTCTTCACATTTTTTTATCAACAGAAACTTACCAAGTTAATTACAAATTTCATGAGTAACTTGAATTATTAAATATTATCAGTAAATGTAATTAGAAATATAAGTTAAATTCAGTTCACATCCTAATCATGCTCTCTTCTCGACTTCATCAAAAGTTTCCCCATTTTTTTGAATATTTGCTGTGCCAATTTATTCCCGACTATGAACTTTGTAACTACGATTACAAGTATATTTGTAATCACTTTCCTCTATTAGCAATTAATACGTTAGTACCAACATTCTAATCAATCAACACAAACGAAAACACTGAAGTTTAAAATTCCTAAATTTACTAATTTCCAACAATAACGCGGAAACGTCAAGAACTAAAGCAAAGGAAAAAAAATGGAACTCAATTGTTTCCACTCTGAGGTCCAAAATCAAGTAAAACCAAATGAAATCCCCATAACCAAAATCAACAAAGCATAAAAAAGAATAAAAGGCAAAAGAACACAAAAATCTCATCAAATCTCACCTTTTCTTCTCTTTTGGTCTCTTTCGAGTTCGAATTATTCACATCTACGTAAACAAGTAACTCCCGCGTCTGCCTCACGACCTCCGCCGGAGTTTTCGGTTTTGATTTGAAGAGGCCCTTCATCTTTCGCGGCAAAATTCTCCGGAAAGAGAGCCTCAAAAGCAAATTCCCCAAACCTAGGGTTAGGATTAGGGTTTCTTGTTGTTGCTTTCCTCTCTCCTAGGGTTTCAAAAGGAGAGGAACTTGATTCCAGAAACAGGCCAGAGAGAGAGAGAGAGGGGGGGGGGGCGTGTGTGTGTGTTGCAGGATAACAAAAGGAGAAGAAAAAAAAACCAAAAGAGTTACCGAAGTGGAATTAATTCTTTTGTTTTTACGGCGAAAAAAGGAAAGAAGCGTGCATTTTTAAGTTTTCTGCTCAACGAAACTTATCTTGTTGCTTCTTTTTTAGAATTTTCCGATTATGGTTCATACATCTCTTTAATCTGTTGAGTTTCATCTCAGCCCTTGATCCAAATCACGTCGTTTGATTGAGTTAGTCAGCGGTTAGGATTACTCGATCTCATTTAACGCTTGGGCCTCATGCCGAACATCTTGGGATCTGTCCAGATATTCTCACATTAATGATCATATTTTTGTCACACCAGTTCAAGATCCCAACCATCAACGAAATCAGGTCGTTTAAATGATTGTTCAACCCCGTTGAAAACTGGGCCCACATGTTGAAGATCCGAATATTCCGTATTTTAGTAAGTTATTGTTTCATTTTACGTTATATTATTTGTTTTCTCTTTTTGTTACCTTATTTAAGTAGACTTCTGATTTGTTTGGGAGATGAGTAGTTTTTCTCGTTATATTTTCCTACCCTTTATCTGCTCCAATTAGGATACGAAATTAAATTTAAATGACCGTTATAAACAAGATCTTTGTCTATTGCACAGATCATATGATCATGTGGTAGGACCGGGAAAGATCATGATCCATGAATTCGGCAGTGATATGGTAGGACCCACGTTCTGATAACAATAGATAGATCGTGATCGATGAAGATGTCAGTTTGCACAAATGCTGTTTAAGAGCGAGTAGTCGGACCCACAATATTGGATCGAATGATTATGGGTATAAAATCAGGAACACTATAGTCTCTCGTGCGATTTACAGAGTGACCCATTTGTTCGTTGATCCAGATCACATACTCAAGTCGGGTCAATTTCTTTAAAAGAATGGGCATCGATTCAAGCAGCCCCACTTCTTTGAAAATAAGGTGAGTGATAACCCATACTAATTGAGGAATGCCAAGATGAAATCCAAAACAGACCTTAACCAGAAGCACCCTACTTTCGCCCTGAAAGAGGCCCTCAATTGCACCTGTTCATCTCATCACCCTAGAGTTGGATGACTGGTAGGCCAAACATCCTGTGTATTGGATCGTTCCTCCATCTAAAATACTTTACTTTTTATAACAAGAAATATAAGGCTAGATACTTTGTATAAACAACATTTTGAATTCAACTCCTAAAACACACGATCTTTATGCTCCTAGAATCATATATTCACTGTGGTTTTCTTATGTAAAAGTCACTCAAAGCTGTGGCAAAGAGATGAACAGGTTAGATCATCTAAAGGTGGGCACTGTTTATGGCAAATGTAGGGTGCTTCTAGCTAAAATGACAATGACTCCATTATGAGGTGCGGTCTAGAAACCAAATTTTATGGAGCCCACCTGAATTTGATCCTATTCAAAAAGCATATGGTTTAGATGATTCTAGCTGTATAAAAGTGTGCATTTTTTATAAAGTTTTTAAACACTTTATTTTTTAAGCACAAGATTTCACATGCTTTTTAGATGCTAGCTCTAGAGTCATCCAAATCATATAATTTTTATGTATAAGACATCTAAACGAAGAGCAATGAGAAGAACGAATCATATCATTCAAAGGTTGGCGCCATAAAACGTGGTAGCTAGACCACACTTATAGTATTTACCTAAGGGATGATAAAAGGCGGGGCAAGGTGGATTTTCACCCACCCCTAGCACCATTCCATAATTTATTTTGAGTCCAGTCTCAACATGGATCACTAAGATTTGCAACCTACTGTGATGATAGGGTTGATTGTGAAAAACCCACCTTAACCCCACCCCACCCCACATTAATTAATATGGGCGGTGCAAATTAGCATAGGGTTGTCAGTATCACTATTTTTACATGAAAATTGAGATGTTTCATTTTTTTCTCCTTTTCTTTTTCTTTTTTCTTTTTTTAAATGTACAAGAAAAATTTTGGTTGCTCATACAATTAAGATAGCAGACTACTAAATTAAAAACACTAAGAGAACCTATGAACAAATTTTCTGTAATTTATTTACAAAAATTCCCTTTTTTACTAAAGCATAATAATAAATCATGGACCCTTTGGTGTATGAATATTTGTGAATAATGTGAATGTGATGACCCAGATTTTTGTAACACTTTTCAAAATTCTTTTTAAAATGTGGGGCACCAAGTTTGAAAACTACTTAAAAAATAAATAGTGGAAAATATTTCTTTGCAATCTATCTCAAAACCCCAAGTGTCAACATCCAACTCATCACCTATTTATAATTGAGTGTGATTCTAAATTTTGAAAATCAAACTAATTTTTTCTTTTCAAATAAACTATTTTAAAATAAATTTATTTCTTCAGGATCCATCTAGTCAAAAGCCATAGTCCTTGTATTATTACAAATTAAAGTCTAAATGCATCAGTGTACATATGCAATCCGAATGTCAAAAATTGAATTAATGTCTAATAACTCAAACATAGACATACCCTCAATATACATATATCCTAATCAGCTACTCACCTGATTCTCCTTTATTCCTAGCTGTCTAGATCAAGATATTGTAAACATTCAAATATTTACAATATCTCAGCAAGCTATGCTTGGTAGGAAAATAAGATACATATAAAAAACCAAAGAGAAAACATTTCTTTTCACAATTTAAATAATCATTTCAATGCATCAAAATATTATGTATCAATACTTAACATGATCAAATTTAAGAAAATCTTAAACTTAACATATCAAATTCAAAGCAATTCATGAATCTCATAAATAAATCCAACAATACAATATCATATTCAAATCACAATTAGAATCTGGAATATATGTAACTATCATAAATAGATCCAATAATGCAAAGCCATACTTAACATGATCAAATTTAAGAAAATCTCAAACTTAAATTATCAATTCACAGCAATTCATGAATCTCATAAATAAATCCAACAATGTAATATCATATTCAAATCACAATCAGAATTTCGAATATATGTAACTATCACAAATAGATCTAGTAACACAAAGCCATATACAAACCACAACTAGAATCTTGAGTAAAGCTTCTAAATAACAACTTGAATTAAATAACATCACTCTCATAAAATAATAATATATAATCATCAATGGTCATTCTCTAACTATACGGGGTCCACATGTCCAGTCACTGCTGGTCCACATACATGCAACCACCGTTGAGTTCATATATCCTGTCACAGAATCACTTTCACTATTAGTATTACCAATAGTTAATAGTATTTCTAGTGAGTATTCCTCATCAAGAGAGAATACAAATTCAACATCTGAGAAGTCTGTATCTACGTACGCTACTACTTGGTGAAGAAGTGTGGCATTCTTCCATTTCTTTGAACATTGTTTTGCAAAATGTCCTAATTTTTCACAAATACAACACCTATTTGTAGACTTTCCTTTGAATTTCTTTTTTCCCTAATATTGCCATTTTCTTCTTCTTTTTTTTAATTTTGACCGTAATACTCTTATGGATTTTTGGAAAACTTTCTCCCATAATAGTTCTTCTTGGAGCTACAAGAACAATCTTTCTCTTTTTTGCATTTGATAGTAAGATCTAGCCTCTCACATTCAATTCCAATCTCTGTGCTTGTTTTTTCTATTTCTAGAAGAAATTTTCTTTGATTGCATAACCGCTGCAAAGCAAGTTGAGTATTCTGTCAAATAACTCATAAAGATAATTCTTATAATCTCTGATAATAGGTATATTTCTTTATTTTTGTCATATCCTCAAATCATAGCAGTTGATTAAAGATCAACAGTTCAGATTGTCCAATTATTCTCAATCTCTATTGATCTCACGCTTACAGGTATTCTATTCCATATTTCAATGTCAAATCTATTGATTTGAAGATCATATTGAATTTTGATCAATCAGAATAATAGATCCAAGTCATCCTAACATCTAGTTTTCTAATCTAAGGTCGTAGTAATAATCTAATAGTTAAATTTATTCTACTTAATTGTACTTCCTAAAGTTTAATCCATCATAATCATGCTTATTTTTAAATTTTCTTTAATTTACAAGACATAATATAAGTAAAATAAAATTTAATCAATTTAAATGAGTTTAGTGGCAATCTTACCTATGATAGCTCAAATCCAAGTATAATGCAGCATTTAAGGGGGTTTGATTGCCTCTAATCTGGTCAATTGAGGTTGTACCAAGCCTCCTTCATTAGATCAATGTCCAAGATGTGCTTAGATATTCAATTTTTCCCAAAAATATGGTTCACAACATCAAGACAACTCCAACGGATATCTTGCATTTGGAATCGGGTTTGTATTGGTTATTGGATTTGTAAATGAAGGTTTAATATACTTTTTTAATGCTTAAGATCATAGGAATTGAATCTCTAGATTAACGAGTAATGTAGGTGGATAAACAAATTGGTAAATGGGTAATCGTATAGATTAGGAGATGTCACATGTGTCATTATCACCAGGAACCACTTGCATCCAATTTCTTCATTGTGCATGTATGCATGCATTGACACTAGTTGCACACATCTCTAAGTAGTTCAGCTTGTGCGTCTTTAACACATTGCGGATCATGCAACTATGATGGCAACTATAGGTGTCCTTTTCTCTGTTGATTTTCTCCCATCAAATATTGTCGTAAATTCAACTATTCTTGAGGGTTTTACTCCTCTCGTGATGGAGAACACAATGAACAATATGGATATTCAAGATCAGTCTTCTTTTCATCATCCACCTTCACCCATCCATTGTTAATTCTCTTGCTATATTTTTGGTCATCTCACCTCTCTCAAGAAGATGAAAGGTTCAAATCATTAATTTGAGTTGTCACGCACTGAGTGCATCTTCACCAAAGCTTCTCTCTCCTTCTCTTCTCCTTCCTCTCTTTTCCTTCTTCCTCTGCCTCTTCCATCCTTTCTTCCTTCTCCTTCTTCCTCTCTCCTTCTTCCTTTCCTTTCATCCTTCTCCTTCTCTTTCTTCTTCCTCTCCCTTTGCCCCTATGTCAGGTAATAGACTATTTTTTTATCTGTTATTATTTATTAAAAGAGAGTGGTTTGCCATTATAAAAATGGACCTGTCTTTACTTTATTTATTAAAAATTTAATTTTTATTAATTTATTATCATTTCATCATTACCAGCCATAAATGCAATCATCATTACATTTTAATGTGTGATGACTTTGACTTGCATTTATGACGAAATTTTATAGTCGTCAAAATTGTGCATCATACTCTTTTGCCCTTTATTTAATATAAAATTAAATGCTTCAATTAAAATAATTATAAATTTTTCGTCCAAACTCCAATTTCACCATACTTAGTGTTGTCGAAATTGTTTTTCTATGTAGATTACAAGTATCAAATTTTCAAAAGTCGATTTGATATATTTCATTAATTATCCTTCCAATATCAAAATATTGAAATTTCAATTCTACATTTCTCAGTTTAATTCGATCAATTTACCTAAAATAGAATGAATATTAGGAGTGTTACATCCTTCTCCCCTTAACCGCAAGTACACGGGCTATTGTAGTGTAGCTTATGCAAGTACGGGTCCATCCCATGAGGACTTGATTAAAAATGATAGAGTTTTCAATAAAATTTAATTAATAAAAGAATAAAAATAAAGAATATACTAGAAATAAACTAAAATCCAAATTTATTCAATTGTTGCAATTTACACAATTATTTATTCAAAAGAAAATAGAAATTACAACAAAATAAGCTGTCCTGGATAAGCCTGTCCTTGGATTGCATTGTCCTTGAATAGTCTGTCTTGGATTGCACTGGTCTTGAATAGTCAGAATGAAGATAAGGTAAAACCAGAATAGCACAGGGACACAGTTGGAATTAAATCAGGGACTCAGTTGGAATTAAATCGGAGACACAGATGGAATTCTTCTGGGAACACAGTTGGTATTTCTGAAAAAGGACAGAGTTGTAATTTCTGAGATCTGCCAAGGGCAGACTTGTAATTCTTCAGGGGTTCTGGTTTTTAACGAAAAAATAGGAAAACGATGGAAACCGAAAGAGGGGAAGAAGGAAGAATAGGGAGAAGAAGGAGAAGGGAAGAGGAAGGAGAAGAAGAAGAAGAAGAAGAAAAGGAGGAGAGGAACGTGGGAGGAAACCCGACTTGGGTTTCCTTCCCTGGGACGTCTAGTGATGCAGAGAAATACCACCGGAGAAGTAGGGGGAAGAAGAGAGGAGAAAAAGAGGAAGGAAGGAGAAGGGAAGAGGAAGAGGAAGAGGAAGGAGAAGAAGAAAGATGGTTTGGGTTTTCTCTCCTGGGGTGTCCGGTTCAGAGAAGAAGGGAGATTGAGAAGAAGGGAGGAAGAAGGAGGGATCTGGGGAAAAACCCGTTCTGGGTTTTCTTCCCCAGGACCATCCGGATGGGTCTGGGCAGTGGTGCTAGTGTGGAACGATGCCATGGGCAAACAACCGGTGGAGATGGCTTCCGGTTTTGGAAAGAAAGTTAACAAAGAGGGAGAATGAAAGAGAGAAGGAAGCAGACAGAGTGCGGTTGGGGGAAATAAGGAGAGGTGCTGGCCAGTGTTGCCGTGCGGTGCTCCAGGCTACTGATAGAGAGTGAACCTAGAAAGAGTGGGAGGGCGATTGAAAACAAAGATTCGAGAGAGAGAAGGAAGAAGAGAGTGGGGTTGGTGCGGTTGAAGAGAGAATTGAAGAGGGATACGAGGGAGAGAAAAGGAAGGAGAGGAAAAGAATCAGCTAGCCTAGCAGACGAGAAAGACGTGGGAGATAGCAAGAGGAGAAAAAGAAAGAGGGAGAGAGGAGGATCCAACCCAGCCTCCCTAGAGGAGGAAAAAAACGTCTCCTTTGGGAAGAGGAGAAATGAAATATAAGAAGAGGGAAAAGAGAGACATGAAAGAGTGGAAGATTAGAGAGAGAGACATGTAGGTGAGAGGGGGATAAGAGGGAAAGAGAAAAGAGAGGAGAGAGAGAGAGAGAGAGAGAAGGAAGATAAGAGAGAGGATAGAGAGAAAGAATTGGGTGGGGTCCACTAGAATTTTAGTCTCGTTAGAACTCTACTTCAACTTTGTCCTGTCCTAGGATTCTTCAAATTCCATCTGATTTCCTTGAAACTTCATCATCCTCATCTGATATCGTTGATTCGATCTGGAGCGTCCACGCCTGAGTTGACTGATCTGCAATGCACATGACCCAATTAGCGCAATCTAAACCGTTCATTAACTTTAATAATCATCTAACCACTAAATTTTACAATTCAACGGTTGGATGGCCAATTAAAGCTAAAATGAAATATTTGATGTAAAATCTTAAAATTAAAGGTCTAGATGCTCTAATCAAATACTAAATTAGGGGTATTTTGACCAAAATTGAACACTTAACATCCCCCCCAACCAGCATTTTGCTAGTCCCTAGCAAAAGATGCGAAGAAATCAACTCAAAATTTTTTACTTTTCAGGTCATCTCCATTTTTTTCTGAGAGAATTATCTTCAATGATTCCATCAACTTTAGCAAACTAATAAAGATGATTGAATAATTCAAAACCCTACCCATATGCTAAAAATATTCCACTTAAGCTCAGATCTCAGAGTGATTGTGTGCATATACAGTCTACACAGAATAATCTTTATCTCTAAGTAGACTTCCAACTTTTGAACTCCCTCTGAATTTTTTTTTTACCTCAATCCTTACTAATGACATATGCTCAGAAATAAAATCTATCAGATAGAAGGTTCAAATCATCTCTCTCTCTCTCTTTTGATTATGTCAGAAGAGTCAATGAAAACAAATTTATCTCACATATACTCATGAAGAACGAGAGTTACTAAGGAATTTACTTGTATTGATCCCTTTGGAATGGATGTCATTACCTTTGAATATTTAGAAATACCACTCTTTTAATCCTATCCATTTATTTTCTCATCAAGACTATATCCATCCTAGAATCAATAGGTCTTTAACTGGGACGAAACATAGGCTTAGGACAGGGTACCAAAGAAAGGGTATAAGGGTATTCTACGTTTTTTCAAAAAATAAGTAGAGGTCTTCTACTAAAGTTGACAATTCTTCTTTTCTTTGTTGAAGTGAATATTCCTTTTTCTATTTTTCTTTGCATTCTTCAATTTATTTATTCATTTTTTTCAGACTCTTTTCTTTATATTTCAGTCCTTTTGACTCACTTTGAAGAATATTTCTTTTCTTGATATTCACTTTCTACTTTCATTTGCAACTGAAAGATATTCCTTCATTCATCTCTAACTTATATTTCAAAGAAAATGGGTAATGGATAATTTATACTGGGTTAATATGGGTAAAGGGTAATTTGGGTGACACAAGAAAAGGCTTAATATAAAAGGCCCAACTTGGCTGACTAGTGGTAAAATACTTTTGGGTAGGCTTTATGTCTCTAGGTTAACAACAAGGATAGCCTAAATTATTTTCTAGGTTTCTTATAATCTATCAAATTCAATGAACTTCCAGAATTTTAAAGGTAGTATTCTAATTATTCAGGTAATTAGCCAAATTTAAGAGTTTGGGATCAATTTTCTTTAAACACGCTGAAGAAATTTAACAACATTTATAACCTCTCATAATGGATGAATGGCTCTATAATTCACTTAGGTTATAGGTCTCCACTGAATTTCTTCAGAATTTTTAAGTTATAGCCACTTATCAATTTAGACTATCTATATGCAACTGCGTGTACAGATGTGATCTAAGACTTTGCTTTCATGGAATACTTTAGAGAATGAGTAAAATAATGAATTAATCATATTCAATTTCATTAATAAGCTAAATTTATCTAGATTATACTTCAGAAAATCCAATTCTCATCACAGTATGGGAAATGACCTAAAAATTTTTATTTTTTCAATTTTTTTTTTGAAAAAACCAAGGAAATCACCTAAAAACTAAAATAAAACTAGAATTTGCAAGAATTTTACACCCCTACCTAACAGAAACATTGTCCTCAATGTTTAAAAAGTATGATGATAATGCATTGAGAAACGCAAAAAAATTGAGAGATATAGAAAAAAATCTGAAAAAGAAAAATAAGAAAGTAAAAACTACACTTTATTTTCAAATGAAAATTTTCAGAGGAAAAAAATTACTGAGTTCGAAACTTCCCTCGGTCCCATACAAAATAAGCTAGACGGGCCTCTGAAAAGGAATGATGAATAAATTTATCTTGCAATTTAAAATTTTTCATTTTATCACAAGGCAAGATAAATTGATCTTCAAGCTGCTTCACATAATTAGAGACAATTGTAGGAGTTCGATGCAGCCTTTTTGGAAATGGAGCAAGTATGTCATATTGACCAGTGGGCGTGACATTTTCCTGAGCAATAAATTCATCTCTTTTTCTAACAAGTTTCAATACTATTTCAGCCTTTTTAGGACCAAATTGCTCAATTATGTTACCATTATGAATAATGGTAGCTACCTTTGTTTGTTCCATGTCTGTAAATGAAGAATTAATCTCATCTCCTACATCCATGTCATCAAGATATCCATTTGGTGGAATAGGACATTCCTCTTTATCAATGGTCTATAACATTTGAGACATCATGTCCTTCAATTCAGACATGGAATTTGTATTCTCTTTTAATTGGGCTTTAATTTGAGCAATTTTCTTCTCCTGGTATTGCATGACTAGATGAAAATTATCCTCAACTTTCATCTTATGTGGAGGAAGGTAAGGTCCATGAGCAAATGGTCCTTTGTGGTGATAGGGTTGATGTTGGGCCTTCTGTGAAGCATTGTATTCATTAATGACAGCAAAATGAATACTCCAGATGGAACTATATGTCTCTAAAGGGGAAAAATGTTGCTCATAAAAATGTGTCGATTCATTATCAATAGGACATTACTGAGTGAGGTGTGTATTACTTTCACAAATATCACACACCTGTTCAACTTTCTTAGAGGGACATTTTTTCATTTCCATGGCCTCAACTGTTCTATCTAGGGATGTTATTTTTATATCATCTTTTTCAGTCATATCATATATTTCTCCCCTAGAAGATGTGGAGATGGATTTAGGCTTGTTTGAGAAACCTACTTTTTTTGAATCAGCCCAAGTTTGTGCACTCTTTGCCAACCAGTCCAAATACTCTTGTGCTTCTTCAGGTTGTTGATTTAAGAAATTACCATTACACACCATTTCAACAAATTGGCGTGTATCAAATTTAAGTCCTTCATAAAAGAAGCTAATGATATGCCAAAGTTTGTATCCATGATGTGGACAAGTCAACAATAATTCTTTGAATCTTTCCTAGCATTGATAGAAAGTTTCTTTATTCGTCTGGGTAAAATTTGCTATATTTTGACGAAGAGCAATTGTCTTATGTCTATGAAAGAACTTATTTAAGAACTTCATAGTCATGTCTTCCCATGTTCATATGGAACCTGGTGGCATTGAATGAAACCACATCTTAGCTTTTTATTTTAAGGAAAAAGAAAATAGTTTGAGTCTTACCATATCTAATTTGATGTTTTGTGTATGTTGGGTTATGCACACTTCATCGAATTCTTTTAAATGCATGTAAGGACTCTCACTATCCAACCCATAAAATTTGGGAATTAATTGAATTACTCCCACCATTAAGTCAATCATACCAGCATTTGGAGGTAAAAATATACATGAAAGTGTGCTGGTATAATTAGGCTGCAAATAATCTCTTAGTGTCTTCCCACAAGAATTTTGGTTATTCTCATGTGTTTTATGTTGGTCCTTTCTCCTATTTCCATGTGGTTGAGAATGATTCCTCCATTGACATATATCATCATTAAATAGAGGTGGAGGATCATCAGCATTAAAGAGAAGATTGTTCATCCATGAGGAAACATCATTATCAAAGATGAAAGGTGATTCATCATTATTAAAGAGTGAATTGTTTCTCCATGGGAAAATATCTTCTCTATTAATGCTACAGTGTAAATTACCCTTTTGATAAGTGTTTAAATTATTCATTAGATGCAACTGATCATGTCTTCTCTTCTCTTTTCATTTCTTTTTTTTCTTTTTTTTTTAAAACTAACCTAAATGCCTAGAATGATGCACTATCAAGGACACAATCAAGCAATCCCCTAAGGCTAACAAGCATAGATATTTTGATTTTCTTGATTTTCTGTGGGGACAATGCTTTTAATTAGCCTAATCTAACGCTCCTCCTCTCTTTAGGAGTTGACTACTGCTTACTAGTTAGGTTCTAATCAAAGCGGTTAATACAACCCTTATGTAAGGAGATGTTTAGACCTCACAAACGTCAATAGGAGGTGGGGAAAGAGTGAGGCTCTATTAGACAACCCCCAATAACCACAGTGATCAAAAGCAACCAGAATGACAGTAATTCGTGTCCTATTAAGAGGGTCCTACGAGCATGTGATGGCCCTATAGGTCTCTTCTAATTGATTTTAAATTAGTGCGAATGAAGAGGTTGCACTCTTGAGGTGATTATCCTAGGTGGGCCAAGGAGTGGTGATGAAATCCACCCTTGATCTTGTGGGGTAGGGTGCCCTTACTAATTAATTTTCACACACCATGGAAATTCGATCAACATATAATTTACCTTAAAGCGTTAAACATGTCCTAAAATGCGATTGAAAGCAATAAACTAATGCAAACCCTAAAATGCAACAATTATAATAGATGCTTTCTATATGCAATTAACTACCAAACAATGCAAATTATTCTAAATGCAAACCCTACTCTAGAAAATAAATGAGTGAGAAGACTTACAGTGAGGTTTCTGATGAAGATCAAGTGTGGGCCACCTTATTCCACACTTGCCCTGTATTATTATAACCCTTAAAAATTGAAATTTAAAATGCAAATTACAAGGGGCCTCACTACAATATTCACTCAAAAATAAAATTTCTAATCTAGGAAAGCAAGAAAAATCTATCTAATTGATGAAGCTCCACTCCAATTTCCTGAAAAAGAAAAATAATAATTAGTACCGAATTCAGGAAATAAAGTGGTTATGTACTAAAAATGACTAAAGATGTACCTAAGAATGCCTAAAATGCAATTCCTAATTTTTAAAAATTTTCTGGATTTTTTTGATTTTTTTTTTTGAATTTTTCTAATTGTTTTGGATTTAAAAAACTTGTTGATTGTTTAACCGCAAGTGCACGGGCTATTGTAGTGTAGCTTATGCAAGTACGGGTCGATCCCACAAGGACTTGATTTAAAATGATGGAGTTTTCAATAAAATTTAATTAATAAAAGAATAAAAATAAAGAATATACTAGAAATAAACTAAAATCCAAATTTATTCAATTGTTGCAATTTACACAATTATTTATTCAAAAGAAAACAGAAATTGCAACAAAATAAGCTGTCTTAGATAAGCCTATACTTGGATTACACTGTCCTTGAATAGTCTGTCCTAGATTGCACTGGCCTTGAATAATCAGAATGAAGATAAGGTAAAACCAGAATAGCACAGGGACACAGTTGGAATTAAATTGGGGACATAGATGGAATTAAATCGGGGACACAGATGGAATTCTTCTGGGGACACAGTTGGTATTTCTAAAAAAGGACAGAGTTGTAATTTCTGAGATCTGCCAAGGGCAGACTTGTAATTCTTCAGGGGTTCTGGTTTTTAACGAAAAAACCAGGAAAATGATGGAAACCAGAAGAGGGGAAGAAGGAAGAAGGAAGAAGAGGAAGAGGAAGGAGAAGAAGAAGAAAAGGAAGAGAGGAACGATGGGAGGAAACCCAACTTGGGTTTCCTTCCCTGGGACGTCTGGTGATGCAGAGAAATACCGTCGGAGAAGTAGGGGGAAGAAGAGAGGAGAAAAGAGAAAGGAAGGAGAAGAAGAAGAAAGACGGGAGTCAGGTTTTCTCTCCTGGGGCGTCTGGTTCAGAGAAGAAGGGAGGAAGAAGGAGGATTTGGGGAAAAACCCGTTCTGGGTTTTCTTCCCCAGGACCATCCGGATGGGTCTGGGCAGTGGTGCTGGTGTGGAATGACGCCATGGGCGAATGACTGGTGGAGATGGCTTCCGGTTTTGGAGAGAAAGTTAACAAAGAGGGAGAACGAAAGAGAGAAGGAAGCAGACAGAGTGCGGTTGGGGGAAATAAGGAGAGGTGCTAGCCAGTGTTGCTGTGTGGTGCTCCTGGCTACTGATAGAGAGTGAACCTAGAAAGAGTGGGAGGGCGATTGAAAACAAAGATTTGAGAGAGAGAGAAGGAAGAAGAGAGTGGGGTTGGTGCGGTTGAGGAGAGAATTGAAGAGGGATACGAGGGAGAGAAAAGGAAGGAGAGGAAAAGAATTAGCCGGCCCAGCAGACGAGAAAGACGTGGGAGATAGCAAGAGGAGAAAAAGAAAGAGGGAGAGAGGAGGATCCAGCCCAGCCTCCCTAGAGGAGGAAAAAAACGTCTCCTTTGGGAAGAGGAGAAATGAAATATAAGAAGAGGGAAAAGAGAGACATGAAAGAGTGGAAGATTAGAGAGAGAGACATGTAGGTGAGAGGGGGATAAGAGGGAAAGAGAAAAGAGAGGAGAGAGAGAGAGAAGGAAGATAAGAGAGAAAGGATAGAGAGAAAGGATTGGGTGGGGTCCACTAGAATTTTAGTCTCGTTAGAACTCTGCTTCAACTTTGTCCTATCCTAGGATTCTTCAAATTTCATCTGATTTCTTTGAAACTTCATCATCCTCATCTGATATAGTTGATTCGATCTAGAGCATGCAAACCTGAGTTGACTGATCTGCAATGCACATGACCCAATTAGCGCAATCTAAACCGTTCATTAACTTTAATAATCATCTAACCACTAAATTTTACAATTCAACGGTTGGATGGCCAATTAAAGCTAAAATGAAATATTTGATGTAAAATCTTAAAATTAAAGGTCTAGATGCTCTAATCAAATACTAAATTAGGGGTATTTTGACCAAAATTGAACACTTAATAATCTCTTAAGTGACTACTTCATTAGATCAATGTTGTCATAATACTTTGACCAATGGAATGATCTTTGTTCTTGAACTTCTTTTCCATGTCATCTTTCAAGTAATTCTAAATGCATCATCATCTCATCATAAATTTAAGTTCTTATAACTCCATAACATTCATACGATTCTCAACTTCAAACTCAAAATGTTCACATCGTTTATTAGTGTAGCTTTTCTATCTACTTCAAGCACTAAATGTTGCTTTCACTACACACTTTGATACCCTACCTTTACTTATTAATAATTCATCAATTTTTTACTATTTCTTCCTATATAAGTAATGTCTCTAGGTTTTTATATCCATCTTTCCAACTGTCATTTCTCAATCAATGGTATAACTTACTTCATGCTTCCTTAACAATTATTGAGTATCACAATCGCTTTCACTATTCATGATTGATTAAGTATAATCCTCCTTTATCTTCCACATTTCATTATTCACAATATAAGATCATTTTCTATTATTTTGTCTACCTCAATTTCTTTGTTTGTCATCACAATTTCCAACTTAAAGTCAAATAATTCCCTTTAGACAAAAGATCAAGGTCAACCAATTCTATAATTAGGTTTATACAAGTACATCTCATATCCTTGTATAAACTAAACCCCATACTTTCAAGGGATTGTCCCAATTTCTATATTAAGATACTCATTGTGTGATCTTACACTACAGTTATATTATCTGAGAATTATACTGCTCTCATGATAATACTCTCACTTAATAAAAAACCAAAGCCTCCTAATTTTCTTAAAATATTCCAACCTTCATGGGCACCATCTATTTTTATGTTTCAGAAGTGTTGCATATTTTAATCCTCTTTATACCTTATATATAGATAACTCCCACTCATTTAAATGTATTTTTATTTTGAATACCGTTCATAAATTGTCAATAATCCCACATTATTTCACATCTTATATCAATAATACCTTTAAATCTTTATGACAAATGCCCAAGTGTCAATTTACTACTTTGAGCAAGATTTACTAAAATCATAAAAGGGTAACTTTCTCTCAACCTCTTGGTCAATGTTTCTTCTTAATTCAAAATAGATAACAAGTCAACCACTATCATATATACTTTCTCATCTCATTTATACTATTTTACCATAATCGTGTTATGTGTTTGAACCTTCCTATTCCAATTAAATGAATTCACATAATATGATTGGTGAGTCCCTATAAGAATTTCTTATTTCAATTAGGGATCTATTGCTACCACAAAACTTTTCTTTATAGGAATAGTACTTTCCATTTCTGAAGTAATACCTGGACTTTCAATCAAAGCTTGCATATCGTCACTATTTCCTTCTTCTTCTTTTTTACTAGCTTTACCACAATTATATCCCTTAGAATAGTATGCTCCATAATATTGACTTCTTTTAACCAAAACTTATGCATAAGCATTTTCAAATGTTTCCCCTGACTCTTCATACATATCTTAGGATGTTGCTTGCAATTATAATCACTAGTCCATAAATTGATAGTTTGTCTTTGATTCATAAGATCTATGATTTCAATTGAAATATTTCTTAATTTAACCAATATAACTTTGTAACCATGTTGGCATAGAACTCTTAATATCATCTTAGAAGTGTCTTTCATTGCAATCAAACTTTGAATTCTAGCTGACTAAAATAGATCATGTAGGTCTCCCATCTTGTATGTAAGATTTATACTAATATAGGGGATCATTTATTTGTCTTTTTCTAACCATAATTATTAATGCATCTTTCCAAATTGTTACATCTCATAGATTCTAGTTTCATCAATTCATTTAATTGTTTATCAAGATTCTTCAATTTTATATGTGTCATAAATGTGAACTTCTTAGGGTAGAACTAATTTCCATCTATTACTTTCACATGAATACCTTTCTCACTAATTGATTTTGATAATTATTTAAAACATTTTATTTATTCCAACATTTCAGATGTCAATCACTTTCAACCTCAGTATTCATTTGATTTATTACTTCAATCTTCTTCAAGTCAGGTATAAGATCTCTTAAACTTGATCTCGATATTTTCTTTCACTAGTACTCCATCACTCTTTCTAAACTGCCATCCAGGTATTCATAAGAACACGTAATGCTTTCAACTTGAAAATAATGGCCTAATTAAGTCAACTGAATCTTTATTGTCATCTTTATACATCCTCGTTCTCATTATTAAGTTTCATATAACTAGTGATTCATTCTTGATCACATTTCTCAAAAGTCAATATTATAATTCATTTATGATTCTAGATCAACTCACTTCATAAAATTTTGATTTAACTCCTTCTAATCATTAAAGATTACATGTTTTATTCACTATTTTATGCTAATCACTTATAATGGCTTTCATTATATGTCACTTCCATCACAATCTTTCTTTATAATCAATCTCTTTATTTGATTCACAAGATGTAATTGATACTATATATTTACTTATACACCAAGGTCAATTATACTTTATAAGCTATATACCATCATACAAAGCAACATAATATTTTTATATACAAATTCTTCACCAAGTCCTTTCACAAATATTTATCTATATACCTATCTGTTTTCCTTCTTAAATTCTTATTTACCTTTCATAAATCATATTGTCCATAATCTAAGTATACCTCTAACAGTACAACTTAAATATCGAGGAGGTTCAAATCTTTTCTCATTGATCACATACTTAGAGTATTTCTTTTTACTAGTTCATGATTATTCATACATTTATAAGATTATAAGGTATAATTGATTATATAGAACTTGAGTCCAAAGAAATTCAACAATTTTATCTGAACAAGAGATGTGTTGCCACATAATGATTATATGATTCTTATAATAGTATACTTGAGTCACAAATTAAAATTTTTCATATTTCTACTTTATATCACTATATGAAACAGCTTGTAAAGTTCCCTCAACTACATTGAGTGAGACATCATAGGCTAAATCCTTCCATCATAAACAATACCAGAGCTTATGCAATCCTAAAGGATTCTCATATTACCTCTTTTTTTCTTCTTTTTTTTAATTATTCATTTTCATTCATATTATACAATATTGATTTTTATTCTTCTATATCAAATACATATTTGTCATATGATAAGTGTTCAATTTTGTATAAACAACACCGAATTAATAGTTGATGTCTTATAAATTATAGTGTTATTTCTAGGATTTTTTTTTGAAATTTCATAACACATGCATTTCTAACCTAATAATTCAAAAGTTTGATATTTGACAAGTTGGGGAGCTAATTCAGAGTAAGTATGTGAATTTTTATAATTTTTTAAGATTAATTAGTGTTTTTACTCTTTTATTGGTGTTGAGAAGATGATCAAATGGCCGAGATCAAGTAAGATAAGATTAGAAGATCAAGATCAAACGAGGACCAAATACCTAAATTCTTTCATTCTAAAGCTAAATCAAGGGTTAAGATAATCTTAAGCAAGAAAATGAAGTCCAAGGAAGAAATGGGAAGATCAAAGCATACTAAAATAGGCACATACAAAAAGCCAAGCAATTCCATCACCTTTGCATGAGAATGGGAACCATGAATGAGGTTTCCTAGTATAACAAGGAAAATTAAAGAAGTTAAGCCATTTAAGAAAGCTACTCAAGCTATTAAAGAGAGCCACCAAGCCACATGAGAGCCATGCTTCATGGAGTCACACTATTGGAGGAAACTTTTGGAGTAATTATCCATTCTAAATAGTGAATTTCAAGGAAATAATTCGAAAGGAATGTGAGTGATAATCAACATAGTAAGATATGCATGCATAGGTGGACCAATAAGGAGAGAAACCAAGTCTAATTTCTTTATCTTTATCTTTATCTTTATCTTTCTTCCTTCTTTTCTCTCTCTTTCCTACTCATCATATCACCTAATTAGAAGGTAGGAGTTCCATGCCACCTTCCTTGAAAGGTGATGCCTCCCCCTTCTAATTCCACCACTCCACCTACTCCACCTACTCCACTTTCTAATTTCATTTCTCCTTCAACTGACTCCCCTTCTTACCTCTTTCCTCCACTTCTTTCCATACCAACATATGATATATCTTAAGGAAAGGAATTCCATCCCTCATTCTAGTCTGGAATACAATGCATTCCTCCTTCTAAGTCTACCTACTCATCCAAATTCCATTCCATATTCCACCCACCTTCCTATTCCATTCATCCATCTTTTTCGCTCTCTTATCTTATCTTTTCTACCTCTTTCCATCTTACCTTCCCACCTTGCTATTAGGGCTTCTATGACTTTACTTAAGGGGAAGATGCACCACCCTAAAAAAAGTGTGCCTCCTACCTAGCACCCTTGCCTCCTTCCTTAAAGTATTCCACTTTCCACTTTCCTATTTCCACTCAACCATTTACTTTCCTACATGGGGCCCTAGTTATAATTGCTATTTTTCTTCCTAGGATAGGATCTTATTAAATTAAAAAGCAAAAGTCTATAAATATCCATGAATTCCATGCCCAATTGAAGTAAGGGAGTTGCTTCTAACTCCTAGAAATCAAGCACTTTTACTTAGAGTTCTTCTTAGGGTTTTGGACTTCAACACTTTGGCTGCTGCTTCATTTTCTTTCACAAGCTTTTCCTTAATTTATTTCTTTATTTTTGCACTTCAATTTTTGTAATAACCCAATTTTTGTAATATTAAAAGCCCATGAAAAGTTCAATTTTGAAGATAAGGGCATTTTGGTCATTTCACTAGTCGCCTTAACTAAACCCAGAAACTTGGTCCTGAAAATGGTACCATTAGATGCGTCTCGGAAAAAGGAATCCAACGAGACCAAAATCACCCAAAACGGAGTCCGTATGAAGAAGTTACGGCCGTTTAAAGATAGGGGTATTTCTGTAATTTAAATTAAAAACGAAAAAGACAGAAAACGCAGGGGGCCGTTTTGATAACGGCACCCCGTCTTCTTCTTCCTCACGATTTCTCCGGAAACCCTAGTTTCCAGAGATTTCTGCCACCGACAATGGCGGCACCGCCATTGGCAAGCACCGCCATGGCAGGGCTATAAAAACCCCATCTTCCCTCTCCAAAAACCCCGTTTTCCGGCGTCTTTTCCAGTCGTTTGAGACTGGGGTTTCCGGCAAAAAACCAGAAACCCATCTCTCTGCAATCTCCGGCGACGGCCAGGCTAAGTCAGGCCGGCCATCCCCGTCTCCCCATTCCCCTCTCCCCTCTTGTTAGGTCGACATTGGGGTTTTTCCCCTTCGTGGGTGGTTCGGACAAACACGAGAAATCCGGCGACACCGGGTTTCGGATGGAAATGGGGTTCCATCACCGGCAATGGGCGTCCCTGTGCTACAGGTAAGCCACTTCTCTTTCCCTTTTCGTTTTGCTTTCCCCAGGCCAAGATCCATGCCGGATCTGGTCCTAGCCCAACCGGTTTTTCCACCCGGAGAAGACGGGTTCCTTTCCAAAACCCGTCGACCAAGGCGCCGTTCCAGGCTGCCCAAACTAGACCTTCGTTCCCCTTTCCTTCCCAGCCCAGATCCACGCCGGATCTGGGTGCTCTTCCGACCGGAAATCACCGGTCCTTGGGGAGGAAAACCAGACGGGTGAAAACCCGTCAAGAGAGAGAGAGAGAGAGAGAGAGAGAGAGAGAGAGAGAGAGAGAGAGAGAGAGCGCCTCCCAGGGGCGCACGAGCGTCCCAGGGGTGCGGACGTCCTCGTGTGCATGGCGCGGTCCAAGGGGCGCCTAGCTTGACACACACATCTGTACCAAGCCCCCTGGGGGCTGTCCTTGCGCACGTGTCGCGTGCGAATAGTTTTCTTGGCTCGATCATGACTCATGGGATGTCCTAGGAGCCAAAGCACGCCGTAGCTACGCCTAAGATGCGTCCACGCAATGCTGTCCAGAGTGCACACCTTAGCACACCATTCGGACGTGCGTACATGACCCAACCTGGTTGCAGTGCAACCAGGGTGCACGCGTATACTAGAAACCGTAGAGCGCGCACTCTAGAACCGTGGCGCGCAGGACCCTAGGCACTACAATTGGGTCGCCCATTAAGGCGCGACCTTGAAAAATCCAATTTCGGAGCCTATATAACTCCGCTTGACAAGCCAAAAGGACCGTTGCGTCCGTAATTTTGACACAGACCCAATTATACAATAAAATGCAGGACATTCTTAGATAAAGATCAACCTAAAAGTCCGAGAGAGTAACCCCTAGAAACTAACAAATCATACAGATCTAACCTTACCATGTGAACCTAGAAATAACGTCTAGCTCTTATGTTTGAACATCATTCAGGACTTTACCAAGGTATTCTCGGACTCGACTGAAGGAGGGACACGAGCTAAGTAACGACAATTGAGGTAGGTGACGACATTTAATGTTTCGTTTTGATTTTAAAACCTTGTATTATCATGGCATTATGATTGATGGTGATTTAAATTATACTGATTATTAATCAATGATTTTATGAGATTTAGAGTTTTGTGCTATGATTACTGTTTGATTTCAATCATATATTGAATGGACTATGATCGATGGTTTCATGAGATTATCTACTTATACACAATTAGAAAATTATCTTTCCTTATTGCATCATTGAAATTGATGAGTTTTTATGAGAAAGAAAAGTAGAGGCTTGGTGGCTGGTCTTTTTAGAGGCTAACTCCAGGATGAGGAGCGTGCCTTGGGGATTGCGAGCCACGAGTGCTCTTGGTTTTGACATACATGATTTTCCTATTTTGAGTTTTATGACGGGTGCTCTCACCGGTGGGCGTCATGCTAGGAGGGAGAGGGCCGCCACCCACCCTCCGAGATTTGTGATGTGATATGATTTTGATATGATAGACACCTGCCCGTAGATGGCATTCGGTAGGGGTTTGGTAACATGGATAGTCCACACTACCGGTCTGGGCCTTTCCATGGGGACAGACGCTAAGTCTCCCGTTATGGTGTCGACGGAGAGCGACGATGGTTGAGACCCATGGAGGGTTGCCACTGCGGCATGACGACCTATATTCTTATTTGGTATGCTTGCATGATGAGCATGAAGATGTGATGGTATGCCTAGGTGTGACGACACTCAGAGGTTTGATATGAGTACTCATGATGCGTGATACGAGTGTATGGGACACTCGTGGGACCCATATACCTTAGGGTGCCTTGTTGTTATTGTATGCTCATTTACATGAGATTATATCATGTTTTAAATCCATGAGATGCATGTTTTATCGTATATGATGTTTTGAGATTTTATTAGCATTGCTTAAAATAATTATATTCTGTAAAAATTACTTTACTCCTTTGTATCAATATAATTATTCGATTTTGTTCCATTGATATACATTAAATGTCTATGTACCTACCAAGCCTTGCTTGCTGAGGCATTGCTTTTGTTGCAATGCCTCAGATATTAAAGAAAGACAGGACACATGAGGAGTTAGAAGAATAGTGATCGAGAAGTCTCATTTAGAGGTATGTTCTAATTTCACATGAATTTGTGTATGTATATATGTTATTGGACTTGATTATACCGTTATGGGAATGTGGCTGATGACTGGATGATCCTGGAATAGCAAATCTATTTTAAACATGTTTACTTGGAAAATAAAATCTTGTTTTGTGTCAATGGCTGACCTCGGGATTTTTCTGAAAATGAAATTCGATTTAAATTATTTTTCACTGTTTTAGGTTTTTGAAAAAAAATTGGGGCCCCACCTTTCGAAAAGATTTAAATATATTGAGTTGAAAAACCCCGGGTCGTCACAGTTGGTATCAGAGCAGGTTCATCCACTCACAGCCAATCCCAAAAGTCCATGTGAAAGATGACAGTCCAAGGTGAGAATTAGAACTAGTAAGAGCTAAATGAGTAAATCAATTAGTAAATTACGAAACTAGAATAAACACCATTTAATGATGCTAGGAGTTGAACTAGTAAGTGGAAGGATAGAGTGAAAATCATATATAGAGTTGAATCATATCATTAATAGACAATGATTCAAGTGGGAGACATGAATAGTCATGGAAAAAGAAAAACGATCAACTAGAGGAAAAGTAAATTCTTATGAGAATAATGAAGCTCCTAAGGGTAAGAAATCGCTACATGGCATGCGTGAGTTAGTGTCTCTAGCTGAGAATATTCATGTTAATAGATGATTGCTAATGGAGAAACCGTACTGTGAATATAACATCTAATGTGAGAACAGTAGGTATGACGCTTTAGAGGGTACAATGGTTAATGGTGAGTAAAGATTCAGAATAAAGATTGTGAATCAGTTCTCTGGGTGAAAACTTTACTATATGATAGAAGATATGTGTATATAAATTACTTTTAAGAAATCAAGTTATAACTTGGACTATGCTTATAAATTTTGAAAAGTATAAAGGCTAGTATAACTGCAATTGAGCAAGATCAGTGATGGTTACAACAAATGAGAACTTGAGAATTTTAAGGAAGTATTATATTCATCTAAACGTGAAGTGGATTTAGTTGAGGAATAAATTATAGTATAAATAGAAGTAGTAGAGATGACTAGAACACGAATAATATCAAATCACAAAGAGGCACACCATCAATAAATAAGTGAAACACAACTTGGTTTAACAAATAATTAGATAGAGGATAGTGCAACCCTTGTCCAAAAATCTAGTCTAAGACGACTTAAGGATTAAGGTGCAAACAGGGAAACTCATATATGGATTAGATTATGATGAGAATGATGAATGAAGATGTTAGTAAACTTATTAGTAGATAGTTCTGACCTGTAATAGATTGATCTCATCAAAGGTGAGAAAATGGAAGAACCCAGATGGCTATCTGACCTGTAATATGAGGGATATAACATGTGTATCATAGGGGATGTAAAAGGCAGACTTTGAGAAGAGTGACAAAGAATTTGAACACAAGAGAGTCATTAGAAGATTTTGATGATAGTCTAATAGGGATAAGAATACAAGATGATACTAGGAGATAACTGTAACTCGTACTAGATCACAATGGTATGGATCCTGAAGGACTTAGAGCAATTTTGGATAACTTAATTGGAGTATTATGAAGAGTAAAGTGTTATCTAATAATGATAATTTGAGTAGAAGTATAGCATGACCAAAAGATCAATGACATTATTAAGACATTGTATGAATTTTCTTGAGGCTATAGGCAATTAAGGATTTCGATGATATTAGAAAACTTCAACATTTCCTGGAAGTATTAAGTTTCTCCTGTCTGACAAGAAGATCGAGTATATGCAATCACTCAAATGGAGACATTGATTTTGACCAATTAAAAAAAAAAAAAAAAAAAAAAAAAAGAAGAAGAAGAGAGAGAACGAGATAGAGATACAACTATAAGTAATGGGTGAATAGAAAAAGGTCATGACTTTATTGAGGAAAGAATAGATCCATACAAATCTTTCATCTTGAATCATCTGGGAAGATAAACCAATCAAATTCGAAGGAATAATAATAGTTGAGTTGGTGATGATTTTAGTGTAATAGAGATAAAGCATATGGGATTTAAGACTTTGAGTAGAGTATCAAAATTACGGACATTATGTGCAAGAAATTTTCGAAGAAGAAGGGTGACCAGCTAGAGATGAAAGTAGTTTGATGTCTATATCAATTGTTGCAAGTAGAATCTTATCGGGTCCATTAGCTTCTGAGAAACACCAGTGGATGTAATCCATAAAAGGGAAAGTTGATGATATCCTACTTTGCAGCTATCTGCTTAACTAAAGTTCTATTGAAAAAGGAAACAAGATAGGACAACGACTAGTCCATTTTGTTTTTCAAAGAACTCGGGTGTGATCAAGGATCAATATGATGTTTTAGAAGGAGATGTGGATGATGAAGAGATCATTAGACGGAAGACGAGGAAAAAAAAAAAAGAAAAAAAAGAAAAGAAAAAGAGATTATCCTATGATATTCGAAATGAAATAGGAGAAGTAAGATAATATGATCTTGAAAAAAGTAATTTATACATGAATAAAGAAGCATGATCCTACAAGGAGATTATCCTATACACAATGAGAAAAGTATAAGCATCTGAGGATTTTGAGATAAATGCATTACAGCTAGAGACCGGTATTGTTAAACTGGCACGTATGAGAGTAAGCATCAGAGTACGCAGCGAAAACGGCCCTTATAGGTGAGGCCTTATAGGAGGAACAATAAAAATGAGAAATTGAGGATGACCCTAGACTTGATTCCTAAGGGGGAAGGCATTCACCAAGAAACCATCTAAGAGACAAATACCTGGAAGATAATAAGTTATGGAATTTCGAGGACAAAATTCTTTTAAGGGGGTAATAATGTAATAACCCAATTTTTGTAATATTAAAAGCCCATGAAAAGTTCAATTTTGAAGATAAGGGCATTTTGGTCATTTCACTAGTCGCCTTAACTAAACCCAGAAACTTGGTCCTGAAAATGGTACCATTAGATGCGTCTCGGAAAAAGGAATCCAACGAGACCAAAATCACCCAAAACGGAGTCCGTATGAAGAAGTTACGGCCGTTTAAAGATAGGGGTATTTCTGTAATTTAAATTAAAAACGAAAAAGACAGAAAACGCAGGGGGCCGTTTTGATAACGGCACCCCGTCTTCTTCTTCCTCACGATTTCTCCGGAAACCCTAGTTTCCAGAGATTTCTGCCACCGACAATGGCGGCACCGCCATTGGCAAGCACCGCCATGGCAGGGCTATAAAAACCCCATCTTCCCTCTCCAAAAACCCCGTTTTCCGGCGTCTTTTCCAGTCGTTTGAGACTGGGGTTTCCGGCAAAAAACCAGAAACCCATCTCTCTGCAATCTCTGGCGACGGCCAGGCTAAGTCAGGCCGGCCATCCCCGTCTCCCCATTCCCCTCTCCCCTCTTGTTCCGGTCTGACATTGGGGTTTTTTCCCCTTCGTGGGTGGTTCGGACAAACACAGAAATCCGGCGACACTGGGTTTCAGACGGAAATGGGGTTCCATCACCGACAATGGGCGTCCCCAGGCTACAGGTAAGCCACTTCTCTTTCCCTTTTCGTTTTGCTTTCCCCAGGCCAAGATCCATGCCGGATCTGGTCCTAGCCCAACCGGTTTTTCCACCCGGAGAAGACGGGTTCCTTTCCAAAACCCGTCGACCAGGGCGCCGTTCCAGGCTGCCCAAACTAGACCTTCGTTCCCCTTTCCTTCCCAGCCCAGATCCACGCCGGATCTGGGTGCTCTTCCGACCGGAAATCACCAGTCCTTGGGGAGGAAAACCAGACGGGTGAAAACCCGTCAAGAGAGAGAGAGAGAGAGAGAGAGAGAGAGAGAGAGAGAGCGCCTCCCAGGGGCGCACGAGCGTCCCAGGGGTGCGGACGTCCTCGTGTGCATGGCGCGGTCCAAGGGGCGCCTAGCTTGACACACACATCTGTACCAAGCCCCCTGGGGGCTGTCCTTGCGCACGTGTCGCGTGCGAATAGTTTTCTTGGCTCGATCATGACTCATGGGATGTCCTAGGAGCCAAAGCACGCCGTAGCTACGCCTAAGATGCGTCCACGCAATGCTGTCCAGAGTGCACACCTTAGCACACCATTCGGACGTGCGTACATGACCCAACCTGGTTGCAGTGCAACCAGGGTGCACGCGTATACTAGAAACCGTAGAGCGCGCACTCTAGAACCGTGGCGCGCAGGACCCTAGGCACTACAATTGGGTCGCCCATTAAGGCGCGACCTTGAAAAATCCAATTTCGGAGCCTATATAACTCCGCTTGACAAGCCAAAAGGACCGTTGCGTCCGTAATTTTGACACAGACCCAATTATACAATAAAATGCAGGACATTCTTAGATAAAGATCAACCTAAAAATATCAGAGAGTAACCCCTAGAAACTAACAAATCATACAGATCTAACCTTACCATGTGAACCTAGAAATAACGTCTAGCTCTTATGTTTGAACATCATTCAGGACTTTACCAAGGTATTCTCGGACTCGGCTGAAGGAGGGACACGAGCTAAGTAACGACAATTGAGGTAGGTGACGACATTTAATGTTTCGTTTTGATTTTAAAACCTTGTATTATCATGGCATTATGATTGATGGTGATTTAAATTATACTGATTATTAATCAATGATTTTATGAGATTTAGAGTTTTGTGCTATGATTGTTGTTTGATTTCAATCATATATTGAATGGACTATGATCGATGGTTTCATGAGATTATCTACTTATACACAATTAGAAAATTATCTTTCCTTATTGCATCATTGAAATTGATGAGTTTTTATGAGAAAGAAAAGTAGAGGCTTGGTGGCTGGTCTTTTTAGAGGCTAAGTGAAGGATGAGGAGCGTGCCTTGGGGATTGCGAGCCACGAGTGCTCTTGGTTTTGACATACATGATTTTCCTATTTTGAGTTTTATGACGGGTGCTCTCACTCGGTGGGCGTCATGCTAGGAGGGAGAGGGCCGGCCACCCACCCTCCGAGATTTGTGATGTGATATGATTTTGATATGATAGACACCTGCCCGTAGATGGCATTCGGTAGGGGTTTGGTAACATGGATAGTCCACACTACCGGTCTGGGCCTTTCCATGGGGACAGACGCTAAGTCTCCCGTTATGGTGTCGACGGGGAGCGGCAGTGGTTGAGACCCATGGAGGGTTGCCACTGCGGCATGACGATCCATACTCTTATTTGGTATGCTTGCATGATGAGCATGAAGATGTGATGGTATGCATGGGTGTGACGACACTCAGAGGTTTGATATGAGTACTCATGATCTGTGATACGAGTGTATGGGACACTCGTGGGACCCATATACCTTAGGGTGCCTTGTTGTTATTGTATGCTCATTTACATGAGATTATATCATGTTTTAAATCCATGAGATGCATGTTTTATCGTATATGATGTTTTGAGATTTTATTAGCATTGCTTAAAATAATTATATTCTGTAAAAATTACTTTACTCACTGTATCAATACAATTATTCGATTTTGTTCCATTGATATACATTAAATGTCTATGTACCTACCAAGCCTTGCTTGCTGAGGCATTGCTTTTGTTGCAATGCCTCAGATATTAAAGAAAGACAGGACACATGAGGAGTTAGAAGAATAGTGATCGAGAAGTCTCATTTAGAGGTATGTTCTAATTTCACATGGTCTGTGTATGTATATATGTTATTGGACTTGATTATACCGTTATGGGAATGTGGCTGATGACTGGATGATCCTGGAATAGCAAATCTATTTTAAACATGTTTACTTGGAAAATAAAATCTTGTTTTGTGTCAATGGCTGACCTCGGGATTTTTCTGAAAATGAAATTCGATTTAAATTATTTTTCACTGTTTTAGGTTTTTGAAAAAAAATTGGGGCCCCACCTTTCGAAAAGATTTAAATATATTGAGTTGAAAAACCCCGGGTCGTCACAGTTGTAAAGCCTTGGCGGATGAGGGCGGGCCAAGAGGGCTGACAGGCTTCTAGGCAAGGTGAAAGACTGAGAGTTAGTCCCACATCGCTAGGGGGAAAGTTACTGGGCTCTTGATAAGAGTGATGAGGACTTTCCTTGGAACGAGGCCTTTTCCCTGGGCAACTGGGGAAGAACAAAACCGTGCAGGGTGTATGGGCACTCTGGCACGGACAATATCGTTGCAGGGTGTGGGCCCTCGGGCTGTTACAAGTGGTATCAAAGCCAGACCCCGACCCGGTGTGGGTGGCTAGCCGCACGTGGGCGCTCGTGTGTGGTAAGACACGCAGGGACGCGTGTCCCCTAAGGGGGAGAGGTTGTAAAGCCTTGGCGGATGAGGGCGGGCCAAGAGGGCTGACAGGCTTCTAGGCAAGGTGAAAGACTGAGAGTTAGTCCCACATCGCTAGGGGGAAAGTTACTGGGCTCTTGATAAGAGTGATGAGGACTTTCCTTGGAACGAGGCCTTTTCCCTGGGCAACTGGGGAAGAACAAAACCGTGCAGGGTGTATGGGCACTCTGGCACGGACAATATCGTTGCAGGGTGTGGGCCCTCGGGCTGTTACAATTTTAGGTTGGACATTGCTTTAATTCCCTACTTTCATTGCTTGTGTATTGCTTTCTTTGTTGTTCAAGTTTCCTATACATAGTTCCTCTTTGTTCTTCTTTCACTCTTACTTCCACTTCTCTCATTTTTCTTGTTAGTTCTTCATGATTTAATTTAATTTTTCTTTGATAGTGACATCAAAGAGAAACAGTAGCTTGAATCTCTTTTGTTTCCCTTTTAGTGTTCTCATGTTCCTTGCTTTGATCACCTTGTTTTTCCCTTGTCTATTTGCTTGTTCTTTGCTTCTTTCCTACATCTTTCTCTTTGATTTTATCTCTTAAATTCACATGCATGATACCTGAGTTTAGATTGGAGTCATTAGAATATGTTTGATATTTGATTTGAAGTTGAGATCTTGCTTAAGAAAAGTGTACAATTTTTAGCTTTGCTCGCTATGTTCACACCACTTTTTGATGTAATTTCAAGTCAATGAATGAACTTATTTCAAGAGCATTGTTACTGTTTAGTTCCATTAGTAAATTACTTCAATTCCTTAGTGTTATATTCCATGAAAAGTGCTTGCTAAGTTGCTTTCCATGCTTTACTTGATTTGAGTTTCTTATACACCATGTTGCTGGAATTTTTCATCTCATGTTACATATGTAATATCCAGCAGTCCATACACTTTATTTGCTGGAAATCTTAGGATCTCATTTACCTTTTTAGTTAGTATAGTGAGTACTTTGATTTGTTTATATGGTAGTTACCTTTTATTTCAAAATTTCTGGCCATCTTTCACTCCATGAACCATGCACGCACTTTCACGGTCATGTGCATGGTGATTAAAGTTCATGTATAAATTATTGGTTGATTCTTTACTTAGTTTAAGTTTTGATTGAAGTAGCTACTTGTTTTGCATCTTAGGTTAGCTCAGAAAGTTTCTAATTTAGTTTTAGAGAGTTTTAGGTTTAGGAAAGTGTTAGTTTAAGAAAGTTTCATTTTTAGCAAGTTTACTTAGTTTAAGATTCATTAATTCTTGTTTTGCATTGTTTCTTTTGTAGAATGCATGTTACTTAGGAAAAGTTTCTAATTTCATTGAATATCTTTTTTTTTTTAGAGAATTTACTTTAGTAGTAGTTTCTAACTTGATGCATGTTTCCAATTCCATGTTTTCTAAATTCCTAACTTAAACAAAAACCCTCTTTCTTTAGCTAAGATAAGCAACTTAAATAAGATCCAATCAAATGAAAATTCCATGGGATTCCTCTTAGGATTGACCTCTCTCATGTACAATTACTACTTTGATTTGTGTGCTTGTGAGTAATTTTAAAGCTACACCAAATTTTTGGCATCATTGTTCAGGAATCACAATAGATTTGTTTATCTCTAGTTGTAGCTTTAGGTTACATTAAATTAGGGCTTTCATGTCATTCTTGTATATTTTTCTAATTCTTCACAACTTGACATATTTCTATGTTTTGTACAGTGGAAATTTGGCAAGAGGAGAGGTGGGCGATCTTGTCGGCCAAATCTTCATCAACTTAATTAGGATTTCCTTGGTTTCCTAGATTAGGTTTTTGAGTGACCTTGTTGTGAGGTCCCATTGTAATTTGCCATTCTTTATTTCATTTCAAATGTGTTATAATAATACAAGGCCCACACTTGATCTTCATTAGAAACCTCATTGTGAGTTTTTCTCACTCTCTTTTATTTTATAATTACATTTAGTGTAATTTGCATATTGGTTGGTGTTTGTGTTTTCTGTCAGTGCACAGGCTATTGTAGCATACTTTGTGCAAGTACAAGCCGATCCCATGAGGACACAACTAAAAAAGAATGGAGTTTAAATAAAATTTAATTTTCCACAAATTAAAAAATTTATAGGAATTGAATATAATGACCTAAAAGCTTAGATCTATTGAATTAGTGAAAAATACAAAAATTTGAATTAAAAAGATAGAAAATTAAACAAAATATCAATTAAAATACACTTCCCTAGCTTCATCATAGCAAAATTCTTCAATTCTTTACACATCGAAGTCTCTCATCCTTTATTAATCCATCCCTTAGGTCTCTAATTAAATATTCAATGGCTAGATTATGTAGATATTTCAAAAATCTAATGATTTGGACTAAGAAAAGAATTAGGGATTTGTGCAACTTAAATTAAAATTTTTTAATATCACCCATAACATTCTTTGATGTGTCATTGTTAAGTGTTTAATTTTGGTCAAAATTCTCCTAATTTAGCATTCAATTAGATCATCTAACCATTCAATTTTACAAAACTTAGCTTGATTTTGAATATAAATCCAATTGACCATCCAAACCTTAATTTGTCAAAATCAACCGTCAGATGATCATTAGAGCTCATTAGATGACTAATGTACGGTTCAGATGAGTCTAATTTAGTCTATTCTTTTGCAGATCAACCAAAGGATGCACGGACGGCTGTGATTAAAAGATAACGGTGCAGATCATCTTAAAGGGCAATGGATGGACCAGATCACCCATGAAGATGGATGTGATAGTTCCTAGAAGACAATGGAGCTAACTTTAGAATCATGGAGAAAAAGGAAACCCTTTCCCCCACTTCTTTCTTTCCTTTTCCTTTTTCCTCTTTCCTTCCTTTTCTCTTTCGCTTTTCTTTCTTTTTCCTTCCTTTTCTCTTTTCTTTCTTTTTCCTTCTTTCCTTTTTCTTTTTCCCTTCCTCATTCTCACATACCCACTTTCCTTATTGCCTTCTTTCCCAACCGTACCCAACTCTCTCTTCTTTCTTCTCCTTCTCTCAACATCTCTCTCACTTACCCAATTCTTCTCCTCTCTTTCCCAACCGTACCCAACTCTCCCCTACTTCCCATTCTCTACTCTCTCTCAAGGCTCTCCTCTAAACTCCCTTCTCATCTTTCTCTTCTCCTTCTCCTTCTCCTTCTCCATTCTCCCTTGTTCTCTCTTCTCTACCGCACCGCACCACCCCACCCCATTACGCACCCATCTTCCAGCACTCTAGCCTAGACCTCTTTCCATTTGCTCATTGTGCCACTGCACAGACCCGACATCTCCTTGTACTGTCATCTTCTTCCTACCCCAACCCGATCTCCATCCTTTACCCAGTCCCACTTTTGTTTCCCTCTATTCACTCATCAACATCCACTGTCAGGCCCCCTCTCTAGTCGCCACTCACTCTCCACATCAACTTCCACAATTGCCCCTACTTCCATCTTTTCTCTATTTATTTCTGCCAATCAGTAGTGTCGTCTGTCATTGTCATTTGCAACTGAGCCAGACAGCACTGGTAAGTCTAGGCGCGCACAAACCAAACTCCATCTCTCCCCCATGCTACGCCTCTCTCTCTCTCTCTCTCTCTCTCTCTCTCTCTCTCTCTCTCTCTCTCTCTCTCTCTCTCTCTCTCTCTCTCTCTCTCTCTCTCATTCCTTTGTCACGGCCGGATCAACGGCTTCGCAACCATTACAAGTACGATCTGCTCCATTTTCCCGACCTCCAACAGCCTCCATCGTCATATGTATTCACCGGCTAGCCCAATCTCTATTGCCCAGGCTACCCAACTTCTCTCCCAAGCACACCTGAAGCCCGACCCCACGATCCGGCGTCGTCTTCACCACTGACCCAGGCAAGGAGATTAGAAACCCAAGTCGGGTTTCCCTCTTTTTCTTCTTTCCTCCTTCCTCCTCTTCTTCCTTCTCTTCCCGCTCTTCCTCCTTCTTCCCCATCTCCCTTCTTCATTGGGTTTCCTAGTTTTTGCTTAAAAACCAGATTTTCACAAAATTCCAAGTTTGCCCTCTCTCTTTAAACGAAATTACTAATCTGTTCTTTTTTGGTAATTCCATCTGTGTCCCCAGTTTAATTCCATCTGTGTCCTAGTTTATCCCGGTTTTGTTTTATCCATCTTTTTCTTATCCAGGAACAGACAAATTCCAGACAGATCAATTAAGGCCAAACCCATCAACGGTTTTGCCTTAATCAAAACCAAATCTTCAATTTCTCCTTCGTTTCTTAACGGAATTCAAATTAATTTTACAGAGTCATTCTTAGGACATCTCTAGACATAACCAATGCTTCTGATCTTAGATCTAAAATTCAGAAATCAATCTGAGCCGTTCAAATCTTGAAATCACAATTTAGCCCAGATCTTGACCATTTTGAAGAATTTGTCAAATTCGACCGGTGGATCACTAATCAAGAACGGGTTGAAGATATCTGTAAAGGAGGTTCAGCTTTTAGAAGACCAGAAGTAAATATTTTGATATAGATTGATATAGGGAAGTAGTTTTTTTCATTATTTGATTTGATTTGTTTTATTTTAGAACTGAAAATTCTGTATTTTTGAGAAGTTTATTAGATCTGAACATTGATTCTCAATTTAATAATTCTAGTAATTTTGAGTGATTTCTTTTTAATTTTACATAATTAAATTTTATTGAAACTCCATCATTTTAAATCAAGTCCTCGTGGGATCGACTCGTACTTGCATATGCTACACTACAATAGACCGTGCACTTGCGGTAAAACAATCAACAATCATGCATAAGATCCTGTTCATGAATTTTCTTATTTTTTTCAAATTAAAATACCAGAGCAACACTTCTTACTAAATTTGTAAGTGAGAGATTGTTACTAAAAAAGCAGTGGATAATTGAGACAGTTATGAGCGGTCACGCTAGTGTGACTTTAGCTAAGCAATTTTCTTTTCCATATTCACAATCCACAATTAGTCCAATCTCTGTTTATAATCTACAAACAGTTAGAATATATGGAGATTTTACTAACTTTGGCTACTGATTTCATCTACTTTGTGATTGAATTTTCCAATGAAACTTAGTACCTAGAATAATTTAATATTAATAAATTCAATTGTGTGGTTAGATTTTAAATCAAGATAAAAGAAATCAAGATATTTAATCATAAACATAACATGTTCACCAACCTACACAACAGTACTTTTCAAGATTATTCATAAAATTATAAACAAATCCAACCATTAAATTTCAAAAAAATTTATATGAACCCTTTATAACTCAAATGAAAATATAAAAAAAGGATTAGATCATTTAAAAAGTAATCAAATGACCTAAACTAAAGGTGCAAAACTTTAAGTAACTTGTTGTGCATGCAAACAATAGCAAGTAGCTAACTTCAATCAATTCATATTACAATATTTTAAATGAAAATTGAAAATAAAATACCTGGGCCTTCTTCTCCTTAATGCCTTCTATCTAAAGAAGAAAATCTCAGAGATTTTTATGAAGTATCATAGTAGGAATCGACGTACAAAGTACCCCTATTCACCAGCCTATGCATGCACTTTTCATCTTCTTCAACCTCCGTTTTTCTTTGAATTTTCATGCTTTTTTAACTCCATCTTTGATCTAATATTTATAGCTGAGGGGAAGTCGGTTTGAATTTAATTTTTAGTAATTTTGTTCTCCATTCTCTCTCCTTTTCTCCAAAGAATTCTAAATCAACTAAATTTCCTAATTTTTAATTTAGTTTCCTATTAGGAAACTATTTTCTCTATCTTCATCCTTTCACTTTTCATCATTAAACATAAAATCCTTTAGCATTCTCAATTATCTTGTGCTCATGATTTGGATTTAATGCTTGAAGATTAAACTGAGTCCTTGCTTCTTGATTTTGATCTAGATAATCAAGATTAATCTAAGCCATCCATTTTAATCTAAGATGTTGATAAGCTTGATCTAACTACATGGATCTTGATCCACCACTTACAAATAAATAAAATAACCTAATTAGTATTATACAACATTTGATTTTACATGTGCTTACCTCGAATCATCATTTAACCTTGAAAATTTACCAAATTAAGGTTAGATTATAAAATTTTCAAATGATATATTATTCATATAAATTTCTAAATAATATCTTAAAATATATCAAAATTCATGCTAAATGAGGGTAATTTAGACAATAATGTGCTCTTATGAGTTGGTAGTATAACTCATATATATTAAGGTCATTGATTATACTTGTTGCATTTTATTTAGGTTGTTACATCAGATTGAACCTATTTAACGAAGTTTACTTTGTTTGATAACATATAGGTAGGCATTAATTTCCTTTCCTTGCATTGCATTGCACATGCTTTGATAAGTGTCCAATTTTGTATAAAAAGTACCCAATTAGTAGCCCATGCGTTATAAAATATAGCGTTATTTCTAGGATTTTTTTGAAAATAATAACACATGCATTTTTTACCCAATAATTTAAAAGTTTGATATTTTTGCAAGTTGAAGAGCTAATCCAAAATAAATATGCAAATGCTCAGAATTTTTAAGGACTTAATGAGGGTTTTCATATTTTGAAAGTGTTGAGAAGGTGATCCAAAGACTAAGATTGATCGAGATGAGAATTGAAGATCAACATAAAAAGATCAAACCAAAACCCAAATGACATCATCCAAATTGTGATCAAGGTTCAAAGACTATCCTAGGGCAAGCAAAAGAAGGCCATGGGAAGCATTAAAGGTGATTAAAATGATCCATTCCAGCAAGCCATTCATTACCATCACTTTGCATGAGAATTGGAGCTATTCATGAGGTTTCCTAGTCTATATTGGAAACTTAAGTAAGCCATGCCATCCAAGTTTTCAAGTCAAGGGAAGCCACCAAGGAATGAGCCATAAAGCTACATGGAGTGATACTACTAGAAGACTAATTCAAGCAATTATTACATGCCAAAAGTGTGATTTTTAAGGGATAATTATAAGGTTTTGAGTGATGTTTTGAAAGGTAAGATGATTATGCATAGGTGGACCAGTCAAGAGAGAATTCCCACTTTCCACTTTCCACTTTCCATCCTCTCCTCTACCAAATTAGGTTTTCAACTTTTTTGGTTTAAGGAGGGGGCACCTTCCTATAAAAGTAATGCCTCCCCTTGCTTAGTTGGCAATTTAAGTGGTTTCCTAATTAGGAAATGCCCAGATCAACTTCAAGTCAAAGTAAATAAAAAACCCTAGACCTTTCCCAATCTTTCCTACCATTGCCCTTTCTATTTTTCTCACTTTTCAACAACCAAAATACCACATATTAGAAGGGAAGAACCTACATGCCACCTTCCTAAGAAGAGGATGCCTCACCTCTTTCTAAATACACGGTCACCGGCCATGATGTCTTCTTATGACCTTACTTGTTTACCTAACTCTCCACCTAACTTTTCCTTATTGAAACCTAGTAGATCCACTTTCCCTTGTTAGAATAAGCTCCATCCACTTGAAAACCCAAACATCTATAAATCCCCCAGTAGTGCTTGGGATCTTTTAGAGCTTTGGAATTCTTTTGGGCTATTATTTATTTGGATTCCTATGTAGTTTCTTTTTCTTTTGCACTTCAATTCGAGGTTAGTACTTTGCTTTCAATTCCTTCTTTTCCTTGCTTAGTTGTTCTTGATTTGTTTCTTTAGTTCTAAACCAGAGAGCTTCCTTTTTTTCCCCTTGAATCTTTGCTCCCATCTTCTTAATTTCTCTTGCTTATTCATCAATGATCTAGGTTAATTCTTCTCTGGTATGACAACTAAGAAAGGAAGTAGCTTGAATCCTTAAATCACATTTTCTTGCTTGAATTTGGAACTAGTTCTAAGCGTTTTTTGCCTTAACTAGCCCCATCATTCCATCCATCTTTCTCTTGAATTTTCTCATGGATTTTACTTATATGTTTATCTCAGTTTAGTTTGAGACACTTGAGTGTTGGAAGTTTGATTTGAATTAAGTTTCAAGTGTGGGGGGAAGAGTGCATATTTTTCATGTTCTAATTTATGTGTAATGAGCATTATATTTGATGTACTTTGGCATTCAATTAATTTAGTTCTTTAGGATTACTGTTTATGCTTATTTTAGTAGTGAAGTACTTTAGATCTTAAGTGTTATCTAACATAACAAGTGCTAGTTCAATTGCTTTCCATGTTTGGTTTGGTTTGAAGTTCTTAAGTGCTTGAAATTTGGAATTTTTCCATTCAACCTTCATGCATAATTTCCCTCAGTCTTTACACCTTATTTGTTTGATTCCTTAGGAACCTATTTAGCATTTTAGGTTGTATATGAAGATTATATTAACTGTTAGTTAGTCTATGATTTAGTAGTTATAGCCATCTTTGACCCCATGAACCATGCACGCCATCTCATGGATCATGTGCATGGTACTAGGGTGAAGCTTGTTATTATTGCTTTGTTTAATTCGTTAATCTTAGTCTAGTAGTAGTTAATTTATTGTTTACATCTTAGCTTACTTTTAGGAAGTTTCCTAATTGAGTTTTGGAAAGTTCCATCTTTAGAAAGTTTTAGGATTTGGAAGGGTTAAATTTAGAAAGTTTACTTAAGTGTAGTTTCTACTTACATGCATGTTTCTAAATTCTTGTTAAATCTAGTGAGATTTTATTGGTTTCTTGTTTTTGCATGTTATTTTAGTCTTAGAAAGTTTTATTATTACCTAGTTTTTAATTCTAGCTTAGGAAAGTGTTAATTTAGTAAAGTTTCCTTTTTAGTAAGTTTCCTTAAGTTAAGCTACTTAGTTTTATTCATTCTGGTTTTACATTAGTTTCCTTTTATTGAATGCATTTTAGTTTCTAACTCCATTACATGGCTTTAATTTTAGAAAGTTTCTTTTAATTGTAGTTTCTAATTTTATGCATATCTTTTATCTTTTGTTATTTACTTTCCTAGTTTAAATTCAAATCTAATTCAATCTCTCTCTTTGGCTGAAGTTAAGCATTTTAAATAAGATCTATCCAACATAAAAATTTGTGGGATTTCTCATGGGATCAATATCTCTTGGGTGCAAATGCTACTTTGATTTGTGTGCTTGCAAGTAATTTTAAAGCTGCACCAAGTTTTTGATACCGTTGTTGGGGAATCTCAACAGATTTATAGTTGGATCTTATTTAGATTATTTATCTTTAATTGTAGTTTTAAATTGCATTAGATTAGGATTATTACATCATTCTTTCATAATTTGATAAATCCTCAAAATTTAACATATCTTGTTTTGTGCAAGGGAAATTAGGCCAAAGCTTTATCAACTTAATGAGGATTTCCTTGCTTTCCTAGATTAGGTTTTTGAGTGAACCTATATTGAGGCCCCATTATAATTTGCAATTTCTTTATTCACTTTTACATGGGTTATATTAATACAAGGTAAGTGTGGGGTATGGTGGCTAAAACTTGATCTTCATCAGAAGCCTTACTGTAAGCCTTCTTCAATCTCTTATATTTTCCTAATATAGTTGCATTTACTATACTTTGCATATTAGGTGGCAGTGTAATTCATATAGATTATAGTCATTCATTATAATTGTTGCATCTTATTTAGGGTTGTTGCATTAGTTGTACACCAATCTAACCCTTGGTTAGATAGCATGTAGGAGGCATTAGTTTATTTTCCTTATACTTGCATTACACATTTATTGCGTTATGATGGATGGAACATATTGATAGTAAGGGCCCACAACCCTCATTAGATAAGGACTGGATTTCATAACCAAATCCTTGGCCCACCTAGGTAATCAAATTGATCATTGTATGTTCATGATCCCAGCCATTAATCTCAATCTAAAATTAAGTAGGAAGAGACTTAGGGTATCTTGCTCATAGGACCCTTTTTAAAAGAGGTGATCTATTGTCACTCCACTGGGTCTTGAACTTTGTGGTTATAGTAGGTATCAAAATCCAAGTGATTTTTCCATGCATTTTTTTATGGTTGTTGAGATCTAAATGCCTCCTACCATGAGAATTGTATTAACCACCTTGGGCAAGACCTAATTAGTAAGCAATAGTCAAGTCTAGATTGAAGGAGGAACTGCCTAGCTTTAGGTTAAAAGCTACAACTCACAAATTAACAAAGATCACAAAATCATTTCATTAGCATTAGGGATTGTTTGGACTATGCATCATTTAAAGTTAGGTGGAATGATTTAGATAGGTTTTCACTTTAGTGCATACACGGTCGTTGATCTCAAAATAGTGGGCTAGTACTATTTGATCCTGATATTGAATGTACCCGTAGGCTAGGAGTAAGAAATCCAATTCCTAACACCATGGTAAAACCACCAGTAGAAGTTTAGCACAAGGTTATTACAAATTTCTTTATGCCACTTCAATTAAATACTCCATCATTTATCACCTTATCATCCAGCAATGTAGACCACTTTGAACTTAAAGCTAGAGTCACTCAATTACTCCCCACATTCTATGGTCGAGAAAGAGGATCCATACCTACATATTAAGGAATTCCTTGATATTTGCATTACATTTAAATTTTGAAATGTCTTAGATGATTCTATTAAGCATAAGTTGTTCCCTTTCTCATTAAAAGATAAGGCCAAATCATGGTTAAATTCTTTAAAGATTGGTTCCATTGTCACATGGGACTAGTTATCTAAAAAGTTCCTAAACAATTTCTTCCCTATCTATAAGATTAATGCCCTTCATAGGGAGATCATCAATTTTCAACAAAGAGACGATGAGCAATATTATGAATGCTAGAAAAGGTGAAATGATTGTTGCAAAAGCCTCCCCACCATGAATTTGAAAAATGGCAACAAGTATAGTACTTCTATGAGGCACTAACGCCTTATAATAGATAGATGGTAGATGCAGCTAGTGGAGGGGCTTCGTGTTGAAAAGTGGGACGGAGGCTTGGGAATGTTTTGAGACTTTAGTTGACAATTCCTAGTAATGGGATTACTCAAAGAGGAGAGAGAGAACTACCCAACCTCAAAAGAAAGGAGGCCTTTATGAAATAGGAGTGATAGATATTTCTTATAAACTCGACTTTGTGACTAAAAGAATGGACAAGATTGACTCCATGGTTGAATGAGTGGACATGCTCAAAAATATGTTCCATGCCTTTATGGTTACTAATGCATCCACTAAACCCCCACAAGAGGTTTGTGCTATTTGTTCTAACCCAACCCATTTAACCATAGCCTATCCATGTAATAGAGTATAGACAGAATATCTTTTAGAATAGGCAAATGCAATGAATGCTTATTACAATCCTAGCAATAATCTATACTCTAAGACCTATGATCCAAGATGGGCTAGGCATCCTAACTTATCATGGTCATAGAATAATTATCAAGGGAGGTTCATTTATGAACCCCCTGGCACAAAACTTTTAGTTCCCTTGCAAACACCTAATTTTAGTTCCCTCAACAACAAAAGAAACCATCAGTTGAGGACAATATAGAGTTGCACCTCAAGAAATAAGAGAAAACTAATAAAGCAATACACAATATTTAGATTGAGAGTCAACAGGGATCAATTGTAAATGCCCAAGCTATTGTCAAACTAGATATGCCAATGAGCTAGTTGTTAACTACTTTAAATGATAGAGGAAAGGGATAATTTCCTAGTCAACCAATTCCAAACCTCGAGGGAAAGTTTGAAATAGGATCTAGTTCACATACCCAAAGACTCCATGAGCAAGCAAAGTCAATAACTACCATTAGAAGTGGTGTCAAGTTGATAATAAAGTAAGGAAGACTAAGGAAAACTTAGAGGAGTATGAACCAGCATAAACATAGGGGAAAGAGAACAAACAGAAATCTCCAACTCTATCTAAGCCTATAGTGGACGCACCTTATTTATGTAAAGCTCCATTTTCTCAGTTTTTGGATAAGGCAAAGAAAGAAACCAATTTTAATGAGATAATAGATATATTCAAGCATGTGCAAATTAATATTCGAATACTCAATGCTATTAAAGACATTCTTGCTTATGCGAAATTTCTTCAAGAGATCTGTACATAAAAGTGAAAGCTTAATGTGCAAAAGAAACCTTTCTCATTGAGTGAGTGAGCTCTTGGATCCAACATTAGACCCTCCTAAGTTTAGAGATTCAGGTTGTCCTACCATCTCTTCTGTAATAGGAAACTATGTCATTGATAGGTCACTAATTGATTTAGGGGCTAGCGTTAACCTGTTACCATTTTCTATCTATGAGTAATTAGGCCTTGGTGACGTAAGCCAACCAAAACCACTTTGTAGTTAGCAAATAGATCGATGAAGATTCCACATGTATGGTTAAGGATGTTTTTATATAGGTGAACTAGCTTTACTTTCTTGTAGATTTTATTATACCCAGCTTGTATCAGATCCCAGTAATTCTTAGATGACCATTCTTGGCAATGTCCAAAGTCATCCTCAACTATAAAAGTGGTGTGATAAATTTATCCTTTGACAATATGAAAGTCAAGCTTAATTATGCCAATCATTAGCATCTAGACCTAGATGATTATTGAGTAGTAAGTTTAATTGAAGGTCTACTTCATGATGCTAATACACCATTGTCTATCCTAGACCTACTTGAGGCTTATCTAGACAAAATCATTGAAGAGGCAAATAATCTTTTAGATGTAACACACATAATGGGTACTTCTAAATGGGGCCCTCGTGTGGAACCTTTTCCTCTATTAGAATCTGTTCTAGTACCATCAGTGGATAAACCACCTACGTTGGTCCTTAAACCATTACCTGAAAATCCAAAATATTCTTACCTAGGCCAGAAGAAACCTTACCTGTAATCATAGCTTTAGATCTAGATAAAGAACAAGAAGGTGAGCTTCTTGATGTTCTAAGAGAACATAAGATAGTTTTAGGGTAGACCATAGCAAACATCAAAGGATTAGTCTTGTAAATGATCTAGGGAAACACAGAGGAGACTAAACCCTAATATTGAGGAGGTAGTGAGAGATGTATTTAAACTCCTAGATTTGGTGTTATCTACCCCATATCTGACAACACTTAGGTCAACCTAGCTTAGGTTATCAAGAGTCATGGTTGTCCAAAATGATGATAATGAGTTAGGTCCTACTCTCATGACCACTGATTGGAGAGTTTGCATAGATTACCGAAAATTGAACTGATCTCAAGGAAAAACCATTTTCCTCTTCCATTTATTAATCAAATGCTAGAAAGGTTAAACGGTCATAGTTATTACTACTTTCTTGATGGATACTCTGGCTATAACCAAATCCCCATAGCACTTGAGGACCTTAAGAAGACAACTTTCACTTACCCTTTTTGGGACCTTCGCGTATCGTCATATGGCTTTTGTATTTTGTAATGCTCTAGTTACTTTTCAAAGGTGTATGTTGAGCATATTTTCTGATATGGTGGAAAGGTTCTTAGAAGTGTTTATGGATGATTTCTCAGTATTTAGTTCTTCATTTGATGAATGCCTACACCATTTAAAACTTGTCCTTGCTAGGTGTCATGAAAAGAATTTAGTGTTAAATTGGGAAAAATGTAATTTCATGGTTCAAAATGGCATTATTTTAGGTCACATCATATCACACAATGGTATAGAAGTCGAAAAGGCCAAAGTGCATTTAATCTCTGACCTTCCTCCTCTAAGGATGGTGAAGGAGATCAACTCATTTTTCCGTCACGTTGGGTTTTATAGAAGATTCATCCAATACTTTAGTATAATTGCTAAGCCCTTATGTAATTTGCTATGAAGGACGCAACTTTTGACTTTGATGAAAATTGTATGAAAGCATTTGAGTGCCTAAGGGCTGAGTTAACTTCTGGACTTACTATTGAATTGTTGGATTAGAGTGCACCATTTGAAATAATGTGTGAAGCTTCAGACTACGTTATCAAGGCTGTCTTGGGGCAACATATTGATAAACTTTCTCATGTGATATATTATGCTAGAAAGACACTCGATGATGTACAACGCAATTATTCAATTGCAGAAAAAAAGTTGTTGGAAGTAGTTTTTGCACTGGCTAAGTTTATATCTTACTTGCTAGGAACTATGGTCATTGTCTATTCAAACCATCCAGCACTAAAATATCTCCTTTCTCAAAAGGATGTAAAAACCTGGCTAATGCGGTGGATACTATTGCTACAGAAGTTTGATATAGAAATTTAGTATAAAAAAGATTTCAAAAATGTTGTAGTAGACCAATTATCCAAACTAGTTGTGGAGTCTACTAGCGAGAATGTGCCTACAACAGAGATATTTTCAAATGAACAACTATTGCACATTTCCCAGTTACATTGGTATGCAAACATTGTTAATTATCTTGTCAAAAGTCAAATGCCCAATCATTGGTCTAAACAAGATAGGAAAAGATTTATCATCGAGGTCAAACACTTTACTTGGGAAGATCTATACTTGTTTAAGTAATGTCTTGATCAGGTCATTAGGAGATGTATACATGATAATGCACATCATCAAATCATTTTCTTTTATCTTGACCATGCATGCAAGGGCCATTTTAGCTCTAAAAGACCAGCTGCAAAGATTTTCCAATGTGATTTTTATTGGCCCACCATTTTTAGGGATTCACATGCCTACTGCTTAGCATGTGCTAGGGGTCAATAGTTAGGGAGCATAGGAAAAAGAAATATGATGCCCTTGAACCCTATCCTTATCATTGAGCTTTTCAATGTTTTAGGCCATGATTTTGTGGGACCTTTTTCCAACTTCTTTGGTTACCTGTACATCCTAGTGGCTATGGACTATGTGTCCAAATGTGCGGAAGAAGTACCTTGTAAGACCAATGATGATAGGGTGGTGGTCAAGTTTTTAAAAGAAAATATATTTGCACATTAGTTCATGAGTAGTGATTGAGGTAAACATTTTTATAATAGGATATTTGAGAATTTAATGGAGAAATATGGTGTTAACAATAAAATATCTACCCCGCATCATCCTTAGACAAGTGGACAGGTAGAAGTGTTTAATAGAGAGATGGAGCAAATTTTAGAAAAGACAGTCAATCCAAATAGGAAAGATTGGTCTTTTAGGCTTAGTGACGCTTTATGGGCCTATGGTACTACATTTAAAACTTGTATAGGCATGTCTCTGTACCTCTTATTCTGTGGAAAGGCCTACCACCTACTAGTAAAACTTGAATATAAAGCATATTTGGCCATTAAAAAGCTCAATTTTGACTTAAACACTACTGAAAACCACAAAAAACTCCAACTCGTTGAGTTGGATAAGTTAAGGAAAGATGCATATGAGTTTATAAAGCTATACAAAGACCACATGAAAAGCCATCATGATAGACACATCCTGTGAATGTCCTTTACCTCAGGACAAAAAGCCCTTTTGTATAATTCTAGATTGCATTTATTTCAGGGAAAAATTAAATTTTGATGGACCAGACCCTATATAATATGTACTGAATATCCCTATGGGGCCATCAAGATAGAAAGGATGGAGAGATCTCCAAAGTTAATGGACAATGGTTGAAACCCTTCTTAGATTCGATAAGCCTTAAGGTGAAAGAAACATTACTTAAGGAAATAGTACATCATGACCTACCTTAGCATGTCCCATGGCACCTGCATCAATCATATGATTACTATTCATCATTAAATTTACATTTATCATGGAATTGCATGTCTGGCTAAAGATGTTAAATTTAGTGCTCACTAGGAGGCAACCCAGGGTTTTTAGAGTCTTATTGTTCTACATCACTCATTTATCATATAGGTGTCCTATATTTCAAAACATTGGGGACAATGTTTAATTTGGGTTGGGGGTGTAGACACATTTGAGACCTCTACATTTTTATTGTTAATTTTTTTTAAAAACAAATTTTAAAGTCAAAGTTCCTTTACTATGATGAGAATTGGTTTTTTGAGGTTTGGTATCTCCACCACTTTAATTGCTTGATAGAAATGCATATGGTTAATTCTACATTTTTTTTATGTCGTAAGGTATTTTATGAAAGTTAAGTCTCAGAATACACTTACACATAGTACATAAGTCTAGACTAATAGATGGTTATGATTTAGAGGCCCTAAAGAAAATTAGTGGAGACCTATATACCCTATGACTATTAGAGACTATCATTTATTTAGGGTTATAAGTGATTTTGTGCTTTCTTCAATGAACATCAATTTTGAAAGATCCAAGTGTTTTGTATTTTGGTGAATTACCAAGTATTACAATAAGAGTACTAACTTTTTTTCCTGAATATTTATTGACTCAGATAGGTTTTAAGAAACTTAGGAAATGATATAGGTCATCCTTGTTTTAGTCTAGAGATATATAGCCTACCCAAATACTATACCACTAGTTAGACCCTTTGAGCCTCTTGGTAAGACTTTTCTTTTCAAAACCCCATTTTCCATGACGTAAAAAGCTCTAGTAAATATAAAATATCCATTACTATCTTTTAAAAATGATTAGAGATGGTAGAAAAAGTTTGAAAAAGGACAAAAGTCTAAGAAGTGAAAAATATCAAAAGTATTTACAAAGAGAAAGGCTTTCTTCAAAGAAAAAAAGAAAAGAAAAGAAAAGAAAAGTGAAGAGAGAAAGTAAAAAAACAAGATATTCACATCAATGTAATTAAAAGAAAAAGTTGTCCAAACAAACATTCAATTGAAGACCTCTACTTGGACTTCGAACTTTGAATCCTTATACCCTTCCTTTCAAAACCTATCCTAAGCCTATGTTTTGTCCTATCTAAGGAACTATTGATCTTAAGGTAGAAAATATCCTTAATAAGGATATAAATAGGAAGGAATTAAGGTGAACTACCCCTACTAGTCTTGGTAATGGCATCCATTCTTAGGGATCATAATTATTTGTCTCATTTTTGCTTATAAAGTTATGTGAACAATTAGTCTTATTTGATCTAATCACATAGTGAGTGAATTTTGTTTTACTCCTTTCTTTGTGAGCTTTACTTTTGAGTGCATACTAGTGCAAAATTGAGGGCAAGACATCTTTTCAATGGAATATAAGCATATCTATTTAGAAGTCATGACTTATGTACCGTACACATGAAATGCACTCTGAGATGAAACTAGAATAAGATGGCTTTGGTATATGGGTAACTTGTACAATTTTTCATTCATATTTATTAAGTTATTAAAGTAAGTAAAGTGCTAATGGATGATAATTCTTTGAGATAAAATGAAGGACTTAGCCTTATAAAATTTTGTGGGTATATTCATTGCAAACCCTCACTATGCCTAACTCATCCATCAGGGATAACCTAGGAGTTTAAGGGCTTGTTGTTGCATATGCTAAATGCAATCATGAGCATAATGAAAATGCAAACTATTTTTTATTTTCATGGTTTTTTTTTTTTTGCATATTTTTCTTTGGACTAGAAAAATGCTGGTTGGGAGGTGTGATAAATATCTAATTTTGCATAAAAAGCACCTAATTAGTAGCCCATATGTTATAAAATATAGTATTATTTCTAGGATTTTTTTGAAAATTTATAATAAATGCATTTTTTACCTAATAATTTAAAATTTTGATATTTTGTAGGTTTAGGAGCTAATCCAGAGTAAGTATATAAATTTTTGTAACTTTTTAGGCCTTAAGTGGGGTTTTCACTCTTTTGTAGGTGTTGAGAAGATGATCCAAAGTTGAGATCAAGTAAGATTTATAAAATTTAGAGATCAAAATTAAAAGAGGGCCAAAGGCCTAAATTCATTCATTCCAAAGCTAAATCAAGGATTATGATCATCTTAAGGCAAGCAAATGAAGTCCAGGGAAGCAATGGTAAGATCAAAGATGACTAAAATAGTTCATGCAAAAATCTATGCAATTCCATCACCTTTGCATGAGAATTGGAGCCATGAATGAGGTTTCCTAGTCTAACCAGAAAACCTAAGGAAGCCAAGCCATTCAACCCTTGAAGCCAAAGGACATAGCCACTCAAGCCATCAAGCATTAAGCCATCAAAGTGAGCCACCAAGTCACATGAGAGCCATTCCACATGGAGTCACACTATTGGAGGAAACTTTTCAAGAAATTATCCATACTAAATAGCGAATTTCAAAGAAATAATTGGAAAGGAATGTGGGTGACAATCAACATAGGAAGATATGCATGCATGGATGGACCAATCAAGAGAGAAACTAAGTCTAATTTTTTTATTTTTCTCTTTCTTTTCTCCCTTCTTTTCTCTTTCTTTCCTTCTCATCATATTACATAATTAGAAAGGAGGAGTTCCCTGCCACCTTCCTTGGAAGGTTACGCTTCCCCCCTTCTAATTCCACCATTCCACCTACTTCACTTTCTAAATCCATTTCTCCCTCAACTTACCTTGCTACCTCTTTCCTCATTTCTTCTTACCTTTTTTCACTTTCTTTCCATTCCAACATGTGATATATCTTAAGGAAAGGAATTCCAAACCTCATTCTAGGCTAGAATTCAATGCCTCCCCCTTCTAATTTCAGTCATTCACCTAACTTTCATTCCATATTCCACCCACCTTTCTATTCCATTCATCCATCTTTTTCTCTCTCTTATCTTTTCTACCTTTTTCATTGTTCCAACTTACCTTCCCACCTTGTGATTAGGTTTTCCATGATTTACACAAGGAGGATGCACCACCCAAAAAAAGTGGTGCCTCCCACCTTGTCTCCTTCCTTAAAGTCTTCCACTTTCCACTTTCCTATTTCCACTCAACCATCTACTTTCCTGCATGGGGTCCTAGTTATAATTGTTCTTTTTCTACCTAGGATAGGATCTTATTAAATTCAAAAGAAAAAATCTATAAATACCATGAATTACATGCCCAATTGATGTAAGGGAGTTGCTTCTAACTCCTAGAAATCAAGCACTTCTACTTAGAGTTCTTCTTAGGGTTTTGGACTTCAACACTTTGGCTACTTCTTCATTATCTTTCACAAGATTTTCCTTAATTTATTTATTTAGTTTTGCACATCAATTTGAGGTTAGGCCTTGTGTTAATTCCCTACTTTCATTGCTTGTTTGTTGTTTTCTTTGTTACTCAAGTTTCCTACACATAGTTCCTCTTTGTTCTCCTTTCACTCTTGATTCCAATTCTCTTATTTTTATTCCTTAATTCTGCAAGATTCAAGTTACCTTTTCTCTTTTTGTGAAATCCAATAGAAACATCAGCTTGAATCTCTTTTGTTTCCCTCTTAATGTTCACTTGTTTCTTACTTTGATGACCTTGTTTTCCCCTTGTCCATTTGCTTATTCTTTGCTTCTTTCCTACATCTTTCTCTAAAGTTTCCTCTCTTGAACTCATATACATGATATCTAAGTTTAGATTGGGATCACTGTAGTATGTTTAATATTTTATTTGAAGTTGAGATCTTGCTTAAGAAAAGTGTGCAATTTGTAGCTTTGTTCTCTATGTACGTGCACACCACTTTTTGATGTAATTTCAAGTCAATGAATGAATGTAATTTCAAGTCAATGAATGAACTTGTTTCAAGAGCATTGTTATTGTTTAATTCCATTATAAAGTACTTAAATTCATGAGTGTCATATTCTATGAAAAGTGCTTACTAAGTTGATTTCCATGCCTTACTTGATTTGAATTTCATATACACCATGTTGTAGTAAATTTTCATCTCATGTTCATGTGCAATGTCCAACAGTCCTTACACTTTGTTTCTTGAAATATTAGAATCCATTTAGCTTTTTAATTATTTTAGTGAGTGCTTTGATTAGTTTGCATGTTAGTTAGCTTTTAATTCATAATTTTTGGCCAACTTTCACTCCATGAACCATGCACACAGTTTCATGGTCATGTGCATGGTGATTGAAGTTCATGTCTAAATTGTTAGTTGATTCATTGCTTAGGTTAAGTTTAGATTTCAGTAGCAACTTGTTTTGCACCTTAGGTTGTTTTAGAAATTTTTTAATTTAGTTTTAGAAATTTCTAGGTTTAAGAAAGTTTCATTTTTAGCAAGTTTCCTTAGTCTAAGATTCATTAATTCTAGTTTTGCATTATTTTCTTTTATAAAATGCATGTTAGTTAGGAAATTTTCTAATTTCATTGAATATCTTTATTTTAAAAAAGTTTCCTTTAGTTGTAGTTTCTAATTTGATGCATGTTTCCAAATCCTTTTCTTTTTTTCTTTTTTCTTTTTCAAAATCCTATTTTAATCAAAACCCTCTTTCTTTACCTAAGATAAGCAACTTAAATAAGATGCAATTAATTAAAAATTTTGTGAGATTCCTCGTGGGATCGACCTCTCTCGTGTACAATTACTACTTTGATTTCTGCCTTGCATGTATTTTTAAAGCTACACCACTGTATACTATTTCCATAGTGTAATCCTCTATCTCAACGACTTATTCATAATCTTATCCAAATTTGTATCCAAGATCAAATTATTGTTATAATAAAACATTCCATAAGAACATTAAGATCCTCTTTATATAAATATGCCTACCAATTGTTTTTATTATAATGTTGTAAGAGAATCAATAGAGAGTATCTACTATTTGAACAACCAATTTTTTATAATCCTCTAAATTTTTAGAATACTCATTTACCAAGTCCAACTTCTAATCTAATCTCTGTGACTGCTCATGACTTCTCACTAAGTCATTTTCAAGAAAAATATGAATCTAACTTAGATATAAGTTTCATTCTATCACATTCAATCCTTGAAAATTTTAAATCCTCTCCCAACCTTTCTAGGTGGTATTTGCTCTAATTTCAAAATTTTATAAATGAGTTAATCATTTATAACTTTCACCTTGGATAGTTTCCTCAACTTTGGACTTTTGAGATTGTCTGTGAAAGGATTGATTGAGATTTAATACCAACTGTGATGACCTGATTATTTATAACACTTCTATAATTCTTTCTCAAATGTGGGACCCAGGTTTGAACACTATTTAGGAAACAAATAAGGGAAAATGTTTTCTTTGAAATCAATTTCAAAACCCCAAGTGCCAACGTTCAACTCATCATCTATTTATAATTGAGTGTGATTCTAAATTTTGATAGCTCAAATTAATTTTTCCTTTTCAAGTAAAGTAGTTTTAGAATAAATTTACTTCTTCGGGATCCATCCAATCAATAGTCATTATCCTTGTATTATTACAAATTAAAGCCAAATGCATCAATGTAATATCACAATCAACTACTCACCCAATTCTCCTCCATTTATAATATCTGGGCAAGCTAAGCTTGGTAGGGGAATAAAATGCATATAAAAGAATGCAAGAGAAAAATTTTCTTTTCATAATTTAAATAATCATTTCAATGCATTAAAAAATATGCATCAATACTTAACATGATTAAATTTAAGAAAATCTCAAACTTAAAAATATCAAATTTCAAAGCAATTCATGAATCTCATGAATAAATCCAACAATGTAGTATCATACTCCAATCACAATCAAAATCTCAAATAAACATAATGAATAGATGTAAATGTAATGAATAGATCCAGTGATGCAAAGCCATGTGCAAATCATGATCAGAATTTGGAATAAAGCTTCAAAATAACAACATGATTTAAATAACATCAAACTCATAAAATAATAATATATAATCATTGGTGGTCATTCCTCAACTATATGGGTTCATATATATCCAACTTGTTGGGTTGTCATATCTAGTCACTATTGGTGTGCATACACATGCCACCGTTGGGTCCACATAATAGTCACGAGCTCATACTAGGCATATCATCATGCTATGCATCATCACAATCCGTGCACTTAGTGTAAAATATATATGAAGGACTACTATGTTGCAATGCACGTCCCATGCATAGGGATCCACTGCCATGATTCATTAACACCAAGGTGGAAAAATGCATTGTCATGTCTATATGAGGAGACAGATTGTCATAGTGTGGCCTTCCCATAATTGCCACCACTTGATGTTTTGCCTCGCTATGGCCATGGTGTCCATATCATTAGTTTCAAAGAGTGGGTGGCCAAACCCTCATAACTCTCCTAGCATAGCATCCCCAGGCCTATGTCTGCCGAAAACAAAATCTACTAGGCCTCCATGCACATATGTAACATTATAATAATATTAGGCTATACACCTATCCCATATCAAATCCACAAAAATACTATATAGCATGCATAATTGGTACCTTGTACCAAAATTAAGCCCATCTAGCTTTTAAATCAAACTACCTAGAGAAAAAACATGTAGTGCAATCTCAAATCATGCTTTTTAAGCATACCTGATGCATTTTCAATACATGCAATAGAATCATGATATAAAAATTTCTTATATATATTATATGATATTTTAACATTTTCATTTCATAAATCATATTACAAATATTGCATGTATAATAACTCATAATCATTGTATTTTATAAATAATTCATGCAATACAAATCTCATGCTAATATCAAATCACATCATGATATTTTAAAGGTCATGAAATTTTAGAAAATTTGCATCTTAGATCCCACTAGCTTGAATACAGACTATCCCAAACCTCAAAATGCTCAATAACTCAATTCATATTAGTTAGAGTATCTGTCAAAACATACATACATTTCATTTTATACTACTGTTGATTGTTTTACCGCAAGTGCACGGGCTATTGTAGGGTAGCTTATGCAAGTACGGGTCGATCCCACGACGACTTGATTTAAAATGGAGTTTTCAATAAAATCTAATTATTTAAAATTAAAAATAAATCACTCACAATTACTGGAATTATTAAAATGAGAATCAATGTTCAGATCTAATAAACTTCTCAAAAATACAGAATTTCCAGTTCTTAAAAAAACAAACAAAATCAAATAATGAGAAAAAACTACTTCCCTAGATCAATTTTCATCAAAATCTTCACTTCTGGTCTTCTAAAAGCTGATCCTCCTTTACAGATATCTTCAACCCGTTCTTGATTAGTGATCCACCGGTTGGATTTGACAGATTCTTTAAAATGGTCAAGATTTGGGCTAAATTGTGATTTCAAGATTTGGACAGCTCAGATTGATTTTTGGATTCCAGATCTAAGATCAGAAGCATTGGTTATCTCTAGGGATGTCCTAAGAATGAACCTGTAAAATTAATTTTAAATCAGAGAAGAAACGAAGGAGAAATCGAGGATTTTGTTTTGATTAAGGCTAAACCGTTGAGAGGTTAGGCCTTAATTGATCTGGTATGGATTGAGCTGTTCATGAATAAGAAAAACGCAGATAAAACAAAACTGGAATAAAGCAGGACACAGATGGAATTAACAGAAAAGGCAAGAATTGTAATTTCGTTTAAAGAAAGAGGGCAAACTTGGAATTTCGTAAAAATCTGGTTTTAAAGAGAAAACCAGGAAACCCGATGAAGAAGGTGGGGAAGAAGGAGAGGAAAAGAGGAAGGAGAAAAGAGGAAGGGAAGAAGAGGGAAGGGACGCGACTTGAGTTTCCGTCTCTGGGAGGTCTGGAGGTGAGAAAAAAAACTGACGACGGTGGAAGTACGCCGGAGCAGAGGAGAGGACCTCGACCTGGCCGATGAAGATGGAGGACGCCCGGGCTGGTTCGGACTGAGGCATACGCCAGTGATGGAGGAGGGAACTGGGGGTTGGAGATAGAGCAATAGAGAGGAGGGGAAGGTAGAAGAACTGGGTAGGAGAGAGAGCGGGATTGAGAGAGACTGACTGGACTGGAGATCCGGTTGGGAGAAAAAGTGGAGAATAGAGGGGAAGACCCGGATGAGAAAGAGATCAGGGGAGAGAGAAGAAGAGGGAGCTTGTCGTGAGAAACAAGGAGGAAGAGCTGGGCTTGTAGAAACAGAGGTGGTGGCGTCGCCTGATTCTAATGGAGGCAGATGCGACGCAGTGGAGAAGAAGAAAGGAAGCTGGGGTGATGTTGGGCAGATGGGGCGAAGATTAAGGTGTGCGAGAGGGAGCCTGCCTCCTATGTCTGGCCAAGAGGAGGGTTGTGGAGAGAGATGGGAAGAGAGGAGAACGTGAGAGAGAAAGGTTTTGTGCGTGAAGATGGGCTTTTCACGGGTGAGAGATAGAGGGAGAAATGAGGGGGAGAAGAAGGGAGAATTGGGTACGGTTGGGGAAAAGAGGAAGATGAGAAGAGAGAAAGAGAGGTGCGTTGAGAAGGGAGAGGGAGAAAAAAAAATATAAGAAGAGAGAGTTGGGTACGTGAGAATGAGGAAGGGAAAAAGAAAAAGGAAAGAAGGAAAAAGAAAGGGAAGGAAAAGGAAAGAAAGAAAAGAGGAAAAGGAAGGGAAAAAGAAAAGAAAGAAAAGGAAAAAGAAAAAAGAAAAGGAAGGAAAAAGAAAAGAAAGAAAAGGAGTGGGAAAGGAAAGAGAGAATGAAGGAAAGAAAAAGAGAATAAGGAGGGAAAGAGGAAGAAAAGGAAAGAGAAGTGGGGGAAAGAGTTGCCTTTTACATGTTCTTTCCATTTTGTCCATGATTTCTATTTCATCTATCTCCATGGGTGATCTGGTCCATCCATCACCCTTTAAGATGATCTGCACCGTTATCTTTTAATCACAGCCATCCGTGCATCCTTTGGTTGATCTGCAAAAGAATAGACTAAATTAGACTCATTTGAACCGTACATTAGTCATCTAATGAGCTCTAATGATCATCTGACCGTTGATTTTGACAAATTAAGGTTTGGATGGTCAATTGGATTTATATTCAAAATCAAGCTAAGTTTTGTAAAATTGAACGGTTAGATGATCTAATTGAACGCTAAATTAGGGGAATTTTGACCAAAATTAAACACTTAACATACCCCCCAACCAGCATTTTGCTAGTCCCTAGCAAAACATGCGAAAAACCAAATTTCAAGATTTCAAATTTTATTTTTAAGTCAACTCCTCTTTTTCCTCAGATAATTATCTTCAATAAATCACATCAACTTTATCATACTAATAAAAATGACTGAAAAATTCAAAACCCTACCCATATGCCAAAATAATTCCAATTAAGCTCAAATCTCAGAGTGAGTGTGTGCATGTACAGTTTACATATAGAATCATCTTAATCTCTAAGTAAACTTCTAACTTTTGAACTCCATCCGAAATATGTTTTGACCTCAATCCTCACTAATGACATACGCTCAAAAACAGAATCTCTCATATAGAGGGTTCAAATCATATATCTCTTTTAATTATGTGAGAAGAGTTAATAAAAGCAAATGTATCTCAGATATACTTATGAAAAATGAGAGTTACTAAGGAATTTCTTTGTTTTGATCCCTTTGAAATGGATGCCATTACCTTTGAATATTTAGAAATACCAGCCTTTTAGATCCTATCCATTCATTTCCTCATCAAGACTATTTTCATCCTAGAATCAATAGGTCTTTAACTGGGACGAAATGTAGGCTTAGGACAAGGTATCAAAGAAAGGGTATAAGGATATTCAAAGTTTCTTCAGAAAATAAGTAGAAGTCTTCTAAAATTGATAATTCTTTCTTTCTTTGATGAAGTGAATATTTCTTGTTTCTTTCTCTTTTCTTTGCATTCTTCAAACATTTTTTTTTTTTCAAACTATTTCAGTACTTTTGAATCACTTTGAAGAATATTTCTTTTCTTGATATCCACTTTCTATTTTCATTACAACTAAAAGGTATTTCTTCATTCTTCTCTAACTTATTTTTCAAAGAAAATGGGTAATGGATAATTTATATTGGGTTAATCTGGGTAAAAGATAATTTGGGTGACAAAAGAAAAGGCTTATATTAAAGGCTCAAGTTGGCTAACTAGTGGTAAAAATACTTCTCGGTAGGCTTTATGTCTCTAGGTTAACAACAAGGATGGCCTAAATCATTTTCTAGGTTTCCTATAATCCATCAAATTCAATGAACTTCTAGAATTTTAAAGATAATATTCTAATTATTCAGGTAATTAGCCAAAATTACAAGTTTGGGATCAATTTTCTTTAAGCTCGCTGAAGAAAATTAGGAACATTTATAACCTCTCACAAAGGATGAATATCTCTAAAACTCACTTAGGTTATAGGTCTCCACTGAATTTCTTCAGAATCTCTAAATTATAGCCACTTATCAATCTAGACTATCTATATGCAACTGTGTGTACAGATGTGATATGAGACTTTGCTTTCATAGAATACTTTAGAAAATGAGTAAAAAGATGAATTAATCATATTCAATTCTATTAATAAGCTAAAGTTATCTAGATTATACTTCAGAAAATCCAATTCTCATCATAGTGTAGGAAATGACCTAAAATTTTTCAATTTATTTATTTATTTATTTTTTTTGAAAAGTCAAGGAAAGCACCTAAAAAACTAAAAAAACTAGAATTTGCTAGAATTCTACACCCCCCAACCTGAGAGAAACATTGTCCTCAATGTTGTAAAAAGTAGGACCTAAAATGAATATGAGTGATGTAGAAAACAACAAAAATGAAAAACTCTGGGTTGCCTCCCAGTGAGCGCTGAGTTTAACGTCTTCAGCCAGACATATATCCTCATTTATCTTTGAGTGTTCCTGATTCCAATAATGAAATGGCAAGATTTCTCACACCACTTCAAAATCTCACGATAGTCTATATAGTTCATCCACCCTAAAATTTTTGGTGATGGTATAATTATAACACAGTAGACTACCATGAATGTCCATTGAATGAGACCACTTTGATGATCTCCTATCTTCAAAATTTCACGGTAATCAATATAACTCCTCCACCTTGAAAATTTAGGTGGTGGAATCTCTATAACAATGTGAACTACCGTGAATTCTTTTAAACCATGTGGAGGGTCCTCTTTTTCCCTTACATTTTCCTAACATTGAGACATAAGCTGACTCTGCCCTTCCTTAAAAGATTGTTTTGATATTAACAGAGGAGGAAGCATGGTTTTGCTTACATCCTGATCATCTTCTAGTGTGTACCTTAGAGTTAGTTGATGTATGGACAGTAGATCAATGGACTCTTTCTTGTCCTGTTCTATCGGCACATGCAATACTTCAGGTGGGCCTAATTTCTTATTTAACGATTTTTCAAACGAAGGCTGTAGGTCCCAATCAGGTACATATTCTACATTAAAAGACTTATTTGGAATTTCAGGCTCTGCAAGTGGTTCTACTGATGATGGGAGGGAAGTGATCTCACTTAATGGAAGCTCCTCAAAATGAGGTTTCCATTTACCTGTATCCATGATAGGAATAGAATCAAGGAGGGCATTAACTTCCTCTATTAATGCATCCTCATTAAACTCATTAAAATGGGCCAAACAAGCCTCTAGTGGGTCTGACAAGGAAGACGACTGAAACTGATCTTGCACAACTAAATTGATCATGTTAATACTGTGCAAATCATCAGTAGTTTCACTAGGTTGGTTACAAATGTTAAAGATGTTTAGCTCTAATGTCATATTGCCAAAAGATAGTTTCATGACACCATTTCTACAGTTGATTAAGGCATTGGACGTAGCCAAAAATGGTCGTCCCAAGATGACTGGTATTTCATTCTTCTCATTCACCACCGGTTGTGTATCTAGAACTAGAAAATCGACAGGGAAACAAAATTGTTCTACCTGGACTAACACATCCTCTATTACCCCTCTCGGTATTTTTACAGAACGATCAGCTAGCTGGAGCGTAGTAGATGTAGGTTTTAGTTCACCCAGACCTAACTGTTCATATACCGAGTATGGTAATAGATTTACACTATATCCTAAATCAAGAAGAGCTTGGTTAATCTTGTAGCTACCAATAATGCAAGTAAGAGTGGGGCAACCAGGATCTTTGTACTTTGGTGGTGTATGGTGTTGAAGAATAGAACTAACCTGTTCAGTCAAAAATGCCTTCTTCTGGACATTCAATTTTCTCTTTATGGTGCATAAGTCTTTTAAGAATTTGGCATACGATGGGATTTGTTTTATAGCATCTAAGATCGGTATGTTGATCTTGACTTGCTTGAAAATCTCTAAAATCTCATCATTAGAAGCAGACTTTGGGGCTTGACGTAACCTTTGAGGAAATGGAGCAGGAATAGGACATTGATCAACAGGTAAAACAGGGTCCTTTTGTTTAGAGTTTTCTTTAACTTTCGTGGATTTTTCTACCTTTTCAGTCTTCTGAGGTTCATCTTTCTCAATTCTTCTACCACTCCTAAGAATGGTCACAGCCTTAGTTTGTTCCATGGTAGAGCTAGATGTTTCATCAGATGCATTAATGCTAACCGCATGCACTCCCTTAGGGTTTGCTTGTGGTTGAGCTGGGAACTTTTCTTTTTCCATACTTTGCATCATTTGACTCATCATGTTTTTTAATTCATTCATGGACTGGTTGGTTTGTTTTATTTGACTCTCTAATTGAGAAATTTTCCTTTCCTGGTTTTGAACATTTTGATTATCCTCAACATGCCTTTTAGGTGGGGGCAAGTAAGGTCCAGAAGGAGGTTGATGAGTTTGATAAGGTAAGGTAAGAAGTCCTTGGTTTTGTTGATGAGGTTGATATTGTCTTGGTTGTGGAACATTAGCAGTAGGTCCATTTTTCCAACTAAAATTTGGATGGTTTCTCCAGTTGGGGTTATAAGTGTCTGAATATGGGGAGAAAGGTCTTTTATATGTGTTAAGTGCATTAGCTTGATCATGAAGTACATCTTGAAAAGCAGGGATTGTAGGACATTCCTGAGTAAGATGTGACGTACTTTCACAAATGCTACACACTTGTTCTTCTTTATTTGAGTTTTTCTTTCCCATTTCTATGGCTTCTACTTTTCTCGCTAGGGATGCTACTTTAGAATTGATATCATCTTTTTCAGACATAGCATACATGCCTCCCCTAGCATGGGTGTTATTGGGCTTAGGTCTATCTGTATGTTCTATTCTTTCTGAGTCAGCCCAGGTCTGTGCACTTTCAGCTAACCATTCCAAATACTCCTCCGCCTCATCTGGTTGTTTGTTGAGAAAGTTGCCATTACACATCATCTCTACAAACTGGCACATGTCAGAATTTAGTCCTTCATAAAAGAAGCTGATGATGCGCCATGGTTCATAGCCATGATGTGGGCAAGTGAGTTGTAGTTCTTTGAACCTTTCCCAACATTGATAGAATGATTCTTTATCCTTCTGAGTAAATTTCATTATTTTGCGGCGAAGCGTATTGGTTTTATGGGTAGGGAAAAACTTCTTTAAGAATTCCCTAGTCATTTCATTCCAAGTTCTTATGGAACCTGATGGCAGTGCATTAAACCACATTTTTGCTTTTTCCTTTAAAGAGAAAGGAAAAAGTTTAAGCCTGACAGTATCTAGACCTATATTTTGTGTTCGTTGGGTACTACATACCTCATCAAATTCTTTAAGGTGCAAATAAGGATTCTCACTATTTAGACCATGGAATTTGGGAAGTAATTGGATTACTCCTGTTTTTAATTCTAACGCACCAGCATTTTGAGGAAGAATTACACAGGATGGTGTGCTGGTGCGTGTAGGCTGAAGGTAGTCTTTTAAAGTTCTACAACGAAAGTTTTGATGACCCTCAATATTATCATCCCCATGTTCACTTTGTTGGTCCCACTCCCTATTGTTTCTTCTCCAATCTCTATTTGGTTGATGATTATTCCTCCTTGGTGGAGGTTGATGTTCATCTTCTATCAAGGGTGGTGGGTCCTCATTCATGATGAGTGGAGCCCCTTGACTTCCATGGGGTGAATTACCCCTTGAGCATTGATCAGCCATAGATGTGGCCTGATCTTGCAGTATGTCTTTTTGGTCGTACTTGACTAACCTTCCGGTTTTGTCGCATCTCCAAAAGTGCATACAAGGGAAGCTTCTTTTCGTTTTTTGTTTTTTTTTTGTTTTTCTTTGAGAAAGCTAACCTAAATAATGCAACCTAACTTCTAGAATGATGCGCAAACAAAAGGGCACACTCAAATAATCCTAAGGCTAATAAGTAGCAATATATTTGAGTTTCTTGATTTTCTGTGCGGACGATGCTTTTATTAGCCTAGACTAGCACTCCTCTTTTTAGAAGTTGATTACTGCTTACTAGTTGGGTTCTGTCCAAAGTGGTTAATACAACCCTCGTGTAAGGAGGCGTTTAGACCTCAACAAACGTCAATAGGAGGTAGGAGAAGAGCGAGGCTCTATTAAGTAACCCCCAATAACCACAGTGATCAAAAGCCACTAGACTGACAGTAAATCGCATCCTATTAAGAGGGTCCTACGAGCATGTGATGGCCCTATAGGTCTCTTCTGATTGATTTTAAATTAACGTGAAAGGAAGGTTTGCGCGCTTGAGGTGATTATCCTAAGTGGGCCAGAGGTGGTGATGAAATCCACCCTTGATCTTATGGGGGTAGGGTGCCCTTACTAATTAATTTCACACACCATGGCAATTCGATCAGCATATAAATCACCTTAAAACATTAAACATGCCCTAAGAATGCAATTAAAAGCAAGAACTAATGCAAAATCCTAAAATGCAACAATTATAAAAGATGCTTCTATATGAGTTACACTACCAAACAATGCAAATTATTCTAAATGCAAACCCTAATCTAGGAAATAAATGAGTGAGGAAACTCACAGTGGGGTTTCTGATGAAGATCAAGTGTGGGCCACCTTATCCCACACTTGCCCTGTATTATACAACCCTTTAAATTTTAAAATGGAAATTGCAATTTACAAGGATCCTCACTACAAGATTCACTCAAAAGGAAAAAGAAAGTCCTATTCTAGGAAAACAGGTAAGTTTCCAATTTGGTGAAGATCCACTTGCCCAATTCCTCCACTTTCCTATTTCCTGAAAAATAAAATTAGAAATTAGTACCAAATTCAGGAAACAAGGTGATTATGCACTAAAAAAAATTGAAAAATGCACCTAAAATGCTAAAAATTGCAATTCCTAATTTTATGCATTTTATGGATTTTTTTTTGGATTTTTTTTAATTTTTGGATTTTTTTGGATTTTTTAATTAAATTTTATGAAAACTCTTTTGCAAGTCCCCGGCAACGGCGCCAAAAACTTGTTGATTGTTTTACCGCAAGTGCACGGGCTATTGTAGGGTAGCTTATGCAAGTACGGGTCGATCCCACGAGGACTTGATTTAAAATGGAGTTTTCAATAAAATCTAATTATTTAAAATTAAAAATAAATCACTCACAATTACTAGAATTATTAAAATGAGAATCAATGTTCAGATCTAATAAACTTCTCAAAAATACAAAATTTCCAGTTCTTAAAAAAACAAACAAAATCAAATAATGAGAAAAAACTACTTCCTTAGATCAATTTTCATCAAAATCTTCACTTCTGGTCTTCTAAAAGCTGATCCTCCTTTACAGATATCTTCAACCCGTTCTTGATTAGTGATCCACCGGTTGGATTTGACAGATTCTTTAAAATGGTCAAGATCTGGGTAAATTGTGATTTCAAGATTTGGACAGCTCAGATTGATTTCTGGATTTCAGATCTAAGATCAAAAGCATTGGTTATCTCTAGGGATGTCCTAAGAATGAACCGATAAAATTAATTTTAAATCAGAGAAGAAACGAAGGAGAAATCGAGGATTTTGTTTTGATTAAGGCTAAACCGTTGAGAGGTTAGGCCTTAATTGATCTGGTATAGATTGAGCTGTTCATGAATAAGAAAAACGCAGATAAAACAAAACTGGAATAAAGCAGGACACAGATGGAATTAACAGAAAAGGCCAGAATTGTAATTTCGTTTAAAGAAAGAGGGCAAACTTGGAATTTCGTAAAAATCTGGTTTTAAAGAGAAAACCAGGAAACCTGATGAAGAAGGAGAGGAAAAGAGGAAGGAGAAAAGAGGAAGGGAAGAAGAGGGAAGGGACGCGACTTGAGTTTCCGTCTCTGGGAGGTCTGGAGGTGAGAAAAAAAAACTGACGACGGTGGAAGTACGCCGGAGCAGAGGAGAGAACCCCGACCTGGCCGATGAAGATGGAGGATGCCTGGGCTGGTTCGGACTGAGACATACGCCGGTGATGGAGGAGGGAACTGGGGGTTGGAGATAGAGCAATAGAGAGGAGGGGAAGGTAGAGGAACTGGGTAGGAGAGAGAGCGGGATTGAGAGAGACTGACTGGACTGGAGATCCGGTTGGGAGAAAAAGTGGAGAATAGAGGGGAAGACCCGGATGAGAAAGAGATCAGGGGAGAGAGAAGAAGAGGGAGCTTGTCGTGAGAAACAAGGAGGAAGAGCTGGGCTTGTAGAAACAGAGGTGGTGGCGTCGCCTGATTCCAATGGAGGCAGATGCGACGCAGTGGAAAAGAAGAAAGGAAGCTGGGGTGATGTTGGACAGATGGAGCGAAGATTAAGGTGTGCGAGAGGGAGCCTGCCTCCTATGTCCGGCCAAGAGGAGGGTTGTGGAGAGAGATGGGAAGAGAGGAGAACGTGAGAGAGAAAGGTTTTGTGCGTGAAGATGGGCTTTTCACGGGTGAGAGATAGAGGGAGAAATGAGGGGGAGAAGAAGGGAGAATTGGGTACGGTTGGGGAAAAGAGGAAGATGAGAAGAGAGAAAGAGAGGTGCGTTGAGAAGGGAGAGGGAGAAAAAAAAATATAAGAAGAGAGAGTTGGGTACGTGAGAATGAGGAAGGGAAAAAGAAAAAGGAAAGAAGGAAAAAGAAAGAGAAGGAAAAGGAAAAGGAAAAGGAAAAGGAAAGAAAGAAAAGAGGAAAAGGAAAGGAAAAAGAAAAGAAAGAAAAGGAAAAAGAAAAAAGAAAAGGAAGGAAAAAGAAAAGGAGTGGGAAAGGAAAGAGAGAATGAAGGAAAGAAAAAGAGAATAAGGAGGGAAAGAGGAAGAAAAGGAAAGAGAAGTGGGGGAAAGAGTTGCCCTTTACATGTTCTTTCCATTTTGTCCATGATTTCTATTTCATCTATCTCCATGGGTGATCTGGTCCATCCATCGCCCTTTAAGATGATCTGCACCATTATCTTTTAATCACAGCCGTCCGTGCGTCCTTTGGTTGATCTGCAAAAGAATAGACTAAATTAGACTCATTTGAACCGTACATTAGTCATCTAATGAGTTCTAATGATCATCTGACCGTTGATTTTGACAAATTAAGGTTTGGATGGTCAATTGGATTTATATTCAAAATCAAGCTAAGTTTTGTAAAATTGAACAGTTAGATGATCTAATTGAATGCTAAATTAGGGGAATTTTGACCAAAATTAAACACTTAACAACTACTGCTCACAAATTCTCATTTATGTCTCATTTAGTCTCTGGTCATCATTAAATATGATAATCTTGCCCTTACAGATATATGATCATAGGTATATCTCTTTATTTTTGCTATATCCTTAAATCATGGCTATTGATTAAAGATCAACGATTTCGACTGCTAATTATTCTCAATCTCTATTGATCTCAGACTTAGCAATATTCTATTTTATATTTCAATGTTTAATCTATTGATCTAATATTCAGAATGATTTCTAATCGATCAAATTGTATTCTGATCAACCAGATCAGTTGTTCCAAGTCATCCTAACATCTAATTTTCTAATCAAGGTCATTGGAATAATCTAACCATTAAATTTTGTCTAATTAATACTTTAATTATTCTTAGTAAAGTTTAATCCATTGTAATCATGCCTATTTTCTAAATGTTCTATAATTTACTAGGTATATATAAGTAAAATAAAATTTAATCAATTTAAATAAGGTTTGGTGGTAAATCTTACCTTTGATAATCTAAGTATAATGTAGCATATGAAGTGGTTTGATCTAGTCTGATTGCCTTCAATCTAATTGACTGAGGTCATACCAAGTCTCCTTTGTTAGATCAATATCCAAGATGTGCTTAGATCCTTAATTTCTCCCAAAAATATGGTTCACTAGTCACGATGGTTCCAACAAATGTCTTAGATCTGAAATTGGGTTTGTATTGGTTGTTGGATTTGTAAATGAAGATTTCAGGTACATTTTTAATGGTTAAGATAGAAGGAAATGAACCTATGGGCATGTGCCCTTCTTTAAGCACGTTTGGCTAGTGCTTCTTGAACGCATTACAGATAGTGTAACTGCTGTGGCAACTACCATCATCCTTTTCCCATCAATTTCTTTACCTAAACATTGCCACAATTCAACTGTTCTTATGGGGTTTTACTCCTTTTGTGACAGAGAATACAATGAACAATGTGGATCTTCAAGATTAGTCTTCTTTTCATTGTCCACCTTCAATCATCCACCAACAATTTTCTTATTATTTCTAGCACTTTCTCTAATGAAACATGGTTGGATCGAAGAGATATTATGGGGTTTTGGTTTCTCACCTCTTTGAAGAGATGAACAGTTTGGATTTTGGATTTGAGTCATCGCGCACTGCATGGACCTTCACCCAAAGCTTCTTACCCTCTCTCTCTCTCTCTCTCTCTCTCTCTCTCTCTCTCTCTCTCTCTCTCTCTCTCTCTCTCTCTCTCTCTCTCTCTCTCTCTCTCTCTCTCTCTCTCTCTCTTCTCCTTCTCTTTCTTCCTTCTTCTTCTTCCCCTTCTCTTTCTTCTTCCTCTCCCTACATCGAGTAACATACCATTGTTAGTCTATTATCATTTATTAAAAGAGATGGGTTGCAACTATCAAAATGGGCCCCTTTTCACTTTATTTATTATAAATCTAAATTATATTAATTTATTATCATGTAATCATTACCAACCATTAATGCAATTATCGTTGCATTTTAATGCATGATGACTTTGACTAGCATTTATGGCAGATGTATATATCCATCAAAACTATGCACTTTATTCTTTTGTCCTTTATTTAATTTACAATTAAATGCTTTAATTAAAATAATTACAAATTTTTGCATGAACTCTTATTTTAGCACACATTGCATCGTTGTAATCATTTTTCCATGTAGATTACAAATAATGATGTTTCAAAAGTCTATTCCATGTCTTTCATTAGTTATCCTTCCAAAATCAAAATCTTGGAATTTCAATTGCGTGTTTCTCATTTCAGTTCAATCAATTTACATAAAATTGAATACAAATTAAGGGTATTACAATGGATTTGCCTATAGAATTTCCTTAGTGACCTACACTAACCCATGATCTACCTTAGGTCACAAACTTTTGTCCCGTCATAGTTGTAAGTTACTAATTTACTACCTCAACCCACCCAAACAAGTGTGAGGCGGGTCAGTTTAAGGCACCCTATTGCCGTCTCTCATTTAGCATTCCTCTCTCTCTCTCTCTCTCTCTCTCTCTCTCTCTCTCTCTCTCTCTCTCTCTCTCTCTCTCTCTCTCTCTCTCTCTCTCTCTCTAGGCTAATAAAAAGTTGCAAGATTAAGGAGGAGAATGAGGAGATTAGACCACAAAATATAATATATAAAAAGTTAGAGCAAAATTAAGAGAGAGAACCTTTGTGACCTTTAAAAGGCATACTTATTGAACTAATAGTATATAAAAGTATAATATGAGGAACTGATAGTATGTATAATAAAAATATAACATGAGAAAAATATTGATTTGAATTAGAAATAGAAATAAGAAAGGTTAGATAGATATTTTGGGCATTCAATGAGATTTAGAAGTCCAATGAATTGGGAAAGAAATTCCATGTAAATAAATTAGAGAGGATGTCTATAAAAGAAATTCTTTAGATGCCCATTCATTCAACTAATAATATAGTATAAAAAGTAAAAATAATTAAAAAATGTAAAGATAAGGAAAATAAGGTTTAAGGAAAGATGTCACATGACCCAACTAGAACTAAGTTTCAAATGGTTCCAAAAGAGACTGCATTAGCTTAATATATAATAGGTAAATATAGAATATACCACAAGAAATTTTATCAAAATCCTAAGCATTAATTTGTAGGAGATGTTGTTAAATTTATTGATAATGAAGTGAGGTTTTGAAAATATGACCTTAAGTCAATGATGGTGGAAACTTGGATCTTAATTAACCACTTGTGAATGCTTAAATCTAAGCAAATCTTAGACTAACCTAAGGTTTCACTATGCTTAAAATATTTTTATACTTTTGATCACTTTTATAAGTAATATTAGCTTTGATATTTGACTAAGGTAGATGGTAATGTCAGATGCTGCTAGGACCCATTCACCCCCTTTCTAACTTTTCCTTTATTTTTTTCTTAGATGTTGGTCATTCATTTTGTTTGCCCTGTGATTTAGGTTACATGTGAAAAAACTCTCTAATTGTATACTTCTAACAACCTTTTTTTTGAGTTTTTAATAATCAATTTTCAAAATCATAGTCACATGCGCATGAAATATATTCAAAAAATGAACAAAATCGTGAAATATTTGCTACACATTTACACAAAATGAGAACAATGAAAATTTTATAGACAATGTTTGAAAAAACTTAAAAGAAACGTAATGGAAATGTGAGAGACAAAAGTGCAACAAGAGAGAAACAAGAGGCAAAGGGTGAAAGGAGAAAAGAAGGAAAGGGAAAAATAGTCACACAAAGGAAAGAACAGAATTATTTAGACTTTAGATTTATACAAAAGCATATATGTAAATCATGTTTCCCATGTTTCGGTAGAGTTTCTCATCAAATTTTCTTAAGTTTTTTTTTTTTCATTGTTATTTTAGGAGTTTTCAAAATTTATTGGATGAATTTTATATTATTTAGAGATGGTTTCATATTGGTATGTGAAATTAGTTTTTGGAGAAACTAGTTTCACATGCACCATTAAGGTAGTTAGTAACTATATTCAAAACACAAAGAACCATAGGCATTATCATTCAATTCGTGTAATTTTTTGTGTGTAGATAATCCAAACAAGTGCAATTAAGATGAATGCATTAAATCTTCATAGAACTATGCCTAAAATCAAGAGTTATATATGTAAAATATACTTTTAGGCATCTAAAATAAATGGGACTCTTTGCATTCTAGTGCAGTGGTACAAGTAGTCTCTCACCTACATGACAAGGGTTCTAGGCATTTAATGTATCTCTACTGTTTGTTTTTTATGACTGAAAGGCCATTGACTTGGTTGCCACTACTAAATTATAGAGGTACAAATGATATGCACCATTTGATAGAACATTTATAATTTGGATTGTCAACACCTTGATTAGTCGAGGCATGCCAAATTGTTTTGGCATGGGAGTACTAGTAATGACCTATTTGGTTTGTTGGTTGCCCACTAAATTAAAAAATTCCAATCAAGAAAATCTTTGGAGGACTGGAAAGTGTTGTTTGAATGGGTGGAATTCGATCTTAGGTGTGCAAATTAATTCTTTGTAAATCAGTTTGAGTGGAAACTAATGTATCATAGCGATGCTTCTCATTGTTACATTTCTTCTATTGCGTTTCATATCATTATCCTAAAACAGTACTTAAAGTTACAACATGAAGCATAGGCAAGGAAAGGAGTAGTATTAGTATTGTTAATAGATTCCATATTTCATTTTCATATGCATATCATACAACAAATTCATGCCTAAGATGCAAGCTTATTAGGCCCACAACTCTTTAATTGAGCAGATCCTTGTACCCATTCTCTATAATCTCACCTACATGAATAAGTTACATCCTACTCATGCATGCTTTTCCCTCATGCTATACTGGCATCCATATATGCCTAGATGGATACCCACATAAGTAATTTAGGTTCCATGACAATCATCAAAACAAGAAAGGCAGTGCAAAGTGATTTCCCCTTTTGTGATTTTGGTACCCTCTATGAGCCCACTTGCTCTCATAGCATGCAACGTCAAGGTCCTTTTCAATTTGAAGTCACATGCCTATCCATACATTCAAGACTCTTTCCATCTACCCATTTCTATGTCTTCTAGTGTCCTGTCTCTCAATGAGCCTCACTATCACTTTTAAGGGCATGTGACTACACAAAAGGGGTAGAGTGGGAAAGAGAGAACTCAATACACCACATATGGTGAATATAAAGTAGAAATGTGACATCCCTAGGTTTTGATGACACTTTTTCACAAAATCTTTTATAATTGTGCGACCCCAAATTTGGAAAAATATTTATAAAACAAACAACAAAAAATATTTTTTTTCTTTTTTTACGTGAGAAAACTTTTAAAATCCCAAGTGTCATTTTTGTTTTCAATAAATGAAGACTTTAAGAGAAATAAGCACTACATTTCTAGCAAAAATTTGGCAGAGTCTCTTCTATTTTTCAGACTTAGGCATTTTATGCATGCAAATGCAATGTCCCTAATAAACATAATTTAAATCAAATAAAAATAATAAAGGAGACCCATCTCCATTCATTCACATGAACATATAATATTTAAACATATAAAAAAATCAATTTTAACTGAACTAAAGGAAAGTTAAAGAGTAGGATCAATCCAGCCACAGCCACACAACCATAATTTCAATTTACATGTCCACATGTCCATAAAGAAAAATTCATATTAAATCAACCCATACATCAATTATTAATAATTTCAACTAGGTTGTACACATTTGATATTACCTACTCTATTCTTCTATTGAGATCTCTTGCACAATCTTTTGTTCCCCTGTATTATTTTTTCAAACCTAAGACATTGTAAATAATTTACAATATCTCAGTAAACTTGCACTTGTGTAGGTAGTTTCATCATCTAAATATAGAGTTTATATAGTTTTAATAGAAAATTTCTCAATGACATGTTATGCAGTTTTATAAAATGTGATGCATAAAGAGTAGTACAATAAAATTCTAAAATCTCAAATTTTCTTTGCAAATCAATGTCATGTCAAATTGTTTCAGTTTCTCAGTTTCAATATCCATGCATGTTGTTTAAAAGACAATAATAACCTTTGCAAGATATTTTACAAGATATGAATAGTCATTAAAACTCATGTCATGCTCCATCTCATAAATATACTCATCCAAACTAGATAATGAATCATCATAAAAAATCAATAGAAGAAAAGCACTTAAATGATGAAATGTTTAAATATAATTAATGTATCTTAATAAGTATATATATAATAACATGATTTGAACTTCCTCGAGGCCTCACGAGTGTAAAACCACTCAAAATCTGGCTATTTGTTATTGGTCATGAGTACTTATTATAGACCTAAAATCTCAGGGTGCCATGCACCTCTTGTGTTATGGCATTATATACATCTAAATCATAAAATAAATGGAGCATCGTGCCATAGACAAGACCACTAAAAGTTTCTTTATTTTCTCGTTACTTATGACTTCTCACTGAGTCATTAATCTTAAATATCCTGACCTTTTACTATGAGAATCATACACTTCCCATGAGTGTACACTTCCCAGACTCATACAAGGATCAAAAGTTTCCTTGTTTTCTAAAAATCTGCTTGCCTTCATAGGTGGCATTTGTCTCACAATCATCAACATTACCCATACAAGTTATTCATATAAATCATATTTAGACAACTTATTCTCACATGTTTGACTATATGTGAATTTTGAACATGTTGGACCAGCTGTGAAAGGATTGACTATGCTCTAATACCAACTGTGACATCCTCGAATTTTCAAAACACTTTTTTCACAAAATATTTTACAATAGAGGGGCCCTAAGTTTGGAAAACTATTTAGAAAACAAACATAAAAAAAAAAAAAAAAAAAAATTCCTTTTTATATAAGAAAACTTTTAAAATCCTTAATGTCATTTTTCTTTTCAAAAAATTAGGATTTTCATGGAAATGAGTGCTATATTTCTACTAAAAATTAGACAAAGTCTCCTCCATTTTTTAGACTTACACATTTTACTCATGTGAATGCGATGTCCCTAATAAACATAGTTTAAATCAAAAAATAATAAAGGAGACACAGTCTCCATTCATTGACTTGAACATATAATATTTAACCATATACAAAAATCAAGTTTTAACTAAACTAAAGGAAAAGTTCAATACCAGGATCAATTTAGTCATAACAACATAACCAAAAATTCAATTTATATGTCCAAATTTCTATAAAGAAAAATTCATATTAAATCAACCCACTACATCAATTCTCTATGATTTCAAGTAGGTTGTACACATTTGACATTATCTCCTTTATTCTTCTCATCAAATCACTTGCACAGTCTCATGCCCCGTGTCTTATTTCTTCAAACCTAAGACATTGTAAATAATTTGCAATGCCTCAGCAAACTTACTTTTGTATAGGTAGTTTCATCATCGAAATATGGAGTTTACACAGTTTTAATAAAAAAGAACTCAATCACATAATATGCAGTTCTGTAAAATGTGATGCATAAAGAACAATATAATAAAACTCTAAAATCTCAAATATGCTTTGCAAATCAATGTCATGCCAAATCATTTTAGTTTCTCAGGTTTAATATTTATGCATGTTGCTTCAAAGACAGTAATAATCTTTGTAAGATATTTTACAATATATGAATAGTTACTACAACTCATGTCATGCACCATCTCATAAATATACTCATTCGTAGTAGATAATGAATCATTGTAAAAAATCAATAGATGAAAAACATTTAAATCATAAAATGCTTAAATATAATTAGAGTATCTCAATACGTAGATATATAATAACATCATCTAAACCTCCTTGAGGTCTCGCAAGTATAAAACCACTCAAAATCCAGCTATTTGTCATTGGTCATGAGTACTCCTTATAGACCTAAAATCTTAGGGTGCCACACACATCTTACACTATCATGCTATATACACCTAAATCTCAAAATAAATGGACCCTCCATGCCATGGACAAGACCACGTCAAGTCTGTACTGCTTGGGGATACCAGAATAGGTAACGGATCACGTAGTGTGCATGGGAGACATGGCATATGGGCCATGACCTACCATGATGTCATTGTAACCTGATTAAGCCTATAGCAACTTGGTATCAAATATATGAAATTTCGAAAGGGGAATGATCAGTCCTCAACCTTGTTAGCACAACGTCCATCACGCAACTATATGCCCTCCATAACATAATAATCCTAGGTATAATCATATGCCTATATAATTTATAAAACCATGAAAATCTATGCACTGGTGAAATCATAGAAATGAAATCTCATTATACGATGTAACCATGTGAAAGAAATCCTCACAACAGTTGAGTCGGAGGATTCCTTACTCATCATTTCATTAAATACAAACTTCAAGTAATTTCAAATGCATTTCATGTACAAATTTTTAATTTAAATATGACTCAACATGGCATTCTAACCTGACAAGTTGCATGAAATAAAAGTATATTCATTGTATAAATTAGAAATTTTATAAATCTCAAGTTTAACTATTTTCAAACATAATAGAATAGTCATCAATAGTTTTCATGTTTGACAAAAGCATATCGATTTTGAAACTACCTACCTCTTCGATGAAATTCTCAGTTCAACTATGTTCCTTTTGCAAGTGAACTTATAGGTCAACCTATCGATATTGCTAATTTTCTTGTCAATGTTGATTCATAAGCTAATAATTACAAAAGAATCTTTTAACCATTAGATTTTAACAATCCATCATTAATCAAGCATCAAAATCATACGATCTTAGCCATTTAGGCTATTAATCTGCATTTCCATCTATAGTTCACCGATCTGACTTCTATCAAGTCATATATTACCAAATCTATGCCATTGATTATCAATCAACAATCCAAATTTGTAAATCTATGTCCCAACTATTTGGTGGGGATCCTATCTTCCATTCACAACTCATCAAGTCACTAAAATTTTTCATTTTCCAATTTGTCCTTCATCTAAATAGTCAAATTTTTAATGATCAGCATTGCAATCATAAGATTTTTTAGAGTATCTTTACTGATTGAAGATCAAGGAACACAATGGTGGCATTGATCATCAATTAGGCATCGCCAGGTCCCTATTCCTTTACTATCCTATTGGACAGCTGAGATCATCCAATCAATTTCTATTCAAATTTTATAGTTTCTATTATATCCAAGTTAATTTAGTTTCAAAACTCATTTGTGGTACAAAGTTGCTATTTGAATAGTGATAGATAGGATGGCCTAGATCGTCTGATCTACTTCACTTCTGGACTAGCAAATTTGATCCATTCTATATTAATTGTAGGTCAAGGAACTTACTTTTGATTATCGATCAGGTGTCACTTAGTACTATTTCCACTATAATTGATCAAATAGCTAAGATTATCTTATCGGTTTCTAACCTAGATCGACAATCTTAACCAGATTTGAGCTATAGTAGGTATGTATTTACCTATTTCTAATAACTGATTAGGAAATCAATGGTTGGATTATCATAAAAACCTAGATTTAGGATGAAACCATACAAATTTAGTAAAAAGGAATGAAATTCACAAGTTGGGTTTCATAAATCTAACTTTAGGGCGTGTCTCGTGTCTTCTTCCTCTCCTGGATGAGCCGGATTGACCACCATTTTCCAACGAAACCTCTTGGCGTTTGTTGCACGTCTATCTCATCTTTGATTAACAAGCATAAATGGCATGGATCACTTCAACTCCTTTGGGCGTTGATTCATGCTTGTGCACTTCTCTAGTGACGTCTACAACTTTGTTACCTAAAACCCAAGTTTTTTTTTTCTCCTCACCAACATGATAGTCTAGTAATTTGGTTTCCTCCTCTTCTCTCTCCTTTCTCCTTCTTCTCCTCTCCTTCCTCTCTTCTTCCTCTTTCGCTTCTGTTGGGTTTACTTTGTGTGTGTGTGTCGGGTTCAAGGACAAACCTAACAGCATATTCTTGTTTTACTTAAATGTTGGCGGGGAGGGGGTGTTACCGAAATGGTCCCCCTCTTTTAGTATTTAATTATTTTATTTTTAATTTATTTTAAAAAAACATTGTCATCATGTTTTTCTATTTTATACCCCGTAATTTCTATCAAAAGAGGTAAGCAGAACTAATGATATTTTCTAATGTCTCTTGATTATCACTCATATTTCTCTGTGGGGCCCAATTAGTAAAATTAGAAAATTATCCTCCATGAGAAAAATAACAACTTTCATCCAAACTCTAATTTTAGCAAACTTAGTATTGCTGGAATTGTTTTTTAATTACAATCCAAATATGGAGGTTTCAAAGGTCTAATAAGTGTCTTTCTAAAGGCCAATTTTGTGGAACTAAGAATACTTAATTTGAATTTTGCATTTTATCAAAATTAATTAAAAAATCATTTGAAATGGAATTTAAAATTTGAGGTTATCACATTCTTTCCCCTTTATAACAATTTTTTCCTTGAAATTCTTTTCAAGTTATCCTTCAAATAATTCTAAAAGCATCCTCATCTCATCATATATCTCAATTCCTTATGGTCACTTTAAATGAATGATTCCTAAAAGGGAGATTTAATCAAGAGGCATCGTTGTTCGTTCATTCCATTATGAATCTCATAGCTCTTTAATTAATGAAACCTTGAATTATGATTTCAACTTTAAAGTCTAAACATTTACAGTGATTATTAGCATAGCTTTTCCATTTGCTTTTGGTAATAAAAGTGTCGTTTTCACTACATTTTTGAGACTCGACCATCAAAATCATAAATCAGCAATAAAATGAAGAGATATTAAAATAGCATCTCAAAACAACAAATCCTTACCCTAATACCTTAGAGCATACTAGCTCATAAAATAGGCAATTATATGCCACATCAACTCAAAGCATATAAATACATGACATAAGCATGTACATGCCAAATCAACACAAAGCACATTGGCTTATAAGGTAAACAAATCCATGTCAGGTCAATTTAGAGCATATCAACTCATAACATAAACAAACTCATGCTAATCATCTCATCTCATCCCACACCACAAATATTAAGTGTTCGATTTTGGTCAAATACCCCCAATTTAGCATTCAATTAGATCATCTAACCAATCAAATTCATAATTTTTAGCTTGATTTTGAATTTAGATCCAATCATTAATTTGTCAAAATTAATTGTCAGATGATCATTAGAGCTTATAAGATGATTAATGTATGGTTTAGATGACTCTAATTTGGTCTTTTATTTTGCAGATTAACCAAAAGAGGCATGAATGGCTAAGATCAAAAGTTAATGGTGATGATTTGTGACGACCCGGGTTTTTATATGATGCAATTTTGATAAAAAGGCGAGATCTCTTGTTTTATAAGTATGAAATGCATGAAATCTAATTGTTTTGGAAAACAATCTTTCATAAAAAACCCCGAGTGTCAAAACACATTCTCAAATTATCTAGCCATGGCAAAGTTTTAAATCATTATTCCCAAGAAAGTGTTAGTCACAGCCTCAGCTATTAGAGAGTAACTACAATCAAGTAACATTGAAAGATAAGGTAGGGGTTTACTTACTTGCACTGTGTCTTTCTAAAGGACAAGTGCATGTTTGAACACTCGTGCTTAATATTGACATCAAAAACCATTGTCAAATTGAAATATTAACGAATTAAAGAATCACACAAACCAAGTTGAAAGTATCACATATATCATAACATAACGATATGCATAAGATGCTTCATTGAATCCAACTCATGGATATCTAGTATGGTATGGTCGACCAACCTCATATCATGCCATATGCAATGCACATAAGTCCACGAAACCATAGGGTCCCACTATGCCCACGACCTCACCGCCGTGTGGTCCCCAAGTACCTAAGGACACAGGATCATATACCTCCACGGGGCATATGACACTTTCTTCGTCGTAAATCATGCAACTTATGCAATGCATAAAATTTGCTCATGCTAGTATTGCATTCAAAGTCATAACCCTGCCTAGAAGCCTGATAGCCTAGAAACCTGCCAGCCTAGAAACCTTGTCAGCTCTCTCTGGCCCGCCTCGTCGGCCCGCCCTCATCAGCTCGCCCTCATCGGTCAAGGCTACACTTATCATGCAATCTATGCATGTAGCACATGTCTTGGCAATATATGCGCAATGTATTTTTTTTCGAAACCTGTCCTCTTTGGGTCCCTCACAACTACCTGGCCCTCGGCACTCCAGCGTCTTTTGGTAACCCTCAAAGACATGTAATTTTTACAAGAACTTAATGCTCACAAATCATGCAATGTATGCAATAGTTTGCAAAACATATCTATGCATAATGTATATGCAATTATTTACAAAACATGTCTATGCATAAAACATTTATCACATGCATGTTGAATTAAGTCATGCTAAATAAGTCATATACTTAAAACATGTATTCTCAAAACAATCATAGTTCTTTTAAAAGAATCTAGTAGCGATAGAGCACCTACCTGGCTAGGTCACACCAACCCTTTTGTCCTCGTACTCTCCTGAACATGGTTTGGGGAATCAAGGTTAGTTTGGCCTATCTTTTATGGGTTTTAGAGTAGTTGGTCTTATTATTTAGGCATTAAGGGTCCATCATCGACACAGACACAACACCTTTTGCAGCGCCTCAATCGGAGCTCTAGATCTCAAGTTATAAGCTTTTTAGTGTCACAAGTACGTAAGGGCCTTAAGAGTGAAAAGGTGGAATGCTAGCACGCTGCGCATCAGTGGCATGCACCCACCTTTTCTTAAGGGGCAGAAAAATCCCAGTTCGCTAGCACGCTGCGCGTCTACGGCGTGCGCCTCAACGAGCGCATCTGTAGACACGCCGGGTTTCCCGCCCATCTTTCCCTTTTGCGGGCGTGTCCCTGGACGTGCCCGTTTGGTTCTCTCAAATGCGGTCGATGCCTCTCGTCCCTGGGTCCTTGGTGACTCTCCAGGGCTCTATTTGCATGATTTTTCACGCAAAAACTTAGGGAAACTGAGCCTAGGACTACTGTTAAGACGGGTTTTGAGGGAACTTGGGCATACCTGGCTCATTGCTGGGTTTTTCTCCTCGTTTTTCCTCTAGGTTGCTTCTCCAAAATGAGTTTTCTTCAAGCTTTTAGGCTGCCATTAGAGGCGCCCAAGAGCTCTATTTATAGAGCTATAAGAGGGTTCTGGAGGGGGCTCTCACCACCCTTGAATGGCGGTGGAGAAACCTCCAGAATGGCTGTGATTTCTCCTCCAATCACCGCAGTTCTAGAACCCTCTACGGGGTTGAAGATGAAGGGTACCCGTATCAAAACGGGCCCTTGTGTTTTGCAGGCTAAAATCCGTTTTTTGTAAAAATTACATTTTTTGCCCCTGAACTTCAAAGGGCCATAACTTGCTCATTTTAACTCCGTTTTAATTGATTTTGGTCTTGTTGGATTCCTTTTTCCGAGACGCACCTAATGGTACCATTTTTAGGATCAAATTCTGGGTTTAGTTAAGGGGAATAGTGAAATGACTAAAATGCCCTTATCTTCAAAAACTAAACTTTTCATTGCTAACGTGGGATTTTAATGTTACAAAATTGGAGTCATTACATGATTATCCTAAAGAGCATTGGATGGAGCAGATCACTCACAAAGAAATATAGGATAGTTTCCTATTTGAAAATTGATCTCAATTGGGAATCATGGAGAAGATGGAAAGCTGCACTTGGAGAAGTTTCCAGAGAAGGGTGAGGAACCAAATTTAGATGGAGAGAGGGCTATCAAACTATGGTTGCCCCACTTTCCCACCTCTCCTCTCTTAGGTTAGGCTGAAAGCAGGAAATCCGTAACCCACTTTCCCTTTTTTCCACTTCTCTCTCCCTCTTTCTTTCTCTTCTCCTCTTCCCTTACATCTCTCTCTTCCTTCTCTCCCACCCTCTCTCCTCCACACCCAAACCTCTCTCTCTTGGGTCCTCCATCTCACCTGCCCAATCTTCACTACACTCCCTCTCCATCTCCTTCGTTCCCAATTCCTCACCTCTCTCTTTCTATCTTTCTCACCCACTCAAGCCTGCTTCTCTCATTCTCCCTCTTATTTCTCTTCCAATTAGCCTGCACCAATAGTCCAAACCTCTAACCTCTTCCCCTTCTTTCTGGTTTACCTTCCACTAGCATCTCCTCTTCCTCATCTCCAACCACACCACTCCTCTTTGCTTCTCTCAGCTATATCTCCTCTCTCCATCTTCCACTAGCAACCTAGCACGACCCAGCCCTTCATAGCCTCCCTTCTCGCGTCTACATCCAATGCTCCTCTCTTCTCCTCCCTGCTTCACCCCTCCTCAGTACCATTGACAATCCCATCTACCCAATCGTCAATTTCAACTGGGCAAGTGTCGGATCGCATGTCCTCTGCTTTACTCTCCTTACCAATCTTCCACTGCTCCAATCCTGCAGTGTCTCCATCCTTCTTTCTGTTCCAACATGCACTACCATCGCTGGCATACCTCACCTGAACAAACTGGCCAAGAGGAGGAAACCCGACACGAGTTTCCTCTTTCCTTCCTCTGTTTCTCTTCCTCCACCGGAGTCATCTCACCAGCCTAGCACGGCACTCAACACCCTACCCAATCTGATCTCCACTGCACCAGAGTTCTTCCTTGGTATTGGATGGCTTGGAGAAGAAAACCCAACATGGGTTTTCCCTTGTCTCTCTTTTCCTCCTCTTTTTTCCTCCCCTATCTTCCTCCTCCTCCTTCTCCTCCGTTGGGTTCCTATTTACTTTTCATTTAAAATCAAATTTTTTCATTAAATTCCAATTTTAGCCTTTACCCTTTAATTTTAATTACATATGACTCCCCATTTTATTTCCCTCTGTGGCCCAGCCTATCCAAGTTCTATTTTATTTATATTTTTCTTATCCCGTAACAATCCAATCCAAGTCAGATCAATTAGGGCTTAACCTAATCAATGAGTTAGCCTTAATCAACCAAAAACCCTCAATTTCTCTTCTATTTCTTATCTATTTTTGAATTAAATTTCTAATTTCATTCTTAGGACATCCCTGTACTTAACTAATCTCTCTAATTTTTAATCTAAAATCAATAACTTGATCTAGACTGTTCAAATCCAAAATTACAAATTACTCCAGATCTTTACAATTTTAAGGAATATGATAAATCCAACTGGTAAATATCTAATCAATGACATTATGAAGACATGTATGAAGGCTGATCAACTCTTAAAAGACCAAATTTTAAGAAATTGACATTGATTAAGCTAGGAAAGTAGTTTTTCATGTTATTTGATTTATTTTCTTTTCTTTTTTTGGAACTGAAAATTTTGTAATATTTAGCAATTGAGTAGATTTGAAGTCTAATTCTAAGTCCAATAGTTCAAGTAGTTTTCTATTATTTATTTTTAATTTTTATCAATTAAATTTTATTTAAACTCCTATGTTTTAAGTCAAGTCCTCGTGAGATCAACCCGTACTTACATTAGCTATACTACATTAACCCTTGCACTTGTGGTAAAACACATCAACAACAACCATACTATGAGCACTTAGAAGCCTCCCACTTAGAAGCCCACCAGTTCCACTTGCACCCACCCTCATCGACAACTCTCTTAGGACATCCTCATCAATTACCCACAATATAAGTCGTGAGCCATGTTTCAATTACATGTAAGGAAGCAATCCCGCATTAAAATATAAATGCCTATCATCTCTCAAATCCAATGAGAAATCACATCCTGATATTGCATATGTATAATATTAACATGGTAATCTTCGCATGCTTTTTTCAACAATTTAGATGCGCAAGTAGTAACTCTATCATCCTATATGGCAACCTCCAAGCCTAATATCAGAAACATTATAATAAACCATCTATCCATCACTACATGAAGGTTGTGCCAAAACTGGAGCAAAGGTGTGTCTCCTCATCAATGAGATTAGGGATAATTAAATCTCTAAAAATCCCACAATAATTTCCTCATTGATCTGTCCCTTACGAAGCGGATTAGCACCCCAAGAAGATCCACTAAGTCTAATGAAATCCTTCCCCAATAATTCTAGTAGGCAACTTTTGAGCTCTATCAACTCGATTAGAGTCGTTAGATATGGTGAATTAAATTTGGAGTTGTGCTTTGCACCAACTTAATCATAATATCAATCTCCCTCTGAGACAAAAATGTAGGAATGGAATGACAATGGCGATTTACGAGTGCATTAGGGGTGGATTATGCTAGAAGATTGCCCCAAAGGGAAAGGTATTCATAATCTATAATAGTAGAGCTCCTTTGGGAAAATATCCTAAAACTCTCAAACCATATCTATTTTCTAAATCCATGGCTTCTGTTGTTTTACCGCAAGTTCACGGGCTATTGTAGTGTATGCAAGTACGGGTCAATCCCACAAGGACTCGCCATAATAATTTAGAATTTAAATAACATTTAATTGTTCAAAAATTAAAAATGAGTGAAAAAAATTAAATGAAAGTGAAATCATAATTTAGATACATTTAATCAATGAAAATTACAAAGGTCCAACTCAAAAGGCAGAAATTTAACTAACAAAATAAGAAAAATCTACTTCCCTAGCTTGATCACATCATTTTCTTCAAATTTGATATCTTCAATCTTGGTATACCTTCATCAATCTCTTTTTGGTGCTTCTAATTAATGTTCCAACTAATGGATTAGGCAGATTCTCCAAAATTTCAAAGATCTAGTCTACATAGGGATTTTACGTTTTAATGGCTTAGATCTGATTTTTGAATCTTAGATTGAGATCAAAAATGATAAACAAGCTATAAAATATCCTAAAAACAAGATATAAAATTCAACTAAAAATCGGATGAAAAATAGATGAAAAATTGAAGAAATCATGTTTATTAAAGCAAAACCGTGGATTCGATTAATCTTTATTTAAAATTGCAATTCATAAAAAAAAAAAAAAAGTTCATGGAATAACATAGAACATAGATATGAAAAATAAGAATAAAATAGAACACCAATAAGAATAGTAACAGGATGAAAATGTAATTGAAATTATTGTGTTATGGGCAAAATTGGAATTTTCATCAAAAGTTCCTTCTTTTTCCCATAAAATAGAAAAACTTGATGAACAGAGGAAGACGGTGAAGATGGGGGAGAAGGTAAGAGGAGTGGGAGAAGAAGTGGGGGAAAGAGGAAAAACAAAGGAAACCTGTGTCGGGTTTCCTCCTTTGAGCCGTCCAGTGCAGTGAGAACAAAGAAGAATAGTGGGTCAGTGGAGTTAAAGTAGATGGTAGTGAGGGAGACCAAAGAGAAGTGGAGAATTGTCGGTAAGAGGAGATTGAAGATTGTATCGGTGCGATAGATAAAGAGAAATAGAGGGAGCTAGAGCAAGACTGGTTCAGGTTTGGGATTGACCTGGTCCAGTTGATACGTTAGTGAATAGAGTAATCAAGGAGCTGGGAAGATGGATGATTGGTGCACCGATATAATAGAGGAGAAAGGTGATGCAGAAAGGATCTGGTGCAGTGCGGTGAAGGGGAGAAGGTAGCCCCATGCTGTGCTTGGTTTAGAGATAGGGAGACAGAGAGAAGCAAAGGGGAGATCGGGCAGTGCTAAAGAAGAGAAGGGAGTGGTGACTAAAACAGACAAGTGGTGCTAGTGGAACATGACTAGAATTGACTACAAACCAAGAAACTAAAAAGGAAGTATAGGGAACCGAGATGGAGAGACAAAGACCGAGGAAGAAAGAGATGGGGAACATGGGAGAGAAGAGGGAAAGAGAGGAGAAAAGGTGAAGTAGAGGGGGAAGAAGTGAGAAGTGGAAGGGGGGGTGGTCTTTCCTCCTATGGTCCAGCCAAGGGGGGAGAGGAACAAGGTAAAAAAAAAAATAGAAAGATAAAAGAAGATGATGAAAACAATAGAAAGTAATCCTCCTAGTCTAGTAATGCCCTCCCCTATTTAAAACCTTGATGCTTTCTAATTTTTTCTCCCAACTTCCCTTACACTTTCCTTAGTTTCCCACTAGGAAACTTCTATCCCCTTTAATTATGCCTCTTCATTCCAAAGTTGGTCTCTTATTTAGGAAATCTTATCCATGATGTCCTTTCCTCTAATTAGAACTCTTTTTCCTTTAAGAAACCATCCCATCTTGCTTTGTGAGTGATCTGGTTCATTCAATGCCCTTTAGGATAAACTAGACCATGGGTTTTTTATTTGACACTAATCAACACGATCTATTTTATCTGCAAAATATAAATTAGATTAGAGCCATCTAAACCATACATTAAGAATTTGATTAGCTCTTATGATCATCTGACTGTTAAATTTGATAAATTAACAGTTGGATGGTCAATTTAAGCTAAAATTCATATTTTATCTAAATAAACCATACATTTTGCTAGTCCAGAGCAAAACATGTGAAAAATTATTTTACAAAAACTAGTACAAAGTGCTACTTTCCTGGGTACTCATATTTGCATTTAACATATGCAACAAGCCCTTAAACCCCTAGGTTACCCCTAGTTGATGAGTTAACCTTGTGAAGGTTTGCAGGGAATATACCCATAAAATTCAATAAGGTTAAGTCCCTTAGTTTATCTCAAAGAAATTCATTAACACTCTATTAGTTTTTCATAACTTAATAGAGAGGATTGACAATTTTATCATTCACATATTAAAGATATTTCATTCTAATTATTTCTCAGAGTGCATGGGTGTGTGTAGCCACATAAATCTTGACTTCTAACCAAATATACTTAAATTCCACTAAAAATATGTCTTGACCTCAAATCCTCACATGTACTCTCAAATAAGGGTTTAAACATATTTCTCTCATTATGTGACTGAATCCAATAAGCTAATGGTTCACATAAATCTTTTAAATGCTCATGAGACAAAGGAAAGTGATCCCTAAGAGTGGATGTTATCACCAAGAATATTCCAGCCAAGAACAATAAGTCTTTAACTAAGACGAAATACAGGCTTAGGACAAGTTCAGAAAAGAAGGGTATAAGGATTTCAAAGGTGCAAAATTGAGTAGAGATTTTCAATGAATATCTATTAGGACAACTTTTCTTTTGTATTGTACTTGAAGTGAATATATCTTTCATATTTTTGTCTTTCTCTTTCAATATTTTTTTTTTTTCTTTGGAAGAAAGACAATTAATTTTCACACTACTTTGACTTTTTCCCCTCTTTTTGAACTTTTTCTACTAACTCCACTCATTTTGATAATGGGTAATGGGTATTTATTTTACTAGCTTGTTCTAAGTTAAGGTACATTGGATTAAGAAAGAAGAGGCTTAGTAGTAGGCTCAAAGGGGCTAACTAGTGGTATGATATACTGGGTAGGCTTTATATCTCTATGCTAAGCAAGGATGGCTTATATCATTTCCTAGGTTTACTAAATCCTATTAGATTTAATAAATTTTCTAAAAAACGCTATTACTCCTATTTATTCTTGATGTTTAACCAAAACAAGGATAATAGGGTCACACTAATTTATATACACTGAAGAAATTGTGAAATTAGTTATAACTCTCTGAAAGAAGATAATCCCTAAACTCACTAGGTTATAAGTCTCCACTAATTTTTCTTTGAGTCTCTAAGTCTGAATATGTGTTGTATGTGAATGGTTCCCAAGAATTAACTTTCATAAAATGTTTCAACATATGGATAATATGCAAAACTAGTCATACATACTCCCATTAAGAGATGAAAATAGTAGAATTACTAAATTCTGAACATCCAATTCTCATCACAGTAAGGGATACCTTAAAAACTTTTTTTTTTAATTTTTTTTCAAAAGAATCAAGAAAATTCAAAATCTATATGTGCATCTACACCATCCAACCTAAATGAAACATTGTCCCCAATGTTTGAAAACATAGGATCCTATATGAAAAGATGTAAAAGATGGAGATTTGAAAAACATCTGGAGATTTGAAAAGATGTAAAAGATGGAGATTCAAAAGGTGATGGTAACATAATGACTTCATGTACTACTATGCATTTTGTTGGACCATTTGGAGATGAATGGTCCTTTTCTTGACCAAATTGAGGGATAACAATGACCATTATATTCAAGTTAAATTTTTCCTGTATTTTCCTGACATTGTCCTAAAATAGGAGTATAAGCTGATCTGCATCTCCCAAAAAGGTTTTTCTTGCATTGCTAGAGGTGGAGACAAGGTTTGGCTTAAACCTTGGTTATCTTTTGATGTGTACCCTAAATTAGGTTAATGTACATTAACTGACTCTTTTTCTTCTTATTTTATGGACACAAGGTGTCAAATGAAGGGCTAAAAGTTTTTTTATTTTCTTGTTTACTTCAACTTCTCACTAAGTCATTAATCGTAAATGTCCCGACCTTTTATTGTGAGAATCACACACTTCTCATGAACATACATTTTCCCATACTCATACAAGGATCAAAAGTTACCTTGTTTTCTAAAAATCTACCAGCCTTCATAAGCGGTACACATTTGGCATTATCTACTCTATTCTTCTCTTGAAATCACTTACACGGTCTTATGCTCCCCATCTTATTTCTTCAAACCTAAGACATTGTAAATAATTTGCAATGCCTCAGCGAGCTTTCTCTTGTAAAGGTAATTTCATCATCGAAATATGGAGTTTACATAGTTTTAATCAAAAAGAAGTTCTCAATCACGTGTTATGCAGTTCTATAAAATAGGATGCATAAAGAGTAATATAATAAAACTATAAAATCTCAAAAATGCTTTGCAAATCAATGTCATGCCAAACTGTTTCAATTTCCTAGTTTCAATATCCATGCATGTTGTTTCAAAGACAATAATAACCTTTGCAAGATATTTTACAAGAGATGAACAATTACCACAACTCATGTCATGCACCATCTCATAAATATACTCATCCAAACTAGATAATGAATCATTGTAAAAAATCAATAGAGAAAAAGCATTTAAATCATGAGATGCTTAAATATAATCAATGTATCTCAATAAGTATATATAATAACATCATATGTACCTCCTCAAGGCCTCGCAAGTATAAAATTACTTGAAATCTAGATATTTGCCATTAGTCATTAATATTCATTATAGACCTCAAATCTTAGGTGCCACACACATCCTACCTTGTCGTGCTATATAGATCCAAATCTAAAAATAAATGGACCCTTTGTGCCATGGACAAGACCGTGTCAAGTCTGCACTACCTGCCAACACCTGAATGAGTTACGAATCACACCATGTGCATGGGAGACATGGTGTACAAGCCATCACCTTACATGATATCATAGTAACCTGATTAGGCCTATTGCAGCTAGATATCAAACATATGAAATTTTGAAAGGAGGATGATCAGCCCTCAACCTTCCTAGCACAATGTCTATATGGCAGCCATATGCCCTCCATAACAAAATAATCCTAGGCATAATCACATGCTAATATAATTTATAAAACCATGGAATCTTTGCACTGGTAAAATCATGCAAATGAAATCTCATGATACAACATAGATATGTAAAAGAAACCTTCACAAGAGTTGAGCCTAAGGATTCCTCACTCCTCATCATTTCATACAATACATACTCCATTTAATTTCAAATGCATTTTCGTGTACAAATTTTCAATTTAAATATGAATCAACATGACATTCCAACCTGATAAGTTGTATGAAGTGCAAGTATACTCACTGTATAATTCAAAAATCTTATAAATCTCAATTTCAAATCTTTTCAAACATGATAGAATAGTCATCAACAATTTTCATGTTTGATAAAAGCATATCAATTTTGAAACTACCTACCTCTTAGGCAAAATTCTCAGTTCAGCTATGTCCCTTCTTCAACTCGGCTTATTAGCCAACCTAGTTAACATGTCGATATTCTATATTTTCTTGTGAATGTTGAATTGTAAGCTAATAATTACAAAAGAGTCTTTTAACCATTAGATTTTAATAATCCATCACTAATCAACCACTAAAATCGTATGATCGTTGCCAGTTAGGCTGTTGATCTACATTTCCATCTATAGTTTACCGATTTGACTTTTATCAGTTCATAGATTTCCAAATCTATGCGATTGATTATCAATCAACAATCCAAATTTGTAATTCCATGCCCCAACTATTTGGTTGTGATCTTATCTTCCATTCACAACTCATCACACTGTATGATCTCCTAGGATTTGATCTTAAACATATTTGATGTTCTTGGAATTATAGTCTTTAAATCTGATTAATAGGAGGATTATCATGAATGGTTGAGGTCATAAAAAAATTTCGTTTTCATATTTGTCCTTGATCTAAATGGTCAATTTTTCAATGATCAACACTCTAATCATAAGATTTTTTTAGAGCATCTTTACTAATTGAAGATCAAGGAACACAATGGTGGCATATGATCACTAATTAGGCATTGCTAGGTCCTCGTTCCTTTACTATCCGATAGGATGGTTGAGATCATCTGATCAATTTCTATTTAGATTTTATAATTTCTATTATATCCAAGTTAATTTAATGTTCCAAAACTCAATTGTAGTGGCTAATCATCGATTTGACATCACTAAATCGCTATTTAAGTAGTGATAGATTGGACGACCTAGTTTGTTTAATCTTTTTTACATCTAGATTAGCATATTTGATCCATTCTATACAAATTTTAGGTCAAGGAACTTACTTCTAATCATCAATCAAGCATCACTAAGTACTATTTCCAAAGTGACTGATCAAACGACTAAGATTGTTTGATTATTTTCTAGCTTAGATCGACAATATCAATTAGATCCGAGCTATATTATATATGTATTTACCAATTTCTAATCATTGATTAGGAAAGCAACAGTTAGATTATCATAAAAACCTAAATCTAGGATGAAACTATATGAATTTAGAAAAGAAAATAGAATTGACAAGTTGGGTTTCATAGCTCTACCTTTAGGATGTGTCTTCAGTTTTCTTCCTCTCCTTGATGACCTGGATTGATCACCATTTTTTGGTGAAACCTCTTGGAGTTTGTTGTGCATTGATCATTTCTCCAATTAGCAAGCAAGAATGGCATGGATCACTTCAACTCCTTAGGCCTTTGATTAGTGCTCTTATACTTGGGGGATTGATCAGCTCGGATCAATGATCCAAGACATCATCTTCTCCAACAACATTTGCAACTCTGGCACCTAAAACCCTAGTTTTTTCTCCTTGCCAACGTGACAATCTCCTCTAGCAGTTTGGTTTCCTCCTCTTCTCTCTCCTTTCTCCTTCTTCTTCTCTCCTTCCTCTCTTATTCCCTTTCTTCTTCCACTTTTCTTCTTCTTCCTCTTTCTCTCCCATCAGGCTTTACTCTCGATGTGTGAGTGTCTGGGGTTCAAGAACAAACCTAACAGTCTATTCTCGTTTTACTTGAGGGGAGGGCCCTCTTTTAGTATTTAATTATTATCTTTTTTATTTATTTAAAAAACATTATCATGATTATTTGCCTATTTTATACACCATAATTGCTATCAAAAGAGGTAAGTAGAACTAATGATGTGTGCCAACATCTCTTGACTATCAAGCTCATATTTTTGTAAGTGGGGGCCAATTAGTAAATTACAAAATTTTCCTTCATGAGAAAAATAATAACCTATTCATCTAAACTCTAATTTCTGCAAACATAGTGTCGTTGGAATTGTTTTTTATGAGTACAATCCAAATATTGAGGTTTCAAGGGTCTAATAAGTGTCATTATAGTCGTTAATTCTATAGAACTAAGAATACTTAATTTAAGATTTACATTTTTATCAAAATTAATTTAGAAATCATTTGAAATGGAATTTAAAAATTGAGGTTATTGTAAGAAAATTCATGAAAATGCTTGCCATATTTAGTGACATAGGAGAAATCCCTACAACATGATTCATCTCCCCACCATTGTCAAGTTTTCTAGAGTGGGGAGTATTGTTCATTTCTCACCTAAATGATTGAGCTCCTTGAATGATTAAATAATTTTTGTTGTTCTGGGCAAGTAAGTGAATCGAGCCCAACTATAACATAGTGTGTGGAGTTGTTGGTACTGGAAAATTAAAGCATTTCAAAGACTAATCTTTATATTATACGTTCTTCATGATCTCAATCTCACTACATTAGGCCATACACATAACATATGTCTAGTTTGTGGGATGGTTATGATCAAATTATTTATGCTGATGGATTAAGTGGAAATCATTTCAGAGTCGTTATTGACAATTGAATTTGAAACTCATCCATTTGAAGGCCCTGATTGTGGTTGAGTTGGACTATTCTCTTCCCCCGCCAATGAGATCCCAAGGAATGGATGTGGCAGATCACTACAAAGAACTTGAAAAACAAACCTTCCCTCCATTTCAAAATTCCCTTGCATAGCTCAAGCACATACTCATGATTTGAAACTAATGCCTTTTTTGCTTATCCTTTTTCTTTTTGGCAAAGCTAAACAACCTTCACTTATCCTATTCCCTTCTATCCTTTTGGTTTCATCTCTTTCTTTGTGCTTGCTGTCATTTTCATGGTCATATGGCTAAATTACAATATTCATACCTTTCTTAGACATTCCTTCCACTTATAAAAAGAGGCCTTGTAATTGTATAAGGTCTGGGTATTAGATTTTGACTCTCCTCTTTTTATTTACAGTCATTACTATTTATTATTGTTTCTTGTATGCACAATTTATACAAAAATGAGAGAGCCATGGAGATACTTCTAAGATTTGTTGAAGTCCATCAACAACTACTCATCCTTTCTGAACATAATTCATCACCTATCTCCATTTAGCCATGTGGAGTTTCCTTTCCCTGGCATTGTTCTCCAACCATGTCCCCTGGGTGAAAGGGGTTACCACTCTCTTTCTTTCCTCAATTGTTCCAATCAAGACAAGTGCATTGGTTCATTTCATCCTCCTATCTATGCAATTCTTTGTGTTTGTTCTTTATCATGTTGGATGAAAGGTATAAGTAGAGGGATGGCTATGAAATGACAATTCTTTCTTCTCCATTGATGTAGGGAGAGCCTCTTTCTATACCTTTTCAACCTATTATTAATAGGGATTTAACTGATACTGAAGGTAGCTTACTTACTAAACCACCCTCTGGAGAAGCTAGTTGCTAAAAAAAAGCGACAAGGAAGTGAAGCTGTCATAGAAGCTTTGCTTCCCTCTGGAATTGTAGTACTTGGCTCATCGTTATTTTTCTACAGGCTTTATGGATCTAGCTAAAATGTTTTAAATTAATTAAATATGCTTTATTTCAAGCAGCTGTGCTTACTAAGTGAGCAAACAAGAAGAGATACTCCAGAGTAAATCTCAATAAAATAAAAAATGAATGGGCTGAGTATGTAATGAGTTTCAATTAGATTACTTAGAGTAACTACTTAGACTTGAAATACATAATAAAATAAAATTTTCATTGACTTGTTTGTGTTCCTTTAGATTTTATTATTTTCTTTGAAATATATATATATATATATATATGCATCTTAAGCAATGAATGAGTGGAAATTTGGAGTATGGAAATAAAGGAGTACTTTATTATTTTGATAAATGACTTTAAAAATTGAGAATTTTTTTATTAAAATTAATTATATAATTTTTTAAATGTTTTCACTTTCGAAGTTGCTTACATGAAAATGACTTCTATAGTCACAAGTGAAGCCGCTTTTATATAAGCAATTTTAAAAGTTCATCCAAATAAAATTCTTTTGAAGTCACTTATTTGAAAACAACTTATAAAGTCAACAACTTTAGAGGTCATTTTTTCCTAAGTGACTTCAAAAGTCAATTAATATTTGGTTGTTTTTGAAGTCGCTTATAATAAAATGACTTCTAAAGTTGATGACTTTAGAAGTCTTTCTTTTTTTTTTAAGTGACTTCAAAAGTAGATGACTTTTGAAGTCGTTTTTGTGAAAATGAATTTAAAAGTATGTCACTTTTAAAGTCATTATTTTAAATGACTTTTCAAGTTGCTAGGTAGAAGTCCTTCGTAAGCAACTTCTATTATCACTTTTTACCAACTTTAAAAGCCCCTTGTGTAGTAGCGACACCAAGGGTCCCCTCTCCCTAATACTACCATGAGCACCATATAATTTAGAGAGAGAGAGAGAGAGAGAGAGAGAGAGAGAGAGAGAGAGAGAGAGAGAGAGAGAGAGAGAGAGAGAGAGAGGAGAATTTCTATCATGAAAACTTTTTATGAGTTTCCACTATAAAAAAAAAAAAAACCACTTTGAGAGCTCCACTCAAGCTATTCTATTGGATACCCATAAGAGCATGCTTGTGGACCTCTCGCAGTTGTGAAATGGCAGTTTCAAGCATTTCACTGTCCATTTCATAATCTCAAAAGGTCCTATATGCATGGTCTTATGGGTATCCAATAGAGCATTGAGGATAGCCTGAATTAGATGGACGGTTTAGATCATTGAAAAAATATAAGTTATGCACCTAGTGTGCATTTTTCAATAAAAAGCCATGGTTAGAAATTCTATCAGCTTTCCACAAAGTATGGAAGCCTAAAATTCAAGAAAGGATCCAAATGGTTTACAATGTTAAGCACAAATTAGATGACATAGGCATTGAAAAATATCATCAATTAGATAATCCTAGCATATGATTCTTTTAGTTGTAAAATGGATAGTGAAATTATTTATCATCCATTTTACAACTGTAGTAAACAATAGCTAGGATCATTCACTGAATGAGACTTTCAAGGCACAAGTTATTTGATTATGCTTAGCACTGTGAAGTGTTTGGATCTCCCAAAATATAGACCCCTCTTGAATTTTTTATTTTCATACCTCATAAAAAGTCATGGAAAGCTTTCTATGATAGAAATCCTGGAGAGAGGAGGAGCAATTGTATGATGCAACTGGTCACATTGTAGTTGCATAATAGGTATTCTTAAAAGTGGCTAGTGGGCCATTTTCTTCATTTTTCCATGATCCAAACCGCTCATCTAATTTGGCTTGCCTCAAATGTTTTGCATACTAAAGATTTCCTCTAACTAACATCTCTAAGTCCTTCATTTTTTATCTTTTGAAGCTAAAAAAATGAAAAAGTGATCCAAACCTTATAAAGGTTTGGCTCATGAAAAAATAAGAAAAGTGAGCCCAATATTCACTTTTTAGGACCCCTATGATCAACCATAATAAGACTAGTTACATCATATGAGAGAGAGAGAGAGAGAGAGAGAGAGAGAGAGAGAGAGAGAGAGAGAGAGAGAGAGAGAGAGAGAGAGAGAGAGAGCATTTGTTACTGATAGTATTGGCCCTCCAGTACATCGCGTCGAGTCATCACCCTCACCACTACTGATGTGGTGATCCAACAACAAAAGATTCCATCCCCAATATCAAAGGATTCATATTTCAATCCAATCCGAAAACTAAGAAGATCAACAGCATACTTTGCGCTACATTTTCAGGTCTTATTACATGTATAATCACAGTCTTATTAAACACTAAATTTATCCCATAGGTTAGGTAGTAGAGATTGGTTTAACCACAACTTGTAACAAATGGCAAGCCTGGGAATCTCTAGACAAAATTCAATCATCAATTGGGTACTAGAGATGACGACTTCCATATTCCAATTTCTCATCTTTGACTGTGGCTTAGCTTGGAAATTGAGGATTTAAATAATTCAGTTGTGTTGTCGTTAAGTCTATTGGATACACTAACTAAAAACAACCTATAGAAGGTTTTATTAATCTTTTCAGAAAACGTTCCTCTATCAAAAACTAGTAAAACAAACCGAAAAATGGATTCCGCAACTCTTGCTCCAATCCAACTAAAAAAAGGCCCAGAAGGAACCCATCTGGACCTGGGGCCTTATATGAGCCCTCAAGAATACCGCATATTTGCATTCCTAGTATCTTTAACAGCACACAAATTTTGTCCTAGGCCTTAATTGGCATAAAAATGATTGAAGTACTCATAGAATCTATTCTCGATGTCCCTAGTATGTAAGCATATGGCTTCCGCATCCCTAAAAGTTAACAACCTTATGACATGGCCTTCTTTGATTTACTAGTTTTTGATAGAGGAACGTACTATAAAGATCACAAAGCATCTGTTACTCCAAATGGCTGTTGATTGGAAATGAGGTGTTCATTCCATAAGAGATTTACTAGAAGCTGACCTAGTCCATTAGATCCTCTCTTCTAACTGCTGCATGTGAAGGAACAACCATCAGAACCCCAAATCAATTAAATTAAGCTGCAATCCCACCCGTACCCCCCCCACCCCCCACCCCCCGGGCAAAAAAATAAATCTTTGCCCATGAGCAAGCAAAGAGATAAAATCGATGACAAATTAATGCCCACGGCACATTGATCTTCCAATTCGTGTTAATTAACTCCTACCAAATACCACATCTACTGGTCTGCACGTATTCGTGTATACACAAGTTAATTTAACCAAAACACTCTTGGAGGGCTCACCTCGAGTCAAAGATCAATGTATTAAGGTTGACTGCTAGCGATTGTAATCTCTTGGTCCTGATGCCACAAAATAATTCCCAAAGATAAACCAATGGTTGGGAAGATGAAACCGCTGGTTGTGGATATTTATTTTTTAAAACCTTCTAAAGGAAACTTGCGTTTTCATCTTTGATTTTGGTATGGAGATAAAAATGAAATGTGGGTGAAGAGAATTAATAAAGATATTAGCCACATTCAAGAAGGAACGCCTCTTAACTCCTCTTTTATTCCAGCTTAAAACTTTCACAATATCCTAAATGGACGAACACGTACCCAATGGACTCACTGGCTGCAAGTTCATGGTCCTTAGCAGTGCCACCCGGATTTTCCTCCACCACCTTCTCAACATAGTGAGTTCACTTAGCACCCAGGTTGGGATTATTCTGACGACCATTAGAACGACTTCTTTTCCATTTTTCATCAACTACATTATCCTTCTTTAATTTTGCCTCCACGAAACTGTTCTTCTTCCATCCTTTTCCTCTTCTCCTCCATTCTGCGTTGTTCTTGGGCAATCCTCTTTTTTTATTGTATTGAAATTTTCCTCTGCTCACTTAAGAACAAGCTGCTCCATATGCTCACTTCTTTGACGCTTGTAGAATGCTTCCACCTCTTCGGCCTGTTTCGTTGAGTAGCAACTACCCAGGGACAAACATAAAACGACTAGCCTATATGAAAGGCATACTAGATAAAAGCAGCATGCATGAGCTTTGGCAGGAGTTGCGGAATATTATGCATCTAAAATCAAGCCTCATGTTTTTTGGAGGGACTTCATTGAGGGATTCATGATGAGATTGATTGTCAAGATTATCGTCGTCTTCTTTTTTGTAGTTATCTTGCTTATGATTCAATTGATCAACCGGCTGTTTGTCTGGCTTAGATCTACTTGATTGGCCTATTTCGGTTGAGATTTTCGTAAAGACTCCATTCCTGAAATCATCTGCATGCCAAGTAGAACCCTCTTCAGATGACAATGAAGAATAAATAACTACTATATTGGGGGTTTCAAATGATTGATTTCCTTTATTTTCCATGTTGCAGCTGTACCTTTCCCCTTCTTAAAGCAGCCCAACATCAAGCGAACGAAGGGTATTGACATCCATTGTTTATCTTCTAATCATATTTGAGATTTTCGTCTTTAACTAATAGATTATCCAGAAAAGTCAGCATTTTTCACTTCATGTTCCCGTCCTTAGGAGATAATATATGGGCAATTTAGGCTTAGTAATGTCTCTTAAATTCTATCTAATCCGCCGAAGCTTAGCAAGCTTGTGTATTCGGATGTAAAGACCTCTTCTTGTATGACACTTGTCCATATATCCTGTTCTAAATCATTCATTTTGTTGTGTAAATCACCAAACGCTTCCCTATCTTTAGTACAATAAGCCTCATATTGGACTTCCTTGGACTAGAGACACTTGTATTCATCCCATCTTTTTCTCCGTACTCTCTTCCTTTTTCTAATTCGAGATTTAACTTTTCAATCACAAATCACATAGTAGAATGTGTTGGATAAATTTCTCAAATAGCTGTAGTATATATGAGAATAAAGTATGGTTGAGTGTTTCAAATTTTAGAGGCAAACTTGAATTTCTTAATTTGGCCATGTTAGTAGCGGTATTGGTCATTTTTTGGGGTAACCTTTTAGTCAACAAAGACAAAAATTGACTTTTCTTTCCAAGAGAAAAGTCTCTGAAGGTACATGTGCGAAAGTCTTATTTATACTTATAGCTGTTTGAAAAAATGACCCAAGACAGCGTATGCTAATGGCCTAACCAATCAACTCACGATGGAGGCCCATTGTTTCAAATACAGCACACTACAAAACGCATGCACAAATAAGTGGGACTGTAACCATGGACAACTATAATAACTTATACTAACTTATATATTATTCATTAAGGACCTAGAAACTAAGAGGCTCACAGAGGTATGACATGTTTAAATGCCCCATGCTATAAAACACATATGTATATATAAGTGGGCTCATAGTCAAAAGCAATCTATAATAAGTTATACATTCCACATAAAGGGCCAAGAAATTGAGAGGTGCACTATTTTCTTTTACCCAATCATCTAAATTACACATGACCTACAGGCCCATATTGAGTCATTGTGTGGGACCGTATCTTAGATACTCTACCTAATAACCTTCTCTATTAGATAATCTTAACCCTCCACTAGTTCAATTAGTTATACCATTCCTATTTGTTATAACCATCGGATGAAGATTCTTCTAGTTCATATCCCATCTAAGATCAAGGCTTATGGCATCAATCCACCCCATCATCTTCTCTTCAAGCATAATTTCATACAAGAGAAAGAGGGGGCCAAAATCACAAAGGCATGACCCCTACCTCCAGCAACGCCTAGATCATTAAATCTTGGCCCACCCATTTTTTCCAGTCATCTGGATTGCACAACCTATGAATCCATATTGATTCATTTCCTGGGCCCACATCTTAAATACTTATATCCAATATTACTCTCCATCAGATCATATCAACCCTCCACTAGTTGAATTTGTTCCATCATTCTTGTGGACTGCGTGGTCTAGATCAAAGAGGAGACAAAGGGTAAAAGGCTATGAGGATATGTTATTCATCTATAGTAAACAAATATATATTGGCCCCACACTATAAAACACATGTATAAATAAGTGGGCCCACAATTAAGGGTTTCTAATAGTTAGAAAAAGGCAACATATTAGACTCCATCATCACCTCATTTTCACTCATTTTAGGAGAAAAGGCAATTTGGGTAGTGTTTTTAGAAACAATGATTGACATTAATAGGCATTTCTTTAGAAAATTGACCTCATGTAACTTTTATATTCCGACTAACAAGTATTTTCTTAGTTTCTATCATCTTTTGCACAAGGATGACTATGAATACATGTTCATCATTTATTATGGAAAAAAAAAGACACAAAAGACTTCTACATAAAAATGACTAAGAAGAGCATTACCGTCATACCAATCTATAAGAATAAATGAGATATACAAAGTTACACTTATTATCTGGGATCAAACTTATGAGTCATACTATCAAACTTTGCAGGAGAGAAAGGCAAGAGCCTACAACATAAGATGAGTGTATTTGAAAACCTATTTAGTTTCATGCTTGGGAGGTTTATCATGGAAGCTATTTTCCTACTTAAACATTTTACAATAAAATATAAGGAGAGGAGAAAGGACCTCTATGTGGTCTTTATTGACTTAGAAAAAGCTTATAATAGGGTTCCTAGAGAGTTAATATGGCGGTGTAGATAAGAAAAGGCTTTCACAACTGTACATAAATATAATTAAGAATATGTATGAGGAAGCAGTAACAAATATTAGGATCATTAGTAGAGACACCTGATTTTTCCATCACTAGGATTGCACCAAGGATCGACAATAAACTTGTACCTTTTCCTATTGGTTATGGATGAGTAAACAAAATGGTTGCATAAAGAGATTCCATGGTGTTATTTGTAGATGACATAGTTTTTTTAGATGGTAACATAAGGGAGGCCGTAGAAATAAAGCTAGAGTTGTTGAGAGGTGTTATAGAGCCTACAGGATTTAAATTTAGCTAAATTAAGATAGAGTGTATGGAATGCAATTTTAGTAAGAATACGAGTGGGAGTAAAGCACCAATAAAGATTGGTAACTAAGAAGTTCCGCAAAAAAAACCACTTTTGATACTTGGCATCGATAATTTATGATAGCGAAGAGATTGAGAGGGATGTTTCCATAGAATCCAAGTGGGTTGGAACAAATGGAGATGTGTCTTTGGAACTTTGTGTGATCAGCATATGCCACTCAAACTAAAAGAAAAATTCTTTACAATGGATGTAAGGTTAGCCATACTCTATCAATCAAAGTGTTGGGAAGTTAATGAACAACATGCATATAGGATGACAATAGCTAAAATGAGGATATTGAGATGGATAAGTGGCAAGACAAGAAAGAATAGAATTAACAATAAAAATACTAGAAGAAACTTAGAAGTAGCACTAATAGGTAACGAGATGAGGGAGGGTAGACCTAAATGGTTTGGACATGTCCAACAAAAGGGTCTAATGAAGATGATAGAAGATGGGGTTTTCTTTAAGTGTAAGGACCTAGAAGAGAAAGAGGGTTTTAAATTTATCAATAGTTTTTTATTATCATTACTATCTAATTATTAATTAATCTTGTATTTGTTGTTTTGTTAACGATGATACAATTGAATACTTTATTTTTTACCTTTATCTTATTATAAGTGTCCATTTTAGAAACATGTGTGTGTGTGTGTGTGTGTGTGTGTGTGTGTGTGTGTGTGTGTGTGTGTGTGTGTGTGTGTGTGTGTGTGTGTGTGTGTGTGTGTGTGTGTGTGTGTGTGTGTGTGTGTGTGTGTGTGTGTGTGTGTGTTTAAGAGATGTTTGAGATCCTTCTTCTCTACATATGTAACATTAGGAAACCTAGAGAAGAACACAACATTTACCTTTCTTTGTGTGGTAATTATTATGAGATAACACTCTTTTTCATTTCTTTTTTCTTCACCTGAGAGGGAATTACATGCTTGAGTTTGCACTTACTGGATTGAAAGTGAAGGCCATCTAGCTTGTTGGTCCTTGCATCCTAGAAGACATGGACGGTTTGTCTTTAATCATCATTTAACACTTTTTACATTGATTGAGATTGTCAAAATGATTTTGAAGAGACATGTTCTCAAGGGTTGCAAGCTTGAAATAGCAACAATTACAGGGGAGATGAGAGGAAAAGCACAAAAGTTAAAAAGGTTTTGACATCGATTGACTCTCATAAGTGGTATCTTCTTCTTCTTCTTCAAATGTGGAATTGACATTTGGTGCATGTCTTAACATAGAGCAGTTACATGGGATTTGCTTGCTTTATTGACTTGCATTTTTTTTTTTTTTTAATAGAAATGGGTAGCTTGTAGGACATGACATTTGTTTGCTTTGTTGGATTGGGATTTTTTTCATGCATTTCTATTTGTAATTGGAAATTATTATGTGAATTAACAAATATTGGACTAGTTTTGGACATGGGTTTTGCATGCTTTTTTTAATTTGTATTCTCAACCAAAGAATTTTTATTTGCAATTAGGTTTTATGTTGTGAAATTGGCTGATTTTGGACTAGTTTTGAACATTGGCTTGCTTGCTTTATTGCACTTGTATTATGTTTTCATGTATTTCTGCTTTCAATTGGCTATTATGATGTGAATAAATTGCTTTTGGACTAGTCTTGAACATGTATAATGGTTTCATTTATTTTTATGTGAAGTTAGGAATTATGGTTTGAAGTAACTAGTTTTGGACTAATTTTGGACATGGGCTATGCTTGCTTGGTATTTTATTATTTATCAATAAATTCTATGAAAAATTAGATTTTTATGACATGGTTTGCTTTTGGACATGGTTTTTGCTTGCTTTGTTGGTTTTCTATTATATTTTCATGATTTTCTACTTGTTGGGCATTATGATGCTTTTCTACTTGATTTTGGACATGACCTTTGCTTCCTTTCTTGGACTTGTATTATAATTTCATGTATTTCAAAATTTTAGTGTTATGATGCAAAATTCATTGATTTTGGACTAGCTTTGTATATGGACTTTGCTTGATTTCTTTGAATTCATATTATTCTTTCATGTATTTCAATGGAAATTGGCTAGAATGATGTGAACTAATGGATTTTATACTAATTCCATGTATGGATTTTGTTTCTTTTATTGAATTCAAATGTTTTGCTTCTATAGTTAAGGTTTGAAGGAATTATTTATGACTAGTATTGTGATGTTTGTATTAACTTATTCATTCATTTCTTTATAAAATTGGGTTTTATCATGTAAATTAACTCATCTTGGACTTGTTTCGATTTTCTTTTGATGAATTTTATTTATTTATTTTTATATGTATTGTTAAATTTTAGTATTCTAATAGTAATTCCTACATATATATATAGTTAGTTAGTTAGTTAGTTAGTTAGTTAGTTAGTTAGTTAGTTAGTTAGTTAGTTAGTTAGTTAGTTTTTACTAAAATCCATTTCTAGCATACCAGTAATCCTAAGTCAATTAAGGTTCCTCTTAGCTACTTAATATAATCTATATAGAACTATTTTTCTAATAAATATTTTTTGGTTAGTGAAAACGATTTTCACTTAAAGAAGAAAAAGGAGAGAGCGAGACTATATCACAATCATGTAGTCGGTGCATGCTAGTCTTTATTTAATCATAAAAGAAAGCAATTTAATTTTGGAAAAACAGAGGGAAGGATGGTATTTTGTTTACTCTCTCTCTCTCTCTCTCTCTCTCTCTCTCTCTCTCTCTGACACACACACACACAAATAAACAATTTTATGTAAGAAATTCTATACTTTTGAAGATGGCTAATTTGGACCAAGTTTAGAGGATTCCTTTTGTTTTAAATTTTTATTTTATTTTTTTTATAGCTTCTCTTTCCTTCTAGTTGTGTTTCCTTTCTCCCAAAATTATTTCAACATACCCAATTCCATGAATTTTATGTAGGAAATTTTTCATGGTTTATATTTTTCTGAGGTAACTAAATATGGGACTATATAACCTCATTTGTTAGAGGAAAAACATGTCATAAAACTTTTCTTAAATCAGCAATGGTAGTTATCATGTTTTATTTTATTATGAGTAACACTTATTGTAAATGATACATCAATTGTATTTATTGATTCACATGATTCGAACTTCAATCTATTCTAAATTTAGTCTTGGATTGTAGATTTGTAGGGGATGCTAAACTATGTTCTTTTCATAATTTAGGTATAAACTATGTCTAGAGAGAAAGTGCCCTTAATATTGTCTAAACTAGATAATAGACCAATTGCAAAGTGTTAATGGTTAATTGACATTATTTTGATTCATGGCTCCATTTATTTATAATGGACCTAACTAACATTATTATTATATATGCCTAAGAGATAGACTTTGTTTTATGTAATTTGTTTTACTTGGTGGTCAGATTGCCTTGTGTATTTGTTTTATTTAATTGATTGTATTTGCATTAGTAGTTACCTCCTCTTTCTTCTCCTCAAGAAGAAGATAATAAAAAAAACAAGAAAGACATTAACCAAAGTACAATGTCCAAAGATTAATGCAACAAACCTTCCTTTAGATCTTGCACTTCAACCTCCAATTTCAAATTATCATCCTAAAATTTGTGATGAAGTCTAAAGATCGTATTTGCATAAGGGTCCTACACAGTGCTATGATCAGATCTCTCCTACAAAGAAAATAGGACAAATACACTAGTGGTTTAAGCTAGCTTAGTTTAAGAAATTTAGTAGATGGTTAAAGTATAGTGTTAAAGAGGATGTTGCATTTTACCTATTTTGTTAGACGATTTTTAAATTGAAAAAAATTGAGAGATTAGAGGGCATATTTGAGGACCCAATAATGCTTATAATCATGGAATAAATGTTAGGATTTAATGAGACAAAGTTTGCATAGCTATAAAAAATTTGTTAAGCAATCAGAATAGTCTTAAAAGACTAGTAAATCCGACTGAATGCATTAATTGATTATATCATATTTCTTTTATAACAAGGGTTGGCATGTCTTGGTCGTGATGAATCTAATAGTTCAAGTAACCAAACTAATTTTTTTATAATGTCTATCATTTCTTGCTGATCATGATGAAGACATAAATGAAGTTTTGTTGGGTATTGCTTCTAAAAATCTAAAATTAACTATAGCTGATATTTAGAGAGACATAGTGAATGCTAATGCAAATCTTATTATTAAAGACTTTGCTAATGAATTATTTTCTATCTTGATAGATGAATCCCATGATATATCTACAAAAGAATAGATGATTATTGCTTTGCAGTTTGTAAATGCTCAAGGTTGTTTGATTGAATGTTTTCTTGGTATTGTATATGTTACACAAACTAATGATATATCTCTCAAAGAAGTAATTGAATTACTATTTCCCAAGCATGGACTTTCTAGATTAAGAGGACAAGGTTATGATGGGACTATTAACATCATGTGTGAGTTTAGTAACTTGAAAATGCTTCTTATGAAGAAAAGTGAAGCTACATTCTATATTCATTGTTTTGGATATCAACTTCAGTTGGCATGAGTGGGAGTTGCAAAATATGCATCCAATTTCTTTACTTTTTGACTTGATTAAGAATGTTGTTAATGTTATAAGGGGTAGATATAAACTTGTGATATTCTTCTAGAAAAACAAGCCACTAAAGTATGAGAAGCACTCAATAAGATATGAGCTTGAAAGTGACAAATGCTTACATCAAGAAACTAGTTTTAAATGGTTGTTGATTATTTACTGCAAGTGTACAGGCTATTGTAGTACAGCATATGCAAGTACAAGTCGATCTCATAGGGATTATACTAAAAATTTTGGAGTTTAAATAAAATTTAATAAACTACTAATTAAAAATAGTAATAAAAATAATAAGTAAATAAAAATGAATTGTAAACTCATGTCTATTTAACTAATGAAAATTACACCAATCCAAGTTCAAAAAGATAGAAAATTAACTAAATAACAAATAAAATTCACTTCTCTAGCTTGATTATGACAAATTTCTTCCAATATAATGTCATCAAAGTTGACCAACCTTCATCAACGTCTCACTGATGCTTCTAATTTAAGGATCCAACGGCTGGATTAAATAGATTCTCCAAAATTTTGATGATATAAACTAAGGAAAGATTTTGGGCTTTGGATAGCTTAGATCAAATTTTGGGATTTTAGATTGGAGATCAATGTTGATGGTAAGCTAAGAGTTGTCCTAAGAACAAGATCTGAAGATTAATTGAAAATCTAACAAGAAAAAGTTCAGGAAATAAAGTTTCCCTTTTGGTTAAAAGCTAAACCATTGATTCGGTTAAGCCTTAATCAAACTAGATTGAATTACTTTGTTCTTGGATTTAACTAAGAATAGTACAAACTAGAATAAGACAAACCCTGGAAAAGAATAAGATATAATAGGGAAAAGAAAGAATTGGGATGAAAATGGAATTTAAATTAAAGATCAAAGGGTAAAGTTGGAATTTTCTATGAAAATTCCTTCTTCCTCTTCTTCTCGTAAACAGAAAAATGTAGGGAGCTATATCATGAAACAAAGGGTAAGATGGGACATTTGAAGAAAAACTCAATCTAGGTTTTGCTACAACATGATTGTGGAATGTAAAGAAAGCAAAAGGAGAGAAAAAAATGATGAAAAATGAAGGTAAAATAGGTGGGAAGCATAGATGAAATAGGGAATAAGAAATGAGAGACTGAGAGAGAATGAGAGGCATGGAGCTTGTAATGGGTGACATGGAGCAAGAAAAAGAGAAGGGACAAAGAGACAAGAGTGCAAGAAAGAGAAGGATGGTGCAGGTCAATTTACTCATTTGAGTGTAGACGATCTGAGCAAAAGAAAGAGGGGGAGACAGAGGGAAGAAGGATATCTATGTTCGGTGCAATTCAAAGAAAACCTAAGAGATGGAAAGCAAAAGAGAAGAGAGGGAATGAGAGAGAATGGAGATAGGAGAGGGAGTCTACAATTCGAGTTTTCCCAACAGAGAGGGAGAGAGATGCTAGTCTGGTTTTTCTCTTCTATTTGCAAATAACCCAAGAAAAAGAGGAAGGAGTCAATAGAGAGATCCCAGAAAGAGATGGGTGATGGGGGTGTTGCAGGCCTTCCTTGCGGCTGCCCTCCCTGGGTTCTCATTCTACTATCGTTTCTTCCTCTATCTTCCCTTGTACTATTGTTCTCCTTTAGTGAAGAGAAGTGCTAAGAGGAGAGAGAATAGGGTAGGAGATGGGTGATAGGTCTTCTATAGTGAAATCAAGAGAGCTAGATGTTAGGTGTGGCTCTCTCTTCTTCTAAACCTTCCTCCATCCTCTCTTCTACCATGGTTAAGGCTACTTTTATAACGTCCTTCTTCTAATTTCATTTCCCCCACTTTCCTTCAAGCTCTCTTCTATAGTTATAAACTCTCCAACTTTGAAACTCTACCAACTCCAGCTCTTCATTCCCAAGTTAATTCCCATTTTAGAAAATCTTCTCCATGATTTTCTTTTCTCCAATTAGAACCCATTTTCTTTTAGTAAACCATCCCATCTTACCTTGTGATTTTTTTACGATGATTTGACACCATTGAATTTGATCTGAGCTATCCAAGTCTCAATCTGGTTGATTTGCAAAACACAAGACTAAATTAGAATCATCTAAATCGTACATTACACCTCCGATTAACTCTAATAATCATCTGACCATTAAATTTTACAAATCAATGGTTGGATGATCAATTGAAGCTATCTAAAAATTATAAATTTAATTGGTTAGACAATTTAAATGCTAAATTAAGGGTATTTTATCCAAAATTAAATGTTTAACACACACCCCAACTAGCATTTTGATAGTCCCGAGTAAAACATGCAAAAAATTAATTTACAAAATGTTTAAAAATTATTTTCAAATCAACTCAACTTTTTCCTTAGAGAATTATCTTCAATAAATCTATCAACTTTAGTCAACTAATAAAAGCGAATGAAGAATTGAAAACCCTACCCATATGTTATATGTACAGTTTACATATAGAATAATCTTTATATCTAAGTAGACTTCTGACTTTTGAACACCATCTGAAATATGTTTTGACCTCAATCCTCACAAATGACATACACTTAGAAATAAAATCTCTCTGATAAAGGGTTAAAATTATATCTCTCTTTTAAATAGATGAGCAAAGTCAATAAAAGCAAATTTATCATATATATACTCATAAAGAATGGGAGTTACTAAGGGTTTTAATTTTGATCCCTTTAGAAAGGATAGATGTCATTACCTTTGAATATTTAGAAATATTATTCTTTAAATCATATCTATTCGTATTCTCCTCAAAATTATATTCATCCTAAAATTAATAGGTCTTCAATTGGGACGAAACATAGGCTTAGGACAAGGTACCAAAGAAAGGATATAAAGGGTATTCAAAAATTTTCAAAAATAAATAGAGGTCCTCTAAAGTTGATAATTTTTCCCTACTTTGTTTGAATGAAGTGAATATATTTTTTCACTTTTTTTCATTTTTCAATGCTTTTGACTTTCTTTGAAGAATATTTTTTTCTTGATATTTAGTTTTCTACTTTTATTGCAACTAAAAGGTATATCTTCATTCATCTCTAACTTATCTTTTGAGAAAATAGGTAAGTGAATATATTATACTAGGTTAATATGGGTAATGGTTAATTTTGGCGGGAAAAAAAGAAGACTTATATGAGGCTTAAATTACCCAACTACTAGTAAAAACACTCTTTTGGGTAGTCTTTGTCTCTAGGTTAACAACAAGAATGATTAAAATCCTTTTCTAAGTTTTATATAATCAATTAGATTCAATGAACTTCTAGAATTTTAAAGGCAATGATCTAATAATTCAAGTAATTAGACAAATTTAAGAATTAATGGGATTAAATTTTACTTTAAGCATGCTAAAGAAAACTAGGAACATTTATAACCTCTCAAAAAGATGAATGGCTCTAAAACTTACTTAGGTTATAGGTCTCCATTGAATTTCTTCAAGATCTCTAAGTTATAACTACTTATCAATTTAGACTACGTATATGCAACTGCAACTGCATATGTGATCTGAGACTGTGCTTTCATGGAATACTTTAGAAAATGAGTAAAGTGATGAATTAATTATATTTAACTCCATTAATCATCCAAAGTTATCTACACTATACTTCAGGAAATCCAAATCTCATCATAGTGTCGAAAATTGACCTAAAATTTTTCAAAATTTTTTGGTAAAATTTTTAAATTTTTTATCAAGAAAACTAAAAATAATAAAAACTAGAATTTCCTAAAATTATACACCCCCCAATATGAAAGAAACATTGTCCCCAGTGTTTAAAAAGTAGTACCTAAAATAAATATGGGAGATGCAAAAAATAACCAAAAAATACAAAAGATAATACAGAGGGATCAAATCCACTCAATCTTAATAAACAGGATCCTCCAGGGTTGTGGACTCAACTTCTAGATTCTCATATTTTAGGAAAGGCTTTAAAAGTTAACCATTCACTTTAAAAGTATGGCCAATCCTAGCATCCACTCAAACATTAACCATTCACTTTTACTATATATGGATCGGTCCATAAAGATCTAAGCTTACCTAGAAATAGGTGGAGCTTAGAATTGTAAAGTAGAGCCTTCTGGTTTGGAGTAAAGAATTTTTCCATTATGTTTTTATGATGAAATACTTTTATCTTTTCCTTCTCATAAGCTTCTTGCATGATCTCTTCCAACTTATTAAGTTGGAGTTTTTTATATGAGCCTACTTTATCCATTTTGAAATTAACAGTCTTTATTGCCCAGTAGGCTCTATATTCTAATTCCACAAGCAAATGCCAAGCCTTACCATATACAATATGATAGGGAGACATACCAATTGGGGTTTGATGTGCAATCTTGTAATCCTAGAGTGCATCGGTTAGTCTAAGAGACCAATCCTTACAATCCGAATCAACAATTTTTTGAAGAATTTGTTTTTTAGCCCAATTAGATACTTACAACTTCTCCACTTGTTTGTGGGTGATACGGTGTTGCAACTTTATATGTAATGTTATATTTTTTCATGAGTGCTTCAAATGACTTGTTGCAAAAATGTGTACTGTTATCACTTATAATGGCTCGAGGGGCCCCAAATCTAGACAAAAAATATTTTTCTTTAAGAATTTAACAACTATTTTGTGATCATTATGCCTATGTGGGATAGCCTCAGTTCACTTAGAAACATAGTCTATGGCCATTAAGATATAAATGTAGCCAAAAGAAGGTGGGCATGGCCCCATGAAATCAATGCCCAGTAATAAAAAAACTTTGATGACAAGGATATGGTTCAGAGGCATCATATTCTTACGAGTTATTCCTCCTAACTTTTGACATCTCTCACATGATTTATAGAACACTGAGTCTTTAAACAATGAAGGCTAGTAAAAACCTCAATACAAAACCTTTCTAGCTCTTTTCTATGCAGAAAAATGTCCACCAAATGTTTCTAAGTGACAAAAGGGGATAATACTATGTTACTCTAAGTCAGGTATATATATCATAATTATTTGATGTGGGCAGTACTTAAATAGGTACGAATCATTCCAGAACTAGTGCTTAACATTGGAAAAGAATTTTTACTTTTCTTGTTTATTCTAATTTTAGGAATTTTTCCTAGACTAAATAATTTGTAATATCAGCAAACCAAGGAGGATAGGAAACATGAAAATTTTTCTCATCAAGGAAAGTATCCTTAATTGGCAACTCATCCAAAGGTTCGATTAGTACTAGGCATGACAAGTAATCAACTACAACATTCTCTACTCCTTTCTTATCTTTTATCTCAATGTGAAACTCTTGGAGTAGAAGAATCCATCTAATTAGTTTAAGCTCAATGTCTTTCTTAGAAAGAAGATACTTTAGGGCCGAATGATTAATGAATATGAATATTTTAAATCTAATCAAATAAAACTTGAACTTATCCAAGGCAAAGACAACTAGAAGGAGTTTTTTCTCAGTAGTGGAATAGTTTATTTGAGTGTTATTTAGGGTCCCACTTGCATATTAGATGACATATGGCTTTTTTCTCTTTTCTCTACCCTAGCATAGCTCCTACAGCATAATCACTAGTTTCACACATGATTTCAAAGGGTAAAGTCCAATCAAGTGGTTGCATGATAGGTGCAGTGGTCAACTTGTCTTTCAGCTTTGTAAAAGCTTCTTGACAATCATTAATCCACCCAAAAGGGATATCTTTTGTAAGGAGGTGAGACAATGGTCTAGATATTGCACTGAAATCTTAATAAACCTCTTATAGAATCCTACATAACCTAGGAAAGAACGAATATCCCTAACAGATTTTGGGATGAGTAGATTAGTAATTAGGTCAACTTTGGCTCTATCTACCTCTATATTTTTGGATGACACTATGTGACCTAGAACAATTCCCTTAGGAACCATGAAATGGAACTTTTCTTAATTAAGCACTAAGTTATTTTCTATACAATGACTTAAGACTTTTCTTCGATTTTTAAGGCATATTTCACATAAATCACCAAAAATAGAAAAATCATCCATGAAAACTTCTAAAATTCTCTCTACCATATCACTAAAAATGCTCAACATGCATCGTTGAAATGTGGCAAGAGCATTACATAATCCAAATGGCATTCTTTTGTAAGCAAAAGTGTTAAAAGGACATGTAAAAGTGATCTTTTATTGATCCTCATGTTCAATTTCTATTTAGTTATACCCTGAGTAACTATCTAGAAAATAATAGTATTGGTGTCCTACAACCGTTTCTAACATATGATCAACAAAGGCCAAATGAAAATGGTCCTTCCTCATAATAGCATTCAATTTTCTATAGTCAATGAACATATGCCAACTAGTGGAAACTCTAATGGGGATTAATTCATTGTTGGCATTAGAGATCACTATCACTCCAGACTTCTTTGAAACTACCTGAGTTGGACTTACCCATTTGCTATCACTTATGGGATAGATGATTTCCACATAAAGCAACTTAGGACTTCTACTCTCACTACATCCTTCATATTAGGATTTAACCTTCTTTGCATTTAATGACATGGTTTAGCATTATCCTCTAGATATATCCTATGGGTACAGATTAAAGGGTTAATGCCCTTTATATCAGCAATGGTCCATCCTATAGCACCTTTATATTCCTTTAAAGTGTCTATTAACTATTCATCTTGAGATGTTTCTAATTAGGAGGAAATTATCACATGAAAAGTCTCATTTGCTCCTAAATAGGCATATTTTAAATCTGATGGTAGAGATGTTAATTCAAGCTTAGGAGGTTTTATTGATGATGGAAGGAGAGTTGATTCCCTCAGCAAAAGTTCCTCTAAATGTGGTTTCCATTTTTCTATATCCATGATAGGAACATAATCAAGGGGGCCATTAACTTCCTCTATTAATGTATCCTCATTAAACTCATTAAAGTAGGCCAAACAGGCCTCAAGTGGATCGGACAAGGAAGATGATTGAAAATGATCTTGTACAACTAAATTTATCATGTTAACACAATGCAAGTCATCAGTAAGTGCACCATGGAAGTAGAACTATTCTACCTAGACAGGCACATCTTCTATTACCCCTCTAGTTACCTTTACAGAACGATTGGCTAGCTAGAGTTTAATAGAAGTAGGTTTTAACTCACTCAGACCTAACTGTTCATATACCGAGTACAATAGTAGGTTCAAACTAGATCCCAACTCAAGTAAAGCTTGATTAATCTTATAGTTGTCATTAATGCAAGTAAGAGTGGGGCAACCTAGATCCATGTATTTTGCTGGTGTATGATGTTGAAGAATAGAACTAACTTATTTAGTAAAAAATGCCTTCTTTTGAATATTTAGTCTTCTCTTTATAGTGCAAAGGTCTTTTAAGAATTTGGCATATGATGGGATTTGTTTTATTGCATATAAGATCAATATGCTGATCTTGACTTACTTGAAAATCTCTAAAATCTCATCCCCTACAACAATGCTAAAAACTTGTTGATTGTTTACTACAAGTGCATGAGCTATTGTAGTATAGCTTATGTGTATGGGTCAATCCCACGAGGACTCAACTAAAAATTTTGGAGTTTGACACAACCTCTAGGGAAATGGAGGAGGGATAGGATATGGGTCAACAGGTGAAAGGGAGTCCTTCTATTTAGACTTTTCTTTAACTTTAGTAGGTCTCTACCTATTCAGTCTTTGGTGACTCATCTTTCTCAATTCTTTTACCACTCCTAAAAATGGTAATTGCCTTAATCTGTTCCATGTTAGAGCTCGATGATGCATTAGATGTATTATTACTAACTGCATGCATTTGCTTGTGATTGAGCTAGAAACTTTCCTTTTTCCATATTTTGCATCCATTGACTCATCATATTTTTTATTTCATTAATAGACTAGTTAGTTTGTTTCAATTGAACTTCTAATTGAGAAGTTTTCCTCTCCTAGTTTTGAATGAGTTCATGGATATTTTCATCTACAGGCCTTTACGGTATGGTCAAGTAAGGTCCAGAAGCATGAGGTTGATGAGTTTGGTATGGGGGTTGGGCAAGAAGTCCTTCGTTTTGTTTGTGAGGCTAGTATAGGCCAAGTTATAAGACATTGGCATTTGGTCCACTTCTCCAACTAAAATTTGGATGGTTTCTCCAGTTAGGATTATAAGTCTCTAAACATGAAGAGAAAGGTCTTTTATTCCTAATGTGTACTTGTAAATTTTGTGATTATTGTTTGTTATTGTAGTATTTAGCTGTGATTTTTACACATGCCTTGGATTTCTTGCCCTGAGGCTTGTTTATATAAAGACATTTTATGAAGTGCCTCTTGAAATGCTGAAATAGTAGGACATTCTTAAGTAAGATGTATAGTACTTTCATAGATGCTACACACTTGTTCATCCTAATTCGAGTTTTTCTTTTCCATTTCTATGGCTTTTGCTTTTCCAACTAAGGATGCTACTCTGACATTAAGTTCATCTTTGTCAGATATGGCATGCATGCATTTCCCTAGTCATTTCATTCCAGGTTCTTATGGAACTTGTTGACAGTGTCTTAAACCACATTTTAGCTTTTTTCCTTTGAAGAGAAAGGAAAAAAGTTTAAGCTTGACAGCATTTAAACAAATGTTTTGTGTTCGTTGGGTACCGCATACCTCATCAAACTTTTTAAGGTGCAAGTAAGGACTTTCACTTCTAACCCATGGAATTTAGGAAGTAATTGGATTACTCTCATTTTTAATTCTGAAGCACTAACATTTTAAGGAAGAATGACGAAGGATGGGGTATTGGTGCATGTAGGCTAAAAGTAGTCTTTTGGAGTTCTGCCACAAAAGTTTTGATAACCATCATTATCCCCGTGTTCACTCTGTTAGTTCCATTTCCTATTATTATGTGTCCTCCAATCTCTATTCGGTATATTATTATTTCTCCTTAGTGGAGTTTGCTAGTCATCATCCATTAGAGGTGGTGGATCCTCATCCATGTGAGTAGAGGGCCTTGAAAGCTATAGGTGAGTTACCCCTTGATCACTGATCAATCATTGATGTGGACTGATTTAGTTGTATGTCATTTTGGTCGTACTTGACTAACTTTTCAATTTTGTCACAGCTCCAAAAGTGCATACAACAAAAGCCTTTTTTTTCTTTGTCTCTTTTCTTAGAAAAAACTATACTAAATGATGCAACCTAAATTGGTAGAATGATGCACAAACAAAGGACACAATCAAATAATCCTTAAGGCTAACAAGTAGAAATATTTTGATTTTCTTGAATTTGACTACTAGTTACCAATTAGCTTTTTCTCTAAAGTGGTCAATGGAAGGTATGAAAAAATCACTTAGATTTTAAGACACCCACTGTAACCACAGTGCTCAGAAGTCACTAGAGTGACAATAAATCATGTCCTTTTAAGAGAGTCCTGCGAGCATGTGATAGCCTCTATGGGTCTCTTCTAATTAATTTTAAATTTATTAGTAATGTTGAGTTACACACTTAAGGTGTAACAACCCCAATTTTTATAAACATAATTGAATTATTAAAAAGTTAAAAGTTAAAATTTTAAAAGTGGAACTAGAACTTTGAGTTCTAGGAAAATTCATTTTTTATAAAAAATAAAATTAAGACTTAAAACTTGGATATTTGTAATGTACTCGAAAACCAATCAAAATAACTGTAAGTATGTCAAATTCTGAGCTTAGATAAAAAAATCCTTATTTTTCTTTATTTTCAAGAATAAAAGGGTAAAATGATAATTTTAAAAATAACCGAGACCTAAGGCATCAAAATTTGGAATGTACTCAAAAATACGAATCCAGCGCCACTAAGTACACTCAATTCCGAGTTTAGGAGAATAAAACAGATTTTTCTCTACAAAAGGGCAAAATGATCTTTTCACACCTCTGTGGGGCCCACAAAGGGATCCAATGGCCAGAAAATATGTCATCATGAGTAAAACCACTACCATCTGCTAATGGAGAAGGAAGTGGTAGTGCGAATCCAAAGACAATTTAATAATAAAAAGAAATCAAACATGATAATTATAAGTAATCATAGAAAATTCAAAAATCTCTATAAATAGCTCATAAAATTCCCTAAAATTCTCCTAATGTTCTTCACGAGGTCCCCTAAAATGCCTCAAAATCCCAGCTCCAAAATCCTCCCCCAAATCCTCTTTGTTTATCTCTTTTTCTCTCATTCTCTATGGGTGTGTCCCCAAATGCACCCGGGTAGATGACCCCATGTCTGCGTCAAGAGCATCTAGGGATGCGTTGTCCTCGAGGAACTAGGGTTTTTGTCTAGGAAACCCTAATCCAATTAGCCATGGATTTATACCTGTTAAAATAAAATCTCCACCATTGGATCTGGTCGGATAGGGGTGATCTACAGAAGCCCTTTGGTTTCATGATGATCCAACTTCTGGATTGTCAAGAAATTCAAAACAAAGAATAGCTCCAATACTGGTTACTATCTCAGGAGAAGTGTTCAAACTATTTCGACCAATCTGGCTATTAAACGGTGATCTTACACGATTGAATGCCTTTAGCACATGGTGATCTTCGAAAGCCTCATACTCCCAGACCTTCTCCGGCAACGGAACCAGGGAAATCAAGGACTATATGCATTATCTGGCAGCTAGGGTTTCTTTCATAGGTAAATCCCTCCACCAATGAAATTCCTTCACTGAACTGGCATAGGTAGGCCCCCTTCACCCTCTATTTTCATTTCCAGCATCTCTTGGGTATTTTTTGGCCACAAAAAGGTCTCCCCCAGCCATTGATAGGTCGGAGCAGCTGTTGATCTGTTGGAGGCGATGGATCCATCTTGGATAGTAGAGATCTAATCATAGACGACTCAGATGAATCTCTAAGCCGTTGGATGATTTCCTGGGGCCCAAAAACCCCAAGAGATGAAATATGGGGCTTTGATCATGACAAATAGAGGAGATCCGATGACGAGCGTTCCGACAGTCCAAATCTAGACCGTCTCGCCCATCACTGGTCACCTCTCCCCAGTGATGGGTAATCATAGGTAACACGATGCCAACCGCCCTCCCTTTTTGTCACGTTCTGTGGAGTTGATCTCAACAGTCAAATTTTGAACTGAGAGCTTATTTCTTCAACTAAGAACTCAACTTACCTCTAATTTTAGATTTGAAAGTTTCTGTAGCTTCCTTGTCACTTGTATAAGTTACTTAACTCATAAGATTTATGTTTTTAATTGAATTTATTTGTGATAAGTACTAATATCCGTTCCAACAATATTGGATTGTGATCAAGATGATCACAAAATAGAGATCTAAACTAATGGATGGGTTCAGAAGGTCCTAAAACCCTAAGGACCATGATCATAATAAAATTTTTGGATTTCTAGATCAAGTAATTAAACAAAAATAGTAAGATCAAATATCAGCCCTTAAAACAGGTTAAAATTTTAAAATCCCAATTATGATCTCAATTTAACTCTAAATTGAGATCAAAAAGTAGGGTTGGATTCCTCATGATGAGGAGAACTTATTGAACCAATAAAATCATAAGTTTAATTCATTAAATGTTCTAAATTTAAGTAGATAAGTGTACTAACATCCTTAATCTACAAGATCTGGGATGATCAGACCATCCAAATTATTTTTGATGATGATATAATGATATATTAACTTAAATAAATGGGTTATATGTAATTGAATTGGTAGATTTTAAGAGATCTAGCCTTAAAAGTAGTAAAATCCATAAAAATGAATGGTAATCTCCTTGATCAATTTTATCAAGGAGGATTGGACAACATGGATGTATTTGGATGATGATATGAAGTTAATGTCATATGGATTGATGGGCTTGATGATGATGATTTGGGATAGATTAAGATCTATGCCCTTAAATTGGACAAAATGATTTAAGATCTTCTTGATCGATTGGATCAAGAAGGATCACATCATTTGATGAGATGCATCAATGATCTAATGATGAAATCACATTAATAATATGTATTAAATCTAAAGGAAAATGAAAAGATCAAGATCTAAACCCTAAAAGGGATAGAAATCAACTATGACCATTGGATCGTGATGAATAGTTATGGCATGTTAGATTTTCATTTGAATTATTGAATGTTATTATAATTGTCTTTTATTGCTTAGTATATTTAATTGTAGATTTATTTATTTATTTATGCTTTAATGCTTATGTTATTAAAATTACATTGAAAATGTAATTAAATGAAAAATAGAGTTGAAGGACATGTACATGGAATGAATGACATGGACTTAATGATAGTAAGGGTTATAGTTAGTAGGATAATATAGGAATATCATTTTCTTGGCCCAAATTAGGAGAATAATGAAACTCCATGAATGACATTTTAAATGTTCATTGACTTAATTAAAATCAATTAGAAAGAGTACTTAGGGTTAAAATGCTTATAGGAACCTTATGAAAGATTGAGCTAAGGACACACTAGTGAATTCTAAACATAGCAGTTAAGGGGGGTTTCTAATAGTGCCTCACTCTTCCCCTACCTGTCGTTGACATTTGTGAGGTATAAATGCCTCCTTACATGAGGATTGAAGTAACTACTTTGTGTTCACCATTCAACTAGTAAGCCTCAATCAATTGGAAATAAGAGAAACAATCTAGACTTAGGATGAATAATACTAATAATTAACTGGTTGAATAATACTAATAATAATAATAATAATAGCATAAAAGGTCAGTAAAATATCTAATCTTAATAAAAATGGTAAGTAAGATAATCAAGATCAAACAAGATCCATAGGATATTGAATGATTAAGAACAATAAGAATAATAACATTGTATTGTACTTAGTATGCATGTTTATTAGTATGTATGATATAGATCAAATCTAGATCATTAGATTAGATAATCCAAACCCTTGATCAAATATGAATCAAGGGAAAAAAACCAGGATCATCCTCCTTAGGGATGATCAAATAACTGAACTTAGATCAAACAAGAACTAGATGATAGAAGATCTAGGCCCTTGATCTTTATCAACAAGAATAGATTGTTGATCAAAGGATCTATGAAAGATCAAGATCAAAGAGATGGATACACAAAGACTTAGAGATAGAAAATAATTAGATCTGAAAGGTTAGAAGATCATTCTAACCGTCAGATCTATTGATCAATAGGATAAAATACTATATGAGGAAGATAAATTATATGGATGATAGGAACACAAGACATATTTAGATCCTTTATATCAAAGGCCAAGATTAGATAAAGAATATAGATAGGATATTATCTACAATTGTACAAATAATGACAGTATGTATGTATTTACAGATTACATACGTTGGTCATGGAGGATCTGAAGGGATGGATCACTACATGAAGGTAGGTGGAACTTTAAGAATACAAGACCTATGGTCTGTGGAATTGTTGTTATTCATAGACATTATAATGCTTAAAGATGATAATATGTTTAGTTATATTTGAATTATAATTCATGCATATGAGATAGAAAAAACTATAGAAATTAGATGGAATGCATAATAAATACCTGGGTATCATTTATGATTACCCCTAAACTTAGATAAGAACATAATAATAATGGATATTATTTGTATCAAATGAGTATCCTTACACTTAATAACATTTGGTATATGAATACCAAATTAAAGGAAATGGGGATCATTTACAATAAATGATTAATCCTTAAACTTATAAGAATATGGGTATCATTCATTATAAATGAGGATCTCTAAATCTAAAATCATACCTTAGTATGAGGATATGGAATACGAGAATGATAATATAAACAGACATATCATCTGAGATATACAAAAAGTATTTTAGATACAAGCATGGAGGCTTGTGGTTTTGTTTTAAACAAGCATAAGCCTGGGGATGCTATGCTATAGAAGTTATGAAGGTTTGGCCACCCGCTTCCTGAAATTTGATGATGTTATGATACCTTGCACAAAGACAGGCTAAAAGTCAGGTAGGGCAATTATGGGAAAGCCTCACTATGAAAGTTCTATCTCCCCATACGGGTAGTGACACAATATTTTCCACCGTGGTATCAGTGGTGAACAGGGCAGTTATCCAAGCGCACTGGTACGGATCAGACTGCAGCATGGTAGTCCTTGAGTATTTTGCATATGATGCATGGCATAGTGAGATGCCAATACTGCCCTAATGAGCGAGCATTTTCCAGCAAAAGTCTGGATGATTTATCAACTCAGTATATCTGAGTATAGTTATTGATGTTTGAGATATTGACTATTTTTTGCTATTTTTGATCATATCTATATATACACATACGAAATAGTGGTGAGTGGTTTGGAATTATCATAGTGGATGTTACATGATAAATTTATGATTGAATGATCATATATGGTATGATTCATGGAAATTGAAGTATGTGATTAATATGGAATATGATGATTATGAATACTATACTTGTGAATTATACAATTTCATATGTTCTTGAATCCCCTACCAAGCATAGCTTGCTGAGATATTGTAAATGTTGGAATGTTTATAATATCTCAAATACAAAAAGAAAAGAATGGAGAGACACGATATGACAAGACGAATACCATATTATTGATCAAGACTATGTACATTTGTGAAAGGATTGGATTGTATTTTGAATTGTGTATTTTGGACATAAGATGTAATAAAAGGGCTATGTATGTGAACCGCTAGATCGATCTTGTAATTTTAATAAAATGAATTTCTTTGGAAACATATGTTGTACACAAAATTATGTATGTATATGTGAGTGAAATGATGCATTAGGGTTTTCTAAATAGAATTTCAAAGAAAAAAAAAATCGCTGCTTAAGTTTTCAAAATGTTTGCAAAATTGGTTGACCACCATTTGAAAAGGATTAACAAAAATGTATTTCAAAAACCCAAGTTGCCACATATGGTGATTATCTTAGGTTGGCCAAGAGGTAGTGATTAAATCCACTCTTGATCTCATGGAGCCAAGTGCCCTTACTAATTAAGTTTCACACTCTATGGCAATTTTATCAACATATAAATCACCTTAAAGCGATAAATGTGTCCTAAGAATACAATTAAAAATAATAAACTAATGCAAATCTTAAAATGTAATAGTTATCAAGTATACTATCTATATGCAATTATATTACCAAATAGTGCAAAATTGTCCTAAATGCAACTATACTAAAAAATAATAAAAAGAGTGAGGAAAACTTATATTGGGATTTTTTATGAAGATCAAGTGTGGGCTACCATTCCCCACACTTGTCCTATTTTAATATGACCCATTTAAAATTAAAATTAAAATAAATTGCAAATTACAATGGGGTCTCAATATAAGTTTCACTCAAAGAAAAAAAACAACTAATCCAACAAAGCAAATATATCCTTGTTTGGGAAAGCCTTGGTCCACATGATCATTGCCACTACTACTTTGCAAATTTTCTAAAAAATTAAAAATAGCAATAAGTATCAAAATTAACGAAATATAGTGATTATGGACTAAAAAAATTGAAAATACACCCAAAAATGCCTAAAATACTAAAAAAAAAATTGCAATTCCTAAAAAAAAGAATTAATTTTTGAATTTTTATTAAATTTTATGAAAACTTAGTTGCGGGTTCCCAATAATGGCCCCAAAACTTGTTGATTGTTGATCGCAAGTGCATAGGCTATTATATTATAGATTATTTAAGTATGGGTCAATCCCATGGTGACTTGACTTAAAATTTTAAAGTTTAAATAAAATTTAATCAACCAATAATTGAAAAAATAACAAAAATTAAATAACAATGAATTATAAACTCAAATCTATTTAACTAATGAAAATTACACCAATCCAAGTTCAAAAAATAAAAAATTAACTATATAACAAATAAAATTCACTTTCCTAGCTTGATTATGACAAATTTCTTTAAATCTAATGTCATCAAAGTTGATCGACCTTCATCAATCTCTCATTAATACTTCTTTAGATTAAATAGATTCTCCAAAATTTTGATAATCTAGACTAAGGAAAGATTTTGGGTTTTAAATGACTTAAATCAAATTTTTGGATTTCAAATTGAAGATTAGCGCTGATGGATAACCTAAGAGTTGTCCTAAGAACAAGATTTGAAGATTAATTAAAAATCTAATGAGAAAAAGTTCAAGAAATAAAGTTTTCCTATTTGCTAAAGCTAAACCGATGATTCAATTAAGCCTTAATCAAATGGGATTGAATTACTTTGTTCTTGGATTTAACAGAGAATTGTACAAATTGGAATTAGACATACCCTGGAAAAGAATAAGACAGAATTGGGATGAAAATGGAATTTAAATTAGAGATCAAAGGGTAAAACAAGAATTTTCTATGAAAATTCCTTCTTCCACTTCTTCCCATAAATAGAAAAACACATGGAGTTGTGTTGTTTGAAACATGAAATGAAGATTGAGATGGGGGATTTGAAGAAAAACCTAAATTGGGTTATGCAACAACATGATGGTAGAACGTAAAGAAAGCAAAAGGAAAGGGGAAAAAATATATATGAAAAATGAAGGTAAAATAAGTAAACATGAAAATAGTGAACAGAGAATGAGAGACCAAGAGAGAAAGAGAGGCAGGGACCTAGGAATAGGTTAGAAGGAGCAAGAAAAAGAGAATAGAGAGAGAAGAATGCGGGAAAGAGAAAGATGTTGCGGGTATGGTTTACTCATCTAAGTGCAGACAGTCTGAGCAAAAGAAAGAGGGGGAGACAGAGGGAAGAAAAATAGTTGGATTCGATGCGGTTCAAAGAAAAGTCGAGAGAGGGAGATAAAGAGATGGAGAGCAAGAGAGAAGAGAGGGAACCATAGAGAGTGGAGATGAGAGGGGGCGTCTGTAGTTCAGGTTTTCCCAACAGAGTAAAGACAGAGATGGAGAGTGCTGCTTGTCTAGTTTTTCTCTTCTAAGTGCAAATAATCCAAGAGAAATAGGAAGGAGTCGAGAGAGAGCTTAGGGAAAGAGATGGGTGATGGGGGTGCTGTAAGTCTTCCTTGTAACTGCCTTCCCTCGAGTTCTCCTTCTGCTACTATTTCTTCCTCACTCTTCCCTTGTACTACTGTTCTCCTTCAGTGAAGAGGAGTGCTGAGAGGAGATAGAATAGGGCAGGAGATGGGTGATGGGTCTTCTATAGTGAAACTGGGAGAGCCAAAGGCTGGGTGCGGCTCTCTCTCCTTCTAAACCTTCTTCCCTCCTCTCTTCTACCATGATGAAGGCTCCTTTTATAAACTCCTCCTAATTTTTTCCCCCTTCTTTCCTTCAAGCTCTCTCGTACGATTATAAACTCTTCACCTTGGAAACTCTTACCAACTCTAGCTCTCCATTCCCAAGTTAATTTCCTTTTTAGACAATCTTCTCCATGATTTCCTTTTCTCCAATTAGAATCTATTTTCTTTTAAGAAACCATCCCATCTTGCCTTGTGATGTTCTTTAGGATGATCTGGCACCGTTGAATTTGATCTGAGCTATCCAAGCCTCAATCTGATTGATCTACAAAACACAAGACTAAATTAGAATAATATAAACCATACTTTACACATCTGATTATCATTGATGATCATCTGATCATTAAAATTTTCAAATCAATGATTGAATAATCAATTAAAGCTAAAATTCATATTTTATCTAAAAATTACAAAATTAATCAGTTAGGTTATCTAATTGAATGCTAAATTAAGGATATTTTAGCCAAAATTAAACACTTAATAATGATCTAGTGATACTTACTAGAGCTCACACTATAGCACATTGTGCAGCTTGATTGTGATGTTCTCATCCGTGATTGATGTGTTGGAGATTGTTTGTTGAAAATGGTAAAAATTTGGAACAAAGGACAAAAACATGTGTCTTAATGGATTCTATGCATTCATTTGAATCTGTTCAATTTGCATCTCATGAAAATTGTATTAGGGATCACAAATGAATTGTCACAAGCATTGTGGTGGAAAGATCAAGATATTGTGAATGCTATGACCCTTGTCAAAATGTCCAAGGAGTATCTGCAGATGCTATGAGAAAATAGTTGGACTATCAACTTATTGAAGTTTCTTTATTTTCTGCTCAACATAGTATTGACATGCCCAACATGGAGGACATCTTTGTGCACGAGGTCTATCATGCATAGATCTCAAGCGTCATAGCATTTTGAGTTATATTATACAATTATATATGTGCAACTTTACATGCATTTTGAGCTCAACAATTGGTTTACTAAGAATAATACTGGGTTACTTATTTGTATTATATGTTAGAACCCAAACTATTCAATCTATACTTTTCATAAGAAACAATTGGTTCATCTTGCCCAATTATATCCCAATGACTTTTCTGAAGTAGATCTTTTAGCACTTGATACTTAGCTTGTGACTTACATTATTCTTGAGTTCAAATCAGAACATTTCATCCGGGAGTCACTCTTGCTTTCCAAGACGACCCCCTTATCGGCATCTATCCTAGGCCCGTCTCCTCAATCTCTTTGCAAAAGGATTTAGTGTTGCACGGAACCATTAAGCATACACAACTTTGGCATAGACTCAAACATAAGGACCTGCCAATGTCACTTCACATCCACCCTCATAAATACACCAGCTAGGAAAGGTCTATCTATTTCAATTTTCACGCAGAACCTGGCTTAGTGGGCCCTAGAATAAGATTTGAAGGTCTCTCAGCTATTAATATTATAGTTTTATCTTATTTAATTAGAGTTGCAATACATTGAGCAACCTATTCTAAGTGATGGTCACATTGAAATTCCATTTATGAAAAATCTTTAAATTATTTTTTTGCCTAGATATGAAACATTGCATATCTCTAAGTTCAAAAATCTTGGACGTTTGAGGCAAAAAAAGGAAAATGTAAGGTGAACATCAGAAAAGCGCTAAAAGAAGAATACGATTTATTTATTTATTTGCTTTAAAACAACCAACAATGAAGAACTTAGAAGTATGTAACATATAAGATTTTTCATACCTAAACGATTTAGGACGAGAAAAAAAAATGATAGTGAACCTTAGAAAAGCTCAGAGGAAGAATAGTATCTATTTTTTGCATAAAAACAATCAACAATGATAAACTTGGAAAAATGTAATGTATAAGATTTTTATACCTAGACGATTTAGGATAAGGCAAATCGGGGGAGTCACGAAAAAAGTTAAAAAAAAGTGGGCTTGCCACTAGCTTTTAAGATGCCTGATTGCCTGTGATGTAATATCACCCGTGATGAGACCGTTTGCATTATATAATTGAGAGAGAGAGCAACTCACGCTGTATTCAGCCACGTGCAGCCGTACCCCTTGTAAGGGAGAGATCAGACACTCAGTCGCCAACATTAACCGTCATATTTCGACCCCCACCGGAATTCGGTGCGATCACTCATTACTTGTACATTCCTCATTTGGAAAGATACCGGCTGAAATCACTTAATTTACCCAAGTCATCACCACTTCCATACCCGATTATCCATCTCCTTTGGGGTATCTAACAAAGTACTTCGGTAAATATATTATAGGAATTAAACTGTAAGAAAACTTGGAAGGTAGCAAACTATGATTTATGCGTACCATCTTCCAGATCTTTGTTAAGATAAACATACATAAGATCAGAATATAAGGTGTATTACGCTACTTCTTATTTAACCTGTTTGAAGGAGGTGAGGTTCCTGTACCCCTGCCAAGCCTTCTCCCAAACCCCTGTTTCGTAAGTGTTGGTAACTTGTTTGTTCACGGCTTCAATTCGAAGGCAATAATTGACTCCAGCAACAACTTGGGTTTCGCCACTCACCACGCGCTTGAACAAAAGATTTGCCTTCTGGGTTTTGTTGTACTCGAAGACGGCGAATTCCTCCGTTTCTTTGATGTGTGGATTGTTCGGGTCTTTGATCGGTTGCCAACTGCCTAGAACCAATAGCTTTCTTTCTCCATTAGCTGAGGCATTTTGAGTCCAATGAAGGGGAAGAAGAACAGAAAGCAGAAGAACAAGAGATTGGAATTTCATGTCTTCTTATCTTTCAACAGAACCTGCGAGATAAGGGAAAGGAAGTGCAGAATGCACTATTGGAAGTATTAATTAAAGAAAGAAATCTAGTTTCCAGGGTACCTAATAGTGAAATGCCATATCAATCATGTCAGACGTTGCATGAGAACTTACTCGATAAAGATCATGTTCTAGTGGACCCCATCTTGATCAATCTAAACCAATCATCACCGAATGGATCCACCATAGTGGTTTTAGGATCTTTGTTAACGTGGGAACTACAAATCCACAGTCCAAATTGCACCTTTACTAGGTCATCCATGAGTCCATTATGAAGGCATTGCACCGTTCCGTGGTCGGCCCATGTATTTGTAGACAATATATAAACAGCACAAAATTGCGAGTATTGAAGTTCAACCTAATACAGAAAACTAACAGCCCTATAATTAAAGATCACATGGTTTGTGACGATTGATGTTGGCCTACACCCAACTACTGTGTGGTTGACTCAGTTATGGCCCTTCACACAACAAACACCCACCATCGTACAACTTCTATATCATAAATGAGATCCACATTCATACAATCTCCGTGGTTGAGTTGAATCCATGGCAAAATGAGGCCGCATTATGCGGTTTGAACTTCTACGCTGTAGCAATTTTATCAAAGTTTTGCCAAAAATAGCTGTCAGTAAAAGGATCTTTAAAATTGAAAAAACAACACCAAAATTTCTCCAGCTGAACCAAAAACCAGGTCCAAAGGGCTAGTGGAAAACCCACTTCATGGGCCTCTTTCGTTTGCAAATGGACGGTGTTCTCTGGAGAGTTTTTTTTTTTTTCACACCATCCCTTTTGCAACCAAAATAGTCCTATGAAGTGGGTGTTGTAGGAACCCTTTGGATCTGCTTTTTCGTCAGCTGGTCATCAAGACTAGGTTGAATCCAATTAATGGTTTGGATCTTTGAAAAGGTACAAAAAGTAAACCTACTAGCATTTTTTATAAGGAACTATATAAACCCCAAGCCCCCTCTCTCTCTCTCTCTCTCTCTCTCTCTCTCTCTCTCTCTCTCTCTCTCTCTCTCTCTCTCTCTCTCTCTCTCTCACACACACACACACACACATTTCTAACATGCAAAGCTTAGCATATCTTGGCATTGAAAAAATATATATGTTGCACCCACTTTTTCCAGGTAGAAGGGAGCCTTGGCGCAACAGTAAAAATTGTCATCATGTGACCTTAAAGTCACGGGTTCAAGGTGTGTAATCAGTCTCTTGCAAAAATGCAAGGTAAGATTGTCTACTTTAGGCCATTGTAGCCCGCCCCTTCCCCAGACCCCACATAGGCGCGAGCTTTGTGCACTGGGGCTGCCTTTTTTATCTTTGAAAATGTACACAAAGTAAACCTTCTAGCACTTTTTATTATGCATGACAAGTGCTCCCTAATGCTCTCAAGGAACTATATAAACCCCAAACCCCCTCTCCCTCACACACACACACACACACACACATTTCTAACATGCAAAGCTTAGCATATGTTTGCATTGAAAAAAAATTGTATGTTGCACCCACTTTTTCCATGTTTCAATGATCAAATCCATTTATTGAATTCAGCTTGTCCAATGGCCTAGTGTCACAAACTTGCATTGTAAGGTCCATGACCAATGCACATAGGATCCAATGGAGGCCTGTGTAGCTTAACTTGAGAGACTTAGATCTATCAAAGGGATCCATAATCTAGAAGGCCCAAGTACATCATGTAAATATCTTGTCTTTAGAATTCTCCAAGATCATCCTGAAGGTGGTGGAACCAAAGACTTGTGTAGAGACTCTTAGAGAAGATTCTAGAATAATCTCCAACCATTGGATGGTTAACACTTGTAAAGATTCCCACCATCCATTGAGGAGGTGGAAGGAGGTAAGCACCTATATATAGGAGAGCTTCCTCACTTGCAAAGCATCCAAGAGTTGTAAGCATCTTCAAAGCAGTAAAGCTAGAGTTCCTTCCAAGTTCCCTTTCAGTTGTTGTTTTCCTTTGTAATTTTTAGTTAGGCTTACTTAGTTGGTTTGGGGTGAGAAGCCAATTTAAGTGCCGCATGGGAGTCTGAGGAGCTAAGCCCATGACAGTTGGTATTAGAGCAAGGTTTGGCAAGTTAGGAGTGAAGGCTCGTATCCTAGTAAGGAGGAGAAGATGGCAGATGGTTCTCATGTCTCAAATGTGGAGTTTACTGTTGAAGATGCTCAGAAGAACAACAAGAGAGGTAAGTCCAAGGCCTTAGTCTCATCTTTGGAATTCAGACTTGTTAAGATGGAGACATCCATTGCGGATATCTCCACTCGGCTAAAGTTGGAGCACCCAACGTTTGGGTCCCTTGAAGCTATGGCGGAAGAGCTTAAGGGAGAGTGGGAGGATGGTCTAAACTCCATGAGGAATGCAAGTCATGTGGAGTTCCAAACCCATTTTGATAAGCTATTCACGGAGTTAGCTACACTCCGTGATGAGATGAAGGTGATGAGCGAGGACGTATCCTTGTGTAAGGAAGCCGTGGAAAATAGAACTCACGTGGTCCATGAGGCCCTAAAGATTGATGTCCCAAAGCCAAAGAGCTATGGTGGGAAGCCGAATGCAAAAGAAATTGACACATTTCTATGGAATGTTGAAAGGTACTTCCGACACCTGCAAATGGAGGAAGATGAGCAAAAGATTGCTACTGCTTCACTCTACCTCAGAAACAATGCCCTAGTATGGTGGCGTAGGAAAAGCATGGAAATTGAAAAAGATACGTTCACCATTAACACTTGGAACGAGTTTAAGGATGACCTTAAGACACATTTCTATCCAGAGAATGCACACATTGAGGCTAAGGAAAAGTTACGATGGTTAAAGCATGCGGGGACTATTCAGGACTATATTTCAAAGTATTCAACTCTTTTGTTTAAGATCCCCGACATGTCTGAAGAAGACAGGTTTGTGTACTTCTTCAACAAGCTAAAAGATTGGGCAAAGCAGGAGTTATGTCGTCGTAATGTCTCTCCTTTGTTTTTCGCAATCACTGCAGCTGAATCCTTAGTCGAATTAAGGAAAGATGATGGAAAATCAAAAGGCCAAAAGAGTAGCCATGTCAAAGGTGGGGGAGACAAAGGTGTTCATAAGAACAAGCCTAAGTCATCCAAACCACTAAGTTGGAAGGGAAAGAGCAAAGAACAAGGTTCGCCATCAAGAGCTTACTACTTTTATGATAAACCACACCTCATGTGTGACTGTCCAAAGAGAAAGGCCTTAAACTCCATGATCTCACATCAAGAAGAAGGGAGTACTATGAAAGATTATAAACTATCTTCCTTACAAAGTCTTAACACTGTCAAGTCAAAGGTACCTAAAACCTCTGCCAAAGGGTTGATGTACATGAATGCCAAGGTGAATGGCATGTCCACTCATGGGTTAGTGGATAAGAAAGCTACCCACAACTTTATTTCAAAGGAGGAAGCCAGGAAATTGGGTCTTAGAGTCTCAAAGGTTGATGGATGAGTAAAGACAGTGAATGTGGATGCCAAACCAATCATTAGAGTTGCTCAAGGAGTCGCCCTGCATATGAGCAAGTGCAAAGGGCTGGTAGACTTTTCCATCATCCCAATGGATGATTTTAACCTAGTGTTCAGGATGGAGTTCTTAGACAAGGTTAAGGCACTTCCACTCCCTCATTACAACACTATGGGCATAGCAGAAGGAGATTCAATGTGCACCATTCCCCTCTCAAGACAAGCAAAGGTGGAGAGTATGACCTTGTCTACCATGCAACTATCAAAAGGATTGAAGAGGTATGAGACAACCTTCCCTGCTACTTTAAGGAAGAAGCTAGAGATTCTCCCATGAAGATACCTAAGGCTATTGAGGTTGTACTAGAAGAGTTCAAGGACGTGATGCCCAAAGAACTCCCAAACAAATTGCCACCTAGGAGGGAGGTGGTCATGAGATCAACTTGGAGCCTATGGTTAAACCACCTGCTAAGGCTCCTTACTACATGACACCTCAAAAAGTAGAAGAGCTAAAGAATCAACTCAAAGAACTATTGGATGCAGGATTTATCCAATCCTCAAAGGCACTGTATGGAGCACCTGTCTTGTTTTGAAGGAAGAAGGATGGCTCAGTTTTATTGTGCATTAACTATCAAGCCCTCAATAAAGTAATTGTGAAGAACAAGTATCCTATTCCACTCATAGTAGACTTGTTCGATTAGCTTGGAGGAGCTAGAGTTTTCACAAAATTTGACCTTCGATCGGGTTACTACCAGGTTTGAATAGCCAAAGGAGATTATCCCAAGACTACTTAGTAACTAGGTATGGTTCATATGAATTTATAGTTATGCCCTTTGGTCTCACTCACGCACCAGCCACGTTCAGCACATTGATGAACAAGAAATTTCACCCTTATGGATAAGTTTGTGGTGGTCTATCTTGACGACATCATAGTTTATAGCAAGACATTGGAAGACCACATGCATCACTTAAGAAAGGTCTTCCAACTATTTAGAGAAAATGAGTTATACGTCAAGAAGGAGAAATGTTTGTTCGCGCAAGAGGAAGTCTCCTTCTTAAGGCACAAGATCAAGGATGGAAGATTCATGATGGATGAGACCAAAGTGAAGGCTATTCAATGCTAGAACGCACCCACAAAAGTGCCAGAACTGTTATCATTTTTAGGATTGGTTAACTACTATCGACGCTTCATGAGAGGGTATTCTTCAATAGCTGCACCACTAATGAATTTGTTGAAGAAGAACAAAGCTTGGGGATGGACAACTCAATGTCAAGCTGCTTTCGAGAAGTTGAAGGAAGCGATTTCTGGAGAGTTAGTGATGAGCCTGCCCGACCCTAGTAAGTCATTTGAGTTACACACTGACACCTCTGACTTTGCCATTAGAGGTGTTCTAATGCAAGAAGGACATCCCATTGCCTATGAGAGTCACAAACTCAATGACACAGAAAGGAGGTACACGACTCAAGAGAAGGAAATGACAACCATGATTCATTGCCTATGCATTTGGAGACATTACTTGCTTAGAACTAGGTTCATTATCAAGATTGATAACATTGCCACTAGCTACTTTCAAACTCAAAAGAAGCTTAATCCCAAGCAAGCTACGTGGCAAGACTTCCTTGTCGAATTTGATTATGACCTAGAATACAAGCCAGGCAAGATGAATTCTATGGCAAACGCATTAAGTTGAAAAGCAGAGCTTACTGCAATAACTCAACCAAGCAGTACCCTCCTCGATTGCATAAGAGGAGTGAAGTATGACCTAATGACTAAGAATGTCATTGCAGTGGCCAAAGAAGGACGGACAAGGTGATTCTGGCTAAATGATGGACTCCTCTACACTAGAGGTAATCGCATCTATGTACCAAAGTGGGAAGGCATACGAAAAGAACTGATAAAGGAGTGCCATGATAGCAAGTGGGTAGGACACCCTGGAACTCACCGCACCTTAACGTTGTTGGGAGATCGCTACTACTGGCCATGCATGAGGGAAGACATGGAAACATACATAAGGACTTGTCTTGTGTGTCAACAAGACAAGATAGAGCAAAATCCTCTAGGAGGAGTACTTGAGCTGCTCCCTATTCTAGAGAGACCATGGGAAAGCATTTCCCTAGACTTCATCACATGCCTGACAAAGTCTGAAGGATTTAGCACCATATTAATGGTGGTTGATAGGTTCACCAAGTATGCTACATTCATTGCAGCACTTGTAGACTACATAGCAGAAGAGGCGCCCAACTATTCTTAAGGAATGTGATGAAATATTGGGGAATTCTCGAAACCATCATCAGTGACAAGGACAATCACTTCATAAGGAGATTCTGGTAAGAACTATTCAAGCTCCTCAATTTAGACTTGAACTTCTCCACTAGCTTTCACCCACAAACTAATGGTTAGACTGAGAGGGTGAATGCTTTATTGAATCTATATTTGAGGCACTATGTGAGTGCTAACCAAAGAGATTGGGCTAAGTTATTAGACATCACCCAATTCTCTTATAACTTACAGAAGTCTGAGACCACCGGACGTAGCCCATTCGAACTTGTGACCGGGCAACAACCTCTGACTCCAAACACTCTAACAGCAGGTTACATAGGGAGAAGTCCAAAGACATATAAGTTTGCTAAAGGATGGCATGAACAACAGGACTTAGCTCATGCTTCATTGGAGAAAGCCTCTAAGAAGATGAAAAAGTGGGCTGATAAGAGACGACGACCACTAGAGTTCCAAGAAGGAGATCTCGTCGTGCTCAAACTCCTACCCACATAACACAAGGTTATGAGACCCTTACATAAGGGACTGTTAAGGAAGTACGAAGGGCCATTCCTCATCCTAAAAAAGGTAGGAAAGGCTTCTTATCGATTGGAGCTACCACCAAGACTGAAGATTCATCCAGTCTTCCACGTAAGCAACTTAAAACCTTATCGAGCAGATGAGGAGGATCCTAGCAGGAACCAATCTCACTAAGCACCACCCATTGTAATCACTTCCTTTGATAAGGATGTGGAAGAAATACTTGTTAAGCGAGAGGTACGTGGAAGAGGTAGATCTCCACACACCTAGTATTTTGTCAAATGGAAGGGTCTGCCAAAAGCTGAAGCCAGTTGGGAGACAGAAGAGTCCTTATGGCAATTCAAGGATCATATTGAGAAATTTCACAAGCAACGTGCCAAGGATGTTGCTGCCTCTGGTGGAGGAGAATGTCACGGACTTGCATTGTAAGGTCCATGACCAATGCACGTAGAATCCAATGGAGGCCTGTGTAACTTAACTTGAGGGACTTAAATCCATCAAAGGGATCCATAATCTAGAAGGCCCAAGTACATCATGTAAATATCTTATCTCTAGAACTCTCTAGGAGCATCCTGAATATGGTGGAACCAAAGACTTGTATAGAAACTTCTAGAGAGGATTCTAGAATAGTCTCCAACTGTTGGATGGTTAACACTTATAACGATCCCTACCATCCATTGAGGAGGGGGAAGGAGGTAAGCACCTATAAATAGGGGAGCTTCCTCACTTGCAAAGCATCCAAGAGTTGTAATCATCTTCAAAGCAATAAAGCTAGAGTTCATTCCAAGTTCCCTTTCAGTTGTTCTACTCCTTTGTAATTTTTAGTCAGGCTTACTTAGTTGGTTTGAGGTGAGAAGCCAATCTAAGTGCTGCACGGGAGTCTGAGGAGCTAGCCCTGTGACACTAGGTGTGAAATGTCTCATCTAATATTAGATGAAAGTAAGACCTTTTTTATTTTATTTTTTGTACTTTATATACATAGATAGTGTAACACAAAAATAACTCATAAAAATTTTAGTTTTACAACTAAAAAAGTGCAAGTAACTTAGATGTTCTAAGTAGATGAAAAGTGTAGTACCTTACCTAAGTTATCTCGGTCAAACTGAATCCAATGGGCAGCTCAGCTCAATGAAAAATAAAAGAAGTGACCAACATACATATTTTTTTAATGCAAGGCCTTGCAAGATAAAAAGTCTTCCCTCGAGCTCTCTCATATGCAGCGCTGTCAAAATAAACAATTGTATGTGAGGGGAAATGATAAATGCTTTTTGAGTGGTCTAAGCCATTACTGATTAGGCAACCAAATGGCCTAGTCAACAAAAACCTTCAAATATATACCTATATATCTATAAAGATAGATGTTGTGGCACAGAAAAATCTATTCTTAAAAATACCTCCTAGTTTGTAACCATGAGTTCTTCAAACCTTAAGGTATCCATTTCATGAGAATTTGATAAGTGGACCATTTGGTTTTGGTCAAACAAGATGAACCGCTTGATCCGTTAAAGTGTTAGCCTACTATAAATATCAAAGCAGCCTCAATTTGAGGCCCAATTAAAGCACTACAATTTATCATTTCTCTACTCTCAATGTCACCATGTTTCTTTGAAGTGTTTGGATTCTCTAGTTCAGTATTTGGTTTGAACCTAATAGATAATCCAGATGTAATACTTAGAACAGATGTCCCCACGTGGCATAAACTCAAGAAAACTTAGATACGAAATCTATATACTCACTAGGTGATTCTGAATTATTTTGCTCTTTCTTTGGTCTTTGCCCCCTTTCTTTGGATCGTTTTGACGATGCTTATTCTTTTTTTATTTTTCTTTTATATAAACTACTGCTGGTTTGGTTCTGCTTTGTCATTGCCTTATTTATTGTAGTACTGCATATGACAACAAAGTAAGATAGCTAACAAATGTCTAGGGCAATTGGTTGCAGACAATTTGGCATCTTTTTTAGTACATGCTTAGTAGCAGATTGCCAGAAGGGATAAGATTTAGGAGTGTGTGTGAGTGAAAGTGAATGATTTGATTTGTAATTCCTCGTCTTGTCAATAAATAAATAAATTTCAAAAAAAAAACTTCAAATTCAAACCGAAAACAACATCACAAGATATTGATGGATTATCACAAAGTAATCAGAGCAGAGATACTCCAAAATTCTAAAGCAAAAATATTAAATACTTCACCTCATTAAATTCTTTGGTCTTCAGTTTAAACTACAAAAAGAACCAAATTAGCATAAAGTTCACTATAGTCCAAAAAGTGACATGATTAGCAGAATCTTAGACATAAATGTGCAAATAAATTCAGGTCGTGGACGAGAAAGAAAAGGCTTTTCACTATAAGCTTGAAAACATTTCCTCCCAGCTGCACTTAAGTGACTCTCCTAGAAATGAGATACGATGGGCCATCTCCCTGTTGATATCTCCTCATTTTCCTATTAGTGGCACTTGAGTTGAAGTGATATCTCCTCATCTCCCTATTAAATTTAGATAAGTTGAGATTAAAATCATCTCATCTTAACATGCTGTTAAGTAGAGTTTTCAGTCATCCCACCTATATTCGTACCAAATTTGAGTCACTTATATCTAGCTCAAGTCAGATCTCATCTCATCTCAAGCCAGCTCACTTCATCTCAAGAACCACTTCCACCATGTTTGAATGGCTAAGCTGGTAGAGTAAATAATCGTAAGCCTACAATAATGAGATACATCACAACTGGTTTCCCAGTCTAGATAATCTGCTCTAATGAGCTTTATTGTAAATCTTACTCTGATTCACTTTTCTTTTATATGCATAATTTATAAATAGAAGTCTAAACTACATGATGCCAGTTACCCTTTTATGACACAAGTGATAAAAAATGAGAACTTGTAAAATGAGCATATTTATTACATTGGACAATGGGAACAAACAGGATTACGTAATGTAGAAACCATCCTATTTTAAATATTAGTCTTTTATTGGCAAGTTATGCATTCAAAAGAACTATATTGAATTATGTGATTAGACTTACAGCATTCTTTCTTTTCCGGAGGAAAGTTAGGCATACACCCAAACACTTGTGCACAGCCACGAACCCTGCTCACTCGGGTGAAACAGTCCTTGCGCCACTGCACAAGAAAGCTTAGACTCGGGGAATGTTCACGAGACAAATTCCCAGATCAGGAAAACCAGCTGCAAGCGTTAACTATTAGTAGCTTCATGGTTACGTATTGCAGTAGTTCAGTAGTTTCTAAGAGATTATAAAGCATCTTTTACTCCCATTTAAAGTACTTTGATAGTACGAGGATTAAATTAAACAATTGCGTAAAACCATGTTGCTTAAGTTGCTGGCATCTGGTTTTTGCTTTCAACAGTGTTTATCTTGACTCTACTTACAAGTGCTTTTCCATGCATTTCATATGGCTGTTTATCCTATTCCTGTTCTGCTGACAGTTTGGAGAATTTCACTAGCACTTGCATTTTATCTATGCCAAGTGCGCACTGTGCAGCCAAGTCATCAATATTCAAGAGATCGCATAGTATGCACTTGACATAATAATATGCAAGTGCATTTTTGGGTTTATCATTCCTCCCTTATTAACCAGAGGATTAGCAGGTGAAGTGCAAAAGGTTAAAGGCTTCACCGTGGATACAATTTTATTCTCCGTAAAGATTAAATATTTTGGGCCCTGTAACGAATTTGGAGGAATTCACTTTTATGTCCAACTGATACGAAGTTTATGAACCTTGTATTTAGCCATGTCTAAATACAAGGAAATTCGTATATGGTTAAGCACATATTAGAACAGAAGACCAGTTAATCAGTCCTAGTACTACTAAAACAAGCTTACAGATATCCCTCTTCCTTAAAGTAATCCATTTGGCATGTTTGACTTACTCCTACTTCTGGCTGAATCTCGAAGTCCCGCTGTTTGACACAACTTTCTCAGCATGATTAGAAACTTCTTAAGAAGAGATGTACCGAAACTACAATGCCAAGAAATCAAGCCTTGCAATACAAAATCTCAGCGTTCAATGCTGAGTTCTCAACAAAATCATTTCTTGAACAACTTGAAGCGTACAAAAGCAAGATCCATCAGAACAGTACTTGAAGTCATTCAAAGGTTGCTAAAGACAGAAAGTTTATACATGCATGGTAGTTGAGCTTCTAATGTTAAGTGAGAATCAAGGCTGCGGTTTAGAGCTTGGAGAATTTGCTTCATGGGGGAATTTACAGAGACAGGTGATGATAGTGGCGTGTTATCATCGGTTCCAATGGTCACACTATACTCTTTTCCTTAATTATCAATACTTGATGATGACGACGATGATGGATGAGGGTGATGATGACATTAAAACTGATGTGAAGGTAATCTCCCTACGAGTAACAAAGATTGCAAGTTTCATAAGCTCCAAATCAAAAACTTATAGCAGCTGCCTACATTTTATTAGTGTTAAGTCCTAACATAGAGTTTGCATTCTCCACTAGGCGCATTCTTGGGCTATGACTCTCATTGTGGGTATGACGGCAAATGATCCTCCTGATCATGCACAAAAATTCCAGGGCAGATAACCTCCCATGGAAGTGCCCTCGCATAAGTACATCTCGTCATTCCCCAATTCAACTACAGCAACTTCTTGAGGTTTTAGAGGCATATATCATCTTTCACACTGTTGTGACATTTAATCAATAACGGTATCTCAAACATTGCACTGAAGAAGCAAAAAAATATGACGATCACCAGCGTGTTAAAACTTAAGACAAATTCTGTAATACGTGGCGTTTGTCTATTATCTTGAAAACTTGGGAGTAAAAATCCAACCATGATTTTCTTCCTCCAAATATTAAAATAATCAAGGGAATGATACAACAGTGAGAAATAGATATGGATCAAAGAGACTAACCACTAAAACATTAGCAGAATGGTTAGTCAATCTAGCCCATCTTGCTGATAAGCTGATAAAGTTCCTGAGAAAAGGAATTACCATAACCCCAAAAACAGTAAGAGACCAGTTGGTCAGATGATGACTATGATAAGCCTGGTTTTGTCCTTCAGATCCATTCTCTTGGTCCACTTCTCCCAATGCCATTGAGACTGATAAAATAACAGATGGAACGCATCCTTCAAAACGGCAATCCTCAAAGCAAATAGGAACATCCCCCCTTATGGCTCATACCAGTGGAATCCAGTAATTGCATCAAAATGGTTCCCAAGCTAGAACATACGAAACAGAATTATCATGCATAGGCGTTGTCCGCCAGGCAACGATTTCATGGTGAATGCCCAGTGAACGGGCCAAGGTTTTCTACTATATTGCTACAACAACATAGTATTAGCCGTGTCTCCAGAGCTTCCCAGTGAAGTCCTTGCGCTGTTTTGCCCAACTGCAACAAACATGATCAAGAACCCATAAACTGAAGACGTTTCAGCATCCAAGATCTCTCAAAATGCTACTAAGCATGTCAATGACTACAGCCGGTTTAGCATGAGAACCGCTGAGATAAATGGCTTTATATTCTAACCCTCTCCATTGGGCAATCAATGCAAAATGTGGTCGCCTGTATTCATTGCTGATTATTTCAAGAACAACTGCCTTTGATGATGCCGCAGTTATGTGTGTAAGACCTGCCCCATGAGCCCCAATAATAACTGAGGCGTCTTGAATAGCACGCAATTGCTCCTTCATGGGCATGTGAGCGAACAATCCATTAACAAGATTTATTTTGCATTTCAAATGCTTAGCAGCCCAACTCTTTATCGAATCAAACACCTCCTGTTCATTGCTTAACCTTGACTGCACTTTGCCATTATGACGTGGATGAGCTACATAGTCTTCACGGCGCACAAAAAGGACATTATAACCTGAGGCAGGATCTGATAGTTTGCTTTTCTGCAGTGGAAGACTGAGAGCAGCTTTAAGCATCTCTCCAAACTCAGCTAATCTTGCAGTTTTTCGTTCGTCTGGATTTTCCCATAGTTCCTGAGCAGGCACCCCCTGGCAGCTTATTGTTTCACTCAGCCCCTTGAACAAAGCTGTCTCATACCCCAGTGGTGAGAGAATTACATGGCGAAAACAAACTGGATCTGTGAAGTTCTTCGCATACCTCAGACTAGAAAACAGACTTACCCACATTTCTTCCAACTGAGTCTGCAGAAATAAAGAAGGATGAAAAATCAGGCAAAAAGAAAGTTATATCGTTAGGACACAGGTTTTTCTTTCACTTACAGTTCCAAATTTATTAAGCATTGACAATATTGAAAAGATATGTTGAATAGGTTGTGGCAATTTCCTGTTTTTCTCAAGGATGTAATTTTCGGTCGTTCAGATTACTTCAAATATTATTCCTTGAAATTTAACCAGCATTCTTGAGCAGTCAAACAAAATTATATATGATATGCTATTATACGAGAAATATAATTCATATAAATTTAATATAGAATTACGGTGCTTAGTGCAAATAATATACATTATACACACACAAAAAACTCTGGTACCTTCCTTCTTTTTCTTTTTCTTTTTTTGTTAAATGCCAAGATTCATTAAGTAATGAAAACAGTACATTTAACAAAATAGATCATATTACTTACTATATCTAATAACACCTAGATTCATACTTCACTATAAAATGCATCAACTAAAAAGTTAGGGGGAACGTCAAACCAAGATGCACTAACACCAGACCTAGAGGCCTCATTTGCTAAACTATCAGTCATATTATTGGCCTCTCTTATACATATGTTCATACTTCATACTTAAAACTATTAAGGATCTGGATAGATGCCCTCAACAGGCTCCTGCTCTTCCAAATAAGGATCTGGATGATCAGGCAGATGGATGGTGGAGAAAAAACTGCAAAAATAAGAAATAAAGCTCCCGCAAATCTCCAATGGATCATAAGTGAAATACCCATGAGCCTTTTTCAGGCATGAAAAACAATTCCTTTCTTTGATTACAAGTCATCTGATGGAAATATTTCATATTTAAATCCCCATTTGTAATTAATCCACCCTAGATATCTGCTTAAACTTCTTGAAGACAAAGCATTATGCAGCCGACATAATATATTCCTTTCAAAAGATATCAATAGGCACCGGAGCTTGTACCACCAACTAGTCCCAAAGTATGTCAACCCAAGAGTATGAATATTACCAAACACCTGTTTATTCTAGCTTTAAGTTTTTAAGACACAGAAAAAGAAGCCAGCAGAGCCAAGAATATGTACAAGCCATACTCGGTTCACCAAATCATAACAGAAAGCATGTTACTACCATCATCATCAAAGCCTTATCTGCGTAGGGATTAGCTTAAAGCATGCTGCTACCACATAAGCTCAAACTGGAAAGGCCTCAGCCCCACACTGGTACAGTGAATAGTGTCAAGAAGAACAGGGTAATGATCCAAGGAGATTCTGGGAAGATGAGTAACATAAGAATCTGGCATAGCATCACTCCAGAGCTAGTAATTAGAGCACGGTCAAGGAGCTTAATGATCAATTCATTTGCCTCACAACAATTGGACCAAGTGAGTGATGGTCTCAAAATAGGAAGTGCCAGCATAAGTGCAGAAAATAGATTACTTTTTGAGCTCAACATTCAGACAACTTAATAGCAACAAAATGCTGGTCTCTTGAGTGTTCCACAATGCTAATAATTGATTCATCCTAAGAAAGCAAAAGAACAGCAGAGGGAACAATAATCCTATTAGGATGGAGCTCCTTATGGACCTTAGAAAGAAAAGGATCTCTCTCATTGGCAATTTTTATTTTAAAAGGAAAAATGATATCCAGTGTAAAATTCTTGAAAAATTAGCAGCTGTTCTCCAAAAAATGGGACAATGTGCTCCTCTGGCATTCCATGCAAGAAGCTTCATGATAAAATTGAGGAGAGCAGTCAAACCATACCTTAGCTTTAATATGCATTGCAATGCCAGTGAGCTCTTTTGAAGAATTAAGAAACTTCTCATCACCAACTTGAGTTGACTCCTCATGTTTCCTTCTATGAAATGTAATTAGATCACCTCGTTCAATATCATTGGACTGTTTCTCCACCAGGGATTTAAGCGTATCACAATCTCCCTTAGATTCGATCAATTTTAACCCACTAGAAGATCAGCCACCATGATCATTAAAAGTATGTTGTGGAGCTGGCTCAAAAAAGTTAAACAGCACCCTAGGAGATGGGATCCTAAGTGGAATTGTTTTAAAAATAGTGCTCTCCAGTTATGTAAAATCAACTGGATGTGGCGGAAAAGGTGTGAGAGAAGATAAGTGAACAACATGTCCGTTGATGATTCTCATAGAACTAAATTGACACATACACTTCCCTTTCACAAAATTGGACGAAGGAGGATGAAAGAAAAGCACCATAACTCGAACAATTAGAGAAGATTGGCAGTAACTAGCAAGTTGATGTAGGACAGCATGCAAAATGGCCTAATCTATATGCAGCGATCTAATCATAATTAATTTAAATAAGAAAAACACAAAATTAAACTACCACTAGCATTTTTAACAAGCAGAAAATAGCATTAATGAGTATGAATGGCCTGCAACGAATTATAGGATCTACATATCTTCTTAGATCTCTTCCGATTAAGGTAAGATCAAAGGTTTAATCCGGATTGTCCCTTTGATTGAGGAAAGGTCTTGATTAAGCTTTGCATCTAGGGTTTCAAAAATTTAACACAAGATAACAATTATAGATTATTACTGACGCAGATCAAGTAACCGGAATCTTCCATTAAAAGATAAAGTAAAAAAATACTGAATTAAAGAATAGGATGAAAAGATACTAATTCAGCCTCCTACCGAACGCAGCTTCACGCCCACAAGAAGGAAGCTAGAATGAGGAATCCACCAAGTCTTCATTCATTATTCATCCAAAAACTCCTTACAAAAGAGAAAATGATCTTAAGTAGGGGTCATCCAACTATAATCTACAAAAAGACAAAATTGCCCCTACTTAAGTCACAACACACCACTAGACTGCCTCAGCTCAAGTACCAAAGAAATATCAGAATATTTAACTTAAATCTTATTCTTAAATAACTTCATTTGTTTCCTATGATGCAGGTTGATATCCATCACATTCTTCAGCTGCTTGATTCGACAAATCTTCACTGACAACCATAAGATTATTTGTAGAAGAACTTGACTCAGAGGAAACAAGCTAGAAACTATGCCCACATTATCAGTCATCTGGGGCTTCTCACAACTTTTGCCAACAATAATAACTGCAAACATTCCATGCAAGTAACCAAGCTTCAAAAGTGAGAGGAATTACTAGAATCATCCATCTTTAAACAATCTACCCATTAACAGTCTCACATGACAAAACTGATGACGTTCCGTCATACATCAACATCATATCCTCATTAATATGATGCTCTTCTTGGTCAGAATTAGAGTAAAAAACAGGGAAGTTGTCACCCAGATAATACTACTTGATGACTAAGAAACAGAATCATAATTATATTACAAACTTTTACTTTTGTTCTTTTCTTTTTGACAACTTGAAACCCATCATCACTGTGCAATTACAGGCCACGATCTCCACCGTCCAAAGCACAAGCAACTGGAGGCAAGAGGAATTGAGAAGGAACATGAGAACCACCCAAATCCTAAAGTCCATTTTTACAGAAATTAAATGGCGACTGATCTTTTAATCCATAAAAAGTGCAAGAATTTCTAAAGTTTTCATAAATGAAATATTGACAGAGCACCGGGTCATGATCATTGATAACAATTTTGGACTTAAGTCCAAGTTAAATATCAATAATGATCCATAACCGAGCATATTGAGCGTTAGCAAAACTCAAAAATCTTCTCTCAACAACTTGGTCGGCCAAGCATCAGAGCAGATGGCACTACCTAATTGCAAGGACACCAAAAACAAATGAGAGGAGTACCAACACCCAAGTGGTAAATAAGGTAATCAAACCAAGGCATGCACAAAAAATTATCCTTGGCAGGTCTGAAATTATTGTCCCATGGAGAGACAGCAAGAAGGAAATCATTGCAATCCTAAAAGGCTTTCGATACAATCTTCAAATGATCGTTTAGTTAATTAAACAAAAACACAAAATAGCTAAATCCAAGCACCTAAATCTTCTTTTTCCAATATTAGCAACTCCATCACATACCATAGAAGGAGATACAAGGCTTACATAAAACCTTCCCAAGTACAGCCCTAGACCAAGAATAACGGATCATCAATGCTTATTTAGGAATAGTAACAATGGAGCGTTGCTATGTAGTTAGAGGCATGCCTAGGCACAAGTCGATAGGTATGTACCTGGGAGAGTGCAAGGCGTTGAGGAAAAGAGGTGCAGGCCTGGGTGAGCCTGGAAGCTCCTTTCAGGCGCGCCCCCAACTCCAAGTGCAGACTACTTACCCGGTAACTTATAAACCTCAAAAAAAAATTTCGTTTTTCATCTTCCAACCCTAATTTCAATCTTCCAACCTACTGCGAAGGTGAAAACGACCATTCCTCTTCTATCTTTTACAGATCTAAGCACAAAAAGGTATGGATTTACAAATCTTAGCATTTGTTTACAGTTTCTGTAAAAAATGTAAAAAACAGTACCATTTTTTCAAATTTTTTGTTTTTTGTTAACCATTTTCCATAGATCTTGATGGGTTCTAATTCTAAATGTATAAAAAAAAAAGTCCAGTTGAATTTTATACTTCTTTGCTCTAGATTTGAGTTTGTTTTTAGGTTTTTTACTGTTTTTTGGAAAAAATCAGTTACAAAAATATAAAAAAGTCTTTGTTTTTTCGTATTTCTTCATTGAAATGTATTTCTATCCACATATATAGCTTTCCCATGCTTGTGTCTTCATGTGTGATAATTTTTTCATCTTTTTTTTTTGTATTTTAGTGTTATTTTTTTAATTTTTCCGGAAAGAAAAGTTACAAAAATTAGAAAAAATTGTTTTTTTATATTTATTAGTTAATACCTATTCTTATCCACATATATAGCTTACTCATGCTTGTGTCTTCATGTATGATGAAATTTTCATGCTTTTTTTGAATTTTAGTGTTATTTTTTTCAATTTTTCCGAAAATAAAAGTTACAAAAATTAGAAGAAAAAAATTTTATATTTATTAGTTAATACCTATTCTTATCCACATATATAGCTTTCCCATGCATGTGTCTTCATGTATGATGTATTTTAGTGTTAGTTTTTTCAATTTTTCCAAAAATAACAGTTACAGAAATTGAAAAAAAAATTGTTTTTTTTATATTTATTAGTTAAAACATATTCCTATTTACATATATAGCTTTCCCATGCTTGTGTCTTCATGTGTGATGTATTTTTCATGCTTTTATTGTCTTTTAGTGTTATTTTTTCAAATTTTAAGAAAATAACAGTTACAGAAATTGGAAAATAATTATTTTTTTATATTTAATAGTTAAAACATATTCCTATTTTTCATGCTTTTATTGCATTTTACTGTATTTTAGTGTTATTTTTTTCAAGTAAAAGTTATTTTACTTGATTGATTATGCTTATATATTATTTTGTTCATAAAAAATTACATGTTTAGATAATATTTCATAATAGAATTATATTTATGTTTTAATACTTTTTAGGAATTTATTAATGATTTTTAGCATTTTAGCTAATTTTTAATTATTAAAAACATAATTTTGCACCTCATGATTCAGGCCCCGCGCCTAGGTGCCCCAGGCTCCAAATGCACCCCTTTGCACCTCGGTGCACCTCGCGCCTCGAACGACATAGGAGTGTTGGTCACAAGTGGTCATTTCAATAATATTAGCAGAAAATTTCATGGAAAACTCATAGTTCCATCAATTCCATGACCAACGAATTCCAATGTTTCATTTGGACAGGGCTTCTGCTTACAAAACTGACAAGTTCTTTGGGTTTTCTGTGAGAACATGGGCTACTTTAGTGTCTTTTACATAACTCGTACTTAAGAATATAAAGATAAGTTTTGTGTGTGTTGGACAGTTCTACATTGTTCAAATAAGAAGCCGCAGCGGAAAGGTAATACCGTACTGAAACACAGACAAAAGGAAATGTCAAATGATTGAAGTTTTTTCAATCTCATACTATGGAACTAACTCCACTTGAACAATTAATTTCTGCTGGATTTAATTTGTTCAAACAAGTACAATTATTCTTGTTCTATGATATTCAACAATTCAAGTTGAGCATAAGGCCAAGTAACAGCAATGAGATGGGCCAAGATGATCAACATGAAAAATGTAAAATACCTTCCATTACATGGCAGGATATTACATGACGTGTACATTAAGTATGTTAGTTTGCATCAGCTTCAATTAGAATAGAGTTGAAAAAAAAAAAAAAAAGAAGAAGAATAAGAAGAAAATTAATACCTAGAACAGTCAAATTCATTTGGAATGTGAAAGGTAATAGAATAACAGTAAAATGACTTCTTTAATTGAAATGCTATATAATAATATAATATTGGAATTACCAAGAAATGGCTACATAAAGTTAAGCAAACATACCTTGCAGTGGCCATCAACAAAAATCAAATGAGGACGATAAGGCAATCCAGAAACTCTAGAAGATGCATACGCACTATACCAATCTGTTACTGTGTGGAAAACATTTGCATACTCAAAACGTGTCACAAGAAGTGTTGCATCCTCTATCCACTGCAATTGAAGGCTAAAAACGAATTAAACAAAATTTAATGCACAATAGAGAAATATGCCCAATATCCCAGATAAGTTGTTAGAAAAGAACTACGACAATTTGTCAATTTAACATGTATACTTTATACATATCCTAACCACTTCTCTATATCTTAACCAAAACCACACAAACTTCAAAGTATTTCAAAGAAGCACTTGAAGTTCATAATGACAAAAGAAAAGTCGGCTTTACAGAAATGCTGATGTCTTGATGGAAAAAGAAAGGTACTTGCCACATTCATAGTTGTTTGTACATGTGTGATGATACAAATAATCTCTACTTTAAATGCATAAAGTCGGACCCCAGAGAATACCGCATCCCATTGAGAAAACCTAGAATATTGTGGATATTTCCAAATGTGAAACATAATTTGGAACTTCAGAACTCAAAGGTTGGCATTCCATTTTCACATCATTTCATAGTGTTGCTACCAGACTTTCCAATACCCTTTCAGGGTTTCCCTTCTTTGTGTGCTTGGAGAACAAAATATTGAAGCTCATATATCTACATAGTCATATACCTAGTTTGGTATTTTGGCATCTAACCTCCTACCCAAAGGCAAATTGTATCTTCTCTTGAATTTCTCAGTCAAATGGCAACTAGATATTGGTTAAAAAGGGAAAGATATCCTAAATAAAAAGGAAGACAAATCTAATTAGGAAACTACTTATCTATACTTACAATATATCAAGAGAATTTCCCCTTCTAACTTTATGGGTGATATTTAAATTGGAAAGGATAAAGTTTGATAGGTATAACCAAGATTAGATTTCCACGGAGGTTCATCTTCCTGGTGAATTAAGAGAGCATTCAAGAAACTACATTTGCCTCCCTAATTTTTCTCCTTTGCAACAACTCTCTCTCTCTCTCTCTCTCTCTCTCTCTCTCTCTCTCTCTCTCTCTCTCTCTCTCTCTCTCTCTCTCTCACATACTGGTTGCAACACCCTTACTAAGTAACTTAATCATGCCCGCAATTAGCAGTAAGCTAAGCATGCCCGCAATCACGGCCTCCATTCTTGCTATTGTTGCACATTTTGCTGGCCGATGCTTAACACATTTTTGCCACACATTATTCCTTATATAATGCAGAAAGGATAGCTTTTTAAAAGGATAGACTTAGATGGTTTGGACATGTTCAAAGGAGACCAACAACGGCTCTAGTTAGAAGGAGTGAGACAATACAAGTTGAAGGTTCTAAAAGGGCAAGGGGAAGGCCCAAAAGAACGTGGATAGAAATGGTGACGAAAGATTTAAAAACTTAGGGACTAAATGAAGCCATGGTATTTAATAGAGTGGAATGGAGGAATAAGATTCATGTGGCCGACCCCTAATTGAAATTAAGTTGCTTTTACATGAATTTCATTCAAAAACTCATTGAGAATACAATGATGTGACAAAACTTGAAAGCAAACTACTGTTAACAGTACTGTAGCGTATCAATATCGTGTAGAATTTTGGAAAGAACAGTTTAAAGAACCGTGGCACAATCTGGTCTGCACTCAAACTATACCAATTCATAGATCATTAATGAGCATACGTCAGTAATTAAGCATTAATCGATTCTCAGATCATTAATTACCAACCAAACAATCCAAACCCTTACCTCAGAGCAATGAAATTCTTCCTTGCTCACTCCCTGAATCGAACCGATCAAACTGCGCATAGTATGCGTCGTCACGGCACCACGAGGCACATACAGATCGAGAAACTCCTGATCAACAAGCTTCCTATGATCTCCACCGTCCACCTCAATCTCAAATGCTCCCGCCTCAAAAACCGGCAATTCCTCCTCCTCCGACCGACCGATCACCGACTCCAACTCCTCCCCTCCATTCGACATCCGAATTTTCCGCGGATTCATCCTCATCCTTCCCCCTTCACAAATTGAACTCTCCAACGTCTCACTATAAAAGCATCTGAACCATCCATTTCCAGAAATGTCAGATCTTCCTGATGGACGGAGAAGATCGATCCTGCGGGAGAATCCATTTCCGAAGTAAGCTTCGCAGCATCTTGGAGGGATGTTGGGGTTTTGACGCCAGGGGAGGAACGAGGGCAGGACAGGCCAGGGTTTGGCGTGGATGGAGAAGGGAATTGAGGTAAGTTGGTTTTCCGGAAGGGAAAGGTGGTTTGCCGGTAGGGTTTTGGGGGGGTTGAAGTGGGAAGTGATTAGGTAGAAGAAGAGAGAGAGGAAGTTGACGGCAAAGAGGAGGAGGAGGATGGATTTGAGCAGCAGCGCTCCACGTTTCGCCATTTCTTTTTGGGATTGGGTCTTTGGGCCGGGGACTTCGGGCAGAATTATTTCTTTACCAAAATAAGGGTGCGCAGCCAAGGAGGTTCTTTTGAGCTATAATCCACACGTGCACATGCAAATCCACATGCACACCAAGAGAAAGTAAGAGAGTGTGTGTTTCATCATTGGCGTCCTGAAAACTGGTTACTGGCCCTATTATTTTGATTTGTTCATCATCCAAACCATTGATATGATTCGCCCTCAGATGTACATTCCCAAAAAATTTATCTAACAAACATATCTAAATCCTTCATTTGTTGAACATTTGAAGCCCCAAAAAATCGACAGTATTTTTGAGCTTTTCTATATTGCACCATTCATTTTTTTGCTTGAAATGGTCAGAAAATGAAAGATATAACCATATCCTTTAGATAAAGAGTCTTGATAAATGTAGATCCTTAAAAGGAGTATATGAGTAGAGCCTTAGCTTTTATTGATTCTAGGCAATATATTCAAAAGATCTAATCCATACAACTTGTTCGACATCTTTTAGATTAACTAAAATACCAAGAATCACTTTGATTGATTGTCCTAGCATGTGGTTCGTTTGTGATTTAAATCAAAATCATTTATATTTACAAGCAAAAAACACCAAGTGGCCAGAATTTTTTATGAACGTAATTTTGTACATACATGAGCTCAAACAAGATAAACAGCTTGGATATAAGGAAAAAATAATAATAAACTACATTGTAGACTCTTTTAGACATCTACACTTATCAAGACTTAGATAATCTTTGGTGCCCACTAGCCACTTTTAAAGACATATATGATGCAACTACGTTGAAAATAGTCGTACCATATAATTTCTCATTTTTTTTTAAATATCATTAATAACATGAGTAAGAGAGACAGAGAGTAGTTTTCATTTTCTAAGAGAGAGGGTGATATTTGGTTTTTCTAAAGTGACATAAATAGCTAACTCTTAAGATGTTTGTTTTGAGAATAAAAATTATGGATTAGGTTTTTTTTATAATAATGAAAAATTTTACTATTCCAAAACAAGTTAATTCGTGATTCTTGTTTTAGTTGAAACTAGTCCAAGTAGAGTGTGAGAATGGATAGAGAGATATACAAATATGATATATTTACAACTCATATATAAACACTATATAGATATTTTCATATTTATCTTCCAAATGCTTAGCATTAGTTTTTTCAAAGAAGATTTTTCAACTATGTTATGGGTAAAAAAGTTCAAGTGAGTTCAAATTGGGATTATCTTTTTCCCAAAAAATTTGGATCTTTTTCTTTTTATGCCAGAAAAATTTATTTAGAAACAAATTTATATACATTCTTCTTTTCTTCATGTTTTCTTTTTGTCTTTTTTCTTATCTCTCTTTAGGGTTTTTTCTTTAAATATAAGTGTTATATTTACGACTCATATATTTACATTGTATAGATAGTTTTATATCTATATTCCAAATGTATTTTATTAATTTTTTCACAGAAGAATTTTCAAATACATAGAAAAGACACGCATGCTTTGTACAACTAATTAGGGAAGAGAACAAGGGAGAAAGAGGAAAGTGAAAGAAACAAAATCACAGTAGCTAGTTTTTATGAGCCAAAATAGAGAGAGAGAGAGAGAGAGAGAGAGAGAGAGAGAGAGAGAGAGAGAGAGAGAGAGAGAGAGAGAGAGAGAGAGAGAGAGAATATGAACTAATAAAGCAAAGTTAATTTTAAGAAATAATTACTTAGATAGGATGAGATATAAACTATAAGGGATCTAGTTTTTTTTAATAAAAATATATACTTTGGGCAAATCTTCATATCAAACAATTGCACTAAAAATTGAAAGATATAAGTGAAAATTGAGTGAATAATCTGAACCGTTTGATTGGATAGTAAAGGAACAAGGACCTAGCGATGACTGATTTGTGATTAGATGCCACCATTGCATCTCTAAATCCAAATTGGCATAGGATAAGTTAAGTTTCGCTAATCCATTAGATAAAATGTCATATAACATGCTAAGATCGAGATCCAACAATTTCTAGCCATCTGATCACCAATCTAGAGAATGAATAACAGATCAATGAGTGACCTAACATTGTTCTTCACATTTGATCAATGATCAGTCATTGATGACTGACATATTAGAATCCTAATGGCCTTAGACAATCCATGATGTGAAAAATGGACTAACAACCTGAGTAGCTGAGATCATATGGTGAGGAGTGAGGGATTATCTAAAACTTAATGGTTCCATGACTAATAGTTTATCTGGACTGTCAAATTAAGGCTAGAATAGATTCCTTTCATAATTTTTTAATATAACTTGATATTGATAAGGAATTTGAAATATCTATAGGTTGATCGATGAATTGATAAGAATGGATATAACTAAACCGAGGAGCACAACAAGGGAAGTAGGTAGTTTTAACATCAATATACTTTTGTGAGACATGAAAACCATTGATTTTTACTCTATCATGTTTGAAGGGTTTACAATTGGGATTTCGAGATTTCTGAATTATGCAGTTAACAAAGTATTAGTTCTAAAATACCATGTCTATTCATTTTGCAATTGGAAACTTGTTATATGAAAATGTATTTGCAAATGTATGAAATTTGTGATTTATTTATGAAATGTAGCGAGGGGTGTGAAATTCTGAAACTCAACCCCTAGTGAGGTTGTTTTTACATGGCTATATCGTATCATGAGATTTAAATTGCATGTTTTCAACAATGCATGAATTTTTATGATTTTATCAGTTATATCGGCATATGATGATGCCTAATATTATTATCTTATAGAAAGTATATGGTGGCCCATTGGACGCTATGCTAGGTGTGGATTGATCACCTCCCTTTCAAAATTTGATATATGTATGTATGTATGTATGTATGTATGTATGTATGTATGTATGTATGTATGTATGTATGTATGTATGTATGATACCAGGTTGAGGAGGTTCGAATCTAGGTTACGATGACATCATGGGCAAGATCATGGCGTGACGCATTGTGTACCCATTGCTTGCACTGTGCTTAGGAGTCTATCTCGCTTAGTATCAGCATGATAACGACGAACTTCATTGGTTCTTGTCCACAACATAGATGATCCATTATTTTGAGATGTGTATTTATAGTGCAACAGCACAGGTGGATAGCACATTGGTATTTTAAGTCCATAATGAGTACTCATGACCAATAGCAGGTGACCAGATTTTGAGTGTTTTTACACTCGTGAGACCCTGAGGAGGTTTTGATGGATATACTCATATGTATGTGTTTATTGAGACACATTGATTATATTGAAGTATTTTATGATTTAAATGCTTTGTCTCTATTGATTTTTGCACTATGGTTCACTATTCAGTTTGGCTATGTATCTTTACGAGATGATGCAAATCGTGAGTTGCAGTGATCTTTCATATTTTGTAAAATACCTTGTAAAGGTTATTACTGAAACTGATAATTGAATTAGTCTTCCATAGTATTGATTTGTAAATCATGATTGATATTTTAGAGTTTATGTTCTTACTCTTTTTGCATCATATTCTATCAAACTGCATAACATGTGATCGTATGTTTCCATTTTGGATTTAAAATCGCATAACTCATATTTTCGATCACGAAACTACCTACACAAGCACAAGCTTGCTAAGACATTGTAAATTGTTTACAATGTCTCAGGTTTAAAGAAATATAACAGGAAAAAAGGAGTTGAAGATGGTGATAGAGATCTAAAGAGAAGAATATGATAGGTATAACAAGCAAGTTTATAATGTAGTTTATAATATTATAAACTAATGTGATGTGACTTAATATGACTTCATTTTATTTACACATGCATATGTAAATTGGAGTTATGGTGATATGGCTGTGACTGGAGTGTTCTTGGGGATGTGGTTTTATTCCTATCCTTTTGGCATTACAGATATTTCTTTTCATTTAAATGTAAATAGACATATATGTGAGTGTATTTTGGAGGGAGATATAGTCTTCTTTGTTTATTTATCATGTACGGTGTTTATCAGGCTGTCACATTGCATGCGTTAAATGCACAGGGTCCAAAATATAGAGGAGACTATACCGAATTTTTGGTAGGAATGTGGTGTTCATTCCTCTGAAAACCCTTGTATTTTTTAAAAGAAAAAATGACACTCGGGATTTTTAAGGTCTTCTCATGGAACTTGTTTTTTATTGTTTGGTTTCTAAATAGCTTTTCAAACTTGGGGCCCCTCAATTACAAAAGATTTTGTGAAAAAGTGTTGTAAAAACATGGGATGTCACATAAGTACTTTTGATAATTGAACATTACTTTTTATTAGCTCTCCAATTTTCTATTTTATTTCTAGCAATTTTGAAAATCGAATCTAGCAAGATGCACTTCTTATTTACTCTCCAATTTACTCTCTATTCTTCTATTTTCTTTATCTCTTTATATACGAATCATTCTTTCCATCCTTTCTTATGTCTCTTCCTTTTCTTTCTTCTTTCGCTCCTTATTCCATACCAGCAGCCATATTTTATGGCAAAAAGATAAAGAAAATAGCGACAAAGAAAAATACAATAGAAAAGCTATTAAAGGATTCCACTTTAAAGCAAACAAACACAATGAAATGGTAAATGATATAGGAGAAAGGCATGGAGCATTTAGAGTTGATCTTTACTTTTTCATTCTAAATAATTTTACCTTCTTCTATCACTCACTATGCAATACCAATGCCATATTTTGCTGCAAAAAGACACACACATACATATCAACTAAGAAAAATATAAGAGGAAAGCTATTATAGGATTCAACTTCAAAGTAAACAAAGACAATGACATGATAAATGAAATATGAGGAAGCCATGGAGGACTTGAGGTTGATCTTTATCAAGTTAAGAAGACTCATGTCTTAGATTTTGATATTTCATTCAACAAGGCATGCAAAACGCAGCTTGTAAATGTATTTTTAGCATGTGCTTTTCTACTGCATATGATGCTGATTTCGTGCTTCTGTAATGCTTGTAAATGCTGGATTATAATCATTCTAAATAGCCTCCATTGAGTTTAAGAAGACTCATGTCTCAGATTTTGATGTTTCATTCAACACGGCATGCAAAATTTAGCTTGTAAATGAGTTTTTACCAAGTATTTTCTACTATATACAATGCTAATTTTGGGCTTCTGCAATGCTTGTAAATGTTGGATTGTGATCATTCTAGATAGCCTCTACTGAGTTTAAGAAGACTCATGTCTTAGATTTTGATGTTTCATTCAACAAGGCATGCAAAATGTAGCTTGTAAATGCATTTTTACCATGCATTTTCTACTGTATACGATGTTGATTTTGGGCTTTTGTAATGCTTGTAAATGCTGGATTATGATCATGCTAGATAGCCTACATTGAGTTTAATAAGACCCATGTCTTAGATTTTGATGTTTCATTCAACAAGGGATGCAAAATGTAGCTTTGTAAATGCATTTTTACCATGCATTTTCTACTGTATATGATGCTGATTTTGGGCTTCTATAATGCTTGTAAATGTTGGATTATGATCATTCTAAATAACCTCCATTGAGTTTAAGAAGATCCATGCCTTAGATTTTGATGTTTCATTCAACAAGGCATGCAAAATGCAGCTTGTAAATGCATTTTTACCATATGTCTTCTACTACATATGATGCTGATTTTGGGCTTCTATAATGCTTGTAAATACTAGATTATGATCATTATAAATATCCTACATTGACCCATGTCTTAGATATTGATGTTTCCTTCAACAAGGCATGCAAAATGTAGCTTGTAAACTCATGTTTACCATGCATTTTCTACTATATTCAATGCTGATTATGGGCTTCCATAATGCTTGTAAATGCTGGATTATGGTCATTCTAGATAGCCTCCATTGAGTTTAAGAAGACCCATGTCTTAGATTTTTTATGTTTCATTCAACAATGCATGTTTCATTCAACAATGGTCATTCTTGTAAATGCATTTTTACTATGTATTTTCTACTATATATGATGCTAACTTTGGGCTTTTATAATGCTTGTAAATGCTAGAATGTGATCATTCTAGATAACCTCCATTGAGTTTAAGAAGACCCAAGCTTTAGATTTTGATGTTTCATTCATCAAGGCATGCGAAATATTGCTTGAATATGTGTTTTTATCATGCATTTTTTACTGTATATGATGCTGATTTTGGGCTTCTTTAATGCTTCTAAATACTTGATTATGATCATCTATGCACCTAGATGGTGGTCTTTTCTAAACCAATATATATATATATATATATGTTGTTATATTCTAAATGTATTATTTTCACTTGTGCTGGCAAAATGGAACATGAAGAGAGTGAGCATCATGAAGAACAATGCAGCACAAGTATGCCCATTAAGAGAACGAGCAAATGGCCAACAAAAATGGAGCATATTATTAAGAGAAAGTAAAAGGGAATAAGAGAGACTGTACATGTCAATAGTAAAGGGCAGGCAATAGGTGGCAGTGCACATTCTTATACTAGTTTTGTTTGCTGCACTGTCCGAAGCATGGTGCCAGTCTCAATTACTAATTTGAGACATGTGTCACCATCAATAAAGGATGCAATATGGGAGATGGTGAAGGTTTGCAAATGCTTGCTACATACAACATACTATGTACCTTATCTTGTTTTAGTTTTGATAGACTTTTTTTTTTTTTTTTTTTACTTTGTAGTCTACTTTCTATGTCCCAATGAGCATAAAATAATGCTCTACAAGGGGTGGTGAACAATGGAGGAAATGGAAGAGTGATCTAACAAGGAAGTGCATACTTCTAAATGCTAATGATCCATCTACACTCTACACAGTCCCTAAGTTGTATTCTAGCATCATTGACCAAGATGCATGGAATGAATTTGTACAGACCTGCCTGTCTTTAGATTTTAAGGTAATTACAAAGTAGCCAAAAGCTTGACTTGTCTATTTTTCAAGTCCATTGTGCTTTATTACATGTTCCTTTTATATGTAGGCAAAGCATGTCAAAGGACAAAGGACAAATGGTGCATGCGACCAATCATATACAACACCACCTATCTAGGATTAGTTACACACTGTTAGAAGAACAAGAAGTAAGTATATTTGATAGTTCAATTCTATGTAACTATACCTAAATTCTTTTTCATTAACTGTAAAGTAATGTCTCTCTTAATAACAAGAGAAGGTTGGGACCATAGATCCCATCAATCGTGCGCTTCTTTAGAAAATGTCGCATTCAAAAGGGTGTAAATCCCGGACCTTTATTGATGAAAATGTTGTCTTCATTGCATCAAGAATTGTAAGTGGTTTTACTTGTCTATTTTTTGCATCTCCTAAATTATATATATATATATATATATATATATTTGAAAATCAGTGTTCTATTAATTGCATGTGTAAGAAGAGTTGACCTAGGAAAGTGGCACTACAACAACTTTGAGCAGCGCTGCTTCAAAGGGGGATATCTTGTATGTGGCTATGGGCAACAAAGAGGAGCACCTTGGCCAAGTAAGGGGCTAAGGGCGCAATGTGGTTCCTTCCGAATTCTTCCAAACTAGAAGAAATCCACCAATAGAGGATGTGGAAGCATGGAAGGAGAATATGTTGCATGAGCTATATACGAAGGTAAGGAATGATTTCTACAAGGACCCTTGGGGTTTCGAAGGTCCAAGTCTAGACGTTCCCCCTTGACCTTCATCTTACAATAGTTGCACTCCTCCATCTAATGAGGAGATGGACGAACAACAGTTTGAAGGAGATGCCCAATCAAGGAGGTATTTGTTGACATGCTTACCTTTTTTCTTTTTCATGTCTTAGTAATCTTCATTTATTCTTATGTATAAGTGATGTCTGATTTACAAGTGGGTCAGTGCATGCTGCAACTTCATACAGTTGAGAGCTACATTATTGTGGCTACACTGCATGAGGCATTTTCTGTCATGCTTCCCGAGAAGTTGATGCATCCACACACTAAGTGTGTGTGCATTACTGCGGCCCTCCAACCAGATGCCCTCTACCATTTCCTATTGAAGTAGATGATATCCACACTATTGGGGATGCAATTAGATATCACGTAGATTGGCCAGAGAGGTATATCAAAACAATTATTTCCAAGGTATGTATATGGTATCACAGCAATGTGTTCAACAATAATTTTAACGCATGACTTAAATTTTTAAATACCATTGTAATGTTAAGCACAAGATGCACAAGGGGTCATTGAGGTTGACCTCCTCCTCGGCAACAAATGCAGGCGTACAAATTGCCCCATCCTAGGTATTTATCTATTTTTAGTATAAAATTGAATCTCTTTGACTCTTCATATATATATATATATATATGTGTGTGTGTGTTCTTTACTAATTTATGGAAAATTACATCTACAGCATAGAGATCATGTGCAGGTTCCATCCAACACACCTCCATTCCTAAGGGGACTATACAGATTGATCAATGAAGATATCAAAATCAGCTCTGTAAGGGTAGAAGTTGGTGTGCTTGCACACGAGGCTGTGGAGGTTCCAATCATGAAAGAGGACCTCTTAGCCATATGTAATATGGCTGAGCTAAACTACACACACATCATTGTCTACATCAGGTAAGTCTTGTAAGTACTCTATTAAGAATCAAATTGACATACTTATTAATAGGACAACATAAGTATTTGACATTTAGTTTATGCAAGTCTTTGCATGATAAATTACAAAGATTAGAGGTCAAGGATGTTTACAAATTCCTTGACCCTAGTGTTGTCTCTGGCCCAAATGAACATTTGTCCAAGGAGAAACAAATAGAAGATATCATACTTGGGTTCTTAGGTTGTGATAAGGGGCAGGCCTTACTGATTCCATACAATAGGGGGTAAGTTATTACATGTCTTGCTAGCATTCCACATAAAACATAATATGTATATAAGTTAAGTTTGTCAAGTTTTAATTGATTGATTATGTATATAGGTCTCATTGGATGCTGCTAGCTTTGGATGTGCATAGAGGAATTGCTTTGCTTTTTTATTCTTATGGAGTACACATTCGAGGCTTGTTGATGGAATTAATCAATAAGTAAGTTTGACTTTTATTTCATTCATTATAATCATTGGATAATTGATAAACATACCCTTCATTCACATATAGGTTGGTTTTTTATTTATTGAAAAACCATCCTACATATTTTTTAAAATCATTTTCTATACAGAACTATATATGATGGTTTTTGAATAACCATCCTATATAGTGACCTATATAAGACTAGTTTTTGAATAACCATCCTATATAGTGACCTATATAAGACTGGTTTTTCAATAACCATCCTATATCCTAACCTATATAGGATGTTTTTTCAATAACCATCCTTTATTATATAGTTTTATAGGATGATTATTGGATACCTATCCTTTATTAGAAACATATATATGATGGTTATTTAGAAACCATCCTATATTTGTTCATGTTTATAAGATGAATTTTTGGAAACCGTTTTTTATAAGTTAACCTATATAAAACGGTTATTCTAACCTGTCTTATAATATCTTTAATATAAGACAGTTCATATTACCGTATTATATGGCATTTCATTTTATAAGACATCTAGGTATAAGACGGTATGGTAACCATCTTTTATTGCCATTTTTAACTATCTTATAAACCCATCACCGTAGTAGTGCTAGGTTATAAGCTTATGGTGATTATCTTAGGTGGGCAAAGAGGTGGTGATGAAATTTGCCCTTGATCTTGTGGGGTCAAGTTCCCTTACTAATCAATTTTCGTACTCCATAGTAGTTTGATTAACATATAAATTGCCTTAAAATGATAAATATGCCCTAAAATGCAATTAAAAACAATAAGCTAATGCAGACCCTAAAATGTAGCCGATATAAACTATGCTTTTCATATACAATTATACTATCAAATAATGCAAAGTTATTTATAAATATGAAAATCATAATTTAAAATTTTTAAGGAGTTAGGACTAGTCATAGTGAACTCCTGGATAAGATCTTCTCGTACAAGGGTGGGACCATTTACATTCCAGCCCCACTTCAAAGTTATCATGGTCAACCCTTCACTTATATTATTACAATCCATTTTAAATAAATTGTGATTCATAAAAAATAAAATACGCCCTCACTAAAATTCACTCAAAAAGAAATATCTGGACTATCCTAATTGAGATCCTCCTTGAATTCCTCCTTTTTCAACTTCCTGCAAAATAAAAATAGCAATAAGTACTAAATTTAGGAAATAAAGTGATTATGCACTAGAAAAAATTAAAATTGCACCTAAAAATGCCTGAAATTCAAAACAATAATTCTAAAAAAAATAATTAATTTTTAATTTTTGGATTTTTTATATTAAATTTTATGAAAACTCCATTACGGCTCCTCAGCAATGGTGCCAAAAAAATTGTTGATAGTTTACCATAAGTGCACAAGCTATTATAGTATAGCTTGTGCAAGTATAAGTCAACGTCACAGGAATTCCACTTAAAAAGAATGGAGTTTAAGTAAAATTTAATTTTCTATAAATTAACAAAAATTATAGGAATTGAATAACAATTAACTAAAATCTTTAGATCTGTTGAATTAATAAAAATATAAAAGACAAAAAATTAAATGAAATATCAATTAAAATCTACTTCCCTAGCTTGATCATTAAAAAATTCTTAAATTCTGGTCACAACCAAGTCAACCAAACTTTATCAATCCATTCCTTAGGTTTGTGATTAAAGATTCAATGGTTGGATTATGTATATATTTCAAAATTTGATGATCTAGACTAAGGAAAGAATTTGAGATTAATGTGGCTTAGAATTTTATATTTTTAAGATCATCCATAGCATTCTCTAATGTCTCATGCATCTGATCCAATTCATGAATCTTCTTAATTTTTTAAATTAAAATACCAAAGCAACACCTCTTACTGTGTCTGCAAGTGAGAGAGTGTTACTAGACAAGCATGGATAACTGAGACAATCATGCACCATCGCGAACGTGTGACACTAGCTAAGTAGTTATCTTATCTCTATTCACAATCCACAATTAGTCCAATCTCTATTTACAATCCACAAATAGTTAGAATCCATGGAGATTTCACTAAATTTGGCCACTGATTTCTTCTACTTTCTGATAGAAATTTTCAATGTAACTAAGAACTTAGAATAATTTGATATCAATAAATTCAATTATATAATTAGATTTCAACCTGCACAACAATATCTTTCAAGATTATTTCATAAAATTAAACAAATATAACCACTAAATATTTAAAAAAATTATGTGAAACCCTTTCTAACTAAAATATAAACATAAGCAAAGGATTAGATTATTCAAAAACTCATAAAAAAAAAACTAAACTAAAGGTGTAAAACTTGAAGTAACTCACTATTACTGTTCATGCAAATAGTAGCAAGTCTAACTTTAATCAATTCAAGTTACAATATTTGGAATGAAAATTGAAAATCAAACTCCTGAGGTCTTCTTCTCCTTGATGCCTTTTATCCAATGAACCAAAATTTAGAGATTTTTATTGAATATTGAACCAGGAACCAACGAGCAAAGTACTCCTATTCACCAACATGTACGTGCACTATTCGTCTTCTTCAATCTCTATTTTTCTCCGAATATTCAAGGTTTGTTAACGTCATCTTCTATTTGGTATTTATAAATGATGGGAAGTCTGTTTGAATTCAATTTTTAGTAATTTCCTTCTATATTGTCTTTCCTTTTCTCCAAAGAATTCTTAATGAACTAAATTTCCTAATTTTTAACTTAGTTTCCTATTAGGAAACTATTTCCTCTTTCTTCATAATTTTCACTTTCCATCATTAAACATAAAATCCTTAGCATTCACAATTCTCTTGTGCTCGTGGTTTGAATTTGTTGCTTGAGGATTGAACTAGAGTCCTAACTTCTTGATTTTGATCTAAATTGATCTAAGCTATCCATTGTAATCTAAGCTTGATTGGAGATCTAGGATGTTGATTGGCTTGATCTAACTGCATGGATCTTGATCTACCACCTACAAAACAAAGAAACTAACCTTGATTAGTATTATACAACATTTGATTTTACACATACTTACCTCAGATCATCATATAACCTTGAAAATTTACCAATTAAGGTTAGATTATAAAATTTTCAAATGATATATTTTTCATATAAATTCTTAAATAATATGTCAAAAGTCATGCTAAATTAGGGTAATTTATACAATAATAGACTCCAATATTCAACAATTGCTAGTTAGAGAGAGAGAATGACGCGCACAGCGTGTCGATGACATTTAGCAATAGAGAGAGAAGCGTGACTGGCTAGCGATGCCAGAGAAAGAGACATATGCACATCGCCAACTAATTACAGCCAATGAGAGAGAGAGAGAGAGAGAGAGAGAGAGAGAGAGAGAGAGAGAGAGAGAGAGAGAGAGAGAGAGAGAGAGAGAGAGAGAGAGAGAGAGAGAGAGAGAGAGAGAGAGAGAGAGAGAGAGAGAGAGAGAGAGAGAGAGAGAGAGAGAGAGATTCTTATGGAAGACACAAGACAAAATGGTGGTATGCAAAATTTTGGTTCATATATAGTAGGATTTTTAAAGTAAAAAATAAAAAAATGACAATTACTCTTACTTTTATAACCATTTTTAAAGTTAATTTTCTATTTTAACTAAAAACTATTTTCAAAGTAGATTTTTTGCTTTTCACTTTAAAAATTAATTTTTTCTAATTTTAAAAATCCTTATTAAGAAGGGAACCTACTTTTCATACAATTCAATGTTCAATCATGCATTACACACACACACACACACACACACACACACACACACACACACACACACACACACACACACACATAAAAAAACATAAGAACAAGCAAATCAAGTATTTTTTTGGATTACATACAATATCCCACTCACTAATACAAGCTAGCACATGATCATCCTTTTATTACATATATTAAATGTTACATAGTATTCCATCTCACTGATACAAACTAGCACATGATCAAAGAGCTCATTTGAAACCATTTTATGAAAATCTATCTTCTTACTATTGTCATTGAGCCTTAATTTTGGATAGGAATAGCAAACCATGAGGCATCCCTTTCTCTTATGAGGGTTTAATTGGGAAGAAGATGTTATTTCCACTAAAATTGTATGATTTTTGTTCGAATCATGACAATCTAACCAATAACCGACCTCTTAGTATTCAGCTCACACTACACTTTCAGGGGGAGAGAGATATTAAAGCTTCAATGTTGACATCCCCTGCCAAGATGAGGTTAATTTTAAGAGGCACTACCTCATGATTTGGAGTTTGTATAACCTTATGGGCCTAACTGATCAACTCTTTCATCAAACCTTAATTTTGGACAAGAGTCACAAACCATGAAGCTCTCCCTTTCTCTTACACAAGCAATTGTTGTTTCCACTAAAATTGTACAACTTTTGTGTTAATCATGATCATCCAACCAAGATCTTGACCCCAACATCTATATTGACAAAACCCACATCATCCACAATATGCTACACACAATTAGTAACAAGAAAAATGCATGGATGCCAACAAGGGTTTACTATTCTTATCATGTTTTTCATGCCACAAACATTAACAAACTCCAAATGTATGGCAAGAGGGCAATAAGATATTAATTAAAGAACTAGAGGAGGAGGTTTTCATTCCACTTGATGAAGAGTGTCAATGGGGACAACATAAGAAAATGAGGTACAGTGGGGGGATTTGTAAAGAAAACAACATTTTAAAAAACATTATCCATATATATATATATATATAAGGATAATGTTTTTTGAACATATTGTATTTGATGCATGCATTCAGACACCTGATAAACAACACAAATACTTTTCCTCACTTTGAAAACAAATATATAAAACTTATCACTTCCTAGAACCTCTAGTCACAACCATATCACATCATCATCATCAAAACCTTATCCCAATTAGGAGTTGGCCACATGAATCATATTCCTCCATTCCCATGGCTTCATTTAGTCCCTAAGTTTTTAAACTTTTCTCACCATTTCTATCTACTTTGGGCCTTGCCCTTGCCTTTTTAGAACCTTCTACTTGCAATGCCTCGCTCATTCTAACTGGTGCTATTTTTGGTCTTCATTGGACATGTCCAAACCATCTAAGTCTAATCTTCCTCATCTTATTACCTATTAGTGTTACCCCTAAATTTCCTCTAATGTTTTCCTTCATAATTCTAACCTTTCTTATCTTACCACTCATCCATCTCAATATCCTCATTTCTGATACACTCACCCTATGAACATGATATTCCTTAACTTTCCAACACTCTGATCCATAGAGCATGGTTGGCCTTATAACCATCCCATATAATTTTTATTTTAGTTTAAGTATCACCCACTAATCATAGAAAACTCCAGATGTGCATCTCCATTTATTCCAACCTGCTTGGATTCTCTAGGTAACCTGCCTCTCAATCTCTCTACTCTCATGAATCATAGAACCTAAGTACCGAAAGTGGTCTTTTACCAGGACTTCTTGGTTATCAATCTTTACTGGTGCTCTACTCACCCTTCTCTCCTTGCTAAAATTGCATTCCATATACTCCGTCTTAGTTTGGTTGATTTTAAATCCTTTAGGTTCTAATACTTCTCTAAATAACTTTAGCTTTATATTTGTGCCCTCCCTTGTCTCACCAATTAAAACTATATCATTTGCAAATAGCATGTACCACAGAATCTCCTCATGCAAATGTTTTGTTAACTCATACATAACCAACATGAAAAGGTATGGACTCAATGTCGATCCTTGGTGCAATCTTACAGAATCCACCACTTAGTTTTTGGATACCTATTAAGTTCATTTCTTTTCTTCCATCTTTTAATGTAGATATCCATAACCATTAACCTATGTTGTGAAGTTAAACTCTCACCGGTATCACCTTACAATCCTTACACATTGATCTTTAGGTATTTCTAAGTAAAGAAAAATCTATTTGGCTTTTACGGAGTCCACTTTTAAAGATTATTAAGTGTTCATCCTTCTTCTTAAAGAATGTTTTTGCAAGGGCTAGGTTATATGCCAAATCAAAATCGAGGATAGCTTCCTCCATGTACCATATCATATCATATCCTTCCTTTTCTTTTCCCACATGGCCATTTAAGTCTACTCTTATAAATATCGCCTCTATGTTAGGAATTTCTTACATGACTCCCTCCATATCTTTCCAAAAGTATCTCTTGATTATATCTTCTAACCCTACTTGTGGGGTGTATACATTTATAACATTTATATCTGCTCACCTAGATGAAGTTTTATTATTACAATTCTATCACTGGTTCTTTTAACATCTACAACCTTATCCTTTAATTCTTTATCCACCACTATTCCTACGACATTTCTATTACTATCCTTTCCTATGTATCAGAGGTTATAATCATCAATTCTCTAGTTTTAGCTCCTTTCCACTTGATTTCTTAGATACAAGCAATGTTAACTCTCCTAGTTTTATCGTATCTATTGACTTCAGACTCTTACATGTCAATGTCCCTATATTCCATGTGGTGATACAAATCTTACTATTTTGTGATGCAGTTCATGATTTATATAAATCAATGCATTTTAAGAATATAACATACTTAAACAAACCTCATGTTGTTTTCAAAGTGCTCATGCAAAAATTATAAGTTCTTATATTGTACCATTATGAAATTAGTATACATGGTCAATTCATTATAGTTGATGAATCATAGTCTATCATGATTTCTATGAATATCATTATTGCCTTATCTCTTCCTAAGGATTTAAGAACTCTAAGCTTTTATCTTTTCATGCATGTTTAATTTGTGCTAGGATCATTTTCCCTTAATAGAAACATAAGCATTTTGCCTTTATTCACAACATACACTTCTTTAAGATCATTCATCACACATGATTATTCAAGTTATCTTATAACTGTCTAAGTTGTTTGTCATTCTATAATTAAATTAATTTTTGAAGAACGAGGTATCCAATTTCCTCATTATCATGTGCAAAGATAGTTATTTAACATCTTTTTCTTCATGAACCTAATGCAAATGCAAGAATAAATCAATATATGATCGTGCAAAAATCACTTATAATGCTCGAGTAATCTAGCAACTTAGTCAGCTAACCATGGTAAAACCATCAGTTAAGGAAAAATGACATGGAATATAATACTAATAACAAAACCACTAGCTAGGTGTAAGCATCAAAGTACAGTGTCAATAAAAGATGAAGTCAGCTGCACACTATATGCTCAAAGTCTAGTCATTTGCAAACCAACATTTGATAAATCTTTGATCTGATAAAACCAAAAGCTATTCATGGTTTTCAAAAGAAAAAACAACCAATGCATAAGTGCAAATAGTTCTTTTGCATCAAATCAAACTGAAATAGTAACTGTGAAAATTGGTCTCATAAATGTGAGGTGAAAAACCACTAGGAAAGACTAATGATTTTAGTTCATCCATAATGTCCAAAAGAATCTAATAAGTCTGTCACACTAGCATGCTCATAACAGATGAATCCGAACTAAGGTCCATAACCCTCAATCCAAAATGCACAAATCCATAGCAACATTGTCGTGGAAAATTGATCACTCCAATCACGGTGGCATATAGTCCTACCACCCTAGCAATTATTGTAGCATCTACGTTTGCTCATGGATACTTGCATGAACCATGACTCACCAGCCCTCATTAGGGCTACCAGGGTACCTCTCAGAGCACTTCCCCATGAGAAGGTACTCCTACTGCCTGCCATCTCCATCACAAGGCTAGTATCAATATCACTCAGAGGTTAGTGGCCCACTACACCTCCTAGCATAGGGTCTTCACCACTTACAGTGGCATGTACCACACCTACCTCCAAGTCATGCTATCGCCCTAAGCACGCAACCCTCCAGGTCTTATGGTGCTGGTAGAGAACTTGTCGAGTGATCTGGAACTTAGAACACTTTAAGAGTGACTACCCAAAACATCAACAAAATTGATATCCACAAGGACTCACAACTGCTATGGAGCTCATGCCTAAGTATCAACAAATCTGCATCCATCAGGACTTACAGCTACTCATCGAGTGCCCACCCAAATAATAAATCATACACATTCCCAAAATCATTTCATGAAAATAAAACCACTATTTCAAAATTTAATGAGAAAACCACTTAAATATATTCATTTTCAATCCATATTCTAGACAAGTTATAAAAAGACATATCTTTGCAAGCATTCAAAACATGCAGTCCTTATTCATAAATTAGATAATGCTCTTTTAGTTCTCAAAAGTGTACATCCAATGCAATGATTACAAAAGGTGAATCTTTGAAAAATATCTTAAAAGCATTTATCGCTAAGTGAAACATAGTTAAGCTGGTAAATATCTATTGTGTGTCCATAGTGTTTAGAATATTATTCCCTAGTTTAAATGTGAATCAGTTCATCATTGCGAGTCATTAAGTTATAAGTATGACACCTTCTAGCTCATTTTCTTAGGTCTTCCTATAATTCAAAACCTTGTAAGCTACTTTGAAATCTTTACTTTATTGTTGATATACTTATTAATATTTTCTACTATTCACGACATTCCAAATATTACAGTATCAATATACAAGTCCTTATATCACAGTAGCATGCGTAAAATCAAACCTTACTTAAGGTATTACATTGTCCACTTGATATAAGCATAAGTTCAAAATCAAGATAGGCAATCCAATTACTCATTTGTCTTAATGTTATAATTGGGATAAAACAAGTGTTTTTAAGTTCATTTCACATCTATTGCTAATCTAGATATATATCATGTTTCTATGTATTATCAACATTGGCTAAATGTATATATACTAAGTTCTAATCGATGAGTATAGTTTTCATTCTTTTGTTTGGGCATTACAACTAGGGTAACAACAACAATTTCTATTTAAATTTATCACATGCTTCCATAATTTAAGTAATTAAAGACAATACTTTGTAAACCATCATCTGTAATCAATCATTCTTATAAAGACTTGGAAATTATTAAAATTTTCAACATAGCAATCTTGATCCACCTACCTCATATGATACTTATCCTCGATTTATGTGTATACCTCCTTTGGCTCGATCTATTAATTGACCAATTCATAGGTTTTACTGTCGATCCATAGATGGACGGCTCCAATCATGTCTGTGTAGCTGATTAGTGTATCAAAAAAAAAAAAGATATGCTTATCTATAGCTACAACCATGGAGCCACTATAGATCAAAAAGAGATGGAGTGCCTGATCTCACTAATTTGGCATTAGATGGTTAACCAATGGTCAGATCTTAGGAACGGGCTAGACCTTATCACGTATCAAATAATCTGGAATGAAATCTACATCCAAACTTAAGGGGAGCTCATATTGATCACAAATTTAGGTATTAAGTGGTTTATTAATGACTAGATCATCTCTCAGGGGTGGATCAATAAAAAAATTTGATGTTACAATGACCGATCTAAGATTAGATCACTATAAACAGATCAAATCAACTATAGATCTGGGTTCTGATGACTAATCAATAGTAGAATTATGGCGAATGGGTCAGGTTGGTCATAAATCAATGTGCCTATGATCAATCAATGGCTAGATCATGTGAGGGTTCACGAATCAATCACATATATAACTTTTGGAGACAGGTAAACGATTAGATCATGATGAATGGTTAGGATAGGTTTAGATCTGCCATTTAGAGGCAGATCACAATTGGATCATTGTAGGATCTACAAAATCAGTCACAGATCCATCATTCAAAAATAGATCAATGACTACATCTTGATGGATGGTCACATATTTGATGATTTGGTTACAGTTGAGGATCGAATCTTCTCTGATCAATGAACGGATAGATGGTCATGTTCCTCTTTATGCAAGGATCACAATGGTCATCTTGGATCTATGAAATCCATCCTAGTTTAAGCAGAATAAGGGGTCAAAGCTTAAGGGGTAGTAAGGCACACCGTGTCAACTCAACTTACCGAGACAAATTAGGAGTAAGTGACAAGCGAGTCGCCCTACCCTAACTTGTCAGAAGAAATAAGGAAAATGGGAAGAAGGGTGTAACATGCCTCCTCATGCTCAAGTGGTTAAGCTATGTCATGCCAGTGGAGGAGGATTGGGAGAGAGAATATGGTGACGGGGAGTGGTAATGAGATTGGCACGGCCGATTGGGTTGCTGATCTGAGGAGAGCGATAAGGAGAATGAAAGGGAGAAAAGAGAGATACTGAAAGGGGAAAGGGACTAGCACTCTGCCAATCAGGTTGCACCGATCTAAGAAGAGAACAGGGTGCGAGAGAAATGAGAAGAGGAGAAGGATTTGAGGTGGTGGTAGGTGGCCCTTGCCCAATCGCTGCCTACACTAATGCGGTTGATAGGCTACAGCGGTCCCTAATGGGCCAAGGCAGAGGATGGGAAGGGAGAAAGGGGTTTTGCAACAACTGATGTCCCGCTTAGTTTGGCAGTCGCTACCAATGGAATGAATAGAGTAAAGAGGGGAGCTCAAGGGCTTCCAGATTCTACTTATTTCTACTGCCTCACCACCCCCTTATTGTTTTTCCCTCATTTGAATCATCGTTTTGTGTGGGGAAGCCAGGTAACCTATGAAGGATCACCCGCAACACCCCCCCTACGAGTGTCGATCCCAGCTCCACGAATTGTAGGTTATCTACCACGTTAGAACCAAATTGAGGTGTGGGAGCCATTATCAATTTATACCCTCCCTAGATTAGTGAAAATTTTGAAGATTTTCCACCCGATCTTTGTTTCGTGTAAAATTAATGTTGTTGGAATGTTCTCAACATGTAGTTTCCATTTTTTATAGTTTCAAATCCAAAATTTGATTTTTCAAGGGGGGTAACTTCCTTGAAATTCAATTTCCAAGCAATTTACTTTCTAATTTTTATTTCAATTAAAATATGTAATAATTGCCTAGATTTCTTCACTCCTTATAGAAATTTAGTCCTCAAAATTGTTCCAAGTCATTCTTTAGATTTCTTTATACCATTCACCAAGCAAGTTTAGATTGGATACTCTTTTCATCTATTTATTGATCTCATTTTAAAGTTATGATCTAGGCTATAATGACTTTACTATTTAGTTTAACCAAGGATTTCCTTTCTTGTTTCTCACTCTCTCTCTCTCTCTCTCTCTCTCTCTCTCTCTCTCTCTCTCTCTCTCTCTCTCTCTCTCTCTCTCTCTCTCTCTCTCTCTCTCTCTCTCCCTATATATATATATATATTAGGTTATTAATCTTTGAAAGTTTTTAACTGTAATTATTTCTTCTCCTACTTGTTAGAATCATAATTTCTTACTTTACTTTTGCCCATTTTTTTCTTCTATGTTCTCTTATAATTATTTTTGTATAAGTGTCTTAATCTAATCTTTTGATCAAGTTTCATCTTCTTTTCTTTCAAACCTTTTGTTTTATCTATCTTGTTTCTCATCTAAATTTTCTTGAATTATCAAATTTCTAGTTTAACTAAGTTATGTTGAAGAAAGTTGGTAATTTTCAAGTTTATCCTCTTAGAAAGAACTTGATTCAAAGCCATTATTAATCCTAACGTAACCATTTCTAAGTTTTATATTTAGACAGTCACCCTATCTTACTTATTCTATTTATTTATTTTATCAACTTCCTCTTTATAATGGTTATTCCCTATCCCATTTCCATTCTTCTCTAACTATATTTTACTAAATGAAGTTATGCTTATTTTGCTAAGTTGGTCTAAATTCATTATTTAGACTTAAATTACTATTATAAATCATTTATATCTTGTACGTCAACCTTACCACATTTCATTGCTACAACTTTTACTATTGATACACCTCAATTCATAAGTGGAAATAGCTTTCTACACCGAATCAAACTAAAATCATAAATGTTAAAATTGGTTTCATACATGTGAGGTGAAAATCATGAGGAAAGGTTGGTGATCTCAAATCATTTCATCACCATCAAGACCTTATCCCAATTACGGGTCGGCCACATAAATCTTATTTCTCTATTTCACTCTATTAAATACCATGGCTTCATTTAGTCCCAAAGTTTTTAAATCTTTCCACACCACTTATATCCACGTTCTTTTAGGCCTTCCCCTTGCCCTTTTAGAACCTTTAACTTGTATTACATCACTCCTTCTAATTGGTGCCGTTGTTGGTCTCCTTTGAACATGTCCAAACCATTTAAGTCTAATCTCCCTCATCTTGTTACCTATTAGTGTTATCCCTAAATTTCCTCTAATATTTGAAATTTCTAATTCTATCCTTTCTTGTCTTACCACTCATCCATCTCAACATCCTCATTTCTATGACACTTATCCTATGAGTATGATGTTCCTTAATTGCCTAACACTCTGATCCATAGAGCATGGCTGGCCTTATAGCCATCCTATAAAATTTTTCCTTTAGTTTGAGTGGCACCCGCCGATCACATAAAACACCCAATGCACATCTCCATTTGTTCCAACCCGCTTGGATTCTCTAGGTAACCTCCCTCTCAATCTCTTCACTCTCATGGATCAATGATCCTAAGTATCGAAAGTGGTCACTCATGGGGACCTCTTGGTTATCAATCTTGACTGGTGTTCCACTCCTACTCTCCTTGCTAAAATTACATTCCATATATTCTGTCTTAGTTCGGCTAATTTTAAATCCTTCCGATTCTAATGCTTCTCTCCATAACTCTAGCTTTATGTTTACCCTCCCTTGTCTCATCAAGTAGGACTATATCGTCTGCAAATAGCATGCACTAGGTAATCTCCTCATGTAGATGTTTTGTTAACTCATCCATAACTAATGTGGAAAGGTATGGACTCAATGTTGAACCTTGGTGCAATCCGACCGTGACAGGAAAATCACCAATAATGCCACTAGTGGTCTTAACATTTGTTACTGCTCCCTCATACATATATTTAATTATGTCTATATACCATGAGAAACCCCTTTACCACCCAACACCCTCCATATTAACTCTCTAGGGACTCTATCATAAGCTTTCTCTAAGTCGATAAAGACCATGTGCAAGTCTTTTCTCCTCTCCCTATATTTCTCTACTAATTGTCTTAGTAAGAAAATAGCTTCCATGGTAGACCTCTCAGGCATGAAACCAAACTGATTCTCCAATACACTTGTTTCATGTCGTAACCTCTTCTCAATCACTCTTTCAAAAAGTTTCATGGTGTGGCTCATAAGTTTGATCCCTCGATAATTAGTGTAGCTTTGAATGTGTCCTCTATTCTTATAGATTGGTACAATAGAGCTTTTCCTCCACTCATCAGGAATTTTCTTTGATTTTATAATCTTATTAAACAACTTGGTCAACCAAACTACCCCAATATCTCCCATATGCTTCCAAACCTCTATTGGTATACCATCAGGCCCCATGGCCTTTCCTGATTTCATCTTTCTCAAGGCCTCTTTTACTTTAAGTATTCTAATCCTACGTTCATATCTATAATATCCAATGTTATTTAGATTTATAGTATTTTCAATCCCTATATTCTCAGGGCCATTATCATTTAACAAATTTTGAAAGTATATTTCCCACCTTTGTTTGAACTCATCATCTTTGACTAATACCCTTTGATCATCGCTTCTAATGCACCTAACATGCTCTAAGTCCTTACCCTTCTGTTCTCTTACTTTTGCAAGTTTAAACACATCTTTCTTACCTTCTCTTGTTCCTAGTCTATTATAGAGCTCATCATATGCTTTAAGTTTAGCCTCACTATTCTCTTAGCAATTTTTTTTGCATTCTTATATTGTTCATAGTTTTCATTATTTCTAATCTTCTGCCATGCTTTAAAACACATTCGTTTCTCTTTAATAGCTTTTTGCACTGTTTTATTCCACCACCATGTTTCCTTTGTTAATAATAGCCTTTTACCTTTAAATACTCCTTAGACATCTTTTGCCACTTTCTTAATGGACTCAGCCATATTAGTCCACATGGTATTTACTTCTGTTTCATAGTTCCAATTTCCTTCTACCATCAACTTATTTTTGAATGAGGTTATTTTCTCTCCTTTTAAGTTCCACCACTTAGTTTTTGGATGTATATTAAGTTTAGTTCTTTTACTCCATCTTTTGATATGAATATTCATAACCATTAACCTATATTGTGAGGTTAAACTCTCACCGGGTATCACCTTACAATCCTTACATATAGATCGTTCATTATTCCTAAGTAGAAAAAAGTCTATTTGGCTTTTATGAAGTCCACTTTTAAAGGTTATTAAGTGTTCATCCCTCTTCTTAAAGAGTGTATTTGCAATGGAAAGGTTATATGACAAAGCAAAATTGAGGATATTCTCCTCCATCCCTCTTCTCAAATCATTTGTAATGTCCAAAAGAATTTGATAAGTCTGTCAAACCAATGTACTCAAAATAAATGAAGTCAAGCTAAGGCACATAGCCCTCAATCTGAAATACATAAATCCATGCCCACATCTTCATGGAAAATTGATAGCTCCAACCAAAGTGGCATATAGTCCTACCACCATAAATGAGCTTTTAGCTCTTGAGAAATGACCCACATAACATCAACATAGGTACATGTGCTCATATGGCCCTACTGTCACCTACTTGCAACTACTATGGGCTCTATGTCTTCTTGTAGAAAACTGTATGAACCATGACTCACTAGACCTCATGGGGGCTACCCAGCTACCTTTGAGAGAACTTCCCCATGAGAAGGTACTCCTTATGCTTGTCGTCTTCTCACAGGGCTAGTATCAATATCATCTCAAAGCCTAGTGCCCAATTGCACCTCTTAACATAGGATCTCCATGACCTACAACAACGCTTAGCACACCTTGCTCTAGGTCTTATTGTTGCCCCAAGTGTGTAAGCCTCCAAGTCTTACAGTACTTGTAGAGCACCCATCAAGTGATTTGAGACTTAGGACACTCCAAGAGTGAATGCCCAAAACATAGATGAAATTATATTCACAAGACTTACAGCTACTCATAGAGTGCATGCCTAAAGCATCAATCAAATCATAACCATTAGGGCTTGCTGCTGCTCATACAGTGCCTTCCTAAACATCTAAAAATTCGAATCCATTAGAACTTATGGCTACTCATCGAGTGCCTGCACAAATCATAAATCATATACATCTCCAAAATCATTTCATGAAAATAAAATCGCTATTTCAAAATTTTATAAGAAACCATTCAAATCTATTCATTTTCAACCCATATTCCCAACAAGCTATAAAAACATATCTTTACAAGCATTCAAAACATGCAGCCTTTATTCATATATTAGATAATGTTCATTTAGTTTCCAAATGTATGCATTCAACGTAATGATTACAAAACATGATCTTTAAACAATATCTTAAAGGCTCCTATCACTAAGTGGACCACTAATGCATGTTTGTGGCATTTAAAATATTCTTTCCTAGTTTAAATGTGAATCATTTCATCATTCTCGAGCCATTAAGTTAGAAGTATGACATCTTCTAGCATACTTTCGTAGGTCTTCCTATAGTTCAAAAACCTATGAGCTACTCTGAAATCTTTATTTCATTGTTGATATACTTATTAATATTTCATAATTTTTAGGGGCATTTTAAATATTATAGTACCAATATTAAATTCCTTATGTCTTAGTAGCATGCGTAATATCAAACCTTATTCGAGATATTACAATGTCCACTTGAAGTGTAAGTTCAAAATTAAGGATGCAATCCGATTACTCATTTGTCTTAATGTTATAATTGGGATAAAATAAGTATTTTAAGTTCATTTCATATATGTAGCTAATCTAGATGTATATCATGTTTCTAAGTATTATCAACATTGGTTGATTTGTAGCTCCAACCACGGAACCATTATAGATCAAAAAGATATGCAATGCCTGATCTCACAGATCTGGCATTAGATGGTCAATCAACAATCATATCTAAGGAATGGGCTAGATATGTTGTTGTTCTAAGTATTTAGTAATAGATCTATGGCTAGATCAAGAGGTACACTAAATTGGATATGGATCTAGGGGCTGTTCCCAAATATACAATTAGATCGAGATGAAGGGTTAGATTTGGTCACTATTAGATGATCTGGTGTGAAATCTACATTCAAATCAAATTAAGAGCTTATCTTGATTGTAGATCTAAACATTAAATGATTAACTAATGGTTGAATTATCTCTAAGGGGAGGATCAGGCAAAGATTTGATGTTTTAATGATTGATCTAAGATTAGATCACTATAAATGGATCAAAGCAACATAGATTTGGTTTCTAGTGACTGATCAACAATTGGATCATGATGAATGGGTTAGACCAGCCAAATATCAAGGTGTCAATGGTTGATCAATGATAGATCATGTGAGGGTTCATGGATCGATTATATATCTAACTTTTGGAGGCAGATCAACGGTCAAATCGTGATGAATGGTTGGAAAAGGTTTAAATATGCCATTTGAAGGTAGATCAATAGTTGGATCGTGGTAGTACCTATAAATTTAATTATAGATCCATCTTTTAAAGATAGATTAATGACTAGACCTCGACGGGTGGTCAAATCAGTCATAGATTTAGCGATTTGGTCTGATCAAGTGTCTGGTCATGATTGATGGTCAAATATCTTCTGATCAATGAATAGATAGATGAGTTTTGAACTGAATTGCAAGTATCATGATGGTTATCTCAAATCTACGAAACTCATCCTGGATTGGGCAAAATAAGGGGTCAAAGCTCAAGGGGTAATGGGGCCACATATCAACTTTGTTCATCAAGGTGAGTCGACAGCAAGTGACAAAAGCTAATCACCCTACCTTAAATTGCTAAAGGAAGATGGAAGCAAGGGGAAGGAACAGTGGAAGGATGGCCTGCCTGTGCGCACTAGTACATCAGGCTAACAACACTCAAGGGGACCCAACTAGGGGAAGGGAGAAGGGAACGGTGCAGGGCTGGCATCCTTATTAGGCTGTGCTAGCTGGATTTGAGGAAGATGAAGAGGAAGAGAGAGGATAGAGGATAGAGGATAGAGGAGGGGATGGGTTCAATTAGCCTATCGAGCTAGTTGTGCCAATCATGGAAGAGGGGAGACGAGAGATGGAGTGGGACCTACGTGGCCTGCCAGTAGTGCTGAGCTGGACCGACAGGGCAAAGGTGGGTATTTGCTTGCCCAACTAGAGGGAGGAAAAAGGGAAGAGGGTTCCATCTGAGCGACACCAGTAGGTGTCTAATCATGAGGAAGAAGAAGAGAGAAAAAGGAAAGGGGGACAGTAGCTTTATAGCCTGCTCAGGGGCAGTTCGCCTATGCTGAAAAAGAAGGAAGATGGGAAAGGGGGTTTTGTGCCGATGCTGATTGGTGGCCAATGGAAGAGGAAGGGGTAGCATAAGGAGATTGAACAAAAAGAGGGTTAGTCTCACCAGATTTCTGTCAGTCTTAGGCACCCCCTGTTTTGTTTAATTCTAGTCACTGTCCAGTGTAGGGAAGAAGCAGGTTGACACATGGCAGCCCACTGTGTGTCGAGCATTGCTCCATGCGTGTAGGGTCATTCTACTACATCAAATCAAAGTCAAGTCCTATGGGGTGTGTCCTTATCAATTTTGAACCCCTCTCAATTTAATATAATTTTGAGAATTTTCCACCTTAATCTCCGTTTTACCCAAAATTAGTGTCATTGGAATCGACTCGATTTGTATTTTTCATTTTTGATAGTTTCAAATAAACTTTTTGAGTTTTCAAGTGGGTCACTTAAAATTTAATTTCCAGGAAATTCACTTTCTGATTTTTATTCCAATTATAATATGTTATAATTACCTAAAATTAACTCAAAATTTGAGGTTGTTACATGATGTATATGCATCATATATATATGTATGTAATAAAAGATACATGCTCATGGAAAAGTTTGGAATAACTCCTTCAATTATATTTCAAATATTTACATCTCAATTTGCCCCCATACATTGTTTACAACCCAAGTACCCCACTCATTATTATCATGCTCATAATCCTCATTCTAACTAAGTACTTCAATTGTAGAATATTTTTAATAATATAAGGATAATCTATTGTAGTATCACCTAGGTCATCTTCATTATAAAAATCCCTTCAGGAGGCTGATAAAATAGTTAGCTAACTCTTATCACATTTTTCTTGCACATAAAACACTTGTTTTGCTTGAGATGACAAAATAGACTAATAATTTTTATAACCAATCTTGTTGAGGTCCACCAATGTCAATCCAAAGACATTAGTTTTGATGATGTTTTTGATGTGTTACACTTAATCAAACTTAAAAACAACTACAATTCTACAAGTACAATCCAAGGCCATATCTCTCTTACAACTCCATAATAAGTATCATTCACCACTATTGGCCTATCATCCTTTGAACTAAAAAAGAGTATAGCATTGGCAACCAAACTAATCCCACTATTCTATTGCGCTCTTGCATTATCACGGTCTTTTATGTAAAACTAATAACCATTGATGGATATCTAGCATATTTTAATACTTCTGGTCATAGTCCCATCACCATCCAATTTAAGGATTTGGATATACCATTGCCTAAAACATCCCACTGATCTTGGACGTATGTGTGTGTGTGTGTGTGTGTGTCTATATATATATATATATATAAGTGGGATATGACTGTTGTAATTAAGTATAATATATGCATTATGCAATTTGTAAGAAGTATGACATTATTCATTTTAGCTTCTGATGGAACCAAGTATTAAAGTGTGACAATGCTCAAATCACTTCTATTTCTTTGCGTAACTTGGATACTTCACTTTTAGGATGCCTATATGCTAACAATATACAAATTAAAGGAGAGATCAAAACAAATATAACCATTAATTAATTTTTACACATATATAAAATAGAGAAAAAAGCAAAGTCAAGAGAGAGAGAGAGAGAGAGAGAGAGAGAGAGAGAGAGAGAGAGAGAGAGAGAGAGAGTCAGCTGCACATATGCATGATCCACTTGCTCAATGTTTGGCTTGTCTTTATCAACATTGCTTTGCAATACAAAGCTGTGCCTAATCCCATTCTTTATGGTCAATGATCGATACGCCACAACTTGAAAGAGATTTGCCAACATTAGGATCATGAAATCCAGCTGATCATTTCTTTCTTAGGATTTCAATAGCATCCAGTCCTAATAAGTACTCTGTGAAAAACTCAATCACTTCCTTTGCAATGTAACATTTGATTATACACCCCTCTGGCTGCTTGTGATTTCATACATACCCTTTTGAAAATTTCATATACTACTCAAACAAGTGCATCCATCGAAACTAAACCAGCTCATAAAGTCTGACATCTTCAATAATGTGACTATTAAGTGTACAATGATGTCAAAGAAGGATAATGGGAAGATTGTCTAAAGCTCACATAAAGTTTTTCATTAGATGATGATTTCTTGTAATTTTGAAACATTAACCACCTTCTTCTAGAAGTAGCAAAATTTTGTAATAAATCCTATAACTTTGTACAATAGCACCAAACGTATTGCTACAAGTAAGAGTTGTTGCATCAATGCATGATAATCATGAGACTTCATCCATAACACTTTCAACTCTTCCATGATGACAATGTTTCTAAAGTTTGAAGAGTAGTTATCTAAGACTTTGTGCTCTAACAGTGTTTTACAAAGTATTCTTCTCTCCTCTCTATTGAGCATATAATTTGCTTTAGATAAGTATGTTCCTTGACTGGCCCTATCTTGTGGATATAACCTTCTCTTTAAAACCATCTTCTCAAGATAGGGGCAGTATGTTCAAGCAAGTATGTTCATCCTTTATTATTTTACTTTTTTTGGCATGTCAAGCAAGGTAGGTCAAGGTTTTGCATACATCTTCTCAATATGTATGACATCAAGCACATGGCACAGATGTAGTGATTTTTAGTAGACAAGCAGAAAGAATATTGACTTCTTCCTTTAATAACATTTGGAGTTGCTTTCATATGTACGTTTAGTTGCTTTCTTCTTCCATCATGGGACATTAAGGTTTTCAACCTATTTTATACTAATCATCCATTCAACATCTTTGGAGGTGTCCTTCTTTCTAAATTATTGTTAAATTTCCCTTTATTAAAATGGTATGGATGGTCTCTATGCAACCATCTTGTATGCCTAAGGAATGTCCCATATTTAAGTCTTAAAGCACAAGTTTGATCACTATAGATAAGACAAGTATTGTATCCCTTCACTATGCATCCAAACAAATTATTATTTGTAGAAGAGTTGCTTATTGCCCACAATAGTATAACCTTTAGAGTCAACAACTCTTTCTTGTATGCATTGTAAGCTTCAACACCTTCGTCCAATAACATCTTAAGATCATCTATCAAGGGATCCAAGTACACGTCAATATCATTCCCTGGCTACTCCAAACTTGATATCAACATAGTTGACATCATAAACTTCCTCTTCATACATAGAAATAGTGGCAGGTTGTAACAAACCATTATAAGCCTAAAAATTGTACATGTTACTCACAAAACCATGAGGATTAATCTTATTTGCAGATAATGCAAGTTTTAAGTTTCTAGGTTCTTCTCCAAAATTAGGCTATAGGAAGTCTATGAGCTTTTATGGTGGGCTATTTGTTGGATGGTGTGCATAACTATCAACTACTCTCTCCTCGGGATGTCATACTAGTTTCTTCATTGTTTTTGTAATATGGAACATCCTTTTAAACCTTAGAATAGGAGTACAAAACTATAAGATCTTTGCAAGAATGTATGTTACCATCTCAGTTGGATTCTTCTTCAAATTCCATTTTGGTTGTCCACAAGTTTAGCATTTTGTTTTATCCTTGTGCTTCTTCATGTACAAGATGCAATGATTGGGACAAGAATGTATCTTTCGTTACTTTAATCCTAATGTAGCCAACATTTTCTTTGCCTCCCATGTGCACCTCATCAACTTTTTCTACTTTGGTAGAATTTTACCCACCACTTTCAACATTTCTATAAAATCTTGATTAAAAAAACCAAATATCGATTTAAAGTTGTAAAGCTCTACCATTGTAGACTCTTAGCATAATGTTTACATCTAGGGTACAACATCTCATTGACTTCTTCTAATGTATCATGGAATAGTTTAGGTTGTCCTAGAAGTCATCATATGAATATGAAAACATTGGTGCAGTTGAAACATGTACGACACTTCCTACAATATCTTCACATCTTCCCACCCTTGTTGAATTCCCATGTGAAATTTCTTTACCATGCCAAATCCATGGGTGATAGCTTTCATCGACTTTATTAAGGCATAAATGTCCCCTCAACTCCTCCATAGTTACCTTTTTTAATTTTCCACGTTTCAAGCATGGATAATGCATGTGATTATAATCACCACCTACTATAAGTGTGAATTCTATGAACTTTTCTATTTCCTCCTCATATTCTTTTGATGTTCTTGTCATGGTCATCTAAGTACATTTGTCCTTTTTTAAAAAAAATTGAAGCTTAGATGGATGTGAAGACTTCTTAGGCATGAAAAACTTAATGAATTCAATTAGGCATTTTACCAAATACTAAGTGTACAAGAATTATAAATGTTTAAAAAACTAAATTACACACATGCACACATGAGGAAAATTTTCAATTAGAAGTGAAGATTGATGTAAAACATGAAAGATCCATTCACAGGGAACATTAACTTTAAAAAAGAAATTTTCTAATTAGAATCATGCAAAATATATAAAATATCCATGTGATGAACAAGAATGATACCAACCAACACTCAAATTGATATCGGCTAAGAGTACATACATATATACATATATGTATGTAATTCCAATTAAATAGTGGTGATTTAGTTGAAACAAGCCAGAGCAAAAATCCATCTAAATGAGCTTCAATTTATGTATAGATAAAGATAGTTGGAAATAGAAAATCAAAGATAGCCATAAAAATTTATATAAGTCATACTTTAGAAGTTAGTTTTGAAAACTAACCTTAAAAGTTCCCACTTTTAAACTCATTTCCAAAACCAGCTTTAGAAGTAGACTTTTAAAGTTGGTTTTGGGAAATTGACTTTAAATTGGGACCTTTAAAGTTAGTTCAAGAAAACCAACTTTCAAAGCTATTATCGCTAAAGAAAATGTTTCCAGCGACACTAAAGTAGGGACTTTCCATGTCAATTTTGGAAAACAACTTGAAAAGTCAAAAATTTTCAAGTTAGTTTTAGAGAACCATGTTTAAAAGCTATTCCTATAAATAAAAAAAAAAAAAAAAAAAAAATTTGTTTCCTGCCATACTAAAGGAGTTCATTTGTGATGAACTATCTTCTTAAGTGTGATTTTTAAAGTCATTTTTTAAAACAAACTTGTATTATTTTTATGAAGATAGTTGACTAAAAACTGACTTCTTTGTGACAACTTTAAAAGACCCAAATTTACCAGTGAGAGGAAAACAAATTAACCAATAAAAAGGATATATTTTTTAGAGTGGATAGAATGGAAACAAGTATAAAATATGATTTAAAGAGATAAGCTAGGAAACTCTACTTAAGAAACCTGCTAAGATGTGTTTTGAACCAAAGAGCTAAAAACATGATTTAACTTAAGTAATAACATATTAAGAAAACATATTTAAGTAAGAGTCAAGTTAGGAAGTTGCATGTAATTAGATAAGTCTTAGGAAGGGAATAGATCTCAGCTAGAAAAGTTGTGGGACATCCAAGGTTGGAAAGAAAGAGAAGAAAACATGGGAGAGAAGAGAGAAAGAAGGAAGAATAAGAAGAAAAAAGGGGGGAAAGGCTATGGAGGAAAATGTAGCAGAGCTTCGAGGATTTGTCATTCGAGGTTGATTGATCTAGACTACTAAGTTTTCAAAGATTTGGAAGTTTAAAACCTTGTTTTGGTTCATGTTTTGAGATTGTTATACTATACTAGTTTCAACTTGATTCTCTATGTTCATGTTAGTGATCTCTTTCAAACTACGTGACTATTGAGAATAACATTTTACTATAAATTTTCTAAGGATATTGAAGCTTGTTATAATTCTCTGATAAATGACGCTTTAATTGTCCTCTAAATATTGCATGGATTGCCATATTGCACTAAAACTCATGTGTTACTATTAATGGATCTCATGTTGTAGTGATTGTTGTAATTATGTAACGTGTGTAATACACAAGTTTGTTTTGAATCCACTTGATGATCTAAGAATTAACATCTTGATGACTTTTATTCAAGCTATGGAATAATTTTTTTAACATGAAAACATATTCTTTTAAAAGATAGGTTTTGATATGCAAGAAGTTTCATGAATTGCACTATTTTTCATCATATTTAAAATTCCTTTTTCATACATGTTTTTTAACTAATAAAACACCTTGTTAGGGATGCCTTTAACTTCAATCTATAGGTACTTTAACACAGTTTTAGTTTTGCAAGATGCACTAGGGAAATCGATGGTTTTTAGCTTATGTTCATACATTTTCTAAGAATGGTTTCCAAGTTGGAAACGGTGCTAATATGGCACGGTTTTAGCTAAATTATCAACGACTCCATGTCATGTTAAGGACAGTTTTGGGGTTCAAAATATACTATGTAAGAGATGATTTTGAGTTATAAATCATGCACCGAAAAGAAACAAATTTTTGATAAATCAAGTGCATATATGAAAAATGTGATTTAGCAAGTTATTATACTTATAAACCACCTTTTAGAGATCTCTAAAAAAGATGTTTTACAAAAATTTTCCAAGAAGTTTACTCCTAATTATGTGGCAAGATTTCTTTGAAAGAGGCACATTTATTAGTTTTAACATAAGATGATGTTTTGAAAATTTACATTTTAGAGTGTTTTTAAATGATGCATGGATTTCAGCTTAAAAGAGAGCTACTATATGATATATATTATGATGAAATTTTGAAAGAGAACATATAGGTATAAAGATAACTTAGATTTATATTTTAGACAGGCAAATAAAGCTTTGTGGGAGCTATGATAGGAGGTTGTATGGGTTGGTCCCCAGCCTCTAACCATAAGAAGTGGTAGGTATCCAACACCCAATGAAGCATTTCCTCCATTGCATAGTGTGACTCACAGCACCCTTTTGAGTATATTTATAGACCCTATGAGGATATCATGGGACTCCCTCTTAGATACCAGCACGATTCTACCAAGTCCTTCGTGAGCATAGTAGGATCCCATTAGATTTTGTTTTTGACTCCTAGAGAGCTAGATATTGGTTCTGAGGTGGAACTTGAGATTGTCTCTAAATGAGTACTCATGACTAGTTAGCAGATGATGCTAAGGTTCATGAGAAATAATTATTGGCTTGAGAGTGTAGGTGTCGTGGTTTAATATAACAATTATTTTAAGATTTGATCAACTTATTTTACTTGAGCTTCCAAGTATGATTATTCTCTTATATGGTTAGATATATGTGTATGCATGTGCATACTAATAATTTCTTGAGATGCATTGCGTGGTGCAACTAATGGAAGTTAGTCATGTGATTTTATCTTATCATAAACCATGTTTTCAAATTATATTTGTTGTATTACTAATGCTTTCGATTTTATGGTCTTAGATATATCTATTGGGTATTGTTGTATACTCAACCTACAAAAATAATATAGTTCGATATAGGAATGCTAGGAAGTGAGGAGTGAAAGACCTTGAAGATTCCATTAGCAAACTAAATGTGAGGACCAAGCTTTAGAGTTATTCAATTTTGATTAGGGCAGCCTGGTGCACAAAGCTCCCCCTTATGCAGGGTCCAGGGAAGGGGCTGACCACAAGGACTTAAAGTACATAGCCTTACCTTCAATTTTGATTATTGAACGTAATAAAGCACAAAGTGCTGACAATAATTCATTTGACTATTTCATTTGCAATTGGGTTAGGACTGATACATCTTGTGATTATGATTATTTTGCAATGGTGATGGAAAGTGATAGATTTGTATGTGAGTATATATTTATAAATACATAAGTTTTGAATGAAAAGAACTTGTGTTTTTTTGAAAAATAGTTTTTAAAAAAAATATTTTTTCATATGTTTTGGTTTTAGAAATGATGTTTTAAAAGAGGGAACAATCCTGCCTCTAGAAAAAAAAATAAAATTATAAAGAAAACTATGCTTAAAAACATGGTTTGGTATAGTTAGTATTAAATCCTAAGTTCATGTCTCTCATAACCAATTGCTACATGGAAAGTCATGAATAATCAACAGAATGAGAAACATTAGGTACTATAGTGAGTAGCTAGAGAAAGTACTTACTTAAGATTACTTTATTTTGAAATAGGTGCTACCTAGGAGATGTATAGATGCTACCCTTGGAACCTCTAATGTACCCGCATGCTCATCAAAGTAGGGGATGTAGTAGGAGAAGTTACCCACCTATTTGTGAAGTAGTTAAGGCAATACCTACAAAATCATTCACATGGAGCACAAGCTGGAGGGGTAGGAGCACCAAGAGGGAATGCCAACAAAGGAGAGAACTTAATCGACCTGTTTAAGAAGATAGCTACACCAGTTTTTTAGGGAGGACGAGCAGAACTCAATAAAAACCTGGATGTTTGAGGTTGAGAAAGTCCTCATAGGAATGAAAGTTCCTGATGATAAGGTGGTCATGACCACCTTTGTTATGACTAGTGAGGCAGTCATTATTGATGAGAGGATTCATTTTGAAGGTGTTAAGGCCATTCCTTAGGAAGAATTTAAGATATTATTTTTCAACAAGTACTATTCCCATCAGATAAAGAAAGAAAAGAAGAAAGAAGTCCTGATTTTGGAGTAAGGTGATATGATAGTGATTCAATATGACAATAAGTTCACTAAATTTAGAGGTTTGCACCAAATGTGTGTGCTAATGATGAGAAGACAGTTAAGAAGTTAGTCGATGGACTTATCACCAGATTGAGGAACAAGTTCTTTGAGTCTACCTTACTACTATGTCCAAAGCAATGGAAATGAATTCTATCTTTGAAGAAGAATTGAAGCAGGCTCAATATGGGAGAAAAGAAAATGAGAATAATGCCAACACTAGTGGGCATTTCATAAAGTGGAAAAGGCCCATGTAGTTTTCAAGTCCCAGCCACCAAAAAAGTGTTAGTTTGGCAATCGAGGCAGAGCACCGGAGTTTAGATTATGCCCATGATGCAAGAGCTATCATCTAAGCAAATCATGCCCTATGATAGATTTTAGGTGTTTCAATTGCAACAAGGCATGACTCATTTATAGGAACTTCTTGAAGAAGAAAAAGGAAGAAGAAGTTCAAAGGGATCAAACTTCGAGGAGTCAGTGATGAGTATTGGCCATCACTATTGGGCAGATGCAAGCATTAAATGTGACGGCGGAAGGTACACTTCTTATTCATGATAGAATTACTAAAGTTATTTTTGATCCAGATTGTACACACTTCTTTATTTCATGTGATTTTGTGTTATTTGTGGATAATCTGATCCAAAGTTTAAGGTTCTGTTTGAAAGGGTCAACTTCATTTGGTGATTCCCTATTTACATAGAAATTCCTCTAGAGAGTAATTATAATGATTGAGAACAAGTAAATCGATGCTTATTTGATCCTCCTAGTATGCTAGATTTTGATGTTATCCTAAGGATAAGTAGTTAGCCTTATATTAGGGGACAACTGTCTGTCATAAGAAAAAGGTTGTCTTCAATATTCCATGAGCAGGAGATAGAATTTCATTATGGCATGTGTCATTTTAGCCCTTAAGAAGGCTAGGCACATTGTCATGGGATGTTGGGCCCTTTTAGCTAAAGTTGAGGCCATGAAAGTTGATAAACCCAAGTTGGAAGAAATGACAATAGCTTGAGAGTTTCTGGATGTGTTTCCTAAAGAGTTACTAGGTTTACCACCTAAGAGGGAGATGGACTTTACTATAAAATTGATATATGGCAAGGATCCTATCTACAAAATACCATACAGAAATGCCCCCATCAGAACTGAAAGAGTTGAATGAATATCTGCAGGAATTGCTAGCCAAAGGGTTCATAGAGTACCAATCTTCTTTGTAAAAAAGGACAGGTTGACGAGACTTTATATTGCCACATTCTACATCCCTTAGCAATCAAACCTCTTGTTCCTCTTTGGCTCTAATTTCATTTAGTACTTCATTAACCCAAATCAATGTCACTATCCATGATCTTGGAGTCACATAAAAACTAAGAACTAAGTCAATTTGCATATATAGAATGGAAGCATCAAGAACATAGGATGTTTCACACTAACAATTTTGACAATATTAAAATGGTAATCAAATAAATTTTCCTCCTTGGGAGGAGCATTAGGTTTCTCACTAGATATGTTTATCTATTGTTTGACCTACTTATCTTTGAATGCAAGTACTATTAGTAACAACATTCCTGCCTCAATAAATCTATCAGTTCTTTTACTAGCTATTAGAAAAGAGAAATTGAATTTTTTGGTTGTGGGTGCAGTCTTCATTTCACCTATCGATGATCCACCAATTTGACTCCACTTGTTGTGGATAATACTTGGAATCCAAAATCTTTGTAAATGTGGCAAATTTCACCTGAGTGAATTCAATAGTTCCTTCTACAAAAGGGTGGAGTCCATCGTAAAATTCTTGGGTAATTGAAAATCTTATTTGGGGTGGATCAACTTGTATGAATTCCTCTTCTGCTTGATCTTTTGAGTGAAAACATGACACATAAAAGCTCATGATAAGTACACATAAGCTCTAGTTTGGGGTTTCTAAACTAAATTTGTATTTTTAAATTTGGATAACTTTCTTATTTCAATTTTTTATTCTTTAAATGGATGTATTAAAATTTTTAGCATGTATCTATTCATATGACCAATATATCCCAATCTCCTCTTGGACCAATACTTTTACTAGTATAGTATTGAGAACTTATGTTTTAACCCTTGTTTGAAGAAATTAATCATAAAAATTATTTGTTAAATCGATAACAATCAAATAAATCTCTAACATTAAAATGAAATAAAATAAAAAAGTGTTAGCTATTAGCAATTATAAATCAATAGTAATATGTAGTAAATGGATCAAATGATTGAATGTTAAAAGACACAAACATTTGTGTCCAAGGCTAAGGCCAACCATAATTTTAAAACATTATTTATATGAATAAATTTATCCACACATCCTTCCTTCTTTCTCTTTTTTAGAACTTTCTAATAAGAAAGAGGTGCAATTAGGAGGGCTTGAAAGAAATGCGGTAGGCTTTCAAAAAGTGCTTGTTAATTGCACATGATAATTTACTTAAAAATGTATCCCTGCAAATTCAATTAATTAACTTATCATATGGTAGTTTGAATATATTCAATCTTTCATTACCAGGGTATGCTAATTATACAATTAAAGTTAGTTTTATAATAATATTTTTCAGGACATTACAATATAATTAGTGATTCATGAGATGATCTAAGGAACCTTGGGCAACATAGTAGGAATTGAACTCCATAATAAGCTAGTTAGGAAACATAATAAAGGAGAAATGGTACTCTGATTCTATATAAACCTAAAATAGTCATCAAGTGTGAATCAGAATAGAAATCCAATTCTATAAAACTAGCCAAATGGGATATTTCTATAGGATGGGGACAATTAATTGTTAGATCATCTAAGGTAGAGACCTTAAATATATATTAGAATATGTGAAAGTATTTTGCTCATAGGATATGACCTTACTTATCTAGAACACTTAGAAGAAGTTAATATATGTTAAGTGTTACTTAATATACATAATCATAAATACCCTTGAACTTGAGGCATTTACATTCTAAATGAAATCCAATATTTATCTTTGGTTCATTATATGAAGAAATCTATTCAAGGTTAATTCTAAGTGTAATAGGATACTTATAAACTCATAAAGAATATAAGATGTTCAACATAAGACCTTTTCTCTTATAGAGAAAGTTATTTCAATACAACAAGCTATATAATACATGAACTTGAAAAAACTCAGGTCCTTGGTGATCTTTAATAAAATGCTTATCAAATTAATTTTATGTATACAATTTAAATAAGATATTTTTTAAAAGGGACTTTTGAAATATATCTAAAGTTTATTTAGAAGAGGTCCATTGTACTTAGTTATACAAATGTGTCAAGCATAGAGGTAGTGGGTTAACATGATCCGTATAGGTGTTACAAATAAATATAGTTAAGTGAAGGGTATAGGAGTAATTTACTAATAATGATACTTATATAATTAATCTTCCAATGTGGTAAGGTAAGGCTGCCTACTTTAGGCCATTGTGGCCCGCCCCTTCCCCGGACCCCGCATAAGCGGGAGCTTCATGCACCGGGGCTGCCCTTTATATAATTAATCTTCCAATGTGAGGATATGTGTGGTTATTGGTAGGTAGATTTATATGATTCCATATCATTATCTCTAAAATGTAAAAAAATGTCTCCATGAACTAGCAAAAGTTTGATTCTAATTAAACAATTTCTTAATGAAAAAGCTAAAAAGATACCATATTTAACTAGTTGGAATCAAACTTAGAATGAAAGTTTCCTATCATGAATATGACTTCAAGAGGACTATTTTTATATAACCCAGTAAAGAGAGAAAGACTTGAAAAAATTGCTCCCTTTGTATTGTTTTCTCCATAGGGAAAACCCTGCTACTCTTCCTCTGCTTGGTTTTCAATAGTTAGAACTTAGAGACAAAGAAGAAAAAGCACAAGAGTGCAGATTCTTGACTAGTGTTGGACAGACTCGAGAGATTTGTACTTTCAATCTTAACAAGGTATGCTTCTAATCAATTCAATTTTAAAACATGCTAAATCACATGATTCAAGATCGATCATGAACTAGTTTTTGAAGTTTTAGCTTCAAATTACAAAAGTTCTTGACCTTCTGCAAGTATTTCAATAATTTTCCTTTTGTAAATTTAATGGTCCATTAGAATTTAGATTGCAAAGATATGCTTTAGTAACTTTAGGCCTTTACTTGTTTAGTTTGGAAAGCCACAATCTTCTATGAGATTTTGCAAAATCATAAGTACCTGTATAAATTTTTTCCTTGTTATAAAATCTTAATTTGCATAAGATTAGGGTTTCTAATGTAAAAAATTCTTTTTATATGGTATATTAAGGATAAAAATCCAGTTGATGAATTGCTAGGATTGACTAACATATGTGACCCATATGTAATTAAGAATTATATTACAAAACCTTAACTATTATATATATATTAAGTTAATGATATTTTTTCTTTAAATACTTGAACACAAATTTTCTTTGTGCCATGTTAGTATTTTGAACTTTAGGATTATTTTATCTTATCTTAAGTCATTAGTTGTATGGATAGGCCCCCAATGGATTTGCCTCAACAATTCATTAACTTCTTGACTTCCAATTTAATCAAATAGCTCCTCTATAAGCAATCCTTAATATCTTTCTCTTTCTCCGATCTTTCTTAAGTTCTTCTAAATTTAATTATCCTTATGCATTTTTCTTTGAGCACTTGAACCTATTTTTTTTTTTTTCTTTTGCCGTGTTTGCATTTTTGAACTTTAAAATTATTTATATTTTAGCGTATGTCATTATTTTGATGGATGAGGCCCTACAAAATTTGCCCTTTACACTCTTTTTTTTTAGCTACATGATACTTTTATCTCAATTCCTTGATTTTAATTTTAATTCAATACGTCCTTTAAGTAATTTCTAAAAAATTTCTATGTATATCTTCTTCTAATTTTAATTTATTCTTATATTATACTATTAGTTGGCACAAGAAGTATCTCACTTGAGTGACAAAGTTCAAGATTGCATGGGTGTGTCTATTTCTTAACTTTTACAAAAGTAGTAGGCTCTTAAGAGTCATTAAGAAACTTTTGAATGTACATACATACATACATACATACATACATATATATATATATATATATATATTTACTAATTCTAAAAAAATGCCTTAAAATATCTCTCTTTCTCTCTTTATTTTTTTTTTTTCATTAATTCTTTTTTTCTTTTCTATTTCTCATGTATACTACCCACCTACGGTTGAGGGAACTTCTTTCAATGTATAAAGACTACAACTAGTCCTAAATTCACTCCCTCTAATTTAACGAAGTATACTCGCTTCATCCTTTAATACTTATTTTTCAAAAAAGTAAGCTCCGCTTGAGTCAGTGATCTGAAGCAATGAACAAATGCATCAACCGGTCAATCACAGCCGGCAAATATACTAGTTTTACATATGGACCCATGTAATTTCCCACAAACAAGAAGAAATGCGGTCTAGCAGCTGCGGTAGTTCGCGGACTACCAAAATCTGCACCACCAGATAGGTGAAAACTCGCACAGCTCCTCCACGGACCTGCTTCCTTGTCCCTCGCCTGTAATTTCCTCTTCCTACGATCCTCAATCACCAAAACTTTCGCGTCTCCCTCCAAATCCTTCTTCTCCATCTCCAGAAAGACCCGACATTTTAACCAATATAGGGTCTCTACCAATCAAAGAAAAGGAATTTCATCTTCCCCTTCTTCTGTTGCAGTCATCGATGCTGATACACCTGCAAATGAATCAAAGGAAAGTGTCTCCTCTGAGGCTGATAAGATTGTTCTTCCCACAAACAATTCGTCGGAGAAATTGCTCCGGATTCGTCACCCGTTAATTTCTTTTCGTTTTTTCCTTTTTTGGTAATTTGTTTCCTTTTGGTTTCGGTTCTTCTTTATTGTTGTCGTTTCAGTTTATTATTGGATTAATTTGGATTCAGAATGTAAGATTTCTGATTTTTTAAGTATGTTATGTACTTGTAGTTGTTGAATTTTCAAAGATTATATGGTTTGCTTGAGTTTTGGGAGGAAATCAGAATTCATAGTTTCTTTCAGTTTATGCGAAATCATCTAGCTTGAATAATGCTGAGAAGTCACAGTTCTGGAGGATTTGATGTGGCGAATTTGAGAAAAAAGACAAGTGCCCGATCCTGATTTCAACAAAGCACTTGTGAACTAAATATTTTTGCCATCAAACACGATCAGGTGCATGGAACCTTAAGGTTGTAGGTATTTGTTCTTTCTTCCATTAAATCTTTTGAATTGGTTGGTCATTTGCTCAAGTCCATTATGGATCCAAGTTTTCAGGATTGCGTCCTTTAGTCAACTCATTCGGCACTGTGTCGTGATGCTGGTTGTATGGTCACCAGTAGCTTTCTTTTTTGGTAAACATGAGTATGGTTGCCGGTAGATGTTGTAATATATTTATATTACATGATGGCAATACAAGAAATCGATCATCTGTGATTCCTGTAATTCAGTTTACCTTATTTGGTTACATTCTCTAGCATCCTTGTAACAGTAAACTGTTAACGATTTACTATTTATTCAATATCTAATTACAATTTAGCTTAATCTTCTGTCCTTACTAGATGATTTGGTGTATGATTGCAGTGCGCTCATGTGATGGCTATGGCTGTTCAGAGACTCCATCCCAATTCAAAAGTGACTATAGGTCCATGGATAGAAAATGGATTTTATTATGATTTTGATATGGAAGCCTTAACAGATAAAGACTTGAAGAGGATTAAAAGGGAGATGATGAGGAACATGATTTTTAGTTATTTTTGGTACCTGAAGTGGGGTCAGCTGTTGAGTACAATTTGGAACAGATATTCATTATTTCAGGGTACAGAATTTATTTCTTACATTGTCTGTAGGATCAAATCATTAGTAGGAAATTGCAATTAGTGAGGGAAGAAGTTTCCAGAGATGAAGCACAATGAAGAATAATAGACCTCAATGAACCATACATATTGGAGATTCTGGAAAGCATAGAGGAACCTATCACCATCTACCATATTGGTCAATCAGTACATTGTTCACTTTATGGTTAGTTACTTTACTCCTGCTAATACTGTATTGACATTTTTGGTTTGTACTCCTTGGACTTGCTTTTATTTGATAAACTTATTTAGTATTTTCTGCACTTTTTGTTTGACATGCCCTGGAATTCCAATGTAATAAGGAAACAGTTGCAGTAGTATGAGTTTTCCTAGAGAAAGAATTCCTTTTCTTAGTTGCATCACCATAATAGTTGGCATAATGACATTCTCTAGGAACATTTGCATGTTTCATACAGGAAATGAATGGTGAGACCTATGTACTGGGCCACACATTGATTCTACGGGATATGTAAACAAGAATGCTGTTGAACTCGAATCTGTTGCTGGGGCTTATTGGAGAGGAGATTGGAAATAAGCCAATGCTGCAAAGAATCCATGACACTGCTTGGGAGACTGAACAGTTGAAAGCATACTTACAACTTAAAGAGGAGGCAAAATGTCGTGATCATAGGTGCCTGGGTCAAGATCTTGAGTTGTTTTCCATACAGGTAATGATGAAGTCACTTGTAGGATCTGTTGATTGAGTGTGGTTTTTGTCTTACCATACTGAATTTATTCAATCATGTCAAGAAACACTGTTATAGCATGTGCTTGCAAGTCTTCACCAATAAATGTTAGCTATAAGCTGGAGAAAATGATTATTCTAGTGTTTTTGCTCTTGATTTGTCGATTGCATTTTGATGGGCTTTCTTTTCCTTCTGTAATGGAATATTCTAGGTTTCTGCATGTTCTGGATCCCATTTGGAAAAGGCGCCCCAGTATGCTTGATAAGTTAAAAGTTAAAATTAGAATGAGTATAGTGAAAGATGCGAAGAACAATTGGAACAACTAGCAAAATTTTACCTATATATTTTATTACATCTACAGTCCATTTGCATCATGTCAATATCCATCAAAAATCAAAATAGGTTAAGTACACCATGTACTAGTCCATGTAAATGGAGTAATAAATGGTGGAGTGCTAACAATGAGCCATGCATGGAACTTTGAATCCATTTGACAATTTTCAGGTGCTGATTTATAGCCTTAAAATGGGTGATTAGGAAAAAAAACAAAACAATAGCTCGCATTGCTTGATAAACTGTCTTCAATCTGAGGCTTAGAATATCAAATTTAGAATCCTTAAAATGCATGAGCATTTCCACAAAGAATTTGATAATCTCAAACCTAAAAGGTGACAACAATTTAATGAAAGAATTTAAACATATAAAGAAAAATGTATCTCAACTAACATTTGACTAATGCAAGAAAAATAATTTACTCCAGTAGTTAATTAGTTGGAACTAGTAGCCATGAAATTGAAATTGAAATTTAATTACTAGCAGTTGCCAAATATTGAACTTCTGAAAAAATTGTGTGTTTGTGTGTGTAATAATAAGAGATAAATTGTGTTTTTGTGACTAATAATAAGAGATAAATAGATAAGTCCTTAATTTGGTCCATTTTTGACCTAGGAAATTTCCATTAGTATATAGAGTAGATTAATTGCGTGTGTGTAACTAATAATAAGAGATAAATAGATAAGTCCTTAATTTGGTCCATTTTTGACCTACGGAATTTCCTTTAGTATATAGAATAGATTAATTGCTAATTCATATTGTGCCTTGCTTCCATCAGACCAAGTAGACAATAATTCTCGGGCCATATCTCTGATGTTGGACTCTTTTCAAATTTCATTTATCTTAATGTGCAATTGCATATAGGTGTGCCCCTCACCTTGTTTCCTTAAAATATTCTGGTTCTCTTATGAAACATTTGTTCTCTGGTCTGTTCATTTTTCTCCCTTCCTCACTTCAATACCTCTCTCTAATGTACCGTTAACTTCCAAATGTTTTTGCTATTGCTGATATTTACAGTTGCAGAATTTCATGATATTCCTTTGGAAAGATATATGTGGCTTATCTAATATCCTGTTGTTGCATTATTAAGTCCCCTTTGTCTTGGAATGTTTAGTCTTAACCGTCACTGTTCTTACTGCTTAAAACTTTGATTATCTCTTTCCAGGATGCAAGCATGAGCAAATTGTTTCTTTTGGCTGTGCGCACTATCTATTGGTGCCCTTGTTCCTGCTATTTCTGTTCGGTTTAGTATTTTGAATGTTTGATTAGTGTTTGAGTTCTTTCTGTAATTGTAAACAATGATGTTTGTCTGTTGCTGCTCAGTGGTGCCATATCATCATGCTAGGCCTTTCTCTATCTTTTTCTCAAATGCAGGCCGAGGAGTGGAACATTTGTCATTGATTGCAACTCTGAAGAATCATCTGAACCCTTTGCAGGATGGAGCAGGTGGAGGATTGGTGTTTTGGCACCCAAAAGGTTCCTCCATTGTTAGGGACATTATTGAAGACTCATGGAAAAAAATACATCTAAAATGTAGTTATGAACTGTTTTATACTCCCCATGTTGCAAAAGCAGATCTCTGGAAGATCAGTGGACATATGGACTTCTACAAAGAAAATATGTATGATCAAATGCAAATTGAGGATGGTCTCTATCAACTTTGGCCCATGAATTGCCCTTATCATATCTTGGTGTACAAACGGAAGCTGAACTCTTATAGAGTTTTTCCCATTAGAATTGCTGAGCTGGGAACTGTATATAGATATGAGTTATCTGGAGCCTTACATGGTCTTTTATGCATAAGAGGTTTCACCCAGGTACACTATCTTTCTACCATTTCTTTAAGTTTTCTTTTGTGAAGCTAATAGTTTATTAGGTGCTATATTTTTTTCTATTTATTACTTGTTTCAACCATTTGCAACATCATTTATGTATACTGCTGTGCAAGTCTTCAACAACTTTGCCATAGAAAGAACATAGTTTTCAACAACGTCCTTCTTGATTTTTAGTTGGGCTGGCTAAATTCATTCCCTACTATTACTGTGTTTCTCATGTCCTTAAGGTGCTCCTCCTGGAGATCCAGTCAGGAAGTATTGATGGGACAGTAATAGGAAAAGGGATGTGGACGTTTTGGGCTGATATACTCCAAGAGAAGTGGTCCCCAGGCCAGGCAGTTAACTACCTTAGCTAATTCAGTTATGGAGAAAAAGGAGGAGAGAGGTATGGAGGGAAATTCTGTTAGGAAAGGAGAATAAGAGAAGAGAGGGAGGGGGAAAAGGGGGAGGAGGAAAAGGAAGGTGGGCCTTGGGAGAAGGGAGAAGGCAAGCAGTGCCTGGGCATGGGACTTGCCTTATTGTTATATCCTCTAGAGAACATAGTGTTTCTTCTTGGTTGTAGTCCTCGTCTTCTTTGAATACAATTACTGATTCACTCTTTGTTCTCTACTGTTTGCTGTCTATCTAGAAGCTTTTTTTGTTGTAGACCCATCAATTGGTATCAGAGCTGGCTATCTTGGGGCATGGTTAGAACTCGAATGGAGAGAACTGAAAGTATGGAGAAGTAGATGGAGGGTATGCGTGTGGAATTTGGCAACCTGTAGGGGGATTTGGATTGGATGTAGGATAATGTCACCGCCATGGGGGAGTATTTGTTGGAGATCAGGAATTGGATGTGCCCAAAGGGAAGACACAGCAGATACTCCACCTCGCTGGGAAGTAGGAGGGAAGGCCCGAGTAACAGAGATAGGGGAAAACTCAAATGGTGGAGATCGTCGTCGATCGAGACTACAAGAGTTTTCAGCAGCTGAATTTCTTCTCCAAAACACGATCCTCCCATATTCGAAGGCTGGGATCCATACGGATGGTTGTGCCAGGCAGAGAGGTACTTCCAGGTCAACCATGTCGCCAAGGGGGAGAAGGTAGCAGCGGTAGCTGTTTGTCTTGAAGGTGAAGCTCTGCACTGGTTCCTATGGGTGGGATCTAGGTCACCCTTTCCGTCATGGACGATGTTCCGGGCAGCCATTCTTAGGCGTTTCTGTCTGACGCAAACAGACGATGATTATGAGGCTGTCCTCGCTCTCCGGCAAGATGGATCCATCACCGATTATCGCCGAAGCTTCGAGCTCATGTCGGGTCCTCTGGTGGACTTACCCAACGAGCTCCTCAAGGGGACCTTTGTGAACGGGTTGAGAGAGGAAATCAAGGTAGAGGTAAAGATGTTCAAGCCCGAGACGCTCACTGGGCTTATTGATGTGACCTATAAAGTTGAAGAAAAGAATGCTGCTCTGGATCGAGTTAGGGCCTAAGGCAGCTGCTCTATAAGTGGGCCTAAGTTCTCAAGACCCACCACCTTCCCTTCGATGGGCCTAAGTCCTAGAACGGGCATCCAGGGGCATAATAGGAACTTTGCCCAAACCCTAACTCGGGTGCCGAACATGACCAAGGAGATGATGGGAGGAAGAGGGGACCAGGAGTCCCGAGCCAGTGACACCGGCAATGGCCGCCGGACTCCTTTCGGCGTCTCATTGACCGCGAATTTCAACAGAAACAAGCCCTAGGGCTCCGTTATAGGTGTGATAAGCATTTCACCCCTGGCCATCATTGCAAGAGCTGGCAGCTACAGATCCTTCTCCTAGTTGATGACGACATTGGAGGCGACCTTGACGAAACCTTAACACGAACGGAGTAGGAGTAGAGGGAGCAGCCCAAAGAGGAAAACCCTCAGATGGAGCTGTCCATGCAAACTATCGTGGGGATTACATAGGGTCAGGTTATGAAGCTGAAGGGCAGCCTAGGGCCAACAACAGTGGTGGTTTTGATAGATAGTGGAGCCTCACATAACTTCATCTCCAGGGGATTGGTGGAGAGCCTCACACTACCAATCACGGACACCCGACCTTTTCCAGTCCAAGTGGGAGATGGACACTGCTTGCAAGGAGCCGGAATTTGTTGGAATCTTGCCTTCTCCTTGGCCGACGTCGAGATTAACTAGGACTTCCACCTTTTCGAGTTGCACGGTGTCGACATAGTTCTCGGAGTGGTGTGGTTGCAGACCCTTGGTGAGGTTTCAGCCAATTACAGAAACCTCACCATGACATATTCCTTACAGGGCAAGCAGATCTCCCTACGGGGAGACCCTTCTCTGACATGTTCGCTGGCATCACTCCAGTCATTCCTCAAACTCAAACCCAACATTGGAGATAGTTACCTAATCGAGTATCAGGGACTTCTGACCCTTGCCAGTACCACGATGAGCAGTATCCCTTCACAGGTGGAACCGATCCTAGTGCAATTTCATCACATGTTCGACCAACCTCTACAGCTACCAGACAGCAGAGAGCATGACCATGCCATACGGCTAAGGGAAGGGGCAGAGCCACCCAACGTCAGACCCTATCGATACCCACACTGCCAAAAGAATGAAATAGAGCGTATTATCAGGGAACTACTCCTAGCTGGGATGATTCGGCCGAGCACCAGTCCCGTGCTTTTAGTCAAGAAGAAGGATGGAAGTTGGCGGTTTTGTGTTGACTACAGGGCTCTGAACAAAATGACCATCCTTAACAAGTTTCCCATACCAACCATTGACAAGTTGCTAGACAAGCTGGGAGGAGCGATGATCTTCTCTAAGTTGGATCTTAAATCGAGCTACCACTAGATACGGATCAGGAAGCAGGATGTATGCAAGACAGCCTTCAGAACTCACGAGGGTCACTACGAATTTTTGGTCATGCCTTTTGGCTGGACCAATGCCCCATCCACTTTCCAGAGCCTCATGAACAATATCTTCCGCCCACATCTTCGTAAGTTTGTTCTGGTATTCTTTGATGACATTTTAGTCTATAGCTCCGAGATGGATCTGCATTTCCTTGTCTTGCAGCTCCTAAGCAACAACAAGCTAGTAGCTAACTGAAAGAAATGCACATTCTGTCAAACTTCAATCGAGTATCTTGGGCATGTCATTTCAGCTAATGGTGTAGCCGCCGACAAATAAAAAATCGAGTGCATAGTCAGCTGGCTTGTTCCTACTGATGTCAAAGCATTAAGATGATTCTTGGGCCTTACTGGATATTACCGGAAGTTTGTAGGACATTATGGGATAATAGCAAGACCCTTGACGCAACTTCTCAAGAAGGATGGCTTCCACTGGGACACCATTACACAATAGGCGTTTGATACTTTGAAACATGCCATGACAACAATTCCTGTCTTGGCTACTCCAGACTTCACCAAACCATTTGTTTTGGAGGCTGACGCTTCTGGAAAAGGGGTAGGAACAGTACTAATGCAAGAGGGCAGACCCATCGCGTTCTTCGGCCAAGCTTTGTCAGTTAGAGCCCAATCCAAACCCATCTATGAAAGAGAGCTCATGGCCATTGTGCTTTCAATCTAGAAATGGCATCACTATCTGATGAGTCGGCACTTCATTTTATGGACAGGCCAGAAAAGCCTTCACTTCCTCATGGATCAATGCATCTTGAACAATGACCAGCAGAAGTAGTTAATCAAGTTAGTGGGATTTGACTTTGAAATTTAGTACAAGCCGAGTTTGGACAACTGTGTGGCAGATGCTCTGTCTAGACGACAAGAGTTCTACACGCTAGACTGTCTTGAGCCCATTCCCCTGCCACGCCCCTCTACCATGGCCATCCAGCCTAATTTTTTTGCCCTCATGATTGCTAGATGTGAAGGCCTGGAGCAAATTTCTGATGAGATCCAGGCAGACCCCAAACTTAGAGCTATCAACCAATGGCTCACGAAAGATGCCACTAGCCAACTGGGGTACACGTTAAGGCAAGGAAAGTTCTACTTCCAGGGCAGAGTAGTACTGTCCAGGCGATCACCACGCATCCCTCTACTACTACAAGAGTTCCATTCCACTCCAAACAAGAGACACTCGGGTTTCTTCGCACCTACAAGCGCACTTCACAAGCCTTGCACTGGGAGGGGATAAAAAGTGATGTCCAGAAGTTTGTAGCAGCATGCGACATATGTCAATAGAATAAATATGCTTCCACTAAGCCGGCGGGTTTGCTTCAGCCTCTTCCAATCCCCTTGTCTTCCTGGGATGATATTACTATGGATTTTCTAGGCGGACTGCCCAAGGCTAGGGGCTATGACATGGTTATGGTAGTAGTGGATCACCTCACCAAATATGTTCATTTTATACCCCTTAGCCACCCTTATACCGCCAAAGACATTGCTCTTCTTTTCGCCAAGAAAGTGGCTTACTACCTGGAGCTTCCTCCCACTGCCAGAATCCATCCAGTATTCCATGTTTCCCAATTGAAACCTGCGGCTTCGCCAGCTCTCATCCCTCAACCTCTGCCGACCAATCTTTAAGAGGATCTGGAATTGCAAGTATATCCCGCAAACATTAAGAATACCCAAGTGCTACCGACCGGACAACTGCAGGTACTGGTACAGTGGCAAGGACTACCAGACCATGACAGTACGTGGGAGTTCTTTGACACCATTCAGTCCCAATTTCCTGACTTCCACCTTAGGGACAAGGTGGTTGACTTAGGTGGGGCAAAGGAAGAAACAGGGATGTGGACGTTTTGGGCTAGCTAATTCGGTTACGGGAAAAAGGAGGAGAGAGGTATGGAGGGAAATTCTGTTAGGAAAGGAGAATAAGAGGAGAGGGAGGGGAAAAGGAAGGAGGGCCCTGGGAGAAGGCAGGCAGTGCCTGGGCATGGGACTTCCCTTGTTGTTATATCCTCTGTAGAACATAGTGTTCCTCCTTGGTTGTAGTCCTCGTCTTCTTTGAATACAATTACTGATTCACTCTTTGTTCTCTACTGTCTGCTGTCTAGCTAGAAGTTTTTTTTGTGCAGACCCATCAAGTATCCATATTATTTTCCGATTTTTCTATATTATTAGAAGCTGTTTTATTTCAATCTGTATGTCTAGTTAACAGACTATTAAAGTTCCTTCTGTTCTGTCTAGTGCTGACTAGTTTACTGAAAGCTAACCTAAATTCTGCCCCAGAATGAGAGAAGAAACAGAAATTGGGTTTTACATACTTGCTGTTAAATGGATTTTGGCTGATCCTACTAAAAGACTACTAAAGGGTCAATTATTTTATGAGGACTACTGGGTTAATGTTTTTCTTTGAGTGTTATGCATTAGTTTGACATTCTTAAGGTTTCAATTAGTGAATAGTATTGTAATCCAAGTCTGTGACACATGATGAATATAGTGGTTGCTGAAAGTAATACCTTATACTCCTTTTGCAGGACGAGGCACACATATTCTGTTTAGAGGATCAAATCAAGGATGTAATCAGAGGTGTCTTGGATCTAACTGAAGAAATATTGTTTCAATTTGGTTTTAGAAAGTATGAACTGAACCTCTCTACAAAGCCAGAGAAGGCTGTTGGTACTGATGATATTTGGAAAAAGCAACCCAGGCCCTTACAGATGCTTTGGATGATAAAGGTTGGGCATACCAAATTGATGAAGGTGGGGGTGCTTTTTATGGTCCAATGATTGATCTCAAGATTGAAGATGCTCTTGGAAGAAAGTGGCAATGCTCAACTGTGCAGGCAAGTTACCATCGCTACAATGGGACTCCAGTAGCTGATTCTGAGTGCTAAGCTTGAGTCATCTTATTAAACAAATTTTCTGTCCCCAGTCATCTTATTCAACATACTCTTAGTTTTCTATGCCTTTGACTTTGATATACATCATAGAAAATGGAAATTTTGATCCTCTGTAGCTGAACTGGGTGTTATTTCTTGGACCAAAGTAGGTTGAATGGTGGTAATTCCTTCACTTGGTTTTCCATGTTTCCAACTTTTTCTTTCTTTCTAGAAGATATACTTTTCACTTCAGCAGGAAATAACTAATCACATGTGCTACCATATAGATGCAATTGTGTACATGTACATCCATGCATGCATTCTCGTGTTTCATACTTTTCAGAATTATTTTTGAATTTTAATTGTGGAGTTTCAGCAAATGTCTTGTGATGAATGCCATGTTTCGTTCTAATGTTAAAGATGCTTCTTGGTAGTGATATCAGGTTGATTTCAATTTACCGCGGCAGTTTGATGTTTTCTATATTGAGTCAAAATCAGAGAAAAAGTGGCCCATTATGATCCATAGGGCAGTTCTCCGTCCTTAGAGCACTTTTTCAGGTTCCTCATAGAGTGATGCAGGTGATTTTCCAATATGGATTTCACCAATCCAAGCTCAGATACTACCTGTCACAGATACTCAGGTCTTAATCTCTCCTCTGTTCTTTGCGTTTAGTTGAATGTGCTCGTAAATGCTATTCTTTTGTTAGTGACAAAAAGAGATCCACATTTGCCTATGTAAGGGTTTTGCTATTTCCATGAATGGGTTTGCTATTGCCAAGAACCCATTCATCCTTAAGCAGTTTTCTTTTTATCTTTTTAACTTCCTATGAGGTCCCTCTAAGAGTACACGCTATAGAAGAGAGGGAGGTGTAAATGTCGCTTTTTTTTTTGTGCATGGAAAAACTCTTTTGTAGATCTAAACCATTCATATTGCTTAGAATACCAAAAATAGATAACCCATGGGAAGTCAATGCATCTGGATGATCTAAACTACATGTTTTAGGTCTTAGCAAAAATTAAAAAAATGGATAGATTTAAATTTTTACCTGAAGAGGTATAGGCTAAAATCATCAAGTTGACATGAAATTGGATACTTACATATCCATGCCATTGTTAACATTATGAATTGCTTAGATCTACAAAAATAGTTTTACCATAATGGAAAAGAGGGCTGTATACCTTTGTCTACTATAGACCATGCACTCTTAGCAGGACTCTATATGGAAAGTTAAACAAAAAATATAGAAAGCTGCTAAATGACGATTAGGTTCTTGGCATTAGCAAATCCACTTGTGGAAATAGCAAAACCCTGAAATAAACAGCAAAATGGAAGACATGGGTTTTTTTGGTTACTCCATGGATATCCCGTATCTTCCTGGTTATATATGAACCATCATCTCCTTAGTTCTTCTGTATAACTTAGTTGATGCTGATTGCTGAGTCTCCAGCATAGAAAGCATCAACCTGCTTTAGTTTCTTCTTAGCTGTTTTTGTTGTCACCAACAGTAGTTGCATTTTATTTGAGTCATCGCACCATGTCATGTTCCTTGTTTTGAGTAACTCTGTAGGATAATTATTAAGCTGTTTTTGGTAACAACCCACTGGATCATGGTACTTAACCTTGTCATTTTGGTCCTTAAAAATATACATTATTCAAATTTGCAGTTAGTTTCATTTTCTATATTTAATCTAGTTAAGTTTCATGGCTATTCAAGCTGACATGATGTATGTTTCCTAGGTGAATTACTGGAAGAAGGTGATGATGAGACTGAAGGCTCATGGAATCCGAGCTGAAGTCTGCCATGGTAAACGTCTAGCTAAGTTCATATGAAACGCAAAGAATCAGAAAGTGCCATTAATGGAAGTCGTTGGGCCAAAAGAAGTTGAGAGCCAAACCTTGTCCAGCTAGATCTAGGTTTGGTGGGAAGCTGCGATCTATGAGTATTGATGATTTTATTAGCAGAATTCAGCTTGCTATTGAGAATAGGACACAAATGTAGAAGTTGTCTACTTTGGAAGGTGATAGCAAGTATCAGAGAAGTCCTATTAAAATTTTCGGAGACTGATTAATCAAATATTTGTTTTGTCATGTTCAATTTAAAGGTGATGATTATTCATAAAGTACAATTTAATAACAAAATAATTAAAGATTTTTTCTGAACTTGTCTTTAGTTTAAAATCTAACCTGTTCCGCAACCGTTACTTTGTGTTTGTTCTTCTCCAGCTGCATCTGTGTTTTTTATCTGGGTTAGTAGATACATATTCTATTGGTTATATGTTTCGGAAACAAGAAATTCGATTTTCTGTGTTCAGAGCAAAGAAGGGGTGCAATATGAACGCTTGTCAATCTATTTAGGGGAAAGAGAGAGAGAGAGAGAGAGAGTCTCCAAGGTAGTAGTCATCGATGCATTGCACAAGATAACCAAGCCTATGTGGACTAAAAACCGATGGAAGAGAAGTACAAGCATTGATTAAAGGGAGTTAAGAAGAAGACATTCAATCATGACGTGACGAATTTATCTTGCCACAAGAACTGCTGCTTTATGCAGATTTGAAGAATGGAGATGAGATCATCTTACATGTTTAGTACACTTCTCCTTGATGCATACGGCGTATTTAAGACAAAGAAGCAGATCTAAACAGTGCTTTGACTTTTCTACCTTTTCTCTAATTGAATGAATCCTTGCATTATCTCATGAGAGAGAGAGAGAGAGAGAGAGAGAGAGAGAGAGAGAGATATAGTTGTTCCGAAAGTAACTCTGTCTATGCTATATACTAAATGCCCTACTACTTCTGAGGGTGATTAAAAAGCTGAATTTGATTTAGCTTTGCTCTAAATTTTTGTGCAGAGATTTACGTAAAGTATATATTTTCATTGACATTATTTATATGTTCAAAATTTAATCTTTTTAAAGTTTTTGTTTCCCAAATATCAGTTATTCTAACTTCTTGAATATTCACTAATTTTGCTTTATCTATTAATTTTTTCAAACTTTTACTTTTATCTTTAAAGCTAGGAAATATATATACGAGCAGCAATAATTTTTTAATTGTTTATTGTAGGTGCAAGGAGCAAGTGACATTTCATTAGCTGAAAAAAAGCATAAAACAAAAAAAAGTTAGAAAAAATGATAGTTAAAATTTTTTCTCTTGCCAATCAGATGTTATCTATTTTTTATACCAGAAGTTCATTATGAAATTACAGCAGTTGTAAAGAACAGGTGATATCTAATTGACTGAAAAAAGTTTCTAACTTTCCTTTCATTTAACTTTATATATTTTTTACTTTTCTTTGACCAATCAAATGTTACCTGCTCCTTACTATGAAACAGCTGCATTTATTGTTACTATTGTCTCTTGAAAATCAGTCATTGTAATTTTACTTTTACTAATTTTAGCTCTGACTGCCTAGCTGAATCACATCATGAGAGTAAATAATAGCAATAAGAGTTGAATATGCAATACACCTAGCAAGACTTTCACTCAGGCTAAATTCTCCGTAAGAAAAGGAATAGATCGGTGGATTCCACTGTTTGGCTTCTTCAGTTTCCCTTGGAGACAGAGAACTGAAGTCGACCTAGTAGGCCCTTGGCATTTTTTTGAAGGGTGAATTATATACTTAAACATTGACATCTAAACACACAACGTTGCTTAAAAATTAATCTATTACTTTTCCTTCTATGTTTTCTCCTTTCTTTACCGCTTCCAAGAAGGTCAATGAGATCGCGGTAGAGATCATGGTAGCACTTGAATGAACTTAATCTTCTCCAAGTAACAAATGCTACCCTGTTCAGCCACTTGTCAATTTCCATTTGAGTAGATAGCTGGACAATTTTAATGATAACATGTATCATATTTGCCGTTGTGTCCCAAAAGCAGCAGGTCCTGCAGAAGTTTAATCAAGCAGGTAATGAGTGAAACATAAGTGCGTGATTCGTGGGAATAACATGCAGGACTAAGTTGTAAGATGCTAGGGAAAGGGAGATGAGCCTTCACCTAGTGTAGGCATGAGCAACGAGAGTGCTGCAATTCCGGCGATCTTAAGTGGCAATCCTATCTTGATCATATCTTTGATCTCAATATGTCCAGTTGTGAATCCAACGATGTTCGAAGGCGTACCAGTAGGAAGCAAGAATGCGAACTGTGCACCGATAGCCCCCGGAACCATTAGAAGGAGAGGGTGCAAGTTCATGGTTTTTGCTAACTGGATTAGTAGGGGGACCAGAAGAGTTGTGGTAGCATTATTCGACGTAAACTCGGTGATGGTGCTGCTGATGAGACAAACTGCCGGTGCAATGGCAAGGTAAGGAGCCGTCTCTAAGAAATTGAGGCTCGCCGATAGTACATCTGCAAGGCCACTGGATCGAACACCGTCAGCTATGGCGAAACCAGCCCCTAGCAACAGTACAATGTTCCATGGAAGCCTCTTGCATTTGTTCCAGTCCATCAATTTCTCTCCTTCTTGCTTCTTGTTAGGGATTATGAATAACAAGGTTGCCATCATCACCTACACGAAACAGAGCCGATCAATTACACTAAGAATGAGGCAGGGCTAATGTGAGTGAGTCAAGAAACCATGTCCTATCTTTTGATCAGATTGCTTAAAATTGGTATGAAGTAATTAATGGACCTTTTCCATAATCTAAAAACTTGCAATTCCACCATCTTACTTATTAGCACTTACACTAACAGTTCCATCGCCCGCACGGTTATGAAAGAGAGCTCCCCATCCAGGAACTTCATTTGTGAGGTTCCTCGTCATCCATAGAACCACAAGCATCTACAGAGGCAACCAAGTTAGCAAAAGGTCCATTGATACTAGCTTTACAGCAAAATTCATTGGCTTTGAAACACACCGAGAACACAGCCAGCACCATCTTTTCAGCAAAAGCCATTGGCCCTGTAAAGCATAAATCCCATATTGCAAATCAAATTCAAGAATGAATCTGAGATTTTCATGTTCTAGAATATTAGGTCATCCAGAAACTAAGCCACAAGCCTCTAATTTTCAACTTTTATGTCACTTAGCAAAAAACAGAAGAATCTAGGACTTGCTCAAGTGTTTTTAATCCAATATCAAACATCAACATCAAAATGAAGCTGGATATAGGATGCGAACTCAGTCATGATCATATGACCGCAGATTATCTCAAGATCATTCTGGATTTGGCATAGAAGATCAAGCACACCAAGTAATGGCGCATAGAATCAGGGATCTGTACTGATAAAATTGTACCTAACAATTCAAGTTCCCTCTTCAAATGGGCTCTGTCCAAGTAAGCTGAAAGTGCATTTCCTGAACTCTTGGAGCAGTAACAGAAGCAGAGTATCCCCCACAAAGCAAAGAAAATCAACAAAGCCAAAGGAAAGCCGAAGACGAACCACGTGCTGAAACTAAGAGGCTTCTCTTGTGGGAAATAGCTCTGCCACATCCCTACCAGTATAAGATTAACACCAGTTCCAGTCAGCGTGCTCATTCCGCCGATTGCTGCCGAGTAGATCACCCCAAGGACTATCGCTTTGCTGAACCGGCTGAGGTCCAAGTTCTCGACGGACAACGGAAACCTTTGTATAATTCCGGTGGCTACTGGCATCATCATCACCGCTGCGGCTACGTTGTGCATCCACATGCTGACAAAAGCAGTCGTGGCACATATGCCGAGGAGCAGAAGCCGCGGACTCAATGGTTCTCCACAGAAGACATATGTTATCTGCTCCAGCGATGAAAATTTCAGAGAATTAACAGATCATCTGTGACTGTTATCAACCTGGCCATACTCCTTAGTGTCTTAAGGTAATAATTAAGCAGCGGTAAACTAGATTCTTAAAGTAATTGATTAAGACTGACAAGCATATATCGACCTATACTCTGGTATTGGGTTTATTATTCCATTAAACATCATCCTGAATGGAGGTAGGGATGCCATGACACGCCCAACTTGGCGAATCAGAGCTCTATGATTGACTATACATTGAAGATTTGTCTATTTTATACCCCCTGAATTACTTTTGACCATTTTTTTTTTTCTTCTCTGGATGGTCGCTTCTTTTGAATAATTCACAATTCGATTTGCTCAAAAAACAGAATCTGATTATTCAATTTCATGATTCTTTTGGTAAAACTTGTGTTTGGTCGATTATACTCCAATAAATGTGCATAATCTATGAGCTTGATCATTCGAATTCAATCTTATTTGTGGAGGTAAAGGCACGTCTTTAAGAATTGAAACTCACATTCAAGGCCAGTCTCTTGTGAATGTTGTAGTGTTCAACAGCAAGAGCAAGAGTGAAGCTTCCAAGCACGAGAGCGATAACATCATTCATGTACGATTGTGCAACGACGTCAGACGAAGCTATGCCGAAGATCGGAAAGAGAAACAGAGGGGACATTGAGGTGATGGGCACCGGAACAGCTTCAGTGAGCCACCATATGAACACCCATGAGAGAACCGCGAGCATATTCCGACTAGTCTTCGATTGGCCGAAGTCGACGAAGAGGCAGATAAGTGTCGATGCCAGAGGGCCTAATGCAATTGAGAAGTTCTTGGCAGTGAGAACTGATATAAGAAAGGAATTAAAGCTCTGTGGCCTTGGACAAGGGTCCTGGATTGGCAGAAGTGGGCTTTTTGGGTCATCTGAACACGAACTGGTGGTTTTGTCATGGTCATCCATTTTGGAATGAGAAGCTTTCGGTGCTTGAAGGAGAAAAAAATGGGAGATGGATCTCTCCGCTCAGTAGTTGCAGATTGATTTCGTTGTGCTATGTAGATGGAATGGATGACTAGTTGAATAATGTGAAGTGCTAGCCAGAGTAGCAGTTTGGAAACATCTTTTGTTTTTATAGGCCCTTGACAGACCTGAATTTCGTCAAGAATTTGGAATTTGAAGAAAGAAGCACGTAATGGGAAGAGAAGTTGGAGAGTATTTTTTGTGTGTTTGGTTGCAAGGTTGTGGCAGGTCTCACCATTTTATGTATAGGTTGGTTAGTTTGAACTGCATCCTGGGATCCAAAGTTCTGGTTAGACTTGTGAAGGAAATGATTTCACAAGTCCCTGGTTTTAATAATGACGGGGTCTCTTCCTATTTTCTTATAATAATATATTATATTATATTTTTGAGACAAACGAGGGCAATTTGGAGTGTATCAGCCAAAACATAGAAATTACATTGAGCTCATTGCCATGCACTGATGAATTCCTAGATGAAGCTGCTTCCTTAACTAAAGCACCCGCATCTCTGTTCCCTTCTCCATAAGTGAAAAATGACAGTATAAAGTGCGTGCTGATATAAACTTTCAGCACTCTTTCTGATTCCGAAAGAAGACTAACTGAGCAATGTTCAGAACTTGGGGTGTTGATTATCCATAAAATGAGAGAGATGCTGAGTCAATGTTGATAGGCTTTACACTTGATTTTTTTTTCTATTCCTCCCTAAGTTGGTTAAGAGTATACAAATTTGATTTGTATAATGACCCACTATATCAATTTCTTAAGTGTCAAAATGATATCCTATGGGTAGCATGTCATCACCCATTTGATAATAGTTATATAATTTGGATCAAATGATGTCAAAGTTGCGGGCCACATAAACAGGCTTGTAGCTGTACATGTGGTGGGCCCATGCTCCACCACTATGGTGATATGTAGATACACCATTTTCATGTGCTATGCGCCAAATCCATTTCACATAATTAACACAAAAGAAGCCACACATACACCTTTCCAGTGGGATCATAATGTGGATAAGGTTAAGCCACGTGGAGTCTCCGGATAGACATTAATTAGTACCTAGGTTGATGCATTCCACAAAATTCAAGAATAATATTACATGGAAATATAATATCAGCACCCCTTTTCCCGGGTAGAATGTTTCTTCAATAATGGTCTCAAAATGGGCCTCCCATAAGGATCTGGGGTTGTCATTTGATAGCAAGTTGGCAACAAAAGTAATTTAGTAAAGACGTAAAATCATTATCAAAAGCCAATAGGAAAGTGCCGAATCCGATATCCTTTCCAACTTATTTTCAATTAAACAACTAAACATAATTGACCAAACACGATGACAAGGTTGAAACGTCTAAAGGCTTCCCATTATTCTTTCAATTATTGTGTTGTTGGACTCAGTAATAGAAGGACAAGTGTGAGGCAGAGAGGGTGAGAGACGCCAGACTCAGTTCGGAAAGGACACGTTTAAGGCAGAGACGGTGAGAGACGCCAATCGTAAGACCCAGTCTGCCTCCATTCAGTGCATCGTTTGTACTTCTCTCCCAGTCTTAAAGAGAGAAGTCTTTTTCATTGGAATCGGGGATTTACACTTCTATTGGGGTGCATATTGTAGTCTCAATCAAGTTGATCAACTGACTGATTATTTCTTATTAAATGGCAAATCAAAGCTGTCACCTGTAAGTGCTAAAACATTCTGTGATGGGAAAAATACAAAATAATATACCCATAATTCTCTCGCTTTCTCCCATGTCCACTGATCGAGGCTAGTATGGTAATGTCTCCCTCCTTGCTCCACATATAAGTGGCACGTTCGATCGTATCATGAAAGATTGGTTTATCCTACTCGAATGGCTAGGATCGTTTGGAAAGCGTAGAAACAGAGTAACAATGAACTGGTATGTTTATGGCCAGTGTTCATTGTGAATGAGACTCGTGCATTTGCGAAGTCTGCACCACAAGGAATGGACAGTACATGCTAAACCCCATCTTCCGATGATCCCAACCCTTTTTCCCTCTGTTCATCATGCCTTGGATGTCCAGTGGTTCAAAAAGCATGCAAGAGTTATGCAAATTGACAGGAGGAATTTTTCTTTCCTATTTTGAAAGAAAAAAATAAAGCAAAAGTTTATTAAGTGGAGGGAGAATAGTGTAAAAAACTTAACCAATGCCCAAAAGCCTCGAGGCTGAAGAAACACATCGAGCTAATTTCTTAAATCAATGTCTCATACATTTAAGCCCTCTTATTTCCCATAGCGCAAGATGGCCCTGGGCATAATCATAGCATATCATCACGCTTCCATAGCCAATGTCCATGCAACCCACTATGGGCAATTCACAATCTAGACGAGGTAGCCTTTTCCACCTTCTGTGGTAGCTTTCACTTTGCTATCTTCACATATCACCTCTTTTACAATTCAAACACCTAACTTGATAATGATACGGTCCATCCCCATGTTAAGAAACCTGCTACAGATAAGAATCAATCAGATAAGAATCAATTAAAATAAAAGTATTATCATATAAGAATTATCAAACTTATCAAATAAGGATTACCAAATAAGGGTTATTAAACTTATCAAATAAGGATCATTAGATAAAGATCAAATTAATGTAGCAAAGATCAAGTTTTTCTTTGCCTCACACTTGTAATTTCCTCCTCATAGGGAAAATCATATTCCCCCTCTTCCTGTGGATGTAGACCAAATTGGCTGAACAACATAAATCTATTGTGTTGTGTGTGTTTGTGATGATGTTTTAATTTTAGTTTCTACGTAACAAATGGTATCAGAGTTGAAGAAGTACCAAAAGAGAGCCTGTGGTATGTCGGAGTAAGAAAGCAAAAGACCATAATCCAAATCTAGGCTTCCCCCTTTCCTTGAGTGCAGACTAAGACGTAGGGTTAGTTATGGGTCCGCCTAGTAAAGGAAGAGGCCCAGATCTAGATCTAGTCTAGGCCAAGGAAGAGGCCCAAATCTAGTTTAGATCCAGGCCAAGGAAGCGGCCTAGATCGAGATTTAGACCCAAGCCAGGACCAGCCTAATCCAATTCAGAACCAAGCCAAAGAGGGGCCTAGATCTAGTCTAGGCTAGGAGAGGCTCAAGTCTACATCTTGCCCAGGCCGACTAGCTCGGATCAAAGAAACTTTTCCTAATGGTAACTGGACGAGCAACACGTACAATCTTAGAAGGCAGATTAGCCATAAAAAATAAACATTCTCAACAGTCAAGAGGGTCATTTGAAGGGCTGTTGCATGGAGGAGAAAAGAGAAACCAACAAGTTAGGGTTTCATCCTTATACTTTTATACTAAGTATTCAAAAACACTGGTCTCAATTTGATATGGTCACTCCCAAGGCCAAAAATAAACTAGACCACCATTGATACAGACACCACTTGTATAAGAAAATTCAGGTTACCCCTCAAATTTGTTAAGAAATCCTTCCTAAAGTTTTTGACAGTTCTGGACCTTGTATAGTCCATTTTTCACAATTTGACTCAGAAAAGGCAGAAACAAAGTTTAGGAACCCATGGAGGAGTTCGAATCATGAAATATTGTGGCTGGAGATATGATAAAACTCAATGCCACTAATTATACCCTGTGGAGATCTAGATGGAGGATCTTTTATACTGTAAAGATCTCCACGGCCTGTTAGATGATTAGGGAAGAAGAACTAAGGGAGTCTTAGAAAAAGACTGGACAAAATGAATAAGAAAATTGTAGGTCAGATTAAGTAGTGGATCGACCATAGCAATTTTACCATGTTGCCCAAGAAGAAAACACCTACATTCTTTGAAAAAAGTTATAGAATATGTATCACGCCAAGACCGCTCGAAAAAAGGACTTATTAATAAAAAGGCTTGTAAATCTCAAATTAAGGAGTGGAATGACTATAGCTAAACATGCTAGTGAATTTTAGAATCTAATAAATCAGCTAGGATCAATAGCGCTACAACTAGGAGATGAATGACTGGCCCTACTATTGCTAAGTTCACTATTTGAAAGTTAGTAGACTTTGGTAATCTCTCTCAGTAACTCAGCTCTAGAAAGAAAACTGACCATGGCCATAGTTAAGGATGCCCTATTCATCATGGAAGCTAGAAGAAAAGAAGCTGGCATAGATTCATCACATGCCTTAGTAATAGAAAATAAGCATAGCAAGAGAGACAAGCACAAGGGTAGGAGTAGGAGTAGACACAGGGGGACATCCTAGACTCATGATAGATCGAAGAGCCAACATAGAGGGCAATTCAAGTGCTTCCACTATGGCATTCTAGGCCATATGAAGAAGGATTGTCAAAAACTCAGGAGGGAGATGGGAAAGGGCAAACTAAAGGAGGACAATGGTGAAACCCTAGTCACTATCACTCATGACATAGTAGTGCTTTTTATTGAGGAGGAATCATGTTTGCACATGGCAAGCAGAGTGGGTGATAGATACAGTAGCTTCCTATCATGCCACTCCACACAAGCACTTCTTCACCACCTACAAAAAAGGGACTTTGGCACTGTAAAGATAGGTAATGAAAGTTTCTCAAGAATAATTGTGATCGATGATGTGCAGTTAATGACAAACATTGGCTGCACAGTAGTGCTAAAGGAGGTGTAGCATATATAGGAACTCAGGCTGAACCTGATCTCAGTCCCATCTCTTGACAGACATGGCTACTCTAACTGCTTCAGTAATAACACTTGGAAATTGATGAAAGGCATGATATTAGTAGCAAAAGGGTATATCTGCAGCATACTATACAAGACCCACACAAGAATATCCAAAGACAGCTTTAACGCAGTAAAGGATGAAGCATCACCAAACCTTTGACAAAAAAGAAGATCACATGGGAGAGAAATGATTGTTCGCACTTGCTAAGAAGTGGCTTATCAAAATAGCAAAAGGTATAACTCTTAATCTATGTAATTACTATTTGTTTGGCAAGCAACACAGAATTACTTTCTCTTCTTCTAGTAATAAAAGAAAAGAACTTTTGAGTTTGATGCACTCAGATGTATGTGTCCCATGGAAGTAGAGTCACTAGGATGGAACAAATATTTTATAACATTTACAGATGATGCATCTAGGAGGGTATGGGTATATTTTGTAAAGAATAAAGACCAAATATTCAAACACTTTAAAAGATTCCATGCGATAGTGGAACATCAAACAAGAAAGAAGTTGAAGTGTCTCCGAATAGACAATGGAGGAGAATATATCTCAAAGGAGTTCAGGGCATACCATGTAGTGGGCGATATTTGACATGAGAAAACGGTCCCACATATCCCACAACATAATGAAGTAAAAGAAAGAATGAACCAGACCATTGTGGAGAGAGTAAGATGCATGCTTAGTATGACTAAACTACCTAAGTCATTCTGGGGTGAAGCTATGAGAACTGCCTATTACTTGATTAATAGATTACTGTCAGCACCGTTAGACTTCAAAGTCCCATAATAGAAGTGGATGGGTAAGAAGGTGACCTATGTGCACCTAAGGATATTTGGGTGTAAAGCTTTTACACTTGTATCCATGGAGATGAGACAAAAATTATAATTGAAGTCTACTCCTTATATCTTCATCAGATACAGAGAGGAAGAACTCGAACACAAATTGTGGAACCTTGAAGCGAGAAGGATCATTTGAAGTAAAGATGTAGTTTTTCAAGAGAATCAATTCCATGAAGAATTAAGAAAGACTAATAAAGATGTTACTGCTTTAGATCTACTACTTAATTATGCTCCCATATAGGTTGACTTAGAAGCTATGCTAGACACTAAAGAAGAGACAGATGAACTTGAGCAGGGAAGCATCAGCCCTCTATATTAGATGATGTAGAACATCAGATGTTGGATCAAATTCTCAACTAGAAGCAAAATTTTAGCCAAAGATGTCAATAAGAGGATGTATTTTGATTCCATCACAAATATATCCGTAATCAGAATATATTATGGTCATTAATGAGGGGGAGCCAGAAAGGTTTCAGCAAGTCCTAGCACATGTAGACAATGGCAAATAGGTGCAAGCAATGTAAGAGAAAATTTGCTCACTAAAGAAAAATCAGACATATGAGCTAGTGCAACTTCCTAATGGAAAAAGAGCACTGAAGAACAAGTGGATCTTCAAGCTGAAAAGAAGCAGGGACAGAGAACCAATCAAATACAAAGCACGATTGTCGTCAAAGTCTTTACGAAAATGAAAGGAATTGACTTTAACAACATCTTCTCACTGGTAGTGAAGATGACATCAATCTGGATCATACTTGGACTCGTGGTGAGACAAAACTTAGAGCTTGAGCAGATGGATGTAGAAACAGCTTTTCTACATGAAGATTCAAAAGAAAAGATATACATCGAACAACTAGAGGGTTTCAAAGTTTGAAGGGAAGAAGCAGTTGGTGTACAAGTTGAAGAAAAGTCTCTATGGTCTTAAGTACTAAGACAGTGGTACAAGAACTTTGACTCATTCATGTCGAGTCAAGGTTTCAAAAGGACAGCTACAGATTAGTGTGTGTACGTGCAAAGACAATCTGAAGGTAAATTCATCATTCTCCTACTTTTATATAGATGATATGCTAATAGTTAGTATGATTAGTAGATTAAAGAGGGAGTTATCTAAGTCTTTTGACATGAAGGACTTAAGAGTAACTCAGTAGATCTTAGGAATGAAGATCACATGTGATAGAAAGCAAGAAAGTTGTGGCTGTCACAGGAAAAGTACATTGAATGAGTAATTAAGTAGTTCAATATAGAGAGTGCCAAGCTAGTCAACACTCGTGGCAATCATTTCAAATTGAGCAAACAAACGTGTCCCTTAACAACATAGGAGATAGACAAAATGGCCATGATTCCTTACTCATCAACAGTTGGGAGTCTACATATGCGATGGTGTACATAAGGTCAGATATCTCTCATGCAGTAGGTATCGTGAGTAGGTTTTTGTCTAACCCAGGCAAAGATCATTAGGAAGCCATGAAGTGGATACTAAGGTACATGAAAGGTACATCTAAGTTATGCTTGTGTTTTAGAAGTATAGAGACAATCCTAGAAGCATTCACAGATGACAATATGGTAGGAGATCTTGATGGAAGAAAGTCAACATCAAGGCTTCTTTTCACTTTTACAAGGGGAGTTGTATCTTGGCAATCCAAGTTGTAGAAGTGTGTGCCTCTATTAATAACAAAAGTTGAGTATATTATCGTAGCTGAAGCAAGCAAGGAAATGTTGTAGATAAAGCATTTTCTCTAGGACCTCAGTTTCATGCAAGAAGAATATAAGATATATTGTGACAATCAGAGTGCTCTAGACTTGAGCAAAAGCTCAATGTATTATACACGCACAAAGCACATTGACATACGATATTATTGGATACAAGAGGCGGCAGAAGAACAAACGTTAAAAGTAGAAAAGATTCACACTGATGAGAATCCTGCAAACATATTAACAAAGGTGGTAACATATGAGAAATTGGTGCTATTTAGAATCACAGACAAGGATCAATCAGATTAGGGTCAATAAAGATAAGGATTACCATATAAGGATTATCAAACTTATCAAATAAGGATCAAATTAACGTAGAAAAGATCAAGTTTTTTTTTGAACTCCTATAAATTGGAGCCAAAGACAATGTTGAGAGCATCCCTTGTAATTGCCTCCTCATAGTGAAAATCATATTCCCCCTCTTCTCATAGATGTAGGCCAAATTGGCTAAACCACATAAATCTATAGTGTTGTGTGTGTTTGAGATGATGTTTTAATTTTAGTTTATGCATGACAGATAGTTGCTTTAATAGTAAAAGTTAAGAAATTAACATATACACCAAAAGTGCCAATAAAAATGAACTGTGTGAACCAAATTTTTTAAACCAATGTTTCATACTACTGGTGGTATGGTAGGCTCCCTTGTCCTATACCACAAGTTAGCCCCACTTAGGATCAAAACAAAAGCCCTTTTCATGATAGTTGTTGATTGTTTTACCGCAAGTGCACGGGCTATTGTAGTGTAGCTTATGCAAGTACGGGTTGATCCCACGAGGACTTGATTTAAAATGATGGAGTTTCAATAAAATTTAATTATGTAAAATTAAAAAGAAATCACTCAAAATTACTGGAATTATTAAAATGAGAATCAATGTTCAGATCTAATAAATTTCTCAAAAATACAAAATTTCCAGTTCTGAAATAAAACAAATAAAATCAAATAATGAAAAAAAACTACTTCCCTAGATCAATCTTTATCAAAATCTTCACTTCTGGTCTTCTAAAAGCTGATCCGCCTTTATAGATATCTTCAACCTGTTCTTGATTAGTGATCCACTGGTCGGATTTGACAGATTCTTCAAAATGGTCAAGATCTGGGTTAAATTGTGATTTCAAGATTTGGACAGCTCAGATTGATTTCTGAATTTCAGATCTAAGATCAGAAGCGTTGGTTATGTCTAGAGATGTCCTAAGAATGAACTTATAAAATTAATTTGAATTCCGTTAACAAACGAAGGAGAAATCAAGGATTTGGTTTTGATTAAGGCTAAACCGTTGATGAGTTATGCCTTAATTGATCTGTCTGGAATTAGTCTGTTCCTGGATAGTCAAAAGATGGATAAAACAGAACTGGAATAAAGCAAGACACATATGTAATTTCTGAAAAAGGACAGAAATGGAATTGAATTTTAAGAGAGGGGCAAAACCAGAATTAATCTAAAAATTTGGTTTTTTAAGAAAAACTAGGAAAAACCCGATGAAGAACGACCGGAGGAGGAGAAGAGAGAAAGGAGAAAAGAGAAGAGGAGGAGGGAAAGAGGAAAAAGGAGAGGGGAAGTGAAACCCAGATCTGGGTTTTCACCTCTGGAAGAGGAAATGAGTAAAAGGTGAAGGAGACGGCCAAGAGATGAAGAAGAAGAAAAAGAGGAGATCCGGCTGGTGGTTGTGATAGAGAAGAGAGACCAAGGGAGAAGGGAGAATAGAGGAGAAGAGAGAAGTGGGAGAATGGGAAGTGGGGGAGAGTTGGGTATGGTTGGGAAAGAGAGGAAGATGGGAAGAGAGGAGAAGAATTGGATGGTGTGGAAAGGAGAAGGAGAGGTGGGTTTTGTGCGTGAAGATGGGCAGAAGAGAATAGAGGAGAAGAAGAAAAAAATATAAGAAGAGAGAGTTGGGTACGGTTGGGAAAGAAGGCAAAAAGAAAATAAGGAAAGTGGGTATGTGAGAATGAGGAAGGGAAAAAGAAAAAGAAAGAAAGAAGGAAAAGGAAGAAAAAGAAAGAAAGAAAAGAGAAAAGGAAGGAAAGAAGGAAAGAAGGAAAAAGGAAAAAGAAAAGAAAGGAAAGAAGAAAAAGAAAGAAAAGAGAAAAGGAAGGAAAAGAGAAAAGGAAGGAAAAAGGAAAAGAAAGAAAAAAGAAAAGGAAAGAAATAAGTGGGGGAAAGGGTTGCCTTTTTCTTCATGATTCCAAATTTAGCTCCATTGTCTTCTAGGAAACTATCACATCCATTTTCATGGGTGATCTAGTCCATCTATTGCCCTTTAAGATGATCTTTACTGTTAACTTTTGATCTTAGTCATCCGTGCATCCTTTGGTTGATCTGCAAAAGAAAAGACTAAATTAGAATCATCTAAACCATACATTAGTCATCTAATGAGCTCTAATGATCATCTGACCGTTGATTTTGACAAATTAAGATTTGGATGGTCAATTAGATTTAAATTCAAAATCAAGCTAAGTTTTGTAAAATTGAACGGTTAGATGATCTAATTGAATGCTAAATTAAGGGTATTTTAACCAAAATTGAACACTTAACAATAGTACAAGAGTACAAGCACAGAATGAGTTAATCTATAACTTCAACTTCCTATTGGACTCAAAGTACATGCTCACCCAACTCACCAAACCTCAGAACTTGACACATTTTGATATCACAATATACTAGAACATAAGTACATAAGCACAAACTACTCCATTGCATAACAAAGATTACTTTGAAACAAAGATCGCTTTCTATATATATTAGCAACAAAAATACAGATAAATCTAAACAAAGATAAAAATAGGGCTAAAACCACTAGTTGTTTGTTCTTAAATGACCATTTTATAGGGCTATACATATGAGAGAGAAAATAAATAGTCATAAATAACTTAAATAGTTATTGTTTATAGTTTACGACCAAGATTTAAGATGTTACTTGCATATTAACACTTTGAAAATATGAAACTTGCATGGGTATTAGTGAGGCTTAGTTTTTTCAACAATCCATATCATGTAACTAGTAACCTAAGTTGTGGATGAGTCATGCACCAAAAATTTGAAGCCATTAGATAATTCTAAGCCTTTTACAAAAGGGTTTTTTTGTAAAAATGCCATTACATTTTGGCATTTTTGCAAAAAAGGTCCAATATTTTTTAGTTTTCAAAATTTCCATTAAGTTTTCATGAGCTTTGTAAAATTGTCATTTTGTTAGTTTTCCATCCTCTTTCCCTTTTTTATTTTTGAAATTCCAATATTACCCTTCTCTTGACTGGCGATGGTGAACAAGAGGACTTTGTGCATGATTTTCTTCTTTGTTAATCAATAGAAATACCTGAAATTGATCATGGTAGATAGAAGACATTGAGAAGAAGAAGGTCCAAGACTTAGATTCCCAAAACTCAAAAACATTGGACTTTTTTTTTGTAAAAATGCCAAAATGTAATGTCATTTTTGCAAAAAATCCTTTACAAATATATGAACAAATCTTTTAGGAATTAAATGCATACTTTGCTTGTTATTTTCTATAACTCAAAACATCGGATGGAAAAGAATTTTTATAAATCAATTGTAGAAAATAAGCTCCTTCTATTGAGTGGTTTGGATGACTGAAACATATAACCTACGCTACTTGCTTTCAATTTTCAATGAGGAATTATAAATGGATGCTCCAATTGGGAGTGTCCAAATTTGACACTTTTGCTAAAGCCCACAATAACATGATCTAGCTTGCTCATTTGATTGCTCATAAAACATCATGAGATTGAAATCTAATTGGGGACTAGATGTAGATTGTTGTTTCTTCAAAGTTGATCAACTGTAATGCCTAAGTACAAATTCTTTAGATGGTAGAATCATCCAATCCACAAGTTGTCCTATTCAACATCCAAATATGGGGCAATTAGATGAAAGAGTTGGATCATGCAAAATTGGACTGTAGCAAAACTGATCTCATATTGTTTTGATAGTGATACTTCTTCTTGTTTTGTCAAAAAATAAAATTTGGAGGGTATTTTAATCATTTTAAAAAAGACAAATTTATAGAAGAAAAATAAATGGTGAACTATGCTAAGCAAGAGAAAGAGGATAAGTGAGAAGAGAAAAATGAGTAGTTAGAAACTTGGAGTTAATGGAAATGAAATGATCATAGTTGATTTATAGGAGTCAAAATGGGCAATACCATCACACCGAAAATTTAGACCAAAACTATACCAAATTTAGTTTTTAAATAACCCTTAAAAGTAGGAGGAATTTGTTTAATGTATAGTACTAGTAAGATGGCACAAGATGTTGTGCATTTGCAAAAATGGGAGAGAGAGAGAGAGAGAGAGAGAGAGAGAGAGAGAGAGAGAGAGAGAGAGAGAGAGAGAGAGAGAGAGAGAGAGAGAGAGAGAGAGAGAGAGAGAGAGAGAGAGAGAGAGAGTAGAATTCTACTCTATGTAGGAGTCTCAAAATCAAATAATGTTATGTAACTCTCCCTTAAAAGTAAGTGAGGAGTTTTCTTAGGCATTTAATAATGATATATGATAGGAAATGAGACATTTATAGTATCTTTTATTGTGAAAAGCAACATAGGATAATCCCAATTTATACCAAATACTTTTAAAGAAATTTATTATTTAACTCCCCTTAAAAGGAGGGAAATTTTCTTAATAAATGGCCTAGATAAATAACCAGGTAAAAAGAAATATACCTCTATTTTTTTATATCATTTTTTAGTCATCAAGTCGGTTGAAGGGAAGCAAGTTGAAATCTAAAAATATTACGTCCTTTTATACGATAGCAAAACTTATGATAAAAACCTTAATAAAATATTCACAATTTCGCAATCTAATCTCCGAGAAGAATTGTTTCTTAGAAAAATATTCAATAATACCTTGCATTGACTAGCTTGTTCAATGACACTAAAATCCATTAGTTTAGCTAACTCAATTAACCTGTTCCAACATGGCTATTTTGCATAGGCCTTGACTTGTTGACTTTTCATTTGACCTACTAGTGCATCGTTGACCTATCATTAACATACTTAAAGCATTTTTTTGGATTAAAATTCAGTAGAAACCCTTTATCTTGTTGGAAATGAGCTCCAAAACTCTAAACTCCAATTTTTCCACTTACTCGTAAAGCACTGCAAGCTTGGCTTGTATGCCGACACATTAGAAGGCATTGGTTCACAACACCAAACGTTTAGATCCAATAATTTTTTAAATCCTTTAGATGGAGTTACCAAACTAATGTCTTCTAATGTTATTGAGTGACTCATTGGCTGTAAGGTATATTACTAAATAATATTTTGAGGAATGCTAAACTAATTGAAAGTCTAGTGACCACATTTGTGGAGCCCACCTTTGCATGATCAAAACTGTTCATCTCTTTGCTCCATGTTCAATTTTCTTATAGATAAAAGATCATATGGCATTGATGATTCTAGCTTCTAAGAAATTGTATGCTATTTATGAAGTTCCATTCGTTTCTAAGCAGACTTTATTAGATGTTTTTATTTTTTATGCTAGAATATGCAAAACACGTGCTTTATAATCTATAAGACATAAATATGGGGTAGTGAGATGAATGGGTCCAATGAATCAAAGATGGGGTGGGCTCCAAAAAATGTGGTTGTTAGACTACACTTAGCATTCCTCTAAAAAAATTTCTCGGAGATTAGATGAAACATTTTTAACATAATTTTTCCTATAATATATTATTACCAATATGTGTAGATGCTCACAAGCATCTCAAGATGTAGATGCCATCTTTTATCATCCATGTGAGCATGTTTTGTAGATCTAAGCTATTCATCATTTTCAAAATGGCTAAGATGTGTTGCACAACAAATTTTATTCCTATAGAGTTCTTTTATCTTATAAATTTTTGGTAAAAAAACATGACCATCCATTTTCATTTCATTTTTTAGAGACCCCAAGGTAGTAATTAGGATCATCCAGATGCATTGATTTCTCCTCAGTTATCTAATTTTTGTGCATTGAACATTTGAACAACTTAGATCTTCTAAAACAATCCTTTAAAGGTAGCATCTACTACTTAAAGTGCATGTGAGTGTTAACATCTATGGATCATCCTAGGTATAACACTTTTCGTAGACCCACCTTTGTATGATCTAACTTGTATAAGATTGCTCCAGCCATGGATGTATCATAGATAAAAAGTCACTTAAATTGGTTCAGATTGGGTCATGAAATTTAGAGTGTTGTTTTGTTGAAGTTTTTAAGCTTTTGGTTTATGAGTACAACTTTTGCGATGTTAAAATGATGAAAGAGGGATGCTAAATGAAAGTGCTCCTACTTTTAGCATGAGGGGGTCCATATTTAGATAATCTACCTAGTTAATCTAATTTTCTTGACTTTAAATATCTCTTAGTCAAAAAATTATGCTAATTAGCATGTTGCAAGATCATGCTTTTCACTTTTGAATATAGACCGTTGTTTAGAATATTCATAGGCATCCATGAAACATAGAATAAAATGAGTAGCAGCTATTGCTCTATCCGAAGCCTCGTACAAGAAAGAGAAAAAGTAGTTGCGCAATCAAAAATAGAAAACAAAAGCTGGAAATGCATAGCCTCTTCCATGAGATAACTAAATGGAAGAAATCTGCTTTCTAGCTGTCAATTGAAAAAAACTCCGAAGTGCTTGGCTATACAATGGCTCGGAAACGTCCTTTTGATGCTTTTCCTGGCTTGCTTCGTAAGCTTTGCTCACTCTAAAAGTAATAAGGTAAGGACCCGTCTGCTTCTCCTTATTGCCAAGTTATTAGTAAGTAGTTTAGTTTGATTCTTCTTAGTTTGATGCCCTGCCATCAATGGGACAGACTATCAATTTATTAGGGATATATTTACGGTGGTGCAAAACCACCTCTTCTTTGGATGTTAGAATCATCTAATCTACATGAGTTTTAGATTAAGAGACATCCAAAGCTAAATGAATTAAATGAACTAAGTATATCATAAGAGGCAGATCCATCTTCGACACAGAGCGCTTACAATCTCTTTGATTTAGCATTGCTCGTCATCAAGATTCAAAATCCTGAAAAGGCAGGCTCCACCAAACGTGGTATGGTTGTAAGCTTTTACGTTGAGCTTCATAGTAAAAGCGTCTGTTTACCATTCCTCAATAAATACAGACTGACTATAGACCATAACTCAAATGATCAAGAGGGTTTTGTCAACCGTAAAGAGCAACGATTTGTGGGTCGATTAAAACATGCCAGATCATTCTGTTGCAAGGCGGTTGCGAGGGAAAGCATTGTTTGCGTGGGGTAATATTGTTACGTAGCATTAGGCCATTCGTTTAGCAGAAAAGGTACGGGAATAAGGCCGTTGAAGCCTGCACCCACCCATGTGTGTGTGTGTGTGATACAAGCCATTTGTGTCCTGTGGAAGAGTTCTGATCTCTAGAAAACATGGAAAAGAAAGAGGAAACTGTAACAACCCAACTTCATATAAGTGACTTTCCAGATGAAATACTCTACTACATCTCCTCAAGGCTACCCATCTATCCCTTTCTCATTGCAGGTATGTCTGCAAACCCTGGCTCAATTTGGTAAAAAAAATTTGTTTTCTCACAACCCATTTCACCCAATCCAGCAAAATCAATCCATCTCTCCTCCTCCACTGTGTGGGTACCCTATTTTCTCAAATCCTAGCCACGATCTCTACCTGTTATAACACGATTTCAATGCCATGTCCTGTAAGAACACGTCAGTGACATGAATATTGACTATGAAATACTCGGTTCTTGTAATGGTTTGTTATGCGTCAACATGTTCTGTATAGTAATCCTGTTTATCTCTGCAACCTCTTCTTGGTGAACATATGAGCCTACCATGAGCTAAGTTTACTTGTTACGATATTGTATCTGGGTTTGGCCTTGTTGATGATCGCTATAATGTGATAGGAATGGTGTATCTTGATCAGCATTTGAATGGATCGAACTTTGCTTTTGAATCTGAAGTTTATGCTCTGGCCACAAATTCATGGAGAGGGATTGCAAGTGCCCCTTACCCAACTTTATCAAGGAAAAGGGGCCATAATGGTTCACATGCATGTGTCAAAGGGGCTGTGCATTGGATGTAGGATCCTTTATTGTCAGATTTATCTGAAGAATCTGTCTTTTTTTTTTATCTTAGGGAGGGGAAGTTAGTTTGGTGCCAGCTCTTCCGGATTTTGGTCCTGATAATGAAATTGACTGGATGTATCTAACTGCATTTGGAGCGTGTCTGTCTATAGTTGAATATTCTTTTGATAATTTTGTTGAGTTAAGGGTAATGAAGGATTATAACGTGAAGGAATCATGGACTAAACAATTCACCGTTTCCACAGGAAGCAAGATTCATCCTACCATTACACAGTTGGAAGGATTCTTATTCGCCAGAGGAAACATGTTTAAGCCATTGAATGTCTGGGACTCCCACAAGTTCTGAGGTAATTACTTATGCTAGAAGCCTTTTTTCACTAAAGGCAAAGATGGCTATGAGTGAGAACAATGAAAAAGGGAAAAGGAAGGAGAGGGATAGGAAATACCATTCCACTGAGTTTTTTATGTTATTGTCTTGGTAGTTAAGTTCATTATTGCTTTTATATGCTTTTATAGCATACTTATTCCATGCTGGTCCACTTCTATGTTCTCTTATCGTGAGAACACAGAACAGATTTCTGCACCTAATTTTCCTATGCGTGCTAAACTTAGTAGCCAATATCTTTGTTATCTTGCTTTTCATTTCATTTCAGTAATAATTTCCAAAAGGCATCTAGAAGGTCAAATGCTAAGATCAATTCAGGCAATACACTGTAGATGAAGAAAGATCCTAGAATCAGATTGAAGATGTAAATCGGGTTAGATTTCAGGAGGACCTTTACTCTGTTTAGTTTTGCTTGCCAGGTTTCGTGGTTGTATTTTATTAACAATTATTTAAGGTACTATGTGTTACTGGTGGATTGATTTGGAATGGTAGAAAAAACCTTTTCGGGGTCCTCAGTTTCATAAGAATTTTCTGTAAACTTTTTTCTCTAATGTTTACACAAATAAGAAAAATATAGTTAGCAGAAGCATGGAAAAATTAGACAAGAACTTACCTCCAGCCATAGCAGTGTATTTGAAACTGTCTTCAAAGAGATCGTCTAGTCCAAAAGCAATACATGATGATGGCAACGATAGTGTTGATTCTTACTCCTTTGAATCAAGGACCCCTTTATATATAAATGTTTAATATGGTTAATGGCAATTATCCTTGCATCAAGGATAACTGTCATGAGCAGTTACCACACCTGACTACGACATATTTTTTATCTATAAATGTTAAGGACTAATTAATTTCTAACATTCTCCCACTTGGTTCAAGCATTTTTAACTTTATACATTCAAAAATCTTAATGTACTAGTCTCAATAACTTTATGGTCAAACAAAGAAATGAATTACATGAATTATAGCAGTAATTTCTTTGTAAACAAGTATTGCATTTTATGTATTATAATGTAATTATCTTCTTGAAAAGCCTTCTATGTGGCATTTTATCTTTATGATTAAGCCTCAAATGCTTATTTTGGGTCCAAACATAAATATTTATCATCCAATCATAAATGTATTCAAATAAAAAATAGAGATAAATTCAAGAATTCAAAGTTTCATTACTAATATATGCTACAAGTATAACATTATAGTTCAAATAGAAAGTGACAAATGAGAACAAGTCCCATTCGTGTTACATGATCTTTAAACAACTTTGGTGGCATAACTTTTGTCAAAGGATCTGCAATCATCAACTCAGTTTGAATGTGTTCAACAAGTACTTTATTCCTTTTAACATGCTCTCTGACTGCTAAGAGCTTAATGCCAATGCGCTTACTTTGACTTCTACTCTTATTATTCTTTCCAAGCTTTCTCCTAAAGTTCACCAAAAGTGACTCATAACTTTGGATCTCAATCTTATGTGATAGTTTTGGATGTTATGAAGTCTAACGACTTCTCTGAAATACAAATCCGCCACATATGAAGCATCAATTATCTTAGTACAGGCTATGAAGAGTGCTATCTCTGAGAAATAGTCAACAACTAATATAACAAAATCTTTTCTTTGCTGTGTTCTTGGAAGCTCAACGATAAAGTCCATGCTTACTTCTTCCAAATGAGCATTAGGAATAGAAAGAGGAGTAAAGAAACCCGTGTTCTGTACTCGACTTTTCGCTAAATGACATTTCTTGCACCTCTTTTATCAATGTCTTTTGCTAGTTTTGGTTAAAAGAACCTATCTTTCACTAAGGCAAGAGTTTTATTTCTCCTAAAGTGTCCTACAAGGACTCAATCATTCACTTTAAATATAATTTATTCTCTAAGAGAGCTACATAAAAGATAATCCTTAAAGAGAAAATTATCTTGTGTTGGAAATTGATAATAAGAACTATGCTCACAATTCTTCCATTTTTGGTCAAAGTAAGGATTGCATGCATAAAGCTCATAAATTATTTCAAAACCATCATCTTGGGTATTTAAACTAGTTCATACATAATGTCTCCTGCTTAAGGCATCTAGAACCACATTCTTTATACCCGATTTATGTTTGATCACAAAACTAAAAGATTGAATGAATTTGACCCATACAATTCTGTTGACTTTGAAAGAACGTTAAAGCTTTGTGATTAGAAAATAGTACAAAAGGCTATGGAAGTAAATATTCACTCTAGTGTTTTAATGCTCGTACAATAACGTAGAACTCCTTCTCGTAGGTGGAGTAATTGTGGCGAGAATCATTACGTTTTCTGCTAAATAAGGCAATTGGCTTTCCTTTATGGCTCAAAATTGCACCGATTCTAGTATTGAAAGCATCACACACAACTTCAAAAATACAAATAAAATTAGGTAAGGAAAGTTTATGAGCATTGGTTACCTTTGGCTTGATAAACTCAAAGCTCCATTGTGATTTCTTCGTCTACTTAAACGTTTCACCTTTTAAACATTCTATAATTGGAGTGATAACTGTGCTAAAATTTCTAATAAATCTCTATTAGAATGAAGTAAGGCCATGAGAGCTTTTGATGAAATAAAGATTGAGGAATGGGCCAGTTGAAAATAGCTTTTGCTTTACTTTGACGTATCTTTACTCCATCGACTGAAATGACATAGCCCAAGAAGATAAGGTTATTCGTGAGGAAATTGCACTTCTTCAGATTTTTTTGCAACTTTTGTTTTTGCAAAGTATGTAGCACTTGTTGAAGATGGCTAGAATGCTCCTCCTAACTTTTGTATTTTTAGAGTCCATCTCTAGTTTTGAAAGCTGTCTTTTATTCATCACTGATTCTCATTTGAATATGATGGTACCCACTAGGAAGAGCAATATTTGATGTAGTAGCTCCATGGAGTTGATCTAGTAAATTATTAAGACAAGGGATATGGAAACAATAGTTGATAGTTATTTTATTCATTGATTGGCTATCAATACACATTATCCAGGTTCTATCCTTCCTTGACGCAAGAAGGGCAGGTACTGCAAAAAGGCTCTTACTTGAATCAAACCTTAGCCATCAATTCATTTACTTGCCTTTGAAGTTCCTCATCCTCTTTAGGGCTCATGTGATATGCAACTTTATTAGAAAGTATAGATTCAGGAACAAAGGCAATTCAATGTTGTATATTTCTCATACGAGGTAAGCTATTAGGAATTTCCTCAGGAAATACATCTTCAAACTCTTTAATCAACACTTGTACAATTGATCATTGTACATTATTTTCAAATTCATCATCCACCTCATTAAAAGAACACATCATTTAAGACTTCTAGAAATGAATCAACTTTTTGTTTGCTGCTTAAATGAAATCTCAAGTTTTAAGGTTACCAAACTAATCTTCTCACTTGTGAAAACAAATGAGTGATTATTTTTAAACCCATCATGTTGCACTTTCTTGTCATGTTGCCATAGGAGTTCCAATAGTAAGTCACATGCATCCATTATAATGACATCACATCACATGCCTAGCCATTAGACATGCATCTTGTGTGAAAGATAGTGTAGCTTAACCACTCATCATTGTCTTTATGAAGTCTTTGCACCACCAACATCTCACATTGATTGGTAGGGATGTCTCTTCTTCCTCATTATGACATGATTTAGACTCTTTTTCATCATCAAATTCTGATTCTTTCACCAAAGAAACCATCTTGTGGTTTGGACAGTTAAAGGCAATGCGTGCTAGACCTTGACCCTTAAAGCATCTCCTTGCTTTGAACTTGAGGGAACATATTGCTTATTATCTTCACTCTTAGCTTGATTTTATTGAGATTCTATATTAGGCATCCATTTAGAAGAAGAAATACTTTCCCAAATTGACATTGTTTCTCTTCTAAAAAGATATGAAGATGCCTTTTTTAGTAACTTCTTTTTGTTGTTTCTCAATGATTAACATCATTGAAGGGCTAGCATTGCTGCAAGCTTATGGTAGGTCTACTTTCTTTCTTTAGTCCACCTAAGAAGCATGCTATAATTTGTTCTTCAGGCTTGACCGCATCACTCTTCAACATCAAATGTTTATATTCAATGATATATTTTTCAACGCTCAGGCTTTCTTGCTTTAGATTTTGAATTTTTTGGTATGTATCCATTCTGTAATTTTCATGTAAAAATGTTTTCTTTAATTCCTTTTTCATCTTATCCCAAGTTTTAATCTTGCTCTTTCCTTCTTGTGCTCTTTGTTTCTTTAGATTTTTCCACCATAACGAAGCACTCTTTCTAAGCTTGAGAGTAATGAGTTTTACCTTAGCATCTTCCAATAACTCCTTAAGCTACATCTTTCCTTTGAACTCTTGGACAGTCACTTTCACTACTTTCACTCCAGCTAAGTGAAAATAAGTGTCCTTCTGGAAGCGTTGTCTGATGAGAATCTTCCATCCGAAGATTGATTTCTTGTAGAAATAGAAAGAAAATCATTCGAGGTGTTTTTAGAAGATTCAACACTTAATTTCTCACTTGTATCACGATGATTGCTAGATTGTATTAGATGTTCTTGGAGTCTTTCAACTAGTCTTCTCAAATTGTCTATCTCCATGTCACAAATGTCTGTTAGAAGTAACCATACATCACACTTGAAATGCCATAGCAACCTACAGCTCGAATACCAAATTCAAATTAGATAACTGGGTAAAATAAAAGATAATAGAATAAGTAAAAAAAGTCATTAACCACTTTATGGATATAGAATGTTACTACCACAAAGATACACAACTTAAGTAAAGAATGAGCACACCACTTCACAGATACAGAATGATCACCACCGTAGAGATACAGAACTAAGAAAGTAATAGCTCACCACTTCTTGGATATAAAATTACAATCAAAGAGAATAATTATGGGTAGAAACTAGCTCACCACTTTAAGGATGCATGTCAATTAACTTAAAGATACAAAACTAGGCACCTCATCACCCCTGGAACCCTCCAAGAGATATAGAAAATGTAATAAGCTGAGATGAAACTGACACTCTCAACAATGAAAAACGCATCTAATTTAATATGTAATCTAATGGACCTTTGACTAAAAAAAACATGTATACATAGATGGGTTTGTGTGTGTGTGTGTGTATACATGCGAGTTGCCCTCTTAAATAAGCAATGTTGTTGATGTTTAACCGCAAGTACACGGGCTATTGTAGTACAGCTATGCAAATACGGGTCGATCCCACAAGGACTCGCTTTAAAATGATGGAGTTTTAAATAAAATTCAATTAATAAAAGAATAAAAATAAAGAATATAACAGAAATAAACTAACAATAAAACAAAATTTTCGATTTATTTAACTTCTGCAAATTAAAGACTTTCTAATTAAAAAAAAAAAGAAAACAAAAATAAAACTAAATATGCAGTCTTGGATATCACTATCCCTGGATAGGCAAAACATGGAAAAATCAAAATATTTAGGGACACGGATGGAAATAAAATGAGGACTCGGATGGTATTAAAAAGAAGACAGAGTTGGAATTTCTCAGATCTGCTAAGGGCAGAATTGGAATTTCTAGACAATTTTTAAAATGAAAAAAACACAGAGGAACCCGATGATGTAATCGGAGGAGGAGAAGAGGGAAGAGGGAAGAAGGAAGAAGGGAGAAGAAGAAGAGAAGAAAGGAAGAGGAGAACTGATGGGAGAAAACCTGATCTGGGTTTTCTTCCTCTGGGCCGGCCTACGATGGATCAGGTGGTGGGTTTTGGTCAAAGATGGCGGGTTTGACGAAGAAAATGAGTGGACTAATGCAGATCAACTGACTGGCCCTAGTGCGGTGAACAAAGGAGGAACGCCGGAGAATGGAGGAGATGACTTGGGTGATGGAGATAATGCGCGGAGCAGATAAGATTTGGGCAGGGGGAACCGATCTTGGAAAGACCGGTGGAAAGAAGAAAAAGAGAGACGACATCCAGGCTTTTGGGCATCTTCTGTTCTAACTTGGAGAAAAGAGGGGAAGGTGCGATAAGCAAAGACGGGTGCGATGGATGTCCGATGCTGGTCCGAGGGAAGACAATCCTTGGGCTGTGCTATGGAGGGTGTGGGAGAGATAGGGTGTAGATGGGATTGAGGTTGGGTTGAACGAGAGAGAGATAGAGGTAGAGAAGGTGGAGTGCTATGCAGTGGAAGGGAAATAGAGTAGAAGGAAGAGAAGATGGAGTGATCAATGGGGTTTGACGAAAAGGAATTGGGGACAAAGATTAGTGCTTGGGAAAGTAAAGACAGTAATGGAAGTAGATAACCTGTGGCAGTAAAAAAGTAGAGATGGGAGGGAGTTGAAGGTGGTAGAGAATGTAATGAGATGGATGAAAGGTAGTGACGACTACATAAACAATATCTCACGGGAAAGAAGAACGTGAAAGGGGGTAAAGGAAAGGAAAGTAGTTGACTGGAAACAAAGTACAATGAAAATAACCAAATCTAAGCAAACAACTAAAACTCCCCCAAACTCTCCCTGGCTCCCCTCTTTATACATTTTTTTTCTTTCCTAATCTTCCTCCACCTCCTTCCTTGAAGAGGTAACTTCGTATGAGGAAACTTTATCCTCTCCCAAATTAGGATTCTTCCTCCATTAAGACTCTTCTTCCTTAGGAAACATCTTCCATTAGGACTCTTGTCTTGTTGATCTTCACTTGATCTGCACCGTTGATCCTTGATAGATGATCTGTAAATTGATCCTTAGCCATCCATGTTTCTTTTAGTTGATCTGCAAAAGAAAAGACTAAATTAAAATCATCTAAATCGCACATTAATCATCTAATAAACTCTAATGATCATCTAACCGTTGATTTGAGAAATTAAGGTTTGAATGGTCAATTTGAGTTAAATTTAAAAATCAAGCTAAATTTTGCAAATTTGAACGGTTAGATGATCTATTTGAATGCTTAAACTAGGGGTTTTATAGCCAAAATTAAACACTCAACAAATGTATAAAACTACTAAGTGACTATTTAATTACAATAGTTTCCTAAGCTAGGGAATAATTTCTAAATATGAGGTACTTGCGCAACAAGACTTTATTCAACTTGAGTGTTTTCCAAATAACATCTTCTAAACATTGAGTAGTTGCCTAATATATTCAAGTCACTTCTAAATACATATATTACAAGTTGGCAAGTGCCTAAACTCTCTAACTTCCCAAGAAGAACTTTACTTACTCAAGTCAACACACTTGACTAAGGAAAGCAAGTAGAAATGTTTTTGACCATATAATTAGAAAGTCAAGATGAAGGGGAGCCTTAGCCAAATAGTTGAGTTGTTGCCATGTAACCTAGAGGTCACAGGCTTAGAAACAACCTCTTGAAAAAATGCAAGATAAGGTTGCGTCCTATAGGCCCTTTGCGGTCCGCCCTTTTCTGGACCTTGCATACATGGGAGCTTCATGCACCTAGTCATTGTTAATTAGAAAGTAAAATCATGCTTTGACCCTGGAGATTTATGAAAGTACTAGATAGATGTTGTACCATCATCTTATGGTTGATCTCCAATGTTCATCTGAGATGGTCCAAGATGCCATTCTCGTTCAATCCAAGACGTCCACTCAATGCACTATTTAGATGTCTATTATTTTGGATCCAAAATTGTCTTTTCCAATAGATGCAATACAATCAACCTTTAAAGACTTACATGTCAATTTTTCCTTGATTTAAGATGTCTAAAACATGCTGGTTCAAGAGGGTTTGATGATAATCCTGATTGTTCATTACTTGATAGTCCTTGATCTATCGTTCATCTTGGAATCTTGAGACACTCATGTGTCATTTTTGCTTTATTGAACTATTGAGTTCGGCGAGTTCTTAGAGTTATCAACATCACTCTTATATTTAGCCTTCTCACTATAAGTTGCTCTGTCTCATTTGATATGTAGGGCCTCTCTTAGGCCTCCTTGTTTGATTAGGATATCCTAGTAGCCACCTATACATGTGCTTTCTCGCAGGCCTGTGGCAGTGCAGTATTTCGGTCGAATGTTGTATTTTGTTGGACTATGCCTTGTTGCTGCTATATGATGCTTTACGAAGGAATGTGTTAGTATCCATAAATCAAGTCAAGGATCTCACTAGTTAGAGCAAATGAATCCTGATTATCTCTTAGCTTTGTTGGTGGCGATGAAATATCCTGGAATTGGATGGGTTATATGACGAAAATTGTTGCGAGCCAGAGGTGTCCATCAAGGTTTGGTCCGTATGTCTTTTGTAAATTTAGGTCAAGTAATTGTAGGAATAGTTGCAAGGACAATTTGTGAGGTAACAGCACAGATACTATCAATATCTACAGGTGCTCCTTATTGTTTAGCTCTAATAGGTGGCGGGTACATTGTTTGAGGTCATCGTGAACAGATTGTGGAAATGTCTTTTCAGGACCTATCAGTACAGGTGAACCGAGACCGACATGAGCAAATGCTGATTATTCTCTTTACTCAATTTACATTCATTAGCTGCGGATGAAAGCACTCTTAAATATTATTAGAGTGGTGAGTGGGAGGGTTATTTCTAGTGGAGATTAATGAAACTGATTGAGGTCTCATTTGGTCATCTTCACCAGTAACAAACATGTAGCCATAAAGATGGAGATGTTTGATGGGCTTCGTTGTATTAAGCTGCATGTTTTCATTTACTATTGTTAATTTTGAGTTTTTTTCGTATTATGGCGTGAAATTCCATAGAAGGTCTTTGTATGAACAGAACTAGAATATAAAATGTTGCAATGCAATGTGATAAATATGTATGAGGAACTGAAGATTGTTCTCTCTCTAATCTCATTGTTGCTCTAATCTCATTGTTGCTGCTATCGCCCTTGCTCAACTCTCTAAATTTAACTATCCAACTTCTATCACTGTTCTTCCTCATGGTGTTCGTGACTTTGTTGCTTCAAGCAAGTTGTAACTGTTTAACTTGTGGCATTCCAAAAAATTTGAATCTGTACTTCAATATAAAACCAGATTTAGGAGTGAGTATCTTTTCTTCCTCTCCAGCTAGAGCCATGTCTTGACTCGTGCCATATTCTGATGTTCACAGATTCTGTTAAACTTTGGATTGGATAACTTGCTATTTTTGGCCTCTAGCCTGGACTTTGACAATATCTGATTTGTACTATTTGGCAACCTCACTTGTCTAGGAGCTGTTTGGAAGAGGAACGTGTACGCCTGTACAAAAATCCATGTGCTGATCTTGTTCGCAGCTACTTGGACTAAGATTTCTATAAACTATTCAGGAAAAAAGATCTCATCTTTGTTTAGGTAATTTTATCTATGTTGTAACTGTGCCAGAAGCTAGGGATACTATCACTATTGATGTATAGATTTCTGCACTATTTGTTATTCCCGTGTATGCCATCTTTCACTGTATAGAATAAAGTTACATATGGCAGAAAATAAACTTCAACTGGAGGAAATAAAAGGCACAAACAAGAGAGAGAGGAAACAGTACGAAATCCAAAAAACTTGGTTTCTGATACTGATACTACTCGGCTTAGTATTTACTTACCATTAGTCTTTGCCTGTTTATCTTTCATGATGCACTATGAACTTGTAGAACGTGTGGACACAAGGGTCCTGCAAGTGAGAAATACTAATGGAGAGTGTCAAATTTCAGTGTCATCAATGCATAGTAACGAATTTCAAAACTTTGAACTTGTTTATTATACAGTGCTTTCTCTTTGCCATGTTATTCCGATCAACAAGCTGCAATTTTCTTGCTTTTTCACTGTGTCCTTACCTGTGAGCATCTGAAACTCCCTGTCTCAGCTGTGTTCATTTTAAGTCAAAGCAGCAGCACCAAGTATGGAGAGTCGGACACAACTTTATATCCTGTTTCTGATGGATTAGTCCTGGCCTTTTCTGTCTTCTGCTCTTTTGGTTTACAATATTCTTTCCCACTTCTCTTATCTGTCTGCATGGGTTGAAACCATCTCGTTTCACGTATTTTCTTGGTTACTTTGACAGCTTACCCAAAATCAATATGCGGGAGTGGCTCAGGAGCATGGATTTCTATCCCAGCTGCAGCATGAAATGATTTAGGCATATTATGGTTCTAAGACATGCTGAATGAACTAGGCTTCTGTCTAGTGCTTTTTGTTGTAAGGTGTTTTGACGAGAGATCATTAGCTGATACTTTTAAGATTTTTTTGATGAGAGAACATTAGCTGAATATTAAGAGTTTACAGTATGAAAGAGCTTTTTGTGTGTAAACTCATGATCAAGGCAGAATTGATTGCTGATAAAGTGATCAAATAACTAAGTCGGCTTGATCAATTTGTAACTGAAGGGTCTGCTAACAGACAGAGACGAGAGTTTTAGATACGTAGGGATCAGGACTAAATTTTGTTGCTCGGGCCCACTGACTTGGAGCTTCCTTCCACCACACGTTAAGCAAAGATTTTGAATGAATGCAAGGAAGAAAGTCATTTTGACTTTAGAGGAGAGAGGCACTACCTCTGCATTCTTTGAGATTGGTTTCTACTTCAGTCTTCGAGTTTTGGAAGAATTCAGCTGATAAAATTCAGCAGACTGATCTCTATTATAAGCCATTCATCTGATGTGATCAAAACTAGTAGTATTTTATGCTAGATTCATCCAATTAACATGCTTGCTTGCCATCCAAAGTAGAAGCAATAAGATGACCAGGTTGAACCACCCAAAGGTTGGGCCCTTCTTGCATAGAGAAACTATATGGCTACAAGACATACTTAGGTTGGGCTCCATATTATTTTCTTGTTCTTCTTTTTGTAGGTTTTTATCGAGAGAAGCTACGAATGGCAGACACATTTCTGTATTTGAAAGTCATTTTCCGCCAAGATTTTGTCGAATAGTGAACGAGTTGATTGAATCGGGTGTGCTAGTTGGGTTTTTGGTGTTGAATAATCCCTTAGGAATAATGGATTAAGGGTGGAGAGAAGCTGGGACAAAAATAGGAACTCCATAGAGAGATAAGATGGGAGAAAGAGAAAGCAGGATCTTGAATCAGGTTTGAATTTTGAGGGTTTTAGTACAGAGAGAGAGAGAGAGAGGGAGAAGATGAGAGAGAGAGAGTGAGAAATGAGAAACAGAGGAAAGCAAGAGGGGGGGGAGTGTCTCGCGGTTTTTGGACGAATAGAGGAGATGACAGAGAAGCACGAGAGAGAGAGAGAGAAGGATGGGTTCATGGTCTTGGACAGTGAGGGGTTGACAGTGAGATGAGAGAAAAAAGGGGGGAGTTTCTCACCATCTTGGGGTAAGAGGGGTGGGTGTGTGTGTGTGTGTGAGAGAGAGAGAGAGAGAGAGAGAGAGAGGAACTAACCTCGTTGTTAGATAAGGATGGGTTCATGGTCTGAGACAGTGAGGGGTTGAGAGGGAGATGAGAGAGAAAAGGGGGGAGTTTCTCACCATCTTGGGTTAAGGGGTGTGTGTGTGGGTGAGAGAGAGAGAGAGAGAGAGGAACTAACCTCGTTGTCAGATAAAATTAACTGCATCGTGGGACAAGGCTGTTCATTGTCTCTGTTTTGGGTGCAGGTGAGCATGAGGAGCGAGAGGGGAAGAGAGACTCCGGGTTCCCTGAATGACGAGTTGAGAATGTCTTTCGAAAGAAAGACAATATGGGTCGCATATAACGTCCCCAAATTCCGCTCCCAAATTCTGACTTTAAATTCTAAAAATTAGATTCTTAAACTCTACGGTGCTTTTGTCAAATTCTGCCCTTGAATTCCATCAAATACTAAAAGTCTACCGTCTAAAATGGAATTAAAAGAGTAAATTCTGAATTCTGAATCAAATCCCAAAACTCTAAACCCGCCTTAGCATTTTTGCCGTATATTTCTTACAGCTGTGCTTCCTGGCCCTCAATTCTTTGTTTGAACCTCTCCATGGTACTTCCAACATTCTGGCCTTCCCTATAGGTTTTGAATTTTGCATTATTTGTTTTCTTCTTTAACTGAGTTATTTCTACTCTCTGAATTTCTGTCAATGAGATGATCTCTTTCTCCAGCTGAGACTTCTGCTTGATTGGTTCTTCTATTTCCCTCCTGGGCCTGAATAATTGGATCAGACACTGCTGCCGTTTCTGCATAGGGCGAGGGGTCAGGATACAAATAAGGGCTAATGTTTAGAAGAAAATTTTCAGGGTTTAAGTTAAGATTGAACATGTTGAGCTAATTGGGTTTTTGTTGCCCCCTGAAAATTTTCGGAGCTTGATAAGTCCTCTAACTTGATATATAATTGAAATTTACAAGACAAGAATAAACAACCAATAGGGTATAGTACTTTCACCTTGGTCAAGCCTTTATGCAAACATATACGCTGATTTCATCTATGACTCATTTCAAATTTTAAATTTCTTCATAATAGCTTACGTGACTTGTACCTTCCTTCTTTTAGTTTGACATTCTAGATATTGGAAATAATCAAAATTGACTAACGCATTGTTTATGTGTATGCTACGAAAAGGAGAGAAATTAAGGGACTTGCAGTAGCCAACTAGGAAAGGCTTTCGTCATTGTCCATCGTAATACTTTTCGTGTTAAAGATCTTTGTTTACCTTATGTTAAGACCTTGAGTCAGAGAGTGGACTTCATATGGCTCATTAGCGGAAGATATATTTATTATGAAAGTCTTTTTAGAAATTTATGCAAGAATCTTTCATAAAGAACCATTGCAGTCCTAGTTTTGAAATCTTAAGCTTTAAGAGCCCCAACAATATTTTAGTCTTACTTAAGATATTTGGAGTAATGCTCTTTGCTTGGTTGGGGATGATGTTTTACCAAATCGAAACTTAAATAGGAAGTGGGCCAATGATATTTACATCTTTAGCACAACTTGTCCAATGGAAGACCCTTTTTGAGGGTATGTGGATTTAATAAATGAGGGGTCTCTGAGATTCGAACTCTCCACCTCTCAGCCAGTAAAACTTTCATTCGATATTCGTGTACCAATCTGCCTAAAAATTTAAGCTGATTAGAAGTAGGCGAATAATATTGCTATTCCTAATAGCAGAATGCTTAGAGTTTCTTACTTGTTAACCTTTAAGATCTTAAGCTTGATGAGTCCCAATTAGAAGATTTTTCCTTCTTGTGCCTGGGCACACTAATTTATGGAGAACCAATCACTAACCACCAAAATTGGTATTACTGAAGAAGGTTGGCTTCTCACCGTAGGAGCATGATTTTTACTCTCAGCTAGAAGCAGGAGTAGGTGCACGTGCACAATTTAAGATGGTGCACTATTGAAAGACAGCTTTTCTTATTACTGGATCCACTTCTAATTGACTTGCACCTTTTTCGGCTTTTACCGGAGGGAGCTTGAGGGTTTTGAAGCTGACATTCTTAATGCTCTTATGGCTTCAGTAGGCATGTGACCACCCTCTTCTGCATGGAGATCCTCAGTAGAGTCTGCGAAAGAATTCCTTCGGAATGATAATTGGATCTCCTCCACCGTTTGCAAGCTTGTTTGGCAATTTGTAGCATCTGCAATGTGTGTGGCTGCAGTCTTGCACATTTATTATCGTGCTTCTTGTTTCATATTTCTATTTCATATAAATCTCTGTGGTAATATGTGACAAGCATCACATTGCTTTATACTTGTGACATGTTTCTTTGCACACATGGAATTTTTTCTAAATTGGTTTTAAATTGTTCTTTTTTGCTGGTGATGCAATGAAATAACTTTACGAGAACCTTTCCACTTGACGTGAGCTCAAAGTACAATCCATTCTGTTTGAATAATTGTCCTTCGGGATAAAGTTAGGGATGGTCAGAATTAAGTACATGGGTGGAAGCTGAATTGGCGGTGCGGAAGGCATCAAGATTAACTCCTGGGCTAGATGAAAACTCTTCCAAGTATTGAAATAGAAGTTCTTCAAGATTTCCATAGAAGAATATGTTCTTCATCAATTCTATGAAACTCAACATCTGCCTCACTTCTTTTCATAAAAAAGAAACAAAGACCTAAGCTATTAATGATCTCAACTGTTCAAACTACAAGTATGGTTGAGATTTAACAAAAGCGTAACACAAAAAAGAAGAAATGAAATGACTAAAGGTAGACAGAGCCTTTGCTGCCATGTCGACCCAATATCACACTAGTCTCCCCATGTTAGTTCCATTTCACTCTTGAAATTGAACCATGAGTATTGGTAGGGTAATGAAGTCAACAAATCCCTTATTAGCGTATTCACTTTAACCATCTCATCTAGTAAGGAACTCTTTTCGACAGAGTAAGACTAATTATCAATAAGCTGCTAGATCCTAAGCGATTGGAGAGCAGCCTTGAATCCACGGAGAGGTAGAGGCATTGAATACCCTAACTCATTAAAGGTTACTCTCTCTCGCTATTAAAGAGCATTTGGACTTTCTCAAAGACCGTTAAAAGGCATCTATTTAGATCCTGATAAGTAGTGATAATTAAAAAAAATTCATCTAATTGAGGAAGGTAAAATCGGAGGACTTGGAATGTACTACTGTATGACACCCGAGCAAGCAACCCTCTTGAGCTCCTCATCGCTTGAAAATATGTTCGTTTTTCTAGGTTCTATGAGAAATTTTTGCCATTACATATCAGTTGTTGGGAGTGGAAAAATATGAACATCCATACGTGAAATGCAGATACTCTAGCATGGAAGGAGGTTAGTTGGTATGTTCTTGAATTATTCGGAGTTATTTGAATTAAGGGGAGCATCTTGCATTGAAGAATTATCCATGACGTGATAATGAAGATTATATCCAGATAAATACCTTTCGGGTTTTATGTTATCCTGGTTAAAAGAATTAAGTTGTTTTGGTCATGACAATAGATAATGAGAGAATGCTATATGACATACAATAGTGGGCATGCATTAATAGAGAGGATCTTATACTTGAAAAAATATCCAGTTATCCTACATGTATGAAATATTATTTAAGGATCTTATGGTTTGACTAGTATTTAAAGATCCCGAGTTATAAAAGGAGGATCTAAACTACGAAAATATTTAGTGATCCTTGTAGCAAGTATTACGTGATATGAATTAGTCAAATGGCTGATCGTACTTGTTATGCTAGCTGCAATGTTATGGTCAATAACCTCTCACGAGATGGATCCATATTCAAGTACTTCCAATTATGTGGGATTGAGGACACCGGTTGAAGAGATATAATGATTAACAGTTCTAAGTCAATTTATGACATCATTTAATTCTAATTAGAAAATTTAGTAGCTTAATTGCTATCATCCTTCACGTCTGGAAAAGTCTCTCAAAATGAGCATCTCTAATCTTATTGGCAACGTTACCTTTAACAAGTATTCCCTAATGTAGATCCCAAAAAATATTCTCACTTGAGAATGTTTTTAGGCTTACAAAGACTTGAAATCTCATTTTTGTTTATCTTGTGAACCTTTATCATCTTGCTATAGATTTCCTACAATGTTCCCTAAAGTTTTAGTTGTTGTGTTATGACTAACCAATAAGTATAATATTTAATAAATACAATCACAAAGTAATACCTATAAAACATAATTCATATATAAGATTCATTATGTTAACATGTGATATATTGGAGAGCACTTGTTCCCAACATGTACACTCCAAGACCGGTAGCAATAAGTGGAATCTCTATAAGAATGAGAAATTATTGTTGTAGGTGTATTAGTTGTCTTGCTAGGAGACTGATGCATTGATGAGTGATGACCAGGTGGCCAGTTGGACATCTTGGTCTGTGGAGGAGAACTTGGGCCTTTTGTCCTTGATTGACTAAATATGAATTGATTTTATCATCTTCAGAATGAGATGATCTACTAAAGTCCCAAGGTTTCCCACCTTCTCCGACAACGGAAGTGGAAAATTTTAGGACTGTATATGATGCTAACGTCTAAGGTTTTCTATCTCGTTCTCTGACGGGTTTTTCTCCTTCTCTGGTGAACTCCTCCTCCCCAGACCAGCTCAAGTAGGCCACTATCACTCTCCTCTTTCAATTTCGGCTGGTATTTTGGGTTTTCCGGCATGCATGGGATCTCCCTGTCGTTGATCTATCAGAGATGATGGATCCGACTTGGATGGTTGAGATCTCCTCCATCCACAGCTCATATGTAACTTATGAGCCATTGGATGGATTCCTAAGGCCCAAAAACCCCAAGATATGAAATCTGGGCATTTGATTTTAATGGATGGAGGAGATCCAGCATGGGTGATCCGACAGTCCAGATCTGCACGTCTTGCCCATAGCCAATCACCTCCGCCATATAACCTGAAGTAGATGGTAACAGCCGTAGGCCAATGATCATCCCTGCACCCATAACTCAGATCTGATCTGGGCCATCTAGTTTTGAACTGAAACTTTGTTTTTGCAATTCAAAACTTGATATAGCTCTGATTTTATATCTGAAACTTGATATTGATTCCTTGTATCTTCTAGAATCCACTGAACTTGTTGTATATGGGTTTTAAATTGTATTTACATGTTCTATTTAGTAAAATCCGTGCCATTGATCTTGGATCATGGCCCAGATAAACCCAAACTGAAAATATGAACTGATGGATATGTTCAAAAGGTCCTAAAACCTTAAAAAACATGATCATAGTAGAAATTTTGTGTCTATAGATTAAACAAATAAAGAACAATAATAAGAGTGAAATTTAGCCCTTAAAACAAGATGAAAGATTTAAACCTCAATTATGATCTCAATTGAAATCCAAATTGAGATTAGAAAATTTTGAGGGATTCCTTGTGATAATTAGAATGTACTGAACCAATAAAATTGTAATTTTAATTCATTAAATTTTCTGTAATTAAGTGGACAAGTATACTAACATCCTTGATCTACAAGATCTAGGATGATCAGATCAATCAAAACTGGTTGGATGATGATATAATAATGTAATAAGATAAATAAGTGGGTTATATGTAATTAAATAGGCATATCATGATAGATCTAGCCTTAAAAGTCATGAAACCTATAAAAATCAAGGGAAATCTCCTTGATCAAGGATAATTTTATAGCATAAATGAGTTTTGATGGGTATAATAAGTTAATATTATATGAATTTATGGAATGGATGATGAGGATTTGGGCTAGATCAAGATCTATGCTCTTAAATGGGATAAAGTAACTTAAGATATCCTTGATCAGGTAGATCAAGGAAGATCAAATCAAGGGATGAGATACATCAATGATTTAACAATGAAATTATATCAATAATAAATATTGGATCTAAAATAAAATGAAGGATCAAGATCTAAACCCTAAAAAGAGGAAAAATGAATAAGGATAGATTAAGACCATTGGATTATGATGAGTGTTTATAGATTGTTAGATTTGCATTAATTTTCCTTACTTAGTAGAGTTAATTATAGAATTATTTATTTAATTGTCTATTTATGCTTTTTATGCCCTATATTTATGCTTTAATGCTTAAGTAATGGAAATTTCATTGAAATTGTAATTAAATGAAATTAGAATGAAAGGGCATTTACATGGGATGTATGACATGGACTTAATGATAGTAAAGACCATAGTTAGTAAGATATTATAAGGAATATAGATTCCTTGGTCCAAATTGGGAGAATAATGAAACTCCATGAATGACATTTTAATGTTCATGGATTTAATTAAAATCAATTAGAAAGAGTACTTAGGGTTGAAGTGCTCATAGTAACCTTATGAAAGGTTGAGCCAGGGTCAATCTAGTGGATGATGGACATAATAGTTAAGGGAGTTCTCTAATAGAGCCTCGCTCTTCCCCAACCTTTCATTGACGTTTGTGAAGTCTAAACGCCTCCGTACATAAGGATTGAAGTAACCATTTTATGTTCAACCATTCAACTAGTAAGCCTTAACCAATTTGACATAAGAGGAGCTTCTAGACTTAAGATGAAATAAGCTACCCTCAACTAATAAAACATTAATTGGTTGAGTAATAATAATAAGAGCATAAAATGTAATAAATCATCTAATCCTAATAAAAATAGTAATCACGATAAGGATAATCAAACAAGATCCATAGGATCTTGAATGATCAGAAACAATAAGAATACCAATGTAGTATTATATTACATATGTATATGTAGAAATTATGTATGTAGGAGAACATAGACAGAGAATCCAAACCCTTGATCAAATCTGATTCAAGGAAAATTAGGATATCCCTCATAGTAATACATAATTGTATAGATGAATAACTAGATACGTATGGTATGACAGATGTATGACTACAGACTAGGATGAGCAATATGGAGGAATATCACTTGGGATATATGAATCAAGACCTGATACCACTTTGAGGTAGGTGAATATACAAAGATGTATTAAAGACTCATGTGTATACATACATGATTTTTTGTCTAGAATTATAGACCTTCATAATATAATTATGCTTAGTACCTTAACATAGTCATGATCCAAAACATATGATCCAACTAAGTGATCCAACTAGTGATCTAACCAAATGATCAAACTGAGTGATCCAACCTCATAATTTGATCCAATTGATCTAATCTGATGATCAAGTCTAATGAGGTGAAAGTAATGAGATATGGAGACTAAGGAAACTCTAAGAATAAGGTATGTAAAATATTTAAGCCTTAGTTAAACAGATACATCGTTTGATATATACAATGTATTTTCCATACAAGTATGAAGGCTTGTGATTTTGTTTTACACAGAGATAGAGACTAGGGATGCTATGCTAGGGAAGTTATGAGGGTTTGGCCACTTGTTTCCTGAAATTTATATGATGGATACCATGCCCAAAGAGAGGCTAAACGTCGGGTTGGGCAATAATGGGAAGGCCCCACTATGACAGTCATGGTCCATCCCATGAGGACATAGAGTTGATATTCCACAGTTGGTATCAGTGGAGGATTGCAGTCATCCGGGCATACTGTACAGATTGAGACTGACGCATAGTAGTCATAATGTATTTTGCATTATGATGCACATATGATAGGCATAATGTAATGCCATGGCATGATGAGATGCCAATACATGAGTTCCTAGAAATCCCCATATAAAGATTAGCTACTAATTTCCTAAGTGGAAGTATAGTCAGGGGAAGGAACAAGTTTTGACCAATCTTCATTATATTAACTAATTTGTCATGTACTACATAAATAATGTATATAATCTATGTGGAGAATACTCATGAATAGATAACCATGATGAAATAAGGACTAAGGTATGTATTCTTATATTGATGAAGTAGTATGTTTTTATATCCCTTACCAAGCATAGCTTGCTGAGGTATTGTAAATGTTTCTATGTTTACAATACCTCAGATATAGAGAAAGAAGGTTAGAAGCTCAAGACTGTAGAAGACTTAAGAAGATATAAATGAATAATCAATCAAGATACATCCTCTTGAAGATATGTATTTTATTTTGAGGGAATTGTATTGTATTGAGAGTTTTTAATGTATGGTGAGGTTTGCAAATCTTGGATTATATAATTTGGATAGGTATTGTACTGATACCGGGCTATACTGTGAACCACTGGATGGATTCTAGAAGTTTAATAAAATTATATTCCTTCAATGGAATTTTATTTTGTACAAAAATTATACTTATGTTATGTATGAAGTGGTGACTTGGGTTTTCAAAACAAGCTTTAAAAGAAAAGAATTTCTGCTATTTTGTTTTTCAAAACTTTTTTTTACTAAGAGGATGCCCTACCTTTGAAAAATGTATTAGAAAATGTTTCAAAAACCTGAGTCATCACATAACAAAACCCTCAAACCCAAATCCCATCTTTTAGATAGAAAAATGCCTCATTTTAGCTTATATCTAACCAATGTCAATTTCATATCTATCCTAATAATCTAATTTCATTAAATCAAGGCACTTCTTTTTTCTTTTTTCCCTTTGAATGGTTAAGTTGGGGTACTTCTTGATGGGTAGTGAATATATGCATCCCTAGTTTTCTTCATGGGCCCATTACATAATAGTATGAATAGCTAAAACTCTAAGTGGACCAAGATTTTTGAAGATCTAAAATATTGCACTTGCTATGCTTCAAAATTCTCATCTATTGGATGCTCCTAACCGGAGTTTTCTTTAGTTGTAAAATGGGAGCTGAAATATTTGGTAGTCCATTTTACAATTAAAAGCAGCAACTACCAAGATCATGTAATGGATCAGAGAATTTTGATGTGTGGCTTATTTAAACCAAGAGCAACATCCTAATTAGTTTGGATCTTCAAAAATCTACCTCCACTTAGAGTTATAACCATTCAAACCTCTTAGTGAGGGCTTACAAAGATAAATAAGGGGCAAATATATCACTACCCTATTGATCTCTTGATAGACATAGCTAATGAATATTGCAATTCCATGCTAAAAAATGTTTTATGCTATCTTCATTTCCCATGCTAGCCTTTTTCAAACAAACCTCTAATTTCTAGTTTTTAGAACCACCCTCCTCTTTATATGAGGTGATAAGTCTTTAATTTTGTATAATAAAAAAAATCCCAATTAGTACTCCATGTGTTATAACTTATAGGCATTATTCTATAGTTTTTTAGAATTTCATAACACATGCATTTTTGACTTAATGATTCAAAAGTTTGATATTTGGAAGGTTTAGAAGCTAATCCAAAGTAAGTATATGACACACCCCACCCACCGTGGGGTCCACAGTAATGATATTATCCTGTACAGGGCCTGCGGCCCCACAGGTTTTGTTTCTCCCCCTTTCAGGGGAAAACTGGTCGTTACTATGAGGAGTGTTCCCACTCCATATCAACTAGCCCAGCTCCCCTCTCCACGCGGTATGGGACTAACTCTCAACCATCACCCCCTCGGCCTTCTCTGCTTCGCCACCCCTCATAAGGCCATGGTACCTCACGGTGCCTGAGTTGGCAAGGCTAGATCTCTCCCCCTTAGGGAACACACGCCCTCATGTGACCGAGGTACGCATGCGGTTAGCCACCCATCACCACGAGGAGACTAACTCTGATACCATTTGACACACCCCACCCACCGTGGGGTCCACAGTAACAATATTGTCCCGTACAAGGCCCGCAGGTCCCACGGGTTTTGTTTCTCCCCCTTTTAGGGAAAAACCGGTCGTTACTATGAGGAGTGTTCCCACTCCTTATCAACTAGCCCAGCTCCCCTCTCCAGGCAGTATGGGACTAACTCTCAACCATCACCCCCTCGGCCTTCTACGCTTCGCTACGCCTCACAAGGTCATGGTACCTCACGGTGCCTGAGTCGGCAAGGCTAGATCTCTCTCTATCACGACCCCAATACCTAGGGCCGGGATTAGGCTTAATCAAGCCTAATGATTAGGTGAGTTAGGCCTACGTGGCCTTGCTTCTTCTTTTTTCATAATTTATATCACAGTGGAAGTGTTGAGAGAGCTAGGTGCTCTTGTCCTATGCAAGTCATAGTTTACTAGTAAAATATTTTTCTCCTTTAACAACCGAGTCCCACCAAAATTTCGACAGAGTCTTCCTGTTTTTCAGACTTATGTATTTAACGCATGCTATGCGGTTCACCTGATAGACAATATAGCAATCATAATTTCTTGAAGGGAGACTTAGTCTCCATACTATCTATCATAATAAAACATATATGATGCATAAGGATTAGTGTCAAAAATAAGATATAACTCGTTTACAACATTAGCACATATATACATATATATACAACTCAAAATTTAACATCTTCAAGCAAGCTTTCTTCAACTCACTCAACGACCTTTCTCTTCTCTGCCTGATTGGTACCTGCAAAATAATAAGGTGAGCTACGAAGCCCAGTAAGGGAAAAGAACTAAACCCATGCATATCCAATCATTTTTGTTGTTACGCTTAAAAACACATTCAATATAACATGAGCATTCATTTCCATTTTAACTAGTCATATACAACGTAGTTAGCGTGTGCTATCAAGTAAGGCCTATGGGTATTAGAGCAAAACTATAGTTTTCCCCCCAAATTCCAATATGACGCAACAGTCATCGCATGCAAACAAGCACACCCCATAAGGATTTCCCATTCGTGTCCAACCACAGGACATTCAATAGACGAGTGACTAAGTCATGGACCTCATTCTAAAGTTAAATGCAAATCATAAGTGTTACATCTAACAAAGCTGCATACTCATTAATGATTTTCTCAGTAATATTAAACATGCCTAGCATTACACCAGGATTCAATAGTCATCTCCCTCAAGGATTACCATCTTGGGCGGCCCACTATGTGTATCATCATCAAAGCAACCAGACCCTCAGGATTTACCATCTTGGGCAGCGCCAAAGTCAGGTTCCCTCAGGATTTACCATCTTGGGTGATTCCACCTTAGTCGAAATCAACCAGGTAGCCCTTTCCCTCAGGGTTTACCATCTTGGGTAACTCAATATGCCAACTCATCCCTCAGGGTTTACCATCTTGGGCGGCTCCACTGTGATCCCAAAAGACCAGGCAGCCCTTTCCCTCAGGAATTACCATCTCGGGAGGCTCAATACCTGACAGCTCATCCCTCAGGGTTTACCATCTTGGGCGACTCTACCATGATTCCAAAGAACCAAGCAGCCCTTTCCCTCAGGGTTTACCATCTTGAGAGCCTCAATACTGACAGTCCATTCCTCAGGATTTACCATCTTAGGTGGCTCCACCTTAGTTGTAAGCGACCAGGTAGCCCTTTCCCTCAGGGTTTACCATCTTGGAAGGCGACATCATAGCTTACCGGATGGCCCTCAGGGCTTACTATCTTGGGCTTGACTATTTTATAACAGTTTGCATCATTATAGCAGTTAAGCATTGTAAATCAGACTATAACATGACCATTTCAATAAGAAATTACAATTTCTATCATCCATTCAACCAAGATGACAATATATTCATTTTACACATGCATAAAGTCAATTTTAAGAGAATATAACAACAAGAATTTAAGGAATGAAAGGGTTTAGGGTCCTTACCTGTGTTTGCAGTACGATTCACATTTCAATAACCAATGTCGTTCAAACTGCATTCAAAACCTGACGGAAGAGGCAAACATGTTTTGACAGTAACACATGGTTCCCAAAGTCCATGGGATCAAGCTTAAACAATTTCCTAGTCGCAATGTTTCCCAGCTAGGGCTTCCTATGTACCCTACAAGCCCACAAAAGTGCTCCCTAGATAGACACCGTAGGCTATATGGGCATTCCTTTGATAAACTCATACACCTTTTCCACCATTCTAGCTTCCCCAATGAGTCCACAATACATGCATAATGCTCACACCCTGGCTCAATTCCAAACTTCCTTTTCATCTCTTCAAAAATCCTCAATCCCTCCTCTACTTTCCCAGCCTTATTAGACGCTGATAGTACACAAACAAACATAACATATGTTGGCGACACTATCATTTCTTCAAACAAAGAAATTGCCATCTCAGAATGACCATGGTTTTCATACCCACCTATGATGCTATTCCAGGTTACCAAGTTTCTCTCTAGCATTTTATTAAAAGCTTTCTCAGAATTCATAATAATCCTGCATTTGCCATACATATAAACAAGGGGGCTTCCCACGTAGATGTTGTCCTCAACATAGGATTTAATAGCTAGAGCATGAACTACCTTGCAAGTTCAAGCACAGCTAGCACTACGCAAGCACTAAGCACGCTAGAAACCATGAAACCAATTAGTTCACTACCTTCCTTTCTCACTTGCTAGATGGTCATAAGTGTGTTCTCTTCCTCATTGTTCTGTACACACGCTGCAATCATCAAACACCAAGAGACATTGTTACATAAGAAATTCCATCAAAGACCACCCCAGCATCAGCAATTTGGTGACATTTTCCTTAGAAGTCAATGTGCCCATTGGCAATGGAGACATCTGTTTCGATCCCCAATCAAATAATGAATCTGTATAATTGGGCCCCAAGTCAAAGATCAGAATAGTCAGAGTAACATGCAGAATGTTATTGAATCTAGCTCATGACTAGTGTGTTGAAGTTTCAAAAAGGTAGCTATTGTATCAACCTTTTTACCTTCAAGGATAGCATTAGTAATAATTGCATTCCAAGTAGTAATATTCCTTTTGGAAATTTTGTCAAACAGCTTCAATGCATCTTTTCGCGTGCTAGTTTTTAAAATACAAATCAAAGGCATTGCAAGCTATGAAGATATCAAAAGCATGACTCACCTTGACAGCAAGAGCGTGGAGCTGTCTCCAGGTCATGGGTATGCGAAATGCAGAAGAGGCTTTGGTTGTGGCATTCGAGACCACTGATTATGGTAGCCTGCAGCTGGATCTACAGTGAAGACATGATCTATACCCTTAATCAAAATGAGGCCTTTAATGACGATCGTCTGCTTTTGTATGATAGGATGTGTGGTTCCGATCATTTCTTTGTAGTGGGTTGCAAAAGCACTACAAGATCTAATGCTGGCCAACCAGATAAAAGCAACTGCTGTCAGTGATCACCATGATATGAAGAAGAAGATCGTCTACATTAAAAAACGAGGGAAAGTGAAGTCAATGGGCTGTATTTGAAGCCATTGCATTTGAGAGAAATGTGAGAGGAGGGTTATGGATTGAGGAAGGAGGTTGAGTTTGGAGTAGAAGTTGGTGAGGTGATTGGAGAGGAAGGTGGGAATGGTGGGGAGGGTTTTGATGATTTGGGTGTGAGTGGAGCAGCCAAGATGGGTAGACAGAGTGGAGATGGCCGATTCAACGAGTGAGGCAAGGGCTTGGGGTTGAAGGGTGAGCATCTCCGGCAACGTTCATGGCTGCTGGGTTTGGAACATGGGGAGAAACGAAGGGAGTGGAGGGGGAAAGCCATTGGCTCTCTCTCTCTCTCTCTCTCTCTCTCTCTCTCTCTCTCTCTCTCTCTCTCTCTCTCTCTCTCTCTCTCTCTCTCTCTCTCTCTCTCTCTCTTGTTACAGATGCGTGGGGGTGAAAGGGGCTAAGTCTGCGTGGCGAGTCTAACTCCCACGCGTCGACTCGCTTCCCTGTGACATTGTGTAGAAGAGCTAGTTAGGGGGTGCCATTATCAATTTGGACCTCCCTTTTATTTGTAAATTTCATTTGAATTTTTGAGTCCCAGTCTTCGTTTTACGCGTTCTTAGTATCGTTGGAAAGCTCTCATCGAGCACAATCCAATAATCAAAAGTTCATCACTAGATTTTTAATATTTTTAATTTACTGTATAATTACTTGAATTTCTATAAAATTTCAACTTTCAAATAAGTTTGCTCACATTTTGCTATGGATCCAAATGAAATTTCAATTCATCTAATCCTTACAAGATATACAATTTAACAAGTTCTAAGGATTCAAAATTTACCCAAAACTGTCTTCAATTTGCAACTGGACTCATGCGGGCCCACATGCTCAATCCTGCCTTGGTTGTCTTGTTTCATAGAATCTGAGAAGATTAATGAGTTAATTCTTGTTTTAACCTGATTGTAGGACACGGGTGTGACAGTATATTAATAGTTATAATTTTCTAGGATTTAATTAGGTTTTTTACTCTTTTATAGGTGTTGAGAAGATGATCCAACAGCTGAGATCATGATAGATAAGATTTGAAGATCAAGATCAAAAGAGGGCCAAAGACCTAAATTTCAACATTTTAAAGCTAAATCAAGATTCAAGATCGTCTTAAAAGAAGAAAATGAAGTTCAAGGAAGTAACTAAAAGCATCAAAGGTGACTAAAAGGAGCTACGTAATTCAACCACTTTTGCATGAGAATTGGAGCCATGAATGAAGTTTCATAGTTTAACGAGGAAACCTAACTAAGCCAAGCCATTCAAGCCTTGAAGCTAAAGGACATAGCCATTCAAACCATTAAAGGGAGCCAGCAAACCCCATGGAGTCACACTATTTGAGAAAACTTTTCAAGCGATTATCCACACTAAAATTAGATTGTTCCAGTGATAATTAGAAAGGAATTTGGGTGATAATTAACATGGTAAGATATACATGCATAGTTGGACCAATCAAGAGAGAGACCAAGTTTAATTTCCTTATTTTTCCTCTCTTTTCCCCCTTCTTTTCTATCTCTTTCCTACTCAAGGCATCATACATTTAGAAAGGGAGTTCCATGCCACCTTCCTTAAAAGCTTATGCCTCCCCCTTCTAATTCCACCGATTCCACAACTCCACTTTCTTATTTCATTCTTTTCCCAAGCACCTCATCTTCCTACCTCTTTCCTCCATTCTTTCTTACCTTTTTCCACTTCGTTCCATCCCAGCATGTGATACACCTTAGGAAAAGGGATTCCACACCTCATCCTAGGTGGAATTCAATGCTGCCCCCTTTCCTTTGTTCATAATTCGAAAGTCCATCTCACACACTCACCTAACCTTCTAATCTTCTATCTCCAAACACCACCTAACTTTCCTACCTAGAGTCTTAGATCTAATTCTCATTCTTGTTTGTAGGATAGGATCTTAGCATATTGGAAACTCAAAATCTATATATACCTAATGAAATTCAACACAATTTTCAAGTAAGGGAGTTGATTCTTACTCCTTGAAATCAAGCACTTCTACTTGGAGATCTTCTCAAGTTTTGGAGTTCAACACTTTGACTACTTCTACATTGTCTTCCACAACCTTTTCCTTGCTTTATTTATGTGGTTTTTGTAGTTCAATTCCAAGTTAGTACCTTTCTTTAGTTTCTTGCTTCCATTGTTCTATTTTCTAGCTTTGCTTCTTTGTTTTGTTGCCTTACTTCCATGCATGTAGTTTATCTTTGCTTCCTCTTTCATTGCTTCCACTTCTCCTAAATTTCTTTCTTAGTTCTTCAAGATCTAAATTGTATTTTCTCTTGTGGAGACAATTAAGATAATAGTAACTTCAATCCTTCTTGTTTCACCTTCTCCTTTGCCTTGTTTCTAGCTTAGATCTAGGTCAATTTCGCTTGTTCTGTGCTTGCATCTTCATGGACTTTCATGCTTTAATTCAATTTGGGCTTTATATGTATAAATTTGACAGTAGTTTTAGAGTAATGGAGTGTGTTTAATTCTTTCTTCGAATCAAGTTTTAAGCATTAGAAAACTGCACAACTTCCAACCTTGCTATCTATGTATATGTGCACCAATTTTGATGCACTTTTCAAGTCAATCAATAAACTTATTTGAGGAGCACGCTTACTCTTTAATTCCAATATTAAAGTACTTCAATTCTTGAGTTTTATATTCCATGAAAGTGCTTGTGAAGTTTCTTTCCATGCCTATTTGATATTCATATAGACCATGTCGCTGGAATTTTTTATCTTAAATTTCATGTGCAATGTCCAGCAGTCCATACACTTTATTTGTTTCAGATCTTAGAAACCTTTTAAGATTTTTAGTTAGTTTAGTAAATGATTTAATTAGTTTGCATGTTAGTTAGATTTTAATTCATAATTTTTGGCCATCTTTCACTCCATGAACCATGCACACACTTTCATGGTCCTGTGCATGGTGATTGAAGTTCATGTCTAAATTTTTTGTTGATTCTTTGCTTAGGTTAAGTTTAGATTCCAGTAGTTACTTGTTTTACATCTTAGGTTAGTTTAGAATTATTTTAATTTTTAGAGAGTTTCAAATTTAAGAAAGTGTTAATTTAGAAAAGTTCATTTTTTAGCTAGTTTCCTTAATGTAAGTTTCCTAATTCTAGTTTTGCATTAGTTTCTTTTATTGAATGCATATTAATTAGGAAATTTTTTAGTTCCATTGAATATCTTAATTTTTAGAAAATTTTCTTTAGTTCATATTTCTAATTTTATGCATGTTTCCCATTCCATGTTGTTTAAATTCCTAGTTTAATCAAAATCCTCTTTCTTTGGCTAAGATAAGCAACTTAAATAAGGTCCAATCAATTAAAAATTTTGTTAGATTCCTCATGGGATCAACCTCTCTCGTGTGCAAGTTATTACACTTATTCGTGCACTTATGAGTAATTTTAAAGCTACACCAATTTTTTCCCATTGTTGCTAAGGACTTGCAATGGATTTGTGGTTGGACTTTTATTTGGATTATTTATCTCTAATTGCAGTTTTAAGTTGTATGAGATTAGCATTTTTGTGTCATTCTTGCATATTTTGCTAATTCTCCACAAATTGATCCATTTTTCTTTGTTTTGTGCAAGTGGAATTTGGCAAAAGGAGCAATGGCTATCCCCATCAACTTAATTAGGATTTCGTAGCTTTCTTAAATTAGGTTTTTGAGTGAACTTGTAGTAAGACCCCATTGTAATTTATAATTATTTATTTCATTTTAAATGGTTGTAATAATACAGGGCAAGTGTGGGGAATGATGATTCACACTTGATCTTTATCAAAAAACCCACTGTAAGTTTCTCTCACTCTCTTATGTTTTCTTAGTAATGTTGCATTTAGTGTAATTTGTGTATTGGTTGGTAGTGTAATTCATATATTTTAGGGTTATTCATTATACTTGTTGCATCTTACTTAGGGTTGTTGCATTAGAATGCACCTATTTAACAAAGGTTACTTTGTTAGATAGTGATGAGTATCTAATTTTGTATAAAAGTCATCTAGTTAGTTATCCATGTGTTATAAATTATAGTGGTAAATTGGAGTTTTTAGCTAAAATTTGTAACACATACATTTCTAACTTAAAAGACCAAAAATTTGATATTTTGTAGGTTCAAATGCTAATTTGAGTAAGTATATGATTAATCATATTTTTAGGATTTAATTAGATTTTTTAAAATTTTATAGGAAATAAGATGATGATCCGATGACCTAGATCAATGGAGATAAAAATTGAAGATCAACATCAAAAGATCGAGTCAAAGCCTTAAAGTCATCATTTCAACATAAGATCAAGGGTCTAGATCATCTTGTGATTACTTAAAGATGGAATGGAATGAGTCAAAAGTGGCCAAAGTGGGCGCATGCACAAGCCATGCAAAGTCCACCACCTTTACATGAGATTCATTTAAGCCACCTAATCATATTCAAGCCATGAAGAAGGTGACAAGCTAAGGAATCTAGATAATCACTGAAGCTATGGATTTAAGCCACCATGCTAAGCTAAGAAAGCCATCAAAACTAACCATGAAACCAAACCAATGAAGCTCTCAAAGTTAGCCATCAAGCCACATGAGCCAAGCTAAATGGAAGGTCAGGATTAGAGGAGATTCCAAAAAATATCTTTTGGGATTTATAGGATTATTTTGAAGATAATTGACTAAAAATCCACTAGGATAAGGTAGCATGTAGACCAATACGAAGATACTTTTTATTTCAACCAGCCAACCAATCCTCACCTTCCTAAGAAGCTACCTAGCTAATTATCTTCTTCCACTTTACCCCTCTTCCTCATCTCTTCCTATCCATCTCTTTCCTCCCATTTTCCCTTCCTTATTAGGTGTTTCATGTGAAACACATTCAAGGGAGGGAATTCCATGAGAAACTCCTACAAATTAAGAGCTTCCCTCCCCTCCTTGCCTCATCCACTCCACCACCCTCCTAAATTCCCTCTAGCCTGAGCAATCACCATGCTTTTTATTCTCCACCTCACCCTCTCCCTCTTAGCTCATCTTTCCAACCACCTTTCTAATTCCCAAAAGCCTTCCATGATTTTTACAAGGGGGAGATGCTCTCTTCTAAAAAAGTGGTGTCTCCCACCTTATCTCCCACTTATTTCCTTCTTTGACAAACCCTATTTAGCCTCCATATCTTATTCTTAGCCATCCAATCCTTTTCCCATTTCATCCCCACCCTACCTTTAATTCAAGTCACCCTATAAAACTTAGGACAGAGAGTATAAAAGTCCCCCAACAAGGATTCAATGAATAATTTTTTGGACAAAAAGAATGCCCACTCCAAAAGGAGGAGGCATCCCTTTCTTCCCCCCTCTCACCTATCCTCTTGAATCTTCAACACATTTTTCCTTGGGTGACTACTCCTTTATACTTACATGCACTCTCTTCAAGTCAAGGTATACCCCTTTCCCTTGTCATTTTGTTCATTATTCCATCTTGCTTAAGCTTTTGATTCCTTTGCTCTTTAGCTTGCTTTCCTTATTATTTCTTAGGATTCATCTTAGATTTCTATTAGATATTTCTTTGATCTTCATGTTACTGGACTAGGGGAAATTAGAGAATTTTTATTTTAGGTTTTTCATAGAAATTAGAGAATTTCTATTAGTGAATCCTCTCTTATTTTAGTTGCATGCTTAGTTGAGAGCCTTTTTATTCTTTAACTCTTCTTGTTTAGATCCAAGGTTATTTTTTCCTTGAAGTGACAGCCAAGGAAAAGTCACCTTGAATATACCCTTTTCCTTACCATTAGATTTCCCTTGATTCTCTTGATCTCTTACTTAATTTTCTTAGTGTTCCTCAAGCTTTGCCTTTATCTAGTGGATTTTTCATTGATCTCAATGCATGCTTACTTATGATTGATATTAGATTTTTGAAGAAGGTTTAGCATGTATTTTGTGGGTTGACTAAGATTAAGTAACATTCATTTTAATGGGACGCAATTTTCAGATTTGGAATACATAAATTATGCGCACTATGTTGATGGATTTTGATGTTGATTCAATGATACTTGTTTTCAGTAGTTAATGATCTCAAATTTTGAATGGTTTACTGCATGAAAAGTGCTTAATTCAATGTTTTCCATGTCTCATTGATTGGATGTTCAAAAATAACATGTTGCTTGAATTTATGAATGGAATGTTTACGTTTAATTTCCAGCAACTTATACTTCATGTTTGCTTGATTTTTTAAGGACCCAATTTGAGTGTTAGATTTTTTAGTCATTACTTGAATTAGATTGTATGTGCTAGGTTTTTAAATTAATTACTTAAGCCAACTCCTAACCCATGAATTATGCGCACCATTTCATGGTCATAAATGATACTTGGGTAGCTTTCATTTAATTGCTTGATTAGTTGTCTCTTTAGTTTATTATTTAATTATAGTTGATCTTAGTTTATATTCCATTAGTTTCTAGTTTGCATCTTAGTTTAGTTTCTAATTTTAGTTTAGGAAAGTGATTGAATTGTTTCTTTACAATAGTTGCCAAATTTTATGATTAGAAAATTTGATTTAGGAAAGTTGCTAAATTTCAATTTTTGGATGTTCTCAATCTAAGAAAGTTTATTTTTAGAAAGTGTGCTTTTGAGAAATTTGTTAAATTTAGCATGTTTTAGTTTTAGCATATCTCATGTGTTAATTTGTCATTCTTAGTTTAGGAAAAAAATATCACTATCTTTGGTTTGGGTTATATAATCTAAGGAAGGCCCACTAATTACATGAATCACTCGATTCCTCATGGGTTTGATCTCCGTTGCTTGAATTACTATAACTGATTCGTGCGCTTACAAGTTAAGACTTAAAATCACAATAGACAGCATGTAGGTAGGAATTAGTTTCCTTTCCTTGTAATCTAATGCATGTTTACTACTTTATGGTGGATGTTCACATTAATAGTAAAGGCCCCACAAGAATGCTCATAAGATAAGGACTGCATTTCATCACCAAATCCTTGGCCCACCTAGGCAATCAAATTAATTCCTTTTATGTTCGTGATCCCAACCCTTAATAGCTTAATTTAAAATCAAGTAGCGAGAGACTTAGGGTTTAGAGCTTGTAGGACTCTTTTAGAAGAAGATCTATTGTCACTCTTGTGGCTTTTGAGCATTATGGTTATAATGGGTATCCAAAATCCAAGTTATTTTCCCACATCTGCTGTTGATGGTTGTTGAGGTCTAAATGCCTCCTTCCATGAACATTGTATTAACCACTTTAGGATAGAACCTAACTGATAAGCAGCAATCTAGTCTAAATAAAAGGAGGAGCTATCTATATTTAGGTATAAAAGCCACCACCTTGCATATGAACAAAGATCATCAAAATAGCTCAATAGTGAACCATTAGGATTGGTTGTGCATCATATAAATTAGGAGCCACATTTAGAGTTACATTGCATCATTTAGATATGTTTATATCTTAGTGCATGCAAGGTCATGGATCTTTGAACACTGAGTTAGTACCATTAGATCCTAAGATTAAACATACCCATAGGCAAGGGGTAAGAAATCAAATTCCTAACCCCATGGTTAATCTACTAATAGTAGTTGAGCACAAGGCCATTAGAGACTTCTATGCACCACTCCAAGTCAATACTCCATCATGCATCACCTTACCATCCACCAATGCAAACTACTTTGAACTTAATCTGAGAGTTATATAGTTACTCCCAACATTTTATGATCGAGAGAGAGAGAGAGGATCCATGCCTATACATCAAGGAATTTCTCGATATTTGTGCTACATTCATATTTCAAAATGTCTCAAATGATTCTATTAGACTTAGATTTTTCCCTTTCTCATTAAAAGATAAGGCAAAATCATGGTTAAATTCTTTAGTGTCGGTTCCATTGCTACATGGAGTTGTCTTAAAAGTTCATGAACAAATTCTTCCATGTCCATAAGACTAATGCCCTTTGTAGGGAGATTATCAATTTCCAGTAAAGAGATGATGAACAATATTATGAGTGCTAGGAAAGGTAAAATGAATCACTGCAAAAGTGTCCCCACCATGGATTTGAAGAATGGTAGTAGCTCAGTATTTCTATTAGCCACTTACACCTCAAAATAAACAAATGGTAGACGTAGCTAATGGAGATTGAAACAAAAGGCAAAAGCTTGTAGCTAGGGTACAAGACGAGGTTGGTTGTGAAGGGTTTTGGGCAAAGAAAAGGATTGATTTTTATGAGATTTTCTCTCCAAATGTGAAGATATCATCAATCAAAGTGGTATTTGGTTTGGTTGCAAGTATGAACTTAGAAATTGAGCAACTAGATGTGATGACTACCTTTCTCCATGGTAATTTGGAGGAAGAATTTTTTAGGGAGTAGTTAAAGGGTTTAGCCCATACAGGTTGAAACAAGCCCCAGGGAAATGGTACAAGAAGTTCATTCATTTATAGTGGATCATGGGTATAGGAAAACAACTTCATATCATTGTAGATTCATTAAATAATTCTCTAATGGTAGTTTTACTATTCATTTACTTTATGTTAATGGCATGTTAGATGTCGGCCAAGATATTGCTAAAATTGATAGGTTAAAGAAGGAGCTACGTAAGTCCTTTGCCATGAAGGAATTAGGACCAACGCAATGAATGTTGGAAATGAGAATCTCCCATGATATAAAGGCTAGGAAGCTATAGTTTGCATAGGAAAAGTTCATTGAGAAGGTACTCGAAAGGTTCATTATAAATAGTGTAGTCCCTTGATAATCTACTTATAGGACATTTCAGGTTGATTGCAATGGATTGTACTTTAGATTGGAAAGAAAAGGAAGAGATGAACAGAATTCCCTAAGCTCCATTCATAGAGAGTGTAATATACATTTTGGTGTGTACAAGGCCTGACATCATACATGTAGCTAGCCTGGCTAATAGCTACCTTGTCAATCCCAGCAAAGAGAATTAGACAATAGTGAAATGGATCATGAGATATCTCAGAGACACTTCTGAAGTGTGCTTATGATTCAGAGGTGGTAAAACTATGCTAAAATCCTACAAAGATTCAGATATGGCTGGAGATATTGACACCATGAAGTCCACTTTAGAGTTATTTCACTTTTTGGGGGGGAGAAGTGTCATGGTAGTCTAAGTTGTAAAAGTATCTAAACTTCACTATTATAGAAAGCAAGGATATTACAATCATTGAAGCTAGTAAGAAAATATTGTGGATGAATAAGTTCTTATAAGAATTTAATTTGAAGTAGGACAAGTAAGTTGTACATTGCTACAATCAAAGTGGCATTTTCCTAACAAAGAATCCAAGTTTTTTTTTTTTCTAGGTCCAAGCACATTGACATCAAATACCATTGGATAAGGGATGCACTTGAAGAGAAGAACTTCATCTTTAGAAGATCCACACTAATAAGAATGGGTCAAATATGATGAGAAAGCCTTATCCACAAACAAGTGTGAGTTTTGCAGATCCATTGCTATTGTGATTTTAAGTCACTCATAAGCACACGAATCAGTTATAGTAATTCACGCAAGGAAGTTGATCCCAGAGAAATCGAATGAATGTCGTATTAGTGGTCCTTATTTAAATTATCTAACCCACCCAAATTAAAGAGATTTTTGTCCTAATCTATTATTGGAAAAGTGACATGAATTCAAGAATTAACTAAAAAGCTAACTAATCAATCTAGAAAATATAGAACTTTCCTAAATTGAGAACTTCCTAAAAATTAAATTTAGCAACTTTTTAATGACACTTAAAAGGCTAATGGAAACTAATATGCACAATCAAACCACATGCTAATCAATGAATAACTTTGCATCCAATTTAAGAGAAATACATCTAGAACCATGTACATGACCCTAGAGTGGGAGCATGATTCTAGTGCGAATCCTATGTATGTAAGCTTATAAATGTGATGCTTGAATAACTTAATTTAACACATGACTTGGAATTGAATTCAAAGAATGATGCTCAACATATATGACAATTAAGGCTAGCAATCATCAATCTGATTGCATGAAACTATCCTATGATGATGATTCAACTTGACTAATTGAAATTCAATAACACTTTAGACCTTCCGAAATAATCTACCAACTCTTTCATCTAATAGCTAAATCCCCTCAAAACCATACGCATGGTTCTAAGCTGATTTAGGTGTAACTTTCGCACTTACTTGAGATGAAAAGATGATGAACTAACCAACTCATTTTAATGATACTTGGAAGAGCAATAAAGCCTATCTATGATGTCCAACTTTCAAAAAAAAAAACTTTCAAAATCATGCGTTCAACACTTAGAGTGATGCGTATGGTTTTGCTAAGTTTTTAGATTGATTGTGGTTTTAAGCCTTAAAGGAACATATTTCTATTAAATGGAAACCATGGAATCAACAATATGGAAATAAGCAAACATAAGAGATATTATCATTCATCAATCAAGAGAAATTCCATTAACCATCAAATTGTATTGAGGTGAAAGGTAGGTTACAAGAATGGTGCGCACCACTCTAGGTGAGCGTGCACCATGCATTACACCCAAGTAAATCCCAAATAAAGATGATTCGACACTTCCTACTCCAACAAGCTTGAAGATTAACGAGGAAATCCAATAGGAAATAAAGGTAAATCTTAAGGATCCTAAGGAAATCAAGATGGAATCAATGGCTAAGCAACAAAGTAAAAAAAAAAACAAGGAAGGAAGCTTACCTTTCTTGAAGAAGTTTGTGAGGAAAACTTGGAAAAGAGAGCAACCCCCTATGAAAATGGCATAGAATGCTTAAAAAGAAAGGAAAGAGGAGAAGAAAAGCGACACCTCCTCCAAATTGGAGTAGGCATTCTTTTTCTTCAAAAATGGATGCCTTGAATTCTTTCTAAGGGCATCTTTATACTTTCTTTCCTAAGTTTTCTAGGCTGACATAAGGTAAAGGTAGGGGATGGTTAGGATGAGAATAGGAGTGGCTAGCTAAGGATTATCAAAGAAGGAAACAAGAGAGATGTTTTGGTGGGAGATAAGGTGGGAGATGCCACTTTTTTAAGAAGGGTGTCTCCCCCTTGCAAAAATTGTAAACCACCTTTTGAATTTAGAAACATGGTTGGAAAGGTGAGGTAAGAGAGAGAGGATGAGGGGGAGTGTAATAAGCATGGTGATTGGTTAAGCTAAAGGGAAATAAGGAGGATGGTGGAGTGGATGAGGCAGGAGGGGAGGGAAGCTCCTACTTTGTAGGAGTTTCATGTGGAACTCCTCCCTTAAATGTGTTTCACGTGGAATAAAAAATGGAAGGGAAGATGGGACGAAACTGAAGGACGAGAAAAAGATGAGGAAGAGGGGTGAAATAGAAGGAGATGATTGGCTAGGTAGGTTCCTAAGAAGTGATTGGTTGGATGGTTGGAATGAAAATTTAGAAAAGTGATAGAGTCTCAAAAAGATAGGACTCTTGAATGAAAAGTAAAATTAGTAGTGCTCCTTAGTAATAAGGTGGAAAGTGAGAAAATAGTGAAAAAAAACATGGAAAATAATAAAAATGGAGAGGTATCTTCTTATTGGTCTACATGCCACCTTATCCTAATAGATTTTGAATCAATTATCTTCAAAATAACCCTAGGAATTCTAACAATAATTCTTTGAATTTTTCTCCAATCATGGCCTTCCATGTAGCATGGATCATGTGGCTTGATGGTTGGCACAGATGGCTTTCTTAGCTTATTTTCTTGACTCAAATCCTTGGCTTTGGTGGTTGACTAGGTTCCTTAACTTGTCACCTTGTTTATGGCTTGAATATTAATAAGTGGCTTAAGTGAAACCCATGCAAAGGTGGTGGACTTTGCATGGCCAGTGCATATGCCAACTTTGGCCACCTTTGACTCCTTACATTCCGCCTTCAAGTGAACTTAAAATGATTTTAATCCTTGATCACATTTTAAAGTGATGATTTTGAGGCTTTGACTTAATCTTTCGATCATGATCATCAATTTTCATCTCTATCGATCTCGGTTTTTTTATCCTCATCTCGCTTCCTACAAAAATGAAAAACTCTGATTAAATTCTAGAAAAAATATGATTAGTTACATAGTTACCTCAGATTAGCATCTAAACCAACAAATATCAAATTTTTTGTCTTTTAGGTTAGAAATGCACGTGTTATAATTTTTGGTCAAAAACTCTAATTTACCCCTATAAGTTATAACACATGGGTAACTAATTTGGTGATTTTAGAACAAAATTAGACACTTATCAATTTCATGCATGGGTATGGTGGTTCCATCTTCATCAACCAAAGGGAAGCTTGTTCGGATTTCCTCCTCATAAGTAGTAGGTCCCATAATTTTGGATTAAAAGACATTGTTGCCATTATTAAAAGGACTAGTTTCTTAAGTTGTCATTGACCTAGTAGAGAGAGAGAGAGAGAGAGAGAGAGAGAGAGAGAGAGAGAGAGAGAGAGAGAGAGAGAGAGAGAGAGAGAGAGAGAGAGAGAGACCATACTATAACATAAATGGTTTCTCCTCTTGGTTTATTCGTCTTTAGGCTAGACAAACTAGAGCGAAGGAAAGGAGAACATGAGAGTTCACCTTTTGGGATTTTACCTTTATGAGGGAAAGAGAAGAAGAAGGATAAACGTGAAAAGGATATTCTCTTTCTATAGAATCTTTCACCGCACTTAGTAGCTATGTAGTTGTTCGATTTTCGGGTTCATAATGTGCATGTGATGTATGGTCTCCGTGTGTTTCTCCAAAGTGCCTTTGAAAGATCTATATAGTTCTAATCATTGAGAGCTTTTTACACTTTGATCATTGCTATTAGCATGATCTTGACTATTCCAAAGAAAACTTCTTTGGATTTTTAGAATTTCCACAGGAACAAAATTAGCAGATAAAGAATAAATAGGAATACTGAAGAATACTAGCTTAATAAGAGTCAGTCTCCCAACCAATGCAAGCAGTTTTTTGTTCCAGACAGAAAGGCTACGATGAAAATTATCAATAATAAATTTAAAGTGAGAGCCTTCAGGCCTTACAATAAAAACTAGCAGCCCAAGATACTTAGTACAAATCAAGTTACGATTAGTACCAAAGGCACGATTAAACGGCTTCTAAGGCCAACGATGCACTTGACTGAGAATATTCAACAAAAGATTAGGAAGGGGCTAGGAAAAATCCAGATTGAGATCTATAATCAGATACGCTTAGAGATTTCACAAGCATTAGTAAGAGTAGGGTTATAAATGGTTAAACCATCTGTATGTCACATGTGAGAATAATAGGCCTATTCCTGCCAAATGAAAGAGGTTGAATTACCTTTAGTTCCATCTTAAATGGACTGGGAATGATTTCGCACATGAAACACAGTCTAGGAACAAGCCGTCACCTTGTTTAAGCCCCTTTCTGGCTTCAACAACTCCAAAGCATCTCCACATCGATAAATAACTTAATCCATGGTTTGTTATCTTCGTAACCAACTTTCTTTGATGGCCATCTCCTGTAGTAATTCTTCTAGGTGCCTGATATCTGCATAACCCACCTACTCTTCCGTAAGCTATAACTCCAACCTGGCCCATCTTTTGGCAGAACCAAACCATTCACAATTCTTTCCACTATAAATGAGCTATGCCCCAAAAATCCTCATCTATTAGATGGTGCTTTCATTGTTTTTTGAGTTTTAAAATGATCAGTAAACAATTTCACCGTCTATTTTTCTACTTAAAGAAGCACTTCTCATGTTAGAATTATCCACGAGATGAGACTTTTGGTACATAGCTCATATACGCTACGAACAAGACTGACTGGTTTGGATCCTCCAAAAGATAGGCCCAGCTGGAGTTGTAACGGCACCAAATAACAGCAATAAGAAGAAGAATAAGAGAAAAATCCTCTCCTAGGCATGTTGATCCCCTGCTGAGGTAACCCATGAAGTAAGACCAATTCCTTGGCTAGAAATTTTCCTTCATTTTAGTTTAGTTCATCGGGGTTGCTAAATATAGCAGATTCCCTTGCTCAAGGGGTGTACCCTTCACCCCAGTATGAGTTGTAATTTATGCTGTTTCTCGATGGAGACAGTTAACGAGTTGGTACGCAAAAAGTACTAGGAGTAGACTATAACCAAGCATTGTTCCATTTAGACGAGTTCTGCGTCGAAGTCACCAGGTACAAATCATCAGAAATTTAGACAGACTATCACTGGAATAAATTTAGACAGATTTGTCAGTTGCTCGAAGTCCTCGCAAAATTTCTACACTCTAAACTCCGAAACAACTGTTCTCTGGAAGACTTTAATCCACGGAATTCCCATGCAGCTATGCATGCAGCACCTATCCACTTCAAGTTACAGGGGGGGCACAGTCCAAGAAACATCGGATGAACATGAGAACCGGGTTAGCAAATAGTCATTCTCCTATCGCGGACGTGTTACCCGACAGATATAGTACAAGCAAAAGCAATTTCGAAAAGAATCAAACTACATAATGTTAAAGGAATTCACGTGAGCACTTAGCAGTGAAAATTTAAAGTTTGACATTGACATCAACTCCTGCAGGGAGATCCAGCTGCATCAAAGAATCAATTGTTTGTGCAGTTGGATACAAAATGTCAATAAGACGCTGATGGGTTCGAATCTCGAAATGGAACCGAGCGTCTTTGTGGACGTGTGGGGACTTAAGTAGACAGTAGACACGGTTTTTGGTTGGTAAAGGAACAGGGCCCATGGTCTTTGCATTGGTGTTCCTTGCTACATCCATAATCTGCTTGCACGAATCTTCAATCAAAGGAACCCAATAAGACTTCAACTTGATTCGTATCTTCTGCTTTGGTGCCATCTGACAAAAGAAAAATGTCTTCATATGTTGCAGGTGCTGAGACGAAAAGCCAATAAGGAAAAGAGTAAAGGAAGCGCATGGTTCTGCTGTTTTGAAGGTTTTGCAGACATTCAAGTCTAATATGGATAAACATCAAGCAGGCCTATTAAACTGGTTAAGAACCTGGATAACGAAAACATGAAAATAAATAAGCAAATTACCACCATCCTTCGAGGATACCAATCACCTTTGGCAGTGTGTTAAGAGATGTGATAAGTTTCTCCTATTATTAGTATTATCATTTCGAAAGAAACGGGTCAATTTGCAAACTAATGTGTACTAGAAGGAAAGAAATGCCTTAAAAAGGCAGCCCAGTGCACGAAGCTCCCATGTATACAGGGTCCGGGAAGGGGCAAACCACAAGGGTCAATAGTACGCAGCCTTACCTTGCATTTTACAAGAGGCTGCTTCCATCCCTTGAACCCATAACCTCAAGGTCACACAACTACGACTCTTCCATTGCGCCAAGGCTCCCTTACTGGAAAGAAATGCCTCAAAGGAGGAAAAAGAAAAGAAGAAAAAAGACATGATAAATACTAAAACAGAAAAACAGTAGGAATAATCAAGAGCATGTTTACGAGAATGAACGACATCTACCATTCAGGAAGTGATACCTATAACCACTCCTTTTGGTGTTACTTTTTCTTATAATAGGTAAAACAAAATAAGATATACTATACTATAGAACAAAACAACTACATCAGTGCGCTGATATTTCGCACATACATTATGTTCGTCAAACTCCCAATTAAGCAAGTAAATCTGGAATCTCATTGGCAAATCTAGGGCCATGAGGGAAAGAAAAGAAAGCACCCAATAGATATCCTTAACTTTGTCAGCAAGGAAGAAACTACCAGCTGAAACATTCCTTGCCCAAAAGATAACATTTAAGCAGAAACTAGCTGGACGCTGGAGAAGGCTGACTTCAATGGAAATGGTGCATCAGCTGGGCCTGCTTGACTGAATCACGGGACCTAATGTACTGCCCAAACAGCCCCATTGAATTGTGCATTCCAATTTGAAGTCTCGCCACGGTGTCCTTTTCCAACGTCAGGAATGATGACACACACAACACTGCCTTGTCAGATTCACAAAACAGATAGGGTTTAAATGAAAAACAATATTTCCTTTCCCGACTGGGGGAAACTCCACTAATGCCTGCTAAACCAGGATTGTGAAACGAGGCTCCATCAAAAATTTAATTTAAGTGAATCCTTGGTCAACTTTGAACTGCATGTTTCGTTGGCCCCAACCCTATCTACAATGCTTGAATTCCAATTTCAAAAAGTATCTTGCATAGAGTAGCCACTAATTTCCTTTCTAACACTTGCTCAAAAGACAAATTGACCATGAGTTTCAAAATAGCCATCTAATCTACTTTCACCATCCCAGATACTCTAGAATTTTGTTCCCTACCTAAGATACATGATACAGCTAAGTTATGCATATTCCAAAGGATTTTACCTTACTACCAAATGAGCCATCATTCTGTAAAGGAATGGGGACAACCTCAAGCAAGACCACAAGACAAAACCCGTTGCCCTTTTGGTAATGGACACCAAACTACATTTAGAATATGAAATATGCAATTCAAGTGGAGAAAGAAGTCTACTCGAGTTACAAGTTTCCTTTTTGAAGTTCACTAATTGCTTGCACTTGGTAAGCTCCATTATCTAAATACTCATTTCTCCAAAATCCTAGTTTGTAGGCAATATTCAGTACTAATAATGTGAACCAGTTTCCTGTTAAACTAGCATCAATGTACAGGGCAGTGAGGGGGTAGAGTAGAGTAGAGGGGGAAGGAATGGCAGTGGGAGGCAGCTGGGCAGTCGTGGAGTAATCTGTACTTGACTTTATCCACCCTTGAAGGGCACCAAGTGCTTTCTTCTGACCAGATTACTACACAAGAAATTTCTATATCACTATCAAATGCTTAGTATCTCTAGGCAGCCCCATGAAAAGGAACTTTTATCTCTAATCCCTTCATTACTGTTACATCAAAAAACAATCTCTTTATTGCTCTCAGTCTGTAATTCCTCAACCACCACGTAACTGGGAGATTACCCTAAAATTCTTCCTTTAATATTCAAATGGACCATACTTCGAATTCCATGGAAGTTTGAACACTTTAAGCGAACAGACAACTTGACAGAAGAAATCCAGTGCCCAAATTGCTATAAGTAGGAACTAGGAAACCAGAACATTCCAAACTTGAAGTCATCTATAGTTAACTTTTGAACAAATGGTCAGAACCCTGATCATGACAAAATGCAACTTCCTATCATACACCAATATCAAAGCCCTAAAGGCCATGCAACAGCAAAAGATAAAGACATTGCACATTTCATTGGTATTATCAAGAATCAGAAGACAAGTGATAATCAAAATTTAACAATTTTGGTGGAGAAATGAGAGAGTTGGAGTTCCTAAGGATGGACAAGAACAGAAGCATAATTATCATATCAAGATTCAACAGTCACATCCAATTTATCATCAAGTGTTTGTCTGCAATTTAAACTTCAGATCTACAACTTGTCCAACATTAGTATTTTATTGATAGCACAACACCAGGAACACAGTTAAAATAAAGAAGACTTGAATGCCTCCTGCAGAAGGGGAGCCTTGGCGCAATGGTAAAAGTTGTCATCGTGTGACCTTGAGGTCACGGGTTCAAGGCTTGGAAACAGCCTCTTGCAAAATGCAAGGTAAGGCTGTGTACTTTAGGCCCTTGTGGTCCGCCCCTTCCCCAAACCCCGCATAGGTGGGAGCTTCGTGCACCGGGGCTGCCCCTTTTAATGCCTCCTACAGGCTGAGTGCTTTAACTCACTCTAGAGTAGAACAGCTATCTACAAAGAAAAAAAAAAAAAAAAATACAAGGCATCGGCAAAATAATTTCTGTCATCAAAAAGATTTATTTGTTGAAGGAACACAATTATTCCACTTAATGAAAGAGAAACTGGTGAAGGGGAGCCTTGGCACAACGGTAACAGTTGTCGTCATGTGACCTTGGGGTCATGGGTTCAAGGCTTCGAAATAGCCTCTTGCAAAAATGCAAGGTAAGGCTGCATACTATAGACCCTTGTGGTCTGCCCCTTCCCCGGACCCCGCATAGGCAGGAGCTTCGTGCACCAGGGCTGCCCTTAATGAAAGAGAAACTGCTAATTGTGTTGGAAATTAGTATCAATATTACTTTAGCTAGCACAAAATAAATTCTGTGAAACTTAGCTTAGAGGCATGCATCAAGTTGAGGCCTCCCAAATTGTGTAAGATATATAGCAGCTCTATCTCTAGGATTCAGCCAAGCCATACACAATATGTACCTTAATTGTTTTGTATGATTAGAATAGGTCTATACTTTAGTTCCCAAATTGAATGTTTTAATGATATCCTTCAAAGATATGTGAAAATCATGTCTTTTAGCCTAACCTTATGATCCCAGTGTGTGTGCCAAATCTCTACGAGAGAGAAACAAACTCATCAACAAATCACTCTATAAAATGATCAAAGGCTCAAGTATCCAAAGTTTCCACGAAAAACTAAGGACTGAGTCTCAAAGAAAATCAGACTACAGCTCTCACTAGTGGAGAAACAAAACAGAGAATACCAAAGGTCACAACACAAGACATAACAAGAAAAACTTCCCAAAAGAAGAACCCTCGTAACTAGGGTGCTAGGCAGCAATACCAAAACTGGCAAACTTTTTCTAGTTAGATTAAGAAACTCCCAGCTTAGATCCATGAACTATAGAACTTCACAAGAGGAAGAACCCTTGAAGATGACACCAAGAACTTGGTATACTCTAGAGAGAACAAAATGCCAAACACTTACAAAGCTCTTGGAGCAGATGAGGAATGGCCAAGGGACGCCCCTTATATAGGGGAACATTGCTTGGTAGGCAAGGCACTCACCTTGAGATGCAAGCCTCTTTAGAATTCTCCTAGGCTCTCCTGAAACTTCCTACCGCTTTTCACTCCGGTGGGCCCCCTTAGGAGAGATGGGATTAGGCTGTAAGGCCATCTCTGCATAGGCTTTTTCCAATGAGCCTACCAACACACACACATCCTTTGAATCAAAACAAATTAGGGTGGCTTGAAGCGATTGGCAACAATGCAGGCTTGCAAAGTGCAAAGCGGGCACTAATGCTCAAATGTGCATAGCTTAGTGAGTTGCAGTGAGATGCACCATTCCAAAAGTGAGCACTTGAAAAAATGAGAGGAACGGAGAAATGATTTACTAGGAAAGAAACTCTTTCTTGACTTTCCATGTGGGAATAAACTTGATCTTGTGTTTTTCAAAACTACTTAGAAAGGAAAGATGATTCTATATTCTATGTTATAGTTCATACTCAAATCAAATTTGGATTGTCTCTACAATAGAAAGTTAGTTCTCATAACATCCCTTTGGGTTCAATAAAATGCCAGAGGAGTTGGTTATAGCTTAAGACAATATGCAACAAATTGCACATAAGAAGAAAAAGAAATGTATTATCTTAGCATATCTCATTGCTGGGAATGCTTACCATACATTAATACTATTGAGCCCAAAATAACTAAGTGATAGACCCCATACTTGCAATGAGTAATGAACACTTCTTACATCCGTGCAAATACAGGTGTCTCATAAATCATATGTTCTCACTTCACATGTTCAACTTTTACATGGAACGGTAGCAAGTGTAGCCTCTTTTTCCAAGTTCCAACGTTCTTGTATCTCTTTGTTCTTCTCCTTTACCTTTGAATCCATTTATTGCTCTTTCTTTTTCTGTTGTAATCGCATCTATAGATTATAAAGTTTTATCCTGTTCCTTCTTCTTTCATCTTAAATCTTAGTCTCACAAACTCTAGACGTTATTAACCTTTCTCTACTTCTTCCTTCCAAATCCCACAAGTTTCTTTCTTCCAAATTCCACAAAATTCTTTCTTTCCCGCCATCAAAGCCCACGACATTCAACAACAAATCCTAGTATCCACTTTCCATTAAATACTGTACCACCTTAGTCTTTGAACCCTAACCTTATACTAAGATCATACACCCTATTAAACACTAACCTTCTCAACTAAATTTTGAACATCCCATCTTCTCAACCTCCCAAATTGAAGACCCAATTTACACTAGAACATCAAACTTGCCCCACAATTCCACCAAACACTCAAACTCTTACTACCTCAACTTCAAACAATCCACCTGGTGCTTATTCTTCAAATATCCTTCCATTTTCTCTTATTTGAAACTCCTCATTTCCATAAACTCTAAAAACCATATTTATTCAATTAGGTTCCTACTTACCACATCTTTCTTTTCTTTCATCTTATCTTTCCCATCATCTTCTTCAAACTCTTTATATAAATCCTGTCGAGAGAAAGGCATATTTACCAAAGCAACTATTTACGGTGGATTTTGCCAAAGATAACTATTATGGTGGAAGGTTAACTTCTCCCACATATTTGAGCTAATAAACTCTGAACAGCCTAATGAGATTTAAACTGACGGAAAAAAGTGAGTTCATTGATGATACTTGGGAGATTCCATAGCTTACAAGTGGCAAGGCTTGTGCATGAAACTTCATATATGTTAAGTGTCCATTTTTGGATAAATTACCCTAATTTAGCATGACATTTGATATATTTTTAGGACATTATTTAGAAATTTCTATGAAAAATATATCATTTGAAAATTTTAGAATCTAACTGATGAATGTTCAGGGTTAGATGACGAATCCAAGGTAAGTATATGCAAAACCACATGTTGTATAATACTAATTAGGATTTCCTCTATGTTTTATAGGTGATAGATCAAGATCCAAGTGATTGGATCAAGCAGATCAACATTTCAGATCATCGATCAAGCTTAGATTGAAATGGACTGCTATGATCAGTTCGAGATGAATTGGATGATCCAATTCAAGTCAAGACAAAATTGTACAAATGCTAACATTTTCAAGTTACAAATGACCTAAAGGATTCCAAGATTAGAGGCAAATTAAAGAAAATAAATGGCAATATAAGCGATCCAGCATTAAATAGTCAAGATCAATCTAAAAAATATCTTAGAATATGTTATCTTTAGAATGATTGGTCATGGATGTGAAGATGGACATGATTAATTGTTTGGATCATTCAAAATTATCAATTTTGGGCCAAAATCAAAAGACATATATTTGATGTCTAGGATTAAATAAAGATAAATTCCATGACAAATGAAAGATCGAATGGTATAAACGGTTCGGATGATCAACCAATTGCCTACAGTCAAAGGTGAAACGTTTTGTAGGAGACTAATATAATGGATGGTGGATGATGATACAAGGCAAGTTTGAAGTAAGAAAGGGGAAGTTTCCTAAGTAAGGAAACTAAACAAGTTAGAAACTCTAATCAAATAGAAGTACTTAGAGAGAAGGAAAAAGAATGGAGAAGAAAACTGCTAAAAAGCAATTCAAATCGACTTTCCATCATCTATAAATACGAGATCAAAGATAGAGTGAAAAAATTATTCAAAATTCAGAGAAAAACAAAGAAAAAGGAAGAAAATGAACAAAGCATATAGGCTGGTGAACAAGGGTATTTGTGCGTGATTTTCTGATTCATTCCTCAACAAAAATCTTCAAAGTTGACTACATTAAATAGAAGACATTGAGTAGAAGAAGACCCATGTTTTATATTTCTAATCATCAAATGAAGAGCTTAAAGTTGGAACCCTATTGCTGTTTGTGTGAACAATAACTGTGTTTTATACAACCGAATGCTATGTTTTACATGACAGAATGCTACTGTTACTCTCTCAGTTTACTTTGTCACTTCCCTTCTTAATTCATCTCTGTTTCTTATGTTTAATTAATGGATCTTGAATGAAATTGATCAAGAAATCCATTGTCAATGTTAGTTTCAGGATTCATATTTAGATTCAAGTAGTTTCAAATTGTTCAAATTTTATACTGCTAGTGTCACTCTCCCATTTATAGTGGCAGAGTGCATTGCTCCGTTTTTGTTATATTTTAGAGAAATTTTGTGAAAATTTGTGGTAACATTCTGATGCATGATAAATCAGAGAATATTATGGGTGATCTCAAAATTTAATTAATTTACTATTTTTAGTAATTTTTAGGTATTATGTAAAAAAAATTTAAAAATTGTTTATTTAGGATTTTAGTTCTTTATTTGATGGTATGCTATAGTTTTATTTTATATTGTTAGATGTTACTTTTAGTTTATATTTGAATGTTTAGGAATTATTTTTCTTAATTAGTTGGAAAGTTAATTTTTAAAAAAATTTCTAGTTAATTTTTTTTTAAATTTATACAATAAATTTAGGAATTATACTAGGCTAATTTTCTTTTGCCTAGGATTAAAATGATCTTATTTTTACATTAGAAACACCACTTATGAAATTATCAATGTTTTAATTGTCTTAAGAAATTAATTTTTGGGAATTAAATTAATTTGAAAAATGTAATTATATCCTTAGTATAATTCTTTGATTTTGTGTCATTACTTTTCATAGTATATACTTGGTATTGATCTTTGATCGATTACAGTTAGGTTTTACACAACTCCATCAATGTCGGTCCCAAGCCCGAATGAAAAAGGAGGGTCTTGCATCATGTGCCAGCCAGCAAGGAAGAAGTTGAAGATGATTTTATTATTTTTTTCTACTTGCAAATGAGTACGCATTTGTATATTAGTTTGTAAGTTAGGTTAATGGTTATGGATATCTATATTAAAAGACAGAAGAAAAGAAATGAACTTAATAGGTATCCAAAAACTAAGTAGTGGAACTTAAAAGGAGAGAAAATAACCGCATCCACAAATAAGTTGATAGTAGAAGGAAAGTGAAACTATGAAACAGAAGTAAACACCATGTAGACTAATATGGCTAAGTCCATTAAGAAAATGGCAAAAGATGTTTTAGGAGTATTGTTAAGTGTTTAATTTTGGCTAAAAGACCCCTAGTTTAGCAGTTAATTGACCATCTGACTCATTAATTTGGTAATTTTTGGATAAAATACAAAAATTAGCTCAAATTGACCATCCAATCGTAAATTTCAAAATTAGCGATCAGATGATCAATTGAGCTAAGTGGATGCTTAATGTATGGTTTAGATGACTCTAATCTAGTCTTTGGTTTTGCAAATCAACTAAAGGAGGGTTGGATGGCTCAGATTTAATTTCAACGGGGCAAATCAGTTTGAAGATCAATAAGGCAAGGGACGAAGGGTCCCTAAAAGAAGAAGGTGTCTTAATAGAAGAGGAATCCTAAATTGAAAGAAAAGAAAGTTTCTTAATAGGAAACTAACTCTTATAGGAAAGGAGGAAAATTAGGAAGGGAAAAACTTATAAAGAGGGGGAACCATAGGGAGTGGAGGAAGTGGAGGAAGTTTTTGGAGTTTGGAGAAGTTTGGTAGTTGAGGAGTTTTACTTCTACTTTCCTTAGTTTTGGTTGTCATTGCTTCTTCTTCTTTCTTCTTTCTTTGGTGTTCATTGTGTTGTCCCCATCTCTTCTTTTCTAATTCCTCTCACGTTCTTCTTCTTCCCCGTAAGATCCCTCTCCTGTGATCGTGGGAGGTAGGTGCAAGCCTTCTCTTCCGTTTTTGTTTTACGTTTTCCATTCCTATTTGTTTTTTTTTTACTTTCATTATGTTACTATTGTTCTGCTTTTTTTTTGTAGTCGTCACTACCTCCCAGCCATCACCTTCCACTTATCCCTTTCCAATCCCATAGTCGTCACTACCCTCTCTTTTTCCCTTACATCTCACGCACAACTCCATCTTTACCCTCTCTCTTTCCCCCCTCACGTGCACTCTCTCTCACCTCTACCCAAGCTCCATTCACCTCACAAACCCATCTTTCCAAGCATCCTTACCCCAGGCTCCTCTGCTCCCATCTGCCCTCCACCCATATCTTATTTGCATTCTTCCAGGACCAGCATCGAACCAAGCGTCGTTTTTATCACTTCTGCTCATCCAGCAGCCAAGCTTCTCTCCACCAACACTAGGGTCCCCTGATTGTCACAACTGGACAAGATAGATCTCCACCGGCTTCCCCATCACCTTAGCACTAGTCGACGTCTACCCAGGTCACCTCCACCTTCCAGATCAACGACATCTGCTCCAACACAGCCAATCCAATGGGATGCCCCATCCTTAGAAAAGACGTTGTTTTCCACTGCCCCACATCGTCTCCAGCAGCTTCCTCCATCTCCTCCGACAAATCCTCTGGTAAACTTTGTTTTACGAAATGTTTAAGGAATTTTTAGAAAAATTCCAGTTTTGCCCTTATTAGAATATTGCAAATTACATGCGCTGTCCTGTTACTGTTACTATTTGCATTTTATGTTATTCCCATTTTGATTATTCACATTCTGTGTTATTCCGTTGTTAATCCAAGAACTATCTTATCTGTTCCTGTTTAACCAAATCAAGGGTTCTGGTTTAACCACAGAAACACTCTTATTTCTTGTTTGTTTTAATTCAGAATTTCAATTAAATTTTATAACATGTTTTTCGGATAGTTTCTAGTTTAATTGTTGTTCCTGATCTTCAATTTAAGTTCTGAAAACAGATCTAAGCCATTAATTCTTAAATTCCTTAATTCGATTAAATCTCTAAAAATTTGATGAATCTGACAAATTCATCCATCAGATCATTAATCTAGGACATGTTGAATATATTGATAGAGTTTGATCAAATTTTGGGATACCACAAGTGAAAAAATTAGACAGCACTTAAGATAGGGAATTAGATTTTTTTAATTTTTTCTAGTTTTAGTTTAGTTAAGGTTTTATTGTATCTTTTTCTGTTCTTTCTGGAATTAGACCTCTAGAATTTCACTGTTAAACTGAAGATGAAGTCTGATTTCTTTCTATTAATTTTTGTCAGTTAAAATTTATTAAAAACTCCAAAATCTTAAAGTGCGTCCCTGTGAGATCGACCCGTACTTGCATTAGCTATACTACAATAGCCATGCACTTGCGGAAAACATCAACAAGTATCTAAAGCTAAAAGGCAATTAGTAAAGTAAACATGGTGGTGGAGTGAAACAATACAAAAGGTTATTAAAGAAAAACGGGTGTGTTTTAAAGCATGGCAGAAGACTAAAAATAATGAAAACTATGAACAATATAAGAATGCTAAAAAAGCTACTAAGAGAATAGTAAGTGAGGTTAACTTAAGGCATATGATGACCTCTATAGTAAACTAGGATCAAGAGAAGGTGAGAAAGATGTGTTTAAACTTGCAAAAATAAGAAAACAGAAGGGTAAGGACTTAGATCATGTTAGGTGCATTAGAAGTGATGATCAAAAGATACTAGTCAAAGATGATAAGATCAAACAAAGGTGGGAAACTTACTTTTAAAAATTGTTAAATGACAATAACTCTAAGAATATAAGGATTGAAAACACTATAAACCTAAATAACATTGGACATTATAGATATGAATGTAGGATTAGAATACCTGAAGCGAACGAGGCCTTGAAAAAGATGAAATCAGGAAAGGCCATGGGGCCCGATATACCAATAGATGTTTGTAAGCATATGGGAGATACTGGAGTAGTTTGGTTGACCAAGTTGTTTAACAAGATTATAAAATCAAAGAAAATGCCGGATAAATGGAGGGAAAGCTCTATTATACCGATTTATAAGAATAAATGAGACATACAAAGCTGCACTAATTATTGGTATATCATACTTATGAGCCACACTATAAAACATTTTGAAAGAGTGATTGAGAAGAGGCTACGGCATGAAACAAGTGTATCGGAGAACCAGTTTGATTTCATGCCTAGGAGGTCTACCATGGAAGCTATTTTCTTATTAAGACAATTGATAGAGAAATATAGAGAGAGGAAGAAAGACCTCCACATGGTCTTTATCGACTAACAAAAAGCTTATGATAGTGTCCTTAAAGAGTTAATATGGAGGGTGTTGGACACGAAAGGGGTTTCGCGGTGGTATATAGACATAATTAAATATATGTATGAAGGAGTAGTAATAAATGTTAAGACCACCAGTTGGAGACTGGTGATTTTCCTGTTACTAAAGGATTGCACCAAGGATCAACATTAAGCCCATACCTTTTTACATTGGTTATGGATGAGTTAATAAAACATCTGCAAAAGGACATTCCATGGTGCATGCTATTTGCAAATGATATAGTCTTACTTAATGATACAAGAGAGGGTGTAAATACAAAGCTAGAATTATGGAGAGATGGAGAGAAGCATTAGAATCTAAAGGATTTAAAATTAGCAAAACTAAAACAGAATACATGGAATGCAATTTTAGCAAAGAGAGGAGTAGGAGTGGAACACTAGTTAAGATTAATAACCAAGAAGTGCCCGTAAAATACCATTTTAGGAATTTAGGATCAATGATTCATGAGAGCGAAGATTGAGAGGGAGGTTACCCAGAGAATCCAAGCAAGTTGAAACAAATGGAGATGTGCATTTAGAGTTTTGTGTGATTGACGGATGCCACTCAAACTAAAAGAAAAATTCTATAGGATGGCTATAAGGCGAGCCATGCTCTATGGATCAGAGTGTTGGGTAGTTAAGGAATATAATGTTCATAGGATAAGTATCGTGGAAATGAGGATGTTGAGGTGAATGAGTGACAAGACAAGAAAGGATAGAATTAGGAATAGAAACATTAGCGGAAACTTAGGGTAGCACCAATAGGTAACAAGATGAGGGAGATTAGACTTAAATGATTTAGACATGTCCAAAGGAGACAGAAAACGGCACCGAATAGAAGGAGTGAGGCAATGCAAGTAGAAGGTTCTAAAAAGGCAAGGGGAAGGCCCAAAAGAACATGGATAGAAGTGGTGAGAAAAGATTTAAAAACTTTGGGACTAGATGAAGCTGTGCTACTTAATATAGAGGAATGGAGGAATAAGATTCATGTGGCCAACCTCTAATTGGAATGCTTAGAATTCAATCAATTGTCTAGTTTTAAATATTTAAACTAATTTTTCATAGAAAATATTTTCCGAGATGGTAATTGTAGTTTCAATTTGATTCTTGAATTATAAAGTAAAATAATAAGTAGTGGATCTAATTTAAAAATAAGTGATCTTTAATCCTAGCAATTCACAATTAGATTAAAAATCTATTTTTTCTCTCTCATCCATTAAATAGGAAAATCATCATCTTTCTTTAATTTTGTATTAGTTTTAGGATAACTAATCTAGATCAACTTTGGTGCTTTCTTTTCTTACTATATCCTCCATGTCGATTTGACCCTGCATGACATTACAATTGACTACTGTACACTTCAAGGAGAACTGAAACAATATAGGAAAGACGTGATGATTGTTGTGTAGCTTAATTTTAACTATGTCCTTCATGTGTTATCTGAAACAAATGATTATGGAAATCTTTGTACTTTCTATTTTGAGCAATTTGAGGCATGCACCATGCAGCTTCAAGTTCAACTACAAAAATTAATGATATGGGTAATTTCCCTTCTCAACTACCAGATTGCAGATCAAGAACAATCTCAATCGGTTGATTGTGATTCAAAAAAGAAAATCTCTAAAGCTACATCTTCTTCTCATTTAACATTAGTGCAAGATGTATGTGTTTAAGAATTTAAAGCCTCCATAAAACTTATTACTGTTGATTCATTCAGAAAGTTTTGAGGTACTATATTTGTTCAACTTTGCCCCTTCTGGACATGATTGTAATAATGGTTGTAGCCAAGGAATGGTCAAAGATTTTCTTCCATACTGCAGTCTTGTTGTACTTCCAGGACATTTGTGATGCTATTATCCTTTCTTCCAGAACATAAAGTAGACAACAGCTTGACATTCTTCCTGTGCCATCCACCCCTATTAGCTTTAATTTTTCTAGCCTACCCCCACTGTCCAGCATCTATTGTATTGTATTTATTGGACCTGTTGCTTGGGGACCTTGGAGCTGCAGATTTGGGGCTGTCATACTCGAGTCTGCTACTTCCATTACCACCTATCAAGTGCTTCATATGCTATCATATCTTGTGACGTGATAGACATCTACTTGCTACTCCATGCACAGCTTCTAGTTCTTGAGACCTATCTAAAATATCCCATTTAAGATGATTCAAGTACATTCATCCTAGTTCCTTATCTGGGTCAATGTAGAATTGTTCTATCACTGGGGCATAGGCCTCTTCTTTCCACAAATCATGAGGGAATCTGCTCTTGCATGTTCTTCCAGTCCTTTCATTTTCTTGGCATGTAGGCCAGATATTGTGACAGTACAGACTCCATACTTGACATTCAGTTGAAACTTCAATGTTAGTGTGTACTATAAATTCATTTGCGTATTAATAGAATCTCTATAGCATCTGTATAACTCTACAGATTACTCCAACTAACAGGGGAACAGAGATAATTCAGCATCCACAATTCTCAAAATTTTGTTCTCCTATTCAAATTATCCATCAGCAATAAGCTGCTCGACCAAGCTCTTCACAGTAAATGTATCAGTAAGATTGAAGGACCGAATTAACTTTCCATATTCAAACAAAACCCAGCTTCCAATCTCATAATGCCACAAATCCTAAAAATTCAGCATGATAACAAGAAAAACAATCTATCTTAAGGCGATCAAATCTCATAATTTAATCCACAAAACCAGTCTCACAAAAGACATTCCAGAAGAGCCACCAAACATATAGTTAATCAACTAATTGCTTTAACCACTGGCAGACTACACAGAACAACTACATAAATAAAGAGAATTATAGGACACACTCGAAAACCAAATCGAATAACGTAAAGATAAGAGACATACCAATTCCACGTCAGCACCAATAGACGTAGGAGCAAAACCAGGTCCCTCCACCTAAAAACACCAATGAATGAACAAATAAATAAAAACTTTTAGAAATTCCATTTTCATTTTATTCACAACTGTTACCGCATATACGAGGAAAGCAAGCAAATATCAAAAACTACCTCGAACCCAGACCCATCAGAAACTGAGTTTGTGTTTTCTGCAGATTCTAGGACCTCTGGAGCTGCAAAAGCCTTGCATGTTTGGGATTTTAGTGAGAGAAATTTTCCAGTAGTTGTGGGCAAAGAGAAAACTGTGGAACTGGTATTTGGGTAAGTGGAGGAATTGCAGAGATGAAGAAGAGGAAGAGATGCCGAAATGGAAGAAATCGCCATGGGAGCTTTTGCAGTTCCCTTACTCTTTGCTTTCGCCGTTTTATCCAAACGGGCTTGTTTATGGCCCAGGATTTCAAAGACGGGCGCCGGTTAAGTTTTGTACACCATAGGTTACATAGTAGTCACTAGGGAAATGCTATGTTACGATGACTGCTAGGCTCTTTTAAAACAGCCATTTGAGACTGATCTGTAGCTGTGGATGCTCTCGGTCCACCAATCGAACATGTGATTAGTTGCTCTCGTATGACCTCTGCTGTACCTTGCGGGACTCTAATGATAATTGACATCTGCACAACCCTTAAAATAAAAATAAAACGCAGGTTTCATTAATCGAATGTGTGATTGCTCTCGCCCTTACGGCTGGCGCTTTAGTACTCAAACGTCAAGTAATTTGCAATGAGAAACTTCTTTGCGTCTTCTTCTTCGGATTATATTCCATTTAGAGTAACTAGAGACCCTTTGCTAACTTGATAGTTTTAGAGTAGTGACCGTAAAGCTTATGGAGAAATCCATGAGGATTATATTTTTAGCGTTGTCACTATTTTTCACCGACTTGTTAATTCTATTCAGTAAATCCACATTAGTTTTATGTAGCCACTTCAATAACATCATTAGAAACTATAGTTTCAACATATTAGGGCAGGCTTCAATTGGAACAAAAGTCATCTTCTGGGTTTTCAGATAGAAAGTAATCTTGTGCTCCCATCTTCTGAAGTTTGTGCTGTCGAACTATCATCAAACTATCGAATCATTGGCATGGTAGGAATCATCATGTTAGGGTTCAAAATTTCATCCTTGCAGAAAATGTCAAGTTCAATAGATCCATGGAGGTATCATATATCTTCAAGCTTGTAAAAGTTGCAAAAACTGAATTCAAAGAACCTTAAGTTAGAGGTGAGCTTATAGGAACTTCTTGATGATAACTGAAGCCTCCCAAATTGAGTAAGAGATATGGCAGCTTCATCTCTAAGATTCAACCAAGCCATACTCCATTTGTACCTCAACTCATCATCATCATCATCATCAAGCCCTTATCCCAATCAGGGGTCGGTCACATGAATCTTATTCCTCCATTTCACTCTATTAAATACAATGGCTTCATTTAGTCTCAAAGTTTTTAAATCTTTCCTCACCACTTTTATCCACGTTCTTTTGGGCCTTCCCCTTGCCCTTTTAGAACCTTCTACTTGTATTGCCTCACTCCTTCTAACTGGTGACATTGTTGGTCTCCTTTGAATATATCCAAACCATCTAAGTCTAGTCTCCCTCATCTTGTTACCTATTGGTGCTAACCCTAGATTTCCTCTAATATTTTCATTTCTAATTCTATCATTTCTCGTCTTACCACTCATCTATCTCAACATCCTCATTTCTACTATGCTCATCCTAAGAGTATGATGTTCCTTAACTGCCTAACACTCTGATCCATAGAGCATGCCTAGCCTTATAGCCATCCTATAGAATTTTTCTTTTAATTTGAGTGGCATCCACTGATCACATAAAACTCCATATGCACATCTTCATTTGTTCCAACCTACTTGGATTCTCTGGGTAACCTCCCTCTCAATCTCTCCACTCTCATGGATCAATGATCCTAAGTACTGAAAGTGGTCTTTCACGGGGACTTCTTGGTTATCAATCTTGACTGGTGTTCCACTCCTACTCTCCTTGCTAAAATTACATTCCATATATTCTATCTTAATTCTGCTAATTTTAAATCCTTTAGATTCTAATGCTTCTGTCCATAACTCTAGCTTTATGTTTACACCCTCCCTTATCTCATCAAGTAGGACTATATCATCTGCAAATAGCATGCACCAAGGAATCTCCTCGCGTAGATGTTTTGTTAACTCATCCATAAATAAGGTGAAAGGGTATGGACTCAATGCCAATCCTTAATGTAATCCTACAGTGACAGGAAAATCACCAGTCATGCCACTAGTGGTCTTAACATTTGTTACTGCTCCCACATACATATCTTTAATTATGTCTATATACCCCTGAGAAACCCCTTTACTACCCATCACCCTCCATATCAACTCTCTAATGACTCTATCATAAGCTTTCTCTAAGTCAATAAAGACCATATGGAGGTCTTTCCTCCTCTCCCTATATTTTTCTACTAATTGTCTTAGTAAGAAAATAGCTTCCATGGTAGACCTTATAGGCATGAAACCAAACTGATTCTCCGATACACTTGTTTCATGTCGTAGCCTCTTCTCAATCACTCTTTCAAAAAGTTTCATGGTATGGCTCATAAGTTTGATCCCTCGATAATTAGTGCAACTCTGAATGTCTCCTTTATTCTTATAGATTGGTACAATAGAGCTTTTCCTCCACTCATCAAGCATTTTCTTTGATTTTATAATCTTGTTAAACAACTTGGTCAACCAAACTACCCCAATATCTCCCATATGCTTCCAAACCTCTATTGGTATACCATCAGGCCCCATGGCCTTTCCTGATTTTATCTTTTTCAAGGCTTCTTTTACTTCAGGTATTCTAATCCTACGTTCATATCTATAATATCCAATGTTATTTAGATTTATAGTATTTTCAATCCCTATATTCTCAGAGCCATTGTCATTTAACAATTTTTGAAAGTATGTTTCCTATCTTTGTTTGATCTCATCATCTTTGACTAATACCCTTTGATCATCGCTTCTAATACACCTAACATGATCTAAGTCCTTACCATTCTGTTCTCTTGCTTTTGCAAGTTTAAACACATCTTTCTCACCTTCTCTTGTTCTTAGTCTATTATAGAGCTCATCATATACTTTAAGTTTAGCCTCACTGACTATTCTCTTAACAACATTTTTAGCATTCTTATATTGTTCATAGTTTCCATTATTTCTAATCTTCTGCCATGCTTTAAAACTCATCCATTTTTCTTTAATAACTTTTTGTACTTTTTCACTCCACCACCATGTTTCCTTTGCTAATAGTTGGACTCGGCCATATTAGTTCACATGGTATTTACTTCTGTTTCATAGTTCCAATTTCCTTCTACCATCAACTTATTTTTGAATGAGGTTATTTTCTCTCCTTTTAAGTTCTACCACTTAATTTTTGGATGTGTATTAAGTTCAGTTATTTGACTCCATCTTTTGATATGGATATTCATAACCATTAACCTATGTTATGAGGTTAAACTCTCACTGGGTATCACCTTACAATCCTTACATATAGATCGTTCATTATTCCTAAGTAGAAAAAAGTCTATTTGGCTTTTATGAAGTCTACTTTTAAAGATTATTAAGTGTTCATCCCTCTTCTTAAAGAGTGTATTTGCAATGGACAGGTTATATGACAAAGCAAAATCAAGGATATTCTCCCCTATCTCATTTCGTTCACCTATACCATACCCTACGTGTATTCTAGCATAACCTTCCTTATCTTTTCCTACATGGCCATTTAAGTCTGCTCCTATAAATATCCCCTCAGTGGTGGGAATTTCTTGCATGACTCCCTCCATATCTTCCCAAAACTGTCTCTTGATTATATCTTGTAACCCTACTTGTGGTGCGTATGCACTTATAGCATTTATAATATGCTCTCCTAGAACAATTATTATTATTATTATTATAATTCTATCACTGATTCTTTTAACGTCCACAACTTTATCCTTTAATTTCTTATCCACTATTATTCCTACGTCATTTTTGTGATTTTCCTTTCCTACGTACCATAATTTATACCCATCTATTTCTCTAGCTTTAACCCCTTTCCACTTGGTTTCTTGGATACAAGCGATGTTGACTCTCCTGCGTTTCATCGCATCTACTAACTCCAAACTCTTACCTGTTAGTGTCCCTATATTCCATGTAGCGATGCAAACCTTATGTTCTGGAGATACCCCATTTATTATCGCCTTTCTTGACCTCCATGGTATGAACCCATGTCCACTTTTCACTGCACCTAGGTTCTGATGCAGTACGTTGCTTTCAAGGAGATGCTCTAGCAACCCTTGCCCATTTTTCACTACACCTGGGATCAAATGTAGCGCGTCGCTTCTAGGAGAACACCCTAGCAACCCTTGCCTATTTTTCACCACACCCGGGATCCGATGCAACGCGTCGCTTATGGGGAACGCCCTAGCCTGAGAGAATGTCAGTTTTAATTCATGTCATATTGGGGTTGCCATCGTTTTAAAAGGCTGAAGATGATTTTCATTTCTTCCTTACAAACTAATATACAAATGCATATTCATTTGCAAGCAAAAAAGAAATAACAAAATCATCTTCAGCTTCACACTTGCCGGCTAACTACCTGACACAAGGGTGGCCATATTTTAAGAAGTTGGAGATGATTTTCATTTCTTCCTCACAAACTAATATACAAATGCATATCATTTGTAAGAAAGAAATAATAGAATCAACTTCAACTTCTCCCTTGCTGGCTAGCACCTGACACAAGAACCTCCTCCTTTTTCATCCAAGCTTGGGACCGGCATTGGCGGAGTTTATTTGTACCTCAACTAATTTACATAATTATAATACTTTCTATCTCAAATTGAATGCTTAAAAATAAAATTCTTTAAAAGGTTTGTCCACAAATCATAGTTAAATCACTTAAAGAGATTAACGGGATCAAAACTCAAATCACTTCATAAAACAACATCAAAGAGATCAAGAATCTTAAGTTTCAATGAGAAGCTGAAAAGTCCAAAAGAACTTCATAAGTGTAGAACCTCTTGAAATAAGATAATTAGAATAGCAACACTCAAGTTTCGTCTATCTAGAACTCAAGAAACTAAAGAACTTCACAAGTGGAAGACTCTTTGAAAGAGAATGTCATTAAGTGGGCTGACCTTAGAAGATTAGAAAGAATAGAGAATTCTCTAATTGGAAACTCTAGAAGAGGAAGAACTAAACACTTGAGAGCTCTGAGGAAAGGAGAAAATTTGGTGCAAATGAGAATGGCTTAGGGGCGCCCTTTATATAGGGGTTATGGGAAGCTAAGCCCCCTAAAACCAAAAATGTTATAAGAAAATGGTTCCAAAATGATTCCTCTTAAAGCCAAAACTATTACAATAAAATGGTCAAACGAATTAACTAAGGAGCTATTATATAGGTCCTGCAAAAAACCATTACATTATCATATGTAACATCTAATAACAATCTAACCATAATGAAAAAAAAGAAGAAGGAGCTTTTTGGTTGTTTAGTTTAACATTTTCTAACAATTCCCCACTTGTTTTAAGTTAAAATAACTACTGAAAGCTATCTAGCATAGTCAATTGTAGACATCATGGCACATCTGCTTGTTATGCTTCATCAAAGATTTGAGGTGGCAATTTCCCCTTATTGGGGAGAACTCAAGTATATTTATGATTTAGGATATGCTTCTAAGTAGTTTGCTTCATAACTATTTGCCATACCAAAAAAAGTTAAAATATCTAAAATAGCACTCCTCCATTTGTTTTAAATTAAAAACAATGAAACAACAATGAAAATAAAGAAAGTGATGTAAAAAGGTTAACTTAGGCAATTAACAAGATCAACACATTAAAGAAAGCAAGCAAAGTATTGAACTTCTTCATAGTATTTACAAATTAAGAAGTATAAAATAACTAGTGAAGTAAGTCTTGAACTACTACTTCAAAGTGAGAATTATACACACAATTTTTCTAATGAGATAGTTGTACTTAAACTAGGTGCTTTTGTTATTGGCCATGCTTTATCTTGTCATTTGCAAAGTGTAGTGAAGTCAGTTTTGAACTGCTACTTCAAAGTGAGAATTATACACACAATTTTTCTAATGAGATAGTTGTACTTAAACTAGGTGCTTTTGTTATTGGCCATGCTTTATCTTGTCATTTGCAAAGTGCTCTAAGACCAACCTGAGTCCCCAATGAGGTAACTATTGTTGTTTTAATTAAAACTCGCAAGCACACGAATCATTTGCAATATAGTGTGCTAGTGAGGTCAATCCCACTATGAGTTGAACTAATGTGATGTTAGAGGTCCCTACTTTAAACTATCTAACCTAACAAAAATTCAAGAGATATTTTTAACCTAAACTATAATTGGAAATTAACACATGAAATTGGAAATTAAACAAAAACAAGAAACATGCTAAATTGAAACTTTCCCAAAACATGCACTTTCTAAAATTAAAACCTTCCTAAATTAAAAACTTCTAATTTTATGACTTTCTTAACTAAAAACTTTCCTAAAGTGAAACTTTCCTACAATGCAATTCATCAACTTCACTAAACTAACTTTCCTAAACATGAAATTAACAACTAATCTACGGAAAACATGCTTTAACAAACTACTTTCGTAGTCATTTAGAACTAAGAAAACTAAGAAACCAAATCAACTATTTTAACAAGTGTGATAAAATTAATTACTTTTCAAACTAACTAAGATGCAATCTAATGGAATCTAACTACAACTAAACAAGAGAAATAAAGGAAAATTTACCACTAACAAATAATGAAAGGAAAACTACTGAATCATCATGCACATAACCATGGAATGGTATGCATGAGTAATTGATAGAAGTGGATTTAATCAACTACTTTAGAAACTTAAGTATGCAATCTTATTCTAACATTAACTAGGCTATCTAACAATCTAGTTGGGCTCTTGAAAAATCAAGTGAACATGAGTTGTATGGTACTAGAAATTAACATAAAACATTCATGAAAAGGAATTCTACTAGCATGGTAATTGAATCATTCAATGAATAAAACAAGTAAAGCATGGAATTAATCACTTATAATGCAATTAAACATTTAATGACAAAGATAATTAACTGCTGGACACAAACATGAATTGAAAATTTCAACTAACTTCATTGAATCACATAAAAAATTCATCAACATAATAACCCATACATGTAATCTAAATTTGAAATTTAAATTCTATTACAATGATGTTCACTTAATCTTAATCAATCCTTAGTTACAAGCCAATACTTCTTCAAGTGTTCCAACAATCACTCATGAACAAGCATGCTTGAAGTCAAGGAAAAATCCTAGGGCATAATAAGGCAACAACAATGGAAACTCAAGCAAACAAAGCAGAAAATCAAGAGGGCTAAAAAGAGAACCAAGGGTGCAGTGAAAGGTAAAGGGCATAACTAGATTCAAGATGACTTCCTTTGGTTGTCCCTTCAAGAAAAAACTAGCCTTGAATCTTAGTTTTAAAAGCAAACAAAGATAATGGAAAACAAGGCAAATTAGCATGAAAAGAAGTAAACTTAAGCAAAGAGAACAAGGAAACTAACCAACCTTCAAAGCTGAGTTAAAAACCCCAACAGGACTGGGTTGAACACTTGAAGAAGAGGCACACACCTTGGAAGGGAGTGGCAGCACCCAAGGAGTTCATAAAACAAAAGCAAAAGAGATGAAAGATGGGTTGTAGCAAGAGGGCGTCTCCTTCTTGTTAAGTATTTAATTTTAGCCAAAAGACCCCTAGTTTAGCATTTAATTAGATCATCTAACTCATCAATTTGATGATTTTTAGATAAAATATGAAATTTAACTCAAATTGACCATCCAACTGTAAATTGTTAAATTTTACGGTCAGATGATCATCTGAGCTAATCAAATGCTTAATGTATAGTTTAGATGACTCTAATATAGTATTTTGTCTTGTGGATCAACTAAAGGATGCTTGGATGGTTCATATTGAAATTTAATGTTGCAGATGAATCAAGAGAGCAATGAATGGACTAGATCACTCATAAAGATGGATAAGATAGTTTCCTAAAAGAACATTGATTTTAATTGGGAATCAAGGAAAAGATTTTATCAAAAGAAAAGCAACATGAGAATGGAAAGAGGCAAAATAGAAGGAATCTCTTCTTTTTAATGTCCTTTGGCTGACCCGTAGGAGGGGGAGTCCCCCCTTTCTTTTTATTGACTTTCTTATTCCCCTCTCTTGCACACATTATTTCTCTCTCAGACTCACCATTCTCTTCCCACTATCCCACTTCTCTCTTCTTTCTCTTTCTCTTCTCATCCCTCTCTCTTCAATTTTGGGAGGCTGCCTGACACACACCTTCTCTCTCTCTCTCTCTCTCTCTCTCTCTCTCTCCCTCTCTTGCTCTCATCACCACTTTTTCCTCATCCCTGCCCCTACTCCCATCTGTCTTTGTTTCAATTCCATCCCATCACTGTCGCACCTCCCTAGCTTCCACTGCCTTCACTGCCCCAGCACTCTTCTCCTCTTTCCCTCTCTCAGCTTTCTCTTCTCACTTACCTAGTACCACCCAATCCCAGTTCACCCCTTATCTCTCTTCTCTTTGTTTTTTCCCATCACCGGGCAGTGACAGATCGTGCCGTGTGAACCAAGCACCACCCAGATCTCTAGCACTGTTGCCCAGCTCCTTCCCAATCTCTGTTGCACCACTTCCCAGCTTCTCCCCCTATCTCCCTTTCTTCACCACATCCACCACTCCCTCTGCCTTTGTCTGCTTGATGCAGGAGATTGGCATCTCCACGACTCAGCATTGCCACTCTTCCTAACAAACTCGACACCACCTTTTGATCCTCCCCTACCAGTCGTGCATTCCAACCACCACTGGCCAGATCGTCAACTCCTCCACCCAACTTTGTTCCACCTGATCTCCACTGTTCCCCTAGTCAGGCTCGTTCTCAGTCCCACCGGCCAGACGACGTCCATTCCACCGGCCCTGCTCCAAGTGTCACTGCCCTCAACTAGGCCCTAGTCCACCTCTGGTTTCCACCGTTCCCCATCTCCATATCACTGGCGTTATCTCTGTCTTTCAGCCCAATACTGGCAGTGTCTTCACTCCAGCCCTTCATCGGCCAAGGGAAGTCCCTTTCCACTCTATTCTCTGTTATTCGTTATCTGCCCCTCAGCCAGTCGATGCTCCACCAAACCCAGATCTCCGGTCTGCCCTGTTTTTCCACACCGGCACCTCTACGGCCCAGATCGCCCCTGTTTCTCCGGCATCGTCGATCTCGACTTCCTCTGCTCCAGAAGATGGAAGACACCCAAAGCTCCCCTGCTCGACTCACCTCCACCATGTAATTCCACTGGCGTCTACACAGGCACAACCTCCCATCATCTCCAAAAGTCTTCTCCTCCGACTCCCTCATCCATCGGTTACCCTCTTCGTTTTAGTTTTAATCAGTTTTTTCTTTAATTCCAAGTCTGCCCTTCGGCCATTAATTATAATTCCCTCTTTGTCTCCTTTTTAATTCCTTTGTGTCTCTTTCTATTCCAATTTTCTTGTATCAGTGTTTTGCTTATCTAGGAACTATCAATCCAAATCAGATTGATTAAGGCTTAACCTAATCAATGGGTTAGCCTTAAACAAAAAAGAATTCTCAATTTCTCCCCCTGTTTAGATCATATTTTCAATTATTTTTGAGAAATCATTCTTAGGACATTCCTGAGCTTAAGTAATTTCTTTGATATTTGATCTAATATCCAGAACTTGATCTAAATCATCCAAATTTCAAAATCACCATTTAGTCCAAATCTTTAAGATTTTGAAGAATCTGACTAATCTAACCGTCAAATCTTTAATCAAGGACATGTTAAAGATTTTGATGAAGGTTGATCAACTTTTAGAAAACTAGATTTGAAGAAATTGATGATAAGTAATCTAGGGAAGTGATATTTTCTTATTTTTTTAGTTAAAATTTTGTTTTCTTTGGATTAAGATTAAACACATCTAAAGTCTAATTTCTCTTACTATTAATTTTTTTAATTTAATTTTAATTTATGAAGAATTAAATTTTATTAAAGCTCCAAATTCTTAAAGCGCGTCCCTGTGGGATCGACCCATACTTGTACATGCTTATACTACAATAGCCCGTGCACTTGCTAAAAACATCAACACTTCCAAAAGAGGAGACGTTTTTTCCCTTAAGTGAAAAGTTCTTTTTACTTGGAATTTTGCTTGGTTTTATGCTCTTTCCCCTATTTTTTCTAGGGTGCACGAATGCTAAAGTGTGGGTGGGATTAAAGTATGTCGATTTGAATAGTTAAGATAGGGTAAATGTTAGAATGTTCAAAACAGGAAGTGGGTGGAAGGTGGCTATCTTAAGGAAGGGGAGTAGGTGAGAGACCACCTTTTTAGGAAGGGGCATCCCACCCTTCTAAAGTCGTTGAACCTTTTATATTTTAGGAAAGTGGGTGGGAAAGAAATGGAGGGTATGAGCTGGAGAATTTTGGTTGGTTGGGATGTTTCCTAAGAGGTGAAAAGTGATAAATTTTTGGAAAGATGCAACTTTACAATAGAAATTCGTAGTGCATCTTAAGGATGAGGTGAAAATTGAAGGAAAAATGGAGAAAAGTGAGAAAAACACTAAAAATAGAAGACTCTTATCCCATTGGTCTACATGCCATCTTATTCTTATAAGATTTCACTTAATTATCTTAAAAATATCTCGTGCACAATTGTGACACCCTAGGTTTTCTAAACCTTTTTCCAATACATATAAAATAGAAATCAATTATTTTATAAAATAGGCGGGATCCCCAAAAGTGAAAACTCGTAATTTACTTAAATAACGTAGCATTTAGAAGAAATACCAAAAAGAAAACCATGAGGGTCATACAACGTTCAAAATCATGAACTATAACAAAATCAAATCTGCAATACTCTGAGCGTGCTCAATTCAAAACTGCGACAAATCAACAATAGCCTCAAAAAGATAGTAATAATAATAAGTACAAAAGCTCAAGGTTCCATCCATGATTATTACATCATACACATATTCAAATAAATGTACACTATACAATAGTGTGGGTCCAATTTATCCAAAATATAAACATCCAAGTATAGCCCAAAAGTCTAAATACAAGTCTAAGAGTTGTACATTAAATTAGTCTCTGAATACCAAAATACAGATAATCCTCGTGGTCCTCACTCTAATCAAGGCTACTCCACCTCCTTTCTCTTAGTGCTATTGCACTCCAAATATCAAGCATTGCAAAACAAAGCAATGCCTCATCAAGCTATCGCTTGTGCAGGTGATTACATTCAATAAAAGCATAATAAAATCACGTGGCATAAAACATCAATGTAATAATAGATCCCATAGAATAAAACATGTACAAGGCATGTCAGATCATCAGACATCCATAATGAATAAATCAGAAAAATCATGATCTAAAACAAATCGATATTAACCCTATCATAGCATGCAAGGTATGAAAACACATGGATACACATCCATCAAGATAACAAAAGTCCATGTCCAAAGATCAATATAATGCATGTCATGATCATAGAATGCCGTGCACAATCAAGCCTTATAAGTTCCTCAACTACACTCATGACAATGGTAATGAGTACTCATACAAATCCCTGAGTCCCTCTCATGTAGCCTGCATCAGCCCCCGGAGTCACTCACAGCCTAAGCCCGGCTTACCCCGGTTCACCCTATATATGCCACCCTGGGTCCCTCATGTGCAGCCTGCATCAGTCCATTCCTGACGGAAGCTTGTCAGCCATCCTCAGCCCACCCTCAAATCGGTACAAGACTTGGCTTACCCTGCTTCACCCTATACATTCCAACCTTGGGTCCATCATGTGTAGCTCGCATCAGTCCATTCCCGACGGAAGCCTATCAGGCATCCACCCCCCTCCCTCAAACTGGTACATGACCCAGCTTACCCCGCTTCACCCAATAGTCTCAAATCAAGATCCATGATAAGGTAGAATCCATTAAACATCAAAACATGAATAATCACATAATCAAATCTCACGATATCGAACATGAAATACTGAACACATTTCAATAAATCATGATAGTGCATAAAACACATGCCTTAAGAATTTCAGATAACAAGTCATGATCAATGAAATAAAAAAGTAATCCCAAATGTAATCACCTACCTCGACAAACACAATAATCCAGTCAGGCGCATAAGTCACATCATAAGTCATGAAGTGCACTCTAATGTACCTATCACATCATAAGTCATCTATCATTTGGTGTTCTCACATCTCAAAATAAATAAATCCAAGTGACAATTCTCTTGATCTAGCAGTTAATCCTAGATTAACGACTCAAATCATCTGATTATCCCTCTATTAGGTCAATCTTGAACAAGATGTAGATTTTTCTAACATCTAGACAAACATTTGTGGTCTTTGATCATCAAACTATGTCATGATCTACTTAATTTATGTTTCTTAATCAATGAAGGATTAGTCCCTAACATCTGTGAGGTTTGGAGATGATCCAACCGTTGGATCGCTCCATAACACTTATAATTGACATATGATAATCAAGTCATCACACTTATAATCAATGAAGAGTTGTACATTAAATCAGTCTCTAAATACCAAAATATAGATAATCCTCGTGGTCCTCACTCTAATCAATGCTACTCCACCTGCTTTCTCTTAGTGTTATTGCACTCCAAATATCAGGCATTGCAAAACAAAGCAATGCTTCATCAAGCTATCGCTTGTGCAGGTGATTACATTCAATAAAAGCATAATAAAATCACGTGGCATAAAACATCAATGTCATAATAGATCCCATAGAATAAAACATGTACAAGGCATGTCAGATCATCAGACATCCATAATGAATACATCAGAAAAATCATGATCTAAAACAAATCAATATCAACCCTATCAGAGCATGCAAGGTATGAAAACACATGGATACACATCCATCAAGATAACAAAAGTCCATGTCCAAAGATCAATATAATGCATATCATGATCATAGAATGCCGTGTACAATCAAGCCTTATGAGTGCCTCAACTACACTCACGACAATGGTAATGAGTACTCATACCAATCCCTGAGTCCTCTCATGTAGCCTGCATCAGCCCCCGAAGTCACTCATAGCCTAGGCCCGGCTTACCTTGGTTCATCCTATATATTCCACCCTGGGTCCCTCATGTGCAGCCTGCATCAGTCCATTCCTGACGGAAGCCTATCAGCCATCCTCAGCCCACCCTCAAATCGGTACAAAACTTGGCTTACCCTGCTTCACCCTATACATTCCAACCCTGGGTCCATCATGTGTAGCTCGCATCAGTCCATTCCCGACGGAAGCCTATCAGGCATCCACCCCCCTCCCTCAAACTGGTACATGTGGTACATGACCCAACTTACCCTGCTTTGCCCAATAGTCTCAAATCAAGATCCATGATAAGGTGGAATCCATTAAACATCAAAACATGAATAATCACATAATCAAATCTCACGATATCGAACATGAAATATTGAACACATTTCAATAAATCACGATAGTGCATAAAACACATGCCTTAAAAATTTTAGATAACAAGTCATGATCAATGAAATAAAAAAGTAATCCCAAATGTAATCACCTACCTCGACAAACACAATAATCCAGTTAGGCGCATAAGTCACATCATAAGTCACGAAGTGCACTCTAACGTACCTGTCGCATCATAAGTCATCTATCACTTGGTGTTCTTACATCTCCAAATAAACAAATCCAAGTTACAATTCCCTTGATCTAGCAGTTAATCCTAGATTAACGGCTCAGATCATCTGATTATCCCTCTATTAGGTCAATCTTGAACAAGATGTAGATTTTTCTAACATCTAGACAAACATTTGTGGTCTTTGATCATAAATCTATGTCATGATCCACTTAATTTATGTTACCTAATCAATGAAGGGTTAGTCCTTAACATCTAGTGAGGTTTGGAGACGATCCGACCATTGGATCGCTCCATAACACTTATAATTGACATATGATTAAACAATTCTAATCTTTCTCATCATGATCTGTCTAATTTTGGTGTTTAATTAGTGATTTATACATATCTTCATGATTATACCTTGATCTAATGATCAGATTGCTCTTTGATCAGCCAATCTTAAGGTACCTAATTAGATCCATGGTCAAGATCACTTTTCTTGACAATTACATGCGATCTACTTTGCTAATCCCCTAGATCATCTCATATTTAGTGCATATAATCAAGTTATACGGCCTGATCATCCATTGATCGGCTTGATCTAGGTTATCTAATGGTATTTAGTGATCAACTATTTAAAAGGTGTTCAAATCCAATTTTCATCTTAAATCTAGGTTCGCGTCATCGAGATGATTGTAACGGATCTTTTGGATCATGATTTGGACCCCTATAGCTCCCAAAATCACATTGTATATGAATGGACAGCTTAGAAAATAGAAAAAAATAATTTAAATAGGGTGGCGTCACAAAGACGTGTGCACATAATGCTCGTGCAGGCTGTGCATGCGCGTTCCGCCACGTGGTGGTGATGTCGCACATGTCGCCCGTGTGCGTGCGCATGTGCGTTGAGCGTGCGTGTCGCCAAGGGTGCATCTCCATTGCATTTTGTGGGCAACCTGTCTGGGTTGCCATCACTGAGGACAACGACTAGACTGGTTCGTCGTCACCGGAGAAGATGACTGGACTCCGATCGTGGCTGATGACCCTCAAGTGCCCAAATTTTGTGATTTTTGCATCATTTTGTTCAATTTTTCATGTGCATTCTATTTTTAACCTTCCCATCAATAGATTTTTCCATTTTCCCATATTTTTACTCAATTTTTTACTACATTTATAAAAATCTTCCTCTTACTATTTTTCTGGTTTTCAGCTTCCTCAACCGTTGGATCTTCATGAAATTTAAAGGGTTTGCTCTTGGGTTTGTGTTAAATAAGATGAATGGTCCAAATCACCAAGGTGACCACATTATGGGGACTGTTTTTCATAGAAATAGTAAGTTCCAATTTCTTCACCAAAAAATAGCATATGTTGCCATTTTTGGTGCAAATACATCGAAAAATGATAAAGAACTCTATAACTAGAAAAACGGGGAGGGAGGAGAGCAGCCTACCTCATTGGGGCTGACTAGAGGAGCTCTTTTCCATCACTGCAGTGAGGAGAAGGGTTTTTAGGTGCCAGGTAGCCGTTACTCAGCATCGAGTTGTCTTTGGCGTCATCGTCGGTGGCACGGGAACCTAGATTGAATTAATGGTAGGGGAGAATTCGAGGGAGACATTTATGAGGGGGGAGGCACTTTTAATGTTCCTTATAAATGCATGTCAAATCATAAATTTCAATACCTGATTTCATGAGCCCCACTTGTGAAATCTCCATTTTACCCTTCTCAATTAATTTATTAAATATCTACATAAAATAATTAGTCAATTTTCATTTGGTCTCCAATTTTAGCATTCTATTTTTGCAAAATTCCACAAAATCATGCATTTTTAGAATTTAAAAATAGTAGTTATTAAAATAATCCTCTTGAATCTCCTCCAATATTAGCCTTCCATTTAGCTTAGCTTGATAGCTTAGATAACTAACTTTGAAGATTCCATTGGCTAGCTTTGGAAGCTCTCCTTTTCCGTTTATAGCCATAGAGTGCGTCCGTCTGCAGATGCATCGGAGGGAATATTCCCTCACAAAGCGTCGAGCACGTTTGCGGACTCGTCATCCCCAATAAAATAGGGTTTTTGCATGGAAACCCTAATTCAATTAGCCATCAAAATTGGATCATTGGGTTTCAATCTTTGCTGATGGATGGATTCGTGTTGCCCTGATCTATAAAAGACCCAAGATTTCAGCTTGATCGGATGTGGATTCACTGATTAAATCACTAGAAAATAATAACCTAGGAAAGGGTCACTATCTTTGGTAACTATTTTTCTAAATTCCGATCAATCAAACTGGTAACAATGTAATCAGACTTGATCATTTAGTCTGGAACACTTAAATTCAAAAACCCTAAGGTCTCCACCGACGACCGGCAACGAAACCAGAGAAAAGGATCGGTTGTATATTTTTCGATGCTAATAGGGATTTCTGGATTTTTTCTTCTTCGGTGACTTTCTTCACTCCAGCAGCCTGAGGTAGGTGGTTTCTCATTTTCCCCTTTCATTCTATGAACTCCAATGGCAATCTCCAGCCCAGGGATTTCCCCCAACTGTCGATTCATCAGAGACGACGAATCCAGCATGAAGGGTTGAGATGCCATCACACAATGACTCAGATGAAAACTTTGAGCCATTGGATGAAATTCTGGAACCCAGAAACCCTAAGCATGTGAATCCCAGCCATTGATGATGGTAGATCAGGGATGATTCGGAGATAGGTGATTCGATGGTCCCGATCAGGACGTCTTGCCTATCCTTGGTCACCACTCAGTACACACCGGTTATCACTGGTGGAACAAGGTGGAGATGGGCCGCTAATCATCCCCATCAATCCACAAGGTCCAGATTGAATCTAGGCCCTTATTTTGACTGAAAATTTCAAACTTTAATTCAGAACTCATTTTAACTCCAAATCAAGATTGGAAAGAAGCTATGGATTCATTATGAATAGTAAATCTAATGGAAACATAAAATTTAGGTTATATTCACTGTAAATTTATATAAATCACAAAAAGTGGTACTAATTCCCAAGATCAGTCAAATCTGACATGATCAGACCGTAGAATTCTAATCCATTAGTGACCTAATGATGTGATAACTTAAATAAATAGATTAGATCTAATTGATTAAGAAGATCTTATGATCTTGACCATTAAAAGTAACAAAATCCTTGAAAATACATAACAATCTCTTGATTAGATTGATCAAGGATGATTAGAAGCTATGAATCAAATATGAATGATAATCTAATGATAATATCATGAGAAATGAATGGTCTGATGTGGTTAATTTGGGATATATCAAGATCTATGCTCTTAATTTTGATAAAATGACTTAAAATCTTCGTGATCTGTTGGATCAAGAAAGATCAGATCATTTGATAAGATCAATCAATGATCTAGAGATGAGATTATATTAGATGATGTAACAAAAATATGAAAGATCAGGATCTAGGCCTTTGATGGGATGAAAACCCTAGATCTAATGAATAAAAAAAAAGAGGATCATGATGAAGCATAACATGAGCATTGGAATTACTATTATTGTGAATGTCTTTATTTGCTTAGTAGATTTACTTGCTAAATTTACTTCTTTATGCTTTCCTATTATGTAAATTACATGAAAAATGTAATTAATGAAATATAGATGGACATTTACAATAAATGATGGACATGGACTTAATGGTAGTAAGGGCTATAATTGGTAGGAACATGTAAGGATTATAAATCCTTGGCCCAAATTAGGAGAACAATAAACCCCATGAATGACATTTTACATGTTCATGGCTTTAATTAAAATCAAATAGTAAGAGTACTTAGGGTTTAATGCTCTTAAGAACCTTATGAAGGTCGAGCTAAGGTCAACCCCAGTAAATGTTGAACATGGTGGTTAAGGGGGTTCTTTAATAGAGCATCGATATTCCCCCACCTTCTGATGACTTTTGTTGAGGTCTAAATGCCTCCTTACACAAGGATTGAATTAACCACTCTGTGAGCAACTATAACCGTAAATCTTAGTCAATTGGAAATAAGAGGAGCTATCTAGAATAAGGAGTGCATAAATTATCTTCAACCAGTAAAACATTAGCTGATTGAATAATAATAAGATCATAAAAGGATAGTAAAATATCTAATCCTAATATAAATGGTAATTAAGATAATTAAAGATCAAACAAGATCCATAAGGGGATCTTGAATGATCAAGAATAATAAGAATCATAATATTGTGTTATTATGTATATTTTTGAATTAGTATAAATATCAGATTTAAATATAGATCAATACACTAGACCCTTGATCAATATGAGCCAAGGAAAACGATCCAAATCATCCTATATAAGGATAATCAAAAGAACAACTAGGAAGTATAAATGAGTTGAGTAATGAATGTATATATATATATATATATGATTTGACAGATACATGAAAGATATGATGATCAAGATCAATGGGATGATGGATTATTGAAAGTAAAGGTAGGTGGACCTTAAGAATATATTCAATATAGAAGATACATGTATTTTACACATGATCTTATCCTAATAACTATAGATTAATTATAATTGTCTTAGAATTGTTTCTGAATCAATAAATGATGTTGAAATGAATACAAAGTGATTGATTAAGTAATTATGAAATTACTTATGGCAACAAATGAAGTGGAAATGAATACAAAGGGATTGATTAAGTAATTATGAAATTACTTAAGAATGAGAAGATTTGAACTCTATAAGTTCGACCCCCAAATCTTAAGGAAAGAAGATATAGGCATGTCCTATTATAACTAGACATAGTTTGTAAGTATGAAATATTATTTTCCATACAAGCATAGAGGCTTATGTGACACCACAGGTTTTCTAAAATCTTTTTCCAATATGTATATTAATGGTAAAAATTTTATTATTATAAAGTAGGCGGGATCCCTAGAATGAAACTCAAATAATTAAAAAAATTTTTTTCGTAGCATCAAGGAAAATACCTAATAAGGAAAACCCCGAGGGTCATCTACACCCCAAAACCACAAGGCTAAACCAAAAGTGCTTTTTGACACTCTGAGCATGCTCAAATACAAAACCACGAGAAATTATGCAACTGCAAAGAGACGAAGATAATAATAAAAATCCCAAAGCTCCAGGGTCCATCCAAGATCACCACATCATCCATGTGTGAGCGTATGCACACTATACAGTAGTATGGGTCTAATTTATCAAAATATACAATATTTAGGTAGAATACCAAAAGTCTGACACCAGTCTAAAAACATACACTACTGTCTCTGATGACAAAAGGTGTCGGGTCCTTAGGTCCGCATCCAAATCCATGCTAATCCGCCCTCTTCCCTTTCTGATTGTCACGCTCCAACTCTGAGGCATTGCAAAATAAGGCAATACCTCAGCAAGCTAGGCTTGTGTGTAGGTGATTAACATTCAATATAAAGTGATAAGAAATAACATGGTACAAAAACCTCATATTCATATGATGCAGAATACACCAATTCCATGATATAAATACGGCAACATGAGTCATAGTGTCAGGACATGAAAAATCCGAAAAGATATGCAGATACAAGTAAGCCCTATGAGTGTCGCAAGCACACTCACTGCAACGTGGGGTCAACTCTCAATACCATCCTCTTTCACCCTTTCATCCACAATGGACACTCAGGCACTCACAGAAAGGTGCATTCTAGTTTCGCTTTCACCTTTCACCCTTTCACCCACAGGGGCACTCATGCACTCAACACTCATGGAAAGGCCCGTTTTACCCCTACTTTCACCCTTTCACCTTTTACCCATAAGGGGCACTCAAGCACTTAGGCGCTCACAGGGAATAGGGGATACATCCCATCACTAGCTTAAAAGCCTCAATTGTCAAGACATGGAGACTCCCACGTGTCAACATCTCTGAAGTCAAGTCAATGTAACTAAAATATGCCAAAAATAGTGTATAAAACATATACAAGGGAAGTAGCATGCATATCGATAATACATAGTGAAAAATGATCCGCTGCAACATGCTAGGGCATACAACCCTATGCCTCAAAGTTCCAATTACTAAGTCATGATTTAAGAAATCATGGAAAATCATGAATGAAACCACCTATCTCGGTAATGCCGTACTCCAACCAGGCGCGTAGGTGATATCAAGTCATACGCCCTGATGTACCTGTCACATCATAAGTCATCATTGATTGTTAAACCTCTCATTTTCATCATGATGCTTAAAATTTCTATTTGTCTAGTGTGTCACATGTATCTCTATGATCATGCATCGATCTGATGGTCAAATCGGTCTTGATCAACACATCCCAAGGTAGTAGCCTAAATTGATCATTAAGATCATTTTTCTTGGTAATTTCATTAGATCTGCCCTTCAAATCTCCTAGATCACCTCATGTTTGATGTGTACAACCAAAATCTAAGGCCTGATCATCTATTAATCGGCTTGATCTAAATAATCTAATAGCATTTAGTAGTTTGGCTATTAAGAAGTTACTCTAAACTAGATTTTTATTCTAAATTTAGGTTCGCCTTGTTGAGATGATCACAACGCCTCTTTTGGATAGTGATTTGGACCTCTATAGCTCCCAGAATCACGTTTTTTATGAATGGACGGTCAAAAACCCTCAGAATCGAGAAAAAGGGCCTGCCGCATGTGGCACTTGTGAACGACGCGTGTGTTGAACTGCATGGCTCACCACCTGTCCTCCACGTGGCGCGCGTGTGGAATGTCCTGTGTCCCCTGCATGGCACGCACGTCACACCACACGTCATGCCTATCTGTGACCCGTGTCGATGCGAGGCACGCGTGTTGTGCGCGTGTCATGCGTGTCGCGCGTGCGCTTCCCATCTGACGTGGTCACTTTCTTGTCGCGGGTCGCCATTGCCGGGGATGGTGACCGGGTTGGTTCACCATTGCAGGAGACGACCGCCGGAATCTGGTTGCCAATGACCCCCAAGTGCTTCGTTTTTTGCAAATTTTACACTTATTTGTCCATTTTTCACGTACATTCCATTTCTACCCTCTATTTTCACAAATTCCTTCATTATCTATCATTTTTTCACGATTTTTATTACGTTTCTAAAAACCCTCACCCTATTGCTTTTGGGGTTTTTCGGCATCCCTAGCCGTCCCATCACTTTGAGATTTTATGGGTGTGTCCCTTGCATTGTTACGTTCAAGATGAACGGTCCAGGTCCCCATCTAACACTGTTTCATCAACTTATTCCCAGGGGCAACCGTAATGCATATAACTCACTGGAAAATGGCAATCCACGCCGTTTTTTGATGCTAAGCACAGAAGAAATAGGGGAGGAGGGATAGAGACGACCTACCTTAGTCGTCCTATCACACGTTGAAGGAAGAGATCCACCGTGTCCTCGCGCGGGAGCTCATCGCCAGGGATATGGTTTTTCGGTGGCTGCACGACTACCGATTACTGTGGATATAGACGGTGCGGGGAGGGAAGTGCATTTAAGGTACACCCCCTAAATGCACTTATATATATAATAATTATTATTATCATTATTATATATGTATATATATGCGTGTGATGATCAGCATTAATTGTTGAATCATCACTTGCTAAGATGGGCAGTGGGGATGATTTCTGTGGGGCCTCACATGTGCAAAATGACAAATTTTCCCTTCTAAATAATTTCATTTAATTGCAAAATTTAAAATAATTTGACATTTTTACTCCGATCTCTGATTTAAGTGTTTTTAGTGGCGTTGGACTCCATTTTTCGAGCACACCTTAAATATTGAGGTTTTAACTTAAGATTCCATCTCTAAATTTCTTAATTTCTCAAATTTCCCAAAATTCATAAAAACTTGCTATTCTAGAATTTTAGAATAGCAACTGTTACATCCTACCCACCTTATAGAAAATTTTGTCCTCAAAATTTAAAATATACGTACCTCACGAGAAGAGCTCCGGATGGGTATGCCTCATCTCATCCTCCAGCTCCCAAGTAGCGTCCTGCGTTGAGTGATGCTGCTAGAGGACCTTGACCAGAGGAATGGTCTTAGTCCTCAACTCCTGGGTCTTGCAATCCAAGATCCGTATAGGGCACTCCTTGAATGTCAAGTTAGGCTGTACCTCCTGTGGGGTCTGCTCTAGCACGTGGGATGGGTCTGGTATGTACTTCCTCAGCATGGAGATGTGAAAAAGGTCATGTACTCTAGCTAGCTGTGGGGGTAGAGCTAACGATATGCTACTGGTCTGACTCTGCCTAGGATCTCAAAAGGACCAATGCATCTGGGACTGAGTTTCCCCTTTACACCAAATCTCATCACCCCCTTCATAGGGGAAACTCTAAAAAATACATGCTGTCTGACCTCAAACTCCAAGTCCTTTCGCCTCCTATCCGCATAGCTCTTATGGCGACTGTGAGCTGCAAGTAACCATCTTCGAATGAGTCAGACTTTCTCTGCACATTGCTTAATCAACTCTGACTTCACTACACGTCTCTCTCCTACATCACTCCAGCACAAGGGACACCTGCAGGGTTTGCCGTAGAGCGCCTCATAAAGTGCCATGTCAATACTAGCATGGTAGCTGTTATTATACGCAAACTCTACCAGAGGCAAATGCTCATCCCAACTACCTCTCCAATCCATGACACAAGCCCTCAACATATCCTCAAAGGTTTGGATGGTCCTCTCAGTCTGGCTATCTGTCTGGGGGTGGAACGCCATACTGAATCTCAACCTCGACCCCAAAGCCTCCTGTACACTCTACCAGTACTTTAAGGTAAACCGTGTGTCTCGATCTAAAATGATCGTCAATGGCACTCCATGCAGGCTCACGATCTCCCTAACATACAGCTTCGCCAAGCTGTCCATGGTCTAAGTTTGTCTAATAGGGAGGAAATGGGCTAATTTCGTCAATCTGTCGACTATGACCCATATCATGTCATGCCCACTACCAATCCTCGGTAGGCCCACTATAAAATCCATAGTGAGGTAGTCCCACTTCCACTCTAGAAGGTCTAAAGTCTGCAATAACTCAGTTGGTTGCTGATGCTCCGCCTTGACCTGTTGACAGGTCAAACATCGTGCTACGCACTCACCAATATCCCTCTTCATCCCATCCCACCAAAAGTGTCATCTAAGGCCTTGGTACATCTTCGTACCTCCAGCATGAATAGAATACGGGGACTGGTGCACCTCTTAGAGTAAGTCGTGTCTCAACTGATCATCTGCGGGTACCACCAATCTGCCCCTATACCTGTGTGACGACCCGGGTTTTATATGATGCAAATTTGATAAAAAGGAGAGATCTCTTGTTTTATAAATATGAAATGCATGAAAATCTTTTTCGTTTTGGAAAACAATCTTTTATAAAAACCCCGAGTGTCAAAACACATTCTCAAATTATCTAGCCATGGAAAAGTTTTAAATCAACATTATTCCCAAGAAAGTATTAGTCACAGCCTCAGCTATAGAGAGTAACTACAATCAAGTAACATTGAAAGATAAGGTAGGGGTTTACTTACTTGCACTTAGTCTGGGTGTCTTCTATCACAAGCGTTCCTTGTCCTTAAGTATTTACTTTGTGTCTGAAAAATGTTGAGGATTGGGTGAGTATATACTATACTCAGTAGGAGCCTATCACTACTAGTTTTATAATGCATGCGATGTTTAAAATCATGTGCTCTTTCAAAACATGTGCATGTTTGAACACTCAAGTTCAATATATTAAAAACCATTGTCAAATTGAAATACTAATGACTTAAAGGATCACATAATCCAAATCGAAAGTATCATATATATATATCATAACATTATGATATGAATAAGATGCTTCATTGAATGCAACTCATGGATATTTAGTATGGTATGGTCGACCAACCTCATATCATGCCATATGCAATGCAAATAAGTCCACGAAACCATAGGGTCCAACTATGCCCATGACCTCACCGCCGTGTGGTCCCCGAGTACCTAAGGACACTTGGTCATAGCCTCAACGGGGCCTATGACACGTCTTTGTCGTAAATCATGCAATTTATGCAATCAGTTGCAAAACATGCATGCAATGCATAAAATCTGCTCATGCTAGTATTGCATTCAAAGTCATAACCCTGCGTAGAAGCCTGACAGCCTAGAAGCCTGCCAGCCTAGAAGCCTTGTTAGCTCTCTCTGGCCTGCCCTCATCGGCCCGCCCTCGTCGGCCTGCCCTCATCAGCTCGCCTCATCGGTCAAGGCTACACTTATCATGCAATCTATGCATGTAGCACATGTCTTGGCAATATATGCGCAATGTATTTTTTTCAAGAACTCAATGCTCACAAATCATGCAATATATGCAATTGTTTGCAAAGCATGTCTATGCATAATGTATTTAATCATATGCATGCTGAATTCATTTATATGATAAACAAGCCATAAAATAAGTCATGCTAAACAAGTTATATAATTTATGCTTAAAACATGCATTCAAAATAATCATGCCTCTTTTTAAAAGTCTAGTAGCGATAGAGCACCTACCTGGCTAGGTCGCGCTAACCCCTTTGTTCTCGTATGCTCTTAAACATGATTTGGGGAATCAACGTTAGTTTGGCCTATCTTTTATAAGTTTTAGAGTAGTTGGTCTTATTACTTAGGCATTAAGGGTTCATCCCCATGCCTATGGGTGTCCTAAGGTCCTAATTGGGCCTTGGTATCATTAGTTTTCCAAAGGTTAGTGGCCACGCACCACCATCCTATTCTAAGGGTTGTACCCACCTTTTAATGGGCCTTGATTAGGGATTTTATATTTTGGGTGTATCCGCGTCGTCGACACAGACACAACGCGTTTTGCAGTGCCTTAATCCGAGCTCTAGATCTCAAGTTATAAGCTTTTTAGTATCACATGTACATAAGGCCCTTAAGAGTGAAAATGCAGAATGCTAGCACGCTGCGCATCAGCGGCATGCACCCCAGCGGGCTTTAAGAAATGAAAATCCTGGAATGCTAGCGCACTGCGTGTCAGCAGCATGCGCCCTAGCGGGCGCGTCTGCAGACGCACTGGATTTGCCGCCCGTCTCTTCCTTTTGCGGGCGCGTCCGCGTTTTGTTCCGTTTAGAACGTTCTGTTCGTTGGGAGACCGGGGTGTCCTCAGGACACCCTGGTTCAACCCTGTCGAACCAGTGTGGCCCAGGGATCGTCCCTGGGTCCTTGGTGACTCTCCAGGGCTCTATTTTGCATGATTTTTCATGCAAAAACTTAGGGAAACTGAGCCTAGGACTACTGTGAAGACGGGTTTTTGAGGGATCTTGGGCATACCTAGCTCGTTGCTGGGTTTTTCTCCTCGTTTCTCCTCTTGGTTGCTTCTCCAAAATGATTTTTCTTCAAGATTTTGGGTTGCCATTAGAGGCGCCCAAGAGCTCTATTTATAGAGCTATAAGAGGGTTCTGGAGGGGGCTCTCACCGCCCTTGAATGGCGGTGGAGAAACCTCCAGAATGGCGGTGATTTCTCCTCCAATTACCGCCGTTCTAGAACCCTCTAGGGGTTGAAGATGAAGGGTGCCCGTATCAAAATGGGCCCCTGTGTTTTGCAGGCTAAATCTATTTTTTGTGAAAATTACATTTTTGCCCCTGAACTTTAAAGAGCCATAACTTGCTCATTTTAACTCCGTTTTGGGTGATTTTTGGTCTTGTTGGATTCGTTTTTCTAAGATGCACCTAATGGTACCATTTTTAGGACCAAATTTCTAGGTTCAGTTAAGGTGAATAGTGAAATGACCAAAATACCCTTATTTCCAAAAAGTGAACTTTTCATTGCTAACTTGGGATTTTAATGTTACAAAATTGGAGTCATTACAACTTGACACCTCCATCAGGACCTCTAGAAAAATCAGCCTTAGCAGCCATGTTCTGTGTCTCTGTATCGCCCATCTGTGCCTAAAGGATCCTATCAAGAAACCTAGATCGAGTCAAGAGGTTAGCAAGCATCACTCTCGACTTCCTACTCAAGGCATCAGTTGCAACATTAGCTTTCCCTGAGTGATACTGTATGGTAAAGTCAAATTCCTTGAGGTACTCTATCCATCTCTGTTGCCTCATGTTCAAATCGCTATGTGTGAAGAAATACTTGAGGCTCTTGTGGTCAGTGTATACCTTAAATTTCTTGCCATATAAGTAGTGTCTCCATGACTTCAATGTAAACACCACTGTCACCAACTCTAAATCATGGGTCAAATACTTCACCTCATGCGTCTTCAATTGTCTCGATGCATAGGTAATGACCCTCCCATGCTGCATCAGCATCGCTTCTAAACCTCTGCTTGATGCATCACAAAACACCACGCAACCACCCAATCCTGAAGGTAGGGCCAGTACTGGTGCAGTTGTTAATCTCCTCTTGAGCTCCTGAAAGCTCTCCTCACACACATCCGTTCAAACGAAACTGGTGTCCTTCCTAGTCAAGGTGGTCATGGGTAAGGTGATCCTTGAGAACCCCTCAATGAACCATCGGTAGTAACTAGCCAAACTGAGGAAACTACGAACCTTTGTCACCATCGTAGGCCTCTCCCAATGTAAGACTGCCTCCACCTTGTCCAGGTCTACAGCCACACCATCCTTGGACACCACATGTCCCAAAAACTACACCTGTCCTAACTAGAAGTTGCACTTGCTGAGCTTTGCATACAAGCGATGATGGCAAAGCGTGTCCAGCACAATGGGAAGATGCTCCCTGTGAGCCTCACGGCTAGGCGAGTAGATCAGGATGTCATCCATGAAGATAATCACCAACTGGTCTAAATAGGCTCGAAATACCTTGTCCATCAAATCCATGAACACTGCAGGTGCATTCGTCAGCCCAAAAGGCATCACCAAAAACTCATAATGGCCGTATTGACTCTTGAACGCAGTCTTAGGGGTGGTAGCCTGATCTCAAGTCAATCTTAGAGAATACCTGTGCTGACTGCAACTAGTCAAACAAGTCATCGATACGAGGCAAGGGGTACTGATTCTTCACAGTAACACCGTTCAATAACCAGTAGTCTATGCATAGCCTTAATGATCCATCCTTCTTCTTAACGAAGAGGACGAGTGCTCCCCAAGGAGATCTAGAAGCTCCTGCAACTGTACCTGAAGCTCCCTCAACTCTACAGGGGCCATCCTATAGGGCACTGTACCTGGCACCAGGTCTATGGTTAAATTGATCTACCTACGTGGAGGTAGTCCTGGCAGCTCGTCTGGAAATATATCAGCACAATCTCGCACCACATATATATCCTTAATCTATGGTTGGTCCCTGTCAGTAGTCGTGATGCAAGCCAAAAACACTCGACAACCTCGAGCGTAACATCGAGCTGCTCTCATGGCTGAGATAATACAAGGGCTACTATCACTCCTCCTGCCCTGGACTACAACCACTGGTCGACCCAGTACACTACACATAATCTGCTTCTTATGGCAGTCTATGATGACCCAGAACATCGCTAGCCAATCCATCCCCAAGATAGCATCAAAGTCCATCATATCTAATAGAATGAGGTTGGCATCCATCCTAACACCAGACATCTCCACTGGCACCCTCTTAAGGTACTTGGTAGCCTATGCTGTCTCTCCTTATGGCATTGACACATCTAACCCTAATGCTAGCTTGCACGTGGGCAAGTCAAGGCATGATGCAAATGTACATGCAATAAATGAGTGGGTAGACCGCAAATAAAAAAGAACCCTGACATGTCTATTAGCTACCAGAAAAGTACCTTCCACCACCTAGTTCAAGGCCTGTGCCTACCCTGAAGTGATGACGAAGATGCGACCCTGACTGCGTGGTGCTACCTCCATGGTGGCATCGGTCCTCTGTGGCCCGTCTCCCAGAGCTCTCGAGGACTCTCTCCTCATACCTATCTCTCCGTAGCCATAGCACCTAAATGGCTTGCTCAAGTGGAAAGGCTGTTGTTGTTGCTGGGGCTGCTATGGGCCCTACTGCTGACTGCCCTGTCCTAGGCACAATCGCCCCAAGTGTCAGCCCTTACAACGAGGGCACACTCTCCTGCCTTGACCTCTCCTCTGCCTAGGAGGGTACTGCTAGTCAAGGGCCCCCTGAGGCTGTGTGGGTGTGAAGGGCCACTTGCCCTTGAAGGGTTAACTCATCTCTCCTCTGCTTCGTTGCGAATCCCTCTCGAGCACCGAAGCCTTGTTTGCAGCCTGCCTCATAGAAGTTGGGTGTGCAATAAGTACTTCGTGCCTCAACTGTGGCACCAACCCCTTCAATGAATCTATTTGCTACCTCCTGATCTGAGGCAAAAGGGGTAGCTATGAACCTCTGTAGTCTGGTGAACTGGTTCAGATACTACTGAACCATCATACTCCCCTGAGATAACATGGTAAACTCCCTCTTCATAGCATGCAGGGCATGAAGAGGGAAGTATTGCTCATCGAATATTTTCCAAAAGTCCTCCCATGATAACAGCGCTGATGATGGGGGGCACAGCTGCTGTTGAGTCTTCGACCAAAATCCACCCTCTCCTACCAATAGGTATGTTGCCAACCTAACCTGATCCTTTGATGGAACTCCATCCCCTCAAAGGTCTTCTCCGACTAGAACAACCATTTCTCTGCCGCTGCTGTATCCCCTTCCCCATGAAAGGTGGGCACCATCTTCCGAAACCTCCCAAGCTGCTCAGCTGGTGAAACACGTGTGCTCGAGGATCCTTCCTCTGTAGCTCCCTGCATAGGGGCTGCTGATGCTGGCCGGGATGGCTGTAGTGCTGTGTTCCCCGGGACTGTTGCAGTGGTCGTCAGGTGGACAAGTGCATAGCCTGCACCTTTGCTCAAATATGCTGTGTAATGTGCTTAGTGAGGTGTGGCATCAGGCTATGAACTACGCGAGCCACTACATCTGCCTCCTACTCCCCTTGCCCTAATGTCGTGGCAGGGGTAGCAACTAGTGGAGCGGGGGTGGACTAGTCGTTCGTCGTGGAGCCATCTATTAACAACCCAATAATACATTGTATAAATATTTCTCCTCTCTTAGTCTAAGTCATGCCCTATAGGCTGTAACACTAATTAGACCCTTAAAGTGGTGATGATGGAGTAAACTTGGGCTTTGGTACCAAACTGTGACACCTGGGGTTATCTAAAATCATTTTCCAATATGTATATTAATGGTAAAAAGTTTATTATTATAAAGTAGGTGGGATCCCTGAAATGAAACTCAAATAATTAAATTTTTTTTTCGCAGCGTCAAGGAAAATACCCAATAAGGAAAACCCCAAGGGTCATCTACACCCCAAAACCACAAGGCTAAACCAAAAGCGCTTTTGGACACTCTGAGCATGCTCAAATACAAAACCATGAGAAATTATGCAACTGCAAGGAGACGAAGATAATAATAAAAATTCCAAAGCTCCAGGGTCAATCCAAGATCACCACATCATCCATGTGTGAGCGTATGCACACTATATAGTAGTATGGGTCTAATCTATCAAAATATAAAATATCTAGGTAGAGTACCAAAAGTCTGACACCAGTTTAAAAACATACACTACTATCTCCAACGACAAAAGGTGTGGGGTCCTCAGGTCCACGTCCAGATCCACACTAATCTGCCTTCTTCCCTTTCTGATTGTCACGCTCCAACTCGGAGGCATTACAAAATAAGGCAATGCCTCAGAAAGCTAGGCTTGTGTGTAGGTGATTAACATTCAATATAAAGCGATAAGAAATAACATGGTACAAAAACCTCATATTCATACGATGCAGAATACACCAATTCCATGATATAAATACGGCAACATGAGTCATAGTGTCAGGACATGAAAAATCCGAAAAGATATGCAGATACAAGTACGCCCTATGAGTGTTGCAAGCACACTCACGGCAACGTGGGGTCAACTCTCAATACCATCCTCTTTCACCCTTTCACCCACAATGGACACTCAGGCACTCACAGAAAGGTGCATTCCAGTTTCGCTTTCACCTTTCACCCTTTCACCCACACGGGCACTCATGCACTCAACACATGGAAAGGCCCGTTTTACCCCTACTTTCACCCTTTCACCCTTTTACCCATAAGGGGCACTCAAGCACTTAGGCGCTCACAGGGAATAGGGGATACATCCCATCACTAGCTTAAAAGCCTCAATTGTCAAGACATGGAGACTCCCACGTGTCAACATCTCTGAAGTCAAGTCAATGTAACTAAAATATGCCAAAAATAGTGTATAAAACATATACAAGGGAAGTAGCATGCATATCGATAATACATAGTGAAAAATGATCTGCTGCAACATGCTAGGGCATACAACCCTATGCCTCAAAGTTCCAATCACTAAGTCATGATTTAAGAAATCATGGAAAATTGCGAATGAAACCAACTACCTCGATAATGTCGTACTCCAACCAAGCACGTAGGTGATATCAAGTCATCATTGATTGTTAAACCTCTCATTTTCATCATGACCCTTAAAATTTCTATTTGTCTAGTGTGTCACATGTATCTCTATGATCATGCATCGATCTAACGGTCAAATCACTCTTGATCAGCACATCCCAAGGTAGTTGCCTAAATTGATTATCAGGATCATTTTTCTTGGTAATTCCATTAGATCTGCCCTTCAAATCTCCTAGATCACCTCATGTTTGATGTGTACAACCAAAATCTAAGGCCTGATCATCTATTGATTGGCTTGATATGAATCATCTAATAGCATTTAGTAGTTTGGCTATTAATAAGTTACTCTAAACTAGATTTTTATCTTAAATCTAGGTTTGCCTTGTTGAGATGATCACAACGCCTCTTTTGGATAGTGATTTGGACCTCTATAGCTCCCAGAATCACGTTTTTATGAGTGGACGGTCAAAAACCCTCAGAATCGAGAAAAAGGGTCTGCCTTATGTGCGACGCGTGTGTGCCGCACGCGTGTTGCGCCTCGTGGTGCACCACCCGTCCTCTGCATGGCGTGCGGGTGGCCTGTCCCATGTCCCCCGCATGGCGCGCACCTGTTGCGTCACGTGGCACGCATGTCGCACAACACGTCGCACCTGGCCGTGATGCATGTCGACACAAGTGCCGTGTGTTGCACGTGTGTCGCACGTGTGCTTCTCGCCTGGTGTGCTCACCTTCATGTGGTGGGTTGCCATTGCAGGGGACGGTGATGGGACTGGTTCACCATCGCCAGAGACAACCACCGGAATCCAGTCGCCGGCGACCTTAGGTGCTTCGTTTTTTACAATTTTTACACCTATTTGTCCAGTTTTTCACTTACATTCTAGTTCCACCCTCCATTTTCACAAATTCCTTCATTATCTATCATTTTTTCACAAATTTTGTTACGTTTCTAAAAACCCTCACCCTACTATTTTTGGGGTTTTCGGCGTCCCTAGCTGTCCGTTCACCATGAGATTTTATGGGTGTGTCCCTTGCATTGTTATGTTCAAGATGAACCTTTTAGATCCCCATCTGACACCATTTCATCAACTTATTCCCAGGGGCAATTGTAACGCATATAACTCACCAAAAAACGGCAATCCATGCTATTTTCCAGTGTTAAGCAAAGAAGAAACAGGGGAGGAGGGATAGAGACGGCCTACCTTAGTCGTCTCGTCACGCGCTGAAGGAAGAGATCCATCGTGTCCTCTCGCGGGAGCTCGTCTCCGGGGATATGGTTTTTCGGTGGCTGCACGACTGCCAGTTACTGTGGATACAGACGGTGCGGGGAGGGAAGTGCATTTAAGGCACACCCCCCTAAATGCAGTTATATATATAATAATTATTATTATCATTATTATATACGCGTATATATGCGTGTGATGATCAACATTAATTGCTAAATCATCACCTGCTAAGATGGGCAGTGGTGATGATTTCTGTGGGCCCCACATGTGCAAAATGACGATTTTGCCCTTCTAAATAATTTCATTTAATTGCAAAATTTAAAATAATTTGAAATTTTTACTCCGATTTCCCATTTTATCCTTTTTAGTGGCGTTGGACTCCATTTTTCGAGCACATCTCAAATATTGAGGTTTTAACTCGAGATTCCATCTCTAAATTTCTAAATTTCTTAAATTTCCCAAAATTCATAAAAACTTGCTATTCTAGAATTTTAGAATATCGACTGTTATAGCTTGTGATTTTGTTTTAAGATAGGCTCATGCCTAGGGATGCAAATGATAGGAGAGTTATGAGGGTTTGGTCACCCTCTCTTAAAAACTGATTATGATGATGATACCATGCCCAAAGAGAGGCAAAATGTCGGGTGGGGCAATTATGGGAAGGTCGCCACATTGACAGCCATGGTTCCCCTCATATGAACATGGATTTGTATTTTCCACTATGGTATTAGTGGAGTGTTAAGTAGTTATCTAGGCATGTTGTACGGATTGAGACTGCAAGTATAGTAGTTCTTGAGATTATTTTGCATTATGATGCAATTGATTATGGCATGACAAGATGCCTTATGTTACAGCATGATGAGACGCCTTATGTTATGGAATGATGAGATGCCCAGTAAAAGTTATTACCAATATTATATTGGAGGATGATTCCCAATACGGTATGATTATATATTAACACCTAGTGTTAATATTGAAATCAGTTTGAAAATGAGATATTATTGATGATATTGACTATATTCACGATTTTTAGTGGTTTTATTATATGTAATATATGCATATAATTCATATGATGAGTGAAGGATAAAATGATTATCCAATTGTATAAATTGATTTATATCATGGATAAAAGGAACTGTTGATTTTGAAATATATTGATTATATTTCTTAAATCCCCTACTAAGCATAGCTTACTAAGATATTGTAAATGTTTGAATGTTTACAATATCTCAGGTATAGTTAAGGAAGATTGAAAGCTCAAGACTTGAACGTAATCATCACCAAACTACTACTCAGGGTATTTACTTTGAGGAAGATTGTATTGATTATTTTGTAATTTGAATTGTAATATTTGGACAAGGTAAGTAATGACTACCGATGTTGTGTATATGAACCACCGGATCGATCCCAATTTTAATAAAAGTATTTCTATTGTTATTCAATAGAAATTTTATTTTATACAAAAATCTATGTATGATAAGTAATTTGAGGTGGCACTTGGGTTTTTGACAAATCAATTTCAAAGAAAATATGTTTTTGCTTTTTGTATTTTAAAAGAGTTTCAAAATCAGGGCCCAACCTTTGCAAATATTTATGAAAATGTATCTTAAAAACCTCGGTCATCACACTAAGTGACACAAAGAGGGAAGGGAAACACCTATGTACCATTTTGTAAGGGCATTAAACCTTCTAGGTGACTAACTTGTGAGTTCAACATTAAGTTAAGATTCCTGAAATTAGGAAACTAATAGTTTGTTCCATAAGATCATTAAATTTGAGAGTTCTTCTACATCAGAACTTATGGGAATCAACTCAGAACAAGCAAGAACCCCTCAAGATGATGAAAACTAAAGTGGTTTCCCCCAAAAATTTTAAATTTGAAGTTTTTCTAATTAGGAGTTTGAATGTTCTCTTTAAGATCTAAATCTCATACTAATCCTTATGCAAGGAAGCTACTAAAGTGCGATCACTTTGATTTTTAACACATATTTAGGAAACTAATTCGGGAAGAAAAATGTAAAATAGAAGTAGGACATAAAAGTGGAACGGGAAATGGGGAGCAAAAAATTGGGAGACAATAAGAAATGTTGTGAGAAATGCATTGATAAATGATATGGAAGAATATAGGGAAACACACTAGAAATGTTAGAGAAACAAGAAAATAATGTTTAAGGGACCCATTAGAAGATTTTCTTAGTAGGAAATATTATTGGAGAAAATGGCAAACAGTGGAAACACATCTCCCATGTGTTTCATGTAAGTTTCTTTGGTGTTTCCCATAAGTTTCCCTTGTGCTCTTTATATGCTTCCTAGGAGCCCCATAAGTTTCCCCTTTTTTAGTTTTAGAAATGAGTTTAGTACTATGTGGTGTTATGCTTTGAAAGGAAATCACACAGAACTTGAAAGAAGAAGATTGTTAAAGAAAACAAATGACTAGAGATGTATAATGAGATGCTTACCAGAAAAAGAGAAGTCTATCCTAAAAATCTTAGAAGTATTGTGAGGGAGGATGAAGTTTTTCTTTAGTGGAAAGAGGAATTTTTAGTGATCATCAAGTTTAAATTTCTAGAATTAAAAATCCTCAATTTATTTGATCATTTTATTAAGATCTTCTGCCACAGTTTTGAATTGAGAGATTGAATATCGAATTGCACTATTCTGGAAATACTTTTCTCACTTTGTACTTTGGCTATGCATTACCATTTAATTTAGCTCAATATGGAATCCTAGAACTATATTGAGATACCAGAAATATTTTTAATCTAAATTTCCTTAACATCAAAGGTTATAGTTGAAATAATCAGCAAACATGGTACAATACTTAATCTCTAGGCTGGGAAAATTAGTGTATGCATCTACTAGGTTGCACAATTTCAGGAGTCTGGGAATTCTATTTGTAGGATAAGAAAAAGCAGAGTGCCAAATGCAAATTATTTATCAATTGCAAAATTGCAAAATCATTTTACTAGCTGATTTTGTTGTTCATTGACATTAGAAATAAAAGAATCTGATATCATGGTAGTCAACTGTTGGTGTTTATTCTATTCTTGAAGATAATATAGATTTGATTATCATCAAAGACATGAACTCCCTACCTCCTGTGTTTTTCCAATTTTTTTTATCCTTAACAACTGTAATGTCTAATTAACAATATAGTGGTTAAAATGATCATCAACTTGTAGAATTAACACACTTCCTTTTGATCTTTGAAATGGAAATATATTAATAAGGGAGGGAGATACTACTTTTGTGATTTGCATAATTGACAAAGTAAGTTTACCATCACCTATCATTATGAGAGTTAACATTTTATTTTACTCAGATTTTAATTTTCTTCTTACCTAACTCTGTCTCTTTGTTGAGGTAGGTCAAGGAACAAATGAAGGGAAAAGGGCTTTATATCACTACAATTATTTCAATAAGGATATTTCTGGGAAGATCCACATTAAGTGCACAAAATGTCCTAATTTTGACTTATGTCAAGTGCTTCTCTGTTGGAGCCGAAGTTACTCCTCACAAAAGCAATCATGCTTATAGGGTTATGGTCAGTATTCATCATTTGTGACTTCTTGAATTTCTTCCATAATGGCACTAGGATAGTAGCATAAAATATTGGTGACCTACAAAAGTTAGATAAACTGGCACTAGTTCTTGTTACAATCTGACAGTAATGGTCATTGTTCTATATGTTTCTTTTTAATGCATAGAACCTGGACTAGTAGAGTTAATTTTGTCTTTCAAAAAATTTGGTTCATTTATTCTTTTAATTCTCTCATTTTCATACCATAGAGATGGTCATAAGGCAAAAAATTATTATTATTTGATCAAGCATTTAAGTCTGGGACACTATTAAGGTGTTAATCCTTGTTATAAGTTGGTGCTATTGATTCAAGGTGGACGTCTATGCTCTCATGAAACTCTCTTGAAATTATTTTTGCACTAAACACCCTTTTGGTTGGGCAATGTTCTTTCTTGTTTCATTCATTTTTCTACAAAGCTTTTCTCCATTTCTTAGTTCTGTATTTGCTCCAGTGATGTTGCAAGAGGAAATAAAGGCAAAGGAGCTCTCTTTTTTTATGGTGCTGAAAAAGTTGGAGCGTTAGTATTTCACAATGTATATACCTTTTTCTTTTGGCTGATTTCTGTTAATACTTATTTTGCAGGATAATCTCTCTTTCCTCCTTATCTATCCACAATGGAATGCAGATGAGGAGATACTTCTTTTGGAGGTGGAATGCTATTCCTTCTTGTAAGCCTGCAAAAATTTAGACATGGAAAGTATTATTTGTCTAGTAGGAAGCTAGTTTTAGGAGATTTGGGTTGTTATGCTTCATGGACAACAACACTTGATCCACCTTCTATTTTAATTTTGAGCTACTTTAAGTGACATTTTAGGATATGTTTAACTCTTTTAGTAGTCATTACATGGCACATGTGGACTTTGAGATTGATATTGTAGATGATCAAAATTAAGGACAGATGATGGGGTCAATCTATTAGATCAGGCCCAAGGACAGAAATGAGAATCTGAAACAAAGATCACTAAAGAACAGCATGCCACAGTCTTGTCTTCTAACCAAAAGGTACCTTGCAAGGTATATATGTGTAAACTCATTATTGATAGAGAATTAGTGTACATATAGTTTCAAGCGAGAGATAAGGGCAGCTTGGTGCATGAAGTTCCCATGTGTGTGGATTTGGGGTAAGGGAAGACCATAAGGGTATATAGTACACAGCCTTGCCTTGCATTTTTTGCAAGAGGTTGTTTTCATGCCTTGAACCCGCGACCTCAAGGTCAAACAATGACAACTCTAACATTGAGCCAAGATTCCGCTTCTAGTTTCAAGAAAGAGGATGGAAAAATTATGATTCAGAGAAGAAGGAATGTTGAACTAGGCATGATATAATGGTTTATGCCTTTGTGTAGGGAGCCATGTACTTGTTTTAATATTTGTTGCTACTTTTGCTTTTTATTGGAGTAAAGTACAAATATTAACTATGTTGTGATGATGCCCGGTAGTTGCAAATTCCATATTAATGGAAGATCATGATAACATGATTTAGACACAACTCTTAGGGCATGTTTGGTTGGTAGGAAATGGATGGATATTGATTTTCATAAGAAAAATGAATTGTCCATGGAAACTATTTTGCACCTTGAAATTGAATTACTCTTAGGACCCACAAATCTTTTCCCATGAAAAATGTTTGGGTCTTTAATGTAATTTAATTTCAAGGAGCAAAGCACTTTCCACAAGAAATCCCTTTCTTGTGGAAATGAATTTCCCTACATTTCTTGGCAACCAAATGCACACTTAGGAAAAGAAAACAAACAAAAATAGCACTTTAGAGTCAAGCTTGTTAAAGAGGATGGTTAAAAGGATAAATTATTGAAAGTTGAGCATAAATTAGATAATAATGATTCCATCAGGATGGATTCCCAAGTCGACAACATATTTCCTTTAAAAAATGTACAAAGATTTAATCCTAAAGCAATCAAACATTTGTTGTTTACCTTGCCAGACCTAGTAATAACATTCCAAAATAGAGAATGAATTGTAATAAATTAGGACTATTTAGTACAATGAGAAGATTTTGGGAGATGTAAAATTGATGAGTTGAGTTAGAACCTACAAAGAAAAAACATGTCTGTAATATATTCCATAAAAAACACTTTAAGAAAATGATCCCTACTTGTGCATTTTCGCACATGCACAAAAGTAGGTGGCAACTGATTACTTTATGTTATGTTCAAAGTTGGGTCATTGGCCACCTACTTTAGTGCACTTGTGAGCACGTATGGATCATTTTCTTAAGGTGTTTTTAATTGAATATATTACAAAAATGTTTTTTTCTCTGTAGGTTCTAACTATACTCATTAATTTTACATCTCTTTCAATATCCCAAAATCTTATTGTACTAAATAGTCCTAATTTATTACAATTCATTCTCTATTGTGGAATGTTATTACTAGGTCAAAATAAGGTTATGAGTTCTGATGTGCTGGTGTTGCTGTAGGATCTCTTGTAGCTAGGGAGATGACACCAAAGGAAGATTTTCCATTTTCTCCTTAAAGGGTTAAGTATGACAAGAGTCACATTGTTGCCGTATTCTTTTGTATATACAAGTTTTAGAAACATTTTCATTGGGAAGTGCAGGTTAATTATCTTTAATATGCATGGTTAGGCTTGAAGATTTAAGTAAAGAAGCTTCAGTTGGGTGTTCACCCTCTAGCTTGACTGTATGTATGGTGATAGGTTTTCCTTGATATTGTGGGAGTGTATTTGATAAGTTATGTTATCCTTTGAAGTATTCTATGATTATAATTAACATGATATCTACAATAATATTAATGTCATGCATCAGATGGAGAGTTTGGGGAGTCCAAGATAAGTGGGTTGGTATAACAGTATGAATACTGCATTAGCTGGTTGTAACACCCCGAATTTTTAAGACATTTTTTATTTTATAATAATAGCATTTTTAATACGAGCATTTTGGGATCCCATGAGAAAAGTTTTATTTATCATTTTACTAAAACATCTCTTAAAACTTCGGGTGTTATTTTCCTTTCTCAAAATGTCGCATATAAAATTTAAAACATAAATAAATTTTTATGATAATAGATTTAAAACAATACGTGTATCAATCAACGTCAAATAAATTGGTGCCTTTATTTTGAATCAAATAAATATCCAAAACACAATAATAATATGGCCCATGGTCTATCCATCATAACATCCCATATAAATGTCCAATATATGTCTAAACATCTCAATCAAATCCAAAATATAAAGTATATAGTCCATAATTAAATTCAAATGATAATCCTGTGTATTGACTCACATCACTGTCTAAAATTCTAAGAAAAAAGGATCTTTCATAGCTCTCACAGTTTCTCAATAGCCTTGCCCTTTCTGTTATCACGCTCGAGATCTAAGGCATTGCAAAATAAAGCAATGCCTCAGCAAACTATCGCTTGTGTAGGTACATAGACAATTAATGTAATAAATGAAATAAATAATTAACAGTACTGATAAAATGAAAAGTCTATCATTTATGAAAATAGCAGTATCATAAGTCATGTCAACATAAATGCCAATTTATCCCATATGCTAAAACATGCATTTCAAGGAGTTAAAACATGACACGAATCAATGTAAATGTGCATACAATAAGAAAAAGGGCACCTTAAGGTAATAGGTCTCACAACATCGCACTAATATCACTGATCATGAGTACTCATAGCCAACCTCTGAGTGTTGTCACACCCAGGCATACCATCCATAACCATGCTCATCACACACACACACACACACACACACACACACACACACACACACACACACACACACACACACACACACACAGAATAAGAATATGGGCCATCAAGCCGCAATGGCAACCCTCCATGGGTCTCAACCACTGCCGCTCTCCGTCAACACCATAACGGGAGACTTAGCATCTGTCCCCATGGAAAGGCCCAGACCGGTAGTGTGGACTATTCATGTTACCAAACCCCTACCGAATGCCATCTATGGGCAGGTGTCTATCATATCACAATATCATCACATCACAATCTCAGAGGGTAGGTGGCCGGCCCTATCCCTCCTAGCATGATGCCCACCAGGTGAGAGCACCAGTCATCAAATATAAAAATACAAAAATCATATGTATATGCTAAAACTCAAGAGCACTCATAGCTCGCAATCCCCAAGACACGCCCCTCATCCTAGGGTTAGCCTATAAAAGGACCAGCTAACAAGCCTCTATTCTTATTTCCATGCAAATCCATGCATTTCCAATATTTAATAAGAAAGAAGTCTCTATTTAAGCATAATTAATTAATATCATGCTCATAAAAACATTTGTCCTGAGTTTATTCCATAAAAGATTTCAATTTGTAATAATCATAATGTACTCAAAGTCTCATGAAATCAACGGCTAATAATAAATGCAATTTAAAACACAATCACACATGATGCTATATTTATGCATGATTTTAAAATCAAGGCAAAGCATTAATTGTCCTCACCTACCTCAATGTGAGACCACTTAGCTTGTTAATAATCCCCTTAACTGGTATGTTCAAGTGCACCTGTACATGTCACATCACTATTTTAAAAAATTTCTAAATTAAAAATGGTCATTTATAAGTTTTTTAGTTAAAACTAGGTCCGCGTCGTCAATACGGTCACAATGCCTCTTTCAGATCATGATTTGAACTCCTTTAGCTCCCAAAAATCAAGTTTTAGTTTTTGTGAAAACACTTACAAATAGGGCTGACCGACCACCATAAGGTGGTTTACACCGGCAACGCTGGTTTATGCCAGTTTATGCCGACGTAAACCGGTGTCACGAAGACGCCCTCCACCGAGAAGCACCACGGGGACGTGCCGCGTGCGTCCTCGGTACCGTGACGCACCGCCGCATGTGTCACGGTTGCCAGGACGCCGTGTGTCCCGACTTTCCGAGATAGCCCACGTGGGGGCTCCCACATGCTCGTGTGCGTGCGACAACTACTGAACGTGTGGCGTTTCCATTGGGGCTTCCTGTTGGGCGTCCCGACGTCAGTGCCAGGGCACTGACGCCGTCACCGCCTCCAGAGGAGAAGACTGGATTTTGGTCGTCTCCAGCAAGCCTACAGACGTCCAAATTGCGTGATTTTTGCGCTGTTTTTCTCAGAATTTTCTCTAGAATTCATTTATACCCTCCTTTGCATTGATTTTTCCAAAAATCATGTTTTTTTAAACAATTTTTTTCTAATTTCCTAAAAACGTCCCTAGGTACTGGTTTTCATGTTTTCTGGAGAAACCCACCATTGGATCTCTCCCAAATTTAAAAGGTTTGATCTTGGGTCTCTTGTGCACTAGATGGACGGTCTAATTTTCACACAGATATGGTTTCATCCATGAAATCACACTCCAACAGTAGCATGCATAGAGTTCCTAGGAAAAACATGATTTTTCCTGATTTTTAATGTATTTCTATTTATATATCCTATTTAATAAATAAATATTTAAGGTTTTGGGACTTACCTCGTCTGGCTGGCGTTGAAGGACATTGCCAGAGTTCCACTTGCTAGAAAAATTGGATTTTTCGGAGCTAGGGTTTAGATGCAACTCAGTGTAAACGAGGGGAATGGTGGAGTGTTTTGGCGCCTGAGGGGGATAGATATAGACCTAAGAGTAAAAGGGGAAGAGAAACTCTTCCCTTCACGCCTCTTTCCATTGGTTTCTCCAATGCTTTTGTTAGATCTGATAGAGGCGTGTAGAAGATGGGGGTGCCATTATCAATTTGGGCCCCTATGTTATACGTTTCTGCCAAATGACTAAAATACCCCTATAACTTCAACGGCTCCTAACTCCCTCATTTGAGCTCCATTTTCTGCGTTCTTTGTGGCTTTCGAATCCTATCGATGAGCACTTTCAAATTCTTAAGTTTTCAAGAAAAATTTTCATCTATAAATTTTTTATTTAATTTATTTTGTAATTTCTTAATTTATACTAAAAATTAAGGATATTACACTGGTGCTAGTAAAAAGGCATCAATCATGATAAATTTAAAGGACGAAGATGGAATCAAAGTGGAAGATGTAACATCAGCTGAAGGTATAAACAATAGAAACTAAAGTTTTTAGCCAAAGGTCTGACCCAGTACATAATTTGAAAAAACTAATTGAGTGTATGGGAAGTTATTACATACTGTTCTGATACTTATGATGATGTTAGGCTAACATGGAAATTTTATTTGGCATAGTCTTCTAATGTTCTGGTTACTATTAGATGCTATTTGTTGTATGCACAATTTAGATGTCCAAGTAATTTACAAGTTGCATATCAAGTATTGGATTTTCTTGAATGGGTTTGCAACTTGAAGCTTTTTTAGAATCACCAACACTGATATAAAATTATAAACAACTAAGCATTGTTATAAAGTCTGCAAATCTAGTTCCAAATGCACTGTTCTATGATTTTTGTGTCTACCAAGAGAAATCATAAAACCAAATAGAAGAAGGTAAAATGTACTTGATCCATCCATTAAATCAGCAGACCTATGTATGTAATTCCAAACCCAATCATATATTAAAATAAGAAAAAAGAAAAAGGAAAAAATGTCTCAATTGGGTAATAATGTAAAATGGCATTAATCTACTTTTTGCTATTTATGCTAAGAACATTTTGCAACCAAACATTGCCAAATTGATAGGTTACCACTTTAAATAATAGGCTGTAAGCTATTTGAGGATTTATCAACTTATAAATTCTTCAAGAAAGGATGTTCTTTTTGGGACAATGAAGTTACATGCAACTTGTGCCTCTTTCCATTAGCTTTACATATTATTGATATTATGTTAATTTTTAATTTCTTAGAAATCAAAAGAAATTTTTTAGCAATGTCGATCCAAAACCCAAATAAAAAAGGAGGGTTTTGCATTAGGTGTCATCTACCAAGTAAAACCTTTTTGATGAAGTTGAAGATGATTTTGTTATTTTCTCTTTTTACTTGTAAATGAATATGCATATGTATTTTAGTTTGTAAGTAAGAAGAGAAGATAATGAAAATTATCTTCAGCTTCTTCAAACTATGGCAACCCTAAAATTACATGAATCCATCACTGACATTCCCTTAAGTTAGGGCATCCCACGTAACCGATGCACTGCATCGAATCCCAGGTGCAGTGAAAAATGGGCAAAGATTGCTAGGTCATTCTGTTGGGAATGACACATTACATTAGATCCCGTGTCTAGTAGAAAATGGGCAAGGTCTACTAGAGGATCCTTCAAAGGCAATGCTCTGCATTAGAACTTGGGTGTACTGGAAAGTAGGCAATGGTTCTTGTCATGGGGTCGAGAAGTTTGTGGATAAATAGGCTATCTCAAGAGCATAAGATTCTTATCACCACATAGAACAAAGGGACATTGATAGGTAAGAGTTTGGAGTTAGTAGATACAATGAAACGTAAGAGAGTCAACATCGCTTGTATTCAAGAAACCAAGTGGAAAGGGGCTAGAACTAGAGAAATCAATGGGCATAAGATCTGGTACGTAGGAAAGGATAATAACAAAAATGTCATAAGAATAGTGGTGGATAAAGAATTAAAGGATAAAGTTATAGACATAAAATGAACCAGTGATAGATTATAATAAAACTTATTCTAGGAGAGTAGATCATAAATGTTATAAGTGCATACGCACCACATGTAGGGTTAAAAGATATAATTAAGAGATAGTTTTGGGAAGATATGGAGGGAGTCATGCAAGAAATTTGCAACACAGAGGGGATATTTATAGGAGTAGACTTAAATGCCCATGTAGGTAAAGAAAAGGAAGGATATGATAGGGTACATGGAGGGTATGGTGTCAGCAAATGAAATGAGATGGGGAAAGCTATCCTTGATTTTTCTTTGACATATAACTTGGCCCTTGCAAATACATTCTTTAAGAAGAAGAATGAACACTTAATAACCTTTAAAAGTGGACTCCATAAAAGTCAAATAGACTTTCTTTTACTTAGGAATACTGAAAGATCAATGTGTAAAGATTGGAAGGTGATACCTAGTGGGAGTTTAACCTCACAACATAGGTTAACGGTTATGGATATCTACATTAAGAGATGGAAGAAAGGAAATGAACTTAATATATATCTAAGAACTAAGTGGTGGAACTTAAAAGGGAAGAAAATAACTTCACTCACAAATAAGTTGATGGTAGAAAGAAACTCGAACAATGAAACTGAAGTACATAGCATGTGGATTAATATGTAGAAGTCCATTAAGAAAGTGGCAAAATATGTCCTAGGAGTATGCAAAGGTAAAAGGCAATTATTAAAGGAAACTTGATAGTGGAGTGAAACAATGCAAAAAGTTATTAAAGAAAAATGAGTGTGTTTTAAAGCATGGTAGAAGACTAAAAATAATGAAAACTATGAACAGAATAAGAATGTTAAAAAGGTTTCTAAGAGAATGTGAGTGAGGCTAAACTCAAGGCATATGATGATCTCTATAATAGACTAGGATCAAGAGAAGGTGAGAAAGATGTGTTTAAACTTGCAAAAATAAGACAATAGAAGGTTGAGGACTTAGACAATGTTAAGTGCATTAGAAGTGATGATCAAAGGTACTAATCAATGATGACAAAATCAAACAAAGGTGGGAAAGTTACTTTCAAAAATTGCTCAATGACAATTGCTCTGAGAATATAGGGATTGAAAGTACTATAAACCCAAATAACATTGGACATTATAGATACAACGTAGGATTAGAATATTAAAGTCAAAGAGGCCTTTGAAGAAGATCAAATCAGGAAAGGCCTTAGGGCCCGATGGTATACCAATAGTCGTTTGAAAACATATGGGAGATGCTAGAGTAGTTTGGTTGACTTTGTTGTTTAACATGATTAAAAAAAAAAAAAATGCCAGATGAATGGAAGAAGAGCTCTATTGTACCAATTTATAAGAATAAAGGAGTCATACAGAGATGCACTAATTATTGGGGGATCAAACATGAGGCACATTGAAACTTTTTGATAGAGTGATTAAGAAGAGGTTATGGCATGAGACAAGTGTATTAGAGAACTAATTGGTTTCATGCCTAGTAGGACTTTCATAGAAGCTATTTTCTTACTAAGACAATTGATAGAGAAATATAGGGAGAGAAGGAAGGACCTCCACATGGTCTTTATTGACTTAAAGAAAGCTTATGATAGGATCCCTAGAGAGTTAATAATGGAGGATGTTGGGCGAGAAAGGGGTTTGGCAATGGTATGTAGAAATAATTCAAGATATATATTAGGGATCAATAACAAATGTTAATACCACTAGCGAAGAGACCAATGATTTTCCTATAACTGTAGGATTGCACCAAGGATTAACATTGAGCCCATACCTTTTTCACATTGGTTATGGATGAGTTAACAAAACATCTGCATGAGGAGATTCCATAGTGCAAGTTATTTGTAGATGATATAGTTTTAACTATGGAGAAAGGCCTTAGAACCTAAAGAATTTAAAATCAACCAAATTAAGACATAGTACGTGGAATGCAATTTTAGCATGGAGAGGTGAAGGAGTGGAGCACTAGTAAAGATTGATAACCAAGGATTCCCCGTAAAGGACCACTTTGGTACTTAGGATCGATGATTTATGAGAGTGGAGAGATTGAGAGGGAGGTTATCCAGAGAATCCAAGCGGGTTGGAACAAATGGAGATGTGCATTTGGAGTTTTGTGTGATCAGCGAGTGCCACTTAAACTAAAAGGAAAATTCTATAGGATAGCTATAAGGCTGGCCATGCTCTGTTGATCAAAGTGTTGGGCAGTTAAAGAACATCATGTTCATAGGATGAGAGTAGCAGAAATAAGGATGTTGAGATGGATGAGTGTCAAGACAAGAAAGGATAAAATTAGCAATGAAAACATTAGAGGAAACTAAGGGGTAGCACCTTGGTTACAAAGATGGGGAGATAGACTTAGATAGTTTGGACATGTCCAACGAAGACCAAAAATGGCACTAGTTAGAAGTAATAAGGCAATGCAAGTAGAAGGTTCTAAAAGGGGAAGGGGAAGGCCTAAAAGAATGTGGATAGAAATGGTAAGAAAAGATTTAAAATTTTTGGGATTAAATGAAGCCATGACACTTAATAGAGGGGAATGGAGGAACAAGATTAATGTGGTAGACCCGTTATTGGGATAAGGTCTTGATGATGATGATGAAATCAAAAGAAAAGTATTGATTGACTAATGGGGTCTTTCACGCTCATAGCAATGTACCCTACCAGAATATTTTACATATGTGTAAGCATACGGGGGTTTCTATGTTGTGATGCATTGAGAAGTATGTATCCTTAAACCTTTATGTTTCGGATTACCTTGTATTGGTTTTAGAAACATTACAATGTTAATTCATTGGATAATGACCAACCCTCCCTTTAGATTGATAGATTAAATGGGCATGTCTCAGCCAAAGTGGTTCCTATTAATCTTCGAATTTTGTCTTTATTGAGAAGGAAAAATGCCTTTCTAGCTCATACATCAGCAAGATGTTCACCACAAAATCCCAGTCATCTATACTATAGTCTCCTAGAAGTACATGAGGAATAAAATAATAATTTTCTCAAAGTGATCCCTAATTGTCCATTGATTAAGTATGTGTATGATAGCCTACACCTAACGAATGGTTAGCTTTTCAATATTTACCATTGATATTTTAATCATATGGTCATAACAAACTCTTCATACCAAATGATGGGGCCTACAAGGCAACCATGCTAATCTTAACTTTTATGTACCAATAGGTTGACCATACGTGCATTATTACTTTATGAAACATGCAGTTCCTTCAAGCCTTTGAAGTCTTCAACAGGTATAACCTTGTGTCATACTTGAAGTGGGCATACATGTGGCTGATGCTGGCATTTTGACATGTTGCTGACACTGCAAGACTGGAAATCCATATATTATCATGGTTAGTCTTGGGTGAATTAGAATGTGAGTAAGATGTGTTTGACATGATGTTTCTTCATTGTATTCATAAACTTGACTTTATTATGCGTGTTTTGCAATTAGAAATACACTGAGCAAAATGATTCCCTTTTTCAGTATATTATACTGTGTTGACCAACTACTTAGCATGACAATGAAAAGAAACATTTTATTACACAGACATGTTTGCTGGTCATTGATAAACAGATCATAAGTACAAGTGTGAGCTCATTCATTTCCCTTGTATATAAACATGCAAAAGTAATGTTTTTCGCTTGCTCATTTACCAAGATCATTTTCAACTTCCAGAAATTTGCTAATGTACCAATATGTTGAAAATATCATGAATTGGCTGTTGAATTTAGTCCTTCAAATATGCCAATTCTATTACTGCTTTTGGAGGGAATCTTATTTTTTTGTTCTATGCAAGCACATAGTTTTGCTTGATAGTACGATTTGGTTAAAGAGTTTTTGAATCATTGTTGGCTCAAATTATATAATAAGGGTAAAAGACTCCTAACTGAGATGGAAAACCTTACCTTGCTATCAGGTATAATTTGTCAATACATAAAAAAAAGTGTAATATCCCCAATTTTCATAAATTGAATTGAGAAAATCAATGAAAGTTTGAAAATTTAGAAGACTAGGGCTGGAATATTAGGTTAAAAGAAAATATCTTTTTATAGATATTAAATCATGAGTGAAAACTTAGAAATTAAGAATGTACATGAAAAATAAAATCAAATGACACTAATTACGTTAAATTCTGAGTTAGAATGAAAAATCTCTATTTTCTACATAAAAGGGTAAAATGATTATTTTTACCTACAACCAAGAATTAAATTTTTAATATTTGGAATGTACTCAAAAAATTGATTCTAGCACCATTGAGTGCATTAAAAATCGAGTTTGGAGAAATAATATCTATTTTCTCTATTTTTGGAATAAAAAGGGTAAAATGGTAATTTTACTCATAACCATGATCTAAGACATGAATATTTGAAATGTACTTAGAAATCAAGTCCAACAACACTAAGTACAATCAATTCCGAGTTAGGATGGAAAATTCCTATTTTTCTACAATTTTGAAATTTAAAAGGGTAAAAGGGTCTTTTCACATAAATGTTGGACCCACAAAGCTAGAAAATATCTTGCAAATGAAAAAACGACTCACACTACTAGAAGCTTATAGTGGGGAGTTGGGTGGGAGTGGAGAATGTATTTACAAATAAATATTCTAAAGTAATAAAAGATAATTATCAAAAGATATAATAAAAAATTCAAATTTGGCTATAAATCAATTCCAAAAATTTTCACAACCTTCCTCATGAAGTGCCCAAATCTCCCCTAGAGTTTTAGTTCCAAATTCCCCTTCCTTCTTTCCCAAATTTCTTTCTTTTTTTCTCTTTCTCTCTCCTCTCTCTAGAATAGTACTAAGAGCTCTAAGTTCAATTAGCCACTCTGTTCCATGTTGTTCTAAATTTCCTGATCTACAAAACCCCCAAAGTAACTTCAAGATCCAATAGTTCAATCAACAAGAATACACAAATTCAAATTTATTTGGTGAGTTATGACATATGGCGATGATTTATTTATTTTGGAATCAATTCTTCATTTCCAAGCAAATCAGGCATGCGGATATTTTAATTGACCCTTTTTAGTGTACGTAATGGTTTTGATTATTGATTAGCAATTGTTTAAGTGAATTATCAACTTGGTTGTTGAAGCCCCCACATGGCTGTCAAGATCAAGTTCCCATAAGTTGTTTTATGTGATAACATGTCCTCTTGCCTAGAGGCATGTTTTCACTTAAACAAGTGGACTAGTAGTCCTAAGATTCCTACATTCTAGCCAAGTATACCGCATGTCATTCTTAGGTTAGGAGTCCTTCTCCCAACTCTAAAGTTAGTTAAGTGTAACAAGCCTATGACTAGCCAGTATATTTTATTAAGGGTGGAGTGGGTTCCTGTTGCCCCACTCTCCTTCATCTTGTCTAAGTTAGGCCGATGAGGGCGGGCTAATGAGGGTGGGCCAAAAGGTGCAGTCACTGAGGCTGACAGGCTTCTAGGCAAGGTGAGGCGCTGAGAGTTAGTCCCACATCACTAGGAGGAGAGTTCTTAGCCCCTTGATAAGGGTGGTGAGGACTTTGCATGCAACCAGGCCTTTTCCCCTATGGGGGAAGAACAAAACCGTACGGGGACTGGGTGTTATGGGCCCCAGTCTCCAGAGCGGACAATATGGTTATGTGCGGGGCCCTCCGGGCTGTTATATGGCAGAAGCTGCATGTGATGATTGTCAAAGTTGGTGCTTTCAAATGATGAGCCTGGCCCCCTCCTTATATTATAAGGTAACATTCATCTATTTATTTTTCCTTTGAGAATTTCCCTTTTGTCATATTTTATTTGCAAAATTCCACCATCACAAGATTTGTGGGCCCTCACAAAATTCAGTGGAATTATTGTTACTATTTATTATTTGGATTTATAAATAGATGTAAATCACCATCTATATCTTTATGCCCTCCAATTCCTAGTACTCTTTTGCTTTGGAGGCTTGAAACATGGGTAGATGTAGAATATACTGCAAACAATACATCCATGCTTATGTGCTGGTAAACCTCTCTAACGTGCTTAGACATGAATGCTATTTGGTAGTTTATTTTTACTAGATATTCCCATGTGGCCTTAGATCCTCTCGGTAGATATTGTATTTCCCCATGTAGATCATTGCATTTTAATATTTTGGAGTGGAGAGGAGATATCAAGAGAGTGAGATTTAGTTAAAAGAGATGGATTTAATCTTCTATTTCCTGACAAAAAAGATAAGGGTGTGGTAAAGAAAGTGGAAGCCTCGAAAGTCAAAGTTTTAGAAATTACTAGGCTGAACTGTACTAAAAGACAGCAAAGGCGTGCGGGAAGAATCTCCTAAGGTCTATTCCTCTTCTTTAATAGATGCTAAAATCTTCTAATTTCTGATTTCTCGTAAATAGATTTTATACTTTTCTTTATGAAAGGCAAAATAAATAAAAACATTAAAATTTCTTTTTGAATATGAAGGCAACAGAGGACAGATAACATGAGATCTCAACTGGCAGAGACATTGAATCCTTCGATCAGACATTTCTGTCTTCCAGGTCACTCATAAACGGCCAAGATCTTCCCACATCCTGCCAGCAGTAAACGTAAGCTCGACAATCCACATCATTATCTTCAATTCGAAGCCTTCCCTGGGGCCCACAGGCAACCATTGCCGACTACGTAATTACTCACTTGTTCTATTTTCAGCTGATCGCACTTTCAGCTAATCATCTTCCAACTACTTCTCCCTGATGAACTTCCAACGCTGCAAATCCCCCATTAATTACCAAAATGCCACCGCCCCAGGCATCTCAGCCTCAATACTCAAAAGACGCAATGGTGCAAGTCTCCTGATGAACAGAGGGGAAAGAACAAACTGGACCAGACCAAATTTGACCAATTCCAAACTGTATCCATCACGAGACTTACACCGTTGCGTAACCATGGGGCCGATGAGATTAATCATATGGATCAACGACCATTACGAGTGAGTGAGCATGCCCCATTTTATCACAACGTGCTCCTTCCTTTTCGAAGCATTATCTAATCACCAGCCTAAAAAGGGCAGCCCCAGTGCACAAAGCTCCCGCCTATGCGGAGTCTGAAGAAGAGGCAGACCATAAGGGCCTAAAATACACAGCCTTACCTTGCACTTTGCAAGAGGCTATTTCTACGCCTTGAACCCGTGACCTCAAGGTCACACGATGACAACTTTTACCATTGCGCCAAGGCTCCCCTTCATCTAATCACCAGCCTAATGACCCAAAAATAAGCATATTGTAGCTAGAAACATCCAATAAGAATAAATTTTCACAACTAGCATAAACAAGGTCAGCTGAACAAGACAAATAAATCAGATAATCCAAAAGTGGCCACGAGCTAGGTGGTCTCCTGTTTTGGATTCTAAATCTTCACCATTCAAATTTCGACTAGGAAAACTAGCAAGTGGAAGCATCCATTGGGCATAAATTTTCACAAGTAACCTAAGTAAGATAGGTTAAACAAGATGAATAGATTAGATCATCCAAAGGTAGAGTAGCTAAATGGCTTCCTATTTTGAATCTTTAAATCTTGACCATTGAATTCTCAACTTTAAAAAAATAGTACATAGAAGCATCTAATGTGCAAGACTTTTCACAAGTAGCATAAATAGGACAGGGCAAAGAAGATGAATGGATCACATCTCCCACAGGTAGACTTTGGCTAAGTGGCATCCCATTTTAGATTTTAAAATCTTGACTATTGAATTTGTAAACCAGAAAAGTTGGTAAGTAGAAGCATCCAACAGATATGAATTTTTATAAGCAGCCTAAATAGGTGAGCTGGAGAAGATGAATGGATCAAGTCATCTAAAAGTGGGGCCTACATAGGTGGATCCCTCTTAGGATGAAAAATTCAAGTAGGATTTGCCTACCTAGACCCCATCTTTTGGTGATCTAACTCATTTATCTTATCTAACTTATCCTATTTAGGCTACATGTAAAAATTCATGCTTATTGGATGCTTTTAATTACTAGTTTTGCTTGTAAAAAAAATTAAATGGTCAGGACTTTAAAATAACAAATGGACACAACCTAGCTAGGGCTCACTTTGGGTGATTTGATTGATTCATTTTGTTTAGCTTACCCTATTTAGGCTACTTGTAGAAATTCATGCCCATTGGATTCTTATCCTACCAAGTTTGTCTAGTTAAAAAATTCAATTGCAGTATCTAAAAATCCAATAGAGAGATTCACGTCATCATAATGCCACCTAGCTAGGACCTACCAGCGGACAATCTAATCTATTCATCTTGTTCGCCCAACCTATATAGGCTAGTTGTGAAAATTCAATCCCATTAGATGCTTCTAGCTATTAATTTTTCTAGCAGAGAAATTCAATGATCACGATTTAACTAAGTTTGGACTATTTAACTGCTCTTAAATGAAGTCTTATATTGAGTCGCTTAAGTGTATTTAGAGTATAAATGTAAGATTTTCGTAACTTAAGTGTATTTAGAGTATAAATGTAATATTTTCAAACTTAAGGTCCTTAAATGAGAAGACCTGCATAGTTTAGGGTACTTCTTTTTCTTTGTGTGAAATCTTCTTCTTATCATTTACCTAGGGTTAGTTTGGTAAATCTTCCATCTTAATAAGTGCACCTATACATGCGCATAGTAACTTCATGAGAGAGAGATTTGAATGGTGATCAACTTGCGAGAAATGCCTTTTGTTTTACATTGTAAATCTTGAAAATTACAATGATTCCAAAATCTAAAAAATGTTCTTATTACTTGATTATTCTGGGCTGTTTAAAGTTCTTTAAATGTTGAAAGTGCATTTTTTGATAATCCAAACACATTATCTAGATTAAATAGAGTAGAAAAAAGGGCACTTATAAATGTAGACCCCTAAAAGGAGTATGCTGGTAGGCTCTAGTTTCTTTTGTTTTCCAAGATCTAAGTAGTTTACTGTGTTTGGGCTCCCTATTTAATTTGTTTCTACAAAATCAATTTCATCTTGTAACTCTAGCCCTTTGTTTTTATGCTTCTAAATATAGACTATTATGATTTAAATCACAAAAAACCTTACTCTCAAATGAACCAACAAAAGTGATTTTTGGTGTGTCAGCAATCTAAGAGAAGCATAACAAGTTGTATGGATTAGATCTTCTGAATGCACTGCCTGGAATCAAGAAAAACTAAGAGTATACCAGAAGACTCCTTTTAGGCGTCTATATTTATCTTCCATTTTTCTAGAATCCAGAAGGAGATTAAACTCTAGATTAATTGAACAAGTACAAAACTTGTCAGACTGAGATTTTGGAACTTTTACTAGCAAGGTACAGTCAATACTTAAGGCAGAGACTCTGATAATAGGTCATTTGATGGAAGACAAGAGGCAAAGGAGACTATCCTCTACTATTGAGGATGAAAGACAATAAATAAGATAATATAGTATGAAAGTAGTGGAGAGTAATTTCTACATGATTAGAGGAGTATGGTCATCTAAGGATTCATCAACTAGATAAAATCTATAGTAACGAGATGAACTGCAATGAGAAACCAGTATTGACAAGGGAGCAAGTAAAGAACATAATATCAGAGTACGTAGCGGAAGCAACTCTTGAGTACGTAAAGCAAGCTGAACTGTAGTTATACTTAAGGCCTTTATGGAAGGCGTTACGAGGAAGGAATTATTAGGATGATAAATTGAGGATGTGCCTGGAGTGGTTGCAAGGTAACATGAAGAGAATTTCAGGGACAAAATTTCTTTACTTATTGACCCAATTAAGGTATTGGATGAGAGAATTATGGGAATGAAGCAAAGGAACTTTCTTAGTCCGAGTCCTAAGGGAGAATGCATTCATTAAGAGGTTGTCTAAAGGACAAATAACTTGAAAATAATAATTTGTGGATTTTCAAGGACGAAATTCTTTGAAGGGGGGTAATAATGTAATAACTCAAAATTTTCAATATTATATCACTTTTATAACCACGATCAATCATGAGGGTTTACATGTGCTAATTAGTTATAGCTTGTTTATTTTGAAAATTTTTGGAGATTCATAGATATTTAATCATCTTAATAGATGGTTGGATGCTTTATTCTAATTTACCTATGAAACAAAGGCAATTGTGAGAAATATCTACATCATTAGATTCTATGCTTGAAATGGAATACAACACCTCAAAGAACACTAAAAATGGAGGTTGTATGACCAAGTTATGGGCTTTTGAAGATGGTGGGCATATCTATAATTTGACTGCAAAATAGTTAAGTCTCAAAAACATAGGGGGTCGTTTTACTAACGACACCCCCTTGGTCGTCCCCTACCTCTAATCGACTTCTAGCACTGCCTCTACAAGGCAGTGCTAGAAAAATGGCGGCACTGCCATTGAGCAGCACCACCTTCACAGGCTATAAAGCCCTCTTTCCCCCAACTCCTCGATTATCCCTTTCTCCTCCTCTTTTTCTCTAGCTGCCTTCACCCAAAAACCTAGCAATTAGGGTTTCAGTGTGGAAAAGGCCACACTCACTGCCAAGGGCGCCATTTCAGGCTGCCCAGGTAAGTCCTCACCCTTTCCCTTTGGTTTTTCTCTTTCCCAGCTTCAGCGCAGATGCGGCGCGTCTCGGCTCCCAGGATGCCCCGTGCGTCTTGGTTGAGCCGAAAAACTTGTTGACACGCGACATGTGCTAGAGGACCGCCCCAGGGAGCCCGTTTTGGGCTCGCATGACACCCGTGCATCCCCAGGACATGTCATCTTCGACGATTGGTCTAGGACTAGCTCTGCTCTAGTGATTTCTACCCAGAAAAACATGCAAACTAGGAGCAGAGCTGGGTGTTTTTTTGCTTAGAAATCACCAGAGCAGAGCTGGTCTCGGACCAACCGTCGAAGATGACACGTCTTGAGGATGTACGGGTGTCGTGCGAGTCCAAAACACCCTCCCTGGGGCGGTCCTCTAGCGCACTTCGCATGCAGGCAGGTTTTCGGCTCGACCAGGATGCACGGGGCATCCTGGGAGCCGAGACGCGCCACGTCCAAACTGAAGACACATTCGTGCGACATTGTCCAAGACACGCCTCATAGCGTGTTGCTCGGGCATGTGCGTGAGTGCGAACGTGGTCCCGGTTCAACCGGGACACATGAGTGTCCCGGGAACTGTGACGCGCAGGCCCTAAATGGAGGATTCTGGTTCGTCCGATTGATTCGCGACACTAAAAACCCAATTAAAGAGGCTATATAACTCTGATCAACAATCTAAAAGAATTGTTGCATTCGCAATGACAACGCATATCTAATGAGTCTATAAAAGTTAGGATCAGAGGACTATTTTACATGATTATAGCCTAAAAAAACCATAAAAATCTCATAGATCTACAAGATCAAATATGATTAAATCTCATAGATTGACCCTAAATTACTTAAATCAACCATTAGAAACTCACAAATTAGAGATCTATAACTTATAGTATAGATCTAGCCGCTAATCTTTAAAATAGGAACTAATATTTGGATTTTTATTTCCAAATAATACCCAGGACTTCACAAAGGTAATCTAGGACTCAAATTGAAGAGAGAATCGAGTTAAGTGATGACGGTCAAGGTAGGTAGTTTGATAATACTAAGCTTTTAAATGCATCCCAAACTCTAAGTGATTTACTTGTCGTTATTACCGTAGTTCGTATGCTTTTGAGATATGATGTTCTTATATAAGTATGCAGACTTGTCTTTATAATTTTATGGCCTTGAGCACTTGAATCTATTGCCGTATTTAGTATGCTTTTGGGATATGATGTTCTTATACGAGCATGCAGACTTGTCTTCATGATTTATGGCCTTGAATACGATTTCTGGCATGAGCAAATTTTATACATTGCTTGCATGTTTGAAAATAAATGATAAATTGCATAATTTCGATGATTGAGATTTGGATTATCTATATATGCTTTTTGGGCTATTGAGCCTGGTGGGCATTATGCTGAAAGGTTATTATGTACGGGGTTGGCCTCCCAACCTCTACCACCAAAGGGTGGATGGTATCGCTTCCAAAAAGGCATTGTCCCTTCCCTGACTGTTGTGGTAAATAGGGACAACCATTGGAGGTATTCATGGCACCCTTTCGAGGACATATCCATAGTCGCCATGGAAGCTATGATGGATTGGTCTCTAGGTACTGAAGACACACGATTCCAGATGTGTTCTGGTCGTGAGCATAGTTAGCCCTATGATTTTAGTGTTATTGATATGCATATAGCATTGAGATGGTCATATACGAGTACTCGTGACCAGTTGGCGTGATGTGTTTGTCGAGAGACTCATGTGCATGATACTAGTAGTGATGATAACATATACTTTGGATGTGACTATTTTAAGAGTTTCATGATTATTGTATTTTACTCATTGGTTTGATGTGTTTGCCGGGATCTTATTCCATGGATACTATCTTTATTTTATGATTTTAGTCATATTTAGAAGACTATATTTGCGTATGGATTCCGTAGTTGAAATTGCATAAATGAGCTTACGTTTTATGCACAAATATGCATGTTTACACAAAAAGGAATCACTAATGTTTTACATGAAAAGTTCCTTGAATTATGCATGTTGCATGACGAGTATAAAGGTATGAGGAATACTCACCCAAATATATTATTTTTACAGATTAGCTCCAAAAGGATTAGGAGAAGTATAAAAAAATGTTAGTACTACACTCAAAAGAATGAAGAGAAGACAAGTATAAAGGTAAACATATGATCTACCTTTTGGAGATGTACCTGTAATTGTTACAGTTGGGCTATGAGCTGTGATTGGATAGACCAAAAGCCTATGTTAGTAAGATGAAGTGGTTCAACCTAACTTAGACAAGATGAAGGAGAGTGGGGCAACAGGAACCCACTCCACCCTTAATAAAATATACTGGCTAGTCATAGGCTTGTTACACTTAACTAACTTTAGAGTTGGGAGAAGGACTCCTAACCTAAGAATGACATGCGGTATACTTGGCTAGAATGTAGGAATCTTAGGACTACTAGTCCACTTGTTTAAGTGGAAACATGCCTCTAGGCAAGAGGACATGTTATCACATAAAACAACTTATGGGAACTTGATCTTGACAGCCATGTGGGGGCTTCAACAACCAAGTTGATAATTCACTTAAACAATTGCTAATCAATAATCAAAACCAGTACGTACACTAAAAAGGGTCAATTAAAATATCCACATGCCTGATTTGCTTGGAAATGAAGAATTGATTCCAAAATAAATAAATCCTCGCCATATGTCATAACTCATCAAATAAATCTTGATTTGTGTATTCCTGTAGATTGAACTATTGGATCTTGAAGTTACTTTGGGGGTTTTGTAGATCAGGAAATTTAGAACAACATGGAACAGAGTGGTTAATTGAACTTAGAGCTCTTGGTACTATTCTAGAGAGAGGAGAGAGAAAGAGGATAAAAGAAAGAAATTTGGGGAAGAAGGAAGGGGAATTTGGAACTAAAACTCTAGGGGAGATTTGGGCACTTCATGGGGAAGGTTGTGAAAATTTTTGGAACTGATTTATAGCCAAATTTGAATTTTTTATCATATCTTTTGATAATTATCTTTTATTACTTTAGAATATTTATTTGTAAATACATTCTCCACTCCCACCCAACTCTCCACTATAAGCTCCTAGTAGTGTGAGTCATTTTTTCATTTGCAAGATATTTTCTAGCTTTGTGGGTCCAACATTTATGTGAAAAGACCCTTTTACCCTTTTAAATTTCAAAATTGTAGAAAAATAGGAATTTTCCATCCTAACTCGGAATTGATTGTACTTAGTGTTGTTGGACTCGATTTCTAAGTACATTTCAAATATTCATGTCTTAGATCATGGTTATGAGTAAAATTACCATTTTACCCTTTTTATTCCAAAAATAGAGAAAATAGATATTATTTCTCCAAACTTGATTTTTAATGCACTCAATGGTGCCGGAATTAATTTTTTGAGTACATTCCAAATATTAAAAATTTAATTCTTGGTTATGGGTAAAAATAACCATTTTACCCTTTTATGTAGAAAATAGAGATTTTTCATTCTAACTCAGAATTTAACGTAATTAGTGTTCTTTGAGGTGTTGTATTCTATTTCAAGCATAAAATCTAATGATGTAGATATTTCTCACAATTGCCTTTGTTTCATAGGTAAATTAGAATAAAGCATCCAACCATCTATTAAGATGATTAAATATCTATGAATCTCCAAAAATTTTCAAAATAAACTAGCTATAACTAATTAGCACATGTAAACCCTCATGATTGATCGTGGTTAGAAAAGTGATATAATATTGAAAATTTTGAGTTATTACATTATTACCCCCCTTTAAAGAATTTCGTCCTTGAAAATCCACAAATTATTATTTTCAAGTTATTTGTCCTTTAGACAACCTCTTAATGAATGCATTCTCCCTTAGGACTCGGACTAAGAAAGTTCCTTTGCTTCATTCCCATAATTCTCTCATCCAATACCTTAATTGGGTCAATAAGTAAAGAAATTTTGTCCCTGAAATTCTCTTCATGTTACCTTGCAACCACTCCAGGCACATCCTCAATTTATCATCCTAATAATTCCTTCCTCATAACGCCTTCCATAAAGGCCTTAAGTATAACTACAGTTCAGCTTGCTTTACGTACTCAAGAGTTGCTTCCGCTACGTACTCTGATATTACGTTCTTTACTTGCTCCCTTGTCAATACTGGTTTCTCATTGCAGTTCATCTCGTTACTATAGATTTTATCTAGTTGATGAATCCTTAGATGACCATACTCCTCTAATCATGTAGAAATTACTCTCCACTACTTTCATACTATATTATCTTATTTCTTGTCTTTCATCCTCAATAGTAGAGGATAGTCTCCTTTGCCTCTTGTCTTCCATCAAATGACCTATTATTAGAGTCTCTGCCTTAAGTATTGACTGTACCTTGCTAGTAAAAGTTCCAAAATCTCAGTCTGACAAGTTTTGTACTTGTTCAATTAATCTAGAGTTTAATCTCCTTCTGGATTCTAGAAAAATGTAAGATAAATATAGACGCCTAAAAGGAGTCTTCTGGTATACTCTTAGGTTTTCTTGATTCCAGGCAGTGCATTCAGAAGATCTAATCCATACAACTTGTTATGCTTCTCTTAGATTGCTAACACACCAAAAATCACTTTTGTTGGTTCATTTGAGAGTAAGTTTTTTTGTGATTTAAATCATAATAGTCTATATTTAGAAGCATAAAAACAAAGGGCTAGAGTTACAAGATGAAATTGATTTTGTAGAAACAAATTAAATAGGGAGCCCAAACAAAGTAAACTACTTAGATCTTGGAAAACAAAAGAAACTAAAGCCTACCAGCATACTCCTTTTAGGGGTCTACATTTATAAGTGCCCTTTTTTCTACTCTATTTAATCTAGATAATGTGTTTGGATTATAAAAAAATGCACTTTCAACATTTAAAGAACTTTAAACAGCCCAGAATAATCAAGTAATAAGAACATTTTTTAGATTTTGGAATCATTGTAATTTTCAAGATTTACAATGTAAAACAGAAGGCATTTCTCGCAAGTTGATAACCATTCAAATCTCTCTCTCATGAAGTTACTATGCGCATGTATGGGTGCACTTATTAAGATGGAAGATTTACCAAACTAACCCTAGGTAAATGATAAGAAGAAGATTTCACACAAAGAAAAAGAAGTACCCTAAACTATGTAGGTCTTCTCATTTAAGGACCTTAAGTTTGAAAATATTACATTTATACTCTAAATACACTTAAGTTACGAAAATCTTACATTTATACTCTAAATACACTTAAGCGACTCAATATAAGACTTCATTTAAGAGCAGTTAAATAGTCCAAACTTAGTTAAATCGTGATCATTGAATTTCTCTGCTAGAAAAATTAATAGCTAGAAGCATCTAATGGGATTGAATTTTCACAACTAGCCTATATAGGTTGGGCGAACAAGATGAATAGATTAGATTGTCCGCTGGTAGGTCCTAGCTAGGTGGCATTATGATGACGTGAATCTCTCTATTGGATTTTTAGATACTGCAATTGAATTTTTTAACTAGACAAACTTGGTAGGATAAGAATCCAATGGGCATGAATTTCTACAAGTAGCCTAAATAGGGTAAGCTAAACAAAATGAATCAATCAAATCACCCAAAGTGAGCCCTAGCTAGGTTGTGTCCATTTGTTATTTTAAAGTCCTGACCATTTAATTTTTTTTTACAAGCAAAACTAGTAATTAAAAGCATCCAATAAGCATGAATTTTTACATGTAGCCTAAATAGGATAAGTTAGATAAGATAAATGAGTTAGATCACCAAAAGATGGGGTCTAGGTAGGCAAATCCTACTTGAATTTTTCATCCTAAGAGGGATCCACCTATGTAGGCCCCACTTTTAGATGACTTGATCCATTCATCTTCTCCAGCTCACCTATTTAGGCTGCTTATAAAAATTCATATCTGTTGGATGCTTCTACTTACCAACTTTTCTGGTTTAAAAATTCAATAGTCAAGATTTTAAAATCTAAAATGGGATGCCACTTAGCCAAAGTCTACCTGTGGGAGATGTGATCCATTCATCTTCTTTGCCCTGTCCTATTTATGCTACTTGTGAAAAGTCTTGCACATTAGATGCTTCTATGTACTATTTTTTTAAAGTTGAGAATTCAATGGTCAAGATTTAAAGATTCAAAATAGGAAGCCATTTAGCTACTCTACCTTTGGATGATCTAATCTATTCATCTTGTTTAACCTATCTTACTTAGGTTACTTGTGAAAATTTATGCCCAATGGATGCTTCCACTTGCTAGTTTTCCTAGTCGAAATTTGAATGGTGAAGATTTAGAATCCAAAACAGGAGACCACCTAGCTAGTGTCCACTTTTGGATTATCTGATTTATTTGTCTTGTTCAGCTGACCCTGTTTATGCTAGTTGTGAAATTTATTCTTATTGGATGTTTCTAGCTACTATTCTTTCTAGTAGAAAAATTCAGTGATCGTGATTTAAATAAGTTTGAAAATATATAATTTTCTAACTTAAGGTTCATATGAGAAAATATGCATAATTTAAAGTAAAAAAGAAATTATATTTTTTAAAATGTAAAAACAGCGAGAAGCACACTTGCTCAAAGAAAAAGTACATTTTTGAATCCATATATTCCAGGTAAGCATGGCCCAGTCTGTTAATCCGAAGGAAAATGAAGCGCCAGAGAAGCTGATTATCTCCAGGTTTGATATTGCTACACCAAAAAGCCTACCTTAGCTTTTGCTAAGAAAATGCGAACCATGGGTTTTGGAAGATTATAGTGTCCCCATCCGGATCCCAACATAGATTTTTCTTTCAGCTGGGCTGCGAAAACGTATGCTTCTTCCTTATAGGAAAAGTGCCCTTTGGCAACACGACTCATCTACAAAACCACGCAAAAGAGCTTTGCACCCCTGGGACTCCTCCACATGACCACGTCTATTTGCATCCTTCCATCATTCAAAGGGAAAAATAAGAAAAAGACAAGAAAAGAACAAAACAGCCGTGTGTGCAAAAAAAACAAAGGGGAAACAAAGAACAACCACAAATTCTCCATTACCCCATGAGCTAGCAACCGCTTCAACTTCCGAAATTTGCAATTAGGGAGCTAAAACAGTTCTGGGACCCAGATGTGAACATGATCAGCTCCACTAATCTAAACTGGACCATCATAACCCTGATCAAGAGGGATGAGACAGATGGGGCTAACTTTACAATAACTTCTTGGACCCACATGGAACGGAGCGGCCCAATTTGTTGCATGGGTCCTATCAGCCATTTAGCTTCCCGGTGGAACCTTTGCCATTGGATCAAGTGGCTTGGCAATGGGTTGTGTTTCTGGGAGCCGTCTGATGGAACCAATATGCATTGCTACGAACTTCATGCGTCTAACAGTAATCGTAAGAAGAATCGGATATTAGACAGTAAAATGACACTCATACCCTCTCCCTTATAAAGAGAATGTGAAGAGATAGGGTTATTTAGTCATTTGAACACTCCTATTTGAAAATCAGTTTCGGTTTTGGGTGAAACACAACCGTTAAGCTAAACTACTCATCAACTACCTATTGAAATAAAAAATGAAACGAACATCTTTTCTTAAACACGTCACTGACTGACCTCTCCCTCCATAGCACAATCTCCTTTCCTTTTTGAACTTCTACTTCAATTAGAGTTCTTTCTGTAGAGTTCCATATGCCAATCTCCACGATCGCTTCATTAAATACCATCACCTATTTCTCACCCCTTTGGAGTCCAATACTGTAACTCGGAGAAGGCGTCAAAATCCACTAAGAAAAAGGCACCAGAAACAGGAGAGAGAGAGAGAGAGAGAGAGAGAGAGAGAGAGAGAGAGAGAGAGAGAGAGAGAGAGAGAGAGAGAGAGAGAGAGAGATGGATTGCTCTTGTTTTAGACTTTGTGCTGTGTTTTCTTTGGTAATTTTGGGTACCCAGATGAGTATTTGTTGGGGCGAGGAAGCTTCTAATACAAATTTTATTTCGTGGAGTGATCTTGGCATGGATAAGAACTTTGGGACGTCGGGGTCGAATGATAAGGTTGGGGGCCGAGTTATTTTTGTGGCAAAGTATGGAAAGGCGGATTCGAATACGGTACAGGGTGGGCTTGATTTGGTGCCGCATGGTAATAAAGAGAGAATAATAATCTTCATATCATCAGGAATTTACAGGTTGGTGCAAGGAAGGAAAGAAACATCTTATTTGTGTTGGAAATAGAATTTTTATCTCCTTCATGGTTCTGGGACGGGGATGGATCTTCTAATAAAGTGTTTTTTTGCCTTTCCGTAGGATAAATTCACATAGAAACAAGATCTGTCAGTTTAAGTTTTCATAATCATGTCTTTGCCTGATAAAACCAAACTCAAAATCAGTTTTTTAAGTAGTATTAACTGTTACTTAATGTGGTTTTCATAAGTAAGGTGGTTAGTTTGATTTGCCTTCTCCAATTATTCACTTTTCTGAAGACGTTTGGTTTTCATAAGCAAGGTGGTTAGTTTGATTTGCCTTCTCCAATTATTCTCTTTTCTGAAGACGTGAGTTTTTGAAGAGAGAATATGGTTTGTTTGCTCTGTAGTTTAATATTTGATCTGATTTATGATGAATCAAGCACGGAGTAGTCGTTTACTTCCTTTTTTGGCTAAGGCAGGCCTAAATCTGCTAAAAAAATTATTTTTTAATTTATTCTTTTTCTCTTTATCCCTAAATTCATAGAATTTTGTAGCTAGGGGATTTGGGATGTAATCAGAACGAAAATATCCTTCTCCCGTGAAAAAGAATTGATATAATGGGATTTGGTTTTTCAGGAATTAAAATTGAAAGCATGAGTTTCCACTTTTTGTCGGGCCTGTTATAGTTTTATAGTGTTTGACAATTCGCTAGTTCAATATTTTTGCAGGGAAAAGGTGACCGTTCCAATCACGAAGCCTTTCGTGTCATTCGTCGGTAATGTGAGCTCAGAGACAGTGATCTCGTGGCATTCTAGAGCTTCTGATAGAGCTCCTAATGGGCAGACTGTTGGAACTTTTGCTTCGGCCACTGTTGCCATAGAAGCTGATTACTTCTGTGCCCAAGGAATCACCTTCGCGGTAAAGATTCTTCGACTTAAGCAAAGTTATTTCAGAAAGACATAACATCAAATGGAAAACTTAAGTTCCAACCCAAGCAAATCAAGAAAGTTACACACGGTTATACTCAGATTCTGACTACTGAAAACTTTGGCTTTGCAGAATACAGCACCGCGAGCAGTGCCTGGAGCCGAAGGGATGCAAGCAGTGGCACTGCGGGTGTCAGGAGACAGAGCGATGTTCTTTAGATGCAGGATATTGGGCTCACAAGATACTCTGTTTGATCACAATGGGAGGCATTATTTCTACAAAAGCTACATTGAAGGATCAATTGATTTCATATTCGGAAATGGAAAATCATTGTATCAGGTAAATGATTTCAAACAGTTGATGCATTTAGAACAACAACACAAAGATTAGTTCAATGTCTCTCTAATCATGCAAGCTTTTAGTTATTCAACTCCAACTTTATTTCTGTTTACTTGGTTCTGCGTCACCTTAAATTACGGAAAAATCACAGGGACATTGATATGACATGCCTCGGGGCATTTTATTATGAAAATGATCTGAACTAAGTTTTTCTGTTTGGCTAACTTCTTGATGTTTTGATTGAAAAACAATTTTGGTCTTGCTCTCATTTCTTTCTGTTCTCAAAATTTAGCTTTCTGACTCTGATTTAGAACTGGGTGTATGAATTTAGGACTGTACTCTTCATGCAACATCAGTCACTTATGGAGCAATTGCTGCTTCTCAAAGGAACTCAACATCTGATGATTCAGGGTTCTCTTTCCTTAGATGTAAACTTGATGGTTCTGGGAACATATACTTGGGAAGAGCTTGGGGTAGGTATGCAAGGACAGTCTATTCTTACTGTAATTTGGAAGGTATCGTAGAACCTGAAGGATGGTATGACTGGGGAGACCCAACTAGAAGAAAGTAACTCTCTCTCTCTCTCTCTCTCTCTCTCTCTCTCTCTCTCTCTCTCTCTCTCTCTCTCTCTCTCTCTCTGTGTGTTAAATATACTGAAAAATTTTGCTTGGTTAAATTGCAGCACTGTGTGGTTTGGAGAGTACAAGTGCAACGGAAGAGGAGCAAGTTCTAAACACAGAGTAAGTTGGGCAAAGTCACTCAGTTATGAAGAAGCAAGGCCTTTTCTAAACAGGAGTTTCATAGATGGAGATCAATGGCTGAGGCTATAATATTTTCATCTTCTTTTCCTTCTCGTGCAATACATGCATCATTGGTAATGATGAACTTAGAACAGTTACAATTTATAAATGCGGGCAGTGATTGTTTTGAACTATAGTGATGCTAAATGTGCAAGAGTTATAATGTGGGCAGTTATAGTTTTGATCTGGTGGGAAGCTGATGCGGATCATGATATGGAGGAGTTTTATTGTGGTGAGAAATTGATGGAGGTGGCAAGAGAATTTTTGCTTATAAGAAACTTGTTATATTGTAAAGCGGATCCTTGAAATCCCACCCATAAATGTAGTCGATACTTGAAATCCTTAGGATCAGATTGGTACTCTTTTTTTGCCCTTTTCATTTGAAATCTTAAGATAATCCTCATTACTTGTGTATTTTTTTGAATGATAGACGCACACCCGTGGCATAGCCTCGAAACTCACCAGAAGGTATTAGTGCCATTATTCATGAAAAATGAGATTCATTAACAAAGTAATACTTTTCTTAGAGCCCAATCTACTGTATGTACGTCTCTCTCTCTCTCTCTCTCTCTCTCTCTCTCTCTCTCTCTCTCTCTCTATATATATATATATATATATAAGCCAATGTGCCTTTTTATTGGAGAGTGTCATGTGTCACTTCATCCTTTTTTTTTCCTTTGATATTCTTTTCTTCTATTTTCTTTTGAATATAATAAATACTATATTTACTAATAAATATAAATTCTATAGATCTGTTGACATGCATCTTCCAAAAGTGTTGCATTAATGTTTTCTACAAATATTTTTCAAATATATTATAAAGTATATTATGTATAGATAAGTATAATGAGTCCAATAAACATTTACAAATTATGATTTGTAAATTTTCATCCCATTAAGATTGGGATTTTCCTTTTCTACTCATAACTATTTGGAGTTTCAGATCTTTTATTTTTATGCCTCAAAAAAATCGGTACCCTTTAACACCTAAAGCTTACTTGATGATTTTACCTCTAGAAAAATGAAGAGTTTACTAATGCTTAGTTAAGATTTTTTCTGGAAAGCCTTTTTAGCTATATTTCAAGTGAGATCCAATGCCTTTTCATGGGAGAGTTCATCATCATCGTCATCAAAGCTTTATCTCAATTAGGGGTCGGCTATATGAATCTTGTTCCTCCATTCACATCTAACCATGGCCTTTTGGGCCTTCCCCTCACCCTTTTAGATCCTTCAACTTGGATCGACTCACTTATTTTAAATGGTGCCATTTGTAGTCTCTATTGGACATGTCCAAACCATTTAACTCTACTCATATCTCATCTTGTTACCTACAGGCAATACTTCTAAGTTCTCTTTAATGTTTCTTTCCTCATTATATCCTTTGTTGTCTTGCTACTCATCCATCTCAACACTATGATGTTCCTTAACTACCCAACACTAATTTATAGACCATGATCGGCCTTACAGCTGTCTTATATAATTTTCTTTTCAGTTTGAGTGGCACTCTTGATCATACAAAACTCCAAAGGCACATCTCTATTTGTTCCAACCCGCATGTGGATTGTTTGGATAACATCTCTCTCAATCTCTCCGCTCTCATAAATTATTGATCTCAAATATCAAAAGTCATTTTTTTGGGGTACTTATTGGTTATCAATCTTTACTAGTGCTTCCCTTCCACACCTCTCCTTACTAAAATTGCGTTCCATATACTCTATCTTAGTTCTACTACTTTTAAATCCTTTAGACACTATAGCATCGCTCCACAACTCAAGCTTTGTGTTTATGTCTTCCCTTATCTTATCAATCTAAACTATTTTATTTGCAAATAACATGCACTATGTGATCTCCTTATGCAGATGTTTTGTTAACTCATCCACATGTAACTTCCCTAACTTTTTTCTAGGCTTCATTTTATGTATATTAATAAAAATTTAAATGAAATACAAAATTAGAATTTCAATAATCAAGTCTTGTAGGAATAAACTCATTAAAAACACAAAATCAACCATCAAAACATCAACATTTGTAATCTACATTGAATAAGCTTTGCAACAACACTAGGAACATTAAAATCGAAGTTCAAATGAATAATTCATACTTATATTAATTAAGGTATTTAATTTTAAAATTAAATAAAGGGAAAAAGGGTAAATCACTTTAAGTAGGCTTTACTTGATGATTTCTGTGTTTTAGAATTTGTAATGAGTTAAAGATGTCAATTAACATCCATGATTAAAATATAACAGTTTTTAAAACTAATTACAAGTAATTACGTCACTTAAAATTGTTAAAATTAAAAAATAATAAAAACTCATAAAAATTTTCTATTACACCCTTATCTAAATTAAGTAAACATAAAAAATATATTTTTCCTCTTCTTTTTTGCTACTACATCGAGCCCCATACTGCGCACACCGATTGAAGCTTCCTCGTCCCCGCGCCTAGTCGTTAATTCCCGTTTCGGTCACTGCTGTACCGTCTTGGTGCTCTGGCCGATTTACCAGCCAACTCGATGCTAACTGACAGAAGAGAAGATAAAGAGGAGAAGAAAGAGGAAAACAGAGAAGAAGAAGGAAGAGAGAGAGGAGAAAGAGAGGAAGGAAGAGGAGTGACAGGGAAGTCTAGACGCTGAAAAAATGGAGGACCGCCATTAACGCTGGCTTGAAGGTGACTTTGTGTGATTTGCCATTGCTAAAGATTGAAAAGAACAAAGAAAATAATGGCTCACATTGATGATCTAAGTTGTTTCATCTCACTCATGCAAAAACAACCAAAACCCTGAAGTTTTAACATCGATTGGGCAGCATCTCGCTGGAAAATTAATCGATTGTAGCTCACCAGAGATTTTGAACTCGTTAGAGAAACGATGGCCTAGATCGATGATCAAAGTCGGTAATCTTTTTCATCGCAATGAGAAGAACAAAACCCCCTGGTTATTTAGTGATTCGAATAATATCGGCAGAGATCTAGCATGCACAGAGGTGCACGATCATGATTGTAACCGATCATTGCAGTTTACCGATCACTGGATTTCCGAGTCTAAGATGCACCAAGCAGACACAACTCAAAGATGCATGCATCGAGCACGCTATTGTTTGTGTACATGCTCTTGCGGTAACAATTAACGCATGCATGCCATGGCGATGGTATGATCCGTTTTATAGACCCGTGATCTGCCTATCCAGTCCAATCCATTTTTGAGTCATCTCAATGATGCAAACCATATTCCTCAAAGCAACTGAGTATATGAGTAATTCTAGACAACAACATACGACCTAGATTGATCAGATCAAAGACGATTGGATCGCAATCAGACACATCAACCACCATCACATATTCAAATTTAAGTGATTAGAGGTAGGATTGCCACCAAATCTCATTTAAATTTTATTTTATTTAAATTATGCAAGTAAATTATTGAAAAATAGAAATTCATGTATGATTAGAATGAACCAAACCTTAGTGTTTATTACGCAATCTAACATAATGAATGGAGTAATCTAACGGATAGATCATCTTGATAATTATAAAAATAGAATATTCAGGCTCTAGGATAATGTGAACCATTGAACTGACCCATCAAAATCAGATCCAACTATCGGATCATTGGATTGATCATTAAAGTGTGAAACAAATGACCCATAAGTTATAGATAATTGAGATTAGAAAATAATAAGATGATCCTAATAATTGATCTTTAACCAACGACTATGATATAATGTTTCGCATAATTAAAGAAATAAATTTATGATTAGTGATAAGTAAAAGCAAGATAATCTTATTTGATGATCATCAAGGACTAAATAAGTCATAAATGAAAAGTACAATAATATTATAATATATTTATGTCTTGACATATATGCTAGTAGATATGGACTGAGTATTAGCGTATTTTGATGGGTGTGGCATCTCATATTCAAGGTAGGTGATTTAAGATTGCACTTATTCTTAGAATTAAAGATGAAAAATTACTATTTATCATAGTTATTTGATAAATCATGGCATGGTTTGATACTAACATGATATTTAAATTACATAAATTATTTCAAAAATGCTAAATGTATATGTTGTTATTTTGCATGCATGAACTATTTATAATTTGATTCATAGAATGAAAATGCTATTACTTTGTAAATAAATACCTGTGCAAAAAATGGGAAATTGTTTTTATTATAGTATCATTCCATAGTTTAGAAATTCATGCAAATATATTAAAAGCATGATTTGAGTTGTTCACGCTAAAATGCATGTTTAATCCATGATATTTAGTGAAAATGATTTTTAAAGCTAAAAAGAATCATATTTTGGTACATGGGTACCGAATATGTATACCTTTATGATAATTTTAGTGGGTTTACATTTGAAAGGCAAGTAGCCTAGTGGTTTTAATATATACATGCGTAGATGCTTGATAGATTTCTTTTAAACAGGCATGGGTAGCTTGGTGAATGCTATGGGCACCCTGCCCATAGTGAGGCAAAAAGTCAAGTGGTGACAATTATGGGAAGGCCACACTTTGATAGTCTATCTCCCCATAAAGACATGACTATGTGTTATTCCATAGTTGGTGTTAGTAAAGCATGGGAGTGGATCTTGATGGGGATGTGTGCTGCAGCATAGAAGTCCATATTTTTAGCATGTGCATGTGTGAATTTTGATAAGAAGGCATGATGATATGCTTGGTATGAGTACTCATGGCTATTATGTGGGCCCATGTATATTTGAGGATGAACCTTGATGATTGCATTCACTATTTTTATGAGTTTGAAGTTATTTTGACTTGTATTGTTATTCATCATGGTTATGTGGATATCATACACGATATGTATATGAATTTGGAATTTTGAAATTTCATTATTAGACTTATTCATGATATTGAAATAAACTGGTTTTTGAGAAATTAATTGTAAAAGTTATTATTTAAGATTAAATGCATCTTGTAAATATTTGTTCCACCTACACAAGCATAGCTTACTAAGATATTGTAAATGTTTGTCAATATTTACAATATCTTAGGTTCAGAGACATAAGAATTGAGGAGATCATGCGAAGAGTACATAGGTGATTCAATTACATTGTAAGGGTATGTTTATAATTAAGTTATTGGACATTATGACAATAACATCTTTTGGATTGTATTTGAATATTCAAAATATTTGGATAGTAAATATAATATTATAGGGATCGTGGCTATTGATTGGATGAATACCAGCTAAGTAAACTTATTTTAAAATGGTTTATTTGAAACTAAAATTATTTTTGAGTTTTTAAAATTTATAATTAAATTATCTTGGAGAATAAAGGAATGAAATGACACTTGGGATTTTGAAATGAACTTCAAAGAAAATGATTTTTGCTCTTTGATTTCTAAGTCTTTTTCCAAATTTGGGGCCCCACCTTTTAAAAGGAATTAAGAAAAAGAGTTATAAAAACCCAAGTCATCACATTATAACCAAGATGAAGAGGTATAGATTCCATGCCAACACATTGTGCAATCCAACAGTGATGGAGAAATCATCTGTCTCTCTGCTAGTGGTCTTAACATTTGTTCCCACATACATATCCTTAATTATGTCTATGTATCCCGATGAAACCCCTTTCTCTATCAACACCCACTATATTAACTCTCTAGGGCCCCTATTATAAGCTTTTACTAAGTCAATAAAGACAATGGGGAGATCCTTCCTCCTCTCCCTATGTTACTCCATTAATTGTCTAAGGAAGAAAATAGCTCCCATGGTAGACCTGTCATGCATTAACCAAATTGGATTTTGATGCACTCGTCTCATGTCATAGCCTCTTCGCAATCACTCTTTCCCTAAGTTTCATCGTATGGCTCATAAGTTTGATGCCTCGATAATGTGTAACTCTGTATGTTTCTTTTATTCTTATAAATTGGTATGATAAAACCTTTCTTTCATTCATTTGCCATTTTTTTATTTTAAAATTGTGTAAAATAACTTTTCAACCAAACTACTCCAGCATCTCCCATATATTTCCAAACCTCTATAGGTATACCATAGCAATTGAAGGCCTTCTCTTATTTCATTTTTTTCAATGCCTCTTTCACTTCAAGTATTCTAATCTTACCATCATATCTATATAGTCCACCGTTATTTGGTTTAGAGGTTCTTTCAGCCTCTATATTCTTAGGGTCATTATCATTTAGTAATTTTTAAAAGTAACTTTCCCACGTTTTATTGATCTTGTCCTCTTTGACTAGTATCCTATGCTCATCACTTTTAATGCATTTAACGTGGGTTAGGTCCTTGCTCTTATGTTCTCTTATTTTTACAAGTTTGAACATATCGTTCTCACATTCTCTTGACCTTAATCTATTGTAGAGATCATCATATACCTTGAGTTTAGCCTCACTCACCACTCTCTTAGCAACCCTTTTAGCATTCTTATATTGCTCCAAGTTTTCATTATTTTTAGTCCTTTGACATGCTTTAAAGCACACTCATTTCTCTTTAATAACTTTTTTTTTTTTACTTTTTCACTTTGCTACCAAGTTTTCTTTACTGGTTGCCTTTTATTGATGTGATTTTGAACTAACCGCAAGTGCACGGGTCTATTTTAGTTTATACAAGGCAAATACAAGTCACTCCCACATAGCCTATTTATAAACGAGGTTTAATTAAAACCTAGATTAACCTCCTTTAACATAGCCAACAATTAAAGAAAGAAAATAATTTTAAGCACTAAAATAAAGCAACTAAACTAAAGCAAGGAAATAAGACAACAAAATAAAATTAAAAAAATTAACTAAGAACTTGAATAAAAGCAAGTACTTTTAGTAATGGAAATTTCTTACAATAGAATTGAATAAAATAGTAGGAATGTAATATCAATGATCATGTGAAATTCCTTCTAATATATGTGAAATTTACAAAAAAATCAAGGGATTTTTTTTTCTTTCAAATTTACACTTTCTCTCTCTTCAAGTCACTACTCTTTTCTTCCTAGAATCATACTAAGGATGATTAGAAATGAATTTTAGAATCTTGGATCAAGATTGGAATGATCCATAGGAATTAATTAAGTCTTGGTCATATGAAGTACTTAAGGAAAACTCTAGGTGTAGTATATGAAATGTAGGGTAAAATTGAAAACTAACAAGATGAAGACAACTGGCCATGATCATAAGTTATGGAATGTAACCAATGAAAAGATCTAAGTGATTAATTGTAAATAGGACTAATCCCAGGAAAACAATTAAGGTATAGGGTGTAGAAATGAGGTTGATGAGGCAAGATACAGTTGCAATAAGGTGAAGATTGAGGGTCTAATTTAAAGGATGGAATGGAAATCAATGGAAAAATGTGTATTTTACATGGAGTTGATTATGCATGTATGCAAAAACTAGTGCCAAATCATGATCATGACTTATTGTGCTGATTGCATATGTGGAGGGTAGTTGGCTATGTTAAAGTTAGGAAAAGGCTTATTAATGAGGGGGTTGAAATTGACTTCCTCTCCATTCCCATGACCAAAACCTGGTACAGACTAGAAACCATCTAGAATACTAGAGAAAAACTAGTAGAAAAATAGGGGAATTTTGAGCTGAGAAAGGAGGAGAGGGAGTGAGGTGGAGAGAGGAAGAAAGAAGGAAGAAGAAGAAGTTGGGGAAGCAGGAGCTTCAACAGGCTAAAGCTCCATGCTACCTTGTTGGAAATGAACTACACTAGTAGCAGAAGCATTCATGGAATATGAATAGAGAAATAGGGGAATATCTGAGAAATTGTGTGGCATCTCATTTGGGATGAAAGTGTGAGGAAGAAGGAGGAGAACCCAAGCAAGCTAGGTGGAGTTTGCCTAAGAAGTGGAGGTTGAAACAAGCAAGAATTGGAGCACGTCCAGGGATGAATCTTCTAATCTTAGAAACTCCCATGAAGAAGCTTGAGGCATTAGAGCTTGCTTAGAACATGAATGAACATTGTCATAAGGATTGTTTTAGTCAAACACTTGGGGTACTATTTTGGGCAATAAAAACCATGTCATGTCATATTTTTAAACAAGTACTAGTACTATTTAAATAGAGTATCATGCCTACTATCATGTCTTAATTTTGTTAAAAGTCAATGGGAATGTGTATGGATTGAAAGAGAGAAAGTATGACAACTAATGGATGGAAATTTTATGGGTTTCTGGTGGAAATAGGATTGATACAAATCAAAAGTCAGTTAGTCTATGTTCTATGATTGGAAAATTTTAAATCAATGGTGGTTGGAGAACAAACATTGGTAAAGTATAGTGCCCTTCTAGAATTTCCAATAGGGTACTGTTTTTTAAAACTAGACCTTTGGTCAGTGTGAGATAGCTTAACCAAATGCGGCCATCTAAGTCGAAATGTTTCTTATGTAACAAATTGACACAAATTAAAAATAGTAAGCATGTAGAGATTCTAGTGAGTTACTGCCTAGCTAAAGGGACTATAGAGAATATCATTCATGCTGGAATTTCCAGCAACAAGGTGTTAATGGTCCATTATTTATAGGTGACTATTTGGGGAATTTGAATGCAAAACAAAGGGAAATTGGACCTTACTAAAAGCTACATTAGATAGCCAATTGAAAAAACTGGCATGGATGGATTTGGTTGAGAAATGAGTGAGATAAGCTCGTCCTAGTGAAATATCCCTAGAGGAATTTCCAGCAGGGATACATTTTTGGTGTTAGATCCATCTAAGCTAAGTTCAAATGGATTAATTGGGCTAACTATTGAAGGAGTAAGACACATAAATCCTATTAAGGTGTCTAATGATTAATTAAAATAGAATCCTAATGCAGTGCTAAACCTCACTTAGAAAAGTTGAATATTTTGTGGACTTAGGTGGGTCTATGACTCCATCTAAAAAGAAAGCTTAAAACATAGTTAATGCCAGTGAAATGAACATTTAAAACCTCTAAAATGAAACAAATATCTAAATAAACAATCCATAATGGATTCACCTTACTTGGTATGACAAATAACTAGAGATAGAAGTGAGACAAGTGGTGAGAAAAGTGAAATGGTAAAACAATACACCACAAAATTCCAAATAGAAACAAGGTGTAAACCAACACGTATTTAGTGTACTAGATGGACTCAGTCCATGCTAGGACTTAGCATGAATGATGATAAGCCACGTACACACTTTTTAACATGATCTCTGTCAAGTATGGGGAGAAGGCACTAAGATTAAATGGGCTAAAGGGTGTAGAAATAGGTAGTGGACTACTAGAAAATCCAGCAAGCCTACTAATTCAATTCACCTAAGTATAATGACATGGATACACTATGGAACCTTAGCTAAGTCACTTTAGAAGAGAATCTAGGTGTTTACCTGTGTCTCAAATGCATACTGTAATAGTTTGGCCTAGATTTTGGCCTATGTTAGTAAGATGAAGTGGTTCAACCTAACTTAGACAAGATGAAGGACAGTGGGCAATAGGAACCCACTCCACCCTTAATAAAATATACTGACTAGTCATAGGCTTGTTACACTTAACTGACTTTAGAGTTGGGAGAAGGACTCCTAACCTAAGAATGACATGCAGTATACTTGGCTAGAAGGTAGGAATCTTAGGACTACTAGTCCACTTGTTTAAGTGGAAACATGCCTCTAGGTAAGAGGATATGTTATCACATAAAACAACTTATGGGAACTTGATGTTGACAGCCAAGTGGGGGCTTCAACAACCAAGTTGAGAATTCACTTAAACAATTGCTAATCAATAATTAAAACCATTACATGCACTAAAAATGGGCCAATAAAAATACAACTTCAACTTCAACTCTTAAATGGTCAGAATAGCCAACTCTTTGATTACCATGGAAAGTTAGTGCTTGGAAAACATTATAACCTTGGAATATACCTAGGAATTATTATAAGGAGTATACATGGAAGGATCATTAGGCTCCACAAGTCTTAATAAAATAGGAAAAAGATATCGCAATGGATATGGATAACCTAAATGATCATCCAAGGGTAATTTAAATACTACACCTAGCTCCTGAACTAAAGATTTGCAATTTTAAGGACTTATCACACTTTAATGGGAGATCATACCTCCATACATAACATGGACTATGACATAAACTACCATAAGCTATAAAAACATCTTGGAATTTAAAGGGCTAATCAATTTCACGCATAGCATTGACCTACCTTATGTCTGTATTGTGGTTTGATATTCATTGATATTTTAAGCAAGCAATCTATGAGTCAGTGTAAGTCCTAGAGAAATGGATTTTCATCAGTATTTTAGGTGGGCACTTTATGAGCAGCTATAAGCCCTAATGGGTGCGGATTTGTCAATGTTAAAGGCATGTACTCTACGAGCAGCTGTAAGTCCTGATAGTTATGGTTTCATAGATGTTTTTGTAGGCACTCTTTGAGTAGCGTGAGTTTTAGAGATGTAGTTTTGATCAATGTTCTGATAGGTGTTGTACTTGTAATGTAAGCTTCAGAGTCATACATGTCCAAGGAGATGGTAAGACTTGAGGTAGGCACACTTGGCTAGCCATAAGACTAAGGCATGCAAGCTATGCACTATTGTAGTTCAAAGACCCTAATGCTAGGAGGTATAGTTGGCACTGACCTTTGAGATGATATTGAAATCAATGTTGTTATGGAGATGAGGAGTAGTAGGAGTAACTTCTCATAAGGAAGTGCTCTAAATGGTAGCCAAGTAGTCCCCATGAGGTCTAGTGAGTCTAGACCATGAGGTATTCATGAGTTGACGTAGAGGCCACAGTAGTTGCTAGTGGTGATGGAAGGGTGTATAAGCATATGAGTCTAGCTTTGGATGGGCATGTTTGACATGCCGGTCATTCTCGAGAGTCTAGACTATGGTACCCTAATGGCAAGACTATATTCCATTCTAGTTTTTGATTAATCAAATTTTTCGATGGTGATGTGGGCTTGGCTTTCTTATTGATGGTGGATTGTGTACATGATTTACTTGATTGCCAAGGGTTTTAACTGAGTTGATGATTTATTGATTGTTGGGTCATGCATGACTTGAATTTTGATAGTCTTTCTAGATGATTTGCTTCTTGCTTATTCTCACATCTCATTATGACACAATATTTTGGGCTTTGCAAAATGAAACTTAATTATGCCTAACTTGGGCCTATGCATCACATTTACTTATGGATGCCTATCTATATACGTAGTACTAGTTGTCATATTTTCGACTGGCCAAATTATATTAGCTTTCTTCCAAATGGTGAGTGATTGATATGCTAACTGCCCTACAACCAATATTTTTAGGTGATATCTTAGGGAGATTGAGCATGAAGGACAAAAGAAAGGCGAAGGCTTTGAGCTCGACTTAGATGTATGGTGGTGATTATTTTTGTGCATTTACTTGGTAGATTTCGTGTATTGAAATTCATTTTGGGTTGTACATAACTTATTTTGTTGACACATGAAACAGTTGTTGAACTTTAAATATGGACTATTTATTTATTTATTTCAATGGACGAGTGATTCTACTTGTGATCAATGATGATCTTGTGGCATATACTTCTGACCATCTTTAGGTTATATATGGAGGTTTTGATAGTAACACTCATTATGAAGTTGAAGTATTTCACAAAAATATTTATATATTATCACTCTGATTGCTTCTCAAAAATAAGGAAATTTTTGCTGCTTTCCAAATTAAAACATAAATATTTTAGAAAAACTAGGATGTTACAGTTTTTGGTATCAGAGCACATCCTATACTACTCACAACTAGAATCACCCAAGAGTCAAAGTGTCAACACTTAGGAACACCAAGTACTAGGCTTAGGTAGAGGTCTTAGTTAGAATCGTTACTAAAGAATCTCATAAGATATTATTGGTTTTAGATGCCTCCCCAGAGACATGGTATGGGTCTTCTATCTTCATTGGATGGGTAGACAACCAATAGGGTTGAGGACAATAGTAGAGCCTTGGGTGATGCTACCAATGAGATGGTCAAGCTTCTCATGTAGAGGATGAGGTAGAGGTTATAACCCCAGCTAGTGCAACAAGTGTTGATGGGGCGATGGATCTAGTGGAGGATGAACATCCCACAGTGGACACCCTACTTGAGAGAATTAGGAGGATCGCTCCTAAGTTCTTTGGCAGAGACAGACCAAAGCTAAGTAGTACATGGCTCCTTGATGTTGAGCATATTTTTGCAGTGATGGGTGTACCAAAGGATCATTAGGTTGTTGTGGCCACATTTGTGTTGATAGGCAAGGCAATTATGTGGTGGCCAACTGTTAAGAGGAGTTTCTTCGAGGATAGTGTTGTTATACTTTAGGATGACTTTAAGTTCGTCTTCACTGATAAGTTCCTTCTTCCACATCTTTAGGAGAAGATGGAGTTGGATTTCATGACTTGTCTTCCGAGGATGAGGATTGTGGCATAGTAAGAGGCAGAGTTTGCTTGACTGAGGAGATTTGCATCCAATGTGTGTTCTTTAGAGCAAAGGGTGACTTAGAAATTTGTTCATGGGCTGAACTTTGACCTTAAGTACATTATTGTGACTTTGCAGCCTACATCTATAGCTCAGGTAGTGCACCTTACTTCCATCTTCAAGCAGAAGTTAAAGGATCCTAGAAGAGATAAGGGCAAATTCAGTAGACCTAAGCTAGCATCAAGAGGGATTAGGAAGAAGTTTATTATTAGAAAGACTTCGACATAGTTGAACAGACTAGCACTAGGTCAGGCTAGAGGCAGAGATGATCACTGAGGTGTGTGCCAGAGATGCCAACAGTGCCATCAAGGTCAAATATGTGTAGGATCAGTTACTGGGTACTTTGCTTGTGGCCAATAAGGGCATTTCAGATGGGAGTGTCCCAGAGTCAGTAGAGTGGGACCACCTTGACAGGACCAGGCCCCCAGGAATTAGGGGTGAGTTTTCACACTTACTAATGACCAGGCATGTGCATCCAATTCCATCATCGAAGGTACTCTTTTAGTTGTTAACCAATATGTTCGTATACTTATTGATCCTATATCTACTCATTCTTTATATCTAGTAGTTTTGCTTCATGTTTGGGCTTTCCTTCAAGTAGAATGGGTTTTTCATTAGAGGTTAGCATGCCAGTAGGTGAATCGATGGTGGTTCAAGAGTTTGGTCAAGATGTACCAATGAGTGTCTTGGGTAAGAGGTTGAGTACTAACCTAATTGTGGTGGGCATGATGGACTTCAACATCATATTAGGCATGGACTGGTTTGCTGAGCATGGAGCTCTAGTGAATGGCAGGAAGAAGCAAGTAACACTATATGCCCCAAATGGAGAGTTAATATGCTTTTAGGGAATATTGGATACTTCTGGTGTGAGTATCATCTTTGCTAGTAAAATGACACATCTTTGTCCAGTGGTTGTTAGGCTTATTTAGCCTACGTGGAGATGCAAGAGGAACAAATTCCCTTCATTGAGGAGATCATTGTTGTGCATTAGTATAAGGATGTATTCTCAAAGGAGTTACCTAGTTTACTACCCAAGAGAGAGATGGAATTCACCATTGAATTGTTTCTTGGAGTGACTTCTATCTCTAAGGCTCCTTATTGAATGGCTGTTGTTGAGCTTAAGGAGCTGAAGGTGTAGTTACGGGAGCTATTGGATTAGGGTTTTATTCACCCTAGTGTTTCACTATGGGGAGCTATAGTCCTATTTGTCAAGAAAAAGAAAGACTCTTTACATCTTTGTGTGGATTATATGGCACTGAATAGGGTCATAATAAAGAATAAGTACCCCTTGCTCTACATTGATGAACTCTTTAACCAATTAAAGTAGGCTAGTGTGTTCTCTAAGGTCGACCTAAGGACTGGTTATCACTAGTTGAGGATATAGGATGAGAACATCCCGAACGCTATGTTCTGCACTTGATATGGCCACTATGAGTTATTGGTGATACCATTTGGACTAATAAATGCACCATTGGCATTTATAGACCTAATGAATAGGTGTTCATAGATTTCCTATAACACCCCTAACTTTTGTAAGGAGATTGAATAAATAATGAAATTAAAATTTTCAAGAAAAATTAGCCTGGAATATTAGGATTATTAAATATGCGCTTATCATAGAAGTACAATCAGGATATAAGATATGTATAATTGAAAACATACTCAACGAACCCTTCAAAATGACTGTAAGTACATCAAATTCTGAGATCGGATGGAAAATCCTTATTTTTTTCTATTTTTATGAATAAAAGGGTAAAATGATAATTTTACTCATAACAAGACCTAAGACATAAAAAGTTGGAATTTACTAGGGAATACAATTCCAATGCCACTAAATACGATCAATTCTGAGTTCATGGGAATAAACCTTATTTTTCTCCATTTTTTGAATAAAAAGGGCAAAGTGGTCCTTTCACACCTTCATGGGGCCCACAAAGGAATCCAACGATCAGAAAACATGTAATCATAGGTCCAACCACTACCACCTATTAGTGGAGAAGGGGGTGGTAGTGGGAATCCAATGACCATTTAATAATAAAAAGAATTGAACATGATAATTACATGTAATCATGGAAAATTCCAAAAATCCCTATAAATAGCCCATAAAATTTCCAAAATTTTTTCTAATGTTCTTCATGAGGTCACCTACCATGCCCTAAAATTTCAGCTCCAAAATCCTCTCCAAAATTTTTTTTCTTTCCTTCTTTTTCCCTCTTTTCTTGGGAGAGTGTCCACAGATGCACTCGACAAACAATTCATGTTAGTTATCGGGGCGCATCCAGGGACGCTTCGTCCCCGATGAACCAGGGCTTTTGCCTGGAAAACCATATTTGAATTATCCATCCATTTCTAGCCCTTAAGTTTCAATCTTAATCGTTGAATCTGTTTCGACTGAGGAGATCTAGAAAAGCCCTAAGAAATTTGGATGATCTGCCTCCTAGATCGTCGAGAAAATCAAAACGAAAACAAGAACGGTACTGGGTACCATCTTCCATAGTCAATTGTGGTTATTCCAGGTAATCTGCCTGTTAAAACTTGATCTAGAATCGTTGAAACTCTTCAAGGAGGGGTGATCTACAAAAGCCCCAAGGTCTTACTCCATCTCCGGTAACAGCCACGGAGGAATCAACCTTTGTATATTTTTCGATGTCTAGGTTTTTTTTATATTTTCTCCAACATATTTTCTTCTTCTCCGGTGACTCTCTCTTCATTGGATTGGCACAGGTAGGTGCACCTTTCTCCCTTCTTTCCATTCCAACATTTAGCTTGGGTTTTCTGGCTACCAGGAGATCTCCCCGCCCATTGATCCGTTGGGAATGACGGATCCGGAGATAGGGTTGAGATCCACCATCTTGGATGGCTCAAATGAAACTTCTGAGCTGTTGGATGGATTCCTGGGGCCTAAAAACCCAAGAGATGAAATCTAAGCTGTTGGATGTCAAGGATTGAGGAGATCCAACGGTGGGTGATCTGATCGTCCAGATTTGGACCATCTCACCTATAGCCGGTCACCTCAGTCCGACCAATTATAATAGACAGTAACGGGAGTGGGCCACTGGTCGTCCCCGCACCCATAAGCCCAGATTTGATCTAGGCCATCCAATTTTTGAACTAGAAACTCATTTTTGCAATTAAGAGCTCAATTGAGCTCTGATTTTAGATATGAAAGTGTCTATAGATTCCTTATCACTTGTAGAAGTTACTAAACTCATAAGATTTGTGTTTTCAATTGTATTAACTTGTGATAATTAGAAAACTCCACACCAAAGGTAGTGGATCATGATCCATATGACTTTAAAATGAAAATCTGAACTGAAAGATAGGTTTAGGAAGCCAGAAAAACCTATGGATCATGATCATAGTAAAATTTCTATATATCTAGATCAAGTAATTAAACAAAAATAGTAAGATCCAATATCATCCCTTAAAATAGGTTGAAATCTTAAAATCCAAATTCTGGTCTCAATTTAACTCCAAATTGAGATTAGAAAGTGGGTTGGATTCCTCTTGATAAGGAAAACCCATTGAACCAACAAAATCATAAATTCAATTAATGAAAATTTCTGTAATTAAGTAGATAAGGGTATTAACATACTTGATCTACAAGATCTAGGATGATCAAACCATTCAAACCATGTTGGATGATGATCTAATAATACACTAACTTAAATAAATGAGTTAGATGTGATTGAATTGATAGATCTTAAGAGATCTAGCCTTAAAAGTAGTAAAATCTATAAAAATGAATGGTAATCTCCTTGATCAAGTTGACCAAGGATGATTGGACAGTGTAGATGTATTTAGATGATGATATAAAGTTAATATCATATGGATTGATGGACTTGATGATGATGATGATGATTTGGGATAGATTAAGATCTATGCCCTTAAATTGGATAAAATGACTTAAGATCTTCTTGATCGGTTGGAGCAAGAAGGATCAGATCATTTGATGAGATGTATCAATGATCTATTAATGAAATCATATTAAGAATATGTATTAAATCTCAAGGAAAATAAACAGATCAAGATCCAAACCCTAAAAGGAATATAAATCAACTATGACTGTTGGATCATGATGAATAGTTATCGCATGTTAAATTTTCATTTGAATTATTGAATGTTATTATAATTGTCTTTTATTGCTGAGTAGATTTATTTATTTATGCTTTAATGCTTATGTTATGAAAATTACATTGAAAATGTAATTAAAGAAAAATAGAGTTGAAGGACATTTACATGGAATGAATTACATGGATATAATGATAGTAAGGGCTATAGTTAGTAGGATAATATAAGGAATATCATTTCCTTGGCCCAAATTAGGAGAACAATGATACTCTATGAATGACATCTTAATGTTCATAGATTTAATTAAAATCATTTAGAAAGAGTACTTAGGGTTGAAAGACTCGTAAGAAGCTTATGAAAGTTTGAGCTAAGGTCACACTAATGAATGATGAACACGATGGTTAAGGGAGTTCTCTAATAGAGCCTTGTTCTTCCCTTACCTTTTGTTGATGTTTGTGAGGTTTAAACGCCTCCTTACATGAGGATTGAAGTAACCACTTTGTGTTTAACCATTTAGCTAGTAAGCCTTAGCTAATTTGACATAAGAGGAGTTGTCTAGACTTAGAATGGAATAACTAGTAAAACATTAACTAGTTGAGTAATAATAAGAGGAGCATAAAAGATTAGTAAATTATCTAATCTTAATAAAAATTATAAATAAGATAAGGAAGATCAAATAAGATCTAAGAGAGATCTTGAAGGATCACAAACAAACAAAAAGAAAAAAATATAATGTAGATTGTAGTATTGTTCTGTGATTTTACTGATAGTGTAGATTGTGAACTTAGAAGGTTTGAAACCTTGATCATATATAATTCAAGGAAAATTAGGGCATCTCTTATAGGAATACATGTAGAAAGAATACTTGTATAGGGAAATAACTTTATACGTATGGTTTGACAGACATATGAATCAAGACCATGATGAGTAATGTGGAGTGAATACCCCTTGAGATGTATGAATCAAGAGATGATACCACTTTGAGGTAGGTGGATGTACAAGAATGTATTCAGGATTCATGTGTATACATACATGATCTTTGGTCTAGAGTTATAGACCTTCATGATATAAGTATACTTGATACCTTCGCATAATAATGATCTAATCACATGATCCAATTAAGTGATCCAACCTCATGATCCAATTTAACTGATCTAATCTAATGATCTAATCAAATGAGGTGAACGTAATGAGATGTGTAGACTAAGGAAACCCTAAGAATAGGGCATAGAAAATATTCTGACCTTAATTAAAAAGACACATTGTCTGATATGTACAATCTATTTTATATACAAGCAATGGCTTGTGATTTGGTTTTACACAGTCCTAGGACTGGGGATGCTATACTAGGGAAGTTATGAGGGTTTGGCCACTCGCTTCTTGAAAGTTATTTATATGATGGATACCAGCCCAAAAAGAGGCTAAATGTCGGGTAGGGCAATCATGGGAAGGCTGCCATTGTGACAGCCATGGTCCCCCCCATGTGAAAATGGATTTTGTTATTTCCACAATTGGTGACATGGATTTTGTTATTTCCACAATTGGTGTTAGTGGATTATTATGCAATTATCCAGGCATGCTATACGGATTGAGACTGTAGCATTCTAGTCCTTGAGTATTTTGCATTATGATGCACATATGATAGGCATAGTGTAATGTCATGGCATGATGAGATGCCATTGCATGAGTTCTTAGAAAGAAAATCTCCGTATGAGAATTGGCTGAATATTGATCTCCTAAGTGAAAGTATGGCTAGGGGAAGGAACAAGTTTTGAGAAATTTTCACTATTTTAATAGATTTATCCTATACTACATAAATAACGCATATACTCTATGTTAAGATAACTCATGAGTAGATAACCATGATAGAATATTGACTGAGGTATGTATTCTTATATTAGTAAAGTAGTATATTTTTGTATCTCCTACCAAATATAGCTTGCTAAGATATTGTAAATGTTTGAATATTTACAATATCTCAAATACAGGGAAGGAGACTTAAGGGAGTAAAGCTTGAAGACTCAGAAGCTACAAGACTAATCAAAGTATTTCCCTTGAAGATTGTGTAATTTGGTTATGTACTTTGTAATTTGGATTGTAATTGTAATACAGTGGCTGTGTAAGAGTGAACTACTTGATGATTCCTGGTATTCAATGATATTTTTATTTTTTTTATTTATACAAAATGTTTATGTGTATTATGTACCTTGAGGTGAGACTTGGGTTTTGCCACAAATGAATTTATAAGAAAAGAATTTCTACTGCATTGTTTGAGAAATTTTTTTACCATTAAGGGCCCTTCTTTTGAAAAATGTTTTACAAAATGTGTTACAAAAACCCGAGTCGTAACATTTCCTGGACATGTTTGTTATTATGCTTGTCGATGACATCCTCATTTATTCTTATAGTGTTGAGGAGCATCATGATCATTTGAAGACTATATTGGACACCTTGCATGCACATTAGTTATATGCCAAGTTCTCTAAGTGCAAATTCTTGTTAGATTAGGTTCACTTCCTTGGGTACATCATATCCAAGGGAGGTAGTGGCCCACTGGCAACAACATAAGACTATGATGGAGGTGCATATTTTTTTGGGTCTAATAGATTATTATAAATGCTTTATTGAGGGTTTTGTTAACTGTTTAATTTTGGTTAAAAGACCCCTAGTTTAGCATTTAATTAGACCATCTAACTCATTAATTTGTTAATTTTTTGGATAAAATATATAAATTAGCTCAAATCTACCATCCAACCATAAATTGTCAAAATTAATGGTCAGATGATTAATTGAGCTAAGTGGATGCTTAATTAATGGTTTAGATGACTCTAATCTAGTCTTTGGTCTTGCAGGTAAACTAATAGAGGGTTGGATGGCTCAGATTTAATTTCAACAATGCATATCAGTTTGAAGATCAACAAGGCAAGAGATGAAGGGTTCCTAAAAGAAGAAGGTTTCTTAAGAGAAGAGGAGTCCTAATTTGGAAGAGGAGGAAGTTTTCTAATAGGATACTAAATCTTGAAGGAAAGTGGTTGAGGAGAATTAGGAGGGATGAAAACTTATAAAGAGGGAGCCGTGGGAATTGGAGGAAGAGTTTTTAAAAGTTTAGAGTTTTGGAGTCTTTGGGGAGTTTTGGTTGTTTTCATTGCTTACATTCTTCATTCTTATCATTTTATGCTTTCCATTCTATTTTTCTTCATTGTTTTCTTCTTATTTTCGTAGTTCTTCTTTTCTCTTTCCACTTCTCTCTCACGTTCACAGCCACTCCTCCCTCTCTTCTTTTGTTTTGTCCACCGCATCAAATCCTCAAATTGAGTTCTAGTCTCCATTCATTGTACAAGCCCAACTTCTCTTTTTCCCATCACTACTTGATTATTCCTCCCAATAGTCTCACCAGCACTAGTCACCCAATCTAGAAACAATGCACCATCATCTCTGCTTCTCATTGTTTCTCCCTTAACCCCATCTCTTCCCAATCATCTCCACCATCGGTCTTTTTCTGACAAAAACCCAGCTCTACCTCCATTATTTCCCACCACCTCTATTCAACTCCAATCCAGCACCGTTCACCATCTCATCTCCCTTTATTCTTTAGTCCAGGCATCGTATCTAGCCTTTCATCCCTATCTTCATCACCCAGACTAAGCATGTAATGACTCTATTTTTGTAACCTTGAAATCCCATGTTGGTAATGAAAAGTTCACTTTTTGAGATAAGGGTATTTTGGTCATTTCACTATTTACCCTAACTAGACTCAGAAATTTGGTCCTTATAATGGTACCCTTAGGTGCGTCTTGGAAAAAGGAATCCAACAAGACCAGAATCACCCAAAACGGAGTTAAAATGAGCAAGTTATGGCCCTTTGAAGTTTAAGGGTAAAATTGTAATTAAATTTAAAACGAATTGGCCTAAGAAAACAGGGACCCGTTTTGATACGGGTACCCCCTTCTTCCCAAACATACTGCATCACTGACATTCTAGAATGTCAGTGTGTAGGGGGGAAACCACCGCCATTCTATGGCAGTGGAAACCCCTCTCCAGAACCCTCATTAAGCTCTATAAATAGAGCTCTTGGGCGCCTCCAATGGCAGCCCAAAACCCTGGGAAAAACTAGTCTTAGAGTTGTAAGTAAGAGGAGAAACCGTGAAAAATACCTAGCCACGAACCAGGTACGCCTTAAACAACTCCAAACCCATCTCCCCCCCAGTCTTAGGTTGAATGTCCCTAAGTTTTTGCATAAGAAACCATGCAAAACGGGGCTCTAGGGAGCCACAACAGACCCAGGGCAGGTGCCTGGGGCATTCTAATTCGACAGGGTTGAACTAGGGCGTCTTGAGGACGCCTAGGTCACCACAGAACCAAAACGCACCCAGTGCATTAAAGGGAAACCGACGAGCGCGTTCGTGGATGCACCCGTAAATGAGAAAAGGGGCGGAGGCCCGGTACGTCGGTGGACGGCGTGGGGCTAACGCCGTTGACGCAAAACGCGTTAGCGTCCCGGGTGCCCCCCTCGTGTGGGCTTGCGACGGTGACGTCGCGTGTTCTGCGTAAGCGGAACACGCAGCCTGATGATGCCCAGGAGCATGGGACTGCACATGCGGGCTGGTCGCCACTCGACCGGGACGCAGGTGCGTCCCTAGAGCGGTGATGCAGGGCCTGTTTTGGGCCTTCTATGTATTCTTAACATTAAAATACCCATAACTTGAGTTCTAGGACTCCGATTGAGGTGTTGCGAGAGGCGTTGTGTCTGTATCGACAGTGCAGACACACCCAAACTATAAAATACCTAATCAAGCCCTATCTAAGGCTGGCATGACCCTTAAACCATGATAGTGGCGCAGGGCCACTAGACCTTTGCAAACCTAACTATACCAAGGCCCAGTTAGGGACCTTAGGAGGCCCTTAGGCATGGGAATGAACCCTTAATGCCTAAGTAGTGAGGTAAAATGTTCTAGAACCTATAAAAATAGGCCAAGCTAATCTTTTTCCCCTAAACCATGTCCAGGAACGTACAAGGACAAGGGGACTAGCGTGATCAAACCAGGTAGGTGTCTTATCGCTACTAGACTTTTAAAAAGAACCCATGATGCTTTGAGAATGCATGTTTTGAGTCATGGTTGCTTTTCTAATGCATGTTTTAAGTTTTTAAGTTACATGTCCTATCTTTATGCATATATCATATAAACTTATGTTACATTCTTATGCACATTACTTGTTTAGCATGAATTGATTTCATAAATGAACTTAGCATGCATATGAAAAATGCATTGCACATATATTGCCAAGACATGTGTTACATGCATAGACATGTTTTGAAAAAGGATTCTTGTCTGCATGATACATGCATAGACATGTTTTGAAAAAAAAAAAAAAAAAAAGGTTCTTGCCTGCTTGATAGTATATGATTTGGGCTAGTAAGCTCGTGGGCACTATGTCGAGAGGTTCGGGGTGGCCTCCCAGCCTCTACCACTATAGGTGGAAAGGGTACCATGCCAAAAGGGCTTGTCCTCACTTCGATTGTTGTGGTAAACGAGGACTACCACTGGAGGTGTCACGACACCTGTCAAAGTGTCATATGCCCTGTGGAGGCTATGACCGAGAGTCCCTAGGTACCCAGGGACCACACGGCGCTGAGGTCGTGGGCATAGTGTACCCTATGTTTTTGAGGATTTACTTGCATGTATATGGCATGACATGAGTATGGTCGACCATAGATCCATGAGTTGGATTCAGTTGAGCATCTTATGCATATCATAGTATATGTTTATGATATCTATATTACTTTTGACTTAGATTATATGATTCTTTAAGTTGTCAGTGTTCTATTTTGACAATGGCTTTTAATATCGATATTGAACATGAGTGTCCAAACATGCACATGGTTTAAAGAACATGTGGTTTAAAACACAGCATGCATTGTAAAACTAGTAGTGATAGACTCTTACTGAGTATAGTGTATACTCACCCAATGCTTAATATTTTTCAGATACAAGTAAACACTTAAGGACAGGATACACCCATGACAGAGAACATCCAAATTAAGTATAAGTAAGTAAACCCCTACCTTATCTTTTAGTGAATGTTACTTGATTGTAGTTACTCTCTGTAGCTGGGCGGTGACTAACACTTTCTTGGGAATATAGTTGATTTAAAACTATGCCATGGCTATATAATTTGAAAATGTGTTTTGACACTCGAGGTTTTATACGAAAGATTGATTTTCAAAACAAAAGATTTTCATGCATTTCATATTTCTAAAACAAGAGATCTCGCCTTTTTACGAAATTTGCATCATATGAAACCAGGGTCGTCACAAAGCATGGGTCATTTTTTTCCACTGCCAAATCTCGACCCTCTATTTCTTCTCTATCTTCACCACTCTAGAGCCGTGTGACACCTATCTTTCCAGATTGTCACTGGCCCCTACCTCCTTCATGCTATACCGCCAAAGCAAGATCCCACATCCATCTCCATTTTTTTTCCTAAAAATTTGCCTAGCATTGCCGGCAATCCACCTTTCTCAACTTAGACCTTCTTTTTCTCCATCACCCTTTCATTCTAATACTTGCATCGCTACTGCCCCATCTCTATAAATCACCACAACCCAACTCTCCCCCAGCCATCTCATTTCACTCTCTTCCACCAATCCCATCTCATGTTCCATCTCTGTACCATCTCCACTTCCAGCCCAATCTAGCACCAACAAAACCAGCCTCCCTTCTCCTCCTCTGCTCCATGCATCATCTTCACTGGCTAGTCGATGACACACAGAAGACCTAGATTGTTTGGCTCTACTCTAGACGATCCAGCATTTTCGTGGCACCGGTCGTCTTCGGCATCCCCATCTTCTTTAGCAACTTTTGTTTTAAGGAATTTTTAGGAAAACATATCATAGTATATGTTTATGATATCTATGTTACTTTTGACTTGGATTATACGATTCTTTAAGTTGTCAATATTCTATTTTGACAATGGCTTTTAATATCGATATTGAACATGAGTGTCCAAACATGCACATGGTTTACAGAACATATGGTTTAAAATACAGCATGCATTGTAAAACTAGTAGTGATAGACTCCTACTAAGTATAGTGTATACTCACCCAATCCTTAATATTTTTCAGATACAAGTAAACATTTAAGGATAGGATACACCCGTGACAGAGAACATCCAAATTAAGTACAAGTAAGTAAACCCCTACCTTATCTTCTAGGAATTAAATGAGTGAGGAAACTTATAGTGGGGTTTCTAATGAAGTTAAGTGTAGGCCACCTTACCCCACACTTGCCCTGTATTATACAACCCTTTAAAATTAAAATGAAATTTACAATTTACAAGGATCCTCACTACAAGATTCACTAAGAAGAAAAAGAAAAAAAAAAAAGTCCTATTCTAGGAAAGCAGGGAAATTTTCATTTTGATGAAGATTTCCTTGTCAATTTCCTCCACTTCCCTATTTTCCTGAAAAAGAAAATTAGAAATAAGTACCAATTTTAGGAAATTAGGTGATTATGCACTAAAATTGGCAAAATTTCTAAAACTCTACAATACCTACAATTTTTTTATTTTTTTAAAAATTTGCATTTTTTTTAATTATATTTTATAAAAACTTTATTGCGGTCCCCGGCCATGGATGAATTTATCAGATTCTTCAAATTTTTAGAGATCTAATATAATTTAAGAATTAATGACTTATATCTATTTTCAGATCCCAAATTGAAGATCAAGAATAACAATTAAACTAAAAAGTATCCTAAAAACATGTTATAAAATTTAATTAAAATTTTAAATTAAAACAGACAAGAAATAAGAGTTTTCCCATGGTTAAATCAGAACCCTTGATTTGGTTAAACAGGAACAAATAAGATAGTTCCTGGATTAACTACAGAATAACATAGAATGCAAATAACCAAAACGGGAAAACATAAAATGTAAATAGTAACAGTAATAGGATAGCACATGTCAATTGAAATATTCTAATAAGGGAAAATTTGAAATTTTCCTAAAAATTCCTTAAAATAGAAGTTGCTAGAGAAGATGGGGATGCCGGAAACGGCCGGTGCCATGAAGATGTTTGGAGTAAATTTTCATTGTTTGGTAGTGTAACTCATATAGAAAGCATCCTTTCTAACTATTGCATTTTTAGGGTTTTGTATTAGTTTATTACTTTTAATTGCATCTTGGGACATGGTTAATGCTTTAAGGTGATATATATGCTGATCAAACTGCCATGGAGTGTGGAATTTAATTAGTTAGGATACCCTAGCATCATAAGATCAAGGGTGGGTTTCATCACCACTCCTTGGCCCACCTAGGATAATCACCTAGGATAATCACCTCATATAGATAAGAAGTTAACATTTAGAGTAGGATATTTTAGATTAAGAATAGTTCATGCAAGGGCTTCAATCTCAAAACCCTGAGCTACTACCTTTAAATCCAGAGATTCAACGCATCCAACACCAAGGGGAAAGAAACACAATTTCTATCCCTATGGATGAACCACTAGCAGAGATTGAGCATAAGACGATTAGAGATTTTTATGCTTCGTTCCAACTTAATACCCCATCCTGCATAGCTTTACCTCCTACCAATGCCAACCACTTTGAGTTAAAGCTAGGAGTAATTCAATTACTTCCTCCTTATTATGGTCGAGATTGAGAAGACCCATACCTACACATCAAGGATTTCCTTGATATTTATGCCACATTTAGGTTCCAAATTTTTTTGGATGATTTGATTAGGCTTGAGAACTTTGCCTACTTCGTACTACACCTTGGTTTTTGATGCAATGCGTCACTTCTAAGGGAACACTCTAATAGCCCTTATCCATTTCTCACTACATTGGTTTCCCATTCTACAAACCTTAATTCCTAATTAATCATAGTAGGCATGTGATAGGTCTTCTTCCTAAAGTGTCATTTTTATTTATATGTATTATTTTCATTTTTCCTAGTATTGAATTTGCAAAAGCTCATTGATCAAAAATCTTGTTTCACTCCTTCCTCAACCTTTAACACTACCCATGCAATACAATCCCTACTATTTGAATTCAAATGTTCTTGTTGTTATTCAAAGACCAATATGGGTTCTCCTTACATCTGCAATGGATAGTCCTTTGTTGGGGTTTTTTCTAGAGAAAAAGTGGAAATATTGGCTTTTTTACCACAAGGTAGTCTCCAATGGTCCATTGTTGCTCAAAGACTTGGGGACTTTTTTTGCCAGAATGATTTCATATCTTTTCCCTTCAAAAGTTTCTTACATTAGCTTTCTATTTGCCACATTAGCAAAGTCAACAATGACATTGTAGGGTCAAAAAACAAAATTAGGTATTTTAATGTTGTAGGATTACCTTAGCACAAATTGGAAACTCCAAATTATAAATCACACTATCCAAAAGTTTAGAATTTATGTGAGACTTTTCAAAAAGTTTAAGATTTAAAAACTATTTTTCCATTTGTAAAAATATTTTTCAACTACATTATGGTAGAGAAGTGTGGTGGATTCAATAAGCACATAGAAATTAGTCTTTAGAGAAAAAAACTAGAAATTATGATTTGTACATTTTTATTCCAATGAGATGAGGATTTTCTTTTTCTACTCATAACATTTTGGAGTTTTGGATATTTTCTTTTTATACCTAAAAGATCATATAGAGCTTATAAACACTTTGAGATTAATATTGTCTCCTAGAAATTTTCAACTATGTTACAAGTTGGGTCCACTATGTATATATAAATTTACTACTCATATATCTAGATTATATAGGTATTTTGATATTTATCTTTCAATAGTATTGTATGATTTTATATTTTCTATCTATATTATGTATATAATAGTAGATGAGATATTGCATTTGTCTTGTTGTCTCTTTAAAGAGGATTTGGATATATTAGATGATATTTTCATGAAAATATTTTCTAAAATGAATGAGATTTTATTTTCACTTATTGTATATATAATATTTTGTACTTTTTCTATTTTCTCTCCAAGAATTGGGTTTGGATTTTCTATCTTCCAGAAGTGATGTATTATTTTATTTTCTATCTTTATTATATCATTTAATTGTGCCTCTTACTACAACCATTCAATTAGATTTAGGCACATATATTTAGGCCCTTCTCTTATAACAAAATTTCAAATCTTTTTCTACTCATAACAATTTAGAGTTTCAAATCTTTTCTTGCTATGCCTAAAATATCAAATAGGGCTCATAATCACCTAAGGATTAAGATTTATTGATTTTGCCCTCAGAAAAATGAAAAAGTTGCTAACAACTAATGGAGATTTTTCAACTATATTACAAGTGGGGTTCAATATATACATATAAATTTACTACTCATATATCCAATTTTATGCATATTCTAATATTATCTTTAAAAATACTGTATTTTTTTCATTAAATATGCCTTTGTGGTTTTACGACCTTGTTGCCAGTCCCAAGTCCAGATAAAGGAGGAAGGTTGCATCATGTGCCAACCAGCAAACCTTTTGGCAAACCCAATGACATGAATCTAATATTGACATTCTCTCAAGCTAGGGCATTTCCGTAAGCAACACGCTATATTAAATCCTAGGTGTAGTGGGAAATGGACAAGGGCAATGAGGGCATTCATTGTAAATGGTGCAGTACATTAGATCTTGAGTGCAATGGGAAATGGGCAAGGGCTAGTAGAGTGTTCCTAAAAAGGTATGTGCTTTAGTAGAATCCCATTATACTGGAAAGTAGGCATGGGTTTGCATGCTGTTCGAGATGTGTGCGAGTAAAGAGACTAGCCTAGGAGGATAACATTTGTTTTGCCACATGGAATATATGCATATTGAAATGTAAAAGTATGAAGTTAGTAGATACGATGAAACATAGGAGAGCCAACATAGCTTATGTCTAAGAAACCAAGTGAAAAGGAGTTAAAGCTAGAAAAATTGATGGGTATAAGTTCTAGTACATAGGAAAGGACAACAATATAAATGGTGTAGGGGAAGTGATGGATAAAGAATTAAAGGATATAGTTTCATATGTTAAAAGAACTAGTGATAGAATTCTCCTAATGAAACTTGTTCTAGGAGAGAATATCATAAATGTTATAATTGCATACGTCCCACAAGTAAGGTTAGAAGATGGAATTAAGAGACAATTTAGGAAAATATGGAAGGAGCAATGCAATAAATTTGCAACAAATAGGAGATATTTTAGGAGCATACTTCAAATGAAAATATATGGGAAATATTGCATAGTTTGGTTGACAATGTTGTTTAACAAGATTGTAAAATTAAAGAAAATCCCATATGAATGGAGGAAAAGCTCTACCATACAAATTTATAAGAATAAAAGTGACACACAAAGTTGCACTAATTATCGTGGGATCAAACTTATGAGCCATGACATGAAACTTTTGAAAGAGTGATTGAGAATTTGCTACAACATGAGAAGAGTGTACCAAAAAACTAGTTTGATTTTATGCCTGGGAGGTCTACCTTAGAAGCTATTATCCTACTTAGACAATTGATAAAGAAATATAGAGAGAAGAGGAAGACCTCCTCATGGTCTTTATTGACTTAGAAAAATCTTATGATAGGGTCCTTAGAGAATTGATATGGAGGGTGTTGGGTGAGAAGGGGCTAGTATATAAACACAATTAAGGATATGTATGCGAGGGTGGTAATAAATCTTAGCACTACCAGAGGAGAGACTGATGATTTCCCTATAACTGGGTAATTACACCAAGGATTGGCATTGAGCTCATACATTTCATATTGGTTATGGATGAGTTAACAAAATATTTGCACAAGAGCATTCCATGGTGCATATAATTCGCAGATGATATAGCTTTGATTGATAAGACAAGGGAGGGCATAAACACAAAGCTATGGTTATAGAGAGGTGCTATAGGGTCTGAAGGATTTAAAATAAGCCAAACTAAGATGGAGTATATGGAATGCAATTTTAGTAAGGAGAGGAGTGGAAGTCAAGCACCAGTAAAGATTGTTAAGCAAAAAATTGCCCAAAAATACAACTTTGGATACTTAAGATCAATGATTCATGAGGGCAAAGAGACTAAGAGGGATGTTACCTGGAGAATCCAAGTGGGTTAGAACAAATGGAGATGAGCCTTTGGAGTGTTTTGTGATTGACTGATGCCACTCAAACTAAAAGCAAAATTCTATAGGATGGCTCTAAGGCTAGCCATGCTCTATAGGATTAGAGTGTTTGGCAATTAAGGAAAACATGTACATAGGATAAGCATAGCCGAAATGAGGATGTTGAGATGGATGAGTGGCCAAAAAACTGCCCATACTATGAACATAGTATGATGGCGATCAGGCGGGTATGCCCCTATCGTCTAGTGGTTAGGACATCTCTCTTTCAAGGAGGCAGCGGGGATTCGACTTCCCCTGGGGGTAGGGTACTATGAAAGGAAGTTGATCCTGGATTATCAATAAGCCTAGAATTTATTCTTCCTAGGTCGATGCCCGAGTGGTTAATGGGGACGGACTGTAAATTCGTTGGCGATATGTCTACGCTGGTTCAAATCCAGCTCGGCCCAATAATTCGCCAATCCATGAGATAAAAACATGAAAACTTAGGAGTAGCACCAATAGGTAATAAGATGAGAGAGAGTAGACTTATATGGTTTGGACATGTCCAACAGAGATAAAAAATGGCACAAGTTAAAAGGAGGGAGGCAATCGAAGTCGAAGGTCTAAAAGGGCAAGGGCATGGCTAAAAAGATCATGGATAGAAGTGGCAAGAAAATATTTAAAAACTTTAGGACTAAATAAAAGCCATGAAACTTAATAGAGGGGAATGGAGAACAAGATTCGTGTGGCTAACCCTTATTCGAGATAAGGCTTAGATGATGATGATGATGATTATTGTTGTTGTTGTTATTTATTTCTACCTACATTTTCTTCATAATAGGAGATGAGATTTTGTATTTATTTTATTTTTTTCTATTCTCTCTCTCTATAGAGAATTTGGATATATTAGGTGATTTTTTAATGAAAATATTTTCTAAAATAAAAGGTATTTTATTTTCTTATGTTTATTTATACATTATTTAAAATTTTTGTAGTTTCCCCCTAAGAATTGGGTTTGGATTATCTATCTTTCAAAAATGGCATATTATTTTTATTTTTATCCATTTTATAACATGATTTAACTATGCCAATCACCACAAATAATCAATGAGATTTAGCCATAATATTTGAGTCTTTTCCTAAGAATAAAATTTCAATTATATTACAAATAGGGTTTAATATGCACCTAAAAATTTAGTAATCAATCTAAGTATTGTTAACATGATTTAACTAAGCCCCTCATCAAAAACATTCATTTTCATACATATTAACCAAGTCCTTGAAAGACATGAATTATGGTTTTGTAGCAACATTTTTTTGAAATACATGTGTCATAGTTTCTTAGAACATTGTCTTTCTTATATTTCACATACCAAATGTTTACTATACCTAAAAAATAATTAAGAAAGTAACCTTTTTATGCAAATTGTTTCAAAATTTGATATTTGTTACTTTTTTATATTTTATATTCTCTAGAAAGATTTTTGTCATCTCTCTCTATTGTATGCTATATTAGCTATACTTTAGTATGTCACATTTTTCATTACATGACTCTTTTGTTTAGTTTTTTAAATTTTTTATCACTTTTTTTTTATAACACCATGTATTCAAAGTAAATTCTATAACCACATGTTTACTTATTCAAATTTTTTTTTTTAATAATACCATTCAAAATGTTTCTTGTATATACTAAGTTTCAAAATTTTCTCTTTTGGATGATCATATCTACTTTTGAAGGTACCTAATCTTTGAGAATTTAATCTACAATAGGCTATTTGAAAAATGATTCAAACATAAACTTCTTGAATTGCTAAATGTTAGGTTTTGCATACCTTCATGGTTAAATTTATAAATTGGCACAAAAATTGTATTAAATTTGGTTTTAGATTATTTCTTAATGTTTTCATTTATACTAAAATATAGTTATTAGCTTGGGCAAGCAACTAGGTAGTGTCATTGTGTTTATAGTTTCCTTACAAGTGCATAGTTAATTGGCTGTAGTATTGCAAAGTTGAATCCATAGGGAGAATATAGTAAGAAAATAAAAGGATAGGCCCGGTGCACGAAGCTCCCGCCTATGCAGGGTCCGGGGAAGGGGCGGGCCACAATGGCATAGTAAGAAAATAAAGCACCAAAATTGATCTAGACTAATGATTCTAACTTAATGGAAAAATTTACTAAATTAACAAGAGGTTGATATGACGATGAAATCAATTAGATGAAAATAGAGTAAATTGAACTACAAATGAAAAACTATGATTAAAGATAACCTATGTAAAATTAGATCCACCACTCACCCTTTTTATTTCCTTATAACTCAAGAATCGAATCGAAACCAAAATTACCTTCTTGAAAGATTGTTTCTTTGAAAACTTAATTTAAAAATTATTAAACATTACAAAACTTAATAGATCATTAAATTCTAAGCATTCTATGTAAAACCTAACTATAATGGATCAAAGATTCAATTCTAAGCATGTGCTATGAAAAGTAATGACATAAAATCAAAGAATTATACTAAGAACAAATCTAACTTTTTTGAATTGAATAATCCAAAAATTAACATTTTAAGACAACTAAAACATTGAAAATTAGGAAGTGATGTTTCTAAATTAGTCAAGGATCTCTCTAATCCTAAACAAGAAAACTAGCCTAACATAATTACTAAACTAAGCATGAAAATCTATGTGAAATACTAAAGCAATATATCCTAAAATCATAAAAAAAAAAATCACACTCAATTCAAGACAAACTAACACTTAACTTATTCTAAAACATGAATAAAAAATACTTCTAACAATCTAGAATTTAAATCATGAAACCTAACATAAAACATGAATAAAACAATAAATAAAATCAAGCAATAAACATTACTAAGTTTCATTCATTGATCATTACATAGTATGAAAAAAATTAAAAACAATAACATGAGACTTTGGCAATTCAAAGTACATAGATCCTTCAAGTCCCTTCTATAATTAGTGTTAAGAGTTTAATTTTGGCCAAAAGACCTCTAATTTAGCATTTAATTAGACCATCTAACTCATCAATTTGATGATTTTTAGATAATCCATGAAATTTAGCTCAAATTGACCATCTAACCTTAAATTGTCAAAATTAATGGTTAGATGATTGTCCGAGCTAATCAGAAGCTTAATGTACAATGAGATAACTCTAATATAATCTTTTGTTTTGAAGATCATCTTGAGGATTAATAAGGCAAGGGTGGAAGGTTTCCTAAAGAAAGAAGAGCCCTAATAAAGAGAGGACTATGGATGGAATTTTGGGAAGAAGAGGAAGTTTCCTAATGGGAAACTAACTCTTAAAAGAAAGAGGGAAATCTATAAAAGGGGAAAGTCGTGGGAGCTTAAGAAGTTTTGGAGTTTTTGGAGAGTTTTTTTTTAGTTGTTTCCTTTCCTTTGCTTGCCAGTTTTTCTCATATGTCTTCCTCGTCTGTTATCATCGTGTCCGTTAGTCCCTTTTGTTTTCCACTTAACGTTCATAGTTCACCACGCACGTCCTCTGCCTCAATCCTCTCCCATCATCGGTCAGTCCCTCCTTTGTTCACCACCCTCCTTTTCACCGCCTAGTTTTTCCTTTTGTGGGTTTCCAACAGGAAACCGTGCCAGATTGTCCCCCTCCTTCTCTTCCATCATTGTCTCCACCCCAGTCCAGTACACCACCACACCTCAGTCAGTTGATGCCCAAAACCCAGATTTGCCTCCAACCATACTGGGCAATCGCACCAGCTCTGTCCGCACTAGCCCCTCTTTGTTCAATTCACTCACCAGGAGTAGGAAGGCGCGTTCTCCTTGTGTCTTCACTTCAGCCAATTGGAAAGCTAAGCACCCTTATCTGCCACACCCCACAGAGTAGCCATCACGGTCTGCACCTTCATCAACCGACAAATCTCCCTTTCTTCATCATAGCACCCCAAGCTCCCCTGCTTCTCTTCACCCTTCTGCTCCACGCTCCCTCTATCTACCAACACTACCTCTATAATTGCCCCAGCCCTCCTCTGTTCACACCTCCTTTCCCAACTCTCCCCATCACCGGTTTTCCCTTCGTCTTCATTGGCCTAGGTGCATCCCATCACCCAGCACTGCCTGGGCCAATTTACTTCCATGACATTGTCATCATCGGCCAAAACACAGATGGCAATCCTCCACTACCCAGAGGATGTGCGTCCACCTCCTCTGTTCCATCAGCCATGCCCAGCTCAGTTAACCAGCCCTGATCACCGGCATATTCACCTTATCTTCTCCACAGCACATCTTCTTCTTCCTCTGTTTATGGGAAGTTTAAGGAAGTTTTAGGGAAATTTCTCGTTTTGCCCTTAGTAGAAAAATTCTATTTACAATTTTTGTACTTATCTATATTCTATTTTATTCATTTTGTTATCTGCATATTGTGTTATTCTCGTCGTACCTATTCATTTTTAACTAAATCAACACTTCTAGTTTAATTTTAGGAGATATTCAATTGCTCATCCATTTCAATTCTAATTTTCAATTAACTTTTAGATTTAGGTTATAAGACAATTTAAAGTACTTTTACTATTCCTTATTTTCAATCTGAGATTTTAAAATTAGATCTAAGCCATCAAATCTCAAATTTCTTATTTAGCCTAGATATCTCAGAATTTTTAGAATCTAGGAAGGGATCAAACTTCAATGATTTAATGGAAGTATTTAAACATGTACAAATCAATGTACCACTGCTCAATGCAATTAAAGGCATCCTTGCCTATGCTAAATTCTTAAAAGAGCTTTGCACAACAAAGTGGAAGCTTAATGTGCAAAAGAAAGCCTTCCTCATCGAGTAGGTGAGCTCTTTGATATAACACAAGGCCCCACCAAAGTTTAGAGATCTAGGATGTCCTACAATTACTTGCATCATTGGAGATCATGTCATAGATAGAGCAATTCTTGACTTAGAGGCTAGTGTTAACTTATTGTCATACTCTGTCTATAAGCAACTAAAACTTAGTGAGTTAAAACCAACTATTACCATGTTGCAATTAGTGGACAGATCTGTCAAGATACCTTGTGGTATGGTTGAAGATGTCATGATATAGGTGGATAAGTTTTATCATCTTGTTGATCTCATAGTAGATGTTGTTGTTTTTTGCTAGTATACGGGCTATTGTGGTTTGGCTAATGCAAGTACGAGTCGATTCCATAAGGGCGCGCTTTAAAATTTTGGAGTTTTTAATAAAATTTAATTATTTAAAATTAAAATTAATTGACAAAAATTATTAAAAAGAAATCATAGAGTCTAATCTGCATTTAACTAAAAGATTAAGAAAAGTCCACATCCCTATACTACTTTCCTTCAATTTCTATAGATCTAGTATCCCAAATCATGATCAGCCTTTATCAACACATTTCTAGCACTTTAGATTAATTATCCACTGGAGGAATTAGGAAAATTCATAAAATTCTGAGAGATCTAGATTAATTAAGAAATTTGAGATTTGATAGCTTAGATCTAATTTTAGGTTCTCAGATTAAAGATTAGGAATAGTAAAAGTGCTTTAAATTGTCCTATAACACAGATATGAAAGTTAATTGAAGACTGGAATTTAAACGAGTGAGAAATTAAAGATCTCCAAAAATTAAAGTAGAACCATTAATTCAGATAACCATGGATACATAAAACAGTTCCTGGACTAATCAGAGAAAAAGATGAAATGGACTAAAAGACAAAATAAGGATTCAAATGAGATTTTAATTTTTCTACTAAGGACATAAATGAAATTTTTCATGAAACTTCCTGTAAAAAAAAATAAAAAATAGAGTAACCCGGAGAAGATAAAGATGATTGCCAGAGATCGTCGTGGCTGGTAGGTGTTGTGCTGTGCTGGTAGAGATGATCTGGAGAGGTGGGAGCAGGACCTGACTGGACACCTTGTGCTGAGTGGAGACGACGTCTTGTCCAGTGGTGTCACCTGGGCGATAAAGGAAAAACCAGAGTAGACATCGTTTGGTTCATCTGGAGCAGAGCTTCGTCTAGAGCAGAGGAGCTTGGGGCATCGTCGATTGGCTATGCTGGCTGGTGATGCAGAGATGGGAAAATTTGGGCAAAGGCAAACGACCCTTGCTCCAGTGCTGGTATTGGAAGAGATAGAGCAAGGGAGTGCGGTGGTGCAATGGAAGCCTGGTTGGAGATGAAGAAGAAAGCAGAGGTGGAATGGGTTCTGTGGCTGAGGGTGGAACTCAGTTTCCTATTAGAAACCAAGAATGGAACAGAATTTGGCCTGAGGTGGAGACAAAATGAGCAGACGACGACCTTGGTCTGGGTGTTTGAGAAAGACAACATCTAGGCTTCTGGGCTTCAGGTTGAGATGAGGAAGTGGAAACTTTGGTGCGTTGGAGTAGTGAAGATGAATAGAAGCAAGGGTGAAGCCGGTGGAGAAAAGTTGGACTGGGTGACTAGTGATGGGGGAGTTGGGACGATGATGCAGAGTTGGCTGATAGGGAAGGTGCAATAAAAGAGAACGGTGATGGAATGGAATTGAAACAAAGATAGGGGGAGCGACCTCGGTGCGTGAGGTAGAGAGAATTTAAAGATAGTAAACAAAGGAACCTGAAAATAGAACAAGGAAGAAGAAAGTGGCAAGTAAAGGAGACTACAAGTAAAAAAACTAAACAACTCCAAACTTCCAAAACTCTTATGGCTTTCCCCTCTTATAGATTTTCACCCTTCCTAATTCTCCTCCCCTTAACTTTAGGATCTAGTTTCCTACTAGGAAACTTCCTCCTAACTTCCATTATCAACCATAGTTTCCTCTCCTTATTAGAATTCCTCTTTCTTTAGGAAACTCTTGCTTGATTGATCTTCAAGATGATCTACAACGTTGAAATTTAATCTAATCCACCCATTGCTCTTTTGATCAATCTGTATCGTTGAACGTCAATCTGAGCCATCCACCCCTCCTTTAGTTGATTTGTAAGGCCAAAGACTAGATTAAAGTCATTTAAACTATACATTAAGTATCCAATTAGATCAAATGATCATCTACTCATTAATTTTGACAATTTATGGTTGGATGGTCATAAATTTTATATTTTATCCAAAAATTACCAAATTAATGATTTAGATGGTCTAATTAAATGCTAAAGTAGGGATCGTTTTGCCAAATTTAAACACTTAACACACCCCCCGACCAATATTTTGCTATTCCCAAGCAAAACATGTATAAAACTATTTTACAAAAACTGGTATAATGTGCCGTATTAGTAGGTACTCACGATTGCACTTAGCATATGCAACAAGCCCTCTAACCCCTAGGTTACCCCTAGTGGACGAGTTAGGCCTCATGAGAGTTTGCAGTGAATATACCCACAAAATTCAATAAGGTTGAGTCCCCTATTTTATCTCAGAGAATCCTCATTCATTAGCAATTTACTAGTTTCTTCACAACTTAATGAAGAGGATTAGACAATTTTACACATCATACACATATTAAGGACATTTTATTTGAGCTATTTCTCAGAGTACATGTGTGTGTACAGCCACATAAATCTTGACTTCTAACTAAATATGCTTAAATTCCATTGGAAATATATCTTGACCTCCAATCCTCATAGGTATATACTTAGAAATGAAACTCTCAAATAAGGGGTTTAAACATATTTCTCTCATCATGTGACAGAATCCAACAAGCTAATGGTTCACATAAATCTTTTGAATGCTTATGAGACAAAGGAAAATGATCTCTAAGAGTGGATGTTACTACCAAGAATATTAGGGGTCTTTTACGTTTATTCCTTCTTTTTACCTCCTCTTTAAGGCTATGTTCCACCTAAGATTAATAGGTCTTTAATTAGGACAAAACATAGGCTTAGGACAAGTTTAGAAAAGAAAGGTATAAGGATTTCAAAGGTTCAAAATTGAGTAGAGGTCTTCACTGAATATCTAGTGGGAAAACTTTTCTTTTGGGTTTGTACTTAAAGTAAATATATCTCATATTTTTGTCTTTCTCTTTCATTCTTTTCATTTTTTATTTTTTTTTTACAATTTTTTCTTGGATTTCTTTGGAAGAAAGGCTGCTTATTTTCACACTTCTTTGACTTTTTTTCCTATTTTTGAACTTTTTCTACTAACTCTACTCATTTTAAAGAGGGGTAGCGGTTATTTATTTTACTAGCTTGTTCTGGTTTAAGGTGAATAAGGTTAAGAAAGAAAAAGGCTTACTGATAGGCTCAAAAGGGTTAACGAGTGTCATGATACTGGCTAGGCTTTATGTCTCTGTGTTGATCAAGGATGACCTATATCATTTCTTAGATTTCCTAAAGCCTGTTAGATTCAATAAATTTTCTAGAAATAAAGCTACTACTCCTATTTACTCTTGATGTTTAACCAAAAAAAGGATAATAGGATCACACTAAGTTATATACACTAAAGAAATTGTGGAATTACTTATACCTCTCTGAAAGAAGACAATATCAAAGTCTCACTGGGTTATAGGTCTCCATTAGTTTTCCTCAGGGTCTCTACATCATACCTCTATATTAGTCTTGATTATGTGTTGTGTGTAAATGATTTTTGAGAATTAACTTTCATAACATGCTTCAACACATGAATGATATGCAAAACTAATCATATGCATTCCCATTAAGAGGTGAAAACAATGGAATTACTAAGTTCTGATCATTCACTTTGCATCGCAATAAGGGAACTCTACCTTTAAAAACCCTTTTTTTTTAAAAAAAATTTCCAACTTTTTTTCAGATATTTTTTTCAAAAGAAAACTCAAGAAAATTCAAAATATTTATGTGCATCTACACCCCCAACCTAAATGAAACATTGTCCCCAATGTTTGGAAACATAGGATCCTAAATGGAAGTTGAGTGATGTAGACTCTAAACCCCTGGGTTGCCTCCCAATAAGCGTTAAGTTTAATGTCTTCAGTAAGACATGGCTTAACCTAACTTTCTAAACCTAAAACTAACTAGGTTAGTTTATTTGTCCTATTCCTAACCCTAAGATGAAATGGTGATATTTCTCATGCCACTTTAGAATCTTGCGATAATCTATATATTGCCTGCACCTTAAAATTTTTTGTGGTGATAACATTAAAACAACAAAGATCACCATGATTTTTAATTGTGGGGAATCATATTGATGATTCCCCATCTTCAAAATTTCATAGTAGTCAATATAATTCCTCCACCTTGAAAGTTGAGGTGATGGTATTACAACTACTTTGTGTACTACTGTGTATTTTGTTGGACCATTTGGAGTGGAATGACCCCTTTTCTTGACCAAATTGGGGGATAAAAATGACCATTGTATTTAGTTTATCTTCTTCCTCTGTTTCCCTAACCTTGTCTTGAACTAGGGTAATAAGTTGACTCTGCCCTTCCCTAAAGGTTCTTCTTGTATTGTTAGAGATGGGGACAAGGTTTGGCTTAAACCTTGATTATTTTCTAATGTGTACTTTAGAGTTGGTGGATATACATCAATTGACTCTTTTTCTTCCTATTTTATGGGTACAAGTAAGGTGTCAAATGGGCCTACATGACTATCTTGTGATTGTTCAAATAAGGTCGGTAAGTAACAATTATCTACGTCTTCTATATTGCAAGGTTCAATATGAATTTGAGGCTCTATAGGGGGATCTACTCTCGCTTACCATTGAGAAGTATCCATAAAAGACGTTGTATCCAACAATTCATTCATCTCTTCAATGGATGTGTCTTCATGAAAGTCATAAGAGTAAGCGGGAGGTTTTGGATTGGATGTTTCTAAAGCTTTATTTTCTTCCTTAATGGACGTCCCTTCGTCATAATCATAATAAGGAGTAAGACATGGCTCAAGTAGATATAAGTTAGAGGTTTCTAAGGATGGTTGTGGACTTTGGGGCTCAGATAGATCATAACAAATTTTCATCCTATTATCAGTAATAAATGGCTCTTCATTATCCCCAATTTGCTTTAGTTCCTTAGTCCTTTGTATAATTTCAACAATGTTTCTTTCACTAGTTTCCCATATTGGTTCCATTTCCTTTGCCAATTTCTTCATCTCTTGTCTCATATCCTTTTAGCTAGCAGCTATGACTTGTTCTATTCTCTCAAAAAATTGTTGCTCTTCTAATGGTGGTTCTTCATGTTGTAGAGGAAACGACTCATAGGGTTGGTATTGTTGTGGCATTGTGGTATTGAAAAAGGACTAAGTAGGTTGACCACTTGATGGTTGACCTTAATATCCTGAATAATCATAGTAGTGTTGACTAAGGTGGGACCAATGTGGTTCTTCCTGATATTGGTAATCTTGAGACCATGGTTATTCATGATGACTAGCTCATCCATTGTAGTCTTGGTAATTTGTCTCAGGATAATAATTGCTAATGTCTATGAATGCATTAGGTGCATCTACTAGCTCCTAATAGTATTCATTGTATGTGGAGCTTGATGGGGGCCAAGAAGGAGTGGAATAGGTTAATCATTATGGCATTGAGGTTGTGGCACAATTTGCCTAGAAGCTATTAGCTTAAGTAATTTGACTTTTCATAATATCTAACCTATCCATCGATGCATCTAAACTATGAAATCTATCCCCTTCTTGATAGGCTTTTTGTTTGTTATCAACTTCGTATACAATGAAACAAATTGTTTTATACAATGTTGAGTTTTTTTTTTTTTTTTAAGAGGAAAAACTAACCAACATGATGCAACCTAATTTCCTAGAATAATGCACAAACAAAGGGCACAATATAATCCTTGAGGCTAATAAGCAACAATATTTTGACATTCATAAATTTGTGTGGGGACAATGCTTTTAGTTTAACCTAATATAGCTCTCCTCCTCTCCTTTAGATTTGACTATTTCTTACGAGTTAGGTTCTACGCAAGGTGGTTAATATAGTCCTCATGTAAGGAGGCATTTGGACCTCACAAATGTCAACGGAAGGCGTGGGAAAATCACTTGGATTTTAAGACACCCACTCTAACTAAAGTGCTCAAAAGCCATTGGAGTGATAATAGACCATGCCTTAGTAAGAGGGTCCTACGAGCATGTGATAGACCTATAGGTCTCTTCTAATTGATTTTAGATTGATTTGAAGGGTAGGGTTGTGTGACTGACGTGATTATCCTAGGTGGGCTAAGGAGTGTTGATGAAATCCACCCTTGATCTTGTGGGGGTAGGGTGCCCTTACTAATTAAATTCCACACTCCATGGTAGTTCAATCATCATTTATATCACCTTAAAGCATTAAACATGCCCTAAGAATGCAATTAAAATAGTAAACTAATGCAAAACCCTAAAAATGCATCAGTTATTAAATATACCTTCTATATGTACTACTAAACAATGCAAATGCAAATCCTAATCTAAAAATTAAAGGAGTGAGAAAACTTACAATGGGGTTTCTGATGAAGATCAAATGTGGGCTACCTTATCCCACACTTGCCTATATTATACAACCCTTTAAAAATTGAAATAAAAATTGCAAATTACAAAGGGGCCTCACTACAAGATTCACTCAAAAGGAAAAGAAAATTCTAATACAGGAAAGCAGGAAAATTTCTATTTTGATGAAGATTTCCTTACCAATTTTCTCCACTTTCGTTTTTCCCTGCAAAAGAAATTAGAAATAAGTACCAATTTCAGGAAATTAGGTGGTTATGCACTAAAAAATATTAAAAAATGAACCTAAAATTGCCTAAAATGCTAAAACTATGAAATTCCTAAAAAAAAATTATTTTTTGGATTTTTGGTTTTTTAATTAAATTTTATAAAAACTCCGTTGCGAGTCCCCAACAATGGTGCCAAAAACTTGTTGTTGTTTTTCATAAGTGCACGGGTTACTGTGGTATAGCTATAGGGATGCGCTTTAAGAATTTTGGTTTTTAATAAAATTTAATTATTTAAAAATTAAAATTAATTGATAGAAATTAACAAAAAGATAAATTAGAATTCATATGTGTTTAACCAATGAAATCATAGAGGCTAATCTATAGAAAATAGAAATTTAACTAAAAGATTAAGTAAAGTCTACTTCCCTAGACTACTTATCTTCAATTTCTATGAATTTGGTATCCCAAATCATGATCAGCCTTTATCAACATATTTTTGTCACTTTAGATTAATTATTCACTAGAGGGATTAGGCAAATTCTTAAAATTCTAAGATATCTAGATTAATTAAGAAATTTGAGATTTGATGGCTTAGATATAATTTCATACTCTCAAATTAAAGATTAGGAATAGTAAATGTGCTTTAAATTGTCCTATAACATAGATCTAAAAGTTAATTGAAGATTGGAATTTAAATGAGTGAGAAATTGAAGATCTCCTAAAATTAAAGTAGAACCATTTATTTAGATAATTATGGATAGATAAAACAATTCCTGGACTAATCAGACAATAAGCAAAACACAAATAACAGAATAGGAATAGCATAGAACTTGGATAAAGAAAAAGATAAAATAGATTAAAAGACAAAACAGGAATTCAAATGAGACTTTAATTTTTCTACTAAGGGCATAAATAGAATTTTTCATGAAACTTCCTTAAACTTCCCCTAAAAAAAAGAGTAACCCCGAGAAGATGAAGATGACTGCCAGAGATCATCGTGACTAGTTGATGCTGTGCTGGCAGAGATGATTTGCAGCGGTGGGAGCAGGACCCGACAGGACACTCTATGCTTAGTGGAGATGACGTCTTGTCTGGTGGTGTCGCTTGGACAGCAAAGGAAAAACTAGAGGAGACGTCGTCTAGAGTAGAGAATCGCATAGCTTTGGTTCGTCTAGAGCAGAGGAGCCTAGGGCGTCGTCAACTTGCCGTGCTGGCCGGTGATGCAAAGATGGGTAAAGTTGGGTAGCGGAAAAACGACACTTGCTCCAGTGCTGGTACTCGTAGGGGAGTGCGGTGGTGCGATGGAAGCCTGGTTGGAGATGAAGAAGAAAGCAGAGGTAGACTGCGTTTTGCAGCTAAGGGTGGAACTCGGTTTCCAATAGAATGGAAAAGAATTTGGACTGGGGTAGAGACAAAGCCTGGATTGTGCGACTGGTTTGAGCAGATGATGACCTTGGTCTGGGCATCAAGGAAAGATGACGTCCAGGCTTTTGGGCGTTGGGTTAAGATGAGGAAGTGGAAACTTTGGTGTGTTGGAGCAATGATGATGAATAGAAGCAGGGGTGAAGTCGGTGGAGAAAAGCTGGACTGGGTGATTGGTGATGAGGGAGTTGGGACAATGATGCAGTGTTGGCTGATAGGGAAGGTGCGGTAAAAGAGAAGGATGATGGAATGAAATTGAAACAAAGGTAGGGGGAGGGAGCTGGGTGTGTGAAGTAGAGAAAAGTTAAAGATAGTAAACAAAGGAAACTAAAAACAAAACAAGGAAGAAGAAAGTGGCAAGTAAAGGAGACTAAAAGTAAAAAAACTAAACAACTCTAAACTTCCAAAACTCTTATGGCTTTCCCCTCTTATAGATTTTCCCCCTTTCTAATTCTCCTCACCTTATCTTTAGGATCTAGTTTCCAATGAATTTGAAAGAAATTGTATTGAGAAGTAATCTGTATGGAACTTGTGACGCATCTATCTTTGTCAAAGGCCCTAGATGCATAACTGCTCAAAATATCATCTTGCCACCTTTTGTGAAAATTGTTGCTGCTACATAGCATATAGCTAGCCTGACGGAACCAATTGATTTGTGTATTGGATTACAAATCGAGAGGGATCGCGGATATCGTATGAAAACCCCCAATAACTATCAAGATGGAAGTTATCCTATAGAGGCTGTATCACTAAGAAACTGCCTCCTAACTTCCATTCTCATCCATGGTTTCCTCTCCTTTTTAGAATTCCTCTTTCTTTAGAAAACTCTTGCCTATTGATCTTCAAGATGATCTACACCGTTGAAATTTAATTTGATCCACCCATTCCTCTTTTGATCGATTTACATCAGCAATCTGAGCCATCCACCCTTCCTTTAGTTGATCTGTAAGACCAAAGACTAGATTAGAGTCATTTAAACTATACATTAAGCATCTGATTAGCTCAAATGATTATCTGATCATTAATTTTGACAATTTATGGTTAGATGGTCAATTTGAGCTACATTTTATATTTTATCCAAAAATTACCAAATTAATGAATTAGATGGTCTAATTAAATGCTAAACTAGGGGTCTTTTGGCCAAATTTAAACACTTAACACTAGACACCCAACCTGTATCTGACCCCGATAGTCAGATCCAGTCATCCTTGGACGTCTATCGATGATCCCTATGATGTCAACTTGATAGAAAATCTAATTAATGAAGTTCATTCACCATTGACCATCTTTAACCCACTAGAGGCTTGTCTGATGCACTTTAATGGAGAATTTGATATAGACAAATCTATTGAGGAGGTAAACAATCTTTTAGATGTTGAACCAATCATTGATACCTCCAAGTGGGGTCCTTATGTGGAACCACTCCCACCATCTAAATCTGTCCCCATACCCTCAATAGATTAACCACCATCTTTGGACCTAAAACCCTTGCCTAGCCACTTAAAATATTCATACCTAGGCTCAGATGAAACCTTACCTGTAATAATAGCATCAAACTTAGATAAAGAATAAGAGGGTAGGCTTTTAGATGTTCTTAAGGAAGATAAAACTGCTCTAAGGTGGCTAGTAACAGACATAAAAAGGGATTAGTTTGGCCATATGCATGCATAGGATACATCTAGAAGAAAATGTAAAACCTTCTAGGGAAACCCAAAGATGACTAAATCTCCACATGAAGGATGTGGTCAGAGATCAAGTCTTAAAGCTCTTAGATGTTGGCGTCATATACCCTATCTCTGATAGTACTTAGGTCAGCTAAGTTTAGGTTGTACCTAAGAAATCTGGGGTCATGGTAGTAAAAAATGAGGACAACAATTTAGTCTCCACCCACATGATCACCGGGTGGAGAGTTTGTATTGACTATCGAAATTTGAACGCGGTCACAAGGAGAGATCATTTTTCTCTATCCTTCATTGACCAAATGCTAGAGAGGTTGGCCAGACATAACTATTACTATTTTCTAAATGGATATTCAGGTTAAGACCAAATTCCTATAGCACCAAAGGATCAATAGAAGACCACCTTCACCTGCCCTTTTAGAACCTTCGCTTATAGACATATACCTTTTAGGCTTTGTAATGCTTTAGCTATGTACGTTGAGCATTTTCTCTGACATGCTAGAAAGGTTTCTTGAGGTGTTTATGGATGAATTCTCAGTATTTGGGCCATCATTTGATGAGTGCCTACACTGCTTGAAGTTAGTCCTTGCAAGATGTCAGGAAAATAATCTTGTCTTAAAATAGGAAAAGTTTCATTTTATGGTACGAAGTAGGATGGTATTAGGACACATGATATCACCTAATGGGATAGAAGTCGATAAGTCAAAAGTGGATTTAATCTCCAAACTTTCTCCATTAAGGATGGTGAAAGAAATCCATTCCTTTTTAGGACATGTTGGCTTTTATAGATGATTCATCAAAGATTTTAGCAAAATTGTCAAGCCCCTATGTAATTTACTTACAAAGGAGGCCACTTTTGACTTTGATGAAGACTGTAAGAAAGCATTTGAGTGACTTAAGGTCAAGTTGACTTCTGCACCTATTATCTAACCACTAGATTGGAACGCACCATTTGAGATCATGTGTGACGCGTTGGTTATGCCATTGGAGCTGTTGTGGGCAGCACATTGATAAACTTCCCCATGTGATATATTATACTAGTAAAACACTAACTAACGTTCAACTCAACTATTCAACCACTGAGAAAGAGTTGTTAGCTATAGCATTTACTTTGGATAAGTTTAGATCTTACCTGTTAGGATTTAAAGTTATAGTGTACTAGGATCACACGACCTTAAAGTACCTCCTTTTTAAAAAGGTTGCAAAACCTAGGTTGATCCGTTGGATACTACTACTATAAGAGTTTAACTTAGAAATTAGGGATAAGAAAGGTTCAAAAAATGTAGTGCCAGATCACTTGCCCAGATTAATGGTGGAGAATACTAGCGATCAAGGGCCTATAACTAAGTCATTCCCAAATGAATAATTATTGCATGTTTCTCAATTACCTTAGCATGGAGATATTGTTAATTATCTTGTTACAGGACAAATGCCTAATCATTGGACCAAATAAGATAAAAAGAGATTTTTAACTGAGGTTAGATATTTTAATTGGGATGATCTGTACTTATTCAAGTACTATCCTGACCAAGTAATTAGGAGATGTGTACTAGATAATGAACATCCTCAAATCATCTCCTTTTGTCATGATCATGATGTGGGGGCCATTTCAACTCTAGAAAGACCACTATAAAAATTATGCAATGTGGATTTTATTGGCTTACCATATTTAAGAATGCACATGCTTATTGCAAAGCTTGTGTAAGGTGTCAAAGGTTAAGAAGGAGGCATATGATGCCCTTAACCCCAATCCTTATCATAGAACCTTTTGATGTTTGGGACATAGATTTTATGAGACTGTTTTCTAATTATTTTGGAAATCTATACATCCTAGTGGGAGTGGACTACGTGTCCAAGTGGGTGGAAGCTATACCATGCAAAACCAATGACCACAAGGTTGTGGTAAAATTTTTAAAAGAAAATATTTTTGCACAATTTGGTACTCTTAGAGCCATAATAAGTAATGGTGGAAAACACTTTTGTAATAAAGTGTTTGAGAATATAATGAAAAAGAATGGTGTCAACCATAGCATAGCTACCCCATACCACCCTCAAACCAGTGGTCAAGTAGAGGTATCCAATAGGGAGATAAAGCAAATTTTAGGAAAGACAGTCGATCCCAGTAGGAAAGATTGGTCTTTGAGACTTAATGACACTTTTATGGGCTTATCATACATTATATAAAACCCCTATAGGAATGTTACCCTACTGCCTGGTCTATGCAAAGGCCTACCACTTATTAGTAGAGTTGAAACACAAGGCATATTAGGCTATCAAAAAGCTCAATTTTGTCTTAGATTCTATTGGGACCCATAGAAAACTCCAACTCAACGAGTTGGAAGAATTGAGGAGAGATGCATATGAATCTGCATGATTGTACAAAGACCAAATGAAGGTTGTACATGATAGACTATTTTAAGAAAATCCTTCACACTTGGTCAAAAGGTCTTACAGTATAACTCTATATTACATCTATTCCTAGGAAAACTTAGATCTAGATGGACCGAACCTTATATAGTATGCACAATCTATCCTCATGGGGCCATCGAGATTGAAAAGGATGGAGAAATCCAAAAGATCAATGGTCAAAGGTTAAAACCTTTCTAAGAGCTGCCTAACCATGAAATTGAAGAGACACTTTTAGAGACACCTCAGTATCATGACCCACCTTAGATTATTACTCCAAGAGCCTAGCAACATACCATCATTGCAATCATCATTATGTCTGGCAGAAGACGTAAAACTTAAGCACTTCTTGGGAGGCAACCCAGATGTTTTTCAAATCTCCATCTTCTAAATCCTTCCATTATCAAATAGGATCCTATGTTTTCCAAACATTGTGGACAATGTTTCATTCAAGTTGGGGGGTGTAGATGCATATCATAATTTTGAATTTTCTTGATTCTTTTGAAAAAAAAAAATTGGAAAAAAAAGTTTTTAAGGTAGGGTTACCATACTGTGATGAGAACTGGATGTTCAGAACTTAGTAATTACACTATTTTGACCTCTTAATGGGAATGCATATAACTAGTTTTGCATATCATTCATGAGTTAAAGCATTTTATGGAAGTTAATTTTCAAAAACCATTTACACACAGTGCATACTCAAGACTAATAGAGAGATATGACTTTGAGCCCTTGAGGAAAATCAGTGGAGGCCTATAATCAGTGAGGTTTAATGACTATCTTCTTTTAGAGAGTTATAAGTTATTCTACAATTTCTTCAGCGTACATAACTTAGTGCAATCCTGTTATCCTTGTTTTGGTTAAACATCAAGAATAAATAGGAGTAATAGCTTTAATTTCAAAAAATTTATTGAATCTGATAGGCTTTAGGAAACTTAGAAAAAGATATAGGCCATCCTTGCTCAGCCTAGAGACATAAAGACTACCTAGTATGTTATACCATTAGTTAACCCTTTGAGTATATTATTAAGCCTTTTCTTTCTTAAACCTATTCATCTTAATCTAGAACAAGCTAGTAAAATAAATATCCATTACCCATTATCAAAATGAGTAGAGTTAGTAGAAAAAGTTCAAAAATAGGACAAAAAGTCAAAGAAGTGAGAAAAATTAGCTATCTTTCTTCCAACAAAGTTAAGGAAAGAGAAAAAAGAAAAAAGAAAAAAAGAAAGACAAAATCTAAAAGAGAGATTCACTTCAAGTACAACCCAAAATAAAAGTTGTCCTAATAGATATTCAATTGAAGGCCTCTACTCAATTTTGAATCTTTGAAATCTTTATACCTTTCTTTTCTGAACTTGTCATAACCTACATTTTGTCCTAGTTAAAGACCTATTGATCTTAGGTGGAAAGGTAACAGTCCCCTAATATTCTTGATGATAACATCCACTCTTAGGGATCACTTTCCTTTATCTCATGAGTGTTCAAAAGATTTATGTGAACCATTAGCTTGTTGGATTCGGTCACATAATGAGAGAAATATGTTTAAGACCCTTATTTGAGAGTTGCATTTCTAAGTGTATACTTGTGAGGATTTGAGGTCAAGACATATTCCAATGGAATTTAAGCATATCTAGTTAGAAGTCAAGATTTATGTGACTGCACACACACATATGAACTCTGAGAAATAACTCAAATAAAATGTCTTTAATATATGTATGATGTGTAAATTAGTCAAATCCTCTCCATTAAGTTGTGAAAAACTAGTAGATTGCGAATGAATGAGGATTCTCTGAGATAAAATAAGGTACTCAGCCTTATTGAATTTTGTGGGTATATTCGCTACAAACCCTCATAAGGCCTAACTCATCCACTAGGGTAACCTAGGGGTTCAAGGGCTTGTTACATGTGCTAAATGCAATTGTGAGTACCTACGAAAGTGGCACCTTGTACCAATTTTTGAAAAATATTTTTCTAATGTTTTGCTCGGGACTAGCAAAATGCTAGTTGGGGGTGTATTAAGAGTTTAATTTTGGCCAAAATACCCCTAATTTAGCATTTAATTAGACCATCTAACTCATCAATTTAATGATTTTTAGATAATCTATGAAATTTAGCTCAAATTGACTATCTAGCCTTAAATTGTCAAATTAATGCTTAGATGATCATTTGAGCTAATCAGAAGCTTAATGTATGATTAGATGATGCTAATCTAGTCTTTTGTTTTACAAATCAACCCGATCATGGCTTGGATGGTTTAGATTGATATTCAACGGTGCAGATCAATCAAAAGAGGCATGAATGGATCAGATTAAATTTTAATAGTGCAGATCATCTTGAAGATCAATAAGGCAAGGGTGGAAGGTTTCTTAAAGCAAGAAGAGTCCTAATAAGGAGCTCTTATTTAAGATCAATATTTGATAACAATTAGGTGCTTCTCTCCACATTAAATAACTCAAAACAGTATCTACTTTCATAAAAATTCAACAAAAAATTACTATATTCTTTGTAAAAAAACTATAGTAAAATAGAGCACCATTTCTAACCTTTCTTACTAACAAAATCTGACCTCTATAGAACCTTGAATACTACTAACATGTACTAATTCCACTAAAGAAATATGAAAAAACAGGATTAAACAAGCCAAATAAATGAAGAGAACCCAGCACTTAAAACAGTGATGTAGCAAAGAAGTAACATGAAACAACAGGGAAAAACAGCTAAACAAAGTCATGAAATCCTTAATAACTTGAAATTTTTTTGATCATACAATAGATAGGAGTAGTAAGGAACAATTGAATTTCATAGAACATGAAAATCAGGCATTTATACTCTCATATATAGAGAAACAGTACCAGATAGTCTTCTCTCTTGCACCTTATCTCCTGCTTCTTCCACTATTTGAAACCGGTAGAAAAGCCTGTCTTTGCATCCCACAATCTTCTTATATAGAGGAATTCCTAAGTTCTTCTTAGAAGCTCTGCATTCCAATTCAAACAAGTCTTGTAGCACTTTTACAAACCAGCAGCTATCAGCTTTATTTTAGAAACCATCCCCTGCCTATTCTCTCTCCAAGCACTTCTAACAGCAGCAAAACACATTGGAATCTCCTAGAAACTTCTTTTTCCAACCATCCAAGCTTCAGCCCGCCTTTTCCAAGACTTCTAAATCAATTCGATTTCCAATTTAGCAAACGTCCGATGTAGCTCCAAAATGTCTTGCTCCTCCCTTTCTTTACACTTTACAAAATGCGTACAAGTAGCTATCTTAAGATGGATATATTCTAACATATCTCCAGGTTATGCTTGAAACATTACATTCCAAGGTAGTTTTAAAGTGATCTTAACTGCTAAGGATAGATCGTTTAGATTACATCTTCATCAATCAACTTTTAATCTTGGAATCCTTAGTCGTTTCAATTAATTGTAATTGAAAATGTTGAAAATGCAAAATGCGGAAAAGTCTTAGGACCCCATGCACTGGACGCCCAGTTCCTAGCAGACTCCCCACTTCTGGGTTTCATTGCCTTTTGGTTAGCATGCCGTATAGAATTTCTTGCATACTCTGGCGAGTCACCGTCCTTTGGTTAACATGCCGTATAGAATTTCTTGCATACTCTGGCGAGTCACCGCCCTTTGGTTAACATGCCGTATAGAATTTCTTGCATGTAGCATATAGAAACACTGACCGAATTTGGTTTTTGAAACACCCATATTTACCTAATTGGTAATATCATTACAACATAAAAGAGACCAACAACACATTATCCAAGAAAGGAAATGGATCAATTAATCTCACTGCTGTTTTCATGTTGCAACAATGGGGGCTAAAAGGCCCCCACTTGCTACGCGACTTATGGAGCTGTTCTGATCAAGAGAGACCCACTTCCTTCAACATTTATCACAGCAACTTGTTCGTTTTGTATCATACAGAAAAACAACATAACAGTAGCTCTGCCTTTCAATTTTTTCAACAATTGCATAAAACAGCTGGAAGAATGCAAGCATAAAAAGTATATTTTTTTATTGCATGATGATATGGAATTATTTCAATAATTCGAAATAGCTACCGATAGCTAAATGTTTAATTCACAGAGACGACCATACACGCATGAAACATGGAGTACAAGCGTGGCCAGATGCCTCGAAAGAGGTGCTTCCCCTAGTTACAAATTTTCATCTAATCTACCTGTTAGAAGCGACTACAAGTCCTAAACGGTCCTCACCTCTGTACATCTAATTAGCTTATTATGAAACACTGCATCCGCCCCACCATTCCACATCTCACCTCTATATCACATTAACAAAAAGTTCTAACTCTTCACTAGCACCCAGTCAAAAGTTAACCTCAACGCAGTCAAAATAGCTATCTTCACATAAGTTTTGTGTAGCAACCACCACTCCCTCAATCTCAACTCATTCACTAGGTCTGCAAATATCTTCTTCCTTGTTCATAACTAACTTGGCATCAACATTCTCTTCCTTGTTCATGACCAACCTGGCATCTTCATCAATTACCACCATCTTTTCGCGCCATCTTGATCATAATCGTCATCTTCTTCACAAGCTTCATCTTGGTTCCATTTCCTCTTTCCAGGGCTCCCCAATTTTAAGCAGTCCACTTGTGATTTTGTCCAAACCAATTAATGCCTTCTTCTCTTCTTCAACTGAATCAGGTTCAGAAATAGAAGGAACCTCACGAATAGACACTGCAGATCCCCCTGACTCGTCCCCCAGCAAGAGCTAAGCATGCAGAGAATTTGATACCAGGGCTGACGGCAGATATAGCAGATAATATATCCCGCTTTGGCTCAATGTTGACCCACTGGTTGTCGTTGTCTGTCCAATCCCAAGAAATCCTTAGGTTTCTTCTTTGAAGATTTAAGATTATTTTCGAAATGTGGGATCCTCATTTAAAAATTTCTTCTAGAAAACAAGCAGCGGAAACATTTTTCTTTGAAAGGACTTTTCAGAAAATTCCAAGTGTCATATAACCGATCAAAACACATTCATAGATTCTAAAATCAAAATATTTTATGTTCAAATATGACAAGTTAAAACTTATCATTTTCCATAAATTTGTCCAATTATAGCCCACATTCTAATATGCATTAAACATATTTATACATGTCTAAATTGTTTATGACAATTACGTAACTACTCAATCATCTCACAACCTTAATAAAATATATAGATCATACATACACTGTCTATAATCTCCTTGACTATTTGGAGCGCTTGATCTCAACACTGTAGCCTTTCTCTTCTTTGTGTCTATTTGTGGAGTTGATGGCGTGAGTATAGGAGAAGATACTCAGTAGGTAAAACTAAAATCAGAAATATAAATCAATACACTCACGTACACAGTGAAACATCCTTATGATGGTTCCTAAGATTTACCAATATAAATTAGCAATATATAATATGCATACTTTTCAAACATACCATCAAAGGTTTTGGATCAGCCGAGTAAGTACTTATTAAACAAGTGCACAAAATCATTGATAAATTAGTTAAGCACTAAAATCTTAATTTAAATTACATATAAGAAAGTCCTTATCAATTTATGTAAAATATATCAATTCTCAGCATACAAATATAAATATATCAAAACTCCAATCATCCAAGGACCAAATTTATTTCTCATTCACAAATCCATCTTTGACTATGCTGCTAACTCTCAGTTTAGTCCTACTATCGTCATGCCTACTAGCTAGGGTATTTATGACCCTATCGCAAGTGTGTTGCCCAAAAATCAACATACGACAATTGTCCTATCATGGGGACACCGCAACACTACAACAACTGCCCAATCGTAGCAAAAAGAATACATGGATTACTATGTTGCATCAACTACTTAATAGTGGGACATCACATGCTCAAACGTTGACACCAATTGCATAAGGCCTATAACCTTCTCACATGGAAGGAAAACATATTGCATAGTGTAGCCTTCTCATGATGCTACAATCGAAATCTAGCCACTTGGGCCTAGAGCCGAAATATCAATTGCCAAAAGGTAGGTGGCCATCCCTTTAACCCTCTTATCATAGTGTTTGCCAGGCAAAAGCGTCTATTTAAAAAACAAATCCTCGACAAATCAATGCATGAAAAATCTAGGTACAACTATATCCTTAGCAACATATTAGTTGCGCACTAATCATATAATCACATTTTGATCATGGTTTTAAAAATATAAAATTGTCATTTAAATGCGAATGAGACGTCAAATATAAATAATGCACAAAATTTTAGTTAGAAATCAACTCATTCTATGCACCTTACCATTTCAAGTATAATCATAAATTTTTTTTATTTTTATTGTAAAAAAACTAACAGAATTTTCTCTGTTTATAAGATAATGCACATTTAATGCATGTGATGTGATTCACCTAATGTCATCATTTCATGTTTAAAGAAAAATAGAGACTTTGTCTCTTAACAATCTCATTCACAATTAATGTAAGAGTCATCATATAATTTAAATTATAAAGATTTATATTTACAATCTCAAAATATTTCATCAACTATAATTTAAGTATAGTAATTACATGTACTTAACAAACTTAGCAATCTTAAAATTTACCCACCTCAATTTGATGGCTCAAATTCAACGAATTCTATTATAGGTAAATTTAAATGTTGATTGGCAATAAAAAATCACAGATCATGGCTTTTATTATCAATCAAGCATTAATTTGAGAAATATGAAATAAATATCATCATTTAGTCTCTTAGTTGTGGATTTACACATTAAAATTCTAATTTGAACTATTAGATTGTCCCTGATTTGCCTTTTAACCTCAGATCAAATATCTTTAGGTGTTGGGAAAGTCAATTGCATGCATCAATCGTTAGATATAATGTTCCAAGTCTAAATTACATAGATCTAAGCAATGGGGTGATTAGGTCTATAATTTAATGGTTTGATAAGCTTTTATACATTTAGCAATCTTTTTTATATTATTATTTTTAACTCAAAATGTCTTTAACATGCAATTCACACAATTAGATTTATAGATCTACTGTCAAATTATGGTTTTAACGGTCAGATTTTTAGATCTAACACTATTCATGCATCATGTTTATATCTAAAATTCAATAGCCAGATGATCTCTGATTGAACTTTTGTTGAAAAGGATGTGTAATTCATTCTACGAGTATTCCATTTATATAATTTTTTCCTTGCTAAAAATGGTTGCTGGTGCAAAAATTCGGTCGTCACCAGAGAAGACCATCGAAAAATAGTCGTCAGCAGTGACTATTACAATGTTTAAAATGTCATTTTTCTAAGAAATTGAAACATGAGTTATATATATATATATATCATTTTTATCTTCACTCCCTTAAAATCTGGAGTTATTTTGTCGCAATTTAGTGCCAAAAATAAAGGAAAAACCTACAGAAACCTAGGTGGGTTTTCCATTGTTGCCAGCATGGGAGAAATGATAGAGAGAGAGTGTGAGAGAGGAGAGGGAAAAGAGAGAAAGGTGAGGGAAAAGGCTCATGCGTAGGTGGGTTTCTTACCTATGCCGGTGGTAGTCACCATTGATGCGACGACGATTGTTCGTGGAAATATGAGTAATATAGAGGCAGAGATATGCAGAGTTGAGGATGATGAGCGTAGCAGTGCCATGCAGATGAGATGAAGGGAGAAAGAGGAGGAAAATCCGGGGAAATGAGGCAGTGGAGCTTAGCTGGCCTCTTCCCTACATGACAGGCAGCTAGGGGTAGAGGTCTACGCGTCGAGCTCCTCTTGGTTGGCTGGCATGTGGGGCCCATCAATGGAGGAGGAGACATTATCAATTCAACCGCTTCTAGTATTTAGTAAAATTTTGAGTTTTTCTTTTTCTAACCTCTGTTTTATGCAAAATTAGTATCATTGAAAAGCTCGTCTCAAGCATTTTGATTTTTTAGGTTTCAAAGTTAAATTCTCAGTCTTTTGTAAGTTTACTTTTAAGGATTTTGTTTTCAGTAAAATTTGATTTCTTCACACCACGATAAAATATAGGGTTGTTCAAGAAGAGACAAACTTTATAGATGATCCTTTCTCTCTATTTCTAGGAAATTATGAGTTCACCTGCAACACGACAGAAACAGCAAGAAAAAGATACTAATTCCACATATGAAATAGAATGAGATGCAGATTCAAGGATTATTCTGAAGGGAGTCACTTTTCGCCTAATAATGGAAAACATGCATGACACAGATATGGCAGATCAAGTGCATGCTATGAGGACGAATTTGCAGTGAAAGATGACATTAGTCTCTCAACCAGTCTCTAAGGTAATAGCAATGTGAAGGCCTCCTGAAGTAGTAGTGGATCTTGACAAAGATCATATTACATACCTGTATGGGTTCCCCAGAAGAAATTCCAGGAAGTTAGTGCATATCCTTCAGACATGTGGCATTGCTAAGAAGAATGGTCTTGACAATCAAAACCATAGCAGTCTGGGACTAGCAAGAGGATTTTGAGACCACTGCTTAGGTTTAGATTAGGCCAAAAGCTTAGCAAAGGAGATGGAATCAAGATGTTATGATTCACTTTTAGGGATCCAATGATATCATTGAGGGCGAATCCATATTTGTGTTTTGATCTAGCTCATATGAACATTGTGACAAATCAGGTTAGCTTCAGAGTCAGATCTCTGTGTCATTTCTAACTTCAGGTAAGTTCCAATACTGCTGATGGATCAGCTGAATAGCCCAAAACAAGGATATCATGTACGTTCCTCCATTGTTTCCTCCACTATCTGTTTTTTGTTTTTGTAATTAGAGTCAAAGTCATTAAGGGAAATGACAAACTGAGGCTCTTCAACCAGGCCTCATTGTGAAGCTCCCGCTTAGCCCAACACGTGTCTTATTTAACATCAGAATCTGGTGGACTGCCTTTGACCAGTAAAATGAACTAACCGCATACTTAGGTTAAATGAAACACATTTCGTCTTGAGAGAGAGCCTCACTTAGGCTTAGTTAAAGAGCCTCAGTTTATCATTTCCTAGTCATTAAAAGAGGACAACCAGACCCACTAGCTAAAATGGACAACAAGCTAAAAGGCCGAGCCTTAGAAGAAAAAAATTAGAGACGACCCACGGTTAGCTCAGATCATGAGAAGTCAATATTTATTCCCTACTCCAAGATAGTATTCATTTTGTCAGTTTCAGGAAAAATATGGGTAATTGTAAATGGCAACTTGGTCATGCTCCATAATCCATAGAAATTCAGCTATTAGTTACACCAGTTTGTCAACTTCAGAAGATTGGTAGAAGCATACAGTTTCTGCAGGATTAACTAGAGAAGTTTCCCTGACAGAGGAAAGAAGCATCCATCATAATAAAAAAAACTTTAGTACCATATTAATCTGCTAAATCAAATGCATACCGGGTAAATAAACTAGTAGACTACCGTCTCCAGAATTGTCAACTCCAGTAAGTATTACTTCCTACCAGCCATGCATCAACTGGGGTTCCAATTTCAAAAGCCACTTCAGCCAACTTTCCCGGTGAGACGGCCCAAGCATATAATTCCCATTTTATCAGGTGCTCCTGGTCTGTATGCAGGGACCCATTCCTTCAGAGAAACCAAGTAAAGGTCATGACCTTTGGTACCCAGCTATAACTTGAGTCAATATTGTCAAGGTCCACTTTCAATAATTAACTAATATGAAGAAAGACATCAGCTGTATCTCTTACTTTGCAACGAGAATTCATTTGGTCATTTTAAAAAAATCATTCAATGGATGAACTTTTGACAGAAAATTGGTGTGTCTCACTCAGTGTTCCAATGATACAAAGAATTAGCTCAGTCGTGGAAATTGGTCCAATCAACTTGGTTGTTCAACCCAACCAAGAACCAAGAACAAATGTATTCACAAGTTGATTGATACTGCATATCCTATCATTAAATTGTTTACAGTATCTGGAAATACAGGTTGCTGAATGTCATGTGTACACTTAACATGAAAAACATATCCAGTGATTCAATTGACATAACTAACTCAGCCCTTTGCATTTGTTCCTCACGTAGCAGGTAATCCTACCTCTTGATAAAAAAGATGACCTTTTAGGACTTATCCAGTACAGAGAAACATCTTCAGATCACCTGATCACCGTGGTAAAACAAGCAACAGAACAATTCACTATTAGCCATCAAATCAACAGAATCTGTCACCATATAATTACACTACTTGTAAAGCAACAAACCCATGTTAGCCAATCTGTTACCCTTCTGATCTTTCAACAATCTTTTCTAGTTTCTATTGACTCAGTTGATTCACCACACCAAACTCACTCGATACACTCGTCATGCATCCAATATCTTGTGAATCCCAAGTGTCTCCTACGAATGTTGCTTTTCCCATTACTAAATAGAAATTTTAAATAGGCAAAACTCAGAAAAGCAAGATTGTAAAAGTAATGTTATTACTTCAGTTTCCTTTCTCTCGAAAATATATTGGCATTCCATATTATTTTCTGAGATAACCAAAAACACAGTTATCTTAGCTATAAGAACTAATAAAGATGAGCACCATAAAATCCAAGGAATTCTACTATGGTCTGGAGACCAAGGCGAGACCATCTGGTAGGGAAGACTAAATCTCTAAACGAGGGCCATATTTTGGAAGGTCCAAACCATTCACAATGTTAAGAATGACCTAGATGACTCATCGTTTGAAAATATCATCCACTGGATGACCGTAGCCTCAGCTGCTTTTAGAGAGAAAATGGACTATCAAACTATTTTCCGTCTATTTCACAAACTCAAGAAAACCGTTGGCAGGATCATACAATGGGTGAGATTTTTCAAGCATGAGTTATCTAGGTCATGCTCAACATTTTGAACGATATGGATCTTCCAATATATGCCCCACTTTTGAGTTTTAGGCTTCAGTATCAGATCGTCTTGCTTTGGTTTTGAGACTAGCATAGAATTCCTCGTAAAATACAATAAAGTCCTGATGAAAATAAAAAATTCCTAGTCATTTCATCTTTAATCTTCAGTCCGCACAGGTCATCACAAGCTTTGCATCTAGAGTGCTGCTATACATACCTCAAGGTTGCCACAGCCATCTTCATTCTGCATATCGTCATGTTGAATTCCTCGTAAAATCCAGTAAAGTCCTGATGAAAATAAAAAATTCCTAGTAATTGCATCTTTGATCTTCAGTCGGCACAGGTCATCAGAAGCTTTGCATCTAAAGTGCTGCTATACATTCCTCAAGGTTGCCACAGACATCTTCATTCTGCATATCATCATACTGGCCCTTCAACTTCTCTGACATACATTCAAGACTGTACACCTGAACCAGCAAACCTTGACGCCACTATCTTGACCCAGCAGTTCTATTTTCTCATCAACCTCAAACAGTGGGAATTATCTTCACTAGATCTCATATACATGCAAGTGGTCTCCTACCTGATAATCCAAATCTCAAGCTCATATAGGTTGCCCAGGTGCTGTTATCTGCCCCCCACTGCCTGAATATCTAATACCTGAATAAGCGACTGCAGATCTATGATCCCCCTGAAACTTATGATCTTCTTTTCAACCTTTTCATATAACTCCCACAGTCAAAATAATCAGATTCCTTAGTCAAACTATGGAATGCCAATTTGTCTCTAGAGATAGGATACAGATATAAACACGAGAGAATTGCATGGTCAAAATATCCCAACAATTTACTTAGGCTGAAGGGCTTGACCCTATTGTTGTGAAACTGCCTAAAGCAGAGATGAAGTCTGCCTGTAGCAGCACTGCATTTCTCATAATGCTCAGGAGTTAAAACAGTAGCAAGACCATCCACACACTCGACACTGATAACATGGACATATGGTGTAATAAAGACTTCTCTAGGGAGTGGAGTGGGTGGAGGTATCATACCAACAACTTCCTGATTCTGATGAAAACACCGAACTTTGACCTTCTTCTGCCCTTTCTTATCTTCATACATATCTTCTAGATAAGCAAAGATAATGGGGTTCCTCTTTAGGCTTGACAAGAACAAAGGAATGGATCTGCAAAGTAAATCTGTGCTTGAACATTAAAAGACCAAAACACCATTCAAAAGAAACAAAATAGGCAGCAAACTACAAATGCTTACAGCTATGGTAGCCCCATTCCAATAGAATGCTTGATAATGCTTGAACTGTTTGTCACATCTCCAAGCAGCACCTCACCACACAACGTCCAAGTTGTGGCCTTTCAGTTTCCTTGCCAAACGGCCCTGTCAAATAGAATGATGAAATAAGAACTAATACAAGAAGAAAATCGTCAGGAATCATATCAAATAGATGAACAAATAGATACCGTCTGCTTATGATGGTAGTTCCCCTGATCATTGAGTTCACTTGTCGAAAGCTTAGCAAATAAATTCTCTACTGAATCAGTTTTTGATAACTCTGTTACAGAAAACGTTAAGACTTCTGAGCAATTCTCCAACATAGAAACAAAAGCCAAGAGTTCCTGCAATAGTAAAAACTACAGAACCTTCTACCTATGAATAGCTTGTTACCTGAATGCAGTTATGTAACTTTCCGCAAGGAGCTATCGCTGGTCACTAAAAGAAAATATACCCAAATGAGACGTGTAAATGACCAAAAAAATTCTTGAGGACGGAAGTCAATAAGTGGTCGCATCAGCAAAGTCATCCAGCTGACACAAAATTTGGCCAAAGGCATGTCGGCTCAACTGATTTTCCAATATAGACCTGCTTAATCAGTGAAGGTTTAAATACACACTATTTGCTGGTTGGTAATATCCTTGTAGACAAGTATCTCAAATTTCTAATATTATAAGGTGCTCACATATATGACAAGAGAGATCTGTAAGACGCAACGTCAATGTTCTCAATCACGGATGGAAGTCAAGAACATTTTTTATTTGACATCTTTTTTAATTGGAATTGGAACCTTAGGGGCACACAGTAAAGCGAATTTGAGAATGGGAAACATAGGAGCCTCACGTGATATCTCAATTCTATTTCATTTGAATTCTTAATTACCAACAGCCTTTCGCATGTTCTTTCGCACATGATCTATAGCTAATCACATTACGTTACAAGCTTAGATTCCATAGACCAGCAAATGCTCAAGTTCTCATGTAACTGTACATTTGTTTGTGGTGTATATGCTTCCGTATGCATGTGTGGATATGAGTGAGTGTGTGCATGTATTCTTATAAGACATACCCGAGTTCAAATTTAAACCATACATATGCCTGAATTCATATGATCGCCGCCAAAAGTCATGGAAATGATATTCTCATGCCAAAAAATTTATGATTGCACACAAGCCATACTAACAGTATCCATTTGTTGAATATTAAATGTCTATATATCTATATAAGCAATAGTTTGCTAAGGAATTGTTGTTTTTCTTGTAATGCCTTAGATATAGAGCGTGACACCAGGAACAACAAACAGGTAGTGCAGTGCTAAAGATGGGGACCACTACAACATTTTACGATGATCGTACAGATGTACATAGTTGATTCAACATTGCTTTGGACTTGTATATGGGTTGTATATACTTGGATGTTCCTTTACACCTATTTCAAACTTGTGGACTTTATTTTATGATGAACAGACCTTGGTTTTTGATGATTTTAGTACTTCTATTATTATTACTTGTGATTTTTTATGTAGTTAGATATGACATGTCTCATGTTATGAGTTGGTACTATTTCTTTGTATTTACATTTATCGTATTTTCTTGTAGATCGTTTGATGCTTGGAGCTTTGAAAAATGTGTTATTAAATAGATTTTTATATTTTTGGAATGACTTTAATTTATTGACATTTGTAAAAGAAATCCCACCTATTTTTATATAACATATATGTATGTATGTATTTAGCGTTCGAAAACTTGGGGCATCACAATTTCAAATAAAGATAATAGAAATTAAGATATTCAATCACAAACATTGGCTATTTACCAACATGCACAATAGCACCTTTCAAGTATATTTCATAAAATTAAACAAATCCAACCATTAAATTTCAAAAAAACTTATATGAAACTCTTTCTTACTCAAATAAAAATATTAGCAAAGGATTACATCATTCAAAAACTTATCAAATAAATTAAACTAAAGGTGCAAAACTTAAGTAACTCACTTATAATGTTAATGCAAACAGTCACAAGTAGCTAACTTTAATCAATTCAAGTTATAAAATTTTGAATGAGAATTGAAAATCAAACATTAGGATCTTCTTCTTCTTAATGTCGTCTAACCAACAAAATAAATTTCATTATTTTTGTCAATTAGCAAAGCTGAAATTGATTGATAAAGTACCTCTATTAACTAGCTTACATGCATACTGTTCATCTTATTCAACTTCTAGTTTTCTTTGAAGTTTTGTCTTTTTTTTCCTCCATCATTGATTTGGTATTTATAGATGATGGGAAGTTGGTTTGAATTGCTTTTTAGCAGTTTCCTTCTCTAATTTCTCTTTCTCACCAAGCAATTCTAAATCAATTTAAGTTTCTAAATTGGTTTCCATGGTTTCCTATCTTTAAGTTTGCTAACTTAAAAAACTTTCTCCTTCTCATCAATGCACAATTTATTTATTTATTTATTTTCCAAATTTTCACTTTCATTGTCTCTCTTTTCATATCCTAGCCATGTAAGATGAATGCAGTACCCAAGTAGTTGATGGTTCATCATAACCCTTCAGGATGTTGGCCATACTCTAATATGTCAATACCAAATTAATCTTTTGGATTTTTAATGATCAAATCCATCCATTAGTTAAATTTATCCATCAATATCTTTTTAATACTATCTTACCCCTTTGATCTTTCATTTGCCATATTATTGTCTTGATTAAACCCTATGCATCCAATAAAGTCTTTTGATTAGGTCCAAAAAATGATAATTGTGAACAATCCAAACAATTGATCTATCCATAGATAATTTCTTCACATACATGACCAATCATTCTATAGGTGACACATTCAAAGAGGTTTTTCTTATGAGATCTTGATTGTTTAAAGATAGATCACTTAGATCACAATTAATTTTCTTCAATCAGCCACTAATCTTGTAATCATTAGACCCTTTGCAATTGAAAAATATTGGAACTTGAGCCATTTTGTCTTGATTTGATCTAGATCATCTAATTCATCTTGAATTGGTCATAGCCATCCATTTAAATCTAAGCTTGATCTATAATCCAGAATATTGATCGGCTTGATTTAACCACATGGATCTTGATCTACCACCTACAAAACGTAGAAAAAGTCCTAATTAGTACTATACAACATTCAATTTTACACATACTTAGCTCGATTCATCATCTGGCATGAAAATTTACCAAATTATGGTTAGATTATATAAATTTCATATAAATTTTTAAATAATGTCCTACAAACATATCAAATGTCATGCTAAATGAGGATAATTTATACGAAAATGGATAATCTTTCCTCAATTTGATACAACTTGGGCCAAGTCACCTTGAGTTGGTCCCAAGTCGTTAAGATTTAAGGTACTCTACCATGTTATTATACAACAACTGGCCCAAATCACTAGGTGAAGAATTTATAACGACTTACATGAAATTTTGAAGTGGAGTGAGTTATTCTAAAAACTCCTTCATGGTTAGTGTAGGTTTAGGTTCTAGTATATGTCATTTTAGTATTAATCATATACTTTGCATTCTCATCATTGTACATTATTACATATAATTGTAGACATCAATATATCAATGCATTATCACCAGCATGCAAGTACCATTTTTCTCACTCATTTCTTTTAGATTTATAACTCTCATGTGTCCATGATTTTAGTTCTAAACATTCAAGACAATGTTTAATTTAAGTCTAAGGATGGGGTATCTCAAAATTTGATATCTTTTTAAAGTCTTTTTATTCATTTTTTACCCAAAATTTTTGAAAGAAATGAAAATAATGATGAGAAAAAGAAAAATATTTTTGTTTTTTAGATTTTTATGGTAAGTTCTTTCATAAGGATGAGAATCAAATTTCCCAAAAATATAGTATTATCTTTAGACTTTAGTTTATTAATAGGTTTGTATACAATTAATTCACTATGTATCCCTTTTCTAAAGTTTTTCATGAAAATTGAACTCAAAATAATTATTACACAAATAACCATGATTCTTCACAAAATTTCTTCATATATAAATAAAAGAGCAATAAAAATATGCATATGTAAATTGGAGAGTGGCCCTAGTAGAGGAAATTTCTAAACAAATTAAATTTTTTTCATAAACCTGAAATAATTAGCATTGAATTATAAAATTAAGCATTAAAGTAGATTCTTTGATGAATTTTATTCAAGATAAAATAATTAAACATGAAAAATAGAGTTCAATTGAAAGGGAAATAAAGTGGAATAATATTTAGGGAAAGTGACAATGGTAGAAATGATGAAAAAACCATTACTGTTCACACGAAGAATAGTAACAGTGAACTAATTTTGAGCACTTCATTTGATGCTTTCTTCAATCCAAATTAATATTCTAACCCATGGGCCTTTTTCTTCTCAATCTCTTCTATCCAACATGGTCAACTTTAAAGTTTTTTCATTGAGTGACGAGTCAAAAAGTCAAGCACAAACACACCTATTGACAAGCTTGAGTGCCTCTATTTTTTGTTTCTTAAACATCTATTTTTCTCCAAATCTTGATCCCTCTTTCTTCCTTAGCTCTGATATGATATATAGGTAATGGGTAAGTAAGTTTTTAAGTAGCTTCCTTTAATCTTTCCATTTGTAAGGAATTCTAATCAAGCAAAGTTATAACTTGACTTGGTTTCCACCTTGGGAAACCTCTTAGATTAAGAAATTTCCTAATGTTTATCTCTAACTCCAAGTAACTCTTGTAGATGGTGTTTCTTACTTGAAAACTTTTGAAGCATATGGTAGTCCTTCCTTGATCACCAACCCATGCATTTGGAATGTGCGATTTTCTAATCTCCATTATATTCTGAAGATCTATCCTTAAACATCCAAAATGGTTGACATTGGGCATCTTTTGATTTTTGCAGAAAAGTGATAGATTTTGGGTAATTCAATCCATTAAACTTTGCTAGGATGATGAAATCTCCATGTCTATGACCAGTCATGCTTAAAACATCATATTCCAAGGTGGTTTTAAAACAATCTTGATCAATGATTTGAAATATTAAATGACTTGATCTAACAACACGAATCTTGTTCTACCACCTACAAAACCTAGAAAAATCCTAATTAATTCTATACAACATGTGGTTTTGCACATACTTACCTTAGATCTTCTTCTGATCTTGAGAATTCACCAAATTATAGTTAGATGATAAAAATTTCAAATGATATATTTGGAAAATAATTTTCTAAATAATAACCAAAAAATGTATCAAATGTCATGATAAGTGAGGGTAATTTATACAAAAATGAATACTTAATAGACACCCCAATTAGCATTCTGCTAGTCCCGAGCAAAACATGTGGAAAACCTTTAAGTGAAAGTGATAAAAGTTGCCATTTTCATTGGTACTCACCATTGCATTTAGCATATGCAACAAGCTCTTAAATTCCTAGGTTACCTTTAGTGGATGAATTAATCCTCATGAGGGTTTGTAAAGAATTTGCCCACAAAATTCAAGAAAGGCAGTTCCTAAATTTATCTTTGAGAATTTTCTTATATCCATACTTAAATTATCATTTTAATATGTTAATGACAAAAATGAATGAAAAGTTCAAAACCCTACTCATATGCTAAAAGTATCTTATTTAAACTCATATCTCAAAGTGTCGTATGTCTATAGTCTACACATATAATAAATCTTGACTTCTAAATACACTACAACTCAGAAACTTGATCTAAAATATGCTTTGACCTCAATCCTCACTAAAGAAATACCTCAAAATTGAACTCCAAGAAAATGAATAAAACATATCTCTCTTTAGTATGTGAGAAAAATTAATAAAATAAAAATATCTCACATATACTATTTTCATGAAAGAATGGGAGTTACTTAGGAACTACTTTTTTATCCCTTTAGAAAGGATCTCATTACCAAGAGACTTTAGGAATACTACTTCCTAGTTTCAATCTTTTCATATCCCCATCAAGACTACATTCCTCATAGAATCAAGAAGTCTTATACTAGGATGAAATGTAGGCTTAGGATAAGGTTATGAAAAGAAAGGGTAAAATTTCTTCAAAAATAAGTAAAGGTCTTCTACTAAGAATTGATAATTCTTCTTTATTGAACTAAAGTGAACATTCCTTTTGCACTTTTCTTATTGTTTTTCTTTTCTTCTATTTCAAAAATTTTAAATTTTCATTTAAAAACAATTTTATTTTCTTGATATTTACTTATATTGAAGCTTAAAGGTATATCCTCGATCATCTCTACCTTAGTTTTGAAGAAAATAGGCAATAGAAACTATATATTAGGTTAATATTGGCAAGGATCATTGGATTCACAAAAGAAATGGCTTATAAATGGCTCAAAAGGGCTAACTAGTGATAACAATATCTTTGGATAAGCTTTATGTCCCTAGGTTAAAAACAAAGATGGCCTAAATCATTTCCTAGGTTTCATATAACTTGTCAATTTCAACAAACTTCTAAAAAATTAAGAATAATACTCAAATAGTGAATCTTTGGATCAACTAAAAAATCTATACACTAAAGAAAAGTGAAATTTATAAATAACTCTCAAAAGAATGAATGGCTCTAAAACTCATGTAGGTTATAAGTTTCCACTATTTTTGTTTAGGATGTCTAAAGCCAAAACTACGTATCCATCTAGACCATATACATGCAACTGTGTGTAAATGTGACTTGAGATTAGCTTTCATGAAATACTTTTGAAAATGAGTAAAGTAATGAACTAATCATATACAAATCTATTATTAAGCTAAAACAAAGAGAAAGACTAGACTTTAGAAAATCCAATTCTTATCATTATATAAGAACTACCCTAAAAACTCCAAAAGATTTCTTTTTTCATTTTTTTTTAACTTATTTTTTCAAAAACAAAGGATATCAACTACAAAAAGACTAGAATTTGCCAAATTTCTACACTCCCCAACCTAAATGAAACATTGTCCTCAATGTTTACAAAAAAATAATGATGATAAGGCATTAGGAAATGTAAAAATGGATTATGTAGAAAAATCAAGTCCTAAAAAGCTATGGGACAACAATTTTACAAAGGGATAGGTCACATAGATAAAAAATTATATAGAGTTCGAACCTTTCCTAGATCCCATACAAAATTAGTGAAATTGGCCTTTGAAAAGGAAAGGTGAATAAATTGATCTTGACCATTTGAATTTTTCATTTTGAGACTAGGCAAGATATCAAATATATCTCTAGGCCATTTCTCATAATTAGAGACAATCTTGGGAACTTGATGTAGCCTATGTGGAAATGGAGCAAATATGTGATTCGGATTAGTGGGTCAGATGTTTTCCTTCTCAACAAATTTATCATCTTTCTATGAGGTTTCAATACTATTTCAACCTTTTTAGCATTTTATTTCTCAATTATGTTACCACTACAAAGAATACAAACTACCTTTGTTTGTTCCATGTTGGTAGTTAAAGAACTAATCACACTTACCACATGAACACCATTAGGGTTTGCATTTGGTTTGGTAAGAAATTGCATTTTTTCAAGGGTTTGTACCATTTAAGACATTAAGGCCATCAACTCAGTCATGAATTGTGGGTTCTCTTTTAATTGGGCTTCAAATTAAGAATTTTACCTCTCTTGGTATTGCAGGAATTGATGAAAGTAATCGACCACTTGCCTCTTAGGTGGAGGCATGTAGGGTCCAAGAATAGGTGGTCCTTGTTGTGGTTGGTAAAGGACCTAATGTAAGACATTAGCATTTGGTCTATTCTGCCAACTAAAATTAGGATGATTCCTCCAATTGGGAATTTATGTCCCTGAATATAGGAAAAAGGTCTCTCATATGAATGGGCCTATTCATAAAGCACACTTGTTCAATCTTCTTAGTGGTGAATTTCTCCATTTCCATGGACTCTACTTGTCTTGTTAAGGATGTTACCTTTGCATTAGGATTATCTTGTTTAGTTATAGCATAAATGCTGCCCCTAGTGTATGTTGTGGTAGACTTGGGCTTATATGGGTAATCAACTTTTTTTTTTAATCAACCCAGGTCTATGCACTCTCTATCTATCATTCCTAATACTCTTGTACATCATATGGTTGTATATCTAAGAAATTGCCATTGCACATCATTTTTACAAATTGGCACATGTCAAAATTAAATCCTTCATAAAAGAAGCTGATAATATGACAAGGTTCATATCAATGATATGGACAAGTTAACAACAATTCTTTGAACTTTTCCTAGCATTGATAAAAAGTTTCTTTATCCTTCTAGGTAAATTTCATGATCTTGTGGTAGAGAGTATTGGTTTTATGTAGGGAAAAACATTTTTAAGAACTCCCTAGTCATTTCTTGACAAGTTATTATTGAAGTTGTTGGTAGTGAATGAAACCACACTTAGCTTTGTTCTTTAAAGAGAAAGGAAAAATCTTGAGCCTTGCTATATGTAATGACTCCAATTTTGTAATATTGAAATTCCAAGTTTAGCAATGAAAAGATCAGTTTTTGAAGATAAGGGCATTTTAGTCATTTCACTATTCACTTAGATTGAACCTAGGAATTTGGTCCTAAAAATGGTTCCATTAGATGTGTCTCAAAAAAAGGAATCCAACGAGACCAAAATCACCCAAAACGGAGTAAAAATGAGCAAGTTATGGCCCTTTGAAGTTCAGGGGCAAAAATGTAATTTTATTAAAAACGAATTTACCCTACAAAAACACAGGGGCCCGTTTTGATACGGGCACCCCTTCATCTTCAACCTCTAGAGGGTTCTAGAATGGCGGTGATTGGAGGAGAAATCACTGCTATTCTGGAGATTTCTCTACCGCCATTCAAAGGCGGTGAGAGCCCCCTCTAGAACCCTCTCTTAGCTCTATAAATAGAGCTCTTGGGCGCCTCTAATGGAAGCCCAAAACGTTGAAGAAAACCAGTCGTGGAACAGTGACCTAAAGGGAAAAACAAGGAGAAAAACCTGCAACAAGCCAGGTATGTCCGAGATTGCTCAAAACCCATCTCCACCATAGTTTCAAGAACAATTTCCCTAGGTTTTTGCAGGAAAAACCATGCAAAATGGAGCCCTGGAGACTCACCAAGGACCCAGGGACGTCCCCTGGGCCGCACTGGTTCTACAGGGTCAAACCAGGGTGTCCTGAGGACGCCCTGGTTCCTCAACGAACAAGACGATCCAATAGGAATGTCACACGTTGTCCCACGTCGACCGCGGTTTGAAAAAAACCAAACGGGCGCATCCAGGGACACGCCCGCAAAAGGGATAGTTGGGCAGAAAACCCGGAGCGTCTGAAGACGCGCCCGCTGAGGTGCACACTGCAAACGCGCATGCCACAGACACGCGGTGCACTATCGCTGCGGGTTTTTCGTTCCTTAAGGAAGCCAGGGCGCATGACGCAGTCGCGCAACGCCTTAGCATTTTGTTTTTTTCATTCTTAAGACTCTATGTACGTGCGACACTAAAATGCTTATAACTTGAGATCTAGAGCTCTGATTGAGGCGCCACAAAAGGCGTTGTGTCCGTGTCGACGATGTGGACACATCCAAACTATAAAATCCCTGATCAAGGCCCAATCAAAGGTGGGCATGACCCTTAGAATAGAATGGTGGCACGTGGCCACTAGATCTTTGGAAAACTGAGGATACCAAGGCCCAATTAGGATCTTAGGACACCCATAGGCATAGGGATGGACCCCTAATGCCTAATTAATATGACCAATTACTCTAAAACCCATAAAAGATAGGTCAAACTAACCTTGATTCCCCAAACCATGATCAGGAGTGTCTGAGGACAAAAGGGTTAGCGCAACCTAGCTAGGTAGGTGCTCTATCACTATTAGATTCTTTTAAAAGAACTATTATTGTTTTGAGAACATATGTTTAAGTATATGACTACTTTAGCATGACTTAATTCAGCATGCATGTGATAAATGCTTTGTACATAGACATGTTTTGTAAATGATTGCATATACATTATGCACATATATGTTTTGTAAACAAGTGCATACATTGCATGATTTAAGTACTTGCAAAGATTGCATGTCCTTGAGGGTTGCCAAAAGACGCTGGAGTGCCGAGGGCCAGGCAGTTGTGAGGGACCCAAAGAGGACAGGTTTTGAAAAGAGGTTTTGACTTATTTGATCTTATGTGATTTGGGCTAGTAAGCCCGTGGGTGCTATGCCGAGGGGTCTGGGTTGGCCACCCTGCCTCTACCACTATTAGGTGGATGGGTACCACGCCCAAAAAGAGGCAAGTCCCTATGTCGACTGCATGTGGTACAGGGGGCTACCACTGGTGTCACGGCACTGGGTCGACGTGTCATAGGCCCCGTGGAGGCTATGACCGAGTGTTCTCAGGTACCCGGGGACCACACGGCGAGGAGGTCGTGGGCATAGTTGGACCCTATGGTTTGATGATTTATGTGCATTACATATGGCATGATATGAGGTTGGTCGACCATACCATACTAGAGATCCATGAGTTGGATTCCATGAAGCATCTTATGCATATCATGATGATATGATATATAGGTATATGATACTTTCGATTTTGGATTATATGATCCTTTAAATCGTTAGTATTTTAGTTTAACAATGGACTTTAATATCGATGTTGCACTTGAGTATTCAAACATACACATGTTTTGAATGAGCATATGATTTTAAAACATCTCATGCATTGTAAAACTAGTAGTGATAGGCTCCTACTGAGTATAGTATATACTCACCCAATCCTCAACATTTTTTAGACACCAAGTAAATACTTAAGAACAAGTAAGTAAAACCCCTACCTTATCTTTCAATGTTACTTGATTGTAGTTACTCTCTAATAGCTGGGGCTGTGACTAACACTTTCTTGGGAATAATGTTGATTTTAAACTTTGCCATGGTTAGACAATTTGAGAATGTGTTTTGACACTCGGGGTTTTTATGAAGGATTGTTTTCCAAAATCAAAAAGATTTTCATGCATTTCATACTTATAAAACAAGAGATCTTGCCTGTTTATCAAAATTGCATCATGTAAAAACCCGGGTTGTGACACTATATCTAGTTCAAAATTTTGTATATTTAAAGTAATGCATACTTCATCTAATTCCTTTAAGTTCATGTAAAGAGTCTCATTATCTAACCCTTGAAATTTAAGAAGCATTTGAATTACTCTCTTGAATTTAATTATACTAGCATTCTAAGGTAAAATTATACATGAAGGTGCACTATGTATAAGTAGGCTGTTAGTACTCTCTCAAAGTGTGCCCATTTGGATTTTGGTTATGCCAATTATGCTCAAGTTCTTTATGCTGGTCCCATTCCTTATTATATTTCCTTCTCCAATTTTCAAATGGTGGATAATGATTCCTATGGATTAAAGTTATCATTAAATAGAGGTCGAGGTTCATTAACATCAAAGAGAGGATTGTTCTTTAGGAAATACTATCATTATCCATGATGAGAGTGGTTCATCATCTTTAAAGAGGGCACTATTTCTCCTTGGGGAAATATCATCGCTAGTAATGCTAAGGTGTAGATTACCCCTTTCATCAATGTGTAGATTAGTAATTGAGTGCAACTAATCATGTTGTTATTGTTGTTGTTTTTAGTTTTTAAACTTCATATACAATGGAAATAAATAAAACCTAAACTAAATGATGCAACATATTGTCTAGAATCAAACAAGGACACAATAAAAAAAACTATTGTTAACAAGGTAAAATGTTTTGATTTTCTTGGATTTCTATAGGGGTAGTTTTTTATATTAACCTAATATAGACAACTCCTCTCTTTTAGACTTATTTTATTACTTACCAGATAGATCTTTGATAAATCAACCACTTCACACCCTCCTTCATTAGCTATAGGTAATTTGAATCATAGAATGTGTTGGCAGAGCTAGTAATTTAAAATAAGTAAAGTGATTAAGAGTCAAGCCACTGGAATGACAATAGATGACCACCTTCCAAGAGGATCTTATGAACTTGAAGGCTTTTATAAGTTTCCTCTATATGTTTTTAATTAAGAATTTGGAAGGTTAGGATACGTGAAAGGTGATGATTAACTTAGGTAGGCTATGAGGTGGTGATAAAATCCACCCTTGATGTTGCAGGATATGGTGCCTTGACTAATCAATTTTCATTCACCATGGCAATTCAATCAACAAATATTGACCTTAATGCAGATAAATGAGACCTATGAATGCACAATATATATATATATATATATATATTACTAATGCAACTACTATTTGCTACTTAATAAAGGGTCCAATCCTTGACAAACTGCCACTATAACCTAGATAGCCTATGTCTTGTTGGTCAGAGCAAAGTGATAAGTTGTTTAATTTTTCATAAAAGCCACCTAATTAGTTACCTATGTGTTACAACTTATAGGGGTAACTTAGGTTTTTAGACCAAAATTCATAACACATGCATTTTGTACTTAATAACTCAAAAGTTTGACATTTTGTAGGTACAAAGGGTAATCCAAGGTAAGTGATTATTTATATTTTATTAATATTTAATAAGGATTTTTGACCTTTTGTAGGAAGTAAGATGGTGATCTAATGGTTGAGATCGATAGGGATAAAATTGAAGATTAGATTAAATGATAGAGTCAAAGCCTCAAAATCATCACTTCAGCATAAACCAAAGGCCAATAACGTCTTATGGAATGGTAATGGATATGCTTAAATGATCTAAAGATGGCCAAAGTGGGCCCATGAAGTAAGCCATGCATTCCCACCACCTTTTTGTGGAAGCTACTTAAGCCACCTTAGTGATATAAGCTATGAGAGAAGGTGGCAAGCTAAGTAATTGAAGCCAAACCATACAAGCCACTCAAGCCAATGGATTAATCCAAGAAAACTTCTAAAGCCAGGCATGAAGTGTTGCCAATAGAGCCTTCATACTTATCCATCTCTAAATGGAAGGCTAGGATTGGAGGAGATTCAAGACAGTTATCCATGAGTTATTTTGAAGATAATTAAGGAAAATTTATTAGAATAGGATGTCATGTGACCAATGGAATAAGACCATTCAATTTTTAGTGTTTTCTCACTTTTTCCCACTTTTTCTTGAATTTCCACCTCAGCCTTAAGATGCACTATGAATTTCCATTATAGAGTTGTATCTTTCCAAAACTCTATCTCATTCCACCTCTTAGGAAATGTCTCAACCAACCAAAACCGTCTACCTAACACCCTCTATCTCTTTCTCATCCAATCCCCACCCACTTTCCTATTTCATAGGAGTTTCAGTGTCGTTGGAAGGGGGGAGATGCCTCTTCCTACAAAAGTTAGGTCACCCACCTACTCCCCTCCATAAAGCAGCCACCACCTTCCACACACTTTCCTATTTGATATCTTAACCTTTCCCCCATCTTATGTAATAACCCCAATTTTTGTAAATTGTTTGAGAAAATCAATTTAGTTTGAATTTTCAAAAATTTTGGGTTGGAATATTAGGTGATTGATAATTCTTATATTATAGAGATTAAAAATGATTTAAAACTTAGAAATTATGAATATACTCAAAAAACTGATTGAAATTACACTAAGTATGTTCAATTCTGAGTTAAAATAAAAAATCTCTAATTTTCTCTAATTTTATAAATAAAAGAGTAAAATGGTAATTTTACCCATAACGAGATCTAAGACATCAATATTTAAAGTGTACTAAAAAATATGATTCCAACAGCATTAAGTACGCTCAATTCCAAGTCCGAGAGAATAAAATAGATTTTTCTCCAAAAAAGGGGCAAAATGGTCCTTTTACACCTTTGTGGGGGCCACAAGGGGCCCACAAATGAGTCCAACGGCCAGAAAACATGCAATGAGTTGTCAAACCACTACCATATAATAGTGGAGGATCCAATGTTAATTTAATATTCAAAAGAATTGAAACATAATTATTACAAGTAATGATGAAAAATTCAAAAACATATATAAATACACCCCCAAAAATCTTCAAAAAATCTTCATTAAAATTACCACAAAATTATCTTGATTGGAACAAGAGACCTAAATTCAATTAGGCACATTGTTCCAATTCAAATATCAAAATCCCACCATCCATATGGTCTTAGACTATCTTATATACAAAATCCCCAATAAATTTTAAGATTCAATGGTGCAATGAACGAGAAATCACAAAACAAGCAGTTATCGCGTGATCTTATCATCAACGGGATAATTCTTTAAAATTGGGCTGCAAAACCTAAGTTTTTCTTCAATCAGGTAGGTGGAAACCCTTCCCATACTTATTTCATGTTAGTTTATATACTTTTTATTTTTCTAAAATTAATTTTAGGTTAAAAATTATAAAAATCAAGTAAGGATAAGAACCCTTCATTTATGTATGATGGAGGGCACATATGGAAAATCTGAGTTGTCTAATCAATCCAAAAGCGGCATCCTAGGGTAGAATTTTCATAAAATTTTATCAAGCTTAGAGCCATTAATTGAAGGGGATTTCATTGGATGGTCCAAAACGGATTATCCGATCTCCCTTAAGAGATTGGGCTCCCGGGACGCCGCATGGAAACGTGCCCAGTAGGAGCATCTCCACGTGCGACGACATCCCGACGGAACATCTGTGTGATAGTTGAGCTTATGGTTAGCTCTATACCGTGAGCATCCAAGTGAAGGCAACTTGGTGACTGCTTTGCCTGATTGATCAAAGCCGTCCGTTCTACGAGGCCTAGAACAAATCTAGACCCTTGGAATGATTGTGAACTTCTTTTCTTAATTGTGGAGTCATCTGAACTCTAAATCAAGATAAAAAAAGAAGCTATGGAAACTTTATATTTTTTGAAGAAATAAGCTTCTAATTTTCATGATCTTCAAGATCTGAGATGATCATATCTTGGGGATTTGATTTAATGATGAAATAATGTTGAAATAAAGTAAGATCTATGACTTATTATGACATATCTAGGATAAATTAAGAAATCTACCCTTTATGGTAGAAAAATCCTAAAAAAAAAAGGGACCCACTTGATTAATGAGATAAAGCATGATCAGACCCTTTGGATGTGTTGTATGAATAGGATTATGATGAAATTCAATGAGATTATGAATTAATTATGAAAAAAACAAGTGGGTATGATCTTTGGACCTTAATGAAGTAAAAGCTTTAAATGTAATTAAAACCCTTGATTTAAAGGAAAAGATCTAAGATCTAATGGTTGGATCATAAGTAAAAGTTTCTAATAATCTTAATTTAATTAGTTTATTTGTCTTTTATTTGAGATAGAATTGTAAATGTGATTTATGTTATAAATTTGGAAGCATGATTGTGTAATTCTTAAATTTTAGCATGCTATGCTCTAAATGTTATTAGATTGTTATAATAGGTTGGTAATTTAATTATCTTAGGGCCATGTTAGTTTAAATTTGATATTTTAGCATGATTTCATTAGATTACTAGTAAAATATCATGTATTTAATAACTTAGGATCATGTTAGTAAGATGAGTGAATGACTTTGACTTAATATTAGTAAGGGCTATAGTTAGTAGGATAATATAAGGATTATCAAATCCTTGGCCCAAACTAGGAGAATAATAAACCCCATTAATGATATTTTAAATGTTCATGGATTTAGTTAAAATCAATTAGAAAGGGTACCTAGGGTTAAAATGCTCATAGATAACTTATGAAAGGTTGAGCTAAGGTCACTCTAGTGAATGCTGAACATGGTGGTTAAGGGGGTTCTCTAATAAAGCCTCACTCTTCCCCTACCTTCCATTGACGTCTGTGAGGTCTAAAGGCCTCCTTACATGAGGATTGAAGTAACCACTTTGTGTTTAGTCATTCAACTAGTAAGCCTTAGTCAATTGGAAATAAGAGGAGCTGTCTAGACTTAAGATGAAATAAGCTATCTTCAACCAGTAAAACATTAACTGGTTGAATAATAATAATAATAATAATAATAATAATAATAATAATAAGAGAATAAAGGGCTAGTTAATTATCTAACCCTAATAAAAATTGTAAGTAAGATAAGGATGATCAAATAAGATCCATGGTTTCTTGAATTATCAAGAACAATAAAAGAAATAAATACTTCTTGATAATGATATATATATATATATATATATTGCTTGCAACTTAGATCAAATATAATAGAAGATCTAAACCATTGATCAAATATGATTCAAGGAAGAGAATTAAGATCATCCTCCTTAGGGATGATCAAACAACTGAACTTAGATCAAAGAAGAGCTAGATGACAGAAGATCTAAGCCCTTGATCTTTATCAACAAGTATAAATTGTTGATCAAAGGATCTATGAAAGATCAAGATCAAAGAAAGGAATACACAAAGACTTAGAATAGAAAATACTTAGATCTGAACGATTAAAAGATCATTCTAATCATCAGATCTATTGATCAATAGGTTAAATACTATCTGAGGAAGATAAATCATGATAAGACACAAGATCTAGATCCTTTATATCAAAGGACAAGATTAGACAAAGAATATAGACAGGATAAAAAATATAGGATTATTCGGATTGTATATATATATATATATATATAGTATGTGTGGATTTAAAGATTTCATACATTAGTCAGTATCATGGAAGATTTGAAGAGATGGATCACTACTTGAAGGTAGGAGAATTTTATGAATGCATTTACATGAGATATGCATGTTGAATACATGATCTTATGTCTAGAAATGTTGACAAGGGTAATGTAAATAATTGTATAAAATTCCTTGAAAACCCATATGATTCAACCAAAACACATATGAAATGGTTAAGTTAGAATTAAGGAAAACCCTAAGTGAATAGGGAACTAGAAGGTATTCTAGCCCTAAGTAAATAGACAAATTGTCTGGTATGTATGAGAATTACTTCACATACAAGCATGGAGGCTTGTGGTTTTGTTTTAAATAGGCGTATGCTTGGGGATGCTATGCTAAGAGAGTTAGTAAAGTTTGGCTACCTGCTCTTCAAAACTTGTTATGATATGGATACCAAGCCTAAGTGAGGCTAAAAGTCAGGTGGGGCAATTATGGGAAGGCCGCCACTGTGATAGCCATGGTCCCCCCATACAGACATGGATATTGTGATTTCCACCAAGGATGGTATAGGTGGATTATTGGGCAGTTATCCGGGCATGCTGGTACGGATTCTGACTACATGCATAATAGTCCTTTGAGTATTTTGCATTATGATGCATGATATACTGAGATGCCTAATGATATGGCATAATGAGATGATGATGCTACCCAAATAAGGGAGTATTTTTTGAGCAAAGTCTAGATGTTTTATCAACTTAGTATGCCTGAGTGTGATTATTGATGTTTGAGATATTAACTATTTTTCATGGTTTTGACCAAATATATCTCCATACGGCGTATACAGTATGTATGTATGTATGTATGTATAAGGATGTACATATATGACAAAGTAAAGAGATTGATCCATGAGTATGTTTATGAATAATGGGATTATGAAGTATTATGATTATATTGTTAAATTATTATGCTTCTTGAATCCCCTACCAGGCATAGCTTGCGAGATATTGTAAATGTTGGAATTACAATATCTCATATACAGAGAATGAGAATTAGAAGCTCAAGACGTGAGAAGACTGAGAAGAATTATCAATTAGGGTATATCCCTTGAAGACATGCATTTTTATTTGAGAGCATTGTATTGTATTGAGAGTTTTTATTGTATAGTGAGCTTTGAAATTTGGATTATATAATTTGGACAAGTATTGTAATGATACCTAGGCTATACTGTGAACCACTGGATGGATTCTGAAATTTAATAAAAGTATATTCCTTCAATGGAATTTTATCTTGTACAAAAATTCTACTTATGTTATGCATGAAGTGGTGACTTAGGTTTTTCAAAACAAGTTCTAAAGAAAAGAATTTTTGCTGCTTTGTTTTGTGAAATTTTTTTACTACTAAGGGCCCTACCTTTGAAAAATGTATTAGAAAATGTGTTACAAAAACCTGGGTCGTCACATCTTAGCCATTCAAATTTACACACTTTAATCCCCACCATACCTTAGCATGAGGGCAACCTAGAAAAATTAGGAGAATAAGCATAAAATCCTAGGAACATCCAAGCAAAAGAGGACTTTTCATTGAAGGAAAAAGACTTCTCCTCCTTTGGAAGGAGATGCCCACTTCCTACAGCCCACTTTTACCTCTTGTGCTTATTGTTTTTTGGACTCTTTGGGTGCTGCCACTTCCTTCTTGTAACAACCCCAATTTTTGTAAATTGATTGAGAAAATTAATTTAGTTTGAATTTTTAGAAATTTTGGGCTGAAATATTAGGTTATTAGAAATGCTCTTTTTATAAAGATTAAAACAAGATTTAAAACTTAGAAATTATGAATGTACTTGAAAAACTGATCAAAATGACACTAAGTTCAATTTTGAGTCAAAATGAAAAATCCCTAATTTTCTTTAATTTTATGAAAAAAAGGGTAAAATTATCATTTTACCCATAACCAAGATCTAAGACATAAATATTTAGAATGTACTCGAAAATACCAATCCAACTCCACTAAGTATGCTCAATTCTGAGTTTGGGAGAATCAAATAGATTTTTCTTCATAAAAGGGCAAAATGGTTCCTTCACACCCCCATGGGGCCCACAAGGGGCCTACAAATGAATCCAACGGCCAAAAATCCTCCAAAAAATGTTCATTAAAATTCTCACAAAATGATCTTGCTTACTCTAAAAAACTAGATCTAGATTCCTTCTCAAAATTCCAAAACTCCAAAAAACCTCCATTCTTATACTTTCTCTCTCCTTTCTCTAATTGGAACAAGAGACCTAAATTCAATTAGGCACTCTGTTCCAAACTAAATCTTACAAATCCCTCCATCCATACAATTCTAGACTACTTAATCTACAAAACTCCCAAATCAATTTCAAGATCCAATGACACAATAAACGAAAAATCACAAAACAAACAACTATCGGGCTATCTTATCATCAAAGGGTATTTATTTCAAATTGGGCTTCAAATCTACACTTTTTCTCTAATCAGGTAGGTGGAACCACTTCTTATATTTATTTATTATTTATTTATGTAATTTTTATTTTTCTGTACTTAGGTTTAGGTTAAAATTTATAAAAATAAAGTAAGGACCAGAACCCTTCAATTCTGGATGATGGAAGGCTCAGATGGAGAATCTGAGCCTTCTAATCAATCTAGAAGGGTCCCAAAACCCTAGGGTAGAAATTTCAAGAATTTTCATTGAGTTTTGAGCCCTTAATTGTAAAGGGATTGATTGGACAGTCCAAACAGATTGTCTGATTTCCCAAATCAAGTTCCAACTCAGCACGCGCGGCAAAATGCGACACAGAAATGTGCCTTGTGGGAGTGTTTTTGTACGCATACCACGTGCGACATCATCCTGACTGGATGATCGTGCAATAGTGCCAATCAATGGGGGAGCGCATTACGTGTGCGTCCTGGCGATAGGCGCGCGACGATTGCTCTTCCAGATCAAATCTGGGCCGTCCGTTCTACTAGGTTCAAATCAAATCTGGACCCTCGAAATGATTGTGAGCTTCTGTCACGACCCGGGTTTTTATATGATGCAATTTTGATAAAAAGGCGAGATCTCTTGTTTTATAAATATGAAATGCTTGAAAATCTTTCTCATTTGGAAAACAACCTTTCATAAAAACCCTGAGTGTCCAAACACATTCTCAATTTATTTAGCCATGACAAAGTTTAAATCAATATTATTCCCAAGAAAGTGTTAGTCACAGCTCCAGCTATTAGAGAGTAACTACAATCAAGTAACATTGAAAGATACGATAGGGGTTTACTTACTTGTACTTAGTCTGTGTCTCCTAGTACAAACGTTCCTTGCCCTTAAGTATTTACTTTGTATATGAAAAATGTTGAGGATTGGGTGAGTATATACTATACTCAGTAGGAGCCTATCACTACTAGTTTTATAAATGCATGAGATGTTTTAAAATCATATGCTCATTCAAAACATGTGTATGTTTGAATACTCGAGTTCAATATTAGTATAAGAATCCATTATCAAACTGAAATACTAATAACTTAAAAGATCACATAATCCAAAATTGAAAGTATCATATATATATATATATATATATGATAACATCATGATATGCAATAGATGCTTCATGGAGTCTAACTCATGGATCTCTAGTATGGTATGGTCGACCAACCTCATATCATGCCATATGCAATGCACATAAATCATCAAACCATAGGGTCCACTATGCCCACGACCTCCTCGCCGTGTGGTCCCCGGGTACTTGAGGACACTCGGTCATAGCCTCCACGGGGCCTATGACACGTCGACCCAGTGCCGTGACACCAGTGGTAGCCCCCTGTACAACATGCAGTCGACGTAGGGACTTGCCTCTTTTTGGGCGTGGTACCCATCCACCTAATAGTGGTAGAGGCCGGGTGGCCAACCTAGACCCCTCGGCATAGCACCCATGGGCTTACTTGCCCAAATCACATAAGATTAAATAAGCCAAAACCTCTTGTTAAAACTTGTCCTCTTTGGGTCCCTCACAACTGCCTGGCCCTCAGCACTCCAGCGTCTTTTGGCAACCTTCAAGGACATGCAATCTTTGCAAGTACTTAAATCATGCAATGTATGCACTTGTTTGCAACACATATATGTGCATAATGTATATGCAATCATTTCAAAACATGGCTATGTAAAAGCATTTATCATGCAGGCTAAATTAATTCATGCAAATCAAGTCATATATTTAAAACATATGTTCTCAACAATAATAGTTCTTTTAAAAGAATCTAATAGTGATAGAGCACCTAGTTGGCTAGGTCGCGCTAACCCTTTTGTCCTCGGACGCTCCTGATCATGGTTTGGGGAATCAAGGTTAGGTTGGCCTATCTTTTATGGGTTTTAGAGTAATTGGTCTTATTACTTAGGCATTAGGGGTCCATTCCTATGCCTATGGGTGTCTTAAGGTCCTAATTGGGCCTTGGTATCCTCAGTTTTCCAACGTTCTAGTGGCCATGAGCCACCATCCTATTCTAAGGGTCATGCCCACCTTTGATTGGGCATTAATCAGGGATTTTATAGTTTGGATGTGTCTGCGTCGTCGACACAGACACAACTCCTTTTGCGGCACCTCAATCGGAGCTCTAGATCTCAAGTTATAAGCATTTTAGTGTCGTACGTACATAGGAGTCTTAAAAATAAAAAGACGGAATGCCAGGGCGCTGTGCGTCTGCGACGTGCGCCCCAGCTTCCTTAAGGAACCAAGAAAATGACGCGCTGCTAGAGTGCTGCGCATCTGCGGCGTGTGCCTCAGCGGGTGCGTCTGCAGACGCACCAAATTTTTCCTTCTTTTCTCTCTTTTACGGGCGCGTCCCTGGACGCGCCCGTTTGGTTTTTCAAACGGGGGTCGACACAGGTCAACGTGGGATGTTCCTATTGGATCGTCCTGCTCGTTAGGGACCCGAGTCGTCCTCAGGTCACCCTGGTTCGACCCTCTCAAACCAGTGCGGCCCTGGGGACGTCCCAGGGTCCTTGGTGACTCCTTAGAGGCCTATTCTCCATGGATTTTCATGCAAAAACCTAGGGAAACTGAGCCTAGGACCATGGGTGAGATGGGTTTGGGGAGTTTTTGGGTGTACCTGCTTCGTGGCTGGTTTTCTCTCTACTTTTTCTCCTCTAGGTTACTGCTCCACGATGGGTTTTCTCCAACATTTTGGGCTGCCATTAGAGGCACCCAAGAGCTCTATTTATAGAGCTAAGAGAGGGTTCTGGAGGGGGCTCGCACCGCCTTTGAATGGCGGTGGAGAAACCTCCAGAATGGCGGTGATTTCTCCTCCAATCACCGCCGTTCTAGAACCCTCTAGAGGTTGAAGATGAAGGGGTGCCCGTATCAAAATGGGTCCCTGTGTTTTGCAGGTTAAATCGTTTTTGTAAAATTTATAGTTTTGCCCCTGAACTTCAAAGGGCCATATCTTGCTCATTTTAACTCCGTTTTGGGTGATTTTGGTCTCGTTGGATTCCTTTTTCTAAGATGCATCTATGGAACCATTTTTAGGACCAAATTTCTGGGTTCAGTCAAGGTGAATGGTGAAATGACTAAAATGCCCTTTTCTTTAAAAACTGAGCTTTTCATTGCTAAACTTGGAAATTGGAGTCATTACATTCTTACCTGCTTAGGGGAATTTTGCCCCCGAAATTCTACTATATACAGTCAAAAGATCTCGGGGTACTTTTCTCGCATTTTTGACTCCGGTTCCCAAGTCTCTTCTTCCATGTGCGCATTTCTCCACAAAACTTTGACTAAGGTTATGTCCTTGTTCCGTAGCTTCTTATTCTGATGATCTCGAATGTCAACTGGTCTTGTCTCTAGCTTGAGATCCTCCGTCAACTCTATGGGTGCCTGGTCGATGACATGAGCGGGGTCAGGCATGTACCTCCTTAGCATAGATACATGGAATACGTTATGCACTTCGGATAGCTGAGGGGGTAGTGCGATCCTATAGGCCACTTTTCCCACTTTCTCAAGGATTTCAAAAGGTCCTATGTAACGCAGACTAAGCTTGCCTTTGATACCAAACCTCATAACTCTTTTAGTGGGAGATATCTTCAGGAAAACGTGCTCTCCTATGTCAAATTCCAATGGTCTCCTCCTTCGATCAGCATAGCTCTTTTGGTGGCTTTGAGCTGTGAGGAGGCAGCTTCTTATGAGTTTGACCTTCTCGGCACATTGCTCTACTAGCTTGGATTGGAGCACCCTGGATTCTCCAACTTCACTGCAACTGGTGGGTGATCGACAGGGTCTCCCATAGAGCGCCTCGTATGGAGCCATGCCAATGCTTGACTGAAAGCTATTGTTGTACGCAAACTCGACCAACGATAGGTTTTCATCCCAGCTCTGCTTCCAATCAAGGGCACAAGTCCGCAACATATCTTCGACTATCTAGATTGTGCGCTCTGACTGTCCATCAGTCTGTGGATGGAAGGCTATGCTATAGTTCAAGGAAGATCCTAAGGATTTTTGGACAGACTTCCAGAGTTGCGAAGTGAAGCAGCTATCCCTATCTGAAGTGATACTAAGGGGTATACCATGTAGACTTACTATCTCTTTGATGTATAGCTGGGATAGGCTGTTAGTGGATTGGGTATGACGTATAGGATGGAAATGGGCTGTCTTAGTTAATATATCAACAATTACCCAGATCATGTCATGACCCTTAGAGGTCTTGGGTAGCCCTACGATGAAGTCCATTGTGATATGGTCCCATTTCCATTCGGGTAACTCAAGGGGTTGTAACAATCCCGCAGGTCTTTGATGTTCAGCCTTTACTTGTCGACATGTTAAACACTTTGCCACAAATTCCCCTATGTCTCTTTTCATACCATCCCACCAATATTGTTTCTTTAAGTCTTGATACATCTTACTCCCTCCTGGGTGTATTGTATACTTAGACCGATGGGCCTCTTCTAAGATTTCTTGTCTTAACTCTTCATTAGCCGATACCACTAATCTTCCTTGCATGTAAACGCTAACATCTTCCTTTTTTGTAAATCCTGATTTTTCTGTGAAAGCTTGTATATCTGGATCTCCTTTCTGTTCTTGCTTAACTTTTTCATTAATAGCCGACTTTATTGTTAGTCCTGCCATGATGATCTTGAGCTTACTTATGTCTGGTTTCCATGTGATTACTTCTTGTAGTAGCTTCCATCTCTTAGTTAATAAACTTGCACACATCCCTTGGGTTTTTCTACTTAATGCATCAAGTACCACATTAGCTTTTCCAGGGTGATAATGAATGGAGAAGTCATAGTCTTTTAAGTATTCCATCCATCTTCTTTTTCGCATGTTTAAGTCTTGTTGGGAAAAGATATATTTAAGACTCTTGTGATCTGTAAAAACTTCAAAATTTTCCCCATATAAATAATGTCTCCATATTCGCAAGGCAAAGACTATGGCTACTAATTCTAAGTCATGGGTTCGGTAATTGACTTCATGCTTCTTGAGTTGTCGAGAAGCATAAGCGATTACCTTCCCATGTTGCATAAGTATGCAGCCTAGCCCTTGTTGCGAGGCATCGCTGTATATCTCAAATCTGCCACTTCCTGAAGGTAAGGTAAGGACAGGTGCGGTAGTCAACCTTCTTTTTAGTTCTTAGAAGCTTTCCTCACATTTATCAGTCCATTCAAATCTTGTATCTTTCCTGGTCAGCTTAGTTAGAGGTAAAGCCATTTGTGAAAAACCTTCGATGAATCTCCTGTAATATTTGGCAAGTCCTAGGAAGCTTCTTATTTCTGTGACTGTCTTAGGTCTTTCCCAGTTCTATACTGATTCAACCTTAGTAGGGTCAACTGCTATGCCATCTTGAAAAATAATGTGTCCTAAGAAATTAACCTTTTCTAGCCAAAACTCACACTTACTGAATTTTGCATATAGCTTGTGTGCTCGTAGGGTGCTTAATGTTATCCTTAGATGTTCCATATGGTCTTCAGGAGTTTCAGAATATATTAAGATATCATCCACAAACACTATGATGAATTTATCTAAGTACTCCTTGAACACCCTATTTATGAGGTCCATAAACGCGGCTGGAGCATTAGTTAAACCAAAGGACATTACTCTAAATTCATAATGGCCGTATCGAGTCCTAAAGGCTGTCTTGGGGATATCTTCTTCTCTAACTCGAAGTTGATGGTACCTTGATCGTAGATCAATCTTAGAGAAGACTCTAGCTGACTGAAGTTGATCAAAAAGATCATCAATTCGGGGAAGAGGGTACTTATTTTTAATGGTGACCCTATTCAGCATCCGATAGTCTACGCACAATCTCATGGAGCCATCCTTTTTCTTAACAAAAAGGATTGGAGCTCTCCACGGAGATACGCTAGGTCGTATGAACCCTTTGTCAAGTAGTTCCTGTAACTGGGTCTTCAGTTCTCTTAGTTCTGCAGGAGCCATTTGGTAAGGAGCTTTGGAAATGGGGGAAGTACCGGGTATAAGGTCAATGATGAACTCAATTTCCCTTAGTGGAGGTAGACTTGGTAAGTCCTCAGGGAACATGTTAGGAAATTCTCGGACAACCTCAACATCCTTTAGCTTTGGTTGGGGACTCTCGACAGATTCAATCTTGGCTAAGAAGAAGGGGCATCCTTGAGCTATGTGCTTAATTGCTTTCAAGGCAAAAATAATGCACGCTCTAGAATAATCCTTTCTTCCTTGGAGGGTGAAAGTGTCTCCATTAGGTAGGGTAAAAGTGACACGTTTCTGGCGGCAATCAACAAAGGCTTGATGAAAGGCTAGCTAGTCCATACCTAGGATGATGTCAAAGTCATTCATATCTAAGTGGATAAGATTGGCATGTAACCAATGGTCCTTAATCAAAATGGGGACATCCTGGAGATAAGAATAAGTGGGGAGTGCCTGGCCTACAGGAGTCATGACTTCTAGAGTGAAGTCTAGGTCCTGTGGTATAATGTCCAAGGATGATGCAAATTCCCGGGATATGAAAGAATGAGTGGAGCCTGTATCAAATAGAACTTTAGCAGGTGTATCAGAGATAGAAAGAATACCTTCAACAACTACATTTGAAGCTTGGGCTTGACTGGAAGTGAGGGCAAAGACACGTCCTTGGCTTTTTAGAACTTGATCTTCTTTATGCTCTTGTACTTTCCTTTTTGGACAGTTACTAGAAAAATGTCCTAATTCTCCACAACTATAGCAAGTGATGTTGAAAGTGGGACATGGTTTGCTTGGATGATTTCTGTTACACCTAGGGCATGCCTTCCAGTCTGGTCTTCTTCCTTTGTTTTCAAACGGCTTCTTGAAAGGTGGCCTAGGTCCCGGATAGTGAAAGGGTCTCTTTCCTTTGTTCTTCATGGTGTTGATGTTCTTAGTTTCTCTTATTGCCTGGTTCCTTTGATAATCTTTTTCATATAGGGAGGCCATCTCTACGGCTTTGGCTACTGTGGAAGGTTGGAAACCTAGAACTCTGTTCCTGAGTCTTGGGTTGAGACCATCTACAAATCTTTCGGCCGCATCTTCCTCATCAGCACAAGCATGGGGTGCAAATCTTCGAAGGTTGATGAATCTACTTTCATACTATTGGACGGTCATATTTCCTTGTTCTAAGTCCATAAATTCCTTTTCCTTCTGTTTCCTTATATGTTTAGGATAATATTTGTCATTAAAGACCTTTTTAAACTCTTCCCATCCTATTGTTTCTTGCTGATCAAAATAAGTTCTTTCTGCTGTTTCCCACCAAAAGGTAGCCTCTCCTCTAAACACAAATGTGGCCATGGGTACTTTTCTTTCTTCAGCTATGTTCATGGCCTTAAATATCTTTTCAATATCAATTAACCATTTTCCAGCTATAGATGCTTCATCTTCTCCTGTGAATGAGGGAGCTAGTTCTGAAACCTTTCTAACTGAACCTCAGTCCTATCTATTGTTTTATCAGGGGAAGGATCTCAGGGGGTAGGAGTTTGGCTTTGACTATTCATGTATTGTCCCATGTTCTGTAAGAATTTTTGAAATAACTCAGCCATCCCGTTGCCCGACCCAGTGGAGTCCACTGGTGGGGCTTCAGGTCTTGGAGCATTGCTTCCTGTCTTCCTAGGCATTTGTAATCACAAGGCAATTCACCAAATCTCAGTTTTGTGTTATCCTACTACCCCTTACTCTTTCATGGATGAAAATTGATTATAAGTTATTCTCCTCATAATTGGGCTGTGAGTAACGTTAAACCATGCTCTGATACCAACTATCACGACCCAGGTTTTTATATGATGCAATTTTGATAAAAAGGCGAGATCTCTTGTTTTATAAATATGAAATGCATGAAAATCTTTCTCATTTGGAAAACAACCTTTCATAAAAACCTTGAGTGTCCAAACACATTCTTAATTTATTTAGACATGACAAAGTTTAAATCAATATTATTCCCAAGAAAGTGTTAATCACAGCCCCAGCTATTAGAGAGTAACTACAATCAAGTAACATTGAAAGATAAGATAGGGGTTTACTTACTTGTACTTAGTCTGTGTCTCTTAGTACAAACGTTCCTTGCCCTTAAGTATTTACTTTGTATCTGAAAAATGTTGAGGATTAGGTGAGTATATACTATACTCAGTAGGAGCCTATCACTACTAGTTTTATAAATGCATGAGATATTTTAAAATCATATGCTCATTCAAAACATGTGTATGTTTGAATACTCGAGTTCAATATCAGTATAAGAATCCATTATCAAACTGAAATACTAATGACTTAAAAGATCACATAATCCAAAATTGAAAGTATCATATATATATATATATATGATAACATCATGATATGCAATATATGCTTCATGGAGTCCAACTCATGGATCTCTAGTATGGTATGGTCGACCAACCTCATATCATGCCATATGCAATGCACATAAATCATCAAACCATAGGGTCCACTATGCGCACGACCTCCTCGCCGTGTGGTCCCCGGGTACTTGAGGACACTCGGTCATAGCCTCCACGGGGCCTATGACACGTCGACCCAGTGCCGTGACACCAGTGGTAGCCCCCTGTACCACATGCAGTCGACGTAGAGACTTGCCTCTTTTTGGGCGTGGTACCCATCCACCTAATAGTGGTAGAGGCTGGGTGGCCAACCCAGACCCCTCGGCATAGCACCCACGGGCTTACTTGCCCAAATCACATAAGATTAAATAAGCCAAAACCTCTTGTTAAAACTTGTCCTCTTTGGGTCCCTCACAATTGCCTGGCCCTCGGCACTCCAGCGTCTTTTGGCAACCTTCAAGGACATGCAATCTTTGCAAGTACTTAAATCATGCAATGTATGCACTTGTTTGCAACACATATATGTGCATAATGTATATGCAATCATTTCAAAATATGGCTATGTACAAAGCATTTATCATGCATGTTGAATTAAGTCATGCAAATCAAGTCATATATTTAAAACATATGTTCTCAAAACAATAGTAGTTCTTTTAAAAGAATCTAATAGTGATAGAGCACCTAGCTGGCTAGGTCGCGCTAACCCTTTTGTCCTCGGACGCTCTTGATCATGGTTTGGGGAATCAAGAATTAGTTTGGCCTTTCTTTTATGAGTTTTAGAGTAATTGGTCTTATTACTTAGGCATTCCATCCGTATGCCTATGGGTGTCCTAAGGTCCTAATTGGGCCTTGGTATCCTCAGTTTTCCAATGTTCTAGTGGCCACGCGCCACCATCCTATTCTAAGGGTCATGCCCACATTTGATTGGGCCTTGATCAGGGATTTTATAGTTTGGATGTGTTTGCGTCATTGACACGGACACAACTCCTTTTGCAGCACCTCAATCGGAGCTCTAGATCTCAAGTTATAAGCATTTTAGTGTCGTACGTATATAGGAGTCTTAAAAATAAAAAGACGGAATGCTAAGGCACTGCGCGTCTATGACGTGCACCCCGACTTCCTTAAGGAACCAAAAAAATGACGCCCTGCTAGCGCGCTGTGCGTCTGTGGTGTGCGCCTCAGCGGGTCGACGTGGGACGTTCCTATTGGATTGTCCTGCTCATTAGGGACCCGGGTCGTCCTCAGGTCACCCTGGTTTGACCTTGTCAAACCAGTGCGGCCCTGGGGACGTCCTAGGGTCCTTGGTGACTCCCTAGAGGCCTATTCCCCATGGATTTTCATGCAGAAACCTAGGGAAACTGAGCCTAGGACTATGGGTGAGATAGGTTTGGGGAGTTTTTGAGCGTACTTGCTTCGTGGCTGGTTTTCTCTCCACGTTTTCTCCCCTAGGTTACTGCTCCACGATGGGTTTTCTCCAACGTTTTGGGCTGCCATTAGAGGCACCCAAGAGCTCTATTTATAGAGCTAAGAGAGGGTTCTAGAGGGGGCTCTCATCGCCTTTGAATGGCGGTGGAGAAACCTCCAGAATGGCGGTGATTTCTCCTCCAATCACCGCCGTTCTAGAACCCTCTAGAGGTTGAAGATGAAGGGGTGCCCATATCAAAATGGGCCCTTGTGTTTTGCAGGTTAAATCATTTTTGTAAAATTTACAGTTTTGCCCCTGAACTTCAAAGGGCCATATCTTGCTCATTTTAACTCCGTTTTGGGTAATTTTGGTCTCGTTGGATTCCTTTTTCCGAGACGCATCAAATGGAACCATTTATAAAACCAAATTTCTGGGTTGAATCAAGGTGAATAGTGAAATGACTAAAATGCCCTTTTTTTTAAAAACTGAGCTTTTCATTGCTAAACTTGGAATTTTAATATTACAAAATTGGAGTCATTACAGCTTCACAGTTCAATTATGGAGTCATTTGAACTCTAAATTGAGATCAGAAAGAAGCTATGGAAAGCTTATAATGTCTATTTTCTTCTGAAACCATAATATTGATAAAAACATTTCATAAACTTTCTGTTCTCAAGAATTAAGTTTCTAATTTTCATGATCTTCATGATATGAGATGATAAGATCTTGGGGATCTAAATTACTAATGTTATAATGTTAAAAGCAAGTGATATCCATGATTGATTTGGACATATCCAAGAGAAATTGAGGGATCTAACCTTTATGGTAGAAAAACCTTAAAAATACAAAGGGATCACTTGATCAATAAGATCAAGTATGATCAGTCCCTTAGGATGGATTGAATGAATGATATTATGATGGAGTCTATTGAAATCATGGATTGAATATGATTAAAAACAAAGGAATATGATCTTGGACCTTAATGGAGTAAAAGCCTTAAAATTAATTAAAACCTTGATTTAAAATTAAAAAATCTAAGATCTAATGGTTGGATCATAAGTAAAGGTTTCTAATAATCTTAATCTAATTAGTTTCATTTTCTTTTATTTGATAATATTATTGTAAATGTGATTTATGTTATAAAGCATGATATTTCTTAAATTTAGCATGTTATGTCTTATGTGTTATTAGATTGTTATAATTTGATAGATTTAATTATTTTAGGACCATGTGGGTATGATTTCATGTAATTGTAACTTAGGCCCATGCTAGGATTTCATGTTAGATTAGACTATGGTATGAGATGGTACCTTAGGTCCATGATAGTTTAATTTGAGTTTATAAGATAAAGTATATTAGTTAGAAATCATGCTAGTGTAATCTTAAGTACCTTGTACCATTATCATTAGGTTGTTCAATTATGTAGTTTTATGCTTTAAAGTTATAATTCATTTATGGTTAAATTTTATTAGATTTAATTGTTAAAATAGTTATGAGATAAAGAGCATAAAACACCAAAAATGGAATCTAATGAGAAAGTAGAGTTTCAGGACACAAATAAGAGTGAATTATTTGACTTGGACTTAATTAGTAAGAGATATAGTTAGTAGGACAATATAAGGATTATCAAATCCTTAGCCCAAACTAGGAGAATAATAAACCCCATGAATGATATTTTAAATGTTTCTGGACTTAATTAAAATCAATTAGAAAGAGTACTTAGGGTTAACATGCTCATAGAAACCTTATGAAAGGTTGAGCTAAGGCCACTCTAAAGAATGTTGAATATGATGGTTAAGGGGGTTTTCTAATAGAGCCTCGCTCTTCCCCTACCTTCCGTTGATGTTTGTGAGGTCTAAACGCCTCCTTACATGACGATTGAAGCAACCACTTTGTGTTCACCCACTCAGCTAGTAAGCCTTAGCCAATTGGAAATAAGAGGAGTAGTCTATACTTAGGTTGAAATAAGTTATCTTCAACTTCAGCTAGTAAAACATTAACTGGTTGAATAATAATAATAAGAGTATAAAAGGTTAGTAAATGATCTAACCCTAATGAAAATTGTAAGTAAGATAAGGATGATCAAACAAGATCCATTGTATCTTGAATGATCAAGAACAATAAAAAGAAATAAATACTTCTTGATGATGATATATGTATATTGCTTGCAACTTAGATCTAATAGAATAGAAGATCTGAACCCTTGATCAATTATGATTCAAGGAAGAGAACCAAGATCATCCTCCTTAGGGATGATCAAACCACTAAGCTTGGATCAAAGATGAACTAGATGATAGAAGATCTAAGCCCTTGATATCATCCTCCTTAGGGATGATCAAACAACTAAACTTGGATCAAAGATGAACTAGATGATAGAAGATCTAAGCCCTTGATCTTTATCAACAAGCATAAATTGTTGATCAAAGGATTTATGAAAGATCAAGATCAAAGAAAGGAATACACAAAGACTTAGAATAGAAAATACTTAGATTTGAAAGATTAGAAGATCATTATAACCATCAGATCTATTGATCAATAGGATAAACACTATCTAAGGAAGATCGATCATGATCGGACACAAGATCTAGATCCTTTATATCAAAGGACAAGATTAGATAAAGAATATAGACATGATAAAAAATATAGGATTATTTAGATTGCATATATATTGTCAGTATGTATGGATGATTTATCAACTCAGCATAAGTTGGATATTGATTATGTTTTGAGATATTAACTATTTTTCACGGTTTTGACCATATGTATATATCTATATGCCGTATACCATATATGTATGTGTAAGGATGTACATATATGACAAAGCAAAGAGATTGCTCCATGAGTATGAATAATGGGATTATGAAATATTAGGATTATACTGTCAAAGTTTTATGCTTCATGAAATCCCCCACCAAGCATAGCTTATTGAGATATTGCACATGTTTCAATGTTTACAATATCTCGGATACAGAGAAGGAGAATTAGGAGCTCAAGACTTAAGGAGGCTTGGAAGAATAATCAATCAGGGTATATCCCTTGAAGACATGTATTTTATTTGAGAGGATTGTATTGTATTGAGAGTTTTTAATGTATGGTGAGGTTTGAAGTTTGGATTATGTAATTTGGCCAAGTATTGTACTGATACTCGGGCTATACTGTGACCCATTGGATGGATGATGGAATTTAATAGAAGTATATTCCTTCAACAGAATTTTATCTTGTAGAAAATTCTACTTATGTTCTGTATGAAGTGATGACTTGGGTTTTTCAAAACAAGTTAAATTTTTTTTTTTTTTGCCTGCTTTGTTTTGCGATTTTTTTTTACTACTAAGGGCCTTACCTTTGAAAAATGTATTACAAAATGTGTTACAAAAACCCGGCTCGTCACACTTCCAGGGTGTTGATTCTTCTTCAAGTGTTCAACCTATGACTTTTTGGGGTTTTTGATTCATCCTTAAAGGTTGGTTAAGTTCTTTGTTCTCTTTGTTGGAATTTACTTCTTTTGGTGCTAGTTTACTTTGTTTTCCCTTATCTTTCCTTACTTTTAAACTAAAATTCAAGGCTAATTTTCCTTTGGAGTGATAGCCAAGGGAAGTCATCTTGAATCTAGTTTTGCTCTTTAACTTTCTTTACATCTTTATTCTCTTTCAGCCCTCTTGATTTTCAGCTTTGGTTACTTAAGTTCCATTGGTTGTTTCCTTAGTATTCCATAGGATTTTCCCTTAATTTCACTCATACTTGTTCACGAGTAAATGTTAGAACAATTGAAGAAGAAATTGGCTTATATTTAAAGATTGATTAAGATTAAGTGAACATCATTGTAATAGCATTTAAATTTCAGATTTGGATTATATGTATGGGTTATTATGTTGATGAATTTTTTATTTGATTCAATAAAGTTAGTTAGAATTTTCAATTCATGTATGTGTCTAGCGGTCAATTATCTTTGTTATTTAATGTTTGATTGCATTAGAAGTGATTAATTCCATGTTTTACATGTGCTATTCATTGAGTGATTCAATTACCATGCTGTTGGAATTTGTTTTCATGAATGGTTTATGTTAATTTCCAGCACCGTACTACTCATATTCACTTGATTTTTCAATAGCCCACTAAATTGTCAGATAGTTTACTTAATGTTAAAAATAGATAACATGCTTAGGTTTCCAAATTAGTTGATTAAATCCACTCCTATCCAATGAATCATGCATGCTATTCCATGGTTAAATGCATGATGCTTGGTAGTTTTCCTTTCATTGTTTGTTAGTGATAAGTTTTCCTTTATTTCTCATGTTTAGTTGTAGTTAGATTTCATTAGTTTGCATCTTAGTTAGTTTGGAAAGTAATTAATTTTGTCACACTTGTTAAAGTAGTTGATTTGATTGCTTAGGTTTTTTTTTTTTTTTTACATGATTAGGAAAGTAGTTTGTTAAAGCACACTTCCCTTAAATTAGTTGTTAAATTCATGTTAAGGAAAGGAGTTTAGGAAAGTTGATAAATTGCATTTTAGGAAAGTTTCCCTTTAGAAAGTTTTTAGTTAAAAAAGTCATAAAATTAGAAGTTTTTAATTTAGGAAAAATTTTAATTTTAGAAAGTGCATATTTTAAGAAAGATTTAAATTTAGCATGTCTCTTGTTTTTGCTTGGTTTCCAAATTCATGTGTTAATTTTCACTTCTAGTTTAGGTTAAAAATATCTCTTGAATTTTAACTAGGTTAGATAGTTTAAAGTAGGGATCACTGGTATCACATTAGTTCAACACCTCGTGGGATCGACCTCACTCATATGCTATATTGCAAAACATTCATGCACTTGTAAGTTTTATTTAAAACAACAATAAGTTTTGGCACCATTGCCAAGGAGTTGCAACAAATTGTGTAGTGTTCCATACTTTAGGCTATTTTCACCTAGTCTAGGTTTAAGGTGCATTAGATTAGGGTTTTTGCATTTTACGAAAGTTTTACATATAGTGAGGCCCATTGTAAATTGTAATTTCTTTATTATTTATTTTTAAATGGGTTGTAATAATACAGGACAAGTGTGGGGTATGGTAGCCCACACTTGATCATCACTTGACTCCTCACTGTGAGTATCTCTCACTCAAATTTTAATTTTTAAGATAATTTGTATTTAGAAGTTAGTATAATTCATATAGATTTGGAGCATTCACTAATAATTGTTGCATCCTTACTTTGGATTGCTGCATTAAAGAACCTATTTAACCTTGGTTGGATAGCATATAGGTTACATTAGTTTGCTTTTGTATTGCATTGCATATTTATAGCTTTATGGTGGAATGGAATTAATGTTAATAAGGGCCCCATAGGAACCATTATAAGATAGGGATTGGATTTCATCACTAGCCCCTTCGCCCACTTAGGAATCAATCAATATCCATGTAGGCCACAATCCCAAACCTTGAATGTTAATTTAAAATCAAGTAGAAAGAGACTTAGGGTATCAAGCACATAGGAACCTTTTAGAAGGACACAATCTATTGTCACTCCTATAGTTTTTGAGCACTATGATTATAGTGGGTGTCTTAAAAGCTCAGTGATTTTTTCATGCTTTCCATCGATGTTAGTTGAGGTCCAAATGCCTCCTAACACAAGGATTGTATCAACTACTTTTGAGAAGAACCTAACTTGTAAGCATTAGTCAAATATGGACATAAGTAGGAGTTGTCTAGATTTAGGTCTAAGAAACTATCGCCTATGTGCTAAGTAAAAGATAATCAAAACACTTCTCGATTAGTATTAGGATTTCATTGCACATCATGTAGAGTTAGAGTCAACATTTAAATTAAGGAATTTATTATGGGATAGTTTATGTAAGGACATCGATCTTAGAACCTAGAGTTAATACCTTTCAAACCCAGAGATTTAATGATCTTAAGATAAGGGAAAAGAAACCAAGTTCCTATCCCCATTGCTAAACCATTAACAGAAGTCGAGCACAAGGCAATTAGAAATTTCTATGTGCCACTACAGCTCAACACCCATCCTGCATAGATTTACCTCCTACAAACACAGACCACTTTGAGTTAAAGTTGGGAGTCATACAGGTGCTCTCCACCTTTTATGGTTTAGGCTAAGAAGACCCTGCCTACATGAAAAGGAGCTCCTTGAAATTTGCGGCACATTTAGGTTCTAAATTTTTTTGAATGATTCTATTAGGCTTAGGCTATTCCCATTCCCTTTCAAGGACAAAGCTAAATTATAGTCGAATTCCAGGTATGTTCCATCAATACATGGGGCCAATTGTTTAGAAAGTTTTTGAGCAAGTTTTTCCCTGTTCATAAAACAAATGTCCTTAGTCATAAAATTATTAATTTCCAACAAATGGATGATGAAAATACTATGAATGTTGGGAACGGTGGAATGAACTATTGCAAAAATGCTTACATCATGGATTTGAAAAATGGCAGCAAGTTCAATAGTTCTATGAGGCATTGATGCCTCAAAATTGACAAATGGTAGATGTAGTGAGTGGAGGGACCCTCATGCTAAAGGATGAGAGTGAGGCTTAGGAGTTCTTTCATACTTTAGCAGATAATTCCTAGCAATTGGATCATTCAAATATAAGAGAGAGAAATAACTAGCCCACCAAGAGAGGGGCCTCTATGAGATAGGAGTGCATACTGATCTATCCCATAAACTTGACTTTGTACTAGCTAGAATGGACAAGTATGATGATAGAGCGGACAAGCTTGAAACTATGTTTCAATCATTTATGGTTGCCACATCTCTTAAACCTCCACAAGAGGTATGTGTTATATGTTCTATCCCAGCCCACATCACCATGTCTTGCCCATAAAATAGAGTATTAAATGATTATCTTGTTGACCAAGCAAATACATTAAAGGCATATTGCGAACTTAGCAACAACCCATATTCTAACACTTGCAACCTTGGATGGGCTTTGCATCCCAACTTTTCCTGGTCAAAGAGTAACTATCAAGGGGGACTATCTGTGAACCCCCTACCTAAAACTTTCCTCATAAAGCTAGAGTCCCCCAGTAGCCACTTGGCTTCCAACAACCTTAGCAACAAAAAAACCATCTTTCAAGGAAACCATTCAGACCAGTCTTGAATTTTTTTTAAAAGAAAATCATCATCATCATCATCATCATCATCATCATCATCATCATCATCATCATCATCATCATCATCATCATCATCATCATCATCATCATCATCATCATCATCATCATCAAGACCTTATCCCAATTAGGGGTTGGCCACATGAATCTTATTCCTCCATTTCTCTCTATTAAGTACCATGACTTCATTTAGTCCCAAAGTTTTTAAATCTTTTCTCACCACTTCTATCCACGTTCTTTTAGGCCTTCCCCTTGCCCTTTTAGAACCTTCTACTTGTATTGCCTCACTCCTTCTAACCGGTGTCATTATTGGTCTTCTTTGAAAATATATAAACCATCTAAGTCTAATCTCCCTCATCTTGTTACCTATTGGTGCTACCCCTAAATTTTCTCTAATATTTTCATTTCTAATTCTATCCTTTCTTGTCTTACCACTCATTCATCTTAACATCCTCATTTCTATGAAGCTCATCCTATGAGCATGGTGTACCTTAATTACCCAATACTCTGATCCATAGAGCATGGCTAGCCTTATGGCCATCCTATAGAATTTTCCTTTTAGTTCAAGTGAAACTCTAGATACACATCTCCATTTGTTCCATTCTGCTTGGATTCTCTGGGTAACCTCCCTCTCAATCTCACCACTCTCATGAATCATTGATCCTAAGTACCAAAAGTGGTCTTTTATAGGGACTTCTTGGTTATCAATCATGACTGGTGTTCAACTCCTACTCCTCTCCATGCTAAAATTGCATTCCATATATTCTGTCTTAGTTTGGCTAATTTTAAATCCTTTAGATTCTAATGCTTCTCTCCATAACTCTACCTTTATGTTACCCTCCCTTATCTCATCAAGTAAGACTATATCATCTGCAAATAGCATGCACCAAGGAATATCCTTGTGCAGATGTTTTGTTAACTCATCCATAACCAATGTGAAAAGGTATGGGCTCATTGTTGATCCTTGGTGCAATCCTACAGTGACAGGAAAATCACCAGTCTCGTCACTAGTGGTCTTAACATTTGTTACCACTCCCTCATACATATCTTTAATTATGTCTATATACTCCTGCAAAACCCCTTTACTGCCCAACACCCTCCATATTAACTCTCTAGGGACTCTATCATAAGCTTTCTCTAAGTCGATAAAGACCATGTGGAGGTCTTTTATCTTCACCCTATATTTCTCTACTAATTGTCTTGGTAAGAAAATAGCTTCCATGGTAGACCTTCTAGGCATAAAACCAAACTGATTCTTCGATACACTTGTTTTAGGTCATAGCCTCTTCTCAATCACTCTTTCAAAAAGTTTCATAGTGTGGCTCATAAGTTTGATCCCTCGATAATTAGTGCAGCTTTGTATGTCTCCTTTATTCTTATAAATTGGTACAATAGAGCTTTTCTTCCACTCATTTGGCATTTTCTTTAATTTTATAATCTTGTTAAACAACTTGGTCAACCAAACTGCCCCAGTATCTCCCATATGCTTCCAAACCTCTATTAGTATACCATTGGGCCCCATGGGCCTGAGGGCCTTTCCTGATTTCATCTTTTTCAAGGCCTCTTTCACTTCAAGTATTCTAATCCTATGTTCATATCTATAATATCCAATGTTATTTAGATTTATAGTATTTTCAATCCCTATATTCTCAGAGCTATTGTCATTTAACAAATTTTAAAAGTATGTTTCCCACCTTTGTTTGATCTCATCATCTTTAACCAATACCTTTTTATCATTGCTTCTAATGCACCTAACATGATCTAAGTCCTTACCCTTCTGTTCTCTTACGTTTGCAAGTTTAAACACATCTTTCTCACCTTCTCTTTCTGAGTCTATTATAGAGCTCATCATATGCTTTAAGTTTAGCCTCACTTACTATTCTCTTAACAACCTTTTTAGCATTCTTATATTGTTCATAGTTTTCATTATTTCTTGTCTTCTGCCAAGCTTTAAAACACATCCTTTTTTCTTTAATAACTTTTTGCACAGTTTCACTCTACCACTATGTTTTCTTTACTAATTGCCTTTTACCTTTAGGTACTCTTAAGACATCTTTTGCCACTTTCTTAATGGACTCAGCAATATTAATTCACATGGTATTTACTTCTGTTTCATAATTCCAATTTCCTTCTACCATCAACTTATTTGTGAATGAGGTTATTTTCTCTCCTTTTAAGTTCCACCACTTAATTTTTGGATACCTATTAAGTTCATTTCTTTTTTTCCATCTTTTGATATGGATATCTATAACCATTAACCTATGTTGTGAGGTTAAACTCTCACAGGGTATCACCTTACAATCCTTACACATAGATCGTTCATTATTCATAAGTAAAAAAAAGTCTATTTGCCTTTTATGAAGTCCACTTTTAAAGGTTATTAAGTGTTCATCCCTCTTCTTAAAGAGTGTATTTGCAATGACCAAGTATATGACAAAGCAAAATCGAGGATATTCTTGCGCATCTCATTTCATTGACCTATACTACACTCTCCATGTATTCTATCATATCCTTCCTTTTCTTTTCCTAGGTGGCCATTTAAGTTTGCGCTTATAAATATCCCCTCATTATTGGGAATTTCTTACATGACTCTCTCCATATCTTCCCAAAACTATCTCTTGATTATATCTTGTAACCCTACTTGTGGTGCGCATGCACTTATAACATTTATAATTTGCTCTCCTAGAACAAGTTTTATTATTATAATTCTATCACTGATTCTTTTAACGTGCACAACTTTATCCTTTAATTCCTTATCCACTATTATTCCTATGTCATTTCCGTTATCATCCTTTCCTACATACCATAATTTTACACTAGTTGCAAAATTATAGTAGACATTCAACCCATGTCGACTCTCAAGCCATAGCCAAGTTAGATATGCAAGTAAGCCAATTGTTAGTTGAACTACATAATAGACGAAAGGGTTAGTTCCCTAGTCAACCCATCCCTAACTCAAAGGGTCAAATTGAGATATGGTCAAGTTCTCAAAACCTTAACCGTCATGAGCATGCCAAGTCTATAACCACCCTTAGGAGTGGTTGACAGATCAATAATAAAGTAGGGCAAGCTAATGAAACTAGGAGAAAGAGGCAACCAAACACATGAGAAAGAGAAAAGATAGAAAAACCTTGTAGAACTTATAGTGGAGGCACCCTGTGTGCCTAAAGCCCCTTTTCCTCAGTTACTAAACAAGGTTAGAATGGAAACAAATTTCAACGAGATAATGGATGTATTTAAACATGTCCAAATCAACATGTATTTAAACATGTCTAAATGTACAAAAGAAAGCTTTCCTCACCGAGTAGGTAAGCTCTATGATTCAACACAAGACCCCACCAAAGTTTAGAGACCTAGGGTATCTTACCATTTCCTATGTTATTGGAGATCATGCCATAGATAGGGCATTACTTGACCTAGGGCCGAGTGTTAAATTGTTTCCATACTCTGCCTAACCTAAGACTAGGTGAGTTAAAACCAACCACTAGCATGCTATAATTAGTGGATAGATATGTGAAGATACCCTATGGTTTGGTTGAAGATGTCTTGATACAGGTGGACCAGTTTTATTACCCAATTGATTTCATTGTACTTGACACCCAACTTGTATCTGATCTCAGCAGTCAAATTCTAGTCATCCTTGGATGTTCATTCTTGGCAACATTCACTACTATTATTAACTGTAGGAATGGTGTAATGAAATTGTCATTTGACAACATGAAAGTTAAGCTAAATATATTTAACTCCAATCAACAACATTTAGACCTTGATGATTCTTGCGATGTCAATTTGATCTAGAGTCTAATTAATGACATTCATCTAGCATTGTCCATATCTGGCCCACTAGAGGCTTGTATCATGCATTTTAATGGAGAATTTGTTCTAGACAAGTTTATTGAGGAGGTAAACTACCTTCTAGAGTCTGCTCCAATCATGGATACCTCCAACTGGGGTCCTTATGTGGAACCACTCTCACCTTTTGAATCTATCCCCATACCCTCAATAGAGCAACCACCATCTCTGGACCTTAAACCCTTGCCCGACAACTTGAAATATTCATATCTAGGCCTAGAAGAAACCTTACTTGTGACAATAGTATCAAATTTAGATAATGAACATGAGGGTAAACTTGTATATGTCCTTTAGGAACATAAAACTACTATAGGGTGGACAATGATAAATATAAAATGGATTAGTCCAGCCGTCTGCATGTACATGATATTGCTAAAAGAAAATGCAAAAACCTTTTAGGGATACTCAAAGATGACTTAATCCCCACATGAAGGATGTGATCAGAGATGAAGTCCTTATGCTTCTAAATGTCAGCATGACATACCCTATCTCTGACACCACTTGGGTTAGCCTCATTCATGTTGTACCCAAGAAATTAGGGATGACGGTAGTTAAAATGAGGAGAATGAATTACTATCCACTCGCATGACCATCAGGTGGAGAGTTTGTGTTGACTATCAAAAGTTGAATGTAGTCACAAGGAAAGATCACTTTCCTCTACCCTTCATTGAAAATCCTAGAGAGATTGGTCAGACATAGTTATTACTATTTTCTGGATGGATATTCCATTTATAATTAGATTCCTATAGCACCCGAGGATTAGGAGAAGTCCACCTTCACTTTCCCCTTTGGAACCTTTACATACAAACATATGCCTTTTGGACTTTGTAACAGTCTAGCTACATTTCAAAGGTGTATGTTGAGCATTTTCTTTAATATGGTAGAAAGGTTTGTTAAGGTGTTTATGGATGACTTTTTAGTATTTGGGGCATCATTTGATGAATGCCTACACCAATTAAAGTTAGTTCTAGCAAGGTGTCAGGAGAAAAATCCTTTTTTAAGTTGGAAAAAGAGCCATTTTATGGTATAAAGTGGGATAGTTTTAGGCCACATAAGATAGAAGTTGATAAGGCAAAAGTGGATTTAATAGCCAACCTACCTCCACCAAGCTCGATTAAAGAAATTTGCTCCTTTTAGGGACATGTTGTCTTTAATAGATGCTTTATCAAGGATTTTAGCAGAATTGCCAAGCCCCTCTATAATTTACTTACAAAGGAGGCCACTATTTACTTTGATGAGGACTATAAGAAAGCATTTGAGTGACTCAAGGTCAACCAAATTTTCGCACCCATTATCTGACCACCAGATTGGAATGCACCATTTGAGATTATGTTTGATGCATCGAATTATGACATTGTAGTTGTTTGGGGTAGTGCATCGATAAACTTCCCCATGTAATATATTATGCTACTAAAACACTAAATGATGAACAACTTAATTATTCAACAACAGAGAGAGTTGTTAGCTGTATTGTTTGCTTTGGATAAGTTTAGACCTTACTTTTTAGGGTCTAAATTTATAGTGTACTTGAATCACATGGCACTAAAGTACCTCCTTTCTAAAAAAGATGTGAACCTTAGGTTGATCCATTGGATACTACTGTTACAAGAGTTTGACTTACACTTATCTAGACTAGTGTAGAGCGTATTAGTGATTACATGCCTACAACTGAATCCTTCTTGGATGAACAGTTATTACATATTTTCCAGTTGCCTTGGTATGGTGATGTTGTCAAAGATTAGGTAGTCTGGGAAGGAGACATATGATGCCCTTAAACCCAATCCTCATTGTAGAGCGATTCGATGTTTAGGGAATAGATTGCATGGGACCCTTTTCTAATTCTTTTGAAAATCTTTACATCCTAGTGGGAGTGGACTATGTGTCCAAGTAGTTGGTGGATATACCATGTAAAACTAATGACCACAAGGTTGTGGTAAAATTATTAAAAGAAAATATCTTTGTAATGTTTAGTACTCTAAGAGCAATAATAAGTGATGGGGGAAAACACTTTTGTAATAAAGTGTTTTTTAATTTAATGAAAAAATATGGTGTCAACCATAAAATAACTCCCCATACCACCCTTAAACTAGTGGCCGAGTTGTAATACATGCCATTTTTAGAAAATATATAAATGCCTAATTATGCAAATTATGAGTTTTGCGGAAATTGGACTCCCAGAGAATTTGAAAATTTTTAGAAATAGAATCATGGACTAAAACCTGAATATTTATAATGTACATAAGAAATGGAGTCCAAAGACACTAAAAACACTAAAATCAGAGACTAGGTGAAAATCTTCTAATTATTTTAATTTAGATATTTAATAAATTAATTAAGGAGGGGAAAATGGAGATTTCATGTGTGAGGCTTGCAAATTAGGTGCTAAAACCCATGAGCTGGCAAACATTTATGGGGTATGGTGGTGATTACTAGTAATTAATGTTGGTAATCATACCTGCATTTAATAAAAAAAAAGAATAATTTCAAATAAAATATATTATGGGGGGCTTTAAATGCACCTCGCTCGCATTTACTTCCCCTTGTTTTCCCCCTCCTGTCATTAATTCTTCTCATTCTGTGTGCCACCAACACCGGCATAGGAGATGATGGCGAATAGATACACTGCAGCAACTGCAATGCCCCATTCCTTTCCCTATGGTGACGACATTCTATTTTTTCGATTGACTCAATGAGGTAGGCCCCTGCTCCTCTCTCTCTCCTATCTGGTTTGTTGTTTCCTAGTTTTCTTGACTTGTTAACACTAGAAATAGCAATGGGAAATCGCTTTCCTCTAACAAACCTGAACTTACTATTTTTATAAAAAAAAAAAGTTAATGTAACGGTGTCAGATTTATGATTTAGATAGTTCAGCTTATTCATTACTGAACCAAGAACAAAACCCCTTTAGTTTTTTATGGAAATCCAATGGGTAATGATGTCAAAAAAGTGAAAAAATAGTAAAAGGGGGAAAACTTTCTATTTTACATAAATCTTGTTAAAAACCTTAGATTTAGACAAAATCAGTGGATAAAACATCATAAAGATGAAATTCATGAAGTTTCAAACAAAATGACATAATAATTGCAAGATTTCATGACTTTATGCTTCCCTAGTGACAACTGGAATCTGTTTGTCTTCTTAGGCAACGGTGACATTTTCTAGTGATCAAGGGTGTATTGATTCTAACTGATTTCACCATGATGGGGGACTAGATGGATGATTTGAGCCATTCATTATGTTCCTAGACCCCGAAAACCTTGAGGAGAAGAAGAATCAAGAAAAATCACAAGATCTGGACTGTAGATTAGCCAAAAAAGATTCTATGACCCGAGCACGTCATCCCTGATGGGCAATGCATGTAGGTTGCATGTCAAAGATGCATAGCAGTGACGCATGCTAGGCATGACTGTATGGGTGTGGATGATGCATTCGTTGTTCCCGGCTGCAACAGAACACCGGTGCATCCCAGTGGTGGAGTCACACGTAGGGCGCGTCCTAGGTACATGTGACGTGGGCATGCATTCTTGTGATGCCAAAAATAAATTAAATTTTGACCCAAAAGTTATCGGGGCTATAGAGGTCCAAATCATGATCCAAGACTTCTGTTGGATTCGTCTCAACATTGTAGACCTAAATTTAACATCAAAACCTTGATTTGATCACTTTTAAATGGATCAAATTATAAAATCTTATCCAATAACCTAGACAGCCCTATCAATTGATGATTAGGCCTTAGAAACTAAATGTATACATCAATTAGGAGACGATCTAGTGAGATCAATGGACCGATTTCAAGTATCCATCAAGAAAAGTGATCTTGTCTTTTGATCTAATCATGGGCCTTAGGATTGAACAATCAAAGAACGATTTGACCATCAAATCGACATACCATCATGACATACACTTAGATTGCTAAATAAACATAGATATTAGATTGATTATGATCTAAAAGACTAGAATTGGTGATCTAAAGGTAGATCTAAGTAATAAAGAATGATCCAATAGTTGGATCATCTTCAAACTTAACAAGATGAAAGGAATTAGTTCCTTAATGATCAAGGGAAACTAAATTGACAAGTCATAACTTAGATTGATGATCAAAATTGACAGATGATCATTTAGATGCTAGAAAAACCAACATCTAGTCCAAGATTAGTTTGATTAAGGGCTAATAAGACGATCTAGACCATTAATCTAGGCTTAACTACTAGATCAAAGGGATCATCGCTTGGATTAACATACACTTGAGGATTGAGGAACACCACAAAAAATAGTTGAAGATTAAGATGAATAATGAAGACTCAATTATACTAAATGACATAGTGTGATATTATGGTTTGACAGGTACTTCAGAGCACATGAGTTGAGGTAGTTTATGCACCTTATTAGGAGTATCGTGCATTTGAGGCAGGTGATTACATTTAGTATTTCCCTAATTTCATGGATCATGGCATATCTACTTAATAACTTCATTTATGATAGCAGTTGCAACATCTATTTTATGTTACTATCATGTTTTCCTGAGACTACCTTCATCATGCATGGTTGAGGTTATGATATCTTTGTTTCATGTGATATATACCTTGTTTTCAATGCATGTTTATTGATGTATTAACATGTCTTATGGACTGGATCTTCTTAAAATTGACTATGTATGGGATTTCCATGATTTATTTTGGGTTTTTACTATTTTATTACAGCTGTTTCTTCCAAGTGGTTGCTATGTTAGGAGGATCATAGGGTTGGCCACTCGTCTTCTAAATTTACATATTATAGACACCACCTTGATGATAGGCACTTTGTGTAGTCTGTGGTAATCATGGGCAGGCCACTCATGCATGTTTGACCAACTCCCATGCCTCAATGGATACTTGTCTCTTGTTTCAGTGTTGACGATGAGTAGTAGTGGTTTATACCCTGGGTGGTTGTTACTGTAGCATAACAATCCATGCTCTTACTCTATATGCTCATGGTATAGATATATTGGGTGAAGCCTATGTGGGTGGCTAGATGTCGACAGGTTTATGAGCTGAGCGAGCTACCTGGTGTACGAGCTACAGGTGAGAATCCTTGGAATTGGAATGAATACTCATTGCTGGATATGTGAGTGTAGTGGAATACTCATGAGACACGATAGGGTTTGCACACCTTATTACTCATGACTTGCATCCATGTTTTGAGATGATAAAATTGATAGTATTTGACTTTACCATATGCATAAGCATGCATTATCCATGTCTTGCATGCCATGATGATTCGTTATGATATCTTTACATTTATGCATAGATTGTGCTTTTAACTATCATTACTTTTACTACAAACATTTGATTATTCATGTATCATTTATTTCTAGATACTTGATGATTTGACTTATTATGTGAATGGTTTACTCCATGAAGTCTATCATGACTTCAAAATCTTTATACCACATCATTTATGCTTTTACTTGATATTAAATGTGATCACCTACACAAGCAATATCTTGCTGAGGCATTGTTATGGTTTACAATGTCTCAGATTTGGAGTGTGATAGTAGTAAGGGCAAGCAGGTAGAGTAGCAATAGAGAGAGGACCACAAGGACCATCTACTACACCAAAGACTGATTAGATGTGTGCTTCCATTTACTTGTCATTGAATTTCTTTTTGGGTTGTACAAATGCACTTGTCTTATGACAATGGGATTGGACCTAACTCTTACTTGTACAGTGTACATAGACTTACATGTTAGAGTGATTGTGGTGATTGATGGATGGGATCCTGGGGTTTATGTATATTTGTTGTTGTTGTTGTTGTTGTTGTTGTTGTTGTTGTTGTTATCTCTTCTCATTACTGATCTCTCTTCAAGCTGTAATTATAGTAAATATTAGTTTTCCTCTTTCAATGATCCTAACTATTTTGCTAAACATTATTATTATTATATATGGAAAATGGTTTTAGAAAACCCGGGGTGTCACACAAGTAGAGGTATCCAATAGGGAGATAAAGTAGATTCTAAAGAAGGTGGTCAATCCAAGTAGGAAAGGCTAGTCTATAAGACTTAATGATGCTTTATGGGCTTATTGTACAACATATAAAACCCTAATGGGAATGTCATCTTACTGCCTGGTCTAAAGTCTTGCCTCTTATGAGTAAAGTTGAGCATAAAACATATTGGGCTATCAAAAATCTCAAATTTGACTTAGATTTGTTAGGAGCCATTGAAAACTTGTGACGACCTGGGTTTTCGCATGCATTTTTAAATGCAAAACTAATTCCTAATGTAGGATCGATCCCTATTTGAAAACAATTTTATAAAAATAATGCAATGCAACGGAAAAATCTTTTATTTTTAAATTCATTTTGAAAACCCCGAGTGTTATTTGCTTTCCAAAACAAACAAAGTAGGTTTGAAAATTACAGAAATCATAAATGTCTTCCTAGGTCTATCCAGTCACATCTCGCAGTCCAACTGTAGTAATTACAGATACATGTCCAAAGGGTAGATCATATACTTACATTTATGTTTGTCTTCTCTTCATTCACTTGATCATATCACTAACATTTTCGAATGCTTCTTCTAATCCTGTGTGTAGATAATTTGTAAAAATAATATATTTGGGTGAGTATTCCTCATACTCAGTAGGTGATTTGATACTACTATTTTGAAAACACAGTAGGCAACATGCATAATTCAAGGTGCTTTGTCATGTAAAGCATCAATGATTCCTTTTTGTGTAAACATGCATATTTGTGCATAAAATGTAAGCTCATTGATGTAATTTCAACCATGAAATCCTTTATGGAAATTCAATATTCAACTATATAAATATGACTAAAATCATAAAGTAGAAATCAATAGATTCATGTAAGAAGATCTTGGCAACTACATCAAACCAACAAGTCAAATATAATAATCATGAAACTCTTAAAATAGTCGTTATTCAAAGCAGATGTTGGCATCACTATAAGTATCATCCAGATGGTCTGTCTCTAGGCGAACACATCATGCCGACTGGTCACAAGTACTCATATACGACCATCTCAATGCTATATGCATATCAATAACACTGAAATCATAGGGCCAACTATGCTCTTTTGTAAGCTACCTCATTCAGCGATCTACTACTTGGAACTCAAGGTTTTTTTTCCCACAACAGGCTGCCTCATTCGGCGATCGGCGAGTTGGAACTCAAGATTTTATTCCCATCGCAGGTTGCCTCATTCAGCGATCTGCCCACTTGGAACTCAAGATTTGTTCCCTGCGCAGGTTGTCTCAGCTAGCGATTTACCCGCCTAGCATAGTGCCCACTAAGCTCATTAGCCCAAAAAATATAGATACATGTAATCTAAGTTGCAATCATTGTAAATCATGCAATTTATGCATTGCGTTTCAAAACATGCAAGCAATGCATTCATAAAATCAGTTCAATTCATGCAATTGCATTCAAGATCATAAGGAAAATCTGCATACTCATTATGCAAATATCATATCTCAAAAAGCATACTAAACACGGTCATCAGGATTAATTAAATCAATTAGATTTCAGAAATGCATTTGAAAACTTAGCAGTATCAGACTACCTACCTCGATGTCTCATGAATTGCGTTCTTCATTATTTGACCCTGACCCATCTTCATGAAACCCGGAACAGTCTAGGAGGGTGCTCATCGCTGGAGGTGTGGACTTTTCCACACTGAAACCCTAGATACTAGGTTTTTGGGTGAAGGTAGTAGGAGAAAAAGAGGAGGAGGAGAAAGGGATGGTTGGGGAGGAGGGGGGAAGAGCACCTTATAGCCTTATGAAGGTGATGTTGCCAGGTTAGCTAGAGGTAGGGGACGACCAGGGGGTGTTGTTAGTAAAATGACCCCCTGTGTTTTCGGACCTTAGCCGTTTTGCAGTCAAATTACAAATATGCCCTCCATCTTCAAAAGCTCATAACTTGGTCCTACAGCCTCCGTTTTTAGTGTTCTTTGAGGTGTTGGATTCCATTTCGAGTGTAGAATCTAATGATGTGGATATTTCTCATAATTTCCTTTGTTTCATAGGTAAATTAGAATAAAACATCCAACCACCTACTAAGATGATTATATATCTATTAATCTCCAAAATTTTCCAAAATAAATAAGCTATAACTAATTAGCACATGTAAACCATCATGATTGATCGTGGTTATAAAAGTGATACAATAATATTGAAAAATTTGAGTTATTACAAAACTCCAACTCAATGAGTTGGAAGAGTTGAGGAAAGATGCATATGACTCAAAATGATTATACAAAGACCAAATGAAGGTTACACATGATCGCCAAATCTTAAGGAAATCTTTCACACATAGACAAAAGGTCTTATTGCATAACTTTAGATTGTATGTCTTCCCAGGAAAACTTAGATCTAGATGGACCAAACTTATGTATTATGCACAATCTATCCTTATGGTGCCATTGAGATTGAGTAGGATGGAGAAATCCAAAGAGTCAACAATTAGAGGTTAAAATCTTTCCTAGAGATGCCTAATCCTCAGATTGATGAGATACTAGAGGCATCTCAATATCATGACCCACCTTAGATTACCACTCCAAGAACCCTTGTAGATTACTATCAATGCACTATCATTATGTCTGGCTAAAGATGCAAAACTTAGTTCTCCTTAGGAGGCAATGTAGATGTTTTCTTAAAAATCTCCATCTTCTACATCTTTCCATATAGGATCCTATGTTTTTAAACATTAGGGACAATGTTTCATTCAAGTTGGGGGGTGTAGATGCATATAGGGATTTTTTATTTTCTTTAGCGTTTCAAAAAAAAAAAAACAAAAAGTTTTTGGAAGAATTCCCTTACTAAGATGAGAATTGGATGTTCAAAATTTAGTAATTCTATTGTTTTCACCTCTTAATGGGAGTGTATATGATTAGTTTTGCATATTATTCAGGTCTTGAAGCATTTTATGAAAGTTAATTCTTGGAAACCATTTACACACAGCACATAGTCAAGACTAATAGAGAGGTATGACTTAGAGACCTTGAGAAAAATAATTGAAGACCTATAACCTAGTGAGTTTAGAGACTATCATCTCTTCAGAGAGTTATAAGTAATTCCATAATTTCTTTAGTGTACATAATTTAGTGTGATCCTGTTATCCTTGTTTTGGTTAGCCATCAAGAAGTAAATAAGAGTAAGAGATTTCTTTCTAGAAAATTTATTGAATCTGATAAGCTTTAGAAAACCTACGAAATGATATAGGCCATCCTTATTCAACCCAAACATATGAAGCCTATGCAATATATTCATGCCATAGTTAGCCTTTTGAGCCTATTATTAAGCCTTTCTTTCTTAACCTCACTCACCTTAACCCAGAAAAACTAGAAAAATAAATAACCCTTACCCATTTTCGAAATGAGTAGAGTTAGTATAAAAGTTCAAAAGAAGACAAAAAGTCAAAGAAGTGAGAAATTAGCAGTCTTTCTTTCAAAGAAGCACTACTACATAGGAGGCTTTTAAAGTTAGTATAAAGAAGTCATTATTTTCACTACCAACTTTGTAAATATTTTACAATTTGTTTAGAAAAAATGACTTTGAAAGTAAAGACTTAAGAAGTTGTTTAATCAAAAACAACTTCTTTAGTCTAGCATGAAGAGGAATTTTTTGTGTGAAAGGACTTTTAAAGTCATTCGACTCAAATGAGTTCAAAAGTATAGATTTATTTTGGTGCTAAGAGGAATTTTAAATAGGAAAAGAGTTTTAAAGTCATTTAGGACTAAACAACTTTAAAATTTATTGACTTTTGAAGTCATTTAGTCATAAACAACTTAAAAAATCCTTGTTCATTTATAAAATGCCAAAGTCATCTCATTTTTTCTTGTATCCCATGTTCATGTTCTTCTTCTCACAGGTGGCATGATAGCCTCCTCCTCTAGTCCTTGTGTCTATCTCTATCCTTTCCCCCTTCAGATTAGTTCTTTGATCATGATATTGTATTAATAAGATTTAATAATATGTAACATTTGATATATGTAAAATTGGATCTAATAAAAAAATACTTTGATATCATTATCCACATGTTTATTTATATGTGTGTGTGTGTAAAGAATGTGCAAATCAATGTAGAGTATCATAAAAAATTGGTTTCATTGTGTATTTATGTAAGATATTGTAAAGTACTATAATTAAATATATATATATATGTATTTTTTGAATTGAAAATATATTAGTTTTTAAAGTCATTTGCTATAAAAGACTTTAAAAGTAGGTGACTTTTAAAGTAATTTATTGTAAATGATTTAAAAAATCTTGACTTTTAAAGTCATTTATAGCAAACGACTTTAAAAGTCACATAGTGTAGTTTTTCATTCCTACACAAATACCATGAACCTCACTTTTCACTTGGTTTTGTCATTTCATAAAGAGTTCTGCAAATTTAGGCACTTAAACATATATATCATCTACATCTACTACATTCAACCACAAAAGAAAAAGAAAAAAGAAGAAGAAAAACCCTTAAGAGTATGAATCAATATAGGTTTGACTTGAGAAATTTGAGGATTTTATGTTTAGAGGTGATATCTTTACTAATATATTCATTTAATATTTATATTCATCAATATACATTTTCTCAACAAGATTCTAAGATACTTGTTTCTGATTTTGTAAGAGCTTTACTTTTTCAGTATTTTGTTCTTTAAATAATATTTCTTATTTTATTGATAGATTATAGGGTAGCATAGTATTTTATTTATATGCATCTTTTATACCAAAGTAATGCTTTTTATTCTTTATTTTATATACTTTTTTGTTTATTTTTTACTTTCAATGTACATTATACTCGTATTTTGTTATTTTAATTATTACAAACATTTTTTTCAATGGAAATGATTATTGAAAACTTATGCGTCCATGTTTATGAACTTATCCTTTTTATTTTTTCTATTTTCATGCCTCATCACAAATTTTCTCAAGAAAATTTGTCTTCCACCCATGTTTATAGGCTTATTGATGTTTCTTTGTTTTTATTCCAAGACTAGTTCATAGTTATGTTAGTTTAACAACTTTTATTGTTCATTTGATCGTCCTTGTATTTGAGATAAGTTTCTACACTTAATTTCAACAGTAATAAGAAAACTTGAAAACAAGCATAAAGATGGCAAAGAAAACTAATAAATAATGTTGCCAATATCAAAATCAATGCTCTTACTTGAAATAAATATATAAACAATCATCCAACATAAAGCTAAACCAAGGACACAAGAAATAGTTTGCCACTCTATATGGGACCATGACTATCTTTATCACAAGATTCACAACAGGTGGCATAAATAGCAACTGGGTGATACTTTATTGTTGTAGTTATTGTATTGAATAAAACATTCTAGGGTTAGCAAAATAATATCTAAAGGTCATGTTTCATTTCCTGAAATGCTTTTTCAACTAGATTTCTCTAAAATCATCCCCAACTAATCCTTACCTTTGACAGTCACCACACATTATCTTAGAGCATCTAAATATTGGTTCTAGTTTTACAAAATGAGGATCAATCCCCTCTTTGCAACAAGATGCATATAAAATCTTGATCATGGAAGGAAAAGGAGCCTGCCACCTGCATGTCATTTATAGTATTGTCAGAAGTTATTACAAACCCCTAATACAATGTAAAGGAATATTTTGTATGTTTATAAGTCTAAGCATCATGAATAATTAAGAAGAGACTGATAACAATCCCCAACAGAACTGGAAAAGGGGATCAACCATTACTTTAGAAGAAACATAAGATATTTTTCACTTAAAAAACCATATTCTTGATCCTCTAAATGACTCTCCATAACACTTCACTTCTTTCTGAAAGTTCTATTATTCTTCCATTTGTAAATCCCAGAAAATAGTGACATAAAATACTTCCATCACAGACAGAATGCCAAAATCATGATCAAGTGGATTGTCTATGGTCTTATAGGATTAGGGTCATAACTAGATGGATGATAGTTTAGTAAATCAAAGATGATTTTACTATGTTAAGGCTCATGAACATTAGATGATAGACTAGTTCTTGCCAAAAGATCTATTAATTGATGGTTCAAGGTGTACTACTCACAACATTACTACAGTGAGGGGTTTAAAAGATGGTTAAAAATGGATATGAAAGATGGTTACAAAACTATCTTATACTTGGTTGTCTTATAAAATGAAAACAAATATAAGATGGTTTCTAAAACCATCTTATATTAAAGATATTATAAGACGGTTTATAAATAACCATATTATATATCTTAACTTTTAGAAGATAGTTTCTAAAAACCCATCTTATAAATATGAAAAATATAGGACAATTTTTCACAAATTTTCCTATAAGTGTATGTAATATCTGTGAAATATAGGACCGTTTTTAAATAACCATCTTATAAATGTGTCTAATATAGAATAATTTTCTAATAACCATCTTATAGATCTGTCTAATAAAGGATAATTTTTGAAAAATTGTCCTCTATTGATCAATATATAGGACAGTGTTTGAAAAACCATTCTATATATATCAGTATATAGGATAGTTTTTGTAAAATTGTCCTATATTTTTTGAGAAATATATCACGGTTTTTGGAAAACCATCCTATATTTTCTGAGAAATATAGAATGATTTGTCAAAAACCATCCTATATTGATTAGTATATAGGATGGTTTTTGGAAAATCGTCCTATATTTAATGAGAAATATAGAATGGTTTTTCAAAAATCATCCTATACTGCTTATACTTTCTTGATGAATTGTGTGCTCCTTTGTTGGTTTTTGTTTATACATTATTCTTGGAGTTTTTGAAGTTGAACACTTCATTTCTAGAGACTACAAATCATTTTACAAAATACATTCATGCACATTCAGCATTTTCAACATTCCACATTGAACTTCTCCACACACACTTCTTAGTGAAATAAAGAAACCATATAGAGACTTAAATTTAAAAAAAGGATCACATGCATCCAAGTAGTGTAGTTGTAAATTATATTTCTATGATAAAAGTGTTTTATGTTCAATAACATCAGATATCTACAAATTAAAAGTTAAAATATATTCAGTTCATTCCATTCTGATGTCATATATGTCTGATTGGGAGTAACTCTTGCTACCTAAATAAACAAACTACATGCGTGATGCTTGGGTAGTTTTCCTTTTATTGTTTGTTAGTGGTAATTTTTCCTTTATTTATCTTGTTTAGTTGCAATTACATTCCATTAGTTTGCATCTTAGGTTGTTCGAAAAGTAATTAATTTTGTCAAACTTGTTAAATAGTTGATTTCGTTACTTAATTTTCTTAGTTTTACACGATTAGGAAAGTATTTTGTTAAAGCACATTTTTCTTAAAGTAGTTGTTAAATTCATGTTTAGGAAAGTAGTTTAGGAAAGTTGATAAATTGCATTTTAGGAAAGTTTCACTTTAGGAAAGTTTTTAGTTAGGAAAGTCATAAAATTAGAAGTTTTTAATTTAGGAAAAGTCTTAATTTTAGAAAATGCATATTTTAGGAAAGTTTTAAATTTAGCATGTTTCTTGTTTTTGCTTAGTTTTCAACTTCATGTATTAATTTCTACTTATAGTTTAGGTCAAAAATATCTCTTGAATTTTGGCTAGGTAAGATAGTTTAAAGTAGGGACTACTAGTATTATATTTGTTCAACTCCTCGTGGGATCTACCTCACTAGCGTGCTATATTGCTAAAGATTCATGCACTTGCGAGTTTTATTTAAAACAACAACACTGAGCTTAGGCTATCATTTGTTAAGTAGGTGCTTTTAATGTAACATCGCTAAAAAGTATCAACAAGTAAGATGAATGCAATATATATACAATTATACTAGCAAAAACATACGAAAAACTAAGTTAACTATGCAAAACCTAGAATTACAAAAATGAAAAGAGTGAGGCAAACCTTATGATGGGGTCTTCAATTTAAGGGTTTTTGTACAAGGGTAAACTATTTACAAACCACCTTCACTTTCATGAAAGGATGGTTTTACCCTTAACCTGTATTATTACAACCATTTAATTGCAAGTCATCCTCACTATAGTTCTACTCAAAAAGAAAAATAAAAAAGATAAAAATTAATCTACTTCGATGATACTTTGGCCACACTATTACCTCCCAGCAACTACGTCATAATCTTGTTTATAGGTTTCATGCAAGTGTATAATAGCCAGTAGTAGTGTTATGTAGGGTCAAATCCAGAGGGAGGATATAGTATGAAAATAAAGTATTATAAAAATAAGATTTAATCTAAATTTGAGTTGTTAGGATTAAATATAACTTATTTTAAATTAGTCATTCTAGTTATTATTTTTGTTTTAGAACTCTTGAATTGAATTGCAATGACAATTACCATCTTAGAAAATATTTCCTTTCAATAACTAATTTAGAAACTTTTAAACTTTAAACTAGATAATTCATCAAATTCTAAAAATTTGGTGTAAAACATAATTATATAAGATTTCAAAGTCATGATAGACTTCATGGAGTAAAACATTCACACAACAAGTCAAATCCTCCCCTTGTTTTCCTTTCCTCCTTTGGTGAGTTAGGCCAGGGCAACTCGCCCATGTCATCCACTCCCAATTTACTTTGGTGGGTAAGTTGACACAATTGGCCCCACTACATCCTTAAACTTTGACCTCTTCTACTTCCAAATCCAAGAAGGATTTTGTAGATTCGAGACAAATTTTACTATTCTTACAATGTGAGGAACAAGACCTCTGTTCATTGGTTGAAGCATATCCAACTATCAATTGTGACTAGACCCTTGATTGGACTAGATCGTTAGATTGATGGCCAATTTGACCATCCATCAAGATTTAGTCATTGATCTATTTATGAATGATGGATCTACGACTAACTTTGCATGTCTTGCCATGATCCAACTATTAATCTACTTCCAAATGGTAAATTTGAACTATCCCAACCATTCATCATGATCTGACTATTGACCTATCTCCAAAATTAGATCTGTGATAGATATGTGAACCTTCACATGATCCAACAGTTGATCGATCACTAGCACCTTGATCTATGACTGATATGTTCCATTCACCATGATCGACCATTGATTGGTCACCAGAAAACCAAATCTATCATTGATATGATCTATTTATAGTGATTTAATCTTAGATTGGTCTTTGAAACATCAAAATCTTTGATTGATCCACTCCTGAGAGACCATTCCATTGTTTATTAACCACTTAGTACCTATATCTACAATCAATATGAGCTCCCCTTTAGGTTTGGATGTGGATTTCACACTAGATCATCTAATAGGTGATTAGACCTAGCCCTTCATCTCAATCCAATCATATATTATGGAACAAGCCTTTAAATCAATACCTTATTCAAGTATTCATTCTAATTTGATTGCAGATCTATCACCAAACCCCTAGGACAATGACATATCTAGCTTGTTCGTCAAATTTGACTATTGATTAACCATCTAATGCCAAATTTGTGATATTAAGCATTGCATCTCTTTATGATCTCTATTGGTTCTCTGGCTAGAGCTATAGATCATCATATTTTTTCTTTTTGGTACATTAATCAGCAATAGAGACATAATATAACACCCCTAACTTTTGTAAGGAGATTGAATAAATAATGAAATTAAAATTTTTAAGAAAAATCAGGTTGGAATATTAGGGTTATTAAGAATGCAATCAAGGTATATGACATGTATAATTGAAAACATACTTGACGAACCCCTCATAATGACTGTAAGTACAACAAATTCTGAGATTGGATGAAAAATCCTTATTTTTCTCTATTTTTATGAATAAAAGCGTAAAATGGTAATTTTACTCATAACCAAGACCTAAGACTTAAAAATTTGGAATGTAATTGGAAATATGAGTCCAACTCCTCTAAGTACACTCAATTCTAAGTCCAACTCCTTTCACACCTTTGTGGGGCCCACAAGGGACCACAAAGGAATCTAATGGCCAAAAAATTATGTAATCATGAGTCAAACCACTACTACCTGCTAGTGGAGAAGGAGGTGGTGTAATGCCCAAGCAATTTACACTAAATTGGAAATTCTATAGGAAATGAACTGAGTTAAATGTTTCACTTTATTTAAAATAGTAAACGAAGGAATTTGTGAGCAAACTTGGTACCATTAGATTCTACTTGAAAAATGGAATCCAACACCTCAAAGAATGCTGAAAATGGAGTTCGTATGAAGAAGTTACGGACGTTTAAAGATCAAGGGCAGTTTTATGTAAATTAAACAGAAAAATGAAAAGGAACAAAAATGCAAGGGGCCGTTTTGATAACGGCACCCCCTGTCGTCTTCCTCTGGTCGCACCAGAACTGTGGGCTTTTCCTCTTCACGATTTTCGGCGAACAGGAGCTTCAAGTTGAAGAATAGGCGCACCCATCGGCAATGGGTACTCTCCCAAACCACCCAAGTAAGCCCCCCACCCCTTCCTATTTAGTTTTGCTTCTTCCCTGCCCAGATCCACGCCGGATCTGGGTGTTTTTTGGCTGGGGAGATGCTGTGGAAACCGGAGAAGATGCGTTTCCTCTCAAACCCATCCAAAACCAGTTGTCACGGGATGCACCCGATGACACACAGGAGTGACGCGTCCCCTAGGGGCCAGCATCGTGCGCACGCAAGCGTGTCGGCAGGCTTTTGACTCGTCCAGGATGCGCGGGGCGTCCTGGGCACCAAGACATGGGCCGCTTGCCTCAAAGATGCATTTGCAGGACTGTAATGACTCCAATTTTGTAACATTGAAATCCCAAGTTAGCAATGAAAAATTCACTTTTTGGAAATAAGGGTATTTTGGTCATTTCACTATTCACCTTGAATGAACCCAGAAATTTGGTCTTAAAAATGGTACCATTAGGTGCGTATCAGAAAAAGGAATCCAACAAGACCAAAATCACCCAAAACGGAGTTAAAATGAGCAAGTTATGGCCCTTTGAAGTTCAGGGGCAAAAATGTAATTTGTACTAAAAAACGGATTTAGCCTAGAAAACATAGGGGCCCATTTTCATACGGGCACCCCCTTTCTTCAACCTCCTAGAGGGTTCTAGAACGGTGGTGTTTGGAGGAGAAATTACCGCCATTCTGGAGGTTTCTCCACCGCCATTCAAGGGCGGTGAGAGCCCCCTCCAGAACCCTCTTATAGCTCTATAAATAGAGCTCTTGGGCGCCTCTAATGGCAGCCCAAAAGCTTGAGAAAAACCCATTCTGGAGAAGCAACCATGAGGAGAAACGTGGAGAAAAACCCAGCAACGAGCCAGGTATGCCCAAAATCCCTCCAAACCCGTCTTCCCATTAGCCCTAGGCTAAGTTTCCCTAAGTTTTTGCATGAAAATTCATGCAAAAACGGGCCCTGGAGAGTCACAAAGGACCCAGGGACGATCCCTAGGCTGCACTGGTTTGACAGGGTCGAACTAGGGCGTCCCAAGGATGCCTCTGTCTCCCAACGAACAAGACGCTCCCCACTGGACGAAACACGTCGTTCGCATTCGAGAGAAACCAGCGGATGCGCTCACAAATGAAAAAGACGGGCGGGAATCCAGCGCATCTGCAGACGCGCCCGCTAGGTGCGCAATGCGTTAACGTTCTGGGATTCCACCTCTTAAAGGCCTTTATGTACATGTGATACTAAAAAGCTTATAACTTGAGATCTAGGGCTCCGATTGAGGCGTCGCGAAAGGCGTTGTGTTCGTGTCTACGACGCGGACACACCCAAACTATAAAATACCTAATCAAGGTCCAATATAAGGTGGGAACGACCCTTAGACTATGGTAGTGGCACGGGGATGAACCCTTAATGCCTAAGTAGTAAGACCAACCACTCTGAAACCTATAAAAGATAGGCCAAACTAACCTTGATTCCCCAAACCATGTTCAGGAGCGTATGAGGACAAAGGGGTTAGCGCGACCTAGCTAGGTAGGTGCTCTATCGCTACTAGACTTTTTAAGAGCCATGATTGTTTTATGCATGTTTTAAGTATAAGTTATACAACTTGTTAAGCATGACTTAATTCAGCATACATATGATAAATGCTTTATGCATATATATGTTTTGGCATAGATATGTTTTGCAAATAATTGCATATACATTATGCATAGATATGTTTTGCAAAAAAATGAATATATTGCATGATTTGTGAGCATTGAGTTTTTGAAAGATTGCATGTCCTTGAGGGTTACCAAAAGACGTTGGAGTGCCCAAAAGACGCTGCGTAGGCAGTTGTGAGGGACACAAAGAGGACTGATTTTGAAAAAGAGGTTTTTAGCTTGTTTAATCGTACATGATTTGGGCTAATAAGCTCGTGGGCGCTATGCCGAGAGGTCTGAGGTGGCCTCCCAGCCTCTACCACTATTAGGTGGATGGGTACCATGCCCAAAAAGGGCATGTCCCTGCTTCGACTACATGTGGTACAGGGGGCTACCATTGGTGTCACGACACTGGGTCGAAGTGTCATATGCCCCATGGAGGTATATGATCTTGTGTCCCTAGGTACCTGGGGACCACATAGCGGTGAGGTCGTGGGCATAGTTGGACCTTATGGTTTCGTGGACTTATTTGCATTGCATATGGCATGATATGAGGTTGGTCGCCCATACCATACTAGATATCCATGAGTTGGATTCAATGAAGCATCTTATGCATATCATTATGTTATGATATATATATGATACTTTCGACTTGGATTATGTGATTTCCTTAAGTCGTCAATATTCCAATTCGATGATGGTTTTTAATCTCGATATTGAACTTGAGTGTTCAGACATGCACATGTTTTGAAAGAGTATATGATTTTAAACATCTCATGCATTATAAAACTAGTAGTGATGGACTCCTACTAAGTATAGTATATACTCACCCAATCCTCAACATTTTTCAGACACAAAGTAAACACTTAAGGGCAAGGAACACTTGTGACAAAAGACAACCAGACTAAGTGCAAGTAAGTAAACCCCTACCTTATCTTTCAATGTTACTTGATTGAAGTTACTCTTTATAGCTGAGGCTGTGACTAACACTTTCTTGGGAATAGATTCAATTTAAAATTATGCCATGACTAAATAATTTGAAAATGTGTTTTGACACTCGAGGTTTTTATAAAAGATTTTTTTTCAAAATGAAAAAGATTTTCATGCATTTCATATTTATAAAATAAGAGATCTCACCTTTTTATCAAATTTGCTTCATATAAAAACCCAGGTCGTCACAAGGACGTTGACTGGGATGCGTGTTGTAGCGCGTTACTTGGGCATGCATGTATGACAGTGCGTACACTGTCCCAGGTGTAGCCTTAGGGTGCGCGCGCGACATGGGGAACGGGTCCTGGCTCGACCAGGATGCACGGGGTGCCCTGGGAGCTGAGACGCCCCATACTACACCAAAGGTGCGTCTATGCGATGATGCGCGTTATAGCGTGTCACTTGAGCATGCATGTGCGCATGTAAAACGCGGTCCCTGACATGGCCTTTAGGCGCACATGCACGTGAGGCGATCGTGGTTCAACCAAGATACACGGGTGTCCTGGGAACTGGGACACGCGGACCTAATGAGACTTTAAAATTAGGATCATAGGACCATTTATAGAATTTAACTATTGAATAATAGATCCATATTATAGGATCTAGCCTGACAAATGAATTAGGCAAGGACCAGGGACCCAATAGGCAGAGCTAGCGATCTAACGTCTAAATGGATTGAAATTAATAAGGACTCCTTGTATCCATTCATACCTAGGAGTTTATAAATGAGACCCAGGGATGGGTTGAAGTGATAAAGGACGCGACTCCAGGAGACTTTGAGGTAGGTGCTCTATCGCTACTAGACTTTTAAAAAGAGCCATGATTGTTTTGAGACTACATGTTTTAAAGTATAAGTTATATGATTTGTTTAGCATGACTTATTTTATGACGTGTTTAGGTTATAAACGAATTCAGCATGCATATGACAAATACATTATGCATAGACATGTTTTGCAAACAATTGCATATATCACATGATTTGTGAGCATTGAGTTCTTGAAAAATTTCATGTCCTTGAGGTTACCAAAAGACGCTGGAGTGCCCAAAAGACGTTGGGTAGGCAGTTGTGAGGGACCCACAGAGGACAGGTTTTGAAAAAGAGGTTTTTTTTGCTTGTTCGATCTTATATGATTTGGGCTAATAAGCTCATGGGCGCTATGCCGAGGGGTCTGGGTTGGCCACCTAGGCTCTACCACTATTAGGTGGAATGGGTACCACGCCAGAAAAGGGCATGTCCTTACATCGACTGCATGTGGTACAGGGGGCTACCACTGGTGTCACGGCACTGGGTCGATGTGTCATATGCCCTGTGGAGGCTATGACGCTGTGTCCTCAAGTACCTGGGGACCACACGGCGGCGAGGTTGTGGGCATAGTTTGGGCCCTATGGTTTTGTGGATTTACTTGTATTGCATATGGCATGACATGAGATTAGTCGACCATACCATACCAGATATCCATGAGTTGGATTCAGTTGAGCATCTGATGCATATCATTATGTTTATGATATATGATACTTTCGACTTGGATTATGATATTTCTTTAAGTCGTCAGTATTCCGATTTGATAGTGGTTTTTAATATCGATATTGAACATGATTGATTGAATATGTACATGTTTTAAAGAGCATATGATTTTAAACATAGCATGCATTGCAAAACTAGTAGTGATAGACTCCTACTGAGTATAGTATATACTCACCCTATCCTTAACATTTTCCAGGATAGTTCAATCCACGAGTAGAGGACACCTATGTCATTGCTACGAGCAAGTGAATCAACAAAGGAGACAACTATACATGTGAGTAAACTCTCTACCCTTTGGACATGTATTTGTATTTATTTACAATTGGACTGTGTGCTGTGACTGGATAGACCTAGGGAAAAACATTTATGATTTCTGAAGTTTTTCAAAAACTACTTTGATTGTTGTGAAAGCAAATGACACTCGAGGTCTTCAAAATGAGTTTAAAACTAAAGATTTCCGCTGCATTGCATGGTTTTCATAAAATGGTTTTTAAAAAGGGATGCATCCCGCCTTAGGAAATTTAGATCTTGCATTTAAAAATGCATGGGAAAACCCGGTTCGTCACAGTTGGTATTAGAGCCCAGGTTTAATCCTTTCATAGCCAGTCCAGCATGTCCAAGGGTCATAGACAATAGAGAAAATCAAGAAGAAGTAGTAGAGATGACCTACTTCTATTTGAGGATTACAATATTAATGCTCAAGGCATTTCACCATAAACCAATAGGTGAAAAAGGAGATGGGTCTAGCAAATACTTAGATATTGGATGGCTTAAATCTTATCAATAAGGATTATTGTGCAGTGGTGTAAAGATGAAAACTCATATAAGGATCATATTATGATGAGAATGATGAATGAAGATGTTAGTGAACTTGTTAGTAGATAGTTCTGACCTGTAATAGATCAATCTCACCAAAGATGAGAACATCGAAGAACCTAGATGGCTATCTTACCATCATAAAGAAGATCAGAATATGAGCACACTATCACAAGGGATATGATATGAGTATTATAATGGATGTAAAAGACAGACTTTGAGAAGATTTTGATGATAATCTAAGAACGATGAGAATTCAAGATGATATTAGGAAATAACTGTGACTCGTCCTAGAACACAAAGGTATGGATCCTGAAAGACTTAGCTCAATTTTGGATACCTTAATTGGAGTCCTATGAAGAGTGAAGAGCTATCGACTAATAACTACTTGAGTATTATGGAGCAAATAAGAAGATGCATACAAATGACAGATTATATGAATAAGAGAAACATAACACGAATATGATAGGGAAATGAATTCGACCGAGTTATCAAAAGATTTTGATGATAATATTGGGATGATAGATCTATGATAATAGATTGATCCTAACATGAACTTGTAAGAAGAGTATAGCATGATCAAAACGTCAATGTCATTATTAAGACATTGTATGAATTTTATTGAGGCTATAGGCAATTGAGGATTTCAATGATCTCAAAAGCATATAGAGACATTGATCCAGGTAGACCAAATGAGGATTTTGAAGAAAAGAGAGAAAGAGATAGAGATGTAACTATAAGTATCCAATGAAATATTGAATATTCAAAAGAAGAAGATCATGACTTTATGGAGATACATAAAATTCTATCATCTTGAATCCCTAGGAAGGTAGATCAAACAAATGCAAAGGAATAATACTAGGTGAGTTGGTGATCTTATTGTAAGACATTGTATAAAAGAGAGAAAGCATATGGGGTTTAAGATTTTGAGTAGAGTATCGAATTTCAGGAGATTATGAAACAAGAAATTTTCAAAGAGGAATGGTGACCAACTAGAAATTAAATTTTACAAAGGGTTTGATATCAATTATTACAATTAGATTCTTATTGGATCCATTAGCTTATGGGGAACGCCAATGGATATAGTCCATAAAAAGAAAAATTTGGTGATATCCTACCTTGCCACTACACGAGTCAATAAAGGAATTAAGCTGGGACAGTAACTTGTCCATTTAGCAATAGGGTACCATCAAGGATAAAATTGAGGTCTTACTATCATAGATTGGAAGACCAAAAACCTTAAGACCATTATTTAATCATTATCTTTAGAGTACTGTTGACTAAATAAAGGTATCCCACCCTAATTAAATACCCAAAGGGATATTATAAGTATTTGGACATTGAGTTTTACCTAAAAGAAGTTACTTGTTAGACTAAGTCATTTGAGGGTATGAGGTTAGTTGATTAGGCCACATCATGGAGTTGATTAGGCCACGTCATGGAGGAGCTACAAGTACAATAAATATAGTAACAACTAAGTCAGAAGCAAAAATAAGGAGCGATCTCCACCAGTGAGACAGATTTTTTCAAACCTAAATAGATACCATGACAAATCATAGAAATCACTATGGGTCTGAAAGATGCCGCTGACTTGGATTGAAAAGAAAGGTAGATAAGTACCGATCACTTTAGAGACCCCTGAGCTTATGACAAAGATATATCTGGAAAGAGATCAATAGATAATCAAATAAAGTCTTTCTATATGTCTACGAAAATGTTTCGTGTTTACTTGAGTGTTTTTCAAATTTGATGATTTAACAGCCTCAGCATAACTTGATGTAGTAGCTATTGAACGAGAACTGCTATTGTAAACTAAGTATGAGGAGGCATTTGAAGGATAAAATTTGAGGAATTGAGAAAATCACTACTTATACCTCCTGACAATACATACTGCATGGTTGACGATAAAGCCTTGATAAAAGATTAAACAATATATTGACATGGGGAATGAAAAGAGAATAGGTGAGATGGCTAGCACACTATAAGGAGAAGAGTTAATGTTACATTTCCTTTAGACAAATAGTTACTTGTTATGAGCATATACCAAGTACAAAAAAAACAATTGAAGGAATTTCCTAAGGACTAACCCTACTGGATTGAGTCTAGAACTTTTGGACTGAAAGGTTATGAAGGAAACCATCTAGCAAAGAAAGGACAAAGAGGATGATGACAAAGGATGCAACCATGACCTAGTAAGGGTACTTGGTTATGAATAAAAGACTTTTTGCTTTGCATAAATGGAAACATTATTGTGAAAATCCTAATGACAAATTGACGTGAATAGTAAGATAGGCCTCTGGACGAGAACATTTGACCCATGATGATGAATCGACCATTAACATTTGACATGAGTTTGGATAAAATCCTCACAGAGGAAAGCATTTAATGAATTCAATAATTATGAAATTGGATATAGAGTTAGGACATTTTATTTTCAGTATATGATAAGGTCCTCTATGGAAGATGCTACTAATTGGCTTTCATGATTTTATTTTGAATGTAACTTTGGTTGGGGAATAAAGTCACATATGGAAAACGACAGACAGTTGAAATTAATCAAGGGTTTGGCTATAGAGCACATGATACCATGTCAATTATTGAAGTATCTTGGGGACAAATATAAAAGATAAAAACCAAAGTTAGACACAATAGAAAGAAGGTAATTTTTTGGACTTGTGGATAATGAAAGAGATCACTAGATGAAAGGGATTATCCTATGATATTCAAAATAGGAGAAATGAGATCATATGATCTCAAAGAAGTATGGAGTAATTTATACATGAATAAAGAAGCATGATCCTACGAGGAGACTATCCTATACACGATGAGAAAAGTATAGGCATCTAAGGATTTTGAGATAGATGAATTACAACTAGAAACTAGTATTGTTAAATTGGCACGTATGGGATCATGCATCAGAGTATGCAGCGAAAGCGGCCCTTATAGGTAAAGCCTTGTAGAAGGAACAATAAAAATGATAAATTAAGGTTGAACCTATATTTGACTCCTAAGGGGAGAATGCATTCACCAAGAAGTTATCTAAGAGACAAAATACCTTGAAGATGATAATTTATGGAATTTCAAGGACGAAATTCTTTTAAGGGGGTAATAATGTAATGCCCGAGCAATTTACGCTAAATTGGACATTCTATAGGAAATGAACTGAGTTAAATGTTTCACTTTATTTAAAATAGTAAATGAAGTAATTTATGAGGAAACTTGGTACCATTAGATTTTACTCAAAAAATGGAATCCAACGCCTCAAAGAATGCCGAAAATGGAGTTCGTATGAAGAAGTTACAGACGTTTAAAATCAGGGGTAGTTTTGTAAATTAAATAGAAAAACGCAAAGGAACAAAAACCTAGGGGGCCGTTTTGATAACGGCACCCCCTGTCGTCTTCCTCCTCAGGTCTCTCCAGAAACCCTCATCTCTCGATTTTTCCAGAGAGATCTGCCACCGCCATTGGCGGCACCACCATTGAGGGGCACTGCCTTCTTCCCCTGTAAAAGCCCCATCTCCCCCCTCACAAAAACACGATTTTTCGACATGTTGAGACTGGGGTTTCCGAAAAAAATCGAAAACGTCTCAAACCCAGTTTTCCTAAGTTTTCCGGCAACAGCCAGGCCTGAGTCAGGCCGGCCATTGCCAGTTACCCATTCCCCTTTCTTCTTTTCCCCTTTTCTTCCTTTGGTCGCACTAGAACGATGGGCTTTTCCTCTTCACGATTTTCGGCGAGCAAGAGCTTCAGGGTGAAGAATAGGCGCACCCATCGGCGATGGGTACTCTCCCAGACCACCCAGGTAAGCCCCCCACCCCTTCCTATTTAGTTTTGCTTCTTCCTTGCCTAGATCCATGCCAGATCTGGGTGTTTTCTGGCTGGGGAGATGCTGTGGAAACTGGAGAAGACAGGTTTCCTCTGAAACTCGTCCAAAACTAGTTGTCACGGGATGCACCCCGTGATGCACACGAGTGACGCGTCCCCTGGGGGCCAGCATTGTGCGCACGCAAATGTGCGGTAGGCTTTTGACTCGTCCAGGATGCGCGGGGCGTACTGGGCACTAAGACGCGGCCCGCTTGCCTCGAAGACGCATTTGCAAGACGTTGACTGGGACGCATGCTGTAGCGCTACTTGGGCATGCATGTACGACAGTGCGTACAATGTCCTAGGTGTAGCCTTCAGGTGCGTGCACGACATGGGGCACGGGTCCTGGCTCGACCAGGATGCACGGGGTGCCCTGGGAGCTGAGACGTGCCATACTACACCAAAGGTTCATCCGTGCGATGATGCGCGTTATAGTGCGTCACTTGAACATGCATGTGCGTGTGCAAAACACGGTCCCTGGCACGGCCTTTAGGCGCACACGCACATGAGGCAGTCGCGGTTCAACCAGGATACACGGGTGTCTTGGGAACTGGGACACGCGGACCTAATGAGACTTTAAAATTAGGATCATAGGACCATTTATAGAATTTAACTATTGAATAATAGATCCATATTATAGGATCTAGCCTGACAAATGAATTAGGCAAGGACCAGGGACCCAATAGGCAGAGCTAGCAATCTAACGTCTAAATGGATTGAAATTAATAAGGACTCCTTGTATCCATTCATACCCAGGAGTTTATAAATGAGACCCAGGGACGGGTTGAAGTGATAAAGGACGCGATTCCAGGAAACTTTGAGGTAGGTGCTCTATCGCTACTAGACTTTTAAAAAGAGCCATTATTGTTTTGAGACTGCATGTTTTAAAGTATAAGTTATATGATTTGTTTAGCATGACTTATTTTATGACTTGTTTAGCTTATAAACGAATTCAGCATGCATATGACAAATACATTATGCATAGACATGTTTTGCAAACAATTGCATATATCACATGATTATATAAGGTGAACAAATATGAAAAACTATATAAATGGGGCAGCCTTGGTGCACGAAGTTCCTACATATGAGGGGCTAGGGAAAGGAGCAGACCACATGGATCAATAGTATGCAGCCTTACCTTGCATTTTGCAGGAGTCTGTTTCTACGAATTGAACCCATGACCTCAAGGTCACATGATGACAACTCTATAGTTGCACCAAGCTTCCACTTTTGAATATGAAAAACTATATATCATGAATAAATTTGGAGTTCTTAGGTGTCTATTCAAGGAAAATGATATTAGTCAAATTAAATGCTCATGAAATGATAAAAGCCTAGAAAGCTTAAATCCTCAAGAAAAAGATAAGGCTAAGAAAACTTCATAAATCATGAAAGTCATATGATTTATCAAATGTATTGATTTGCACATGTGAACCCATTTCATGGATGTATGATTTGAGAACATAATCTTGGCACGTGTAGTTACCTTGAAAACACCATGACTTTTATTTAGGTATGATAAATACTCAAAATGCATTGATTTTGTAAATCATGAACTGCATGAGAAAATAGTGACTTACTCCACCTACATGTGCAAGCTTGCTATAATTGTTTATAATATCTCAGATTTGAAGAATTAGAATGAAAGAATGAACAAGTTAAGCTAGAGATGTGAAAACGATTGCAGAGTGGTAATTATAGAAGAATCAAATTTTCTACTTGATATATGTTTTGTGATCTACCAAAAAATGTTAATGTATATTTTACTTTCATAAAGTGGACTTATTTGTATTTAGTGGAATATGTTGTGGTATGGTTGTGACTAGAGGTTCTGGAATTTAATAAGTTTTTTATGTATTTGTTTTCAAAATGATAACAAATTATTTGTATCATCTATCAAGTGTTCCACACACATATGCTTAATGTGCATACATCCAAAAACCAGAGAAAACTCTATCAAATTTTTGGTAGAAATGAAGCATTCATTTCACCCTAAGATCCTCGTGTTTGTGTAAGAAATGACTCTTGGGATTTTTATAAACACTTTTAAAAGAACAAAAATTTTTGTTGTTTTATTTTTGAAAAGAATTTCAAATAGGGCGTATCTTGAATTTCAAAATAGTTTTCCAAAAGTATTTTGAAAACCCAGGGTCTCATAATGTAGCTCATGGGAAAGTTGATCTTTCTCTAGTTTCCTCCTCTAATTTCTCTTTCTCCATAAGCAATTCTAATCAAGTAGAATTTGTAATCTGACTTGCTTTCTAATTTAGGAAACCTCTTAGATTAAGAAATTTCCTACTTCTTATCTCTAAATCCTCTGAGCAACCCTTGTAGATGGTGGATTTTACTTCAAAACTTTATAAGCTTATGGAAGTTCCTTCCTTGATCACCAAGGCATGCATTTGGAATGTGTAATCCTCTAATCTGCTATCTATTCTCCAAATATAATCTCAAACATCCAAAATGGCTGAAATTGGTTGTTTCTTGAGGTTGCATAAAAATGACACATTTTGGAAAATCCAATCTATTAAATTCCTCTATAATGATGATAACTCCACATCTATGACTAGTCATGATTAAAACATCATGTTTTGAGCTAGTTTTAAAGTGATCTTGACCATCCATTTCAATCTCAAACTTGATTGATGATTTGAAATGTTGATCAACTTAATCTAACCACATGAAACTTGATCTACCACCCACAAAACATAGAAAATTTTCTAATTAGTACAAGACAACATGTGTTGTACGAAATTGTAATGCCCGAGCAATTTACACTATTTTTAACTAAAATTAGGAAATAAACTGAGTTAAATGTTTCACTTTATTTAAAATAGTAAACAAAGTAATTTTAAGGAAACTTAGTACCATTAGATTCCACTCTAAAATGGAATCCAACGCCTCAAAAATTACCCAAAACGGAGTTCGTATGAAGAAGTTACAACCATTTAAAGATAGGCGTATTTCTGAAAATTAAACAAAAAAAAGAAAAAGGACGAAAAACGTAGGGGGCCATTTTGATAACGGCAACCCCTGTCGTCTTCAACCTCAAGAACCCTCCAGAAAACCCTTGTTCACGATTTCTCTAGAAAACCCCAGGGGAAAGGGCGGCACCGCAATTGAGGGGCACTGCCTTCTCCCCCTATAAAAAGCCCCAACCCCCCTCTCCAAAAAACGTGATTTTTTGGTGTTTTTCAACTGGGTTTCCGACAAAAACTAGAAACCCATCTTTCTGCATTTTCTGGCAATGGCCAGGACCAAGTCAGGCCGGCCATCCCGTTCCCATTTCCCCCTCTTCCCTTTTTCGATCTGGGTAATAGGGTTTCCACCTTGTTCGAGTTTTTCGACGACCAGGCACACCAAGCAACCCAGGTAAGCCGATTTTCCCTATTTCTCTTCGTTTTGCTCCCCCCAGGCCAGATCCATGTCGGATTTGGTCTCCTTCCAGCCAGTCTTCCCAGCTGGAAAACAACTAGCTGTTTTCCAGCTGGGTTTCCTGGCTGGAAAACATTCCACGACGGCTTGGGCCAGACCTGCACGAGCCAAGTGTCCCAAGGACTCCAAGCACCACGTACACCTGGGGCTGGGTCCCTGGGACAGGTTCTAGGTGTACGACAGTGCATACACTGTTCCAGGTACGACCTTCAGGTGCGCATGTGACATGGGGCACGGGTCCTTGCTCGACCAGGGTGCACGGGGTGCCCTAGGAGTTGAGATACGCCATGTTACAATGTGCGTCCGTGTGATGATGCACGTCATAGCGCGTCATTTGAGCATGCATGTGCGCATTCAAAACGCAGTCCCTGGCATCGCCTTTAGACGCTCACACACGTGAGATGGTCGCGGTCCAACCAAGATGCACGAGTGTCCTGGGAACTGGGACACGCAGACCCAATAAGACTTTAAAAATTAGGATTAAAGGATAAATTACAAGAGTTTAACAATTAGAAAGTAGATCCATATCATAGGATCTAGCCTGGCAATGAATTAGGCAAGGACCATTGACCCTAAACAGCAGATTTAGCGGTCTAATGTCTAAATAGATTAAAATTAATAAGGACTCCTTGTATCCATTCATACCCAGGAGTTTATAAATGAGACTCAGGGATGGGTTGAGTGCTAAAGGACGTGACTCCAGGAGACTTTGAGGTAGGTGCTCTATCGCTCTAGACTTTTTAAAAAAGCCATGATTGTTTTATGCATGTTTTAAGTATAAGTTATATAACTTGTTTAGCATGACTTAATTCAGCATACATATGATAAATGCTTTATGCATAGATATGTTTTGGCATAGATATGTTTTGCAAATAATTGCATATACATTATGCATAGATATGTTTTGCAAACAAATGCATATATTGCATGCTTTGTGAGCATTGAGTTTTTCAAAGATTGCATGTCCTTGAGGGTTACCAAAAGATGTTGGAGTGCCCAAAAGACACTGGGTAGGCAGTTGCGAGGGCCAAGCAGTTGTGAGGGACCCAAAGAGGTCAGGTTTTGAAAAAGGGGTTTTTGGCTTGGTTGATCGTATATGATTTGGGCTAATACGCTCGTGGGTGCTATGCCGAGAGGTATGGGGTGGCCTCCCAGTCTCTACCACTATTAGGTGGATGGGTACCACACCCAAAAAGGGCAAGTCCTTGCTTCGACTGCATGTGGTACAGGGGCTTACCACTAGTGTCATGGCACTGGGTCGAAGTGTCATATGCCCCGTGGAGGTGTATGACCCTGTGTCCCTAGGTACCCGGGGACCACACGGCGGTGAGGTCGTGGGCATAGTTGGACCCTATGGATTGAGGATTTATTTGCATTGCATATGGTATGACATGAGGTTGGTCGACCATACCAGATATCCATGAGTTGGATTCAGTTGAGCATCTTATGCATATCATTATGTTTATGATATATGATACTTTTGACTTGGATTATGATATTTCTTTAAGTCGTCAGTGTTCCGGTTTGTCAGTGGTTTTTAATATCGATATTGAACATGATTGTTCGAACATGCACATGTTTTTAAGAGCACACAATTTTAAACATATTATGCATTGCAAAACTAGTAGTGATAGACTCCTACTGAGTATAGTATATACTCACCCTATCCTTAACATTTTTCAGGATAGTTCCACTTACAAATAGAAGACGCCTCAGGAGATATTAGTGCTATGAGCAAGTGCATAAACAAAGGAGACAACTATACATGTGAGTAAACTCTCTACCCTTTGGACATGTATTTGTATTTATTTACAGTTGAGCTGTGTGTTGTGACTGGATAGACCTGGGGAAAAACATTTATGATTTTTGAAGTTTTTCAAAAAACTACTTTGATTGTTGTGAAAGCAAATGACACTCGGGGTTTTCAAAATGAGTTTAAAACTAAAGTTTTTCTACTGCATTGCATGGTTTTTATAAAGTGGTTTTGAAATAGGGATGCGTCCCGCCTTAGGAATTAGATATTGCATTTAAAAATGCATGGGAAAACCCGGGTTGTCACAGAAATCTTCATCTAACTTTAAAAATTCACCAAATTATACTTAGATGGTAAAAATTTCAAATGATATATTTTTAAGATAAATTTCTAAATAATTCCCTAAAAATATATCATGTACCATGCTAAATGAGGTTAATTTATACAAATGTAAACACTTAACAATAGTTTAAAATATCAATAGAGGAAGCCATTATTTGGATATCTAGAAGTTTTCATCTAGCTTTCACTTAGAGCTTCAAATATTTCCAAGGTTTCCTTTTTTTACTATTATTTCATCATCAAATATTCTTCAATAATTGAAAGTTCTTCATCAGGTTTCATCTCTTCTCAGTTTAATCTCCCCTATTTCTTTAATGTGGTTTCATCTGTCAACAGAGTTTTGCATTAGTTTTTCTCTTTAGGTTTCATTCTTGCTTCAAATTTTCTTTGATCCAAAACATTATTAAGGTTCTCATCTATCTTAGATGGAATATATCAAGTTTTCTTGAGGAGAAGACATAGAACATCTTGAAAACAAGGAGTTTATAGTTCGCAGGAATAAGGAATCAATGATTTTCTCATTAAATTACCTATTGATTTTCCCTTATTTCTTCAAATATTGCCATAAATTCTTCTTGCATCCCTTGTTCTCACTCTAGATTTATGCTAAAGAGGACTTTTACTACTATTTTTAAAATTGGAAATAGTAGAAATCAAGGGGAAATCATCAAGTTTTCTTTTTCTAGTTCTTTGTGGTAATAGTAACAATCATTGAATTTTTCCCATTGGTAGTATCACTTCCATAGCTTCTAATATCTCTTTATAGACACTATGATTCAATCTTGTCTTTAGAGTTTGGTTGGTGGTATTCTAAGGGAACTAGATGAGTCAATGTCATGGTGTGATTTTTGGCAACTAGCCATAGTTTCATCTTATATCTTCAACTCTTTCATGGTGTTTCTACTATTACAAAGCTTTGCTCATGTCAATCTCTTGTTACTGTTTCTCTATTGTTAGTGCACATTTTGTTTTGCTTTTTCTTTGATGTAGTGGAAATTAGAGTGGAGATTGTTGGCTAAAGTTGATACATGACACATCAAGGGATTGCTAAGGAAGCTATTTTGATTTGGTGAAGTTTCATGCTATTTGTTATAGTTTTCATTGTAATTTATTTCTTTTCCAGCATTGCAATGATCAACCAATTGAAAGTTAATGGAAATTTAGATACTATTTTAGTTTAGTTTAGAGTTTAAATTTCATGCTTCTAATGATAGGAAGTAATGCTGAATGTTTACATAGAATGATTAGAATTTGATGATCTATATAATTTCGTAAAGTTCAAAATTTCAAAATTAAGTTTTCAAAGAAACCATCTTCTGAGAAAGTAATTGTAGTTTTAATTTGATTCTTGAGATATAAGGGAAAAAAGTAAGTGGTGGGACTAATTTTGGGATGTGTGATCTTTAATCCTTAACAATTTAATTTTAATTAAAAATTAATTTTTATCTCATCCACTGATTGGATAGTCATCATATCCTTCATATTTTACACAATTTTAGGCTCATTAATTTAAATAAACTTTAATGCTTTATTTTCTCAATATATCCTACCTATGGATTCGACCTTGCAAAATACTACAATTGATTGATTGTGCACTTGTAGGAAAACCATAAACATCTATTTACCATTTCTAATTTAAGCTAATGACGTTTCTACCTTTTTCTAAACCATTGAATATCATGTAGCTGGATATGTCATTCTTAAAATCCAAGGTATATAGTTGTGACACCACCATTTTTAACAAATTTTTTTGCGTACTTCAATTTAATTATTTGTTATCTACATCTAATGTTAATCAAATGTAGCAGCATAAGCCATCATGTTCGACCTCCTCTATCCTAGCACTCCGGTCCTAGTGACTGAACTAGTAATAGTATTTGTGTTTATTTTTATGATAAAACTAAATGTCTTCAATGAATATTGTTATATAGACTAATAATTTCTACAACTTTACAGCCACCTCTAAGGATTAGCTAGAAGTTCCAACTAACATGCATCTATCCCTAAGGAGCCTCTACAAAATCATTAACAAAGATAAGGTAATTAGTCCTGTACAGACTGGGCCCAATATGCTTACCAATAGCGTAGTCAAAGTTCTATTTATGGTAAAGGACCTCATAAAAGTTTGCCAATAGGATAAACTTGAACACTTGCACATTGTCTCCTATATCAGGTATTCAAATATATGCTTCAATAACAACCTTTGACATTAAGTGTTAATTAGTAAATAATTATTTCTTTTCTATATCTTTTTGCATGATATAATCTAGTAATTAAAGGTCAAGGAAGTTTGCTAATTCCTTGACCTTAGTGTCATTCATGAAGTGACAAAGCAATGGCCAATGGAGAGGCTAGTTGAAGATATTTTTCTAGGGTTCTTCAATTGCTCCAAGGGACATACCTTAATTATTCCCTATAATAGTGGGTATATTTTAATTTGTTGTCATCCCAAATTATGTTTTACATATATAATTTAAGGATTGTAAATTGTAATTATAATTTATATGATTGTGTATATAAGTCTCACTGGATGCTCTTGATTTGGATGTGCATGGTTGGCATTCATTATTTTTTATTATTGTGGAGGTCACATTCATGACCCTCTGATGAGAATCATAAATAAGTAAGTTTTAAAAAATTTCATGTATTATAATATTTTAATAGCTGATAACTAATCTTTTCTTGATATCTAATACATTTGAATTACAAAATTGAATGTATGGTTTGAATGGGCACAACTATCAGAGGCTGTGCACCCACCAAAACTATCATGGAAAAATGTCAAGGCAAGGAAAACTAGATAAGTACTATTTCAATTACAATTAGACATGATATTAATTTATTATTCCTTGTATTTTCTTTGTTGGACTGTTCCCTAAACAATGATCTAATTGGGAGTGTGGATACTACATTCGCAGAGAACCCTAGTATTTAATGGTTTTAGGATTCCACAATTGAGAAAGTAAGGCACTTTACTAGTCATAATCCTAAATTTGCTATAATTTTTTACTGATTCCATCTAAAAGAATGTGTTAGCTAAATTAAATATGTTGTCATACATGTAGTTGTGCTATCAAAGTTACTCCAAAATATATCTCAATGACATAAGATCCAAATGGGCCAAGTATGTAATGTGATTCAATTAGAACACTTATTACATCAATGTAAATATTTTTTTTATTGATTTAATACAAAATCTAAACTTCTTCATTTATATTTGTCTTGTATTATTCATTTTCTTGAAGTATATGTCGTTTGTTTATTTCAATTAGGGATGAATAGGTAGATATTGGAGTGGGAAAGTAAATGGGTGTAGATGTTAGAAGTGAATGTGTGGAATGTGAATGATGGAATTTTTTTTCATGTCATTGAAGATTGTAGGTAGATTGTAATAGCTAGAAGATATGGATATTGAATGTAGATATTGATTATTTTTATATTGAATGTGTATGAAGAAGTGTGGATATATGTACTTATGAAGTTTTTTTTTTTCATGACTTTGAATTTTTTATATTGAAAGTGAATATGTTATGGATTTGAATGTGAATATTAAAGTGGAAGTGAATGTGGATGTTTTAATTTCTTTTTTCAAGTCCTTCAAGATTGCAGGAAGACTATTATAAAGAAAGATTATAAACTATTAATGAAAGTGTAGGAAGATTGTAATACCAGGTTAGCATTGCCATATAACAGCTAATAAGAAATTCTTTTTTGAAGTTTTTGAAGATGTTTAGATGAAATCTTCTTTAAAAGCATGTATTTTTAAGATGGTTTTGGAACACCATCTTTAACATTCCTTACTTTTAAAGATAGTTTCAATAAATTGTCTTTAAAAGTATGCTTTTAAAGATGGTTTTCATAAACATTACTACTACATAGGGGGCTTTTAAAGTAGTTAAAAGTGATAATCGAAGTTGTTTAATAAGGAAATTCTATCAAGGTGACTTGGAGAGTTGATTAACTTTTAAAATTGTTTAGTTAAAAGACTTTAAAAATCAAGGAATTTTGAAGTCACTTGAATAAACGAATTCAAAAGTCACAAACTTTTGAAGTCATTTAGTCAAAGCAACATCAAAAGTCACATACATTTGAAGTCGTTTAGACCTAAATGACTTCAAATGCTTCAAAATTTTGAAGTCACTTAACCTAAATGTCTTCAAAAGTCTAAAACTTTCGAATTCATTTATTCATAAGTGTTTTCAAATGTCCAACACTTTTGAAGAACTTTTGAAGTCACTTAGGCTAAGTGACTTCAAAACTCACAATTTTGAAGTTGCTTAACCATAAATGGCCTCAGAAGTTGTGAATTTTGAAGTCGCTTGGGATAAACAACTTCAAAAGTGTGATTTTGAAGTTGCTTGGCCTAAATGACTTAAAAAGTATTTTTTTCTTTTTCAATTTTCCATTCGAGCACTACCACCTGTATACACTGAATAACAAACATCATATACATTCGATACTTCAAAAAATCTTTATAAACATTAACAACCAACATCCAATACAACATGCATCCACATCTTTCTTGGTAGAATACCACATGTATACATTGAATAACGAACATCATATACACCTGATACTTCAATATTTACAAACATGAAAAGCCAACATCCATTACAATGTGCATCTACATCTTTCTTGATACACTACTGCCTATATATACAATGAATAATAAACATCCTATACACCTGATACTTCAAACAATCTTTATAAACACGAAAAACCAACATTCAATACAACATGCATCCACATCTTTCTTGATAGACCAAATCATTCTAATAATATAACACCTAATAAATCCAAAATGGGTACAAAACATCCAAACTCATCATTATCCATCCACATCTATCTTGAAAATACTTTATAAAAGAAACTACAACACATGCATTCTCTATAATATCCACATTCACTTCATTTGTAAATCTATAAACATTTGGATTTACTTTCACATTCTAAGTAATCCTTTCATTCATCATCTTGTCAAAGTTATATGATTCATTGAATATATTGAAAATCAACTGCCAGACATTCACTTCATGTACAAGCTCCAAATTCACTTCATTCATACTCATTTATTCCCACACTCCAAGTTTCTACTCATTCATCACTTAAAATATATATTTTTTAAAGAAAATAGTAAAAATTAAAAGAACACACACAAGTGAATGAAAAAATACTTTATTATGTATTTCACATTTATGTAGTTACTCCAAGTAATCTAATTGAAACTCATTATATACTCAGCTCATTCATTTTGTATTTCATTGAGATTTACTTTGGAGTAAAGTGTTCTTGTTTGCCCGCTCAAAAAACACAGTAACCTATAGTACAACATATTTAATTAAGCTCACATTTTTTAGCTAGATCCATAAAAAATTGTAGAAAAATATAAGATTATGAAAAGTAAAAAGTGTCTTACTTTTCTTAAATGGGAGACATGAATGCTATTGAATATGAGGGTCCTTATGTATCTCAGGACATAGTACTCGCACTGCTAATTAGATTGTTGTATGGGGAATTATGTAATAAGGACAACAAAAAAGAACTCATAAATATCATTTGTAAATATTATAGGTTTAATTAGTATGATAACTTAGAGTAATTAACTATTTCTTATACCTTGACATTCTTCCAAGTGAGTTTTGGAGGTTGTCTCGGTCGTATTGGCTCATTCAAACCACACTTTATAAATTTAAATTTCAAATGCATTATAGATGAATAATAAATTATTTATCCACACATAACACATGGAAAAAATAAAGTCTTACATATTTATAACTTCTATGAGGACAGGGCAAATATGCTATCCACAAGAATCGGAAAAGAAAGCATGCCACTATTAAAATCCAATACGAGCAGCATCCAACAAGACCTACATAAACAATCATATGAATTGTAATTAAAGTTGACAATCCCTAAGTATAGAATAAGTTGGTAAGAAAATAAGAAAATAAGAAAATTAAAGCTTACCCACTATTGTAGGGAATCATTAAGTCTTGTCCCTGAGAGCAGTGAAAGAAGTCTAGTAAAATATCCTGAACACACCTCTCTATTGGCCATTGCTCTACCACTCCAAAAATGATGCCAGGATCAATGAAGTGGTAAAGTGTACCCTTACCCTCAAAACGGCTATTTGCATCATTCAAGAAGCTGCATAAAAGAAATAATTATTACCTATACCATGAAAATATAACAAGTAAATGTCAAGTATTTTACAAGCACGTATGTGCATACACCCCATGTAGGAGACAATGTGAGGGTGCTTGAGTTGATCCTATAGGAAAACTTGTAATAGGTCATCCACCATAAGTGGCACTTCAATAGCATCCTCAGCAAGCACCCCTCCTTGATTTGTGTAGGGTTAATTGCCATATCATCATTGATGAGATCGTAGATTAACCTTAAGGATTGAGGCATGTTAGGTGGGACTTCCACATGCTCCTTAGATGGCTGTTGTAAAAGATTTAAATTTTTTTAGCTAAATAATATTAATCAATGAAAAGGACTTAATTTATGATGAGAAAAAAAAAGAAAGAAAAAAAAAGATATACACAAGTACTTGTTCCATTGGGGTAGGAACAATAGGTGATACTGCAATGATAGCTAACCTCGATGCCGCATGTTGTTGCTGATTAACTATATTAAGTTATTCAACAATTAAATTAAGGTATTTTTTAAAAATCATTGATGAGAAAGGTAGTATGATAAGATACATACCATGGACTCTACTGGAATGCCTAGTACCTCTGGCTAAGCAATGTGATATGCAACTACCTGACCAACGATTATAATATTTTCCATTTCTAATGGGTATCGTATACAGGCATTAACATTCAAAGCCATAGTCATGGACACTCACTTAATATGTGGTGGCTACTAATTCCATTCAAAATGGTTGATTCATGCTCATAGCATGAACCAACTGCCACAATGTTTTTTATGGGAATCTAGGGCCAATAGGCATTGACATACCTATAAATCAAATATACAATAGAGAGCTTGAGATAGAGAATTATTACAAAAGGACAATAAAAAATTGTAATTTTGTATATGTATACCTCTTGGGCTGGAATTTCCTTTTTGAGGGGTGCCAGATGTCCTTCATATTGAGGGGTGCCAGATGTCCTTCATAATCTTCTTCAGTTGTGGAATTGTAAATCGCAATTGACTAGATTCTCCAAAAAAGTAAAATAACTTCAACTTGTGCTTAGTCAACTAGTTGAGATCTTTTTAGATAGTTGAATGGCTTAGTCAGCTAGATCATGACATGATTTCATATATTCTTCAAATTTCTTGCTAGATAGTAGCTAATTGCTTTTATAAATAGGTTATTTCAAATTAGGGACTAAAATGGGTTCTTCCAAAATAACTAACTTAGTTTCCCAGGTTAATTAGCTCAAATAGTGCATATTGACATGCAATATCTTGTCCTTTTACTACAACAATTGACTATCCTTTACTTCATTCAACTAGAATTTGTTGAATTTGGATCTTATTCTCCAGCATTAATTTTAATTAGTCTTATTTTCTTTAGTTCCTTTTTCTTTTGTGTGTGTGTGTGTTTGTTAATCATCATTTACAATTAGCTCAGTCTTAAGAGCTACAAGATGTCATGCTTTTGTTAACGGAAAGCTTATGATATATAATTTATCATCCACTCCATTCACCATTCAGAAAAAAAAACAAAACAAGTGGTCATCGTAGATGGACTAGCTTTGTATAAAAATTTGAATAAAACAAACTAAGTTCAGAAACATATAGATAATTGTTTAAGATCAAGAGTATGTGGGTCTCGTCCATTGACCTCAGATGGATTCCTGTTAATAGCTCACCTACAATAAACGCCCTACAACAAACATGCACTCTATACGTCATTTAGAAATAAAGAATGTCTTCTTCATTGGAAAGCAAATCAATAGGTCATGAAATCAGATTAATTTATCATAATAAAACATGCTATGATAGCCTCTTCAATGTCCCCTTTAGCTAGTCCCTAAGTATATATATCTTTAAATCTTTAGGTACAAAATAGAGATAGTCCCTGATTATACTAGCAACAACAAAGCTAAGGATATAAGAGCATGTTCATATATCCAAACATAATCAGAAACATTCTAGTCATACTCATCCATGCACAAATCCATCAAAACCATGAACTAGAATTAGAATATCTACCTAAAAATGCTTTTTTTTTTTTCTCCCCCTTCTGCTATTAAATAAGCTTTTTCTCACCTATGCAGGGGGTTGGCCATCGTCGACGTCGAATGTAGGCAGCACTGTAGTTGGCCCGTCTCTCACCTCCTCTCTTCCTCTCATTCTCCCCCTTCTTCTTCCTCCTCTTTTCCTTCTCCTCATTCTTATCCCCTTTCTTCTCATCAACAATTTTTTCTCACCTAAGCACTAGTCTAAGTGTCAAACAACACCAGCAGCCTGGATTGGCCCCTCTTTCTGCTCCTCTCTTCCTGTCCTTCTCCCTTCTTCTTCCTCTTTCTTCTTCTCCTTCATTTCACTGTCGGTTTTCCTCAATCTAGGCATCATCAATCAGCTTCGATTAAGACTTAAGTGGGAGATGGGTGCAATTATCAAAGTGGTCCCTCCTCTAATTTATTTAATAATTTAATTTTGGAAAATTTTACACTTGAAAATTATATTATTTTTACTATTTAATTGTTTAGTTATATAATTACAGTAAAAAAAAATAGATGAAAGATACTCAAATCTTGAATTTTTGCAAGTGGGGCCTACTATGTGAAATTACCAATTGTCCTTTCAAGAAAATCAAATGTATTTGTTCGAATTTTGATTTAAGAAAACTTAGTGTAATTGGAATAATTTTTCCAAGTACAATCACAATGTTGAGTTATTAACCTCATATTTGATGTTTATAAAATTTTCAAATTCTAAAACTTTTAAAATTAAGAATTGCAAAATTATTCTCTTTTGACTCTGATTTCACATAATTCAAATTTTTTGTAAATTGTTATTTACAAATCAAAGATGTTGTATAATGATTAGGGTACATTTGGTTGATCATTCTTTGTGTTAAATTTGGTTGTACATAATGAAGTCATTTAGTGTAAGTGACTTCAATAGTGTCTACTTTTAAAGTAGCTTTGTGATAAATGACTTTAAAAGTATATATTATTACAGTTATTTAGTTCTAAACAACTTTAAAAGTCTATACTTTTAGACTCATTTACCACTAAATGACTTTAAAAGTAACATACTTTTAAAATCATTTACACTAAACAACTTTATAAATTATTTTTCAATTCAAATTATATATATTTTATGTTAGTACTTTACAATATCTAACAATTAATATACAATGAAACCTATTTTCTATGATAGTCAACTGCGACGACTCAGGTTTTTATAACACTTTTTAAACACAACAACATTTGCATAGCGAGACTAATCTTTAATAAAAATTATTTTTAAAGACTAAACAATAGCAGAAGAATATTTTCTTTTAAATTCACTTTGAAAAACCCCAAGTGTCATTTTTATTTTCTCAAAACAAAGATTCTTGATGAAATGAGTGCTCATTTCTACCAAAAATTTAGCAGAGTTAGCTATGTTTTTCAAACATATGATATTTAATGCATGTTAATGTGAAGTACCTGATAAACATTCATGGACAGTTTTAAAACATAATCAGAGACTCTATCTCCTTTTCATACATCTAACATAATAAAAAAAAATTACTTAAACAAAAAACATCTAGAACCTCCACATCAAACCCAGTCACATAAGTTATCAAAACTCACCAAAATTATATGTATTGCAGTCTCTTTCTCACTTATGATAAAATAACTTCAAGCATAAACCAATTGTTACCTATCCAAGTCAACAGCTTCCGTCAGTGCACTCCTGTCAGTAAACTCCTATTGCTTGGAAATCCTCTGCTTTGAGTATTGTAAACAAGTACAGTATCTCAACAAGCTTGCACTGTGTAGGTGGAATAAGATGCAATTTTATATAAACAATATCATGATATTTCTATATAAATCAATTTGTCCATGCTGAATCATGCAAGCATCAATTCAGTTATTATTTAACTTGAAATAATTCAATATTTATCAAAATCATGAATCATGCCACAATTGAAGAAATATCGATGCATCAGTACTAAAACACATTCTTTGAAATGCAAAGTACGAAATCACATGTCAAACCCACAAGTCATTTTCATTTCCTGATACCGGTCTTCACTCTTATGAGTCATTTCACATTACTGAATACGAACACATTGTTGTGTGTATCATAGTGCACATCAGACATTATTGTCCTTTCTGGCATGGTGGGTCAAACCCAACGTCACACCTCAAGGTTTTGTTCCTAAGAGACTGGTAGCTTGTCTAGCCATCTTGCCCTGCCCATATTATGGCGACCCCTCAGAATGTGTTGTTATGTTTATTAGAGTTCATGGCAGACAATATTATCCTCTTTGGTGCAATGGGTCAAACCCAAAGTCACACCTCAAGGTTTTGTTCTAAGGAGCTAGTATATCCTGTGGCCCGCCCACATCATAACAACTCCCTTCGCTCTTACGAGCCATTTCACAATTTCCTAGTGTCAATCTTATATTTTCTCACATGGTTCACAATAATACATAGCTTATGCATGAATAGTTTAATCATAATTCAATTTTAGCATGCACATTCATCTTATCTTTTGTATAAACCGAAAAGACTTATTTGAATGCTTGAAATTCATATACAAATGCATATATAGCAAAAATCTTAGCAATCTTAATTCCACCTACCTCAAATGGAGATCTTCAGATTCATTGAAGCAATAATCTATTTAATTCATATACATGCTCTCGATTAGTCACTCCTCTGTAACAATACAAATACATATTCAGATATACAATTCTAGGACTTCTCTTAGCTTCCTTAGCATGGAAGTTTCCTCTAAGTTAGCTCCTGACACTATTCGGTACAATGCAAAGTAATAGTGCTTATTACTGTGCTAAGGGCATTTTCATTAGCTATTGGTTAATGGCTAATTGAATGACCAATGGTTATTGGATTTCTAATCCACGCCATTGGCCTTGGATTGGCTATCCACCATTCATCTTAAGTGACTACAAGTTGCTTTTATTGTTTAGTGGCCTTATCTTAAAATTTCTGAGTATCTTAACTTAATAAAGGTCAGGGTACACAATGGTGGCATCTAAGCCATATACTAGCAATTCAATACTCTAGAAATCATCTGTGGTGTCTAATCGTTGATCAGACATCACGAAGTTACTGTGCAGACTATACCCAATCAGACGATAGAGATTGTTCGATCAGTTTTCAGCCTAGATTGACGACCTCGATTGAATTCAAGCTGTACTAAGTACTTACTTACCTAATGCTAAGATTGGATTAGGAATTGGATAGTTGGATCATCCATAAATCTACACACGAATTTAGTAAAATACCACAAATCAGAAGTTGGGTTTTGTAGATCTTACCTTCTAGACACATTTTCATATTTTTTCCTCTCTGGAATGGGCTAGATTGGCTCCAATCCGTTAGAAAACCCTCCAACCTTACCATCCATTGAGCTCCTCTTCAATCCAGCGTTCCATAGGGCATGGATCATCCCAAAACCTTAAGACTTTGGTTTGTACTCATGCTTTGAGAAGATCTGTTGGCTCAGATCAATGATCGAAGCCATCGTCTTCTCCAGTGACACCTGAAAAATTTGGTGCCATAAACTCAAATTTTTCTCTTCTTCTCCAGCATGGGTGGTTTTTCGGCATGCAAATCATGGCTTCCACCCTCTTCTCTCCTTTTCTCTTCTCCTCTCTTATCTTCTCTCTTATCTTCTCCTTCTCCTTCCCTTCTCTTATTCTCACTCTCACCAGGTTCCTTTTTTTTTTTTTTTCTTTCTAGTCTATTAGGTTTGGGAAGAACAGACTTGATGTATGTGTTGGGTTCCCTTAAGTGGGGCAGAGGGTGCTTGTATCAAATATAGCCTGCTCTATTTAAGGCATTTCGTCTTTTTTTTTTTTTTTTCATATTTTTACAGAAATGACCCTCATATTCAAATATTCATATCTCCTCCATCCGAACTTTGATTTTTGCAAACTTAGTGTTGTTGGAATCGTACTTTCGATTAAAATCCAATTATGGAGGTCTCAATACTTAATTAGATGTCTATCAAGTCTTTCACTTATCCTCTAGCCAATTGTCATTACGTACATACCCTTTTAAAATTTTCACGTACCTCTCAAACGGGGGCATCCATCGTGGTGACCCAGGTTTTCCAAAATGATTTTTGAAATAAAATTTGAAAATTTAACTCTCCTGCAGGATTTTTTTTTTCCTTTTTTCTTTTTCAAAACATTTGAAATACGTAATACATATTTATTTTTCTCAATTCCACCTTCAACTAGGCATCACAGTAAAACTTTCACATATAATAGCAGAATAAAAATATACCATTACAGGATCTCCCTAGTCACAGCCTAAACAATAAGTAATTTAGGTTCAAATCAAGGTTCAGATTGAATATATCAAAGTCGGCTATTGCTGGCATTACAAGTCTACCCTGAAAGTGTATTCCTCCATTAGTACCCATTGAGAATCTAGTCTTACTACTCATGCCCAGAGTTTCTTCACACTCCTTTTGAGCTCACAATATAAGGTCTGTTAAGGCTGATCTTACAGTGACATTTGCTATCCTTCCTTTCATCTTCCTACTGAGAGCATCAGCTACAACATTGGCCTTACCAGGATGGTATTGGATGGTAAAGTCATAGTCTTTTAGGTATTCCATCCAACGTCGTTGCCTCATATTGAGATCACTCTATGAGAATATGTACTTAAGGCTTTTATGATGTGTAAAGACTTCAATCCTTTCGCCATACAAATAATGTCTCCAGATCTTTGGAACGAAAACCACAGCAGCCAACTCTAAATCATGTGTGGGATAGTTTACTTCGTGAGTCTTCAATTGTCTAGAGGCATAAGCAATCACCTTTCCATGTTGCATTAACACGCATCCAAGTCTCTTGCCCAAGGCATCACTGTATACCACAAATCCTCCACTACTGACCGGCAAGGTCAGAATAGGTGCGGTGGTGAGTCTCCTTTTCAACTCTTGGAAACTCCTTTCACATTCATCAATCCATTCAAATCATTTCTCCCTTCTGGTCAGTTGGGTCATGGGTTGTGCTATGCGAGAAAATCCCTCAATCAATCTCCTATAATACCCTGCTAACCCGAGAAAGCTACGGATCTCTGATACAATCTTTGCCCTTTCCCAGTTGGTGATTGCTTCTATCTTCTTAGGATCAACTGCAATACCGTATGCAGAGATAACATGCCTAAGAAATTGTACGTGGTCAAGCCAAAATTCACACTTGGAGAATTTTGCATATAACTTATGAGTCTGGAGTGTACTTAACACGATTTTCAAATGCTCTCGGTGTTCATCTCTACTATTGGAGTATACTAGAATATCATCGACGAATACAATGACAAACTTGTCAAGATATTCTCAGAATACCCAATTCATCAAATCCATAAAAGCTACAAGTGCATTCGTTAGTCCAAAAGGCATAACTAAGAATTCATAGTGGCCATACCTAGTTCTGAATGTTGTCTTCGAGATATCCTCGTCCTTTAACCTCAACTGATGAAAACCAAATCTCAGATCTATCTTTGAAAATACTTTGGTTGACTGTAACTGGTCGAAGAGATCATCAATGCGTGGTAATCGATATTTGTTCTCAACTGTGACCCCCATTCAACAATCGATAGTCTATGCACAGTTTCATAGATCCATCTTTCTTTTTGACAAATAACACAGGGGCTCTCCATGGTGAGACACTTGGTCAAATAAATCCCTAGTCCATCAACTCTTGTAACTGCACCTTTAACTCCTTTAGTTCAGCTAGTGTCATGCGATAAGTGGCCTTAGAGATTGGAGTTGTTCCTGGTAACAGTTCGATAGAAAACTCCAACTCTCTTTTCAGTGGTAACCCAGGCAATTCCCCTGGAAAAACATCATGGAATTCTCGTACCACTTCTATTTCTTGAATCTCTGGCCCTGACTCCTCCTGAGTCACTACATTGGCTAAATAGGCTGGGCATCCTCTAGTTATAAGTCGTGATGCCTACACTACTAATATAATGGTCATTAGTGGGACATTTAGCCTTCCTTGAAAGGTAATGATTTCCCCTTTGGGGTTGCTGAATGTGACTCTTGTCTTCCCATAGTCAACCATTGCCTCATGGTCTGCTAGCCAATCCATGCCTAAGATGACATCGAAGTCTAACATGTTCAATAGTATTAAGTCTGCACTAAGTTCTTATTTTGATAGATGTATCGGTACTTCTTGTAAGAATTCATGTGCTAGAACTGGTTCACCTGCTGGGGTGCTAACTTCTAAACAAATACACAATTTGTATTTTGTACATTTCATGTATGATGCAAAGTCATATGATATAAATGAGTGTGTGGAACTAGGATCAATTAAGACACGAGCAAATCTATCAAAAATCTGAAGGGTACCTTCAACTATGGAATTTGAAGCGTGTGCTTGCTCGGTGGTCAATGCAAATACTCTTCCCTGACTCCTCTGAACTTGTCCTAGATTTGGTTGCTCATCCCTTCTTTTCTTTGGGCAATCTTTGAGAAAGTGACCTTTATCACCACAGATGAAGCATCGTCATTCACGAACATAGCAAGGCTTGCCAGGGTGGTACTTATGGCATGTTGGGCATGTGCCATCTTCCTTCTCTCTTCTTCTAAAGTTTCTCGGTGCTAGTTTCTGTGGCCTAGCATACTTCGTTGGTGCAATATGTCTCTTCCCTTTCCAACTTGGCTTATGTCTGACATATCTATCACCGTCTCTATTGGAAGCTTTGTACTCCCGTTCCACAATGGCTGCCAACTCCACAGCCTTAGACAATGAGGAAGGCTGAGTTATCAATTTCTTGCTCTTGATGTGAAAGTTTAATCCTCTAACAAATTTTTGTGCAGCTCTCAATTCTGTGGGGCATACTTTTGGAGCAAAACTCCTCAACTTAACAAATCTGGTTTCATACTGTTCCACTGTCATGGAACCTTGCACCAATCCTAGGAATTCCTATTCCTTCTGTTCCTTAACATGAGGTGGAAAGTATTTGTTAATGAAGACTATTTTGAAGTCTTCCCACTCCACTACTTCCATATCACTGAAGTAGGTCCTCTCAGCCATTGGCCACCAGTGTAGGGCCTCTCCGGTCAGCACAAAGGTAGAAACTGGTACTTGCCTGTCCTCGGTATGTTCATAGCTTTAAAAATTGTCTCTACCTCGTAAAGCCAAGTCTCGGCTGCTTCTAGTCCATCTTCTCTTGAAACCTTTGAGCTATCTTTCTGAATCACTCAAGTAACGTGTCACCTTTTGGCCCTAATTCATCATCTCCAACCATTGCTTTGAGTTCTCCTCTTTGCCCTGGGGTCTCTAGCCTTTGTTTGATTCGCTGTAAAAGGATCTCTATAACATCCTCAACCATATCATGTTGGGCTTTAGTATTTTCTAGGGCTTCAGAGGAGGAGGACATAGCTATATTTGCAGCCCTACGCCTCTTCGGTGGCACATCTGAATGTCAATAATCAAAATCCTAGTAAGTTTCTACTTCTACTTACCTAATGTAACTAAGACTTATTATTATATCATTATTTATTATTTTATTATTTGGTTGTGAGCAGAGTGAACCTAGCGTTGATACCAAGTGTGGCGACCTGGGTTTTCCAAAAAGATTTTTGAAATAAAATTTGAAAATTTAACTCTCCTATAGGATTTTTTTTTTTCCAAAACATTTGGAATACATAATACATATTTATTTTTCTTAATTCCACCTTCAACCTGGTGTCACAGTAAAACCTTCACATATAGTAGCAAAATAAAAATATACCATTACAGGATCTCCATAGTCACAACCCAAACAATAAGTAATTTAGGTTCAAATTAAGGTTTAGATTGAATATATCATAGTCACCTATCTTATTACATTCATCCTCAAGTGTTCATTATTTCAAAATGAAAGATAACAAATAAAATATCCATTTAACTAATCCATACTTCTCTTCTTATTCTCCTTATTTAATTTGGTCTAGTCGATTGCTTAGTCCCTTCGCGCTTCACCTGAAATGTTTTGTAGGGGTGAGTACAACGACTCAATAGGAACAAGCCTAAATGAACCGTTTGAAAAATGTGATAAGAGTATTAGCATAAATTAAGTAGTGAAAACAATTACATGCTCAATCCTAAGTATGATACAAACATTATGAAACAATTATACTTTGGTAGAAATCTAGTGTTTCTAACAATTTTCACTATATCCTTCAATTCTCATACATACAAGCCCATTAAGACGTTTAATAAAGAATGACTTATCACAATTTGTGATATTACTGAGTGGTAGCGTCCTACCACAAACCCATTTGGGCAATGGTCAAATATCTTCGAGGATAACTGACATGTCTATCCATGTCTAATAACTGTATGGCATACTATGCATGTAGAGGACTCACATCCAACTACATTCGGCCATGGATACCACATGGGCTACACTAGTCCTCATGGGGGCACTGGATCACAAGAGAGCAATCTCCCTATGATACAACACTCTCTACAATAGGCCTCTTAGGGCAAGTATCAACTTTCAGAAGTCAGTGGCCAACTGATCTTCTTAGCATAACAACCAAATGGGGCTTACATTTTCCTCAGGCTAGGCTCAACTCACATGAGTTGCCTAATTTTAAGCTAGGCACAACTCTTTTGAGTCGCCTAAATTTCATTTATCAAATCATTTTGCATTGCTCAATACATCATAATAAATATTCACAAACTTTTCCATTCACAAGCCATATTTCCTCATTAGATTCAAATTGAGGAGAATATGCACTAGATAAGAGGATGATCAAAGCATTCATGCATTACTGTGTGAAATTAAGGATGTATGCACATTTAGAGTTTACCCTCATCAGTGCACAAGTGAGAGTTTTGTGGTGCCTAATGTGCACAATGATTGGTAGTTGGGTGCTTAAGCTAATACTCATGTGGTGTAATGTGCTTCTCCTAAGTATTGGGTATTAAGCTTGTCACCCATGCGTGGTACTTACACAATCCGATCAATAGTGAGCATGATTTGAATGTGCTCATAATATTATTAAATCATGAAACAAATGTCACATGATACATCTATAAGCATGACAATTCCATAGAGGATCAATCTAATATTGTGTGATACTTATTAAAGGGATCAATGACCAACATCAACTTGATCCACTTAGGAAGGGTGGGCCTCTTTCAAAAGATTAATGGTTGGATTTTATTTAATTATTTATATTTTTAACAGATTTCGCAAAGATGCGCCACTTTGGGATGGAACAAACTTAATTTAACCTATCCATAAAATCTCATGCGCTCATTAATTTTTTTTGCCTATAATGAAAACTATGCTTAGATCTAAGGTTGAGATAGATCAGTAGGATGGTAAGAGTTTGATTTTTCATAACATCGGAAGAATATGGCCCAATGTTTGCAAACATTCTTTCATGCCACTTATATGTATTATGCAGTAACAGTTGGATCTCATAAAAGAAAAAAAAAAAAAAAAAAACCTCAACTACAACTAGGATACATCCTGTGAAATATATCCTACCCAAAGATAGAGCAATGCCTACTTTGCCTAAAATTTGTGTGCAGCGTACTAGGGTAAAGATTTATGTGCTGCATACTAAACATGCTGGCAAGTGCTGAATGCCAGCCCTTATGTTGGAAGCCAAGCCCGATAACCCAGTGCCAGGCACCGTGTCTACTCTCCCTACACCAAGCAATAGGAATTCAATTCAAGTGGTAGGTAGTGTGCATCACCATACCACCCAAATTAGATGCTAATCACTTTGTCCAACGCCTTAGACGCCACGCGTGTTGGCAATTTCTTTGATGCACTTAAGTTGGTTATATCATTTAAGATACACTGTATGCATGTATTCTCACTAAGTGCATGCAAAGTATCAAGTGTTTGGTAGAAATCACACTACCCAAGTGCTGATGTCATGCATGTTTTATTATTAGCCAACCTAAGATCTCATGATTTAAACTATAGGACAATTGTGTTACATAGCTATATAAATGCATGTGTAAAGGCAAGCTATTTGTAGTTGGATTAAAACTGAGACTAACGAATCAATCTATAAACGCAATCACAATTCAACCTAAATTATAATAGTAGCATACTAAATGCAAATAAAAACTGTAAATGCAAATGCTTAACTCAGCACAAAATCATTACCAAATCAAACTCAAGTCATCTCAATCTTTAAATATACCCATTCATTCTTCATGGAATAAGGGTCTCACACCCTATCAAATGACATATTAAAGCGTGCATATTAAGATAGAGCCTTTCATCATGTGATTGTTAATCGTGCACACTACAATGGATAAAATGCAACTAAAATCACATACATTCATTGTTATGCATGTGGTTTGAAAAACATAAGCAATGTAATCATGTATTATGTGCTTCTAGATTATGCACAAAAATGCCTTTATCAATTCAAAACACATGGAATAAAACTCCACATATTTTAGAAATCCAACAAGCATAGACTAGTTCCTAAAACACAATCCCCTACCTCGTAGATGAGATCGTTCTTCTACATTCCTCTTTTCCAAAAAACGTGTGGCATGGATGATCCTTGGTGTAGCCTCCTCCTCCTCCTTCTTCCTCTCTCTCTCTCTTTCTTTTTCTCTCTCTTTCTTTCTTTCTTTCTTTCTCTTTCTTTCTTTCTCTCTTTCTTTTTCTCTCTTTCTCTTTCTCTTTGTGTTTCACGCATACCTTCCTCTTCTCCCCTTCTTATCCCAATTTCATTTGACTTTTCTTCTTTCCTATCATATCTCCTACCTATCCTATCTAATTTGTCAGGTATCCTCATCTTTTCGTAATTCTCTAGATTCATTCTTATCTCCTTCCCATTTTATCTCATATCTAATTCTAATTAGGTGCTTATCCTCATCCTTTCCCAACAAACCAGGATTATCTCGGTGCATTGCAACTGGACACTTCTTGGCTTTGGGTAGGGAATTTCTCCAAAAAGGTTGTCTTTGGAGACTTGAACTCTAGTTCTAGAGTTTTGCCCATTCATTCTATAACCATTAGGGCATTTAGCTATATTGTTGTTAATTCCATATAAGATATATATATATATATATATATTAGAAAATGCAAGTTATTACATCCATTGAAAGTAAACTCGCTTATAGAGTCTGACCTCATCAATGAGGTGCACTATTAAGTGTACCATGATGTCATAAACGGATGGTGGAAAGATTGTCTCAAGCTCACATAATGTTGTCTCAAGCTCCCTTAACTTTTTTTGGTAACATCGAATAGATTGCTACAAGTAGGAGTTGTAACATCAATGAATAGCAATCGTGGGACTTCATCCCAACAATTTCAGCTCTTCAATTGAGACAATGTTTTTAAAGTTTGAAGAGTAGTCATCTAGGACTTTGAGCTCAAATAGTGTTTTACACATTATTCTCCTCTCCTCTCTATCGAGTGTATAATTTACCTTAGGCAGGTATGTTCCACATTTAAGGCATACAGCACATGTTTGATCACTATAGATAGGACAAGCATTGTATCCCATCACGGTGCATCCAAACAAATTATTATACAAAGGGAAGTCGCTTATTCTCCACAACAATATAGCCTTTACTGTGAACAACCCTTTCTTGTATGCGTCATATGTTTCAATGCCTACATCCTATAATGTCTCAAGATCATCAATCAAGGCAGACAAGTATATGCCAATGTCATTCCTTGGTTGCTTTGGACCTGATATCAACATAGTTAACATCATGAACTTCCTCTTCATGCATAGAGATGGTGGGAGGTTGTAAGAAACTAATATAATGGGCCAACTACTATACTTACTGCTTATAGAACCATGAGGATTAATCCCGCTACAGATAATGTAAGTCATAGGTTTCTAGGTTATTCACCAAAATTAGGCCACATGAAGTCTACGAGCTTCCATGCTATGCTATTTGTTGGATGGCATGAAATGCTATCAACTACTCTATCTTGGCATGCTATACTAATTTCTTTGTTATTTTAGTTATACAAAACATTCTTTTGAACCTTGAAATATGGGGGTAGTATCATAGAACCTTTCCAGGAACATTTGTAATTGTCTTAGTTGAATTCTTCTTTAAGTTCCATCTTAACTATAGGCATGTAATTTTATCCTCGTGCTCCTTCCTATACAAGATGCAATCATTGGGACAAGTATGTATCTTCTAATACTTCAACCCTAGTGTAGCTAGGGTTTTCTTTGCCTCCCATGTGGACCTCAGCAATTTATTATCCTTCAATAGCATCTTACAGACTACTTTTAAGACTTCTATAAAACCTTGATCTGCAAAACCAAATCTTGATTTCACCTTGTAAAGTTCTACTACTGTGGACAACTTAGTATAATCTTTACACTTAGGGTTTAATGGCTCATTGGCTTCCTCTAATGTACTATAAAATTGCTCAGGGTAATCCTGGAAGTCATCATATGCATCATGAAATATCGGTAGAGCTATACTATCTCAAACACTTGCTACAGTGTCTTGATTATATCTTTCAGGCCTTGTTGAGGGCCTATCCAGAAGTTCTTCTCCATGCCAAATCCATGGGGGATAGCTTTCATCAATTCCATTAAAGCACAAGTGTTCTCTTAACACCCCTATAGTTATATTTTTCAAGCTTTAACATTTTGAGCATGGACAACCCATGCGATTACGATCAACACCTACCCTAAGTGAGAACTCTATGTGTGAAGACTTGTTAGACACAAAAATATTAGGCTAGGTATTTTACCAAACACTAGGTATACAAGAATTAGAAGTATTTGAAATAACTATATTTCATGGAAATTTTCAATTAACAATGAAAAGAACCAAAATATGACAGATATATTCCAAAAGAAAATTAACTTTAAAAAGGAAAGGTTCTAATCCATAACCTTGTAAAAATTCTCCAAATATGCATAATGCATATGAGACAAACAAAGAGATATTAACCAACGCTCAAAAATCGATATCGACCTTGAATTTGTGATTGTAGTTCCAATTCAAAGCTATGATTTGGTTGAGGATAGTCAAACATAAATTTGGCTTAGTTTTTGTGTATTAATCATGAACACAGTTGAAAAAAGCACGACGAAAGTCGATGAAATAACTCTTAAAACTAATTCGTAAAATTAAAGTCATTTAATTGTAAATGACTTTAAAAGCCCACACTTTTAAAGTATGGACTTTTAAAGTCATTTATTGAAAATGAATTTAAATTTTTTACATATTTTCACTTTAAATATATATTTATTTAATTTTTATACATTAGAATATCTTACATAAATACACAATGAAACTAATTTTACACACAGACACAGACACACACACACATAAACAAACACATGAATAAGATAATTAAATTATTTTTTGATTACATCCAATGTTACATATATCAAATTTTACATATTCTTAGATCATATATATTAATATAAGATCAAAGAGCGAATCTATTCTTTTTCATCAAAATCTGGCTAAAAGTGTTCTACAATTCTATGGAGAGAGAGAGAGAGAGAGAGAGAGAGAGAGAGAGAGAGAGAGAGAGAGAGAGAGAGAGAGAGAGAGAGAGAGTGTGTGTGTGTGTGTGTGTGTGTGTGTTCTCCAATTTCTTTGACCAAAAGTTGATGGTATAGCCACCACTCTTCATCAAACCCTAAATTTAGATGAAAACCACAAATCATAATGTTCTCCCTTTCTCTAATAGTGAGGGTTAGAGGGAGAAGAAGTTGTTTATAATGACATCATACAAGTTTTACAAAATAGTATGATCTAACACACTTCTTAACCCCATCATTTATAGTGAGAAAACCCACATGATCTACAAAATGGAAATAGAGAGAGAGTTAGTAATAACGAAGCAATTCATGATCAAAAGAAGTTATGGTTTACTTACAATGTTTTTCATAATACAAACAACAAAAGATATCCAAAATGAAAAGCAAGAAGGGAAAAAGAGAGAAGCATAAGGACCAGAGGAGGATGCCATCATGCAACCTATGAGATGAAGAGGATACATAAAAAAATAAGATGTGGTTGGCTATTTATAAATGAACAGGGACTTTAGAAGTCGTTTAGTACTAAGCAACTTTAAAACTCAGTAACTTTTGAAGTCATTTAGTACTAAATGACTTCAAAAGTATACAGGGAAAAGGACTTAAGAAGTTGTTTAATTCAAGTGACTTCAAAAGTAACTGAATTTTAAAGTCGTTTGTGACTAAATGACTTCAAAAGTTATTGACATTTGAAGTCATTTAGCATCAACTAAATTTAAAAGTCCACTCCCACATAAAATAATCTTCATGCCAAATTTATGTGTATACTTTTGAAGTTGCTTAGCCTAGATTACTTCAAAAGTTATTGACTTTTGAAGTTTTTTAGATCAAAATGACTTTAAATGTCAATAACTTTTGAAGTCGTTTAATTGTGAATGACTATAAAAGTCCTTCCCGTGAGAATTTTCCTCTTCGAACTAGAATGTTAAAGTTATTTATAATTAAATGATTTCTTAAATCTATATTTTTAAATTTATTTATCTCTAACTAACTTGTAAAATATTTACGAAGTTGATGGTCAATATAACCACTTCTTTATGCTGACTTTAAAAGCCTCAGGTGTAGTAGTGAAAGTTAAGAACTTTTACAATAGTTCTTAGCCATCTTTAAAAGCTACCAATTTCCTAAGACTACTACATAGAAAACAAATTTTGAACCATATTCTATCTACAATTTTAACCATCTTAAAAACCCTCTAGTGTGGTAGTCATCATCATCATCATCAAGACCTTATCCCAATTAAGGGTCGGCCACATGAATCTTATTCCTCCGTTCCACTCTATTTAATACCATGGCTTCATTTAGTCCTAAAGTTTTTAAATCTTTCCTCACCACTTCTATTCATGTTCTTTTGGGCCTTCCCCTTACCCTTTTAGAACCTTCTACTTGTATTGCCTCACTCCTTCTAACCGGTGCTGTTACTAGTCTCCTTTGAACATGTCCAAACCATCTATGCCTAATCTCCCTCATCTTGCTACCTATTGGTGCTACCCCTAAATTTTCTCTAATATTTTCATTTCTAGTTCTATCCTTTCTTGTCTTACCACTCATCCATCTCAACATCCTCATTTATGCGACGCTCATCCTATGAGTATGATGTTCCTTAACTGCCCAACACTCTGATCCATAGAGCATAACTGACCTTATGGCCATCCTATAGAATTTTTCTTTTAGTTTGAATGACACCTACATATCACACAAAACTCCAGATGCACAACTCCATTTGTTCCCACCTGTTTTGATTCATTGAGTAACCTCCCTCTCAATCTCTCCAGTCTCATGAATCATTGATCCTAAGTACTGAAAGTGGTCTTTTCGGGGACTTCTTGGTTATTAATCTTGACTGGAGTTCCACTCCTACTCTCCTTGCTAAAATTACATTCCATATATTCTATCTCAGTTTGGCTAATTTTAAATTCTTCAGATTCTAATGCTTCTCTCCATAACTCTGACTTTATGTTTACACCCTCCCTTGTCTCATCAAGTAAGACTATATCATCTACAAATAGCATGCATCAGGGAATCTCCTCATGCAGATGTTTTGTTAACTCATCCATAACTAATGTAAAGAGGTATGGACTCAACACCAATCTTTGGTGCAATCATTCAGTGACAGGAAAATCACCAGTCACACCACTAGTGCTCTTAACATTTGTTACCGCTCCCTCATACATATCTTTAATTATGTCTACATACCCCTAAGAAACCCCTTTACTACCCAACACCCTCCATATTAACTCTCTAGGGACTCTATCATAAGCTTTCTCTAAGTCGATAAAGACCATATGGAGGTCTTTCCTCCTCTCCCTATATTTCTCTACTAATTGTCTTAGTAAGAAAATAGCTTCCATGGTAGACCTCCCAGGCATGAAACCAAACTGATTCTCCAATATACTTGTTTTAGGTTGTAGCCTCTTCTCAATCACTCTTTCAAAAAGTTTCATCATGTGGCTCATAAGTTTGATCCCTTGATAATTAGTGCAACTTTGTATGTCTCCTTTATTCTTATAGATTGGTACAATAAAGCTTTTCCTCCACTTATCAGGCATTTTCTTTGATTTTATAATTTTGTTAAACAACTTGGTCAACCAAACTACCCTAATATCTCCCATATGCTTCCAAACCTTTATTGGTATACCATCAGGCCCCATGGCCTTTCCTGCTTTCATCCTCTTCAAGGCTGCTTTTACTTTAGGTATTCTAATCCTATGTTCATATCTATAATATCTAATGTTATTTAGATTTATAGTATTTTCAATCCCTATATTCTCAAAGCCATTGTCATTTAACAATTTTTGAAAGTATGTTTCTCACCTTTGTTTGATCTCACCATCTTTGACTAATACCCTTTGATCATCGCTTCTAATACACCTAACATGATCTATGTCCTTACTTTTTTGTTCTTTTACTTTTGCAAGTTTAAACACATCTTTCTCACCTTCTCTTGTTCCTAGTCTATTGTAGAGCTCATCATATCCTTTAAGTTTAGCCTCACTTACTATTCTCTTAGCAACATTTTTAGCATTATTAAATTGTTCATAGTTTTCATTATTTCTAATCTTCTGCCATGCTTTAAAACGCATTTATTTTTTTTTAATAACCTTTTGCACTGTTTCACTCCACCACCATGTTTCCTTTGCTAATAGCCTTTTACCTTTAGATACTCCTAAGACATCATTTGCCACTTTCTTAATGGACTCAGTCATATTAGTCCACATGGTATTTACTTCTATTTCATAGTTCCAATTTCCTTCTACCATCAACTTATTTTTGAATGAGGTTATTTTCTCTCCTTTTAAGATCCACCACTTAGTCTTTGGATGTGTATTAAGTTCATTTCTTTTTCTCCATCTTTTGATATGGTATCCATAACCATTAACCTATGTTGTGAGGTTAAACTCTCACTTGGTATCACCTTACAATCCTTACAGATAGATCGTTCATTATTCCTAAGTAGAAAAAAGTCTATTTGGCTTTTATGAAGTCCACTTTTAAAGGTTTTAAGTGTTCATCCCTCTTCTTAAAGAGTATATTTGCAATGACCAGGTATATTGTAATAACCCCAATTTTTGTAAATTGATTGAGAAAAATCAATAAAGTTTGAGTTTTAGATATTTCGGGCTGAAATATTAGGGTTATTTAAAATATACTTTTTATAAAAGTATAATCAAATCATAAGACATGTAAAATTGAAATTAAACTTAGCAAACCCTTCAAAATGACTGTAAGCACGACAAATTTTGAATTCGGATGAGAAATCCTTAAGTTTTTCATTTTTTTGGACAAAAGGGGTAAAATAGTAATTTTACCCAAAAATCAAAATATTCCAAAAATCAAAATATGAAACATCAAAATTTATAATGTATTGAGAAATACGAATCCAACGCCACTAAGTACACTCAAATCCGAGATCATGGGAATAAAACCCAAAGTTTTATGCATAAAGGGCAAAACGGACTTTTTACACCACATGGGGACCACCACGTCCCCAACAACCAATTTGATCAGCAGCCCATGTGAAACATGGGTCAACAAAGATCAGCTAGTCATGGGGAAGAAAAGTTAGGCATGGGAGCATTGAAGACTTTCATGTCATTTTATATTAAAAAAATAACATATTATAATCATGTAAAAAGACCCAAAATGCCTATAAATACAACCCCAAAAATCTTCCAAAAATCCTCATAAAATCCCCACGAAATTATCTTCAATCTCCTTGAAAAATTAGATCTAGAATCCCTCTCCAAAACCCCAAAATTTCCAAGAGTTAGATCTCTTTCCAACTTGTTTTTCTTTTTAGATTAGAACAAGAGACCTAAATTCAATTAGGCACTCTGTTCTAGATCTAATTTGATTAATTCCACCATTCAAAACATCCCAACACATCTATTCTACAAAACCCCCGAAGAAATTTCAAGATCCAACGGTTCAAACAACGGTATTTGCAAGAAAGGTGGATTTTAGGCTATATCTTCATCAACAAGGTATTTTTTAAATTGGGCATATAAATGAGGTTTTCTCTCCAATCAAGTAAGTGGAAATCCTTTTCATATATTTTTAGTATTGTTTTATGTAATTTTTATTTTACTGTAATTAATTTTGGTAATAAAAAGGTAAAAATAAAGTAAACAATAGAACCCTTAATTCATGATGATGGAGTGCTCAGATGAAAAATCTGACTCCACCAATCAATCCAGAATGGTCCAAAACCCCTAGGATAGAAGTTTCAGAAAGATCGGAGCAGTTTTGGACCCTCAATTAGAGAGATTAATTCTGGTGGGCCTAGATCAAATCTGGACCCTAGGAACGGCTGAAAACTTCAATTTAGGATTGTGGAGTCATATGAACTCCAAATTGAGATCCGAAAGAAGCTATGGAAAGCTTGTAATGTCTAGTTTCTAATGAAGTCATAATATTTCTAAAATTTATTTCTGTATTTTTCTGTATTTTGGAAATAAGCGTCCAATTTCTAAGATCTTCAAGATCTGAGGTGATCAGATCTTGGAAATTTATTTTAGCGATGATATAATAATGTAATAAAGTAATATCTATGGTTAATTTGGACAGATCTTGCATAAAATAAGGGATCTACCCTTTATGGTAGAAAAACCCAAAAAAAAAAAAAAAAAAAAAATACAAAGGGACTCACTTGATCAATGAGATCAAGTGTGATCAGATCCTTGGGATGGAAAGAATAAATGTTTATATGATGAAATCCAAGGAAATCATGGATGGATTATGATAAAAATAGATCAATGTGATCTTTTGACCTTAATAGAGAAAATTCTCTAAATATAACTAAAGTCCTTAATCAAAGGAAAAGATCTAAGATCAAATGGTTGGATCATAAGTAAAGGTTTCTAAAAATGTAAATATAATTAGTTTCATTTTATGTTATTATGTTATAAAGCATACTAGTATAACATTTAGAGTTTAGTATGATATGTGTTCATTCTTATCATAAGGTGCTAGATTTAATTTAAGTACCTTGCCTCATTTTCATTGAATGTTAAATTAGGTAGTTTTATGCTTTAAATTTATAATTCATTTATGGTTGAATGTTAGTAGTAGATTTACTTGTTATGAGATAAAGAGCATAAAACATCAAAAATGTATTCTAATGAGAAAGTAGAGTTTCATGACACAAATAAGAATGAAGTACTTTGGACTTAATTAGTAAGGGCTATAGTTAGTAGGACAATATAAGGATTATCAAATCCTTAGCCCAAATTAGGAAAAGAATAATAAACCCCATGAATGACATTATAAATATTCATGGACTTAATTAAAATCCATTAGAAAGAGTACTTAGAGTAAACATGCTTATAGGAACCTTATGAAAGGTTGAGCTATGGTCATTCTAGTGAATGATGAACATAGTGGTTAAGGGGGTTATCTAATAGAGCCTCGCTCTTCCCCTACCTTCTGTTGACGTTTGTGAGGTCTAAACGCCTCCTTACATGAGGATTGAAGTAACCACTTTGTGTTCACCCATTCAACTAGTAAGCCTTAGCCAATTGGAAATAAGAGGAGCGATCTAGATTTAGGCTTGAATAAGCTACCTTCAACCATGCACATTAACTGGTTGAATAATAATCATAAGAGCATAAAAGGTTAGTAAATTACCTAACCCTAATAAAAACAGTAAGTAAGATAAGGATGATCAAACAAGATCCATTAGATCTTGGATGATCAAGAACAATAAGAATAAGAACACTATATTGTACTTAGTATGTATGTTTAGTAGTATACTTGTTATAGTTATTTAGATTAGATAATCCAAACCCTTGATCAAAGGTGATTCAAGGAAGAAAACCAAGATCATCCTCCATAGGGATGATCCAAGAACTGAACTTAGATCAAAGAAGAACTAGATGATAGAAGATCTAAGACCTTGATCTTTATCAACATGAGTAGATTGTCAATCAAAGGATCTATGAAAGATCAAGATCAAGGAGATGAACATACAAAGACTTAGAGATAGAAAAATACTTAGATATGAATGATCTAAAGATCATTCTAAACATCAGATCTAGTGATCAATAGGATTGTTCATAATTTATATATTGACAATATGTATGGATGTATGATTACATACATCGGTCAAGATCATGGAAGATTGGGGAAAAGAGATCAATCCTTAAAGGTAGGAGGATTTGATTAATGCATTTACATGAGATATTCATGATTGTACTCATGATCTTATGTTGACAAGAGTAATGATAATACTTGTAGTAAATCTCTTGAAAACCTTATGATCCAACCAAACACCTATAAGATGGTTAAGGACTAAACTATAAGTGAATAGGGAACTAGAAAATATTTCAGCCCTAAGTAAACAGACATATGGTCTGATATATATATGAAATCTATTTTACATACAAGCTTGGAGGCTTGTGAGTTTGTTTTAATAGGCATGAGCCTAGGGGATGCTATTGCTAGAGGAGTTATGAGGGTTTGGCCACCCGCTCCTTGAAATTTGATGATATGATGATACCTTGCCCAATGAGAGGCTAAAAGTCGGGTGGTGGCAATTATGGGAAGGCCACCACTGTGAAAGTCTTGCCCCCCCATACGGGCAGTGACATAATATTTTCCACCGTGGTATTAGTGGTGAACAGGGCAGTTATCCGAGCGCGCTAGTACGGATCGAGGCAAAGACATAGCAACCTTTCTGATTATTTTGCACTATGATGCATATGGAAACAGGCATAGTGAAATGCCTTATGTTATAGCATAATGAAATGCTAGGTAATTGTATATTACCAATGTTTCCCAAGAAGGGAAATTCCCAGTATGAGATTAGTGTAATACTAAATTCTCAAAATAAAGTGAATTGAGCACTTTAGTTGGGAATGATATTTCACTATTTTCACAAATTTAATTGGTTTACCCATGAAGGGTATGTATGTATATAGATATACATAACTTACAAAATAAAGAGTATGTTTGAGGATAACGAGATTATGAAGGATTGGAATTACATTGTCAATTATTATGTTTCTTGAATCCCCTACCAAGCATTGCTTGCTGAGATATTGTACTTGTTGCAATACCTCAGACCCAGGGAAGGAGAGTTAGGAGCTGAAGACTATAGAAGACTTGAAGAGAATAATCTTCAAGGTATACCCTTGAAGACATGTATTTTTATTTGTTGAGAGTTTTATTGTATGGTGAGCTTGAGTTTTGGATTATGTAATTTGGACAAGTATTGTACTAGATTTGGTCAGATCTTGTGAACCACTGGATGGATCCTGGAGTTTAATAAAAGTATATTCCTTCAATGGAATTTTATTTTGTACACAAATTGTACTTATGTTATATATGAAGTGGTGACTTGGGTTTTCAAAACAAATTCTAAAGAAAAGAATTTCCGCTGCTTTGTTTTGCGAAAAAATTTTACACTCTTAAGGGCCCTGCCTTTCAAAACACTTTACAAATCATGTTTTCAAAAACCCGGGTCGTCACATATATGACAAAGAAAAATCGAGGATATTCTCGCGCATCTCATTTCATTGACCTATACTACACCCTCCGTGTATTCTATCATATCCTTCCTTTTCTTTTCCTACGTGGTCATTTAAGTTTGCGCTTATAAATATCCCCTCAATGTTGGGAATTTCTTGCATGACTCCCTCCATATCTTCCCAAAATTGTCTCTTGATTATATCTTGTAACCCTTCTTGTGGTGCATATACACTTATAACATTTATAATATGCTCCCCTAGGACAATTTTTATTATTATAATTCTATCACTGATTCTTTTAATGTCCACAACTTTATCCTTTAGTTCCTTATCCACTATTATTCCTATGCCATTTCTGTTATTTTCCTTCCCTACGTACCATAATTTATACCCATCTATTTCTCTAGCTTTGGCCCCTTTCCACTTGGTTTCTTAGATACAAGTGATGTTGACTCTCCTATGTTTCATCATGTCTACTAACTCCAAACTCTTACTTGTCAGTGTCCCTATATTCCATGTGGCAATACGAATCTTATGTTCTAGTAGCCCTTGCCCATTTTTCAGTACACCTAGGATCCGATGTAGCGCGTCGCTTTTGGGAGAATGCCCTAGCAACCCTTGCCTATTTTTCACCACACATAGGATCTGATGCTGCGCGTCACTTATGGGGAATGCCCTAGCTTGAGGGAATGTTAGTTTTTGATTCATGTCATGTTTGGGTTGCCATTGTTTTAAAAAGCTGAAGATAATTTTCATTTCTTCCTTACAAACTAATATACAAATGCATATTCATTTGCAAACAAAACAAGAAATAACAAAATCATTTTCAGCTTCACCCTTGCCGGCTGGCTACCTAATAAAAGGGTGGTCATATTTTAAGAAGCTAGAGATGATTTTCATTTCTCCCTCACAAACTAATATACAAATGCATATTCATTTGTAAGAAAGAAATAACAAAATCATCTTCAACTTCTCCCTTACCAACTGGCACCTGACACAAGACCCTCCTCCTTTTTCATCCGGGCTTTGGACCGGCATTGGCTGAGTTCTCTAGTGTAGTATTGTTAGTTAGAATTAATCTTGGAAAGAGTAGAAGAAGGGTTTTAAGAGGGTAGTAGAATGAAGTAGAGAGACGTGTGGTGTTTTAGAAGATGTAGGCTGCCTCGAGTAGCAAGTATACACAATTATAAAATGTTAATAATAGAGAGCAGCCAGGCTAGGACACAAAGAAGAAAAAAAATGTGGGAGAGAAAGAGAGAAATTAAGAGAAGGAGAGAGAGAGAGAGAGAGAGAGAGAGAGAGAGAGAGAGAGAGAGAGAGAGAGAGAGAGAGAGAGAGAGAGAGAGGAGGAAGAAGAAGAGGAGAGGAGTGAAAAGTGACACCCTCCTCCTTGGACTAAAGAAGTAGCCTGTGAAAAGCTAGGAAAAAGTAGGGAGAACAACGTGAGATAGTTTGCGAGGTAGGTAGCTCTAAAACCTCTAAGATTTACAAGTTCTTAAAAGATTTCAAAGATTGAAAATTTTGACATTTTGTTAGATGTTTGCAAATTGAAATCTCAATGAGTAGAGTCCATATATAAATGGGTGTTAATAAGCATATTTTCAAGGATTGAATTAGACATTCATATTGTATTCTTTCCTACTATGATTATGAACATTATTTAGCACACTATTATACTCTATTAGAGACATGTTTTAGCATGAGTCATGCCTGATTAGGGATGTATTTTTACCATGATTATATGTCTCAATGTGTTTGCTTTAGCATGCTCCTATTCCTCTATGAATGACTTTTTCTTTTATTGTTTATTAGTGATGTTGGAAGATTGGATTAATCATGCTATTATGCTTTTGAAATTTTTATTTCTTAGCATGATTTCTAACAAGTTTTGGCTATTAAATTTCTAGCTGGGTGCATGTCTATCATCTTAGAGTTTAGCATTTTCTTTAGGCCTCTTATGTATATGAACATTTTTCTTAACATGAATATTTTGTTATCATGGTATAGTTTTAGCATGAAATAATATATTTAATCTATGTGATTTTTAACTCATAAAATGCCCTAAAAAAGATGTGGTTTTACATTTTCAAAAACTGCACTCAAGTGACAAATTTTGGCATATTATTTATGTTCAAGTGGATGCCTATAAAACATAGTTTTACAATTTTAAACTACACGTTGAGAAAAACAATTTTTATTTGCATAATATACTTTGCAAACGATAATTTTCCTTAACCCAAAGTTTAGTTTTGAAGAAGTCGATAGGAATATTGGATTACTAGTGATGTTGGAAGATTGGATTAAGCTTGCTATTATGATTTTGCAATTGATATTTTTTTAGCATGATTTATAACAAGTTTTGGCTATTAAATTTCTAGCCAGGTCCATGCCTATCATCTTAGAGTTTAGCATTTTCTTTAAGCCTCTCATGTTCTATTTTCAGCATGAACGTTAGGTATGCATATGATCAGTTTTCTTAGCATGAATATTTTGTTATCATGGTATAGTTTTAGCATGACATCATATCTATAATCTATGTGATCTTTAGCTCATAAAGTACCCTTAAAAATATGGGTTTTTACATTTTCAAAAGATGCATGTAAGTGACAATTTTTGGCATATTATTATTGGTCAAGTGGATGCCTATGAAACATAGTTTTGCAATTGCACACTACACCTTGAGAAATCTAGCTTTGATTTTCAAAATATACTTTATAAAGGATAATTTCCATTAACCCAAAGTTGAGTCTTGACAAAGTTGATTGGAAGATTGGATTAATCATATGCTAGTGACAATTGTTTACTAGTGATGTTGAAAGATTGGATTAATCATGCTATTATGCTTTTGAAATTGATGTTTTTTTAGCATGATTTCTAACAAGTTTTGGCTATTATTTTTCCTATCATCTTAGAGTTTAACATTTTTTTTAGCCCACTCATGTTCTATTTTTATCAAGAGGATTAGGTATATATGATCATTTTTCTTAGCATGAATATTTTGTTATCATGGTATAGTTTTAGCAAGAAATCACGTCTTTAATCTACGTGATCTTTAATTCATAAAGTATCTTAAGAAAGATGCATGTTGTGATGACCTAGGTTTTTGGAACACATTTTGTAGTACATTTTTCAAAGGCAAGGCCTCCTTAGTAGTAAATTTTTTTCGCAAAACAAAGCAGCAGAAATTCTTTTCTTTAGAGCTTGTTTTGTAAAATTAAAGTCATTACTTCATATATAACATAAGTAGAATTTTGTACAAGATAAAATTCCATTGAAGGAATATACTTTATTAAATTTCAGAATCCATCTAATGATTCACAGTATAGCCCATGTATTAGTACAATACTTGTCCAAATTACATAATTCAAATTTCAAAGCTCACCATATAATAAAAACTCTCAATACAATATAATGTTCTCAAAGAAAAATACATGTCTTAAAGGGATATACCTTAATTGATTATTCTTTTAAGTATTCTTAAGTCTTGAGCTCCTAATTCTCCTTCTTTATGTCTAAGATATTGTAAACATTCAAACATTTACAATATCTCAGCAAGCAATGCTTGGTAGGGGATCTAAGAAGCATAATAATTTGACATTATAATCCTAATACTTCATAATCCCATTATTCATATTCATGGATCAATCTCTTTACTTTGTCATCTATGTACATCCTTACACACACATACTCTATATATCGTACAGATATATATGGTCAAAACCATGAAAAATAGTTAATATCTCAAACATCAATAGTCACACTCAAACACATTGAGTTGATCAATCATCCAAACTCTGCCGAAAAAAACTCCCTCATTTGGGCAGTATCATCACACTCAGCCATACTGAGTTGATAAAACATTCAAACTCTGCTGGAAAAATACTCCCTTATTTGGGCAGTATTGGCATCTCATTATGCCATGCATCATAATGCAAATTACTCAAAGGACTACTATGCTGTAGTTTGATCCGTACTAGCATGCTCACCAGACATTTTGCCTCTCTTTGGGCATGATATCATCATACATATCACATTTTGGAGAGCGGGTGGGTAAACCCTCCTAGCATAGCATCCCCATGCATATACCTATTTAAAACAAAAACCACAATCCTCCTTGCTTGTATATAAAGTATTTTTTTACTTATTAGACATCTTGTTTGTTTATAACATCCTCCTCATATTGTGCTATTCTTATACCTAGGATAGAATTTCACTTCAAACTTAGGGATCATCATTTACAAGGAATGATACCGATATTCATATAAGTTTAGGGACCACCATTCTATATGAATGATTCCCATGTATTGATTTTATACTTATCAGACAATTTGTCTATTTATCTAGGGCTAGAATACCTTCTAGTTCCCTATTCACTTAGGGTTTTCCTGAATTTTAACTTAATCATTTCATATGTGTTTTGGTTGGATCATAAGGTTTTTCAAGGGGTTTAATACAAGTATTTACATTACACTTGTCAACATTTCTAGATATAAGATCATGTATTCAATGTGTATTTCTCATGTAGATGCATTCATAAAATCCTCCTACCTTCAAGTAGTGATCCATCTCTTCAGGTCTTCCATGGTCTTGGCATATGTAATTTATCAATCCACACATATTGTCAATATTTATACAATAAAAATAATCCTATATTTTTTATCCTAACTATATTCTTTGTCTAATCTTGTCCTTTGATATAATGATTAGATTTTGTGTCCTATCATGATCTATCTTCCTCAAATAGTGTTTATCCTATTGATCAATAGATTGATGGTTAGAATGATCTTCTAATCTTTCAAATCTAAGTATTTTTTATTCTAAGTCTTTGTGTATTCCTTTCTTTGATCTTGATCTTTCATAGATCCTTTGATCAACAATTTATACTTGTTGATAAAGATCAAGAGCTTAGATCTTCTATCATCTAGTTCTTCATTGATCTAAGTTCAGTTGTTTGATCATCCCTAAGGAGGATGATCTTGGTTCTCTTCCTTGAATCATATTTGATCAAGTGTTTGGATTCTCTATATAGATTTGTTTACAACATACATACATGGATACATAATAAAATACAACATTAGGCTTCTTATTGTTCTTGATCATTCAAGATCCTATGGATCTTGTTTGATCATCCTTATCTTACTTACAATTTTTATTAGGATTCAATAATTTACTAACCTTTTATGCTCTTATTATTATTATTCAACTAGTTAATGTTTTACTATTTGAATATAGCTTATTCCATCCTAAGTCTAGACAAGTCCTCTTATTTCCAATTGACTGAGGCTTACTAGCTGAATGGCTAAACACAAAGTAGTTACTTCAATCCTCATGTGAGGAGGTGTTTAGACCTCACAAATGTCAACAGAAGGTAGGGGAAGAGAGAGGCTCTATTAGAAAACCCCCTTAACCACCATGTTTAGAATTTACTAGAGTGACCTTAGCTCAACCTTTCATAAGGTTCTTATAAGCATTTTAAACCTAGGTACTCTTTCTAATTGATTTTAATTAAATCCATGAATATTTAAAATATCATTCATGGAGTCTATTATTCTCCTAGTTTGGGCCAAGGATTTGATAATTCGTATATTGTCCTACTAACTATAGCCCTTACTAATATTAAGTCAAAGTCATTCACTCATCTTAATTGTCCATGAATCTCTATATTCCATTAATTTAGATTTTTGATGATTTATGCTTGTTATATCTTAACTACTTCTTAACAATTGAATCTACTAATAAAATTTGACAACAATTAAATCATAAATCCAATATAAGTTTAACAACCATTTATAGTAACATGCTTCCTATGAATGTAACTTAACCTAATGGAATAAAACTATACTTACACTAGACCATAAGTTATGAAATACATGAAATTTTACTACTAATCTAATGGAGTCATGCTAAAATCTCAAATTTAAACTAGCATGGCCCTAAGATAATTAAATCTACCAACTTAATAACAAATTAATAACATTTATAGCATAACATGCTAAAATTTAAGAATTACACTATCATGCTACCTAATTTATAACATAAATCACATTTACAAATCTATTATCGAATAAAAGACAATTAAACTAATTAGATTAAGATTATTAGAAACTTTTACTTATGATTCATTCATTAGATCTTAGATCTTTTCCTTTAGATCAAGGGTTTTAATTACATTTAGGGCTTTTACTCCACTAAGATCCAAAGATCATATCCACTTGTTTTTGTCACATTTAATCCATTATCTAACTGGATTTCATCATAATCCTATTCATACAACCTACCCAAAGGGTCTAATCATGCTTGGTCTCTTTGATCAAGTAGGTCCCTTTGTATTTTTAGGGTTTTTTCTACCATAAAGGGTAGATTTCTCAATTTTCTTTGATCTATCAAAATAAATCATAGATATCTCTTTATGCCAACATTATATCATCATTAAATCAGATCCCCAAGATCTGATCATCTCAAATCTTGAAGATCATAAAAATTGAAAGCTTATTTCATAAAAAGGGAAAGTTTCTTGAAGATTTTTATCAATTTTGTGCTTTCAGAAGAAAGTAGACATTATAAGCTTTCCATAGGTTCTTTCCGATCTTGATTTGGCGTTCAGATGGCTCCACCATTAAGAAAAGAAGTTCACAGTCATTTAGAGGGTCTAGATTTGATTTGGGCTTAGTAGAACGGACGGTCCTGATCATTCGGATGGAGCAAGTTTGGCTGGTCAGAGCGGTCGTTGTGCTCCCATCATCAAGATACACGGGGTAATATGCTTCCTGGGACCTGTGCTATCGCGTGGACGTTCCATCAGGATGTTGTCGCATGTGGAGTGCGAGTGCGGAGATGCTCCCATAGGGTGCCTTTCCGTGTGGCGTCCTAGGATCTGGATCTTATAAAGAAAATTAGAAAGTCCATTTTGGACCATCCAATCAATTCCTCTTCAATCAAAGGATTAAAACTTGATGAAATTTCTTGAAAATTCTACCCTAGGGGTTTTGGACCCCTTTGTATAGATTGGATGGATCAAATTTTCCATCTGAGCCCTCCATCATATAGAAATGGAGGGTTCTTATCCGTACTTGATTTTTATAATTTTTAACCTAAACTTAATTTAAAAGAAATAAAAATGATATAAACTAGCATGAAATAAGTTTGAGAATAGTTTCCACCTACCTAATTGGAGAAAAATATAGGTTTTGCAGCCCAATTTTAAAGAAATATCCCATTGATGATAAGTAGGCCTGGCAATTCGGGTTGGCAGGTTGTGTTTGTGTCCACACAAACATGACACGCGTCAAGTTTAGTTCGACACAAACATGTCCCGCATAATAATCGTGTCAAAAATTCGTAACCCAAACACGACATGATTATTAAACGAGTCAACACGACACGACTCGTATAACACAAATAAATAAATAATATAATAATATAGGATGGTTTTAGAAGAACCATCCTATATTACTGCTCTAATATAAAAATTATGGCGCTACAAAAGATAAATTCAGACAACACAGGTCTATTATTGCAGGGACACTTGATTAGGCAGAGGTATACTGACTTTATACAAAAGATACTAAGAAGGAACCAAAAGATCTGGTTGCTGCACAAAGGCCCCAAGCCCATCTAATTGCTGTCACCTCACTTAAACAACTCAAAACCTTTGCTATTTGGTAGCTGTTTGGATATGGAAAGGTTCATAATGCAGCTGGAGCATCGCCTGTACTACTCCTATCATATTGGTAAATTTAGCTGCATATTTGTTCTTTTTGGCACACCGCCTGTACTACTAATAGCTCTACTACTGCTATTAGCTAGAAAGGTTCATAATGCAGCAGGATCATCACAGGAACCAGAAGATTTGGTTGGCTGCACAAAGGCCCCAAGCCCGTCCAATCGCCATCACCAAGCCCGAATAACAATCTCTTGCTTTCTTCTCCTATGGCCTTATGGCTTCAATGTAGTTCCTTAAAGCCTTGCTGCATACACAACAGGAGTGAGTCTAGGAGGCGCCACTTGTGCTCCTCAATTGGCTTTAAGTGCTTCTTCTCATGGTGATAAGGGCCTATTGACACAACTTCAGGTAGGTATGCATCCTCATCGATTCACAGGAAGTTTTTAGGGACTCTGTAGATGCAGCATGAGCCCCCACCCGCTTAACTCCTTAGTCGCAGTGGCGGTTCCTTCCTCTTTGTCTCCATATAATGGAGCACCATCCTATATTGCGTGTTACAATACAACAGTTACAATATAGGACGGTTCCAGAGGAACCGTCCTATATTACATGTTATAATATAGGACTGTTCTAGAGGAACCGTCCTCTATTACATATCATGTTGTAATATAAGATGGTTCCAAATGAACCATCCTATATTACAGTTAGTTCATGATAAATAAATAGGTCGCATGTTAAACAGGTCAACATGATGGGTCACGTTGATTAACCCAAACACGACACGATTTTTGGAGTGTTGTTTTTGGGTTGACCCAAAAACAACACGAACATGATAAGACTCAACCTGAACCCACTAAATTCGTGTTGGGTTCGTGTCGTGTTATTGTGTCGTGTCATATTTTACCACACCTAATGATAAGATCACTCGATAATTACTTGTTTTGTGATTTCTCGTTGATTGCATTGTTGGATCTTGAAATTTCTTTTGGGGTTTTGTAGATAAGGTAGTCTAGGACAATATGAATGGTGGATTTGTGAGATTTGATTAGGAATAGAGTGCCTAATTGAATTTAGGTCTCTTGCTCCAATCTAGAGAGAGGAGAGAGAAAGTGAAAGAAGAAAGATTTTTGGCAGTTTTGGAAATTTGGGAATAAATCTAGATCTGGTTTTTTACGAGAAGTAAGATAATTTTGTGAGAATTTTAATGAACATTTTTGGAGGATTTTTTGGGGTGTATTTATAATTTTTTTTTGAAATTTTCATAATTACTTGTAATAATTATGTTTCAATTCTTTTAAATATTAAATTAACATTGGATTCTCCACTACCACCTCCTTCTCCACTATCAAATGGTAGTAGTTTGACCACTTATTACATGTTTTCTGGCCGTTGGATTCATTTGTGGGCCCCTTGTGGACCCCACAGAGGTGTGGAAGGACCATTTTGCCCTTTTATGGAGAAAAATATGGTTTGCTCTCTCGAACTTGGAATTGAGCATACTTAGTGGTGTTGGAATTATATTTTTGAATACATTCTAAATATTGATGTCTTAGATCTCAGTTATGAGTAAAATTACCATTTTACCCTTTTATTCATAAAAATAGAGAAAATTAGGGATTTTTCATTTTAACTTGGAATTGAATGTACTTGTGTCATTTTAATCTATTTTTAGAGAACCTTCATAATTTCCAAGTTTTAAATCATTTTTTAATCTCTATAAAAGTAGAATTTCCAATAACCTAATATTCCAGCCTAGAATTTTTGAAAATTCAAACTAAATTAATTTTCTCAATCAATTTACAAAAATTGGGGTTATTACACATGTAAGTGACAATTTTTACATTTTGAAAAGATGCGTGCAAGTGACAATTTTTGGCATAGTATTGTTGGTCAAGTGAATGCCTATAAAACATAGTTTTGTAATTGGAAACTACACCTTGAGAATTACAGTTTTGATTTGCAAAATATACTTCATAAAGGATAATTTTCATTAACCCAAAGTTGAGTTTTGAAAATTTTGTTTTTTTCTTTAGTACGTAGCTCACTTTGTAGTTTAAGATTTTGAAAATCTTAAGGAAAAGTGGTTAACAAATTGATTTCTAGCATGTTACAAGGCCTAATGAATGGCAAGGTCTAGAATTAATGATAAGTGAGTTGTATGTTTGATTTTGGAAAAATTTTGTATTCTTGTAATTGAAATATTAAATGGGTTTTCCAAAACAATAGATTGATGCATGAATTTAACTAAAGGTAGAGCTATTATGAAAATCATATTTTGATATGTATCTTCAAAGTGAAACAAAACTAGTATGTGATGTATGTTTTAAATCCCATCATGAGTTTGCTCATGATTTTGCACAATGTACAAGGGTAATAATGATACCCAAGATTTCATGTTTAAGAATGTAGGGGTGCCTAGTGGGAGATATGCTATGAGGTTAGTATAGGCTGGCCACTTGGCTTCCAACCATAAGAGGTGGTAGGTACTAATGCCAAAAAGTAGCATTTTCATGATTGGTAATAAGTACCACAATAGTGACTCACCACATCCTTTTGAGATGCAGTCCCCATGAGGATGCTATAGGAAGTCCTTCTCGATGTACAAGAGAGAACATGATTTAGCTGCAGATATTAGCATATTTTGGATCCCATGAGACTTTTTTTATGCTTGTAGGGAGAAAGATGATGGCTCAAAAATGAACCTAGATTATGGTTGATATATGAGTACTCATAACTATATTGATAGATGTGCTAATGAGAGATAGAAATAATGCTGCCATGAGAGAGTGCCTAGATCATTATCTTAATATCACTATTTTAATGATTTTGATGCATCATATTCTACTTGAATTATTAAGTTGTGATATTTTATTCTCTTAAATAAAGATGTATATTGATGCATGAGTACGCAAATGAGTGGCTATGATGCATGGCATATGACAGCTCACAAGAAGTTAGTCATGTGGTTTTCTTACATTAGAAACAAGATTTCATATCATAAGAGTATGTTTGCATACTTATTTCTATCTACTAACTATACCTGATAAACTCAACCTACACAAAACATTACAAATAAGCTCAATAAAGAACTCTGGGAACATGAGCAGAATAGAAAAGTGAGACATCAGACTAATTGGCGTTCATATTTCTTATTTTATCATATTAACTATTGATGCACTTGAGCACTATGGTAATGAATCATGCTTTTACATTATTAATTGGATTATGACTAATAAACCTTAGGAATGATTTTTAAAATTAAATTAAATGTAATATGACTCAATATGAATCTATTTTTTGAAATGCATAATGCCCAGGTAATTTTTAAAATAAATTTTATATAAAATAATTTTATACACGATTCATTTTGCAAAAGAAAAATTTTAAATAGGGATCCTGCCTTTCAAATCAAATTTAAATTGTTAAAATTTTCTTCAAAATCCCTGGTTGTTATACCATGTGATCTCCCATGTATGGTCAAAAGTCTACTATGCATTGAGGTTTAAGGGTATGCAAATATGATGTTCGTGAAAGATTTGGGTACAAAAGGTTAAGACTTTACTATTTTATAAGTGTGTATTTAGGCCAAAGGTCCAAAGTATTTGCAGTATCTTGATATTGCATGCTCAAGACACATGATTGGAGAGAGCCTATTCACAATGCTCATACCCAAATATGGTGCCCAAGTCTCATGTGGTGGAGATGAAAATGGAAAAGTATGTGGTATTGGTACTATTTTTCTAGCTTGTATTGAAAAGGCTTTATATGTCGAAAGATTGAATCATCACTTGTTTTATATTAGTCAATTGTATGATAATGGTTTTAGAGTAAAATTGGAATCATCCAAATGCTTGATTTTTGATATTTGTGATGAGAATATCATGTGTGTAGGACAAAGATATGGCAATGTGTACATTTTTATTTTAATGGTTTGAACATTTCCTATTCTAAATGCATTGTTTCAAAGAATGATAAATCATGGATATGATAAAAAGACTAGGGCATAACAATATGGACTACATGCAAAGGTTAGCTAGAAAGAATCTTTTGGTTTGACTTATAAGTTGTGATTCTATTGATAACTATCTAATTTTTCATAAAAAATACCTAATTAGCTACCATGTGTTATAACTTATAGAGTAAAATAGGATTTTTGACCAAAATTCATAACACATGCATTTATAACTTAATGACTCAAAATTTTTATATTTTTGTAGGTATAGAGGCTAATTTGAAATAAGTATGTAATTAATCATATTTTTTTATGATTTAATTAGAGTTTATAACTTTTTGTAGGAAGTGAGATGATGATCTAAAGGTCGAGATTGACCAAGACAAAAATTGAAGACCAAGACCAAAAGCTAGAGCCAAAGCTCATAGTCATCACTTCAACATGAGATCAAGGGTCCCGACCATCTTAAGATTACTTGAAAATGCATTTAAAAAGTCCGCCACCTTTGCCTGGGATTCAATCTAGCCACCTAGCCATATTCAAACAATGAACAAGGTGACAAGCTAAGGAGCCTTACTAGCCATCAAAGTCATGTATTTGAGCCATCTAACTAAGCTAAGAAAGCCATCAAAGCCATTCATGAAGGCAAGCCAATAGAGCTCTCAAAATTAGCCATCAAGTCACATAAGCTAAGTTATATGGAAGGCTACGAATGGAGGAAAATCCAAAGAATTATCCTTAGTGTTTATGGGGATATTTTGAAGATAATTACAAGAAACTCTACTAGGATAAGTTAGCATGTAGAGCAATAGGAAGAACCCACTTTATTTTTATTGTTTTTCCATATTTTTCCTACTTTTTTCTCACTTTCAATAGCACCACTAAGGGGCACTACGAATTTCACTTTCCATCCAAGTGTTCTATCTTTCTAAGACTCTCTCACCTTCTTAAACTTTCATTCCAACCATCCAACTAATCCCCACTTCTTATGGCACTATCTAGGCAATCACTTTTTTCCACCTCACCTCTCCCCTAGGGTTTCCTTTAGAAAGCAGCCATCCTATATTAGAGATTGAAAGGGATTTCATGGAAAAAAAAAAAAAAGCTTTTTGGAGAAGGGGAGAATGCCCCCTCCAAAGAAAGAGGCATCTCCACCCACATTCCAATGCTCCTCAACACCTCCTCCCTTGGGTAGCCCATCTTCCCCACTCTTCCATGCCTCTTATCCTAAGGTTTTGACATCTCCTTAAAGTGCTTTAAGTTTAGGTTAGTTCTTGTTGCTCCCTTCTTTGTTGCTTTAATATTGTTTCCTCTTAATTCCATGTGTTATTGTTGTTACTTTGTTCTTTGATTCATGCTTTATTTTTCATGATTTGTTCCTTAATCTTCCATGTTTTTTTTCCAGTTGATTTCAGCCTTAGATCCTTGATCCTAAGGCTCACTAATCCTAGAAGTGACAGTGAAGAGATAGTGGTCTTTAGATCAAGTGATTTGGGTGTCTTAAATTCATCAATTCCCATTACTCTTACTTGCCTTTTATCACTTTTTTTCCATGGAATCTTTGCTTCATCTCCTTAGTTTTTCATTGATTATTTTCTTGAGATCTAAGTTATTGTTTCTTTGACAGAGATAGCCAACAGAAATAGTAGTTAAATTTTTTGAGTTTCCTTCACCTTTTATGCCCTTTTTTCTTAGTTCTTGCACTAATTGATGTTGTTTTTCCTTAGAATAGTTCCATCTTCTTAGCTTCTCTACTCTTGGTTTTCTTTTGGGTTCTAATTTCATGTTACCTGATCTTGGTTTACTATTGTTAAAAGGTGTTTTATATGTAATTGGGATCAAGTTTCTAGCCTTGTAAAAGTGCGCCATTTACAAGTTTGTATACATGTTCATGCACACTCAAATTTGATCTATTTTGACATTCAATGAATAAAGCTCTTTGAGGATTATGGTTTATGCTTGAATTCCAATAGATTTCTATGGCTTGTTGGAATTTTTTCTATTCAATATCTATGCTTAGTTTCTAGTAGCTTCTTTGTTGTATTTATTTGATGATTGATTTGTTTAGTTAAGAAATCTTATGGTAGCTATAGTCAATTCATTGTTTACATATGAGTTTAGTTGTAGGATGTTGCTTAGTTGATTTTTTTGGAAAGTTCCATTTTTAGTAAATTTTAGATTAGAAATATTTGTAGTTTCTTTAAATTTGGTTGCTTAGTTTAGTTCATTCTAATTTTTCTATAGTTTCCTTTAATTGCATGCATATTAGTTAAGTTTCTAATTCCATTGTTTAGTTTATTTGATGCACTTTTGGTTTCCATGTTAATTTAATTCTTTAATCTATGTCCAATCCAAGTCTTTGGCTATGTTAAGTAGTCTAAGCAAAGGCCTACAAAACCACACAAATCATTGGATTCCTCATGGGATCGACCTCACTAATATGCTACACTATAATCAATTCATGAACTTGCAAGTTTAACTTAAAAATCACAATAAGTTTTTAGCACTATTTCTAAGGTGTCTCAACAGCTTGTGTAGTAGACCATACCTTAAATTATTTACCTCTAGTCTAGGTTTAGGGTCATTGGATTAGGATTTTGTGTTAATTTTTCATTTTTTGCTATTTTCCTCACATTGATCATAATTGTTTGATTTTTGTGTGAGTGAAATTAGCAAAGGTATAGTGGCGATCCTATGGACAAAGGCTTCATCAACATACAATAGATTCTGATTACTTTTTCTAGATTAGGATTTGAGTCAAATTGCAGTGAGGCCTGTTGTAATTTTAATTTCAATTTCATTCAAATTTTAAATAGGTTGTAATATAGGGCATGTGTGGGGTATGGTGGCCCACAATTAATCATCATCGCACCCCTCATTGTAAGCAATCTTCACCCAAATTTTAATTTTTAGAATAAAGTGCATAAGTGTAGAATTGCATTTGTGATGGTAGTATAAATCTTATATATATTAGGGTCATGCATTGATAAATGTTGCATAATACTAAGGATTGCTGCTTTAGTTCAAGCACTTATTTAATAAAGGCTAGCCTGAGCTTGGCTATAACCAAATCGTAGTCTGCATGGTTATAGTGTCCCGTATATTAAGGTGCTTGACCCTTTATTAAGTAGCATATAGGTAGGTGTTAATTTTATTTTTGTTTTGCATTGCATGTTTACAACTTTATGGTGGAATGGTACTTAACACTAGCAAGGGCACCACAGGAACCCTTATAAGATAAGGACTGGATTTCATCACTAGCTCCTTAGCCCACTTAGGAATCAATTAAGATCCTTGTATGTCATGATCCCAACTCTTGAATGTTAATTTAAAATCAAGTAGAAGGAGACGTGCATATTGAGCTCATAGGACCCTTTTAGAAAGACATAATCCATTGTCACCCTAGTGGCTTCTGAGCAGTATGGTTATAGTGGGTGTCTTTAAATACAAGTGATTTTTTTACGCCTTCCACTGAAGTTGGTTGAGGTCTAAATGCCTCCTGATATGAAGATTATATTAACCACTTTATAGCAGAAATTAGCTGGTAAGCAGTAGTCTAATTTGGATAAATGGAGGAGGTGTTTAGATCTAAGTCTAAAAAGCTACCACTATGTAGTAAGGAAAGATAATCAAGATGCTGCTCTATTAGTGAATACTAAGATTGGTTGTACATCATATAGCATAAGATTAGCGATTAGCTTGCATCATATAGTTAGGTTTTATTTAAAAAAATCAAAAAATAAAGAGAGAGAGAGAGAGAGAGAGAGAGAGAGAGAGTACTCTTTTATTGTATATAATGATTTGTTTATTATACTATTATTTTACTCATAAGCCATTATCTCATGAAGATAAAGTATGAGACTGAGGCAAGATATACTCCTAACCTGTCCAATAAAATTAATAATTAATTGGATAAGATAATTAGTAAGTGGGACAAGATAATAGTAGGGACAGACAGAATGATAGTCAAATAGATAGATTCCTTAAGCAAAATACTGAGATATATCCACAATCCCAATATGATAATTCCTATATTGAGTTTTATCAACAACCTTAGTACTATAATTGAAATATTAAGTCATATCACCACCCTCAATACAATAATGACCATATCTATTTCGACTCAAAATATCCCCCTTCTTAATGGCCATCAAACTCCAACTATAATGAATACTATTAGGATCGAGTGGACACATGTACCACATTCAGACACCCTAGCAATTATTATCCTGAGACAAGTTACCAAGACCATAATGGATGGGCTAGGCATCATGAACAACCATGGTCTTAGGATTTCCAGTATAAAAAAGAACCATCATGGTCCTACATTAATCAACTTACCATGATTATCATGATTGTCAGGGACAACTGTCATGGTTCCAAACTGATCAATCCTTTCCCAATACTCCCATGCCACAGCCGCATGAGCCTTTTGAGTCATTGCCTCTAGCATAGAGAGAACAAGTATTAGAAGAGACCTTTAGGTTATACATGGAATTGACTAAACACTGTCGTTAAGTGAGGGGTCAATTCCATATTGCAGTTATGGAAAGGATTAAGGAATTTGAACCAATTGGGAATGATGAAGAGCCATTTTTTACTAACAATTGTTCCTTTTGAGCTACAGAGTTTTTAAACATCCTTGCCTATTGATAATGATTATAGGATGGAAATTTCATATGAATCTCCTGAGCCCCAAAGTTTTTTACCATCCTTGACCATTGCTACCTATACTAGGACGAACATATCTTATTATCATTATGAGCCACAAAGTCAACAACCATCCTTACAATCCTCCACCACTCCACATCCACTCAAGTCGTACCTCACTCATTTTTATGAATTTGATGAAGACAGATCCATTGATGACGTAAATGATTTATTAGGTACTACAACATTAATGGATACTTCTCAATGGCAAGCTAGAGTAGGACTCCCTATAGATCCTAAAATTCAAACTAAGCATTGCAATGTAGACATACCTGATTGGGACCTACAAAGCTTATTTGAGCAAACAACAGATAGTAAACTACGTCCAATTGAAACCTTACTTGTTCCACCTGAACAAGAAGGAAAAGAGTCAATTAATGTATGGGCCCTACATCAACCAACTCTAGGATACACAATAGAAGATATTAAGGGTTTAATCTTAACTATGTTCATCCCTTTAGTAATACAAGAACCACCTTTTAGGGAAATAAAGAGTTATCTTATGCCCCGATTTTAGGACAACCTAAGGGAGATGGAGGAAAAAGATGAATAGAGTATAATGGTCAATGTTATGCCTGAATTTGGTAAAAATGAGGACCATTCAATCCTATATGGTCCAATAAACTGCAAATTCACTGTGGCTCATGATATCATCATGTTACCACCACCTCAATTTACAAGGTGGAGGAATTATATTGACTCTATGAAATTATAAAGATGGGGGATTATCAATATGATTTTTCACAATTAAAAATAGTGATGGTCTATTATGCAACATCGTTACCACCACAAAAAATCTCTAGGTGGAGGCAATATATAGACTACCATGAGATTTTGAAATGGCATGAGAAATCTTGCCAGTTCATTATTGATTAGGAAAAATAAGTTGAGTGAGTTAGGTCTAGGTTTAGATAGTTAGGTTAGTTATAGGCCATATTTGGCTGAAGACTTTAAAATTAGAACTCATTAGGCAGCACCCCAAGAATATTTTAGAAATTCTCATTATTCTGCACTACCCTCACATCATTTAGGAGTCCTATATTTCAAAACACTGAGGAGAATGTTTAGCTCAGGTTAGGGGTGTAGAAATGGGATTTTTAATTTTTCTTAAAAAAAAATTATAATAAGTTCCTTTATAGAGATGAGAATCCATATTCTATGAATATTTATATATCTATTAAAAATTTTCTTATTAAGAGAGTTGTATACAATTAGTTCATCATTTTATCCTTTTTCTAAATTATCTCATGAAAAATTAAACTTAGAACATTAATCCCACAAAATAGCTATATACGATTTAAGTTGAAGAGAAAAATATAACTTAGAGATCTTGAAGACGATATGTAGAGACTTATAACCCAAGTGAATTTTGAGTCATTCTTACTTTTTTGAGAGTAATACATAAATTCAAAAGTTTCTTGAGTGAATATTAGTTCTTAGTTGGTCTCATTATTCTTCATCTTGGTCAGCTATGAGAAATCACAAAAGACTATACCATATATCTCTTGAGTTTATGATCATTTGTAAGTCATATGAAGCCTAGAAAATGATAGAGGTCATCTTTGGTAAAACCAGAGCCTTTAGTATTCCCTATGTTATCTTCGCTAGTCCATTGAGGCTTCAAATATCAACCTTTTCTTTGCTAGCCAAACAACTTGGGCCCTAATATATATCCATTCCATTTGTTTTGGAAATATATAGAGAATATTGAAGAATGTCTTTGGAAAAAGTATGAACAGTACAATTGAAGAAATGGACATCAAGGTTAAAAAGAAGAAAATTTTCAAAAAGGCTTTATAAAGCTTAGTGAGAAAGAAACAAAAGATAAACAATGAAAAAGAAGAACATTCACTCTTGTGAGGAAAAATGAAAAAGGTGAATACATTAATAGAAGACCTTTACATATTTTTCAGATAACCTTTGCTTACCTTTATATCCATTCTTTTGATAATCCTTACTCAATCATATATTACGTCCTAATAGAAATCCTAACTTGATCATAGGAGAAGTATGGCTTAGATATGGTTATAAATGAATAGGGAGTTTGGTAGTGTGTAACATTCTTGGCAGTTGATATCTTTTCATGAGACCATTATTATCATTCTTTCTAAGTAATTGTCCTTTTGTATTGAATATGTGAGATTTTTGGATTTGATGAACAATAGTCCACTTACATATTAATGAGATATTAAAACCTTTCTGAGTGACTTCTTTCTAAGTGATAAATATATCCTATGAGAATTGAAGTCAAAGCATACATTTGGATGGTAATTTTGGTTATATTACACTTAGAGACTATAATTATATATTAGCTATAGCACACACTCACCTTCCAAAGTTTGATGAAATAATGGGATATCTTTAGCATAAGGGTAGGATTTTGAACCTTTTTGTTCATCTTTATTAGCAAGCTAAAGTTAAGAATTAATAAAAGATAAGTAAAATAAAAATTTCTTAAATGAATAAAAAACTTTCATAAAAATTTTAAGAATTTGGTATGTATATTCACTGTAAACCTTCACGAGGCATAACTCCTGCACTAAGGGTGACCTAGGGGTTTAAGGGCTTATTGCTATACTCAATGCAATCATGAATACCCACAAAAGTGACACCCTGTATTAGTTTTTGTAAAATTATTTTATACATATTTTACTAGGATAGAAAAATGCTTGTTGGGGGTGTGATAAGTGTCTAACTTTGCATACAAACCACCTAATTAGTTACCTATATGTTATAACTTACACGGATAAAATAGGATTTTTGACCAAAATTCTTGACACATGCGTTTCTAACCTAATGACTCAAAAAATTTGATATTTTGTAGGTTCAAAGAATAATCCTAGGTAATTATATGATTAATCACCTTTTTCTAGGATTTCATTAGATGTTTTAACTTTTTGTAAGAAGGGAGATCATGATCTGATAGTTGAGATCGATCAAGATCGAGTCAAGGCCTCAAAATTATCACTTCAACATGAGATCATAGGCCTAGATCTTCTTAAGATCACCTACAGATGCAATTAGATGAGCCAAAGGTGCACAAAGTGGGCCCATGCACAAGCCACTCAAAGTCCACCACCTTTGCATGGGATTTGCTTAAGCCACTTAGCCATATTCAAGCCATGAACAAGGTGACATGCTAAGAAGCCTAGCTAGTCACCAAAGCCAGGGATTTAAGCCAACAAGCTAAACCAAGAAAGCCATAAAAGCCAAGCCAATGAAGCTCTCTAAGTTAACCATCAAGCCACATAAGCTAAACTACATGGAAGACCATGATTGGAGGAGAATCCAAAGAATTATCCTTAGGATTTATGGGGAATATTTGAGGATATTTGGGCCCATGCACAAGCCACTCAAAGAACCCACTTCATTGTGCACTTTTTTTTTCACTTTTCACCTCACCACTAAGGGGCACTATGAATTTCACTTTCCATCAAAGAGTCTTATCTTTCTAAGACTATCCCATCTTCCTAAACTTCCATTCCTACCATCCAACCAATCTCCAGTTCTTAGGAAACTATTTGGCCAATCACTTTTTTTCCCCTCATCTCTCCCTTAGGCTTTCCTTTAGAAAGCATCCATCCTATATAAGAGATTGGTAGGGCTTTCATGAGAAAAAAAAAAAAAACTTTTGGACAAGGGGAGAATGCCTCCTCCAAAGAAGGAAGCAATCTCCACCCTTCTTCCCTCCAATGTTCCTCCATGCCTCCTCCCTTGGGTAGCTAATCTTCTCTACTCTTCCATGTCTATTTTCCTAGGGTTTTTGCCTCTACTTGAAGTGCTTTAAGTTCAGGTTTGTTGTTCCCTTCTTTGTTGCTTTAATATTCTTGCCTCTTAATTCCATTTGTTTTTGTCGTTGCTTTGTTCTTTGATTCCATGCTTTATTCTTCATGCTTTGTTCCTCAATCTTCCATGATTCTTACCACTTGATTTCAGCTTTAGATCATTGTTCCTAAAGATCACTAATCTGTGGTAGTGACAGCCAATAGATAGTGGTCTTTAGATCAAGCGATTTGGGTGTCTTAGATTCATCGATTCACATTACTTTTAGTCACCTTTTATCACTCTTTTTCCTTGGAATCTTTGCTTCATCCACTTAGTTTTTATTTATTATTTTCTTAAGATTGAAGCTTTTGTTTCTCTGGTAGTGACAGCTAGGAGAAACATTGGCTGCAATCTTTTGAGTTTCCTTCACCTTTTATGTACTTTTTGATTAGTTCTAGGACTGGTTGATGGGTTTTTTCCTTAGAATAGTTCCGTCTTAGCTTCTATTCTCTTGGTTTTCTTTTGGATTCTAAATGCATGTAAGGTGATCTTCATTTACTATTGTTAGAAGATGCTTTATATGTAATTGAAATCTAGTTTCTAGCCTTGCAAGAGTGCGCGATTTCCAAAATTGTATACATGTTCATGCGCACTCAAATTTGATGTATTTTGACATTCAATAAATAAAGCTCTTAGAGGATTATTGTGTATGCTTGATTTCCAGTATCTTAATACTTCAATTTTGAAATTTATCTTGCATTAAAAGTGCTCGTCAAGTTGATTTCCATGCCTTGTTTGAATTGAGTTCTCAAATACCATGTTGTTGGAATTTTTTCTATTCAATGTCTATGCTTAGTTTCTAGTGGCTTATTCATTGTATTTATTTGAATCGTTAGGAACCCATTTATATTTTTAGGTTTTTTTTTTAAGTATGATGGTTACATTGCAAGTTAGTTTGGTGTTAATTCATTAATTTAGGTCATCTTTTGTACCTATGAACCATGTGCAACATCCCATGGGTCATGCACATGGCACTAGTGTGAAATCTCTTTGATGATTGATTTGTTTAGTTGGTAAATCTTAGTGTACCTATAGATAATTCGTTGTTTACATCTGATATCAGTTGTAGGAAGTTTCTTAATTGTTTTTTTAGAAAGTTCCATTTTTAGTAAGCTTTAGATTAGGAAAGTGTTAATTTAGGAAACTTTCTATTTGAAGTAGTTTCTTTAAATTTAGTTGCTTAGTTTAATTCATTCTAATTTTTCTGTAGTTTCCTTTAATTGCATGCATATTAGTTAAGTTTTAATTTCATTGTTTAGTTTATTTCATTCAATTTTGGTTTCCATGTTAATTTAATTCCTTAGTCTATGTCCAATCCAATTCTTTGGCTAGGTTAAGTAGTCTAAGTAAAGGCCCACATAAGCACACAAATTGTTTGACTCCTCGTGGGATTAACTTCACTAGCATGTACACTATAATTGATTCTTGCACTTATGTTTTTAACTTAAAAATCACAACATCTATCAGGAATGGTAAGCAAATAAAGAAGTTTTGATCTTTGATAAAATACACTTCTTATTAGAGATAGAAATTTTATTGCTAAAATAAAAATTCTTTTAATGAGTATGCTAGTTTGTAGTTGGTATGTTGGCTTTAGAAAAAAGAAAAGAAAAATTTTCTCTATGAAATATCTATTTTGAAAGGGCACCTTGCTGTCTTAAACATTTTCTTTGAAGATATTCCCATTGAGAAGAATAGTTTAGATGACAATATATCAAAAAGGAAAGCTGTAACTTCTTATAAAAATCATCATGTTAGAAGAAAAAAAAAAAAAACACTTTTACAAGCAAGTTTGAATAGTTAAAGATTCATATGCCTGACCACTAACCTATATGGAGGTTAAAGATTTAAATACCAAATGTTGGGATTTTACTATTTTTATAGGTGTGTTTTTAGGTGAGAGACCCAAAGACTTTGTGGTATCATGCTCAAGGCACATGACTGGAGAGAGCCTATTCACAATGCTCATACCCAAAGATGTTGGTCATGTCTCATATGGCGGAGATGAAAAAGGAAAAGTATGTGGTTGTGGTACTATTTTTCAAACTGGCATTGAAAAGGTTTTATATGTTAAAAGATTGAATTATCACTTGTTCTCTTTTAGTTAACTATGTGATAAGGGTTTTAGAGTAAACTTCGAATCATCCAAATGCTTGATTGTTGATAATGTTGACGAGCATAACAAGTATATGGGACAATGATATGGAAATATGTACTATTTTTATTTTAATAGTTTGAACTGTTCCTATTCTAAATGCCTTGTTTCTAACAACGATCAATCATGGATATTGCAAGAAGTCTGGGACATAACAATATGGATTTCTTGCAAAAGTTAGCTAGATAAAACCATTTAGGTGGACGTATTAGTTGTGACATGGTAAACAAATCATGATATTTTTGAAACCAAAAAATGTTGTTTCAAATGAAAGGTCACTTCATCTTTTGCACCTTGATTTATTTAGCCCTAATAAATTGCTAGCCTTGATGGAAAGAGAATTGTTTAGTTGTTGCTGATGAATTTTTCAAGTTTTCATGGGTTAGATTCTTGTCCAACAAGGATAAAACTTGTTTTGTGTTTTCAAAGCTTTCCATTTCAAAAGGAAAGGGTTTTCAAATTTCATCCATTAGAAGTGATAATGGCAACGAATCCAAAAATTATCATTCTAAAAAATGGTGTGAAAAGTGTGTCATGTACCACAATGTTTTTGCTCTTAGAACTCTGTAGCAATAAAAATAATAAAGAGACTTGGGCTGATGCTAACTACTAGTACAATACAAATGATATATACTTAAAACATATTCATCAAGTTTGAGGTCACTCAATCTAACTCAATTTTTCCTAATCATGCAATGACCACAGCTAGCCTAATCTAGCATGATATTGAGTCCAAAAATTTTCTTTTGCCTGATCAAGTGCATGACTAGAAATAAATATTTAATACTAAAATAATTCATATTCATGCCCATTTCTTGCAAAGCTGTAGGGGTCTAAGCTAATAGCCACTTATAAGAACATGTTTATGGGTTTGCATTGCATGCCTGAAACCTGTTTGTAGGCCCTCCATACATACCGTGAAGCATATTTATGTACCATCCTTGCATATTATGAAGCCTATTTGGTGGCCTTCCTTGCTCACAATAAAACCTATTTGTGGGCCAACCATGCATACTATGAAGCCTATTTATCGAATTCCATAGATCTAATTTGAAAATGGGTGTGGATAGATTTTAGGCCTATCATGTAGATAACTTTCTATTTGAAAATATGTGTGGATAACTTTTAGGCCTTATTCCAAGATCGATGGTGGATCAAGAGAGATATCAAGGACGATCAAGCAATGACCAATCAAGATCATCATCATATCCTCTTGGATCAAAATGTTTTGGATGTATTAGATCATGGAGGATTTGGAAAACTTGAGTCTTGAAGGAATGAACAATTTAGATTGGCTAGAAGAGGCATCTTGGAACCAAAATAAAATATGCTTAGATTATATGATAAATGGACATCTTGGATTAAATGATGGAGGGTGTCCTAGATCATCATAGATGGACAATGAAGATTACACAATGGGAGGTGTCGCATGGTCCACCCTAGCACTTCACAATTTCTCCATGGTCAATAGGGGTACATTAATTTCCTAATACTATCATCAAAAATTTTCTAATTGCCTTCCTTCATCAAGGTGTGTTGATTAGTCAAAGATTCCTAATCAGCCAAGGTTTTAAGGAAAGTTCATGCATTGGAGCATGTGTATGAAAACTATTTGAATGTGTTCATTTAACCAACTAATACTTAGAAGATGTTATGTGGAAACAACCAAGTTTAGGAAACTCTTGTTGGGATGATACCTAATATTTAAAAAATATTCTTTACCTAGAGATGATAAAACATGACAAAACCTATACCAAGAACAGGTTTGTGCAGGAATGGATGTATTAGTTCACGTAAGACTAGACATAGAATACCAAAAGGAGTTATTCATGATCAAGTCAGGGTAAACTATTATATCTAGATAGTTACTTAGTAACTTGTACATTGCTTAGTTGGAAGGGTTTTTCCCATCTATTTAAAGTCCTTTATAGAATTCAATGGAATAACATTGTTGAATTGAACCTTTTCCATTGTGGAGTTCGAGTGCATCTCAACTTTCTTGTCTTTCTATATCACTTGGAGGGGTCCAAGGGTGGTGTGGGGCCTAGTTCTATATCTTTAAGGTGGTATCTAATCTTCTTCCTTAAAGTGGTAAACCAGTTTCTACCCATAGTTCTATATCTCTTAAGTAGTGTTTTTGTATCTAAGAAGTGATGAGCTATTTCTACACTTTAGTTCTGTATCCCTATGGCAGCGATTACTCTTTATTTGCAAAGGTGCACTACTTTCATACTTATATTGTATCTCTGTGATGGTGAATGTTTTATATTCATAGAGTAGTTAATGATTTTCAATATATTCTATTATCTTCTATTTTACCTAGTTATCCAATATCAATTTAGAGCTTAAGGTTGCAATGGCATTTTGAGCACGACATGTGGTTACTATTGAGAAAGATGTTCATGATTAAGAGATAAACAACTTAAGGAGACAAATAAAATGACTCCAAAAATGCTTATAGAAATATAGTAGTCATGGAGATAGAGGAGGTGAGAACTCTAATGTTGAATCCTCTAACAATGACTCACACAATTGTCTTTCTATTTCTTCAAAAATTCAAGGTTTAGGTAGGAAATCATCATTAAACAACACTCCTAAAATGTAGCATGATTTTCAATTCTCAGGAGTGAAAATAAATGTTTTAGAGTTTCAACTAAAATATGCAATATGATGAATTCTTAGATTGGCTTCTTTCCATATAACAATTTTTTAATGCAAGGAGTTCGCAGAAGATGTTAAGGTAATGTTAGCTTCCCTTAAGCTTAGAAAGTGTTGCCCTTTATGGTGGGAGAATTTATAGAAAAAAAGAGAACATGAAGGGAAAAACAAGATCTCATGTTGGGAAAAATGAAAAGGAGTTGAAAAAATGATTTCTTCCTGAAAATTATAGTGTGCATATATTTTTGAAAATCCAAAATTTAAAGAAAGATAACATGAGTGTGGATAAAATACCACCCAATTTGAACACTTTATATTGAAGAGTGATATGGTAGAGCCTAAAGACAAAACCTAGCACACTTCTTTTAATGATGTTAAAAAGTTGGAAATATAGTACATGTACAACAATTTGGTCTTGCAGTGATGTTAGAAGGTTGAATTTAATTGTGCAAAGACATTAAAAAGGAGGTTTCAAAAAGAGTCATTTTATGGAAAGAGCAACTCTTTCAATCTAGGGAGTGCTTCTTATTCTAATGAAATGTCTAGTAGAATATTCCAAAAGCCATGATCCAAAAGTGTTGACAATAAGTAATTTAGTCCCTCAAAATTCAAGTACAAGGAGATCCTTTAAATGTCAAGGTCTTGGGCACATAGCCTTTGAATCTCCAAACCACAAAGTGGTTACATTGGTGGAGGAAGAATCAAAATTTGAAGATGAAGAATCTCAATCCTATCATGACGAGGAAGAAGATGTCATATATGATGATCAAGGAGAGATGCTGATGTTACAAAGAAAAATAAGTGGCATCCATAAATATGATGATGATTGGCTATGCTATACCATCTTCACATGTGATGCACATCCAATGGAAGGGTATGTGATATTATAATTGACATTGATGCTTGTGAGAATGTTTCTTCTATTGAATTAGTGAACAAATTGACGTTGAAATGGAGCATGTCCTCAACCATACAAGCTTAAGTGGCTAGACAAGGGACATCACATCAAGGTAGCTCGTAAATGCCTAATCTCTTCATATATTAGAAAATGGTACAAAGATGAAGTTTGGTGTGATGTAATTCTAATGGATGCACACCACTTACTTTTGGGACATCCATGAGAGTATGATAGGAAATTCAAACATGGCGGTTTCAAAAATACTCACTCTTTCATTTTCAATGGTAAGAACACTAATTTAACACCATTAGAACTAAAGATTCCTTCTAAAACATCTGAGTTAGTTCACTTGAGCAATAAGCATAAGATTTATTCATTGTTGAACTTCTAAATACTACATGTTCTATTTGCAAGTTTGCTGAAGATTTTAAAAAGACATATAACGACTTATTGTACAACCATTGCTTACTGAGTTTGAAGATATCTTTCTAGAAGAATTTCTAATGGTTTACCTCCTAGATATATAGTATTGTACTTAGTTTGTTCCTGATCTATCTTTCCTAAAAGAAGATGCATATTGAATGATTCCTAGAGAGTATGAAGTACTACAAAATCAAGTTAGTCAATTAATTGCTAAAGGTTTGGTTTGAGAAAGCAATAGTCCTTGGGAAATACTTACCCTTCTTATACCAAAGAAGGATGGAACATGGAGAATGTGGATTTATAGTAGGGCAGTGAGCAAGATAATGATCAATTACCATTTCCTATCCCTCACCATGATGATTTACAGGATCAACTACATGGAGTTCCTATTTTTTCAAAGATTGATCTTCCTAGAGGTTACCATAAAATTTGAATGAGATGAAGTGATGAATGGAAGATGGCATTTAAAACTAGAGATAGACTCTATAGTGGTTAGTTTTGTCTTTTGGCTTATTTAATGCTCCTAATCGTTTCAAGCATTTCAATGGGAAATTTGTTATTATGTACTTTGATGATATTCTTGTGTATAACGAAACTTAGGGTAAACACTTGAGTCATTGTTAGTAAGTACTACATGCTTTGCAAGAATAGAAGTCGTACTTGATTTAAAGAAATGCAATTTCTTCATTGATAGCCTTATCTTTTTGGGCTATTTTGTTCTAATTGATGTAGTGAAGATGGATCCATGCAAAGTGGAGGCTATTCTTAGCTAACCAATTCCTTAAAATCTTCATGATATAAAGAGCTTTCATGCCTTGCTTTTTCTGTTAGAGATTCATCAAGAATTTCAGCATTATTATCACTTTAATTATAGAATGTTTAAAAGGTGGACATTTCAAATGAACATACGTAGCAAAATAGAGTTTTGAACTTGTCAAACAAAAGGTAATTAATGCTCCTATTCTCTCTTTACCTAACTTTATACATATATTTGAAGTTGAATGTGATGCTTCCAATGTGGGATTTGGTGCCATTCTTAGCCAAGAAGGAAAGGCAATTGCCTTCTTTAGAAAAAAAGCTCAATGATTCTCATAAAAAATACTCCAATTATGACAAAGAGTTCTAAGCAGTTGTGAGAGCATTAGAACATTGGAGCTAGTATTGGCTTAAAAAGCCTTAAAATTTCTTTAGAGTTGTAAAAGCTAAGTAGAAGAGATGTTGTATGGCTTAAATTTATTTAATCATTTAGTTTTGTGATCAAGCACAAATCAGGCATGTAGAATGTGGTTACCAACACCTTAAGAAGGAGATATTCTTTACTTACGAATTTAAATACTAAAGTTATTGGTTTTGAAATAGTTAAAGAATTTTATGCTTTTGATCAAGCAAATATGGAGCAATTGTGAGCATGGTGTTTATCATTGATTTGTAATGCAAGATTGAGTTTCTCTTCAAGGAGAATCACTTATGCATTCCTAAATATTCCCTTAGAGAAGCAATTATATTTGAAGCTCGTTGATCGAAGCCTTGGGGGACACTTTGGAAGAGATAAACTATTAACTTAGTGAAAGACATATTCCTTTGGCCAAAAATGGCAACAGATGTTTCTAAGCATGTGTAATATACACACAAATATAACAAATAATATCACTAGAATTAGCATTTTTAACTCTTAGATTGCTTAATTTATCTCTAATTTGGGAACATTTTGTATTTTGCAGGATTAGGGTGGCATTGAGAAAGGAGCACTTTTTTGGCAACCTAAAGCCCTGAGATAAAGTGATTCCACCATTTGAGCATTTTCATGAATCCACATACTAAGAAACAAGAAGCCAAAAAGTTTAGAATGCTATGGGATGTTATTATCAAATTCAGAGTAGTTAGAAACCCTAGAGCGTTGACCAACCATATCCACACAAAAGAGGGTACCACTACTAAAGATAAGATGGCTGACTTCTCATGCATGCATGCAAACCACCACCTTGGGTAGCTTCTATGTAAAGCTATATTCACACTTAATGGAGCCACACATACAATATATTTTCTAAAGTACAACAAATAAAAAATAGTATCCACATGCTAAGATTATTCACTTACTCAACCACGAGAGGGACTCATTTATGTCTTACACCTTTGAGAAGTGTTTGCAATAAGAGAGAGAGAGAGAGAGAGAGAGAGAGAGAGAGAGAGAGAGAGAGAGAGAGAGAGAGAGAGAGAGAGAGAGAGAGAGTTGAAGAGGATTGGTGGAGAAAATTTCAATAGGCTGCCCACCAGTTTTGGAGGAGTTCCCATGTTGTTTTTTAGGGACTAAAAACATATTTTTAGAGAACATTAAGGTAGGCTACATTGGAGCACGTAAGGCTACTAGAGGAGAGAAAAAAGGAGGGCTAAGGAGAGATTTTAGGAAGGAAGCTAAAAACCATGTTTTTTAAGGAGATAATAAAGAAGAATCTAACATGTTTTTCATAAAGTGAAAGACATACATGATCTTGACCATTCAGCCTAGGACTTGCATGATCCAGAGGGAGGAAAGAATAGTGGAGGTGAAGTATGATCCTTTTGGGTGAAGGAAAGAAGAGGAAACTAGAGAATGGAAGTCCCACTTTTGGAGCATAAGAGGACATCACATCCTCAAAGAGTTGAAAAGAAGTGTTGAGAAGAAAGAAAGATAAAGGAGAAAATAAAGGGTATGGGACTGATCTATAGTTTGCTTGATTGGCTAAGGAAACAAAGAAGATTGGTTACTATTTGAAGATAAGAGGTGAAAAGATAAGATATGGAGAGAAACAAGATGTGGAGGCCACTCCCCCTTCCTCTAACATTGAAATCTTAAAGGAAAAAAGACTTGGGATGTTGGAAGAGAGGTGAAAAAGGAGGGTCTTATGTGTGAAATCTTAGAGACTTTATGTACGAAAGCTAGGGAGAGGTAAGTCTACATTACATCTCCTATTTTTTTCCCTCTTGTATCCATGCATCTCTCATTCTTTCTCCCTTGCATTACACGCCCCATCCATCATTACTTTTTTCTTTCTTTTCATTACATGCCAAACAAGATAAGTCAAAATTTTAAGCCAAAATCAGGTGCTTCTTTTGGGAATATCAATACCTATTCAAGTATTTTCTAGATTTGATAATAAGGAAATGCGTTCCTAATAATGACCACTAAAGTATCATCTCCTTTTGCTATGTTCATACATGTGGAGGCACTACAATGTGAGAAAGACCATTGCAAAGATTCTATAATGTGAATTTTATTGGCCCATTATTTTGGATTCTCATGCTTATTCAAATGTTACGAAGCATGGCACATAGGAATATGATGTCCTTAAACGCTATATTCATTGTTGAGCTTTTAAATAAAAAAGGGCAGCCCCGGTGCACGAAGCTCCCGCCTATGCGGGGTCCAGGGAAGGGGCGGGCCACAATGGCCTAAAGTAGGCAGCCTTACCTTGCATTGTTGAGCTTTTAAATGTCTGGGACAATAATTTACGGGGTCCATTTTCTATTTTTTTTTTGGAAATTTGTACATTCTTATGGGAGTCAACTATGTGTCCAAATGGGTAGAAAGGGTTGGTCTTTACGACTTAGTGATACACAATGGGCTTACCACATTGCTTTTATGACTCCCATTGGAATGTTACCATACTGTTTAGTTTATGGAAAGGCTTGTCACTTACTTATTAAGTTAGAGCATAAAGCTTACTAGGTAAGTTCTCCTTAGTGATCCTTTTTATTAAGATTAAATCCATTGCATGCCCATTGTATATTATTAGTGTTAGTAGAGTCATTAAGAATATTGCATTTGCATCCATGTTCATTATCCATTATTTTGCATTTGATTGTTCACATTAAGGAGACCTATGCACCATCATTGTCATACAGGTGCACTTCTTCCTATCCTTTCTCTTAGCTTTGTTATTTTATTTTTATTTATTTAGTTTTAAACATTGAGTAAAATGTTTAATTTAAGTTTTCGTTGGGGTATTCCAAAATTTGATGTGTTCATTTTAGGTTTTTGAGTCTTTTTGTCAAATTTTGAGTCAAAATTTGCTTAAGAAAGAAAAAAAAAAAAGAGTTATGATTTTTCTTTAGATTTTTGTGGTAAGTTCCTTTACAAGGATGAGAATTTAGAATTACTAAAGATTCAGTATTATATTTGTGCTATGGCTTATTAATAGATCTGTAAACAATTAGTTCATCCTATTATCCTTTTTCTAAAGTTTTCCATGAAAATTGAACTCAGAAGACATAATTGCACAATAGTCGTATATACATAGTTTAAGTTGAAGAGTAAGTATAACTTTGAAATCCTAAATAAAATTAGTAGAGACTTACAACTCATGTGAGATTAGAGCCATTCTTTCTTTGTGATGATCATACATAAATTCCAATTTGTCTTCAATGGGATTTCATTCGTAGTTGGTCTCATTATCCTTTGTTTTTCTCAACTATTCTGGATTATTAGTGAAAGACTATAGTATATATTTCTTGAGTTTATGGACACATTTAAGTTATATGAAACCTAGGAAATGATAGAGATAATTTTTGTTTAATCAAAGCTTTTAGCCTGCCCTATATTTTCTTTTGCTAGTTAGCTCATTTTTATCCTTTATATTATTGCATTTAATTCTTAGTCAAGGAACCATTACTCATACTTAACCTTATATTAAATCCATTGCCCATTCTATTTTTGAAATGTGTAGACATAATTGAAAATATCTTGATGAAATATTATTAACAATAAAGTTTAGGAGGTGAACATCAAAATACCTCTAAGAAGGAAAAAAAAAATCAAAAGTGAAAAAAAAGGAGAAGAAATAGAAATCTAATGAAAAGAAAATGGCCACTCTCATATGCAAAAAGAATATTGTGAATTCTTTAGTAAAATTCCTTTACATATTTTTCAAAACATTTTGTTTACCCTTATACCACTCTCTTTGATAACCTTATTCTAAGCCTTATGTTTCATTATACTAAAGTCCTACCTTGATCTTGAGAGTAGTATATTTTGGATGTGGTTATAACTGAGTAAGGATTCTGATAGTGTGTAGCATGCTTAATAGTTGGTGTCCTTCCCATGAGATCATTATTAGTTTTTCTAAATTATTGTTCTTTTGTAAGAAATATGTGAGATAATTTGGTTTTGATGAACATTATTCCACTCACATATTGATGAGAGTTTTCCCCATTTCAAAGTGACTTCTTTCTCAATGTCAATTATATCTTATGAGAATTAAAGTTGAAGCATACATTTCGATGGTAATTTAGGCTACAATTTGCCTAGATAATAGCAATTGTGTATATATTGTCTAAATACATGCATACACATTATGAGGTTTTATTAATAATGAAATATCCTTAGCATAAGAGTAAAAATTTGAACTATTGTTTATTTTTATTAATATGCTAAAGTGAGAAATTTAATGAACATTGAATGCAAGAAAATTTTATATGAAAAATGAAAGAACTTTCATGTGGGTTTTGAAAGTGTTTACGAGTATCATTTCTGGAAACCCTTACAAGACTATAACTTGTCCATTAGTGGTAACCTAGGGGTTTAAAAACTTTCTACAAATGCTAATGTGGATGATAACACCTACAGAAGTGGTTGAGATTGTTTAGGTTTTGTATTTTATCTTTTGTAGTTTTGCTCAAGGATTGGCAAAATGTAAGTCTGGGGGTGTTTGATATTGATGTGTTTTAAATAATTCCATAATAGCACAGCTCTACTCTAGTATAGATAAGGCCAATAAGGTCGATCCCATGAGGACTCAATTTTTTTTAGATTTTCATGAAATTTTGACTAAAACCCATTTCAAATTAATTTAACAGAGCCAATGAATTAAAGAATAAATAAGTAATTAAATCTAAAATCACTTAAAAGAACAAAGAGAGAGAAAATTAACCCAATGCCTAAGTATAGGCTTTAGAATTAACCACATTAAACATAAATATATCCAAATTCAAGTAACTTAGATTTTATTATTAAAAAGCTCTAATGTCTCTATTTTCTCAATTTTAGGGTTTCACATAATTAAGTTTATTATTCGAGCACTATTTATTTTTTTAAGGAAGAAATTGTCTAAGATTCTCTATACTTAATTAATTAACCTAACATAACTAGTATCTCAACTTTAAGAAATAATTAGTTCTATAAGTTAATCTGCTAGACCTACAATTGATATAAGTGAATTCTTAAAATGAATATAACTAACCCTAATGTGCTTTCATCCTAACCCTTGGGTGAAATCTAAGATAATATTAAAGCCAAAAAATAAACTATAATGGAAAGAAAACAATACTTTCATCGACATCAAATTTAAATGTATTATATAGTACTACAAAAATTGAACTAAAGAACAAACAAAATAAATAACAAGTCTTATGGATAGGAACAATATCACCATAAGTTTCTTCTTTCTATCACTCAACAAAGTCCTTAGTAATCTTGCTCCAACCCCCAATACCGCCTTTCTAACATCATTCAATGATGTCATACCCTTGTTTTGTCACTCAACAAGGTTGGAGGGCATCACCCAAAAGCCACTAACCTTAGAAGAATTAATAGTCACTCAACCACTCATAGGATGTTAAGAAGGATGGTATGCTTAAGGGAAAGATGATGGGAAGAGACTACGAGATGGTGGGTCATTGGGAAAAAGAGTGAGAGATGATGGGAGGACTTTGTGCATTCAATAGTAAGGAGATGGGAGGCTATGCATCGAATATTGGATGAGAATGAGAGAAGATGGGATGGATATGTGGGTGCTAGATAGGGAATGGAGAAACAGCATGAGAGTGAGGCTTGGATGGTGGGAGAGATGTGAGGTTCATGGAGTTAGAGATGTTGTTGGGAGAATGCATTTAGTAATACAAGAGATGGAGAGGATAAGGTGTGAAGGAGAGATAGATGGTGGGGATGAAGGGATGATGATTGATGATGTTGTCCTTCATTGGATGCTTCATCCTCTCTTTAGGGTTTCCTCATGTATCTCTTGATGGATGGAAGCTCCTTTTGTCCCTTCTCTTCTATTGAATGCATTGAACACCAAGTGAAGGAGTAGTTGGTGAATTGAACCCCACACTATATGTGTTTCATGGGGAAAGCCTTGGGGATGGAAGGTTGATTTAGGAAACTCCTTCCTATCTATTCTTCATGATGATCACGTCCAATATGTAATTTTCTCCCTTCCTTTTCTTTCTTTCCTTCAATCTTTCATGTTAAAGTGCTTACTTGCATAGGCAACCATTGTATGCTTCCTTTTGTGCATGAAATCATTAGGTTAGAACCCTAAGCCTTCCTCTTTTCTTAGCCCTTGGATCATCATATAAATGGCTTAGATGATTAGGAAATGGTTTGGAAGTTACCTCCTAGGAAACTTTTCTCCCATTTCTTCCAAAAGATCATGCCTCCATTACTTTCCTAGCTATCCACCCCATTCTTTCCCCTCATCTTATCACTCTTTCTTGTTGCATGCACTAGATTCCAAATTGCTTGGATTCCTCCACATGGAAACCTTGATGAGGTAGAAATTTTCTTGAGGAAATTACCTCTCATTCTTTCATTTTCAACCTTTGGATCATGCTTCCACTAAGATGAAGGGAGGGGATTCCATTGAAGCAAAAAATGTTTTTTATCATTCTTTGTTCTCTCCTCAGTTCATTTCTCCATCCAATCACAAGCCAAGCTTCACTCTAGCCCACCAAAAAATTCTCCAACTAATAGGATTTAAGTGCTAGAACATGTTTCTCCCCTAAAATAAAAGTGGGCAGCCCACTGAAAAAAAATTTATACTAGTAGGATGATTTTCTTGACTCTATTTCATGGCTCCTCATTGGTCCACCCTAGCATAAGTCATCTCATTGAAGAAACAAGGTGATGGAAGGTTGCCTCTCTCACTTTTGATAAAGGCACCCTCTTTTGAGTAGATAAGATTGGCGGTTGTGCATGAGGTTCTAACAATGTTAAATGTGAAAAGACATTCTATAGCATTCTAACCTTCTAGACTTCTTGGTATTGGGAGAGTGGGTCCACAACTTTGCTCAAGCAGCAGTTTAGCTATCTTCTAAGGTTTTGAGTTTCTAAGTATAGGAATATCATATATAATATTTTTATGTATATCTATACTACAAATGATATTCCTAGAATTAGTAGTTTTAACCCTTGGGTAGCTTAATTTATCAATAATTAGGGATTATTTTTCTTTTTATAGGATTAGGGTAGAATTGAGAAATGTGCACATTTTTGGCTACCTGAAACCCCAAAAGAAAGCTATCCCTCATTTGAGCATTTTCAAGGACCCATGTGCCAAGAACCACAAAGTTAGAAAGTTCATAATGTCTATAGCAGTGTCATTATCAAATTCAGAGTAGTCAGAAACCCTAGAGCATCGACCAAACTTATCCACCCAAAAGAGGGTGTCACTACCAAAAGATGAGGTGGCCAACTTCTTATGCATGCTTGCCTACAAAAAACCACCTTGGGGAGCTTCTAAGTGAAACTATATTTACACACAATGGAGCCACACGTACAATATCTTTTTTGAAGTAAAACAACCTAGAAATTGGACCTACATGTAGAGATTATTCACTCACCCAAGTAAGAGAAGGATCCACCTATGGTTTACACATTTTTTCCCAAGGAAGATGATGTGTCCCCATCATGCATGTAATTCATGAGAAAAAAATAGAGAAAAATGAGGTGAAAATGAAGGAGAGAAAACACTGAAGTGAAGCTAAAATAGATGAAAAATCTACAACTCTCTTTCATCCAACCTTTTTATGAAGTAATGATCAAGATTCATCTTCAATTAGGGCCATCCTAGCAGCACCCAATGAGAAGTGTTTTCAATGAGAGAATCAAGGGAATACTAGGATGGACCTATGGATTGAAGCATGTAGGGGATAGATAGATAGATAGATAGATAGATAGAGAGAGAGAGAGAGAGAGAGAGAGAGAGAGAGAGAGAGAGAGAGAGAGAGAGAGAGAGAGAGAGAGAGAGAGAGAGAGAGAGTTGAAGAGGATTGGTGGAGAAAATTTCAGTTGATTGCCCACTATTTTTCAACGAGGTTTCCACACGATTTTATGGGGAGTAAAATATGTTTTTTATAATACATTAAGGTAGGTTGTGTGTGGAGCATGAGGCTATTGAAGGAGAGAAAAAGGTGAGATGAGGATAGATTTTAGGATGCTAAAACGCATATTTTTAAGGAGAGGGATAAAGAGGAAAGAGGGAAAGAGAGAGATGATCTTTACAATTCAATCTAGGGCTTGCATGGTCCAAAGGAAGGAAGAATAATGGAGGAGAAGTGTGATCCTTTTGGGTGAATGAAAGAAGAGAAAACTAGAGAATGGAAATACCACTTTTGGAGCATAAGAGGAAGTCACATCCTTTGAATGATGGAAAGAAGTGCCAACAAGGGAGAAAGATAGAGGAGAAATTAAAGGGGATGGGAGTAATCTATAAGAGGTTTCAGGGGTGAGTAATTGGCTAATGAAATAGAGTAGATTGGTTACTATCTTAAGAGAAGAGGTTAAAAAAGACTTGGATGTTGAAGAGTGGTGGAAAAAGGAGGGTCTTAGGTATGAAATCTTGGAGGGTGTGTGTATGAAAGTAAAGAGAGGTAAGTCTACTTTACATCTCCATTTTTTCCCCCTTGTATCCACTCATCACTAATTCTTTCTTACTTGCATTACATGCACCATCCATCTTTCCATTTCTCTTCCTTTTTATTACATGCCACACCATCCTCTCCCCTCTCATATCTTCAATGCTCATCATCATCTTTTTCATTCTACTTCTCACTTTCACAGACACCTATCTCCATTTACTCTTCTTGCTTTTCAATGCATAACTCCATCTATTTCACATTTCTTTCTCCATTTAATGAACTCACCATCCTTCCATTTCTCCTTTTCCATTCAACACAACACCATCTTTTCCCATTTCAATTTTCATTACACGCACCAATCATTTTTGCTTTTTTCCATTTCACCACATCTCACTTCCAAACTTCATTGCATTCCACATCCTTTCCATCTTTCCATCCATTTTTTCCATTTCACTCTTACTTTGCATGCACATCTCTATACTTAACATATGAGTGTGGTTGAGTGAGTGGTGAGTGTTTCATTAGGTTAGTGGTTGTTGGGTTGTGTCCAATATATTCATTGAGTGACACAACAAGTAGAAGGCATCATGTGGTTGACAATTGAAGGTGGTACTATGATTTGAAGTGGATTTGAAGAAGTTGACAGCATCTAATCCAATGCATAGGGGAGTCTTACTTTGTTTTCACTTTCTTTTTGTATTCTAGTTCTTGTAATACTCTCCACTTAAATAAAACTTTAGTTTTTATTTCAGTAGTTAGTTGGTCTTTCCATCATTGGTATTATTATTTTTTATTAGTTGTAAATTTGCTTAGAATATGGTGCTAAATTTAATTCTTAGTATAGTTTTAGATTTAATAACTAGTACCTAGATTTTTTTTTATCTAGGTTTAGAATGAAACCACATTAACTTTAGGTGTATTCATATTTGGATAATTTTAGGTTTAAAAGTGCTAATTATCACTCTTAGGATTAGCATATTGATTCACATAACTAGTGTTCTTTTCATAGGGTATATGAGATATCCCCTATATTTTAGGAGCTAGTTATTGTAGGTTAATTAACTTAGTGTATAAAATGCTCAGATAATTTGTGTCCTAAAAAGACAAGTTATGCTATGAATAATATAATAAATTAGGCAAAACCACAGGATTAAGTAAACATAGAAATTAAGGCTTATAACGATGATGTATTCCACATTTCTAATTCATTGTGGTTCTATTAACATGTGTAGTATTAAATCCAAAATTTTTGAATTTTGAATGTATAAGAATTTAGTATGGGGAATTAAATGGAAGAGTTTAGAAATTTAATTAATTTACATTCTTTGGTATTCTTAGATTTTATTTACTTGTTTATCTTTAAATTAATGGCTAAGTTAAGGTAATTTAACATATATTTTAATTAAAATTTCCAACTTCATAGTTTGATTCCTATTGGGATTTGCCCTTACATACATGCTTTATATTACAATATATCCATGTGCTTGCTGTTATTTTTAAAACACAAAAATATGTAGTGGTGCAGAACATGCCATCTAGTGAAAAGTCGTTTACAAAACATAGGTTTGTATAATCTACTATCTATTCCTAACTCTACTTGGGAAGAGCTTAGCCATGGACTTTGTCATTGGCTACTAAGAATACAATGAAATAAATATTTAATTATGTAGTTGTTGATCATTTTCCAAAATGGGCGCATTTCATAGCCTACACAGACATTTTGGTGGACTTCAGAGAAGTCGTTACACTTTGCAACATTCCCAAAATTATTAGATTACATCAATATCTCAAGTTTTGGTGACCTTGATGGAAATGTTTGGAACTCAGCTATAATTTAGTTCATCTTGTAATCTACAAATCCATGTGGAGACTGAAGTTGTTAATAGAAGTTTGGGAAATCTACTATGAGGTTTTTTGGGAAAGAATATTTACCAATGGGATTTGTCGTTAGCTCAAGTTGAATTTGCTTTCAATAGTTCCTATATTTAGCATTATATGGTAAGAATCCTATGAGTCCATTGGATTTAGTACTCGTTCCACCATCCAATAATTTCAATGGAGATGCTAAAGAGAGAGCTATGCAAATTAAGAAGATGCATGAGTAGATCCAAGCAAAGATTGCAAGACAAAATGAGAAGTATGAAGAATAATCACATAAGCACACTAATCTCCAAATTTCAAGGAGATTTGTTATAAATTCCTCTAAGAAAGGATTGATTTCCTCAAGGATAACACTTTAAGTTCAATCCAAGAGTAGTAGATCTATTCAAGGTTTTGAAGAAAATTGGTGGGAATAATTACATGATCAAGCTACCTATAGAATTTGATGTTTCAGACACTTTTAACATAGTTGATCTTTTACCATACAAAAGAGAGAATGATGTAGAGAACTTAGAGATGATTTGATTTCAACCCAAGGAGAATGACACGAAAGTGTTCCAAAATTTCAGGATAGTGGTCAATCAAGAGAGATCAAGGATGATTAAGAAATGAATGGTTAGAATCATCATCTTGGATCAAAATATTTAATGGAGGAGAAGAAAACTTGAACCATGTAAGAATGAATGGTTTAGATTGGCCAAAAGAGGCATATTGGAACCAAAATAAAAAATTCCTAGATTATATGATGAATGGATGTCTTGAATTAAATGATGGAGGGTGTACCAAATCATTATAGATGGAAGTTGAAGATCTCACAATGGAGGCATCCCATGGTTTTCCCTAACACTTTTTTATTTCTCCATGATCAAAAGAGCTACATTGAGATACTAATTCTATGGTCAAAACATTTCTAATTACCTTCCTTGGTCAAGGTGTTTTGACTACTCAAAGTTTCTAAGTCAACTAAGGTTATGGAAAGTTCTTGCATGGTAAGTTAGGGAGTTTAGAAATATACTTATTTGTATTGAATGTATATGGAAAGCATTTGAATGTGATTTGGTGAATACACAATACATAGAAAGTGTTATTTGGAAACCCCTAAGTTTGGGAAAATCATGTTGTGAAATTACCTAATATGTAAAAATTATTTTATACCATATGAAACTTTTGTATTTAGTAGTGGCTTAGTAGCTTGCACCATGCTTATGTGGGAGGTTGCTCCCATCTATTTAAACCCCTTTGTAACATGAATCCAATAGCATAGCATATTTGAATTGGACATTTTTTTTCATTATGGATTTTGAGTGTATCTTAACTTTCTCAAGTTTTCTATATCTCTCGTAGGGGTCCAAGGATGGTAAGGTGCCTCATTTTTTAAGGTGGTGACTAAACTATATCCTTAAAATTGTAAGCTAGTTTCTACCTAGAGTTCTATATCTCTTTGATGGTGTTTCTATATGCAAAGAGTGGTGAGCTATTACTACACTTTAGTTATGTTTCTCTATTATGATGATTATTCTAAACCTATAGAGTGGTGAGTTATTTCTATACCTTAGTTCTATATCTCTGTAGTGGTGAAAGTTTTGTTTGCATAGAGCAGTGTTCAATTTTCAATTTATCCTATTATGTTTTGTGTTACATAGATATCCAATCTCACTCTACCATATACATATCGTCTCATTCAAAAATGGACATGGATAACTTCTAGGCCCATCATGAAAATAGTTTCTTATTTAAATAGGTGACGAGAGCTTCTATGATCTACCATGCAAATAGCTTCCTACTTGAAAATGCATTTTACTCGATTCTGGGTCTAACCATGTGTGATGACCCGGGTTTTCCCATGCATTTTTAAATGCAAGATTTAAATTCCTAAGGTGGGATGCATCCCTATTTGAAAACCATTTTATAAAAACCATGCAATGCAGCGGAAAATCTTTTGTTTTAAACTCATTTTGAAAACCCCAAGTGTCATTTGCTTTCACAACAACCAAAGTAGTTTTTGAAAAACTTCAGAAATCATAAATGTTTTCCCAGGTCTATCCAGTCACAGCTCATAGCCCAACTGTAAATAAATACAAATACATGTCCAATGGGTAGAGAGTTTACTTACATGTATAATTGTCTCCTTTTTGATTCACTTGCTCGTAGCACTAATATCTCCTGAGGCGTCTTCTATTTGTGAGTGGAACTATCCTGAAAAATGTTAAGGATAGGGTGAGTATATACTATACTCAGTAGGAGTCTATTTGTGACATGTTTTAACAATCATGTTCAATATCGATATTAAAAACCACTGTCGAATTGGAATACTGACGACTTAAAGAATAGCATAATCCAAGTCGAAAGTATATATATATATCATAAACATAATGATATGCTTAAGATGTTCAACTGAATCCAACTCATGGATATCTGGTATGGTCGACTAACCTCCTGTCATGCCATATACATAATGCAAGTAAATCCTCAAACCATAGGGCCCAACTATGCCCATGACCTCACCACTGTGTGGTCCCCGGGTACCTGAGGACACTCGGTCATAGCCTCCATGGGGCATATGGCACATCAACCTAGTGCCGTGACACTAGTGGTAGCCCCCTGTACCACATGCAGTCGATGTAGGGACATGCCCTTTTTTGAGCGTGGTACCCATTCCACCTAATAGTGGTAGAGGTTGGGAGGCCAACCCAGACCTCTCGGCATAGCGCCCACGAGCTTATTAGCCCAAATCATATAAGATCAAACAATTGAAAACCTCTTTTTCAAAACCTGTCCTCTTTGGGTCCCTCACAACTGCCTGGCCCTCACAACTGCCTACCTAGCTTCTTTTGGGCACCCAGTGTCTTTTGGTAACCCTCAAGGACATGCAATTTTTCAAGAACTCAATGCTCACAAATCATGCAATATATGCAATTGTTTGCAAAACATATCTATGCATAATGTATTTGTCATATGCATACTGAATTCGTTTATAAGATTAAGTCATGCTCAATTCGTTTATAAGATTAAGTCATGCTAAAAAAGTCATATAACTTAAACTTAAAACATGCGTTCTCAAAACATTCATAAGTTCTTTTTAAAAAGTTTAGTAGCGATAGAGCACCTACCTCGAAGTCTCCTGGAGTCGCATCCTTCATCACTCAACCCGTCCCTGGGACTCATTTATAAACTCCTGGGTACGAATGGATACAAGGAGTCCTTATCAATTTCAATCTATTTAGACATTAGATCGTTAGATCTACCTTATAGGGTCTATGGTCCTTGCCTAATTCATTGTCAGGCTAGATCCTATGATGTGGATCTACTATTCCATGGTTAACTCTATAAATTGTCCTCTAATCCTAACTTTATAGTCTTATTAGGTCCGCGTGTCCCAGTTCCCAGGACACCCGTGCATCCTGGTTGAACCGCGACTGCTTCACGTGCGTGCGCCCCCAAAGGCCATGCCAGGGACTGCATTTTGCATGCGCACATGCATGCTCAAGCGACGCGGATGCACCTTTGGTGTAGCATGGCGCGTCTCAGCTCCCAGGGCACCCTGTGCATCGTGGTTGAGCAGGACCCGTGCCCCACGACGCGCGCGCACCCGAAGGCCGCACAAGGGATAGTGTACGCATTGTCGTACACCTGGAACCCATCCCAGGGACCTTGTTCCAGGCGTACGTGGAGCATGGCGTCCCTGGGATGCCTTGTTCATGCAGAGTCAGCTAGAATCAGCTTAGGATGTTTTCCGGCCAAGAAATTCGGCTGGGAAAAGACCACATCCGGCATGGATCTTGGCCTGGGGGAAGTGAAACGGAGAGAAGGGAAGGAGGGGCTTACCTGGGTAGCCGAGGACACCCTCCTCCGGGTGGTGCGGCTCCCTCTTTCTGCTTGAAAACCTTATGTTGCCGAAACTCGTGAAGCGGAAAACCCCTAATGTCAAGACCGAAAAAGAGAAGAGAGGGGAATGGGGAGACGGGAATGGTTAGCCTGACTCAGGCCTGGTCGTTGCAGAAAATCGTAGAGAACTGGGTTTCTGATTTTTGCCGGAAACCCCAGTCCTAAATGACCAAAAAATCGTGATTTGGAGAGAAGGGGTGTAGGGTATTTATAGAGGGAAGAAGGCGATGCCCCTCAATGGCGGTGCCTCCATTTCCCCTGGTGTGTTCTAGAAAAATTGGGAGAAAAGGGTTTTTGGAGAAATCGGGAGGAGGAAGACGACAGGGGGTGCCGTTATCAAAACGGCCTCCTGCATTTTCATTCTTTTTCGTTTTTTGTTTAATTTACAAAAATACCCCTAATCTTTAAACGGCTATAACTTCTTCATACGAACTCTGTTTTCAACGTTCTTTGAGGCGTTGGATTCCATTTTTCGAGTAGAATCTAGTGGTACCAAGTTTCCTCATAAATTCCTTCATTTAATATTTTAAATAAAGTAAAACATTTAACACAATTTATTTCCATAGAATGTCCAAAATAGAGTAAATTGCTCGGGCATTACACCATGTAAATAAGCATGATTTTAAAATGGTTGTGGATACTTTGTAGGCTCACCATGTGAATAGATTCTAGGGTTTCCCATGCAAATAGCTTCTTATTTGAAAATTGGTGTGGGAGCTTCTATGGCCCTCTATATGATCACCTCTTACTTTGAAAATGGTGTGGATATCAATTTTTGATGCATAATCTTCATTTTTTCACAACCCTAGCAAACTCAGATGAAGACAACAGCTCCTCTTACTTTTTTAATCTAGGCTCAAAGAGTATCTAATTCACACTAGGAATAGATATCGAGCCTAAAACTCTTCTCTTTAAATCAAGCTAATGTGATGTCATTCACTAACAATGAGCTAGCCTGAGTTTCCTGAAATTCATGATAGCTCATGATGGATTAATAATGAGTTTATAAGAGCTAGGACAACCATTTTCCTTGTTTATGATGGATTAACAATCAAGTAGCAAGAGTTTAGTGAAAGTTGGCCTAGCTTGGGTTGGACTAACGATGCTCTAAGATGATAATGGAAAAATTGATCAAACTCATCCTTGATGGAGTGAAATTGAGATTGATTAACTCAATGGCATATACCTATTTTCTCTTCTCTCTAGTTGTTTACTCTTCATTTTATTTAAAGAAACAAGACTTCGAACATGAGGAACCATATCGTAGATATTGTGTGGAAGCTAGCCACTTTTGACAAGCTTAAGCACTTTTTCCTTGAGGAAATAAATCAAAGCACTCTTATTAGCCACTAAAATTTTATCATTATTCTAAATCTGTAATGGGGACAAGAATTTTTGTTGCCTAGAATTCTAAATTGTATTTGTGATTCCTTCACATTATAATCCTTCATTGCCCATACTCAAAAAATCATGGCAGAGACTGGCTTCAAATGTGATGGGATGTATACTTGTATGCAAAACCTTAGTCTTGCTCTATTAGATTTGTCATGATGAAGACCCTTACTATTTGTGACCAAGGCTTTAAGAATTTAGATTTTTCTTTTTGAAAATTTAATAATTGAGATCTCTTTAGCAACTATATATAGACACCCTCCTAATTTAGTGACATACGTATTGCTACATTTTTTATAAAGGGCCCAAATTAGGAGCTCGCACAAAACTAAACTTCCCATACCTCAAATAAAAAAGAAAAAGGAAATGCTAAATCAAAATATTTTGTAAGAGTTTTGTGCCAAAACACTCCAACTTTCTACATGATGACGTTCACCTGTAGATGATCTACCTAGTTCATCTAATTTCTTTGGCATTGGATGTCTCATACTCAAAAAATCATGCAAATTGGATGAACCTAATATCTAAAGAAATCTTCTCTTCATGGAAAGCTAGAAACTTTCTAAAAAATGGTCTATGTGGGTGATTTTTGTGCTAGTAGACATCTTAAGCATAAGGAATTAGATGAATTAAGTAGATCATTTACAGGTTGAAGCTCTTGCAAACTATTTGATTTAGCATTCCTCTTAAAGGAAATAATGAATTTATCATGTGAATCTTTGAAATGTTATGCCCAAGACTGCCAATTGATATATATATATATATATAGTTTAGAGCCATCATTTAGTATCTATTCCAATGACTTTCATCTATTTGAATATGGATTTAGATATTACTTTGAACATTCATATGCTAACCCTATATGCATTTCATTTGGTTCAATTCTTATAGTGGATTATCCATATCATTTTGGTTAACTAATTCTTATGGAGAATGGGACACTCAAAATAATTACTAAAGGCTACAATTTTATAGAAAAAACAAAAAGGATATTTTGCAATTTTATTCCAATGAACTTCAAAGTGGGGTTTCAACCACCAATAGATGACTCTTCACAATTTCTCCCCAAGTGTTTGTCAATTACCTAAGAGCCTTTTTTTTGTAATTTTACTTTAATTACAAGTGCACAATTCTATCATACAATAGATACAACAAATACTGGTTGATCCCACGAGGACTATAATTAATGGATTCATTTAAAGTCTAAGTTAACTTACTCTAACTTAGCCAAAGATTAATGGAAGAAAGAAATTGTAAGCACTAAATAAAGTAACTAACTAAAATAAAGAAATAAAGAAAGTAAATAAACTTAATGCAAACTAACTGAGTTAAAACTAATTTCATTAATGTAAGTTTGATAATAATGAAATGAGTACATAAAGTAAATAAAATGACAAATAAAGAAAATAAAACTTCCTTTGAAGTGTCCACTACAAGATGACTTAGTTGTGTCACTCACCTAGGATCTTTGCATGTTTACTTCTCTTTCCAAGCTTGAATTTTACCTTATAGCTCTCTTACTATGTCACTCAACAAGTGCTTGTGCAGTTCTTTTTATCCCAAATTACACTAAAAACTACCACCAAGATTTTCTCATCTGTAACCTAACAAGCAACTCAACCGAAGGACTATCAATCATACTTCAGGATAGAGAGAATCCTTAGCTAGCATTGAAAGAGGCATAAAGCATTCTTCTTTACTCTTTTTTTCCCCCAAAGTCCAAAGAAGATGGAAGGTCGAAGGAAAAGGAGATTGTGTGTGTAAGAAAGGAAAAAAGGAAAAGGGGTGTTTGCATGTAAAAGAATGCAAGGTTGTGTAAGGGAGGTTGGTGAAGGGCGTGGAAGGGGTGTGCAAAGGCTAATGTGTGGTATGCTAAGGAGGAGAGGTGGGTGCATTGAACTTGGAGAGAAGGGAGATGGCATGGAGATAAAATAGTGTATGGTGCGTGGAATAGAAAAGGTGGAGGGGAATTCTACGCATGTAAGCCTAAGGGATGTTGATGAGAGAAGGATGGAGGACATGCAGGTGTGAGATGGGGTGGGATGCATGATATGGAGAATGAGAATGGATGTGACGACCCAGGTTTTCTCATGCATTTTTTTAATGCAATATCTAATTCCTAAGGCAAGATGCATCCCTATTTGAAAATCATTTTATAAAAACCATGCAATGCAACGAAAAATCCTTGGTTTTAAACCCATTTTTGAAAACCCCGAGTGTCATTTGCCTTCACAATAACCAAAGTAGTTTTTGAAAAGCTTTAAAAATCATAAGTGTTTTTCCCCAGATCTATCCAGTCATAGCACACAGCCCAACTGTAATTAAATACAAGTACATGTCCAAAGGGTTGAGAATTTACTTACATGTATAATTGTTTCCTTTTTTATTCACTTGCTCGTAGCACTAACATAGATGTACTCTACTCGTGGATAGAATTATCCTGAAAAATGTTAAGGATAGGGTGAGTATATACTATACTCAGTAGGAGTCTATCACTACTAGTTTTATAATGCATGCGATGTTTTAAAATCATATGCTCTTTCCAAAACATGTGCATGTCTGAATACTCAAGTTCAATATCGATATAAAAATCCGTTGTCAAACTGAAATACTAATGATTTAAAGGATCACATAATCCAAAATCGAAAGTATCATATACATATATATCATAACATTATGATATGCATAAGATGCTTCATTGAATCCAACTCATGGATTTCTAGTATGGTATGGTCGACCAACCTCATATCATGCCATATGCAATGCAAATAAGTCCATAAACCACAGGGTCTGACTATGCCCACGACCTCGCCGCCGTGTGGTCCCCGGGTACCTGAGGACACAGCGTCATAGCCTCCACGGGGCATATGACACATCGACCCAGTGCCATGACACCAGTGGTAGCCCCTTGTACCACATGCAGTCGACGTAGGGACATGCCCTTTTTTGGGCGTTGTACCCATTCCACCTAATAATGGTAGAGGCTGGGGGGCCAACCCAGACCCCTCGGCATAGCACCCACGAGCTTACTAGCCCAAATCACATAAGATCAAATAAGCCAAAAACCTCTTTTCAAAACCTATCCTCTTTGGGTCCCTCACAATTGCCTGGCCCTCGGCACTCCAGTATCTTTTGGCAACCCTCAAGGACATGCAATCTTTGCAAGAACTTAATGCTCATAGATCATGCAATGTATGCAATAGTTTGCAAAACATATCTATGCATAATGTATATACAAAACATGTCTATGCATAAAGCATTTGTCACATGCATGCTAAACAAGTCATATACTTAAATCATGTATTTGCAAAACAATCATAGTTCTTTTAAAAGAATCTAGTAGCAATAGAGCACCTACCTCAAAGTCTCCTAGAGTCACGTCCTTTATTGCTTAACCCGTCCCCGGGTCTCATGTATAAACTCCTGGGTATAAATGGATATAAGGAGTCCTAATTAATTTTAGTATATTTAGACATTAGACTGCTAGCCCTGCCTATTGGGTCCCTAGTTCTCACCTAATTCATTGTCAGGCTGGATCCTATGATGTGGACCTACTATTCCATAGCTAACACTGTAAATTGTCCTTTAATCTTAGCTTTAAAGTCTTGTTGGGTCCACGTGTCCCAGTTCCCTCATGTGCGTGCACGCCTAAAGCCCTTGTCAGGGACCGTGTTTTTGCATGCGCACATGCATGCTCAAGTGACGCATTATGATGCGCATCATCGCATGGGTGCACCTTGTATCATGGTGCATCTTAGCTCCCAGGGCACCCCATGCACCCTGGTCGAGCCAGGACCTGTGCCCTATGTCACCCGTGCACCCGAGGGCCGCTCCTGGGACAGTGTACGCACTGTCGTACGCCCGGAGCCCATCCCTGGGACCCTGTCCCAGGCGCACATGGAGCAAGGCGTCCTTGGGATGCCTGGCTCGTGCAAGGTCATCTGGACTTGGCTTGGGCGTTGTGTTCGTGCAGGCCATTTGAACGTCTTGGGAACGTCCTCCAGCCTAGAAATCCGGCTGGAAAAAGGGTCAGATCCGGCATGGATCTTGGCCTGGGGGAAGTGAAATGGAGGAAAGGGAAGGAGGGGCTTACCTGGGTAGCCTGGGGACACCCTTTTCCGAGTGGTGCGACTCTTCCTTTCCGCCTGAAAACCCTTGGCTACTGGAAACTCGAAGAGGGGGAAAACCCCATTGCCAAGGCCGGAGAGAAGAGAGAGGAATGGCTGGCCTGACTTGGGCCTGGCCATTGCCGGAAAACTCAGAGAGATGGGTTTGAGATGGGTTTCTAGTTTTTCCAGAAACCCCAGTCTCAAACGACTGGAAAAAACCTGTTTTGAAGAGGGGGGAAGATGGGGTTTTTATAGAGGAATGAAAGGCGGTGCCCCTCAATGGTGGTGCCGCCATTTTCCCTGGTGTATTCTAGAGAAATCGTGAAAAAATGAGTTTCTGGGAGGGTCTAGAGGTTGAAGATGACAGGGGGTGCCGTTATCAAAACGCCCCTGCGTTTTTCGTCCTTTTTCGTCCTTTTTCGTTTTTCTGTTTTATTTCCAGAAATACTCCTATCTTTAAACGGCTGTAACTTCATCAAACGAACTCCGTTTTGGGTGATTTTTGAGGCGTTGGATTCCATTTTTCGAGTAGAATCTAATGGTACTAAGTTCTTTCACAAATTCATTTGTTTACTATTTTAAATAAAGTGAAACATTTAACTCAGTTTATTTCCTATAGAATGTTCAATTTTCGTTAAAAATAGTGTAAATTGCTCGAGCATTACAATGGATGTGTGTGCAAGGGTTGAAAGGAGGGTGGCATGTAATAACAAGGAGATAAGGATTTGAAGGAAGAATGTTAAGGAGGTAGAGGGGGGTGCGGGGTAGATTTAGAGGGGATAATGAGAAGGGGTATAAGGAAGAGAATGATGGAAGCACGGGAGAGGGGATGACATGGTAGAGATTCTTACCTCTCTCCTTGTGATGAATATTGAGATCTAAGGGAGAGATGGTGAGAAATATTTCTCTCCTAGGTTTACTTATAATGCTATAAGAAAAAGCAAGAAATCCTTTGTTCTTTGTTTCTCACCTCTATTTAAAGTTTTACTAATGAGAATCCTAAGAGGTGAATGGCTAGGATCATAAGAGGCAAGGATTATGTTGTGGCTGAGATGAAGGTTAGGATAGAAGGAAGGGGGCATGGAATAGACGTGGGATGGTAAGTGGAAGAGATGGAGTTGAGGATAGATAGGATAAAAGGAAAGACATATGGGTGGAAGGGAAGGAGATAAAGGTGAGGGGGGAAGGAAGATAAGTTGGGAAGGAAAGGGATAGAAGGGTAAAGGGAGAAAATAAAGGAAGGGAAGTGAGAAATGGAAAGTAGTAGGGGAGAAAGTGCGGCAGTCCATATTTGTGTGGTGGAATGTTTAGAAAGTCTGAAATAAAAGTTGCCTATTGGATAGAAATGGATAACGAAGATCTTTCCTCCTTAGGGTTTTGCCTTGATATCTCATGAAGTGGGTGGTGGTTATGGGTTTGTAACTTTCTTTGCATCATTCTTATATCCATTAGATCATGTTTTACCCTAGCTTGAGTGGATGAGATTTGCTTTGAACTTTCCTTATCCAAAAGAATCTCTTTTACAGATCTTTTCCTTTCCACTGTTGGATTAGCTTTCCTTAGAATGGATGGCATAGATTCTTTTAAGATTTTCTTATCCACTCTTAGTTTCTCCTTTATTTCTATAACAAGAAGGCTTCAAGGAGAAGTGGATGTCTCCACCCTTAGAGTGGGACATTATTCTCCTAAAATTTAGGTGGGCAGCCACCAAAAGAATCTCCACCAATGGGGTTCTAGTATGGTCTTCATTACAGTCTTCCTTCTCGTTGGTCCATCCTTGCTTGAGTTAGTTCTCATTGGTTGCTTAGGATATGCATAAACAAGGATAGATTTTTTCCTTTGAATGCTTGAAAACTAAGGATGATTTTTAGCCATAGATTTTTTGTAAATTGTCCCCCTCCACACCTCCTTTATTTTCTCACCTATCTTCCTTAACCTTTTCTCCAAAAATGTGGAATTAATGTGGCAACCTCAGTTTTTGTAACACATTTTGTAATACATTTTTCAAAGGCAGGGCCCTTAGTAGTAAAATTTTTTTGGCAAACAATGCAGTGGAAATTCTTTTCTTTTAAATCAATTTGTAACACAACCCAAGTCTCACCTCAATATACATAATACATATAAAGATTTTGTATCAAAATAAATTTTATTGAATACCAGGAATCATTCAGTAGTTCACTTTGCATAGCCCTTGTATTACAATTACAATCCATTGTCCAAATACGATCCAAATACAAAGTACATAATCTGGCTTCACAAACTTCAAAGAAGATACCCTGATCAGTCTGGTAATGTCTGGGCTCTTCAAGCTATATGTTCTCGAGTCTCCTTCCCTATATCTGAGATATTATAAATATTTAAACATTTACAATATCACAGCAAGCTATGCTTAGTAGGGGATACAAGAATATAATACTTCATTAATACAAGAATATGATATCTCATTCATCATTCTATTATGTTTACCCATTCATGGACCATCTCATCATAGAGTACATACATCATTTATATAGTATAGGGAAAACCCATTAAAATAGTGAAAATACTTAAAATTTGTTTCTTCCCCTAGCTATACTCCCACTTAGGAGATCAATATTCAACCAAATCTCATATGGGGATTTTCTCTCCATGAACTCATGTATTTCATCATACTTTGCATCTCATCATGCCATGGCATTTCACTATGCCTATAATATGTGCATCATAATGCAAAATCATCAAGGACTACTATGCCGTAGTCCAAATCTGTATAGTGCCTAGATAACTACATATTAATCCACTAATACCAACTATGGAAATAACAAAATCCATATCTACATAGGTGAGGACCATAGTTATCACAATGGCATCCTTCTCGTCATTGCCACACCCCAACTTTTAGCCTCTCTTTGGGCATGGTATCCATCATATCATACATTTCAGGAAGCGGGTGGCCAACCCCTCATAACTTCGCTAGCATAGCATGCCCAGGCTTTGGCCTGTGTGAAACAAAATCATAAGCCACAATGCTTGCATGTAAAATGCATCATACATATTAGACGATGTGTTTGTTTAACTCAGGCTGGAATATTTTCTATGCCCTATTCTTAGGGTTTCCTTAGTCCACACATCTCACTAACTTCTCATCATTTGAGTGGATCATTAGATTGGATTAGTTGGATGGATCATTGGGTTGAATCACTTGGTTGGATCATTTGCTTGGATCACTATTGTTCTAAGGTACCACAGGTATACTTATATCATGACGATCTATAATTCCAGACAAAAGATCATGTATATATATACATGAACCTTTAATACATTCTTGTACATCCACCTACCTCAAAGTGGTATTCACTCCATATTGTCCATTATAGTCTTGATTCATACATCTATCAAACCATATGTATAAAGTTATTCTTTTATACAAGCATTCTTTCTACATGTATTTGGGTTATCCTATGAAGGATGCCCTAATTTTTCTTAAATCATATATGATCAAGGTTTCAAACCTTCTAAGATAACAAATCTATACTATAAGTAAAATCACACAACAATAGTACACTCTACATTGTATGTCTTTTCTTTTGTTGTTTTTGATCATTCATGATCTCTTTTGGATTTTTCCAGATCATCCTTATCTTACTTACAATTTTTATTAGGGTTAGATAATTTGCTAACATTTTATGCTCTTATTATTATTTCTCAACCAGTTAGCGTTTTACTAGATTGAGGGTAACTTATTCATTCTTAATTCTAGATAGCTCCTCTTATTTCCAATTGACCAAGGCTTACCAGTTACATGTTATTCCCAACGTGGTTAATTCAATCCTCATGTAAGGAGGTGTTTAGACCTCAACAAATGTCAACAAAAGGTGGAGGGACAATGAGGCTCATTAGAAACCCCCTTAACCACGATGAATAACATGCAAGGGCACAGCCTTAGCTCAACCTTTAATAAGGTCCTAAGAGCTCATAACCTTAAGTTTTATTTCTACTTGATTTTAATTAATTCCATGAACATATACTTTGTCATTCATGGATGTTTATTATGATCCTAAGTTGGGCGAAGGAAATGGGAAATCCACCCCTTATGTTGTCCTACTAACTATAGCCCTTACTATGATTATTTCTCATTATTTCTTATGTTGTGAAGTCCAACTATATTTCATTAATTACCCCTTCTTAAGATATTTTTCACAACTTTATTAATGTAAAGAAAATTTAAAAGAAATTATACTAATAAATTTAAATCTAAGGAATTTAAAGATAATCATGCTGGAATTGAAAAATTGAATTGAATTAAATTTGCTAATAAAACAGTTAACTAGAATATTAACAACATTTTAATCTAAGAAATTATACTAAAATTGGAAACTTGACATAGATCATAATTAAATCAAATCTACTATTAAAGAACATTAACTAAGTATATAATCAATTTATCCTTACGATCCAACCATCCAATTTGTCCATCTTTTAGATCTAGGGTTAATATTCCACTAAGAGTACAACCATGGATCTTTCATATTTTTTATTGATCTAACATCTCTAATAACATGATATTAGCCTTAGATCATCACTTTTATAGGTTTATCTGGTATGATCATTCTTGATCTACCATGTTAAGAGGATCCATTGGGATTTTTCATGATCATTTTTACTTTCAATGGTCTAAACTTTAATTAGTTAATGTCAATCCAATCCAACCATCCCCATGATGATTTATCATCATTATATCCTTAACGGATCCAAACCCTCAATTTTGATAACCCCAAATCTACTTGATCAAGGGTGTTAGTCGGTGTATTTTTAAATAACAGAATTTTTTAATGATTAAAATATTATTTTTATGGGTTTAATATGTTCCCCTCATCAATATTTATTCATATAATCTTCTTGATAAAAAAATCAGACTTAAAACGAGTGAGGAATTTCATTTTTAAGTTTTCAACTATTTTCAACGGCTGATCTTAATCTATAATGTTTTGATCAATTAACTAATCTAAAGGCTTAAAAATTTACTGTGATCATTGATCTTAAGGTTTTCACATGTCTTTGATCCATCCATCAGATCATATTTCCATTTTAACATCAATTTGATCATGATCCACTACTATTGGAACTAACTTTAAAATTTATTTGATATAAATCTAATTAAAAACCTCAATATCATTATTTCATTATATTCTACACAATACAAGGAATTTATAGCTTCTTTTTTATCTAGATTTGGATTTAAATTGAGTTTGGAATTGAATTTTCAAGTTTCCATCAATTTCAATGGTCCAGATTGATTCTAGATTATCAAATCTTATTTCTTAAAATTAAGGGTGTAGATGAAAAATAAAACTTACTGTTTTCATGGTTATTAAGGTTTTTGGGCCTTCTAAATTCATTGGACTGCTCAAATTTTCCATCTGAGGTGTCCTTGATGGTATTCTATTTTGCATCACCAATACTAGTTTTTCTAGAATTTTGGTTGGAAAACTTGTCCAATGATCCAATTTTAGGAAAAATATATTGAAAAATGAAAATAAAGAGATAGGAAACCTAAATGAAAGTGTCCAAAAGAGAAGATCTTGCCAAAATTAAGAAAATTCTCACTGAAAAGTGAACTATGCTGGAGATGACATAATTTGATATCTTCCAATGAAATCACTAGTGGATCGTGCAATTAGCATAAGGGTTTTGTAGATGAGCTTGTTATAAATTGATCTAACAGTTTCAATTTCTGGTATGAGGGTTAGATCATTAGATTTCTATAGGTTTTCCGCTTAGGGGTAAAATTGGAAATAAGAAAAGAAAGAGAGGAAAAGAGGGGGAAAGTAGAGAAGGAGAAAGAATTTTGACCTAGAATCAGAGGAGGAGTTGGAAAATTTTGTGTTGAATTTTATGAACATTTTTGGGAATTTTTATGAGGCTTTATAGGCAGTTTCTTAAAATTTTAATCATTTTCACCTAATAATTATGTTTTTCTTTTTTGAATTTTATATTAAAAAGAATTCCCCCACTTCCACCTCTGTTTCCACTACCAACTGGTAGTGGTTTGACCAATTATTGATGTTTCTAGATAGTTGCCCCACATCTATGGGCCCCACATTAATGTGAAATGACCATTTTGCTCTTTTTGTTGAAAAATGTAGAAAAATACAAAATTTTCATAAGAACTCGAATTTTGATGTACTTAGTGTCATTTTAATTGGTTTGCTGAGTATGGTTTCAATTATACATGTCTTATACCTTGATTGTGAGGTGGAATTACATTTATCCATTTTAGGTTAAAAATTGAGAAAAATATATAGATTTTTCTCCCAAACTCTGAATTGGACGAACTGAAGTCTATCCAAGCCAATTTTCCATTTACATATCAAATATCTAGGTTTCCAACCTTGATTCAACTTCTATGAGAAGTTTATTTTTAATAACCTTAATATTTCAACCTGATTTTCCTTAGAATTTTCAATTTCATTATTTATTTGATCTCCTTACAAAAATTAGGGGTGTTACAATTAAGGGGAGATACACTTGCATGCATGGAAAAAACTTGTAACTCTTAGTATGATGCCCTCATTTGGTTGAGTAGGAGAGAGAGTGAGTGGATTGTGTTTTCATGCAGGTTCCATTCTTTGACTTATTTTATTTAAGAAAAAGCTCTCATTGTATGTGTATTCAATGTATATGTTTTGAGCTTCTCTGAGAAGCTACCCAAGGTGGTGGATAGCTTGCATGCATGCTTGGAAAGTTCTGGCACTTTTACTTTTTATAAGAACACCTTATTTAGTATGAATAAGATCAGTCTTCCACTTAGCATTTTTGGCTGCATTGACTTTGATAACAATGCCCCCATAACACACTAATTCTATCAGACTTTAGGTTTGTCATGTAGGCTTATAATGTTTCTTGCTCATTTTTAGGGTTTTGTTGTTAAAAATAACGTTTTATCGGTTCTACCCTAATCTTGTAAATTATGAAATAAACCTTAAGTAGTGATATTTAAGTGAATTTCTAGTTTGAAAACTGTTAAATATAAAGGTATTATATGTGATATTTCTAAGTATATTAATTTTCACTTAACAATAATAGAAGATGCAATTAACATTTTCTACAAATAAAATATTGACCTTAAGCTTATCTTTTTGTGGATGTAGTAACTTTTGTTTTCTCATAAGAGTGAACATTTTCTTTTTCATTAGCTATATTTTCTTTTCTTTTCTTTTTTTCAATCTTCCTCTTGACTTTATAGTCCTTTTGAATTGTTTCTTCTTGTTAGTCTTTTGGTGTCCATCTCTTGAACTGTATTCCTCATACTTTTATCAAGTTAATCCTTCAACCATTTCTACATATTTCTGAAACAAACTGGGTATGGATATATTATATGGTTAACGATGGATAATGATGAATTGGCTATCAAGCAAAAGGTTTAATATACTTTCCTAAGGTCTAACTAGCGATAATAGTTCATGAAGCTAAAGGCTTTGGGTTTACCAAGGATTGCATCTATCAATTCCTAGGTTTCATATGGCTTAAATTAACCATGAATTTAAGAGATGTATGGTATAGTCTTTTAGATGTTTACTCAATATTTGACCTAGATGAAGAATAATGAGACCAATTAGAAATTTATGCCCACTCAATAAAACTTGGAGTTTATGTATAACCCTAAAATAGAAAGAATGTCTCTAAAGCTCATATGGGCTAATAGTCTCCACTTGTTTTCTTTAGGATCTCTAAGTTATATTTACTTTTCACTTGATATAGCTACTTTGTGCAATAACTATTCTAAGTTTAATTTTCATGAATAATTTAGAAAAAGGATAAAAATACTAAACCAATTTTATACAAATATTTTAATAATCTAAAGTTCAAAAGATAGACTGAATATTAAAAAAATCCAAATTATCATCCTTGTAAAAGAACTTTTCATAAAATTTTGAAAATTTTTATTTTTATTTAAAAAAGACTAAAAATTAACTAAAAAGGCTTTTGGCATATCAAATTTGAAAGCCCCTATCCCGAGAGATAAATTAAACATTATCTCCAATGTTTTAAAATAAAAGCATGGACAAACGAAAAAACTAAGTAAAGAGAGAAGGGTTAGAATGATAGCACATGCACTGTAGTGGTGGTGCATGGACCTATATATGTGGCCAAAAAATTAAAAATGCAACTAAATGACACCTAACCTAAACTATGAAAACTTAAACTAATAATGAAGGAGTTTCTATACAAACTCACTCCATTTTAGAATTTCATTATAATCCATGTGCATTTTCCACCTAGAGATGGATGGTGGAGATAACATGATTGCATAGTGGATTACTTTGAATAGAAACCACTTTAGAAAAATGCAATGTGCATTGTCCCAACAATAATGTGATGACCTGAGTTTTTGTAACACATTTTGTAATACATTTTTCAAAGGCAAGGTGCCCCTAGTAGTAAAAAATTTTTGTAAAACAAAGTAGAGGAAATTTTTTTCTTTAGAACTTGTTTTGTAAAACCCAAGTCATCACTTCATACAGAACATGTAGAATTTTGTACAAGATAAAATTCCATTAAAGGAATATACTTTTATTAAATTTCATAATCCATCCAGTGGTTCACAATATAGCCCAGGTATCAGTACAATACTTGTCCAAATTACATTATCCAAATTTCAACGCTCATCATACAATAAAAACTCTCAATATAATATAATGCTCTCAAATAAAAATACATGTCTTTAAGGCATATACCTTGATTGATTATTCTTCCAAGTCTTCTTCAGTCTTGATGTGACTACCCGAGTTTTTATATGATGCAAATTTGATAGAAAGGCGAGATCTCTTGTTTTATAAATATGAAATGTATGAAAATCTTTTTCTTCATTTTGGAAAACAAGCTTTTGTATAAAACCCCGAGTGTCAAAACACATTTTCCAACTATCTAGCCATGGTAAAGTTTTAAATCAACATTATTCCCAAGAAAGTGTTAGTCACAGCCTCAGCTATAGAGAGTAACTACAATCAAGTAACATTGAAAGAAAAGGTAGGGGTTTACTTACTTGCACTTAGTCTGGGTGTCTTCTATCACAAGCATTCCTTGCTCTTAAGTGTTTACTTTGTATCTAAAAAATGTTGAGGATTGGGTGAGTATATACTATACTCAGTAGGAGTCCATCACTACTAGTTTTCTAATGCATGAGATGTTTAAAATCATATGCTCTTTCAAAATATGTGCATAGTTGAACACTCATGTTCAAGATCGGAATTAAAAACCATTGTCAAACCGAAATACTAACGACTTAAAGGATCACATAATCCAATTGAAAGTATCATATATATATATATATATCATAACATTATGATATCCATAAGATGCTTCATTGAATCCAACTCATGGATATCTAGTATGGTATGGTCGACCAATCTCATATCATGCCATATGCAATGCAAATAAGTACAAGAAACCATAGGATCCAACTATGCCCACAACCTCACCGCCGTGTGGTCCTCGGGTACGTGAGGACACTCGATCATAGCCTCAACGGGGCCTATGACACATCGACCCAGTGTCGTGACACCAGTGGTATCCCCCTGTACCACATGCAGTCGACGTAGGGACGTTGCCCTTTTTGGGCATGGTACCCATCCACCTAATAGTGGTAGAGGCTGGAGGCCAAGCCAAACCTCTCGGCATAGCGCCCATGAGCTTATCAGCCCAAATCATAATCCGATCAAACACGCGAAAACCTCTTTTCAAAACCTGTCCACTTTGGGTCCCTCACAACTGCCTGGCCCTCACAACTGCCTACCCAGCATCGTTTGGCACTCCAGCATCTTTTGGTAACCCTCAAGGACATGCAGTCTTTCAAAAACTCAATGTTTCACAAATCATACAATGTATGCAATTGTTTGCAAAACATATCTATACATAATGTATACGCAATTTATTTACAAAACATGTCATGCATAAAGCATTTATCATATGTATGTGGAATTAAGTTATGCTAAACAAGTCATATACTTAAAACATGTATTCTCAAAATAATCATGGTTCTTTTAAAAAATTCTAGTAGCGATAGAGCACCGACTTGGCTAGGTCGCACTAACTCATTTGTCCTCGTATGCTCCTGAACATGGTTTGGGGAATCAAGGTTAGTTTGGCCTATCTTTCAAAGGCTTTAGAGTGGTTGGTATTATTACTTAGGTATTAAGGGTTCATCCCCATGCCTATGGGTGTCTTAAGGTCCTAATTGGGCCTTGGTATCATCAGTTTTCCAAAGGTCTAGCGGCCACGCGCCACCATCCTATTCTAAGGGTTGTGCCCACCTTTGATTGGGCCTTGATCATGGATTTTATAGTTTGGGTGTGTCGGTGTCATTGATATGAACACAACGCCTTTTGCGGTACCTCAATCGGAGCTCTAGATCTCAAGTTATAAGCTTTTTAGTATCACATGTACATAAGGGCCTTTAAGAGGTGGAAATCCCAGAATGCTAGCACACTGCGCGTCAGTGGCATGAGCCCCAGCGGGATGTTAAGAGGTGGAAATCCCAGATTGCTAGTGTGTTGCGTGTCAGTGGCATGTGCTCCAGCGGGCGCATCTGCAGATGTGCTAGATTTCCCGCCCGTCTTTTCCTTTTGTGGGCATGTCCACGGACGCGCCCGTTTGGTTCTCTCGAACGCGATCGACGTGTTCTGTGCGGTAGGGAGCATTTCGCTCGTTGGGGGACCGGGGAATCCTCGGGACACCCTGGTTCGATCCTGTCAGACCAGTGCGGCCCAAGGATTGTCCCTGGGTCCTTGGTGACTCTCCAGGGTCTGTTTTTGCATGATTTTTCATGCAAAAACTTAGGTAAACTAAGCCTAAGACTAATGTGAAGACGGGTTTTGAGGGATCTTGGGCATACTTGGCTCATTGTTGGGTTTTTCTCCATGTTTCTCCTCTTGGTTTGCTTCTCCAAACAGGTTTTTACCAAGCTTTTGGGCTGCCATTAGAGGTGCCCAAGAGCTTTATTTATAGAGCTATAAGAGGGTAGGGTTCTGGAGGGGGCTCTCACCACCCTTGAATGACAGTGGAGAAACCTCCAGAATGGCGGTGATTTCTCCTCTAATCACCGCCGGTCTAGAACCCTCTAGGAGGTTGAAGATGAAGGGTACCCGTATCAAAATGGGCCCCTATGTTTTGCAGGCTAAATCTGTTTTTTAGTAAAAATTATATTTTTGCCCCTGAACTTCAAAGGGCCATAACTTGCTCATTTTAACTCCGTTTTAGGTGATTTTGGTCTTGTTGGATTCTTTTTTCTGAGACACACCTAAGGGTACCATTTTTAGGACCAAATTTCTGGGTTCAGTCAAGGTGAATAGTGAAATGACCAAAATACCCTTATCTTTAAAAACTGAACTTTTCATTGCTAACTTGGGATTTTAATGTTACAAAATTGGAGTCATTACATTCTTACCCCCTTAAGGGAATTTTACCACCGAAATTCTACAATATATACAGTCAAAAGATCTCGGGGTATTTTTCTCGCATTTTTTACTCCAGTTTCCAAGTCTCTTCTTTACGCTCTTATACTTTACTTTTTGGACAATTACTAGCAAAATGTCCTAATTCTCCACAACTATAGCAAGTGATGTTGAAAGTGGGACATGGTTTGCCTGAATGATTTCTGTTACACCTAGGGCATGCCTTCTAGTCTGGTCTTCTTCCTTTATTTTCAGAAGGCTTCTTGAAAGGTGGCCTAGGTTCGGAGGACTGAAATGATATCTTTCCTTTATTTCCCATGGTGTTGATGTTCTTAGTTTCCTTTATTGCCTGGTTCCTTTGATAATCCTTTTCGTATAGGGAGGCCATCTCTACGGCTTTGACTACTATGGAAGGTTGGAAACCTAGAACTCTGTTCCTGAGTCCTGGTTTAAGCCCATCTACAAATCGTTCTGCCACATCTTCCTCATCAGCACAAGCATGTGGTGCAAATCTTCGGAGACTGATGAATCTATTTTCATACTGTTGGACAGTCATATTTCCTTGTTCTAAGTCCACAAATTCTTTTTCCTTCTGTTTTCTTATGTGTTTAGGATAATATTTGTCATTAAAGACCTTTTTAAACTCTTTCCATCCTATTCTTTCTTGTTGGTCAAAATAAGTCCTTTCTGCTGTTTCCCACCAAAAGGTAGCCTCTCCTCTAAACACAAATGTGGCCATGGGTACTTTTCTTTCTTCAGCTATGTTCATGGCTTCAAATATCTTTTCAATGTCAATTAACCATTTTTCAACTGTAGATGCTTCATCTTCTCCTATGAATGAGGGAGCTAATTTCTAAAACTTTTCTAACTGAACCTCAATCCTATCTGTTGTTTTATTAGGGGAAGGATCTCGGGTGGTAGGAGTTTGGCTTTGACTATTCATGTATTGTCCCATATTCTGTAGGAATTGCTAGAATAATTTAGTCATCCCATTGCTTGACCCAGTGGAGTCCACTGGTGGGGCTTCAGGCCTTGGAGCATTGCTTCCTTTCTTCTTAGGCATCTGTAAACACAAGGTAATTTACCAAACCTTAGTATGTGTTATCCTATTACCCCTTACTCTTTCATCGATGAAACTTGATTATAAGTTATTCTCCTCATAACTGGGCTATGAGTAACGTTAAACCGCGCTTTGATACCAACTGTGACGACCCGGGTTTTTATATGATGCAAATTTGATAGAAAGGCGAGATCTCTTAATTTATAAATATGAAATGTATGAAAATATTTTTCTTCGTTTTGGAAAACAAGCTTTTGTATAAAACCCCGAGTGCCAAAAAGACATTTTCCAATTATCTAGCCATGGTAAAGTTTTAAATCAACATTATTCCCAAAAAAGTGTTAGTCATAGCCTCAGTTATAGAGAGTAACTACAATCAAGTAACATTGAAAGATAAGGTAGGGGTTTACTTACTTGCACTTAGTCTGGGTGTCTTCTGTCACAAGCATTCCTTGCTCTTAAGTGTTTACTTTGTGTCTAAAACATGTTGAGGATTGGGTGAGTATATACTATACTTAGTAGGAGTCCATCACTACTAGTTTTCTAATGCATGAGATGTTTAAAATCATATGCTCTTTCAAAATATGTGCATAGTTGAACACTCATGTTCAAGATCGGACTTAAAAACCATTGTCAAACCGAAATACTAACGACTTAAAGGATCACATAATCCAAATAGAAAGTATCATATATATATATATATATATATATATATCATAACATTATGATATGCATAAGATGCTTCATTGAATCCAACTCATGGATATCTAGTATGGTATGGTCAACCAATCTCATATCATGCCATATGCAATGCAAATAAGTCCACGAAACCATAGGGTCCAACTATGCCCACGACCTCGCCGCCATGTGGTCCCCGGGTACTTGAGGACACTCGGTCATAGCCTCAATGGGGCCTATGACACATTAACCCAGTGCCGTGACACCAGTGGTAGCCCCCTGTACCACATGCAGTCAACGTAGGGAGGTTGCCTTTTTTGGGCATCGTACCCATCCACCTAATAGTGGTAGAGGCTGGATGCTAAGCCAAACCTCTCGGCATAGCGCCCACGAGCTTATCAGCCCAAATCATAATCCGATCAAACACGCGAAAACCTCTTTTTAAAACCTGTCCACTTTGGGTCCCTCACAACTGCCTGGCCCTCACAACTGCCTACCCAGCATCGTTTGGCACTCCAGCATCTTTTGGTAACCCTCAAGGACATGCAGTCTTTCAAAAACTCAATGTTTCACAAATCATACAATGTATGCAATTGTTTGCAAAACATATCTATGCATAATGTATATGCAATTTATTTACAAAATATGTCTATGCATAAAGCATTTATCATATGTATGCGGAATTAAGTCATGCTAAACAAGTCATATACTTAAAACATGTACTCTCAAAACAATCATGGTTCTTTTAAAAAAGTCTAGTAGCAATAGAGCACCTACCTGGCTAGGTCGCGTTAACCCCTTTGTCCTCGTATGCTCCTGAACATGGTTTGGGGAATCAAGGTTAGTTTGGCCTATCTTTTATAGGTTTTAGAGTGGTTGGTCTTATTACTTAGGCATTAAGGGTTCATCCCCATGCCTATGGGTGTCCTAAGGTCCTAATTGGGCCTTGGTATCATCAGTTTTCCAAAGGTCTAGTGGCCACGCGCCACCATCCTATTCTAAGGATCGTGCCCACCTTTGATTGGGCCTTGATCAGGGATTTTATAGTTTGGGTGTGTCAACATCATCAACACGGACACAACACCTTTTTCGGCGCCTCAATCGGAGCTATAGATCTCAAGTTATAAGCTTTTTAGTATCACATGTACATAAGGGCCTTTAAGAGGTGGAAATCCCAGAGTGCTAGCGCACTGCACGTCAGCGGCATGCGCCCCAGCTGGACGTTAAGAGGTGGAAATCCCAGTTTGCTAGTACATTGCGTGTCAGCGGCATGTGCCCCAGTGGGCCCGTCTGCAGATGCACTAGATTTCCTGCCCGTCTTTTCCTTTTACGGGCGCGTCCGTGGACGCGCCCGTTTGGTTCTCTCGAACGCGGTCGACATATTCTGTGCGGTAGGGAGCATTTTGCTCGTTGGGGGATTGGGGTGTCCTCGGGACGCCATGGTTCGACCTTGTCGAACCAGTGTGGCCCAGGGATCGTCCCTGGGTCCTTGGTGACTCTCTAGGGCCCTTTTTGCATGATTTTTCATGCAATAACTTAGGGAAACTGAGCCTAGGACTAATGTGAAGATGGGTTTTGAGGGATCTTGGGCATACTTGGCTTATTACTGGGTTTTTCTCTACATTTCTCCTCTTGGTTTGCTTCTCCAAAATAGGTTTTTCCCAAGCTTTTGGGCTGCCATTAGAGGTGCCCAAGAGCTCTATTTATAGAGCTATAAGAGGGTTCTAGAGGGGGCTCTCACTGCCCTTGAATGGCGGTGGAGAAACCTCCAGAATGGCAATGATTTCTCCTCCAATCACCGCCCTTCTAGAACCCTCTAGGAGATTGAAGATGAAGGGTGCCTGTATCAAAACGGGCCCCTGTGTTTTGCAGGCTAAATCCGGTTTTTTAGTAAAAATTATATTTTTGCCCCTGAACTTCAAAGGGCCATAACTTGCTCATTTTAACTTTGTTTTGGGTGATTTTGGTCTTGTTGGATTCCTTTCTCTGAGATGCACCTAATGGTACCATGTTTAGGACCAAATTTCTGGGTTCAGTCAAGGTGAATAGTGAAATGACCAAAATACCCTTATTTTTAAAAACTGAGCTTTTCATTGATAAATTGGGATTTTAATGTTACAAAATTGGAGTCATTACACTTGAGCTCCTAATTATCCTTCTCTGTATCGATGATATTGTAAACATTCAAACATTTACAATATCTTAGCAAGCTATGCTTGGTAGGGGATTCAAGAAGCATAATAATTTGACAGTATAATTCTAATACTTCATAATCCAATTATTCATACTCATTGATCAATCTCTTTACTTTGTCATATATGTACATCCTTATACATACTGTATATGTCGTATAGATATATGAAAGGTCAAAACTGTGAAAAGTAGTTAATATCTCAAACATCAATAGTCACACTCAGACACACTGAGTTGATCAATCACCCAGATTCTACTAGAAAATACTCCCTCATTTGGGCAGTATCATCACACTCATCCATACTAAGTTGATAAAACATCTAGGCTCTACTAGGAAAATACTCCCTTGTGGGCAATATCAGCATCTCATTATGCCATATCATAAGGCATCTCACTATGCCATGCACATAATGGAAAATACTCAAAGGACTACTATGCCACAGTTTGATCCGTACTAGCACACTCAGATAACTACTTTCATACTCCACATATACCAAATGTGGAAAATCATCTATGTCATGTCTATATGGGAGACAAACCATCACAGTGGTGACTTTCCCATAATTGCCCCACCCGACATTTTGCCTCTCTTTGGGCACGGTATCATCATATATATCACATTTCAGAGAACGGGTGGCCAAACCCTCATAACCCTCCTAGCATAGTATCCCTAGGCATATGCTTGTTTAAAATAAAATCACAAGCCTTCTTGCTTGTATATATAGTATTCTTTTACTTATTAGACGTCTTATCTGTTTATATCATCATCCTTATGTTTTGGTATTCTTATACTGAGGATAGGATTTCACTACAAACTTAGGAATCATCATTTATAATGAATGATACCCATGTTCATATAAGTTTAGGGATCACTATTTTATATGAATGATTCCCATGTATTGATTTTTATACTTCTTAGACAATTTGTTTGTTTATCTAGGGCTGGAATACCTTCTAGTTCCCTATTCACTTAGGGTTTTCCTCAATTCTAACTTAACCATTTCATATGTGTTTTGGTTGGATCATAAGGGTTTTTCCAGGGATTTAATACAACTATTTACATTACACTTGTCAACATTTCTAGACATAAGATCATGTATTCAACATGTATTTCTCATGTAGATGCATTCGTAAAATCCTTCTACCTTCAAGTAGTGATTCATCTCTTCAAATCTTCCATGATCCTGATTGACATATGAAATCTGTAAATCCATATATACTATCAATATTTATATAATCTGAATTATCCTATATTTTTTATCCTATCTATATTCTTTGTCTAATCTTGTCCTTTGATATAAAGGATTTAGATCTTGTGTCCTATCATGATCTATCTTCCTTAGATAGTATTGATCAATAGATCTGATGGTTAGAATGATCTTCTAATCTTTCAAATCTATTTAAGTCTTTGCCTATTTCTTTCTTTGATCATGATCTTTCACAGATCCTTTGATCAACAATTATACTTGATGATAAAGATCAAGGGCTTAGATCTTCTATCATCTACTTCTTCTTTGATCTAAGTTCAGGTATTTGATCATCCTTAAGGAGGATGATCTTGGTTCTCTTCCTTGAATCATATTTGATCAAGGGTTTAGATCTTCTATTCTATTTGATTTAAGATCTTCTATTCTATTTGATCTAAATTCCAAGCAATATATATCATACAACAAAAAGTATTTATTTCTTTTATTGTTCTTGATCATTCAAGATCTCATGGATCTTGTTTGATCATCCTTTTCTTACTTACAATTTTTTATTAGAGTTAGATAATTTACAAACCTTTTATGCTCTTATTATTATTATTCAACCAATTAATGTTTTACTGGTTGAAGATAACTTATTTCATCCTAAGTCTAGATAGCTCCTCTTATTTCCAATTGACTAAGGCTTACTACCTGATTGGTTGAACACAAAGTGATTATTTCATCCTAAGTCTAGATAGCTCCTCTTATTTCCAATTGACTAAGGCTTACTACCTGATTGGTTGAACACAAAGTGATTACTTCAATCCTCATGTAAGGAGGCATTTAGACCTCACAAACATCAACGGAAGGTAGGGAAAGAGTGAGGCTCTATTAGAGAACCCCCTTAACCACCATGTTCAGCATTCACTAGAGTGACCTTAGCTCAACCTTTCATAAGGTTCCTATGAGCATTTTAGCCCTAAGTACTCTTTCTAATTGATTTTAATTAAATCCATGAATATTTAAAATATCATTCATGAGGTTTATTATTCTCCTGGTTTGGGCCAAGGATTTGATAATCCTTATATTGTCCTACTAACTATATCCCTTACTAATATTAAGTCAAAGTCAAGTTGTTCTTTCCTCTTATGTGTTCATGAAACTCTAATTTCTAATTAGATTACATTTTTTGTGATTTATGCTCCTTATATTATAACATCTACTTAACAATTAAATCTACTAATAAAATTTGACAACAAATAAGTCACAAACTTTAAAACATAAATACAATATAAATTAACAACCATTTATACTAACATGCTTCCTATGAATGTAAGTTAACCTAATGGAATAAAACTATACTTAAACTAGCATGATCCTAAGTTATGAAATATATGAAATTTTACTAGTAATCTAATGGAATCATGCTCAAATCTCAAATTTAAACTAACATGGCCCTAAGATAATTAAATTACTAACCTATTATAACAACCTAATAACATTTAGAGCATAACATGCTAAATTTGAAGAATTACACTATCATGCTTCCTAATTTGTAGCATAAATCATATTACATTTCTACTATCAAATAAAAGATAAGTAAACTAATTAAATTAAGATTATTAAAAACTTTTACTTATGATCCAACCATTAGATTTTAGATCTTTTCCTTTAGATCAAGGGTTTTAATTACATTTAGGGCTTTTACTTCATTAAGATTCAAATATCATATCCACTTGTTTTTGTCACATTTAATCTATGATCTCACTCGATTTCATCATAATCCCATTCATTGATCAAGTGTGTCCCATTGTATTTTTAAGGTATTTCTACCATAAGGGGTAGATTCCTCAATTTATCTTAGATCTGTCAAAATAAATTATAAATATCACTTTATTTCAACATTATTTCATCATTAAATCATACCCCCAAGCTCTAATAATCTCATATCTTGAAGATCATGAAAATTGGAAGCTTATTTCCTCAAAATAGAAAGTTTCTTAAATATTTTTTTTTTTTTATCAATTTTATGATTTCAGTAGAAAATATACATTACAAGATTTCCATAGCTTCTTTCCAATCTTGATTTGGAGTTCAGTTGACTCTGAAATTTAATAAAGATGTTCACAGTCGTTTTGAGGGTCTAGATTTGATTTGGGCCCAGCGGAACGACTAGCCTAGATCAAGTCGGGCAGCAGGTCTAGTCGGGTGGAGTGGGTCGCACTCTCATCGTTGGGACACTGGCGGAAATGCACTACCTGGGACCCCGTTACTTGGAGCATCGTTCAATAGGAACATCGTCACATACTGAGTGCGTGTGTGAAGACACTCCCATAGGGCGAGTTTCTGTGCTGTCTCTTAAGGGAGACAGGACAGTCTGTTTTGGACTGTTCAATCAAATCCCCTTCAATTAATGGCTCTAAATTGAATAAAATTATGAAAATTCTACCCTAATGGTTTTGAACCCTTCTGGATCAATTGGACTGCTTAGATTTTCCATTTGAGCCCTCCATCATACAAAAATGAAGGGTTTAACCTTACTTGATTTTTATAATTTTTAACCTAAAATTAATATTAGAAAAATAAAATTTGCATAAACTAATATGAAATAAGTATGGGAAAAGTTTCCACCAACTTGATTAGAGAAAAAACATAGGTTTTGAAGCCCAATTTTAAAGAAATATCCCGTTGAAAATAAGATCGCCCGGTAACTGCTTGTTTTGTCATTTTTCTTTGATTGTACCGTTGGATCTTGAAATTTCTTTAGGGCTTTTGTAGATAAGATGGTCTAGGACAATATGATTGGTGAGATTTGATTTGGAATAGAGTGCCTAATTGAATTTAGGTCTTTTGTTCCAATCTAGAGAGAGGAGAGAGAAAGTGAAAGAAGAGAGATTTTTGGGCAATTTGGAAATTTGGGAATGAGTTTGTAACTGGGTTTTCAGGTGAAGCAAGGTAATTTCATAGTAATTTTAATGAACATTTTTATGAGGATTTTTGGGGGGGTATTTATAGGTATTTTTGAATTTTGCATCATTACTTGTAATAATTATGTTTCAATTCTTTTGAATATTAAATTAACATTGGATTCTCCACTACCACCTCCTTCTCCACTATTAGATGGTAGTGGTTTGAGCACTCATTACATATTTTATGGCGATTGGATTCATTTGTGGGCCCCACAGAGGTGTGAAAGGACCATTTGCCCTTTTATGGAGAAAAATTCGTTTTATTCCCCCAAACTCGAAATTAAGCGTACTTAGTGGAGTTGGAATCGTATTTCCAAGTACATTCTAAATATTGATGTCTTAGATCTCAGTTATGGGTAAAATTACCATTTTACCCTTTTATTCATAAAAATGGAGAAAATTAGGGATTTTTCATTTTAACTCAGAATTGAACATACTTAGTGTCATTTCTATCAGTTTTTTGAGTACATTCATAATTTATAAGTTTTAAATCATGTTTTAATCTCTATAAAAATAGAATTCTCAATAACATAATATTCCAGCCCAGAATTTCTAAAAATTCAAACTAAATTGATGATCTTAACCAATTAACAAAAATTGGGGTTATTACAAATCACCTAATTGGGTACATGTGATGCTAACATTAAAAAGATGAAAATTTTCCTCCTCTTTGATATCTTCTTGAAAGCTAGAGCTAATCTCACTTTGCATCTCCCTAAAGTGTTTTTCTATTTTATTTTCATTTGGAGGTAGATGGCAGGTTCAAATCTGATAAATTTCCAATAAATGGCTTATGGAATCTCAAGAAATGTAAGGGGTCTGATTCATGCTTTCCATTTTGAAGTGTTCATTAATGGCACATTATCTAGTAAATCATTCACTTCATTAATGAAACTTTCTATGTCAAAATCAAAATCAAAATGAGCTAAGCATGCCTCGAGAGGATTAGTGTTGAAAGATGATAGGGATGATAGACTCTTTATCATATTGACTACAAACAAATATGCAGAGTCTTGTTATCCTACATTAATGACATTAAGCTTAATGTCCATGTTTGTAAAGGACAACTTTATGGTACCATTGCTATAGTTTACAATGGCATTTGATGTGGCTAAGAATGGCCATCCTAAAATGGCTAGAATTTGACTACTAGGGTCTGCTACAAGCTATGTATCTAGGACTAGAAAGTCTACCAGAAGAAAAAAAAAAACTTATCAACCTGAATCAGTATGTTCTCAACCACACCATGATGAATTTTAATTAACCTATCTACTAATTATAGTGTGGTGGGAGTCTTTTTCATCTCACCCAAACCTAATAACTTGCACACATAATAAGATAATAGATTAACACTTGACCCCAAATCAAGTAAAACCCTATCAATTGTGTGTTCCACAATCACACATGATATTATGGGGTGATAAGTGTCTAATTTTGCATAAAAACCACTCAATTAGTTATCCATGTGTTACAACTTAAAGGGGTAAGTTAGAGTTTTTAGACCAAAATTTGTAACACATGAAATTTTGACCTAATGAAGAAAAAGTTTGATTTTGGTAAGTTTAGAAACTAATGCAAGGTAAATATGTGATTGATCATATTTTTTGGAATTTAACTAGAGTTTTTTATATTTTTATAGGAAGTGAGATAGTGATCCAACGGTTTAGATTGATAGAGATGAATATTGAAGATCATGATCAAATGATTGAGTCAAGCCTAAGAATCATCAATCCAACATGAAACCGAAGGTCAAGATTATCTTTAGATCAAGCAATGGATGCAATTAAAAGAGCCAAAGCTGGCCAAAGTGGACCCATGAAGCAAACCATGCAATAATTAGACACTTATCATCCCACAATATCATGTGTGATTGTGGACCAATAGGGTTATCCATGAGAATCTAAGGAATATTTTGAAGAGCATTAAGGAAAAATTCATTACAATAAGTTGGCATGTGGACCTATAGGATGAGACCCTTCTATTTTTTTATGATTTTCCATGCTTTTCCCACCTTCTATGACTTCCCACCTTCTCACCAAATAGCACCACGAAATTGACTTTCCATTCAAGAGTCTTGCATCAAAGACTCCTCCACCTTCCTAAATTCCCATTCAAACTACCCAACCAATCCCAACATCTTAGGAAACTACCTAGCCAATCAAATTTCCCAACCTCATCTTTCTTTCTTATCCTTTCCCAACACTTTATTTTCTCCCATTATCTTCTTCTCTCCTTTACCTCATCATCCCACACAAGATTCCTATTTTTAAGGGATTTCCATGTTTTTTTCTAAGGGGGATGCCTCCTCCTAAAAGGTAAACACCTCCTCACTTGATGTCATCTTAATACTATCCTTTTGTTCCTCTTTAAAACCCTAGCTACCTTAACATCTTAGCCATCCAATTTCCCACATTTCATCCCCACCATACATCCATCTTAGGTTACACTAGAAAACATAGGAGGAAAATTATAAAAAGGCATCAAATATCAAGGGTTGGGCATTCATTCCCAAGCAAGAAAAAGATACCCCCTCCTCTCAAGGAGAGGATGTCTTTTTCCCACCCTCCCTTGTTCATCTTTTTTTTCCTTGGGATTCTCTTCTATGTGGGTGTTAGTTTACATTCCAAGGTGTGTTCCATGCCAAGTCCTTAGTGTTTGATTTGCTCTTCAAAAGTTGGTTAGTCTTTCCTTGTTTCTCTTTGTTTGATCTTAGTTACTTTCATTCTAGTTTATGCTTTGCAATTCCCTTGTTTTTCCTTGCCAAAGACCAATATCGAAGGCTGAACTTTCCATTGAAGTGACAGCCAAGGAATCACCTTGAATCTAATCTTTCCCTTTTCTTTCCATTGTCTTTTAGTCCTCTTTTAGTTTCCTTGAACACTAGCATTGTTTCCTTAGTTTTCCTTTGAGTTTTGCCTTTATATGCCATTATATTTTCCCTTAAATCTCAAGTTCGTTGGAGGGGAAATCATCATTAAGATTTGGTTTTGAATTTAGATTGAGAGAAAGTGTGGTGCATGCTCTCCAAAAGTGCAATGTGCCATCCCTGTAAACATTTTTTAATTAATACAATTTGATCTTTCATGGAATTTCTTAGATTAATGGATGATGATGTTTAATTTATATGTTTATCTCATGGTTGAGTAGTTAATTTCAGATTATTATTTTAGTTATTCCAACCAATCTAACCTAAAAGGAAAGTAAAACCATGCATGCAATCAATTGGTGGAATGCATGGTTTTGAAGGCTTTTAGGGTAGAAGTTTCATAGCTTTGTTAACTTGATTGGCTATTTATGTTCTTTTAGTCTAATACATCATTTCAACAAGTGTGAAGTTCATTCTCAAAGTCACTTTGAAACCATGCATGCTGCCCATAAGTGATGTACATGGTTTTGATTGATTTGTATGATTGAAATCAAAGTTAGTTGCTCTCATTCATGTTAGGACAAGTAGTTTAATTAGTGGTTGATTGTTGATCTTTATTAGGTTGATAGTATGCCATTGATTTGATATTAGTTTTTAAAGCTTCCATTCCCACGAATTGAATTGCTTTCTTTAGAATTTGCATGATTAGAAAAATAGTTGCTTAGTTCATGTTTCCTTAGGTTAGTTGTTTAATTTCATCTTTAGGAAAGTTGTTAAGAATTGCATTTTTGGAAAGTTTCACTTAAGGAAAGTCCTTAGTTAGGAAATTCATAAATTTAGAATGTTTTTAATTTAGGAAAGTGTTACTTTTAGAAAGTTTTAATTTTGGCATGTTTCTAATTTTGCATAATTTTCATTTTCATGCACTAATTTGAATTCTTAGTTTAGGTTTAAAATCTCTTAAATTTTGTCTAAGTTAGATAGTTTAAAGTAGGGGCCACTAGCATCACATTTGTTCAACTCCTTATGGCATTGACCTCACTAACGTGCTATATTACCACCAGCTTGCAAGTTTAACTTTACAAATCATAACAAGTTTTTGGCATCGTTGCCAGGGAGTCGCGACACTATGTGTAAGTGGACCATATTTATATTATTTTCCTATAGTCTAAGTTTAGGGTGCACTAGTTTAGGGTTTTACATTCTTTTTTTGCTATTTTCCTCATATTGGCCAATTTCTTTGATTTTTATGTGAGGAAAATCAATAAAGGAGCAATGACGATCCTATGGGCCACAACTTCATCAACATAGATTAGGTTTCAATTGCTTTCCTAGATTAGGATTTGAGTGAAACTTATAGTGAGGCTTATTGTATTTTGCACCTTATTATTCAATTTTAAATTGGTTGTAATAATAGAGGACAATTGTGGGGTATGGTGGGCCACACTTGATCTTCATCAAAAACCCCACTATAAGTATCACTCACTTTCTTTTATTTTTCTAATTAGTGGCATTTAGTATAATTTTGCATTTGGATGGTAATATAATTCATATATATTAGGATCATTCACTTTAACTGTGGCATATTTATTTAGGGTTGTTGAATTATAAAGCACCTATCTAACTTTGGTTGGATAACATATAGGTTGCATTAGTTTGATTTTTTTTTTTTTTTACATTATATATTTAATTAATTTATGGTGGAGTGAAATTAATGCTAGTAAGGGCCCCACAAGAACCCTTATAAGATAAGGACTAGATTTTATCATTAGTTCCTTGACCTACATAGGAATTAATCAACATCCTTGCCTTGAACTTTAATTTTAAAAACAAGTAGAAAGATACCTAGGGTATCGAGCTCATAAGACCCTTTAGAAGGACACAATCTATTATCACTCCAGTGGCATCTAACCATTGTGGTTATAGTGTGTGTCTTAAAATCCAAGTGATTTTCACATGCCTTCTATTGAAGTCAATTGAGGTCTAAATGCCTATTGTCACAAGGATTGTATTAACCACTTTCGAGTGGGACCCAACTAATAAACAACACTCAAATCTAGATAAAAAGAGGAGCTACCTAGATCTAGGTCTAAAAGGCCACCACCTATGTACTAAGAAAAGATAATCAAGACACTACATATTTAGTGGATACTTAGATTTGATTGTGCATCACGTAGAGTTAAAGTTAGATATAGTTAGGATATTTAGGAATTAGGATAGTTTATGTAAGGATGTCAATCTGAGAACTTAGAGTTAACATCTTTCGACCTAGATATTGAATGCAACCTTAGACTAAGGGAAAGAGGCCAAGTATTTGTTGCATGAATGAACCACTAGCAGAAGTTGAGCGCAAATCTATTAGAGATTTTTATGCGCCACTCGACGTCAACACCCCATCTTGCATAGCTCTACCCAAAAAATGTAGATGACTTCAAGTTAAAGCTTAGATTATTCAATTACTCCCCACTTTTTATGGTCAAGATCAAGAAGACCCCTATCTACATATCAAGGAATTCCTTAATATTTGTGTCACATTTAAGTTTCAAAATTTTGTGGATGATGCTATTAGGCTTAGGATATTCCTATTCTTACTTAAGGACAAAGGCAAATCATGGCTTAATTCCTTAGAGGTACATTCCATTAATACATGGGTCTAATTGTCTAGGAAGTTTTTCAACAAATTCTTCCCTATTCACAAAACAAATGACCTTTGTCATAAAATTATCAATTTCCAACAAAGGGATGATGAACAATTGTGCAAATGTTGAGAACAGTGGAATGAACTACTACAAAAATGCCCTCATCATGGATTTGAGAAATGGCAGCAGATTCAATACTTCTATGAAGCATTATTACCTCAGAATAAACAAATAGTAGATTTAATTATTGAAGGGGCCCTTGTGTTAAAAGATGAGAAAGAGGCCTAGGACTTCTTTCAGATATTGGCAGATAATTCCCAGCAATGGGGTTATTCAAATATAAGAGAGAGCAACAACCAGCCTCCAAAGAAAGGGGGTCTATATGAGATAGGAGTACATACAGATCTATCATATAAGCTTGACTCTGTAATTGAAAATTTACACAAAGTAAAGCCTTTAGGTGGAAGAATGGAAAAACTTGAAACTATGTTTGAAACTTTCATGGCTAATACTTTATCTGATAAACCTCCACAAGAGGTATGTGCTACTTGTTCTAGTCCAGCCCATCTGACTACAACTTGTCCATTAAATAAAGTGTACCCTGAATACCTTTTAGAACAAGCGAATACTCTTGATGCATATTATAATCCTAGCAATAACAACCCATATTATGAGACCTATAATCTAGGATGGGCTAGGCATCCCAATTTGTCATGATCTAAGAATACTTACTAACGAGGTACATCTGAGAACCTCCCTATTCAAAACTTTCCTAAGATTTCTACATCACAATAACCACTAGGTTATCATTGGCCTCAATAAACACATAAAGCATCAATGGAGGATAATATGCAATATATCATGAAAATGCTAAAACGCTGCATCAAACCTAGAATGAGAGTTGACAAAATATGACTAGGTTAGAGAGGGAAATGGGTTAGTTGCATGCATCTTTAAGTGAAAGGGAAAAAGGAAATAGTCAACCCATCCCTAACCCTAAGGGCTAATTAGAAATAAGGTCTAGTTCACAAAGAGTCCATGAGCGAGCCATGTCTATCACAACTCTTAGGAGTGGCTATTAGGTTGATAATAAAGTAGGGCAAACTGAGGAAAAGGAAGAGGAGAAAGAAAATATTAAAGCACAAGAGAAAAAGATTAAACAGAAACTTCCTACTCCATCTGAGCCTATAGTGGAGGCACCTTATGTGCCCAAGGGCCCATTCTCTCAATTACTCAATGACGCTAAGAAAGGAATAAATTTCAATGAGATAATGGAAGTATTTAAACATGTGCAAATAAATATTCCATTACTCAGTGCTATAAAGGATGTTCCCGCTTATGCCAAGTTTCTTAAAGAGTTCTGCACTACAAAGCGAAAGATTAATGTGTAAAATAAAGCCTTCCTCATCAAGCAGGTGAGCTCTTTAATTCAACACAAGATCCCACCAAACTTTAGAGACCCAGGGTCTTTGACCATTTCGTATGTAATTGGAAAGCATGTCATAGATAGGGCATTACTTGGTTCAGGGCTAGTGTTAATTTGTAACCATACTTTGTTTATGTGCAACTCAGGCTTGGTGCTCATAAGCCAACCAATGCCACATTGCAGTTAGCCAATAGATGAATTAAGATTTCTGAAGATATGGTTGAGGATGTATTTATATAGGTGGACAAGTTTTATTTTACTGTTAATTTCATTTTCCTACATACCTAGCCTGTATCAAACCTCAATAATCAGATCCTAGTAATTCTTGGATGCCCATTCATGGGCACATCCAATGCAATCATAAACTATAGAAATGGTGTTTTACAATTATCCTTAGGCTATATGAAAGTTGAGCTCAATGTTTTCAACACTAACCATCAACAATTAGATCTTAATGACTCTTACAACCTAATTGAAGATTTAACTTTAGAAGTTCTAACACCATTATCTACCTTCAATCCATTGGAGGCCTGTCTTGCACTTTCTAATTTCAATTTTTATGTCTGGCTGAAGATGTTTAACTCAGTGCTTACTAGGAGGCAACTCAGGGTTTTAATGTCTCATTATTCTACATCACTCATTTATCATATAGAAGTCCTATATTTCAAAACATTAGGGACAATGTATAATTCAAATTGGGATTGTAGAAGTACATTGGGATTTTGAATTTTTTTTAGCTTGTTAAAAAAAAAAGAGTTTTCAAGGTAAGAGTTCCCTTGCTATAATGAGAGCTAGATTTCCAAACTTAGTAAATGTACTATTTTCACATCTTAATGGAAGTGAATATAGTAGTTTTGCATATTATTCATTTGTTGAAGCATTTTATGAAAGTTAATTGTCAAAAAATATTTACACACAGCACATAGTCAAGACTAATAGAGTGGTATGCCTTAAAGACCTTGAGAAAAATTAGAGGGGACTTATAACCCAATGAGCTTTAGAGATTATCTTCTTTTAAGAGAGTTATAAGTAAATACACAGTTCCTTCAAGGTGAATAATTTAGTGTGACCCTATATCCTTGTTTTGGTTAACTATCAAGAATAAATAAGAGTAATAACATTCTTTCTAGAAAAATTATTGAATCTGATAGGCTCTAGGAAACTTAAGGAATGTTATAGGCCATTCTTGTTCATCCCAGAGACATAAAATCTACCCAGTATATTATACCACTAATTTGCCTCTTGAGCCATTATTAAGCCTTTTCTTCCTTAACCTAGAAATGCAATAAAAATAACCATTATCTATTTTCAAAATGTAGAGTTAGTAGATAAAGGACAAAAAGTCAAAGAAGTGAGAAAAATTACAAGTTTTTTTTATCAATGAATTTAAAAGAAAAAGAAATAAATATAAAAAAATAAAGGAGACAAATTGAAAGAAAAAGACAAATGTGTGAAAGATATTCACTTCAGTCAAAGAAGAATGGTCAAAAAATCATAAAGAAAACTTCTACTCAATTTTGAATCTTTGAAATCTTTACACCCTTCTTTTCTAAACCTGTCCCAAGCTTACATTTTGTCCCACTTAAAGACCAGTGGATCTTAGCTAAAACATAGCCTGAAAGAGGATATAAAAAGAAGGAATTAAGGTAAAGGATCCTTACTATTCTTGGTAATAACATCCACTCAACTTTTCTTTGTCTCATTAGTACTTCAAAATTTATGTGAGGAATTAGCTTTATTGGATTCAATCACATAATAGAGAAATATGTTCAACCCATATCTTAGAGATTCATTTCTTAGAGTATACCTGAGAGGATTTGTGGTCAAAACATATTTCCAATAGAATTAAAACATATCTAGTTAGAAGTCAAGACTTATATGGCTGTACACACATTCACTCTGAGAAATAATTAGAATAAAATGTCTTTCATATGTGTATGATTTGTAAAACTGTCAATCCTCTCATTAAGTTGTGAAAAATTAATAAAGTGCTAATAAATGAGGATTATTTGAGATAAAATAGGGAACTCAACCTTAGGAAATTTTGTGGGTACATTCAATGCAAATCTTCATGAGGTCTAACTTGTCCACCATTGATAACTTAGGGGTTTAAGGGCTTCTTGCATGTGCTAAATGCAATCGTGAGTGTCTATGAAAGTGAAAATTTATACTATTATTTATAAAATGATTTTTACATCTTTTACTCACAACTAGCAAAATGCTATTGGGGGGGTTTCATAAGAGTCTAATTTTATGTAAAAGCCACCTAATTAATTACCCATGTGTTACAACTTATAGGGGTAAATTAGGATTTTCACACTAAATTTCATAACACATGCAATTTTGACCTAATGAAGAAAAGTTTGATATTTTGTAGGTCCAAAATCTAATCCAATGTAAACATATGATTAATTATATTTTTTAGGATTTGATTTGAGTTTTTTACTATTTGTAGGAAGTGAGATAGTGATCCAATGGTCTAGATTGATTAAGATGAATATTGAAGATCAAGATCAAATGATTAAGTCAAGCCTAAGAATAATCAATCTAACATGAGACCAAAGGTCAATATTATATTTAGATCAAGCAATGGATGCAATTAAAGGAGATAAAGGTGTTGACCCATGAAGCAAACCATGCAATTCCACCACCCTTGCATGGTAGCCATTCAAGCCGCTTAGCCATATAAGCCATGAGAGAAGGTAACGAGCTGAGGAATTCAAGCCACTCAAGCCAAGGGATTGAGCCATGAAGTTAAGCAAGAGATCCATCTAAGCATGCCATAAAGCCTAGCCAATGGATCTCTTAAAGTTTTCCATCAATGCCATTAAGCTAAGCTAAATGGAAGGCCATGATTGGAATTGAAAGTACTTTGTGTCATTAAGATCGGTTTTTCAAGTACATTCATAATTTATATGTTTTAAGTAATGTTTTAATCTCTATAAAATTAGAATTTCCAATAACCTAATATTCCAGCCCAGAATTTTTGAAAACTCAAACATTATTGATTTTCCCTATCAATTTACAAAAATTGGGGTTATTATAGGTTTTTCCACAAACCATCTTATATATAAGTAAAAATGCAAGACAATTTATCCAAAATTGTATTATATAATTTAACAAATGTACGATAGTTAACTACTAACCGTCCTATATTTGTTCCTCTATATAGGACTGTTTAAGGACAACCATTTTATATGTGTAAAACATAAGAGGGATAGAGGGACAAAGGGAGAAAATAGGGGTAACCCCATTTGAAATTTCATTAGGAGAATATATGATGGCTAGTAACTAACCATCTTATATGTGTTCCTACATATAGGACGATTTAAGGATAACCTTCTTATATGCATAAAAATATAAGATGGTTTGTTACAAATCAACCCATATTCTCTTAATGAAATCTCTCTCTCTCTCTCTCTCTCTCTCTCTCTCTCTCTCTCTCTCTCTCTCTCTCTCTCTCTCTCTCTCTCTCTCTCTCTCTCTCTCTACCTTATTTATTTGAATAACATAAGAAGGTCTCCAATAAATGATCTTATATTCTTTTCCTATATATAAGATGGTTTTGTATATGTACTAAAATATGAGAGGATTTGTTAGAACCCATCCTATATTCTCTATATAACCCAGTAAAATTTCTAAAAGTTTACATCTATTCTTGAGATCTTGTAAATTTTATTAATTTGTGAAGGGTAGAGGGAGCCCATTGCCATCACTAATTTTTGTGCCCATCAAATAATATCTTCTAAGACATGAAGACAAATCAAGTAATTCGCATGTATAACCTAATGAATTATATAACTCCATCAATTATAAATATCAAATATTACATGCATTTTAATTTGTCCCATCATATTTGATCTAATCCAACCCAAGCACCCCTCCATTCTAGAATCATATAAACAATCCATGTCATTCTTCCTACTTAGATTAAGTGATGGCAATGTTGGATACAAGCATAATCAACTGTAATGTCATCCAGGATGTCTTCATAGTGAAAGTCCTTTAGGAAAGCTAATAAAATAGTGGACCATCTCGTATTATACCAGAGGTTGGGAAATCAAGAGAACGCTTCTCCTTTCCTTATCTTCTTTTCACCCCAAGAGTAGGAATTAGTGCAAAAAAAGGGTTTAGCATTATTTATCCCATGATAAACTACTAACACCTCTTGTACATTAAATACATATTTCACTTAGGATGACAAAATAAACTAATCATTTTGATAGCCAATCATATTGAGGTCAACCAATTTCAATATGAGGGCATTAGTTTTGATGCTATTTATGTTATGTTCCACCCAATTGCACTTCAACACAACCATGGTTCTATGAGTACAATCCAGACCAATACCTCACGTATAACTTCGTAATAAGTATCATTTGCTACAATTGGGTTGTTGACCTTTGAACTTGAAAAGAAAGTAATTACAACTAAGATAACACTTCTATTAGCTATGCTCTTTAGTTATCATGGTCTTTCGTGTGAAAGCAATTACCATTGGTAGCATATCTAGCACACCTTATTACTTTTGGTCAAGGTCACATCACTCAAGGATTTAAAAATACTATGATCTTAACATTACGCTAATCTAAAACATGTGTATAATATTACTGAAGTGAGATGATTAATGTATATGTGCATATGCAATTCAATAACAACAAGTGAACGAAGCATTAATTCATTATAATTACCTTTTGACACTGCCAAGTAGTGAAGGAATGACAATGCAACCACTTTTATTTCTTTACCTCTCTTGGATACCTCTCTTTTCCTGTCCATGTGCTCATTACAATGAAGAGGTGAAAATTGTATGTAACATGCATGCAATACATTACCCTTCAAATATATAGGAATATATGAAAGAAACCTCAAAGACAAAGCATTAATTACTTAATGTAAGGTTGAACTTCATTAATACTAATGGTGACATAAAGGTGTGCTTGGTCCCATCCCTTACAATAAACGGTTGATACACCACCACAGGAGAGAGGTTCAATGACTATTGGTTCATTTAATCCACATGATCATTTCATTCTCAGGATTCCAGCAGCATGCCTTCATAATAAATACTTGGTGCAAAACTACATTGCTTCTTATGCAATGTAACATTCAGCAATACATCCCTTTGGCTGATTATGATTTCATACACACACTTTTAACACTTTCATCTACCTCTCAAATGGGTACATCCATTCCAAATAAACTGGTGCACAAAGGCTAACCTCATCCATGAGGTGCAATGTTAAGTGTACCATGTTATTGAAGAAGGATGGTGGCAAGATTGTCTCAAGCTCACATAAGGTTATCACTAAATGCTCTTGGATTTCTTATAATTTTGAAGTATCCACTACCGCCTTGAAGAGAGCATTAAAGAAGTAGTAGAATTTAGTAATAAACCCTCTATTTGAAAGCACTAAGCATATTATTACAAGCAGGAGTTGCTACGTCAATGCTTGGCAATTGTGCGACTTCATCCCTAACAATTTCAACACTTCCATAATGTTTATAAAGCTTAAAGTGTACTATTTGAGACTTTGATCTCATCAGGGTTTTACACACTATTCTTCTCTCCTCTCTACCACGCATATAATTTGATTTAGGTAAGTACGTTCCTCAACTACGCCTATCATGTGGATGCAACCTTCTCTTCAAACCCATTGTCATAAGATCCACTCTAATTGCAAGTCTATCTTTTGTTTTTCTTGGCATGTAAAGCCATGTACTAGACATACCTTCACAGACATTCTTCTCAATGTGCATGACATTGAGCACATGCCTCATGCACAGGGATTTCCAATATACAAGTTCAAAGAATATTGACTTCTTCTTCTAACAAATTTTAGAGTTGTTGTAATATGTATGCTTAGTTGCTTTATTATTCCCCCACAAGACATTAAGGTTCTCAACCTGTTCCAATACTTGCCATCTAGTGAACCTCTTTGGAGGTATCCTAGTCTCCACACTACTATTAAATTTCTCCTTCTAAAATGGTATGGAAGGTTTCTATGCAACCATCTTTTATGGCCTAAGAATGACATCTTCCTACTATGTTGAAGTCATATGGCACATATTTGGTCATTACAAATAGGATAGGCATTATACCCCTTCACTATGCATCCCACCAAATTACCATACATACGAAAGTCATTTATCATCCATAGTAGTATAGCCTTAAGGGTAAATATCTCTATTTTGTATGCATCATAAGCTTCAACCCCTACCTCTTAGAATGCCATAAAATATTCAATCAATGAATACAAGTACTTATCAATGCCAATACCAAGTTGCTCGGGACCCAATATTAACATAGTCAACATCATTTACTTCCTCTTCATGCACAATAATGATGAAAGGTTGTAACAAACTATTATAATAGGCCAATAACTATACATGTTACTCATAGAACCATGAGAATTAATCTTCTCTATAGATCATGCACGTCATAGATTTCTGAATTCTTCTCCAAAATGAGGCCACATAAAGTCTATGAGCTTCCACATTGGGCTATCTACTAGATGGCATACATGGTTATTACTTACTATCTCCTCGGCATGCCATTCAAGTTTTTTCAATGCTTTTGTAATGTAAAACATTCTTTTGAACCTTAGAATAGGGGAAATACCATTGGAGCTTTGCAAGAACATCTTTAAGTTGCCAATTATTTGAATTCTCCTCCAGCTTCCATCTTAAATGTCCTTAAGTTCAGCATGTAGTTTTGTCTTTATGCTCCTTCGTGTATAGGAAAGAATATTTAGGATAGGCATGTATCTTCTCATACTTCAATTCTAGTGTAGCCATGGTTTCATTTGCTCTCATGTCGACTTAGATCATTTCATATCCTTTGGCATCATTTTATCGATCACTTTCAACAATTCTAAAAAATCTTGATTTGGAAAATCAAATCTCAATATAAATTTCTACCACTTTAGAAAACTTGGTATAATATGTACACACAATGAACAATGGCTCATCAGCTTCCTCCAATGTAGTCTAAAATTTGTTCAAAATTGTATTGGAAGTCAATGTATGCATATCAAAACATCGATGCAATTGTATTATCTGCAACACTTCCTATAGTGGCTTCATGATCATAGATACATTCTGCCCTTACCTAGGGCCCATGCGGTAGTCCTCTCGATGCCACATCCATGGGTGATATCTTTCATCGACTCTATTGAGGAACAAATGTTTTCTCAACTTACCTATAGTAACCTTTTTCAGGTTTACACATCTCAAGCATGAACATCACATGTGATTACAATCACCACCTACTACAAGTGAAACTTTATGAACTTTTCTATTCCATCATATTCTCTTGATGATCTTTCCATAGTAATCCAAGCATATTTGTCCATTTGATTAAAAAATTGAAGTTTAGATGTGTGTGAAGAATTTCTAGACATGAAAAGATTAATAACATTGGTTAGGTATTCAATGAAACACTTGATGTGGAAAGAAAATGTATATACAGTTGGAAAAAATATATGTGTGTGTGTGTGTGTGTGTGTGAAGAAATAAATTTTCTAACTCTAGGATTGGAACAAGAAAGATTTATGCAAAAACATGATTGATTCACACACTGATCCATACATATGACTGGTCCACACACATGACGTGAAAACTTTAGGAAAGGAATTTTATACCCATAACAAGCTAAATACATTAAAGACATGACAAAACTCATCAAAGCTAAACAAAGTAAAATATTATAGGTTCAACTTCAAGCTATTTTAAAATGAAGTCTTAAAAGACAGTTTCAAAGAAACTGTATTTTTAGTTTATAAAACATAAGGTGATTTTTAATAACCATCTTTTTTTATACAATAATTAGGACGAATATAGACAATTGTCTTATTTTATGTGACTAAAATAAAATGATTAAAATAAACCATCTTATATATAAGTTTGTAGGACAATTTACAAAAATTGTCTTTTGAAGGTATATTTTGGAAGATGAAATCTAGGAATTGTCTTTTATTAATTTAATAAAATGGATATACTTAAACCATCTTATTTTTCTCATATTATAAAATCAAAATCTTAATAGTGTATTTTTCTTTATTTTCTTTGTGGGAATTTCTAACCTAATTAGCTCCTCCTTGCTTTCAGATTTGTCATACTACTTACCAGTTAGATCCTACCTTAATCAACCACTTCACACCCTTCTCATTCATCTATGGGTGATCTGAGTCATTGGATGTATTGGCAAAGTTAGTCATTTAAATACCAACATAGTTGATCAAGTAGGAGCGAATGGAGTGACAATAGTCTACCTTCTTCTAAGTGGGTCCTATGAACTCATCAGCTGTTATAGGTCTCTTCTACATTCATTTCAATTGAACTATTGAGGTTAGGATTGTGCATAAGGTTATGATTAACTTAGGTGGGCCAAGGGACGGTAATAAAATCCACTCTTAATCATGTAGGGGTGAGTGCCCTTACTAATCTTTTAAGAAATCCTACGTAGTCCTGTCAACGTATATACACATTAAAGCATTTAAATGTGCCCAAGTATGCAAGGAATATAGAGAATCTAATGCAACTATTTATAAGATACTTAATAAAGGGTTAGGGCTTCAACAAATTGGACATTATAACTTAGACAACCTATGTTCTTAGGTTATAACCAAGCTTAAGCTATCCTTATTAACTAGTTGCTTACTAATGCAACATTCCTAAATATCATGCAATAATTAAATAAATGGTTGCAACTATATGCTTTTACATTGCTATCCACAATGCAAAAATCAAACTACTAATGGAATCCTAATCTAGGAATTGGAATGAAATTAGAATAGCTCATAATGGGGTGCTAGAATTAGTCTTCTTGTACATGGATGGGGCCATGTACATGCCACTTCCTTATCCATGCCAGGATGGCCCACCCTTGATCTATATTATTACAACCTTTTTTACTTAAATGAATCATGATATAAAAGAAGTACATAAATAGTCTCACTACAACTTACTCTAATAAAACATATGTAAAATATCCTAAATCTTCCTCCAAAGTCATTCTCCAAATTCCTACACAAATAAATAGAGAAATGACTATTCAATATCTTCAAGAATAAGGAAAAAATGAAAGAATTATATATGTAGACCTAAAAACTACAACTAGCCATATAGTATTATAACTTAGATCTAATTAAACTTCAATTGCATGTCCTCAGCACCAATGCCATAAACTTCTTATAAATTTTACTTTAATGGTAAGTGCATGGTTCTATTATAGCATAGACATAACAAATATGGGTCAATTCCATGAGGACTTTATAATTAATGGATTCAATTAAAGTTTAAGTTGATGTACTCTAACCTTGGCAAAGATTACGATAGAAATTAAATTGTAAGCACTAACTAAAGTAACAAACTAAAGCAAAGAAATAAAGCAAATAAATAAACTTTAAACAAACTAACTAAGGAATTAAAACTACTTTCATTAATGTAAATTTGATTACAATGAAATGAGTACAAAAATACCACAAAGCTTTTCTCATATGTAACCCAACATGCCACCACCCAAAGGATCACCAACCATAATTTATGATGGAGAGAATTCTGGCCTATCATGGAAAGAGGCACAAGGCTTTCTTCCTTTCCTTTTTGTTCCCAAAACCCAACGAAGATGGAAGGTGCAAGGAAAAAGAGGGCTTGCATGTAAAAAAGAAGAAGAAGGGCAAAACGTGTGTATGTGTGCAAAATAATGGAAAGGTGTGTAAGGGAGGTTGGTGAAGGGCATCGGCAAGAGTGGAAGGGGTGAGGCTAATACGTGGAATGCTAAGGAGGATAGGTGGGTGCTTGTAACTTTGAGAGGAGAGATGGCATGGAGATGAAATGGTGTAGTGTGAGTTAATACAAAATTTGGAGGGAAAAGCTATGCATGTAAGGCTAAGGAATGGGGATGAGAAAAGGATGGAGGATGTGTAGGTGTGAGATGGAGTGGAATGAGTGCTAGGCAGAATGAGAATGAAGGTGCATGCAAGGGTTGGAAGGATGGTGGCATGTAATAGAAAGGGGAATAAGGGTTTTGTGTGGAAAGTTGAGGAGGAGGGGGATGCAGGTGATATATGTATATATATATATATATATATGTATGTATGTATGTATGTATGTATGAATAAACACACACACACACACACACACACACACACACACACACATATATATATATATATGTACGTATGTATGTATTACACACATACACATTTGCTAGGTTTTAGCCCTTAAACTTTCCATAAATAGGACTAATTATGGTCAATTCTACATTTTACACATTTAAGGTACAAATGAAAAAATGCACAATTGTTACAATTTAACCCTTGAAAGAGCAAGTTTTCCTTCTAAGATCCATTGCGGAACCAAGTATGCCAAATATGAAGTCAGAGAGTTTAGGCTAAAAATTGGGTGTCAAATACAATGTTAGAGTAGTCAGAAACCTTAAATAGAAGATCAAGACTTATTCATTCAAAATAGGGTGTTCGCATCAAAAGTGGGGTGACAGAACTTCTCATGCATGCAATAAAGCTACTCACCACCTTGGGAAGCTTCTAATGGAAGTTTAATTCATATACAATGGATTCACATACATTGGAAGCTTTCTAATTAAAATAAGTCAAAAGACCTTGGCCCGCATAAGACTTCTTCCTCACACTCTATCTCCTACTCAACCAAAGGAAACGACCACCAAAGGGGGGACCATGAAATTTCCATTCAAAGGTGACATGTCTTGCTCAATGTGGAATACATGAAAGAATAATGATGATTGGAGGAGAATGGTAAGGAGAAGAAGAGAGACAATTTATATGACATATATGGTTGAAATTCATCTTACTTTTCAAGCACTCAAAGGCCAAGATTTATCCTTGTGGAAAATATTCTAAGAAACCAATGAATACACACTCAAGCAAGGATAGACCAATGAGAAGTTAGATTCTAATGATGACTAGACTAAAAGCCTATTGGTGAGAGATTTTTTTAGTGGGTTGCCCATCTATTTTCAAGAAAAAAAACCTACTTTTATGGGGGCAAACGTCTCACCCTAGTGTAGATAAGGAAATGTCAATGGAATCTATGCCATCCACTCTAAGGCATCCCAATTCAATAGTGAAGAGTAAAGAAGCCCTTAAAGATCTCTTTTGATAAGAGTATTGCAACCAAATCTCAACCACTCAAGGTAGGGTAATGATGATCTAAGGAACGGGAATGAAGCGCTAAAAAGTCACAAATGAAGCTACATAGACCTTGTTGAAAAGTAAAATCAAAACCCTAAGGAAGGAAAGATCTCAACTAATCATTTCAATCCAATGGTTCCATCTCAAATTTTTGCACTCAACCCAACTAAAGTTATTCAACACATCCCACCTCATATACTTTCCTTTTCCACTTATTGTCCATGATTTCCTTCTTCCTTCGTACCCTCTTTCCTCCATTAGCCTATCCTTTTTCCTACTCTCGCGTATCCCTTCTTTCCTTTCATATCACCTCCATCTAGATCCCCATGGATTACATGCCTTCCCCTATATCCTAATCTCTTTTGATTTCTTCCATTCTCACCAAATACTCAAGTATTATATCTACCCTCCATTACCTAGGGCTTCCACTACAAAAATCTACATATATAGGTGCTTTACAAGAAATCCCATCTTTCAACTTTCCCTAGGTCAGAGTGTTAAATCCTATGGAGAAACAGAGAGGCAAATCACCCTCACCCAAGCTTCCAAGATCCAACACGTCCAATCCATTGGAGTAAAGGTAGGGTTCTAAACCATAATCTATTTCCTTGTTTTTCTTGATTCTCCTTTATTTCTCCTTCTTATGTTTCTCTTTCTCCTTGCATATCCAGTCCTTCATGTTTTGCACACATACATCATAGGATAATTATCTAATTCCTTTATGTTTGGCTGCATAATCCCTCAAAGTTGCATGCATTCCTCTTTGCATGCAATTATATTCCTTTGTCTATTCCATGCCTTTTTCTTTCACCTAGAAATGCACACATCATATCATCTTCATATATGTTTTTCATCTTTATTTTGCATGTCCCATGTTAGACCTCTCACCCATTCATTAAATGCACCACTACTCTCTTGCATGCTTCATAATATTAGATCCTAGGATCTAGCTTAGGAGTACATGTATTCTTTATTTATTTCTTGCTTATGTCTTGCATCTCTCATTGTTACACCCATGCATCTTATTGCTTTGATGTTGCACCTTACACATCCTAGGAACTCCAAGCATAGTATCCCTGCACCTTCAAGCATTGAACACATTCCACCTACCCTTAAACAAGGAAGCATCCTCTATAGTTTCCCCTACTTTAAGAAGAATAGACCTTTAATCCTTTCTTGCCTTTCTCATTAAGAAGTTACCCTCTTTTCTAAGTGCAACTTGCAAAGGAGATGAAAATTTTTATTTTATATTTGTACTCCATTCTTCAATTTTGCTTCTTTGATTAGTGGTTGATAGGCATAGAAATATTAAATATATATCTCTATATTTAGCATGTTTTAGACATAGAAATCACCAATTAGGGTTAATTCTACCATTTTGCAATTTCATGGTACAAATTAAAAAAATGCCACAAAGTGCCAATTTTACCCCAGAAAGGAAATTTTCACATTCCAAGCCACATGATGCCTCAAACATGCCATAAATTAAGCTTTGGAGGCACAAAATGATCATTGGGTGTCACTGTTGAAGCAAGAGCAGCCAAAAACCCTTTGTACAACTCCAACTAAAATGAGGGTGAAAAGGTGGAAAAATATCAAATTAAGCACACTTGCACATATTCCACCACCTTAAGAAGCTTATGGAAGAAGTTTAATTCACATACAATGGAATCATATACAATAAAACCTTTTATCAGAGAAAAGAAGAGTGGGGCCAATATGAAGAATTTTTACTTATTTTCTCTCCCCTACTCAACGAAGGACAAAAAAATTAGACAATGATTGGAAGCCTTATCATACAAGAAATTGAAGCATACTTGTTCCACATGAAGCATATGAAGATATTTAATGAATCAAGTACATTCATCCTAGGTCAATCTAATCATATGGTGGAAAGAAGATGAGTCTAAAGAAGATTTACATGCCATAAATGGATCCTATTCACCCAAGCAAAGTAAGTATGATCTAAAGCACTAGGATTGAAGTGAAGTAAAGAAGAAAAACCAAGCCACCTATCCTATGTTGAAAAGTCAAACCATAACCCCAAGGAAAGGAAGATCTCAACCATGCATTCTCATTCAAGGGTCCATACATCTTAAGGTTTCCAAAACCAATCCACTTTTCTCCATGTGAATTCCATGAACCCCCCCCCCCCCAGGACTTTCTAATTATGAAAATTCCTAGTTCCCCCACTAGCTTTGCATTTCTTTCACTTTTCTCCCCACCAAATTTCTTCCTTACTTATTCCTTAACATTTCCTTTTTTTTTGCCTTTCTTTTTTCTTTTCTATTTTCTCCCATTTTTCCACCCCACTTTCCTATAATGAAATTTACACCTCGTTTCCTAATTGATTTCACTTCCTCCCTTCCTCCCTTCATCCTTAAGCTATCTCCTCAATCTTCCTTTCTAACTCTTTCCTTACCTCATTCATTCCCATTATTCCTTCACCTTTCCTCTTACTTTTCTTCTTCCATTCTCATCTCCCACTTCCATGATTGAATTCCATGCCCCCTCATCTACCCATTAATTTAAAATCAACTTAAATGACTTGATCTCCACTCGTGAATTTCCTTAACCCTTAAGCTAGAAATTTATAAATTGGGTGCTTTACATGGCTTAAGGATCTATCAACTTTCCCTGGAGCTCAAGGCCAAAGGTAGGAGAAATAAAGAGAGGAAGATCACCCTCATCCAAGCTCCCTTCAGGCTTCCATATTCAAATCCTTTGGAGATAAAGGTAGGGTCTTAGCATAAGTTCCAACTTTTTCTTTCTTGTTTTATTTTTCTCTCTATCATGTTCTTTCTCTTCCATTCACCTTTTTCTAACATGCATTTATGAAGACTTTTCTTATGTCATTATCTAGGATAGTTGCACGCATCCCCTATATAGTTTTACCCATGATTTAGTTTTACGTTGCCTCAGTTTTGCATTTTAACCTCCTTTCCTTCCTTACTTTGTAGTTTATCTTTAACATGGTTGTTTACTTCATCTTAGAGTAGTTTAGATGTATATGTATGCTTCCCTTTCATTTAAATTAAGTTTTCATGAATTAGGACCTAAGATTTTCAATGCATTCCTTCCAATTTTGGTTGACGGATCTTTTTCAATTTTACACCCATGGAATCTTAACATCATGTTTAGGTTGCACTCATTATAGTTTTAAGATTAGAACTTGTTTCCTTAATTGTATTTTACTTTGTAGATCTTGTTTGTAGTATAGCTTGCCATTTAGCATGTCTAGTTTCCATGTTTTTGAGCACTTTTATATTTTAGAAGTAAGTAGTTTCTTATTTTGGATTCCATGTTTAGAACTTAGATTCCTTGCTTTTTAGTTATAGAAACTTTCTAATTTTCTTTCCATACATCTTAGGAATGTCTTAGGATTAGTTTAGATCCATTTTAAAAAGTAGTTGCATAGTAGATTCTTAGATCTAGCACTTCCCTAATTTAGAAACCCATGTTTGACTATGCTTGACCTTCCATTTTCTTTTACTTACTTTCTTGGATTTGTTTACAAACATCATGAATATTAACTTCTTAAATTAAATGCATTCCTAAATTAGAATTCCATGCATAGCATCATAATATCATACATTTAGTTGTAAGCATCATCACTTTCTTTTTTCTAAAACAAGCACACACACTTTATAAATTGCATGCATGGATCCATCCATGCTAGATTTGCACTCATCTCACCTTCTTTTATATTTCATTCTCACTTGATTTCATTCACATAGTCTTTCCATGTTTCCTTATCTTTCCACTTTCTAATTCCATGTTTCACACTCCCACTTTCTAATTTTAGATTGCTTGCATAATGCATGTTAGTTAGCATTGATGCATCATTCCTCTTTCCCTATTTCTAATTTCTTTTTGATTGAGTTGGACTAAGGAAAAGGAAAGGATTCTTATAAATAAGGAAACTTTCTAATTTCTTAAGGCTGATTAAATATGCAAATCCATCCATAAAGCCACCTAGATTCCAAATCAAGGGCTTCGTGTTGAAGGGGAGGGATACATCGTGTACCTATTTCTCACTTCATCTCCTAAGGATAGGAATGAGTGAGTCCCAAAACAAGGGCCATTGCAACTAATTTGTTTCCTTTTATTATATTTCATATTTAAGAAAGAAAGCATCCTTTGTGGTTCAACTTCCTTAAAAAATGAAAGAGCTCTAATCCCCTCTTTATCTAAACACCTCAAAGTTGCCATCTTTCTTTTAAGATTTTTCAGCTTGGGAAAAATGAAGTTATCTTTTCTATTTCCCTTTTCATCATTCTTCTTCATTTCTTGGGTGGTGATTGTTTAGGAAACAGTGTTAGGATTCTTCTTTTCTTGATGGAACTAATACTTCATTCCTACAAATCTTTGGATGGGAATTGGTGACACATTGGGTTTTCAAAATACTTTTTGAAAACTATTTCAAAATTCAAGATATCCCTTCTTTGAAATTCATTTCAAAAACAAAATAGTGAAATTTTTTTGTGATAGTTTTTCTAAAAAATCCCAAGCATCATTTTTACACAAAACACAAGGATTTTATGATGAAATTAGTGTCTCATTTCTATCAAAATTCAGCAGAGTCTCCTCTATCTTTCATACATATGCGCATTTGAGGCATGTGTATAGACACCTAATAAACAATACAAATAGTTTTCATCACATTAAAAACAAATACACAAAACTTATCACATGCCAAAACATTTAGTTACAACCATATCACAATGTATTCTATTAAATATGAAAGAATTCACAACATGAAAGTAAATATACAATCGCATTCTCCACAAATAAAAAAGCTAATCTAAGATTGCAAGGCTCATGATTTGGATACTAGGAATTATCCATCTTCTAAAATTCTAAACTCTGCAACTACTCTCATGGTTAACCTATTCATCTTTCTATTCTAATTCTTCAAATCTGAGACATTGTAAATAACTACAATGTCTTAGCGAGCTTGCACTTGTGTAGGTGGAATAAGTAGCCATTTTTTCATACAATTAATTATTTACATAAATCAATTCATTTGAGTATTTATCATACCTAAACAGAACTCATGATGTTTTCAAATAATTACTTGTACCAAAATTAGGTTCTCAAATAATAAATCGATGAAATAGGTTTGCATGTGTAATTCAATACAGTTAATGAATCATATGACTTTCATGATTTCTAAAGTTATCTTTGCCTTATCTTTTTCTTAAGCATTCAAGCATTCCAAGATTTTACATTTCATGAGCACTTAATTTTATTGACATCATTTTCTATGAATAGACACATATGCATTAAAAATTTATTCATGACAAATAGTTCTTCAAATTTGTTCACCTTATATTATCATTCAAGATATCACTTTAAAATTCTAAGTTCTTTGCCATTTGATAGTTAAATCTAATTATGAATAGTGAGGTATGCAACAGTCTCATTATATTTCATAAAAATAGTCATATAATAACTTTTTTGTCATGAACACAATGTATTTTTATATGCAAGTATGAATCAGTATACGATCATTTAGAATCACTCATAATGCTCAATTAATCTAATAACTTAGTGAATTTAACCATGGTAAAACTTTCGGTTTAGAGGAATCAATACGTACTAGAATCCAAATGATAAAACCACCATCCAAGTATATGCATCAAAGTACAGTATCGATAAAAGATAAAGTTAGTTAATAAGGTCAAAAAGAATACTATATGCTCAGTGTCCAATTGTTAGCAAATCAGAATTTGATAAGTCTATAATTTGGAAAAAACCAAAAGTAGAATTGATCAATTCAAAAGTGAAACTAGTTCTTTCTCCATCAAATCAAATTAAAATTGTAATTGTGAAAATCAATATCGTACATGTGGGGTTAAAATTCACGATGAAAGACTAGTGATCTTAAATCACCCACAATGTCTCAAAGAATTTGATAAATTTGTCAAACCAACATACTCAAAACAAATGAAGCTAAATCAAGTCTCATAGCCCTCAATCGTAAATGTAGAAATCCATGCCCACTTCGACGTGGAAAACTGATCACTCCAATCATAGTGGCATATAGTCCTACCACCCTAGACCAGGTTTAAACTCTTGAAAAATGACACATATAATATCAACAGATAAACACTTATGCTCGTAGGGCTATATCATCACCCATTGGAGACTACCACGGCCTCTACATCTACTTGTGGATACCTAAATAAACCATGACTCATCGAACATCATGGGCGCTACCTAGCTACCACTTAAAGTACTTCCCCATGAGAAGGCATTCCTACTACCCACCGTCTCCATTGTAGGGCTGGTATCAGTATCATTTCAGAGGTGAGTGCCCTATTGCACCTCTTAGCATAGGGTTTCTAGGACTTACAGCAGTCCATAACATGCCACCTGCCAAACAATCTAGGACTTAGGAAACTCCTAGAGTGCCTCCCCAAAGCATCGATGAAATTCATATCCACAATGACATATAATTGCCCGTGGAGAACCTGCCTAAGCATTAACAAATCCGTATCCATCATGACTTGTAGATGTTTAGGTAGGTGCTTTACTAGTAATCATAAAGCACCTACCTAAAGCATCCATGATGTTTAAAAGAATTTGATAAATTTGTCAAACCAGCCTACTCAAAATAGATGAAGCTAAATCAAGGCATATAACGCTCAATCCTAAATGCACAAATCCATGCCCACATCATTGTGAAAAATTGATCACTCCAATCATTGTGGCATACAGTCCTACCTTCCTAGATGAGCTCTAAACTGTTGAGAAATGACCTACATAATCATCAACACATAGGCACATATGCTCATAAGACCCTATCGTCATCACTCACTAGCAACTATCATGACCTCTATGTTTGCTCGTGGATACCTGCATGAACCATGGCTCATCAGACCTTATGGGGGTTACCTAGCTACCAATCAGAGCACTTCCCTATGAGAAGGTACTCATTGGACCTCATGGGGGCTACACGGATGCCACTCAGAGTACTTCCCCATGAGAAGGTACTCCTACTACATGCCATGTCTATTGCAGGGCTAGTATTAATATCATCTTAAAGGTCAATGGCCAACTGCGCCTCCTAGCATAGGGTCTTCAAGACTTACAACGACCTATACCATGCCTTCCTTCAAGTCATACAATACTTGTATAGCACCTACGGAACCATTAGAGGCTTAGGACACTCCCAAAGTGCTTGCCTGAAACATCCATGAAATCCAAATCCATAAGGACTTACAGCTGCTTGTGGAGTGCCTACCTAAGCATCAACAAATCCACATCCATCAGGACTTACAACAACTTACGACTACTCATAAAGTGCCTACCTAAACACCTAAAAGTCCACATCGATTCAAACTTACGACTACTCATCGAGTGCCTGCTCAAATCATAGATCATGAAAATAAAAATGTTATTTCAAAGTTTTATGAGAAAGCCATTTAACAATATTCATTTTCAACCCATACATTAGATAATGCTCTTTAAGTTTCTAAAAGTATACATCCAACTCAAAGACTACAAAAGATGAATCGTTAAATGATATCTTAAAAGTGCTTATTGTTATGTGGAATCATAGTTAAATTGCTAATCAAACTTTGATTAGTAAAGACATGTATGTTACAACTTAAGGTTATGGCTTGTATATATCTATTGCATGTCCATTACACTTAGAATATTCTTTCCAATTTTAAATGTGAAACATTTGATGTGATTACGGTCATTTCCAGTCCCACATGTCAATAGCTAATTCCATTTCAACAAATAACAATCAAATCATGCTAAAGTGAACCTAATTAAGGACTGTTCACACAATTTTTATTCTTTCTCTTATTTTGAAGACCTTAGGATATTTCCTTCAACATTTATTCATGAATACATACTATGAGTTAATATATTGAATTTTCTTCTATCTTGGAACTAGTTGTTTCATCATTCTCGAGTTGTTAATTACAAGTATGACTTCTTCTTGCACATTTGCTTAAGTCTTCCTATAGTTCAAAAACCTTATGAGCTAGTATGAAATCTTTACTTTATTATTGACATACTTATTAATATTTCATACTGTTTGGGGTATTGCAAATATTATAGTAGCAATTTATAATTCCTTATGTCTCAGTATCATACGTAAGATCAAACCTTGTTTAAGGTATTACAATGTCCACTTGAAGCATAAGTTCAAAATTAAGGTAGGCAATCCAATTACTCATTTGTCTCAATGTTATAATTGGGATAAAATAAGTGTTTTAAGTTCATTTCATATATGTAGCTAATTCTAATGTATATCATGTTTTTAAGTATTATCAACATCAGCTAAATGTATATATACTAAGTTCTAGTCATTGAGTATGGTTTCCAGTCTTTTGTTGAGGTGTTACAACCAGGGTAACAATAACATTTTCTGTTTAAGTTAGTCATTCCATTTTTGATTTGATAATTTAAAATGTGTCACAAGATAACTTCTAAATGTATCGCATGCCTCCACAATTTTAGTAACTAAAGGCAATGCTCTGTAAATCATCATTTGGTTCAATCATTCTTATAAAGACATGGAAATTATTAGACTTTCCAAAATAGCAATCTTTATCCACCAACCTTGTATGGAATTCATCCTCAATTCCCATGTGTACCTCCTTTAGCTCAAACTATTGATTGGACAATTTATAGGTTTTGTCATCAATTTATGAATAAACAACTCTGATCATGTCTCTCTTAATGATTAGTGTACTGGGAAAGCAAAGATACACTGCTCTGTAGTTCCAACTATGGAACCACTATAGATTAGAAAGAGATGTAGTGCTGGATCTCACATATTTGCATTAGATGGTCAATCAGTTGTCAATCTTAGGAAGGGATTAGATATGTCATTTTTTTGTGCTTTGGTGATAGATATACAATTAAATTGGAACAGATACTTAAATTAGATATCGATCTAAGAGTATGTTTCACTAATATATGGTTAGATTAAGATGAAGGGCCAAGTCTGATCACCTAAGATAATCTAGTGTGAAATCTACATCGAGACTTAAAGGGGAGCTCATATCAATCACAGATCTAGGTACTAGAAGGTTACTAAATAGTCAGATAGTGGAGATTGGATTATATTAGTCACAGATCAAGGTACTAGTCACCAATCAATGGCTACATCATGTAAGGGTTCATGGATAGATCACAAATTTGACTTTTGAAGGAAAATCAATGGTCAAATCATGATGAATTGTTGGAATAGGTTCAGATCTGCCATTTGGAGGTAGATTGACAATTGGATCATTACAAATTTTGAAAAATTAGTAGCATATCCATCTTTAAATCAATGACTAGATCTTGATAGATGGTGAGATCAATCACAGATTTGATGATCTAGTCCAATCAAGGGTCTAGTCATGATCAATGATCAAATTATCTCTGATCAATGAATGGATAGATGGATTTTATTCCTCTTATTGCAAGGACTGTAATGGTTGTTTTGGATTTACAAAATTCTAAGGGGTATGGTGGGGCTTATCGTGTCAACCTAGCTCACCAAGGCCAGTTAGGAGCATGTGACAGGGGCAAGTCAGTCTGCTTTAGCTCTCTAGAGGAAGGGGAATAGGGGTAGGAGGAGCGAGGTTGGGTCACCTACCAGGTTATGCCAGCCAGAAGGGGGAGAGAGAGAGAGATGAGGAGGTGAAGGGTTTCGGGCAGTGGTCGAACATCAGAGGCCCTTACCTGGTCTTCAGTGGGTCAAACCAGAGGAGAAGGGAAAGGCAAGAGGGGGGCATTGAGCACACTGGTGGCTAGTAGAAAGAGAGTAGGATAGGGGGAGAAGAAGGGGAATGAAGGAGATGGGGAACTGAGGCGAGTGCCATTGGTAGTTGACCATGATAATCTGATCACCACTTCAGTGAGAAGTCCAAATAAAGGGTCTTTCTGGGTTGTTGGAGAGGTGATTGAAGAGGTAGGAGCTAGGTTTTGTGTCTGTTGTGTTGCCTAGGGAAGTAAGTTTCTTGATGTAGTTGGTAGTAGTCCGAATAGAGGGTAGTCAGTAGGTGAGAAAAGGGGTAGGGTGGATGCCGATTTTCTCCAACGCCCCCATATTTTCCTACTTTGGGTCATTGCTTGATGCGAGGAAAACTAGGTGATGCATGGTGGATTGATCCACTGCTTGTTGAGCCCTCATCCACGCATCGAGGGTTGGTTTTGTAGTATCCCCAATTTTTGTAAATTGATTGAGAAAATCAATTTAGTTTGAAAATTTCAAAATTCTAGGGTGGAATATTAGCTTATTGGAAATTATCTTTTTATAGAGATTAAAACATGATTTAAAACTTAGAAATTATGAATGTACTCTAAAAATTGATCGACATGACACTAAGTATGTTCAATTCCTAGTAAAATTGAAAAATCCCTAATTTTCTTCATTTTATGAATAAAAAGGTAAAATGGAAATTTTACCTATAATCAAGATCTAAGGTATCAATATTTAGAAATTACACAAAAATACAAATCCAATGCCACTAAGTACGCTCAATTCCGAGTTTGGGAGAATAAAATAGATTTTTCTCCATAAAAGGGCAAAATGATCCTTTCACACCCTCGTGGGGACCACAAGGGGCCCACAAATGAATCCAATGGCTAGAAAATATGTAATGAGTGGTAAAATCACTACCTCCAAATATTAGATTAATATTTAAAAGAATTGAAACATGATTATTACAAGTAATTATGAAAAATTAAAAAAATCTATAAATACACCTCCAAAAATCCTTCAAAAAAGTTCATTAAAATTCTCACAAAATCATCTTGCTAACTCTAGACAACTAGAACTAGATTCCTTCTCAAAATTCCAAACCTCCCAAAAATTTCCCTTCTTGCACTTTGTCTCTCCTCTCTCTAATTGGAACAAGAGACCTAAATTCATTTAGGCACTCTATTCCAAATTGAATCTCACAATCCACCATCCATACAATTCTAGGCAACCTAATCTACAAAATCCCCAAATCAATTTCAAGATCCAAAGGTGCAATCAATGAGAAATCACAAAATAAGCAACCATCAGGCTATCTTATCATCAAATGGTATTTATTTCAAATTGGGCTTCAAATCTATGTTTTCTCTCCAATAAGGTATGCAAAAACACTTCTTAGAATTATTTAATTTTATTTTATGTAATTTTTATTTTTCTAAAATTAGTTTTAGGTTAAATCTGGATCCTAGAAGCGACCGTGAGCGCACCATGTGCGACGTAATCCTCGACAAAATGACCGCATGATAGCGTAGGTCACAAGGGAGTGTGTCACCACGTGTGTACCAAAGATAGGCACGTGGTGACCGTTCCTCCTGATTGATCTGAACTGTGTGTTCCTTCAGGCCTAGATCAAATCTAGACCCTAAGAACGATTGTGAATTTCATAGTTCAATTGTGGAGTCATTTGAACTCCAAATTGAGATAAATAAATTAAAAAAAAAAAATCTATGGAAAGCTTATAGTGTCTATTTTCTTCTAAAACCATAATATTGACAAAAACATTCCAGAAACTTTCTATTTTCAATAATTAAGCTTCTAATTTTCACGGTCCTCAAGATCTGAGATGATTGGATCTTGGGGATTTGATTTAGTGATGATATAATGCTGAAATAAAGTGATATCCATGATTTAATTAGACAAATCTTAGATAAATTGAGGGATTTACCCTTTATGGTAGAAAAATCCTAAAAATACAAAGGGATCCACTTGATCAATAAGATCAAGTACGATTAGACCCTTGGGATGGATTGAATGAATGATATTATGATGGAATCCATTGAGATCATGGATTAAATATGACAAAAACCAAGGCACATGATCTTTGGACTTGAATGAAGTAAAAGCCCTAAAATTAATTAAATATTTGATAATATAATTGTAAATGTGATTTATGTTAGAAATTAGGAAGCATGATAGTGAAATTCTTAATTTTTAGCATGTTATGCTCTAAATGTTATTAGTTTATTATTAGGTTGTTAGATTTAATTATCTTATGGCCATGTTAGTTTAAATTTGTAGTTTAAGCATGATTCCATTAGATAGTAGTAAAATTTCATGTATTTTATAACTTAGGATCCATGTTAGTATATTAGAGTATAAATTCCCTCAGATTGTTATAAATGTACAATTCGCTTATGATTTAAAGTGTATGATTATTTGAATTGTTAAAGTATAGTATAAGCATCGTAATTGTCTTTAAGTTAGTAGATATAATTGTTTAATTAGTGGTTATGTCTCAATATTCATAAATCATAAAAAAATGAAATCTAATGAAAAAGAGAATCGTGTACAATTAAGATGAGTAAATGACTTGGACTTAATATTAGTAAGGGCTATAGTTAGTAGGACAATATAAGGATTATCAAATCCTTGGCCCAAACTAGGAGAATAATAAGCCCCATGAATGACATTTTAAATGTTCATGGACTTAATTAAAATCAATTAGAAAGATTACTTAGGGCTAACATGCTCATAGAAACCTTATGAAAGGTTAAGCTAAGGTCACTCTAGTGAATGTTGAACATGGTGGTTAAGGGGGTTCTCTAATAGAGCTGCACTCTTCCCGTACATTCTATTGACATTTGTGAGGTCTAAACGTCACCTTACATGAGGATTGAAACACACAATGAATCGATTCATGGAAGGGTTCAACCTAGAGCTGAAGGTGAAAGTAATGTGTACTAAACCCATTACTTTAGCAGAATGTGTGGAGATGGCATCAAAGTTTGAAGAAGAATTACACAAGAACCAAATCACTAAATTTAGTGAAGGTGGAAACTATAATCAAAGGTCTTTTCAAAAGGTCAAGAGACCCTAATTCAATTTTGGACATCCAACAAATCATACAAAAAGAAAGCCATGTCCCAAATGAAGAAGGTTCCACCCTGGAAATATGTGTCCTACTCCAATATAGCAAAGGCCCACTATTAGATGTTATAATTGCGGGGAAATTGGGCACATTATCAACACTTGTTGGGGGTAAAGCCATACAAGATGGGGTGTTGAGCTAGAGTGGCACATAAAATTTGTACTCAACTTGCTGGTGGTGTGGCCATGGGGATAGGAATTTGGTTTCTTTCCCCTTATTTAAGGTTGCATTGAATCTATGGGTTGAGAGGCTCTAACTATAAGTTCTAAGATCAATGACCTTGCATAAACTACCTAATTGTCTTAAGCTATATACTGACTTAACTCTATATGATGCAGAATAAAATCCTAGTAATCACTGATCAAGTAGTCTCTTGATTATCTATTCTTAGTACATATGGTGGTAACTTCTTAAACCTAGATCTAGACAACTCCTCCATTTGTCCAAATTTGACTATTACTTACCAATTGGGTTCTACTTGAAAGTGGTTAACACAATCCTCATGTTAGGAGGCATTTAGACCTCAACTAACATCAACAGAAGGCATGGGAAAATCACTTGGATTTTAAGACGCCCACTATAACCACAATGCTCAAAAGCCAATGGAGTGACAATAGATTGTGTCCTTCTAAAAGGGTCCTATGATCTCAATACCCTAACTCTCTTTTTGCTTGATTTTAAATTAAAGTTTAAGGGTTAGGATCATGATATACAAGGATGCTTATTGATTCCTAGGTGGGCCAAGAAGCTGGTGATGAAATCTAGTCCTTATCTTATAAGGGTTCCTGTGGGGCCCTTACTAACATTAATTTCATTCCCCATAAAGCTATAAATATGCAATGAAAAATAAAAGCAAACTAGTGCAACCTATATGTTATCTAACCCAAGTTAAATAGGTGCTTTAGTGCAACAATACTAAATAAAGATACAACAATTAGTAATGTATGGCCCTAATCTATATGATATAATTTACCGTCCAAATGCAAAATTATACTAAATGCAACTAACTAGAAAAATAAACAGAAAGTGAGTGATACTTACAATGGGGTTTATGATGAAGATAAAGTGTGGGCCACCATATCCCACGCTTGCTCTGTATTATTACACCCCATTTAAAATTGAATAACAAAGTGCAAAATACAATGAGCCTCACTACATGTTTCACTCAAATCCTAATCTAAGAAAGCAATAAAAAAAACTTAATCTAAGCTAATGAAGCTTTGGCCATAGGATTTCCATAGCTCCTTTGTTGATTTTCCTACAAAAAAATCAAATAATTATGGTCAATATGAAGAAAATAGTAATATATGCAAAAATAAAGCAAAAATCCTAAACCTAGACTAGAGGTAAATAATCCAAGTTAAAATCCACTACACAATCCATTGCAATTCCCTCGTAATGATTCCAAAAATGTATTCTTTATTTTAAAGTTAAACTCGTAAACACATGAATCGATTGTAGTATAAGTACACAAGTGAGATTGATCCCATGAGGAGTCAAATGGTTTGTGTGATGAGTCAATCCTTACTTAAACTATTTAACCTAGCCAAAGATAGTGATTTTTATCCTAACTAAGAATGAAAAATTAACATATATGTTAACATGGAATCTGGAAGCATGCTAAAGGTAAACAAACATAAATTTAGAAACTTTCCTATGAATACAACTAAACAAGTGGTGTGCATGGATTATTGGTCAATAAGAGCATAGATCATAACCATGAAAAACAAGAATTAAAGCAATTAAAACATACATGTATATTGCACCACATTCAAGAATGGATGGCTAGGACGAGGTGCGGTGGTTGCTTAAGGTAATCATAAGGAGTGAACATGGTGGGAAAAGAAGTGGGAAAAGATTCCATTTTACTCACATGCATGGAGAATTCTATGGGAGAAATGATGTAGTAGGTCAGATGGGAGAGAAGAGGGGGGGGGGGGGGGGTAAATAATGATAGAAAGAGAGAAAAATAATGAGCCATAATTCTTCCTTTAATTATTCACTCCATGAGCATGACTTATTTGACTTATGCATTGGATTCTCCTTAAATCATGCCTTTCCATAAAGCTTGGCTCATATGGCTTCCTTTAAGGGCTCATTTGGTTTGGCTGGATAGGTCACCCCTTTGGCTTTGATGGATTAGCTAGGCTTCATGGATCTCTTAGCTTATCACCTTCTTCATGGCTTACATGGGTTGAGTGGATCCCATGCAAAGGTGGTGGACTTTGCATGGCTTATGCATGGGACCACTTTAGACACCTATGACTTCTCCAATGGTTGACTTGAGGTGATCTTGATCCTTGATCTCACATTAGGTTGATGACATTTAGGCCTTGGCTCTATCTTTTGATCTTGATCTTTAAGTTTCATCTTGATCAATCCCTGTCGTTGGATCACCATCTCGATTCCTACAAAAGATCAAAAACTCTAATTAAATCCTAAAAAGTATGATTATTCATATACTTACCTTGATTTAGCTTTTGAGCTTACAAATTATCAAATATTTGGTATATTAGGTCAAAAATGCATGTTTTATAATTTTTGGCCAAAAGCCCTAATTTAATGCTATAAGTTATAACACATAGGCAACCAAATGGGTGATTTTTATATAAAATTGAATACTTATCAGTTTGACACTACCAAAAAAAATTATGATAGATGCCACTAGTGGAGGGACTTTCATGACTATAAACGATGCAGAAGCCTAGAATTTCTTTGCAACACTTGTTGATAATTCCTAGCAATAAGATTACTCAACTCGAATGGAAAGAAATTCATAGCCATAAAGAAAGGAAGTATCTATTAGTTAGGCATCACTTCTAATCTTATAGTAAAATAGACATGTTAACCTAGAAGCTAAACAAAATAGATTATATTTCTCAATAGTTAAATGCCCTTATGATGAACAGATCTCCTATACAACCTCATTTTGAGTTATGTTCAGTTTGTTCTAAGTAAAATCACTATGCTCCACGTGTCCATCCAGCTCTTGTTTCCCCTAGTTTTTTCAAAGTAGACAAATGTTATGAACACATATCATCAACCTAGCAATATGAATAACCCTTATTCTAAACCCCTTCTTAATGCACTTAATGTTCTAAAGGCACCCTTCCCTCAAAGATTAAATACAACTAGGAAGAAGAATAATTATAATGAGATAATGGACATATTTAAACAAGTCAATATTAACATTTCATTACTCAATGCTTTTAAGGACTTCCCTCCTTATGCTAAATCTTAAAAGAACTATATACATGAAAGCGGTAGCTTACTATGCATAAAAGGCCTTTCTCCTCAAATTCTATTCTGCAACAAAAGAACCCTCCAAAATACAAAGATCCTCGATTTCCTACAATCTCATGTGTTATTGGGGAAATGGATTTGATAAGGCACTCTTAGATTTATATGCTAATGTTAACCTATTGTCGTACTCGGTCTATGAGCAATTAGGTTTAGGTGAGATGAAACCTACCTCTATTACCCTACAGTTGGTAGACCAATCTATCAAACTTCCTAGAGGAGTAGTAGAAGATGTCTTAATATAGTCATATCAATTCCTCTTTCCAGTGGACATTTTAGTCCTAGGCATAGAACTTGTATCTAGTCTAGATGTTAAAATCCCTACCATTTTGGGTAGTCTATTCTTGGCTGCATCTAATGTCATAATCAATGTAGGAATGGAGTTATGAAACTATCATTTGGAAATATTAAACTCGAGTTCAACACTTTTAATTGCTCCATAAAAGATGGAAACTAAAGATTCATTTAATAGGAATGTTATAGAAATTATAGTTCGTGCAACTTTCATCCTCTAAGTCCAACCAAGCTAGAACCATGGAGGAAGTGAAATCATTACTTAAAGCTATAGGTGTAGTGGACACTCTTGAATGGAGACCAAAAGTGGAGCCCCTGACACCATCTTCCACTGCTTTGGACCCACTTGAGGAAACACCAATATTAGACCTAAAACCTTTGCTAGAAAGTTCAAAATATCCATTTTTAGGTCTCTTTGAAACCTGCATTTTATCATAGCATCTGATCTCAATCATGAATAGGATGGAAACCTACTTAATGTACTATGGAGACAAGACAACCATAGGGTAGTCCATCTAGGATGAATTCATTTAGAAGAGAATGGAAAAATGTCATGGGATTTGTAATGGGGGCTAAACCCTCATATGAAGGAGGTAGTTAGGGCAGAGGTACTTAAGCTAGTATCATTTACCCCATCTTTGATAGTACATGGGTCAGTCTTATTTATGTTCTCCCTAAGAAATCTATAGTAGTGCTACTTCTCAATTAGGACAATGAAGTGGTCCCCATTCATATGCCCACTAAGGGAAGAGTTTGTATTAGTCACCAAAAGTTGAAGTCGGTCATGAGCAAGGACCACTTTCCTCTTCCCTTCATATACCAAATGCTTGAAAGGTTAGCCGGTCATGGGTATTAATATTCCTCTTACAAACCAGAGGATCAAGAGAAGGCTACCTTGACTTGTCCATTCGAGACCTTTTCCTACAGACACATGCCTTTTTGGGATATGCAAATGGTGTATAATGAGTATATTCTCAGAAATGGTGGAGATATTTCTTGAGGTGTTTATGGATGATTTTTTAATATTTGGATCTAGTTTTGATGAGTTCTTGGCCCACCTATCCCTAATGTTTGGGAGATATCAAGAAAAGAATTTAGTTATTAACAAGAAAAAATTCCATTTTATGGTAAAAAGTAGCATAATGCTAGGGCATATAATATCACAGAAAGGCATAGAAGTAGATAAGCCAAAAGTGAACCTCATCTCCAATCTCCCTCCTTCTAGGATGGTGAAGGAGATCCAATCATTCCTAGGCCATGCTAGATTTGACTAAAAATTCATTAAAGATTTCAGCAAAATTCCTAGGCCCATATGCAATCCGCTTGTGAAGGAGGTGATATTTGACTTTGATGAGAACTACATAAAAGCCTCTAAACATCTTAAAGCCAAACCTATGTGCCTATCATATAACTAACAGATTGGAATGCTCCATTTGAGATCATGTGTGATGCTTCCAACAACACAAACAGCAATGTTTCGGGGTAGCATATTGCTAAACTTTTCTCACATTATTTGTTGTGCAAGTAAGACTCTCAATGATGTCCAACTCAATTCCACTACATAGAAAGAGTTGTTGGCCATAGTTTCCTCCTTGGACAAATTTGATCTCTTAGGGTCCAATGTAATAATCTACTCGGATCATGCTACAATGAAGTACCTTTTATCTAAGAAGGATAATAAATCTAGACTTATATGATGGATTCTCTTGCTAGAGGAATTTGACATAGAAATTAAGGACAATAAGAGTTCTGAAAATGTTATAGTAGATCACCTATCTAGGTCAATAGTTGAGTCTTCTAATAAACCTATGCTAATAAAAGAAACTTTTCCTAATGAGCAACTTCTACATGTTTCCCAATTACCTTGGTATGTTAACATTGTCAACTATCTTGTAACAAATAAATTCCATTGCATTTGTGAAAACAAGATGCATCTAATTTTCTACCCAAGGTTAAGAACTTTCTATGGGACGATCTATACTTGTTTATGTTCTTTCTCAATGAAATCATTAGAAGATGTGTCCTTGATAGTGAATATAATAAGATTATTTCCTTTTGTCATGATCATGCTTATGGGGGCCATTTTAATGCTAAAAAGACCACTATAAAGATTTTGATGTGTGGATTTTATTGGCCCACAATTTTCAATAGTTCTCATGTATATTGTAAAGCATGTGATCACTACCAAAAGTTAGAGAACATAGGTCATAAGGACCTGATGCCACCAAACCCAATATTAATTGTTAAACTTATCCAAATTGGTACAAGTATTAGGGTACGAGACAAATGATCATGAAGTGGTGGTTGATTTTTAAAAGAGATTATCTTTTCATGCTTTGGTACTCGACGCACTATTATTAGCGATGGAGGTAAAAACTTATACAAACAAGTATTTGAGGATTTACTGAAGAGCTATGGAGTAACTCATATAGTTTCCATGCCCTACCATCCCCAAACTAGTGGGAAAGTTGAAGTGTTAAATAGGGAAATTAAGAGCATACTGGAGAATATGGTGAACTCTAGTAGGAAGAATTAGTCTCTTAGACCCATTGATGGACTTTGGGATTATAGAATTGCATGTAAAACCCTTATTGGTATGTCTCCTTACCATTTAGTCTTTGGAAAAGTTGTCATTTTCTTGTATAGCTGGAAGAAGTTTCAATTCCCAAAGAAGAAATTAGGACAGATGCATATGACGGTCCCAAAAGGTACAATCCAAGTATGAAGATGATTCACGATAAACACATTCTATGTAAAATGTTTGAACCAGCTTAGAAGGTCCTTTATAATTCCTATCCACATCTCTTTCTTGGAAAGTTAGGCTCTTGATGGATTGGCTCATACATAGTAAATCCTATCTATCATCATAGGGCTATCGAGATTGAAAAAGATGGCAAACTTTCCAAAGTCAATATCCAATTGTTAAAACCATATTTTGAAATGAGAAACCCTGATGAACAGGAGGAACTCCTACTGGAGGAGCCTATTTATTAGGACTAGATCCACAACAAGTCATGTGTATCATGGTCTAAGTTGTAGGTACCATTTTTCTTTAACCCCATCACATTTATAAATAAATAAACCATTTATGGACTACAGGTGATATCATTCTTACTAATGTACTATTTTAAATAACTTGCAAGAGCACAAATCAATGTAGTATTTTCATAAAAGTGAGGTCGATCCCATGAGGAATCTCATAGGTTTGCAATGGATTGGATTTTATTTAGATCAATTACCTTCAGCCAAAGAGATGGATATGTGATTAAGCTAGAAAATTAAGCAACATGAAATGGAAGCATGAATTGGATTAGAAACTAAACTTAAAAGAAACTCACTAAAAACTAAAACTAAACACTAAAATTAGAAATTAACCTAACTAACATGCAATTAACTAAAGGAAACTGCATCAATTTAGGAGGATCCAAACTAAGCAATGAATATTAAGGAAACTACTAAATTAGAAACTTTCTTCAATTAAAACTTACCTAACCTTATACTTACTAAAAAGGAAATTATGTAGAATGCAAAAAGGAAGTTTTTAAGCCTAAAAAAACATGCAAGAAACTGATTAACAACATCTAAAACAAGATCATGCAACTAACTTATCCAAAAAGCAAATAGGCAATTGGTCCAGTATCATGTGCATGGTTCTATGGCCCAAAAGATGACTATTTTTCATGCTTTAATAGTAAACTAACAAGCAAACTAATAATGGGATCTAATAATATATATATATATATATATATATATATGAAATGGGTACTTGAGGATTTAGGAAAATAAGATGTTTTTTGAAGGTTGGAATTAAAGTACAAAGTTAAGGAAAAAATAGTTTTTAGATTTTAGTACTTAAGAGCATTCCCCAAATATCACATTAAAAAGATATTAAAACAACATCTTTTACGCAGCAAAACTGCCCAACTCTCAAGTACTCTAATGTGATAATTAATCCATGATAAGAATTCCCATAGAACTTTATTGAATCATGTGAAAATTACACACACAAAAATAGACACATAAAGCTATCTACAACATATGTAAAGTGTGCACTATTCATGATTGCAAAATTGAATCTAAACAACAGAAAAACTTCAATCTAAAGCCCCCAAACTTAAGTAGAATAACATGAAAAGAAAACCTATGAACAAATTCAAGAGAAAAGAAAGCTAGATGGGTGAACTAAGTATGAAAAGTGATGCCTAATCCTAAGATGCAAAATAAGGATAAAAATGATTAGAACTAAGTGGAAACCCAAGGCTATAAGCTATCTCCTCTCTTGGCTATCACTCCCGAGGGAAGTTAATTTAGATCTTGAAGTAATGAGTAAAGAAAACTAAAGATTTGAAAGTAAGAAAGAAGGGGAACAAGGGTGGAACTAGGCATGGATTTCTAGAAGTTAAAACAACAAGAAATAGCTATGAAAGTAAATTACTAACCTAAAATTGGAGAGAAAATAACCAAGAGAATAAATAGAAAACCAAAGGAAAAAAACACTAAAGAAATTCCAAGATCCAACCTTCAAAAGATCCCAAGCTAGAGTGCTCATTCCAAGGTTGTCTCACCCAACTTACATAGATGAGTGTCTTCTTAACTTAAGAAGGGGTGAAAACATGAGAGAAGTGGCCCTAAGGTTAGGCTATTGAATGAGGAAGGTTTGGTTAAAGATGAGTTATCAAAATGATGTAAAAAAGAGAGGTTGAAAGATGACATGATGGCTGGTTTCTAAATTTTAAAAAGGGGTAGGCATCCTTTTTATGTAAGGACAATGGATCTTTTTCCTTTCAACATTTGTGATGTTTGGTTGATGGAAAGTCATGGAAGTGGTAAGGAATGAGGTTTAGAAAATCCAAATTTAACCTTGAGAATCCAAATTTAGAAAGTGAATCATTGCTTGAATTCCCCTCTAATTGTATGACTCCGTGTGGCACTTGGATTATATGGCTCACAATCTTGCCTTTAATGGCTAGCCTTGATTCCTTAACATGTCACCTTCTCTCAAGGCTTATATGGCTAGGGTGGCTTGAATGGATCCCATGCAAAGGCAATGGAAATGCATGGCTTGCTTCATGAACCCATTTAATCATCTTTTGCTCTTCCAGTTGCTTCATTTGATCCTTAATCTTGCCTTAATATGATATTGGATCTTAATCTACTTTGAAATGGGGAAATTTAGGCCTTGACTCAATCTTTTGATCTTGATCTTCAAGTCTCATCTCGATAAATCTTGACCTTTGAAATATCTCTCCAATACCTATAAAAGGTGAAAATTCCCTAATTAAATCTTATAAAAATATGATCATTCATGTGCTTACTTTGGATTAGCCTTTAAACTTGTAGAATATCACATTTTTGAATTATTAGGTCAGAAATGCATGTGTTATAAATTTTGGCCAAAAACCCTAATTTATCACTATATGTTATAACATATGGGCTACTGATTAGGTAATTTTTGTACAAAATTGATCACTTATCACACCTTCCAATCAGAATTTTTCCAGTCCTAAGAAAAACATGCAAAAGATAATGAAAACAAAAATGGTTGGCATTTTTGTAGGTATTCATAATTGCATTTAGCATATGCAATAAGCCTTTAAACCCTTAGGTTACCTCAAGTGGACAAGTTAAGCCTTGTGAAGGTTTGTAGTAAATATACCCATAAATTTTCCTAAGGATAGGTTCCTTAATTTATCTTAGAGAATTCTAATCCATTCGTACTCTACTGGCTTTAACAAATTAATAAAGATGAATGAGAAAATCCACAAGTTACCCACATACTAGAGCTATTTTATCCTAGTTCCATCTTAGAGTGCAATGTGTGTACCGCTACATAAGTTAGGACTTTTAAAAAGATGTGCACATTGCTCCTTTGGAAAGATACCTCAAATTCTCACTGGTGTACACTCAAAATTAAAGCTCTTAGAGAAAATGTGATGATCAAATTTTCTCTCACTATGTGACTGACTCCAAAGATGCTACTGGTGTACATAAATTTTTAAGCATTGATGAGACGAAGAATATTATCCCTTAAAACCAATGACTTTACCAAGACAATTAGAAATAGTTTCCCTTAGTTTCTTTACATTTATATCCTCGTCAAGCCTATGTTCCTCCTAAGATCTATGGGTTTTTAGATGTGATGACCTAGGTTTTTGTAACACATTTTGTAATACATTTTTCGAAGGCAGGGCCCTTAGTAGTAAAAAAATTTCACAAAACAAAGCAGCAAAAATTCTTTTCTTTAGAACTTGTTTTGAAAAACTTAAGTCATCACTTCATACATAACATAAGCATAATTTTTGTACAAGATAGAATTCCATTGAAGAAATATATTTTTATTAAATTCCAGAATCCATTTAGTGGTTCACAGTACAACCCAAGTATCATTGCAATACTTGTCCAAATCACATAATCCAAATTTCAAAGCACACCATATAATAAAAACTCTCAATACAATACAATGCTCTCAAATAAAAATACTTGTCTCAAGGCATATACCCTGATGATTATTCTACCAAATCTTCTTCAGACTTGAGCTCCTAACTCACCTTCCCTGTATCTAAGATATTGTAAACATTCAAATACTTATAATATCTCAACAAGCTATGCTTAGTAGGGGATTCAAGAAGCATAATAATTTGACAGTATAATCCTAATACTTCATAATCCCCTTATTCATACTCATGGATCAATCTCTTTACTTGGTCATATATGTACATCCTTAAACATACATACTATATACTTTGTATATATATATATATATATATATGGTCAAAATTGTGAAAAATAGTTAATATCTCAAAACATAATCATACCCAGTTTATACTGAGTTGATAGGTCATCAAGACTCTGCTAGACATACTCCCTCATTTGGGCAGTATTGGTAATCCACAATTACCCAACATCTCATTGTGCCATATAACAAGGCATTTTACTATGCCATGCATCATAATGCAAAAATACTCAAAGGACTACTATGTATGCAGTCAGAATCCATACTAGCATGCCCAAATAACTGCCCAATAATCCACCTATACCATCCTTGGTGGAAATCACAATATCCATGCTTGTATGAGGGGGACCATGGCTGTCACAGTGGTGGCCTTCCCATAATTGCCCCACCCGACTTTTAACCTCACTTAGGCTTGGTATCCATATCAAAACAAGTTTTGAAGAGCGGATGGCCAAACCCTACTAACTCTCCTAGGAAAGCATCCCCAGGTATATGCCTGGTTAAAACAAAATCACAAGCCTACATGCTTGTATGTAATGTAATTCTCATATGTATCAGACAATCTGTCTATTTACTAGGGCTGAAATATCTTCTAGTTCCTTATTCACTTAGACTTTTTTTCACAATTCTAACTTAACCATTTCATATGTGTTTTGGTTAGAATATAAGGGTTTTGAAGGGATTTAATACAAGTATTTACATTACACTTGTCAAATTTCTAGACATAAGATCATGTATTCAACATGTATATCTCATGTAGATGCATTCATAAAATCCTCCCACCTTTAGGTAGTGATCCATCTCTTCAGATCTTCCATGATCCTAACTGACGTATGTAATATGTAAATCCATACATACTGTCAATATTTATACAATCTAAATAATCCTATATTTTTTATCCTATCTATATTCTTTTTTTTAATCTTGTCCTTTGATATAAAGGATCTAGATCTTTTGTCCTATCATGATCTATCTTCCTCAAATAATGTCTATCCTATTGATTAATAGATCTAATAGTTAGAATGATCTTTTAATCTTTCATATCTAAGAATTTTCTATTCTAAGTCTTTGTGTATTCCTTTTCTTTGATCTTGATCTTTCATAGATCCTTTGATCAACAATTTATACTTGTTGATAAAGATCAAGGGCTTAGATCTTCACAATTCTAATTCTTCTTTGATCTAAGTTCAGTTGTTTAATCATCCTTAAGGAGGGTGAGGTTCTCTTCCTTGAATCATATTTGATCAAGGTTTGGATTATCTATCTAGATTTGTCTACAACATACATACATAGATACATAATAAAATACAACATTAGGATTCTTATTGTTCTTGGACATTCAAGATCATATGGATCTTGTTTAATCATCCTTATCTCACTTACAATTTTTATTAGGATTAGATAATTTACTAACCTTTTATGCTCTTATTATTATTCAACCAGTTAATGTTTTAGTAGTTGAAGATAGCTTATTCCATCCTAAGTCTAGACAGCTACTCTTATTTCTAACTAACTAAGGCTTACTAGCTGAATGGCTGAACACAAAGTGGTTACTTCAATCCTCATGTCAGGAGGTGTTTAGACCTCACAAATGTTAACGGAAGGTAGAGGAAGGGTGAGGTTCTATTAGAGAACACCTTAACCACCATGTTCAGCATTCACTAGAGTGACCATAGCTCAACCTTTCATAAGGTTCCTATGAGCATTTTAACCCTAAGTACTCTTTCTAATTGATTTTAATTAAATCCATGAACATTTAAAATGTCATTCATGGGGTTTATTATTCTCTTAGTTTGGGCCAAGGATTTGATAATCCTTATATTGTCCTACTAACTATAACCCTTACTAGTATTAAGTCAGAGTCATTCACTCATCTTAATTGTCCATGAAATTCTATATTCCATTAGTTTACATTTTTGGTGATTTATGCTCATTATATCTTAACAACGACTTAACATTTGAATCTACTAATAAAATTTGATAATAAATAAATCATAAACTTTAAAGCATAAATCCAATATAAATTGAGCAATTATTTATACTAACATGCTTCCTATAAATGCAACTTAACCTAATGAAATATAACTATACTTAAACTAGCATGATCCTAAGTTATGAAATACATGAAATTTTACTAGTAATCTAATGGAATCATGCTAAAATCTTAATTTCAAACTATCATGAACCTAAGATAATTAAATTACTAACCTATTATAACAATCTAATAGCATATAGAGCATAGCATGCTGAAATTTAAGAATTACACCATCATGCTTCCTAATTTATAACATAAATCACATTTAGAATTCTATTGTCAAATAAAAGACAAGTAAACTAATTAGATTAAGATTATTAGAAACTTTTACATATGATCCAACCATTAGATTTTAGATCTTTTCCTTTAGATCAAGGGTTTTAATTACATTTAGGGATTTTACTTCATTAAGGTGTAAAGATCATATCCATTTGTTTTTGTCACATTTAATCCATGATCTCACTGAATTCCATCATAATCTCATTCATACAACCCATCCAAAGGGTCTGATCATGCTTGATCTCATTGATCAAGAGGGTCCCTTTGTATTTTTAGGATTTTTCTACCACAAAGGGTAGATTTGTTAATTTATCATATATTTGTCATAATAAATCATATATATCACTTTATTTCAACATTACTTCATCCTTAAATCACATCCCCACGATTTGATAATCTCATATATTGAATATCATGAACATTGGAAGCTTATTTCTTCAAAACAAAAAGTTTCTTGAAGATTTTTATCCATTTTATGATTTCATAAGAAAATAGACATTACAAGATTTCCACAGCTTTTTTCCAATCTTGATTTAGAGTTCAGATGTCTCCACAATTGAAGATTGAAGTTCACAGTCATTCCAGGTGTCCAAATTTGAGCTAGTCCCATTGGAACGGATGCCCTAGATTGTTCAGGTGGAGTGGGTCCTGTTGGGAGGAGTAGTCGCCGCGCTCCTGTTACCGGGACATAAGTCGAAATGTACTCCCCAGGACTACTGTTGTAGCACAAACGTTCCGTGGCATGTCATCACACGTGGAGTGCAAGCATGAAGACGCTCTTGTAGGGCACTTTTTCGTACGATGTCCTAGAAGCCAATCTTATTAGGAAGATCGGACAGTCCATTATGGACCGTCCAATCAATTCCTCATCAATCAAAGGCTCAACACTTGATTAAATTTCATGAAAATTCTACCCTAGGGTTTTTGGGTCCTTTTGGGTCAATTTGGTGGCTCCGACTTTCCATCTGAGCCTTCCATTATATAGAAATGAAGGGTTCTTATCCTTACTTATTTTTAACCTAAAAATAATTATAAAAAAATAAAAATTATATAAACTAAAATGAAATAAGTATGAGAAGAGTTTCCAGCCACCTGATTGGAGAAAACTTAGGTTTTGAAGCCCAATTTTAAAGAAATATCCTGTTGATGATAAGATCGCCCGATAACTGCTTGTTTTGTGATTTTCGTTGATTGCACCATTAGATCTTGAAATTTATTTGCGTATTTTGTAGATAAAATAATTTAGGATCATATGGATGGTGAGATTGGTGAGATTTGATTTGAAACAAAGTGTCTAATTGAATTTAAGTCTCTTATTCCAATCTAGAGAGAGGACAGAGAAAGTGAAAGAGAGAGAATTTTGGAAATTTGGGAATGAGTTTGGATTTGGTTTTTTAGAGGAATCAACATAATTTTTATGAAAATTTTTGGAGGATTTTTGGGGATATATTTATGTATGTTTTTTAAATTTTCATAATTACTTATAATAATTATGTTTGAATTTTTTTAATATTAAATTAACATTGGATCCTCCACTACCACCTCCTTCTCCACTATCATCTAGTAGTGGTTTGACACTCATTACATGTTTTTTTGCCATTGGATTCATTTGTGGGCCCCACGGAGGTGTGAAAGGACCATTTTGCCCTTTTATGGAGAAAAATTTGTTTTATTCTCCTGAACTCGGAATTGAGAATACTTAGTTCTGTTTCAATTGTATTTCTGAGTAAATTCTAAATATTGAAGTCTTAGATCTTGATTATGGATAAAATTACCATTTTACCCTTTTATTCATAAAATGGATAAAATTAGGGATTTTTCATTTTAACTCAGAATTGAATGTGCTTAGTGTGATTTCCATTAGTTTTTTTAGTACATTCATAATTTACAAGTTTTAAATATGTTTTAATCTCCATAAAAAGAAGATTTCCAATAACCTAATATTCTAAATCAAAATTTCTAAAAATTCAAACTAAATTAATTTTCTCAATCAATTTACAAAAATTGGGGTTATTACATTAGATAGGGATTGACATAGGCTCGGGTAAAGTTTTAAAAAGAAGGTATAAGGATTCAAAGTTTCAAATATAAGTAGAAGTCTTTGAATATTTGTTTACACAACTATACTTTTGGTTGTACTTTGAAGTGACTTTTCTCTTACTTTCCCTTTCATGTTTCTTCTTTTCTTTTCTTTTTATAATACTCTATTTATTCCTTTTTTATTTGTATTTCTTTTTCTTTTTCTTTTTTGTAGGGAAAGGCTTTTTATTTCATGTAACCACTTTGATATTTTTCACTTCTTTGACTTTTGTCTTTTTTCTACCATCTCTACTTATTTTTGAAAAGTAGGTCATGGATATTTTTACTGGGGTTTCTTTGGGTTAGGTAAATGGGGTTTTGAAAGAAAATTCTTACCAAGTAGCTCAAAGGGTCTAACTAGCGGTATTGTATCTAGGCTAAAACAAGGATGGCCTATGTCATTTAATATGCTTCTTAAAGCCTACTAGATTTAATACATATTATGGAAACAAAGTTAATACTCCTAGTTGGTTCTAAGCATTTTGACCAAAATGAAGATACTAAGATCATTTAAAGTAATGTACACTAAAGAAAATAGTGAATTATGAATAACCCTCAAAAGAATGATAATCTCTAATACCCACTAGTTGTATAGGTCTTCACTAATTTCCTTGAGGTCTCTAAGTCATAACCATCTATTATTCTAGACCTATGTATTGTGTTGTATTATGAGATTTAACTTTGATAAAACACTTTAGGACATTAATAAGAAATAGAATTAACCATATGCATGTCTATTAAGAAGCTAAAGTAGTGGAAATTCTAAACTTCATACAATCCAATTCTAAACTCTCACGTGTGTCTACACCCCCCAACATGAACTAAACATTGTCCCCAATGTTTTGCAATATAGGACATCTTTATGGTAGGTTAATGTAGGACAAAGAGACTCTAAAAATTTTGGGTTGCCTCCCATGAGCACTAGGTTTAACATATTTAGCCAAAGATAGCATGCAATTATTATAAAGATGAATGCCTAATGGATGCAAGCTGGTGTCATGGGATGTGCTAAGGTGGGTCCTCATAAACTGGTTCCTCAAGTAATATTTCTTCTATCTCAAGGTCTATTAACTCTAGGACAGGTTTCAACCTTTGTCAGTTGACTTTGAATATCTCACCATCCTTCTCCATCTTGATGACCCCATGAGGATATATAGTCTGTACTATGTAGGGTCTAGTCCATCAAGATATAAGTTTTCCTAAAAAGAGATGTAAACTAGAAATGTATAGAAGGACATTTTGTCTAAGTGTAAAGGACTTCCTTAAGATGTGTCTATCACGTGTATGTTTCATGCGATCCTTGTATTTCTTTACTGACTCATATGCATCTTTCCTAATCTCTTCCAACTCATTGAGTTAGAGCTTCCTATGGTTTTCAGCAGAGTCTAAGCCAAAATTGAGCTTTTTGATTACCCAATATGCTTTATACTCAAGTTCTACTAGGAGGTGGAAGGCTTTTCCATAAACTAGACAGTATGGTGACATGCTTGTAAGGATTTTGTATGCATTGCAATAGGCCCATAAAGTGTCACTAAGCCTCAAAGACTACTCCTTCCTATTTAGATTGACCATTTTTTCCAAAGTCACTTTATTTCCCTATTAGACACCTCTACCTGTCCATTAGTTTAAGGAAGATAAGGGGCAGAAATTCTATGGGTTACTCCACATTTCTTCATTAAACTCTCAAATACTCTATTACAAAAATGTTTGTCCCCATAACTAATGATGGCCCTAGGTGTACCAAACCTTGCAAAAATGTTTTATTTTAAGAACTAGACCACCACCTTGTGGTCATTGGTTTTGTATGGAATGGCCTCTACCAATTTGGACACATAATGAAACCCCATTAAGATGTAAAGTTACCCTAAAGAGTTAGGTAAAGTTGCCATAAAATTGATGCCTCAAACATGAAATGGCTCAATTATTAAAATGGAGTTCAAGGGCATCATATTCCTTTTTCCTATGCTTCCTAGTTGTTGACACCTTGCACATGCTAAGAAATAAGGATTTGAGTCCCTAAATGTGACGACCTGGGTTTTATAATGCAAATTTAAAAATAACAAGCTTTCACTTGCGAGATCAATCTCTATTTAAAACAATTTTTCCAAAGGAATGTGGTAAAATTTTTTTTTTTATTTGAAACTTTTTCACGAAAACCCCGAGTGTCATTAATTAATCTCAATGAACAAATGATGAATCATGCCATGGTAACTTTTGGAAAAAAAATATAAAAATGAATAGGCACCATTCCCAAGATTGTTAATCACAGCCCAAATTACAAATAATTATTTACAACCAAGTTTACATCAAATACTAAAAAGATCACTCGGTATGGAACCTGGTACAATTATGTCCTCACTTAGCCCTACCTTTGCTCACTTGACTATAGTACTAACACTCTTTGAAACTCCTTCTAATTGTACTTTGTCTAATCTAAAAAATAATGGATTTGGTTGAGTATTCATCATACTCAGTAGGTGACCTGATACTACTAATTTGAAAACATGGCATACAAGGGGGGTAATTTTAAGAAAATTAATAAGATCATGCAATTTCATTTTGTGTAACCATGGGTATTTATGCATAAACTATAAAACTCATTTACACATTTCCAAACCGTGGAACTTTTATAGAATCCATTAATTAGCAATATAAACATTACGAAAAATAGTAGCAATCAATCAATTCATGTACTAGATTTTTTGGTGAACACATCAAGATGATTGGGTCAACGAACATATCAAGCTGACTAGTCGTGAGTACTCATCTACAACCATCTCAATGCTATATGCATATCGATATCAAAACTGAAATCATAGGGTCAGCTGTGCTCACGATCAGAACATATTCTGGAATTGTGTGTCCCAGTATCTAGAGACCAACCGACTATATCCTCTACGGTGACTATGGATATGTCCTCAAAAAGGGTACTGTGAACACCTCCAGTGGTCGTCCCTATTTACCATAGTAGTTAAGGAAGGGACAATGCTGCTTTGGGCAGTGATACCTACCACGTTTGGTGGTTGGAGGCCGAGAGGCCAGCCCTATACATAAACGACCTCTCAGCATAGTGCCCACCAAGCTCATTAGCCCAAAAAATATACATATATTCCAAATCTCAATTATCATAAATCATGCAATTTATGCAACTAGTTTCAAAACATGTATGCAGTGCATATATAAAGCCTATTCATGAAATATGCAAGCAATCACATTCAAGATCATAAATCATGTAGACAATCTGCATGCTTATTATAAGAATATCATATCTTAAAAAGCATACTAAACAAGGTAATAGAGTCAAGTAAATCATTTAGATTTTGGAATGCATTTGAAAACTTAGTAGTATCAGACTACCTACCTTGATGTCTCTTGGATTACGTTTCTCTTCAATTTGAGTCCTAGATCACCTTTGTGAGGTCCTAAAATATTATTTGGAAATAAGAATCCAAATATTATTTCCTATTCTTTATATATCATCAATTAGATTTATAGATCAACAGCTAGATCTATTCTTAGGTTATAGATCTCTTATTTGTGCATCTCCAAGCTAGATCTCACTTATAATGGTTGATCTAAGTCGTTTAGGGTTGATCTTGGAATATTGATCTTCTAATGCATCCAATGGATCAATTTATGAGATCTGATCATCTTTAATCTTGTAGATCTATGAGCTTTCTTTGGTTTTTAGGCTATAGTCACATTAAATAGTCCTGTGATCTTAAATTTTATTATATAATCAGGTCCGCGTTGTCAAGACAAACATAACGATCCTTCAAATCATTGATTGGAGTTATATAGGGTTCTTAATTGCAATTTTAGTGTTGTAGGTCAAATAAAATAGGGTCTGAGCATCACGGTTCCTAAGACACGTGTGCGTCCCAGTTGAATCGAGCTGCACCCGTATGCCCGCATGCACCTAAAGGACACTCCAGAGCTTGCGTTCTGGATGTGCATTATGCAAGTATGTCCCGGGTACCTAATCAGGTCAACCAAATGAGGTAATCTAATCTGGACCATCCAATCATCCTAGTCCCTGATCAACGTCCAAGATGTAGGTGTTTCCACTTTCATAGGTTTCTAGGTTTATGGGGTTCCCCAATCTCATCGAACAGCTCAAATCTCCCATCTGAGCTATCCATGAGATGGGTCTAAGGAAGATCCACTGGTGCTAGTTTCACTGTTGAGACCAGATCTAGCCTAGATCTAAGGAGAAAACATCAAAAAGGAGAGAGGAAAGAAGAGAGGGAAGAAGGGTCTTACTTGGGCAGATGAAAGGGGTTTGATGGAGCTTTTTCCAGTGTATACACTCTCGATCAGTACCTACTGTAAACCTAGGTGATTGGTGGTGTAGATGAACATGTGATGGAGGAGGAGAAGAGGGGAGATGGGGTTTTATACAGGAGGGAGGCGGTGCTGTCCCGTGGCGCTGTTGCCATTTTTCTCAGTGCCGCAGAGGAAGAAGGCTGTAGAAGGTTGGCACCTGTCAGATTTCTGGCGTAGACGCAGGGTGATTACGAGGGGATGACATAGGGGATGATGATGGGGGTGTCGTTATCAAAATGACCCCTGCATTTTTTGACTCTTTGTCCTTTTTTTTTTAACTTTTAATTATCGAAATACACTTGATCTTTCAATGCTCATAACTTTTTCATACGAACTCCTTTTTCAATGTTCTTTAAGGCGTTGGATTCCATTTCACGAGTAGGATCTAGTTATAAAGATATTTTTAGCAAATTCTCTTTTTATATATTTAAAATAAAATAAAATATTTATCCACCCATTCAATATAATTATTTTTCAAAATAAATAAGATATAAAATTTTTATAAATTATAAACACTATGATTGATTTTGATTGAATGAGTGTTGCTATTATTTGACAAAAATATCTTAAAGTTTTGAGTTATTACACTAAAAATGGTGGGCCAATAAAAACAGCACTGGAAGATCTTTGCAACTGTCATTTTAGAACTATAATGCCACCACAAGCTTGGTCAAAATAAGAGATGATATTATTTTGTTCATGGCCAGGTATACATCTTCTAATTACTTGATTAGGATAATACTTAAATAAGTATGGGTCATCCCAGGTGAAGTGTTTAAACTCAATAATAAATTTTCTATTATCTTGCTTGGACTAGGAACTAGACATTTGATTAATAATAAGATAGTTGACTATATTTGCATGCCAAGACAATTGGGAAATGTGCAAAAATTGTTCATATGGAAATATCTCTATAATAGGCACATTCTCACTTGTAGACTCCACATCTAACCTAGACAAGTGGTTTGCTACAACATTTTCGGAACTTTTCTTGTCCTAAATTTTAAGATCAAATTCCTTTAGCAATAGTATCCATGTAATCAGCCTAGGTTTTGCATCATTCTTTGGAAGAAGATATTTAATTGCTGCATAATCAAAGTATACTATGACCATAAATCCTAGCAAGTAAGATCTAAATTTATCTAGTGCAAAAACAACTATCAACAACTCCTTTTCTATTGTTGAATAATTGAGTTGGGCATCATTAATTGTCTTATTAGCATAATATATCACATGGAGAAGTTTATCATTATGCTGCTGCAAAATAGCCTCAATTGCATAGTTTGGAGCATCGTACATTATTTGAAATGGTGAACTCTAGTTAAGTGGTCAAATAATAGGCACAGAAGTCAACATATTCTTTAGACACACAAATGCTCTCATGCACTTATCATCAAAGTTGAAAGTTGCCTCCTTAGTAAGAAATTACAAAGGGGCATGGCTTTATACTAAAGTCTTTGATGAATCATCGATAAAAATTAGCATGGCCTAAAAATGAACAAACTTCCTTCACAGTCCCTGGAAGAGGAAGGTTAAAGATTAAATCCACTCTAGCCTTATCAACTTCTATAGCATTATGTGATATAATGTGGCCTAAAACAATGCCATTTTGAAGCGTAAAATGACATTTTCTCAATTTAGTACCAGGTTCCTTTCCTAACAGCTAGCAAGGACATGTTTTAAATGGTGTAGGCATTCATCAAATGTAAGCCCAAATATAGAGAAATCATCCATAAACACCTATAGGAATCTCTCTTTCGTATCAGAGAATATGCTAACCATACACCTTTGAAAAGTAGCTAGAGCATTGTAAAGTTTAAAAGGCATATGATGATAAGCAAAGGTTCCAAAAGGGAAGGTAAAGGTAGTCTTCTCCTGGTCCTTATGTGATATAAGAATTTGGTTATAGCTAGAATATCCTTTCAAAAGCAATAATAACTATGTCTGGATAACCTCTCTAACATTTGGTCAATGAAGGGTAGAGGAAAGTGGTCTTTTGTCATGATAGAGTTCAATTTCTAGTAATCAACACATACTCTCAACAAAGTGGTCATGCGAGTGGGGACTAACTCATGACCATCATTCTTAATTACCATGACTCTTGACTTCTTAGGTACAACCTAAACTAGGCTGACCCAAGTACTATCAAACATAGGGTAGATGATACCAACATCTAAGAATTTTAGTACTTCATCTCTCACTACCCCCTTTATGTTAAAGTTAATTCTCCTCTGTGTCTCCCTAGATGGTTTGAAATTTTCTTCTAGGTATATCCTATACATACACATATCTAGACTAATTCTCTTTATATCTGCTATGGTCCACCCTAGAGTAGTCTTGTATTCTTTAAGAACAACAAGAAGCTTACCCTATGTTCTTGATCTAGATCTGAGGACATGATTATAGGAAAGGTTTCATTTGGTTCTAAGTAAGAGTATTTTAGATTATTAGGTAGTGGTTTAAGGACCAATGTAGGTGGTTTTTCCATTGAAGGCACTGGGATAGATTCTGATGGAGGGAGGGGTTCCATATGAGGGCCTATTTAGAGGTATCTATCATAGGTGAAATATCTAAAAGCGTATTAACCTCATCAATGGACTTGTCTATATCAAATTCATATTTGAAATGTGATAAACATGCCTCAAGTGGATCTAAGATGGATGCTGGTGGATTAATATCTTGCATTAGCTCATCAATTATATTGAGTACAAAAGAATCATCATCTAGATCTAAATGTTGGCGGTTGGCATTAAAAATGTTAAGATCAACTTTCATATTACCAAAATACAATTGTATCACACCATTTCTATAGTTAATGATGGCATTAGACATGGCCAAAAATGGGCATCCAAGAATTACAAGGATCTAACTTTTGGGGTTTGACACAAGCTGGGTATCTAGTAAAATGAAATCTATAGGGTAATAAAATTGGTCCACCTGAATTAATACATCCTCAACTATACCATGTGGAATATTAATTGATCTATCTTCTAAATGCAAAGTGGTGTTGGTTGGTTTTAGATCACCAAACCCTAGTTGCTCATAGATAGAGTATGGCAATAAATTAACACTAGCCCTTAGGTCATTAAATGCCTTATCTATGACATGTTCTCCAATTACAAAAGAACCGATAGGACACCCTAGGTCTTTAAACTTAGATGGGTTTGGTGTTGTATTAAATAGCTTACCTATTCAGTGCTAAAGGCTTTCTTTTGGACATTGAGTTTTCTCTTTATTGTGAACTTGGCATAAGTAGGAATATCCTTTATAGCATTGAGTAATAGAATATTTATTTGAACATGTTTAAACACTTACATTATCTCATTGAAATTTGTTACTTTCTTAGACTTGTTGAGTAACTGAGGAAATGGGGCTTTGAGCACTTAGGGTGCCTTCACTATAGGCTTAGATGGAGCAGGAGATTTCTGTTGACTCTCACTTTATGTTTGATGCAAGGTTTTATTAAATTCATCAAGTTTCTTCATGATATATTGTATATTATCCTCCATTGATGATTTTTGTGTTTGTTGAAGTAGTTGAAAACTTGGTGGTTGCTATGAAGCGAAAATATTAGGAAAGGTTTGAACAAGGGGTCACAGATGTACGTCCATGGAAATTATTCTTAGATCATGACAAATTGGGATTCCTAGCCCATCTTGAATTATAGGTCTTAGAATATAGATTATTATTGCTAGGGTTGTAATATGCACCAAGAGCATTTGCTCATTCTAAAAGGTAGTCAGATAGGCTTGACTAGAACAATTAGCACATACTTCTTGTGGAGGTTTATGGGATAGAGTAACAACCATGAAAGTTTCAAATATAGTTTCAAGTTTGTTCATTCTTCCACCAAAATGCTCTAGTTCATTTAATTTTTTTATTACAGAGTCAAGCTTATAACACATGTCCGACGATACTTCAACTTCATATAGGCATTCTTTCTTTTATGGTTGGGCATTTCTCTCTCTCCTATGAGAATAATCCCATTGTTGTGAATTATCTACTAAAAGTTTGGAAAAATTCCCCATGCCTCTATTTCACTTTCCATCATAAGGGTCCCTCCACTTGTTGCATCTACCATTAGTTTATTTTGAGGTGTCAATTCCTCATAGAAATACTAAACCTACTTCCATTTTTTAAATCCATGATGGGAGCACTTTTACAGTAATTCATTCCAGCTCTCTCAACATTTGTAATATAGTTCATCATCTCTTTGTTGGAAATTAATGTTTTTCCTACAAAGAGAATTAATATCATGGACAAAAAAGAATTTGTTCAAGAATTTCTTAGACAACTAATCCCATGTGGCAATGGAACCAGCCTCTAAAGAATTAAGTCATGATTTGGCTTTATCCTTTAATGAGAAATGGAATAACCTAAGTCTAATAGAATCCTCAGTGATATTTCTATACTTGAATGTAGCACAAATATTAAAGAATTCCTTGATATGTAGGTATGAGTCCTCTCTCTCTCTCAACCATAGAAACATGGGAGTAATTGTATTACTTTAGGTTTTAGTTCAAAGTGGTTTTCATTGTTAGGTGGTAGTGTGATGCATAATGGAGTGTTTAATTGGAGTGGTGCATAAAAATCACGCATACTCTTATGCTCAACTACTACTGGTGGTTCATACATGAGGCTAGAAACTTGGTTTCTTATGTGTATGTTCAATCTCAGGATCTAATGGTATTAATTCAATTTGTTGAGATCGATGTCCTTGTGTGCACTACAATTAAACTTAACTAAATGATACAACCTAGACCTAAATGTCACTACTAACTCTATGTGCTATGCAATCAAACAATTCCTAATGTTAATGAGATTGTCTTGAAGATCTTTGTTAATTTGTGAGGTTGTATCTTTTAACCTAATGTTCGCCAACTCCTCCTTAGATTCAGATTTGACTATTGCTTACTAATTAGGTCTTGCCCAAGGTGCTTAATACAATTCTCATGGAAGGAGGCTTTTAGGCCTCAACATTTGACAACAAAAGGCATGGAAAAATCCCTTGGATTTTGGATAGCCATTATAACCACAAAGTTCAAGAGCTACTAAAGTGACAATAGATCTCCTCTTTCAAAAAGGTTCCTATGAGCTGAAAACCTCTAAGTCTCTTGCTACGTGATTTTAGATTAAAGATTAACAGTTGGGATCATAAGCATATAAGGAATTTGATTGATTTCCTAGGTGGGCCATGGATCTAGTAATGAAATCCAATCCTTATCTTATGAGGGTTCCTATGGATCCCTTACTCTCATTAAGTTCCATCCACCATAAAGCAATAAACATGCAATGCATTACTAGAAATAAATCTAATTGAAACTATATGCTATCCAACCAAGGGTTAGATAGGTGCCATCTAATGCAACAACCCTAATTGAAGATACAATAATTGTGATGAATGATCCTAAAACTATGTGAATAATTCTACCAACCAAATGCAACTTACATTAATTGCAGCCTAAACTAGAAAAGTTAATCAAATTAAGGGATACTTATAGTGAGGTTTTTGACGAGGATCAAGTGTGGGCCTCCATACCACACATTTGCTTTATTTTAATACAACCCATTTAAAATTGAAAGATTGAAATGCAAGTTACAATGGGACTCACTACAAGTTTCACTCAAAAAGAAAAACCTAATCTAGGAAAGCAATCAAATTTGATGAAGCTTTAGTCCACAGGATTGCTACTAATCCTTTGCCAAATTCCCCTTGCCAAAAACAAGTAAGATGGCTTAGTTTATGAGGAATTAGCAAGATATGCAAATGCAATGCAAAAATCCTAATCTAATGCAACCTAAAACTACGACTAAATATAAACATTCTAAATAAGAATCTAACCACAAATCTATTGGATTTTATTTTGATCAATTAACTCAGCTAACGAGATAGAGATGTGATTAAACTAGGTAATTAAACAACATAACATAGAAGCATGTGTGGAATTAGAAACTAATGAACTAACATGCAATAAACTAAAGGAAACTACAACAATTTATAAGGATTCAAACTCAGCAATGAACATAAAGGAAACTACAAAATTAGAAACTTTCCTAAATTAAAACTCACCTTACCATAAACTCACTAAAAGGGAAACTTTCTAAACTTAAAATAATATGAAAACAACTGATTAAGAACTTCTAAAACAAGATCATGCAACTACCTTATACAAAAATTAATTAGGCAAGTGGTCCTGTACCATATGCGTGGTCCAGGGACTATCCGTATGGTTCTGTGGCCCAAAAGATGACTATTTATCATGCTTTAAAATTAAACCAACATGAAAACTAATTATGGAATCTAATAAAGAAATAAGAAAATCTAAATGGGTACCTAAGGATTCAAGAAAATAAGATGGTTGTGATGGCTGAAACTAAAGTACAAAGTTAAGGAAAAACAATTTCCAGATTTCAATACTTAAGAACATTCAACAAATCTCACATTAAAAAGCTATTGAAACAATAATTTTTATACAAGGAAACAACCAAGTTCTCAAGTACTATGATGAAATAATTAATCCATGACAAGAATTATGATAAAGCTTTATTGAATCATGTCCAAATTAAAAAGAAAAAAGAAAAAAAGACACATAAAGATGCCTACAACATATGTAAAGTGTGCACTATTCTTGCTTGCAAAAGTGAATCTAACAACAACAAAACTTCACTCTAAAGCTCTCAAACTTAAGTAGAATGGCATGCAAATAAACCATATGAATAAATTGAAGAGAAAATAAAGCTAGATGGTTAAACTAGGTATGGAAAGTGACGCCTAAATCTAAGATGCAAAACAAGGATAAAGAAATGTAGAACTAAGTGGAAATCCAAGGCTCTGAGCTATCTTCTCTCTTGGTAGTCAATACCAGAGGGAAGTTAACTTAGATATTAAAGGAATGAACAAAGAACAGTAGAGATTTGGAAGCAATAAATAAGGGTAACAAGGTTAGGGTATTGAATGAGGAAAGTTGTGTTAAAGATGACTTAGTAAAATGATCTAAGAAAGAGAGGTTGAAAGATGATGTGATGGCTCCTTTCTAAATTTAAACAAGGGGTAGGCATCATTTTCATGGAAGGAGAGTGGAGCTTTTTCCTTCAAAATTTTTTGATGTTTGGTTGATTGAAAGTCATGGAAGTGGTAAGGAATGGCATTTAGGAAAGAAGTGTAAGTATCTATGGTTTTAAAGTTGTTTGGATTGAGGTAGATCTAAGGTTTTCTATTTAGGAAACCCTTGATCACCAAATAGGGAAGTTGGGGGTATCTTTTTTGTAATGAGGTGCCTCCCTCCTTTAAATTTTAACCCTAGGAAAGAGAGTGAAAAAAGAGTGGGAGTTGGATTTGGAAAGTAGGGTTTCTCTCTTGATGTGTGCACAAATGCATAATCATCTTACTTTTTACATAATTCTCTCAAACCATCTAATTAAACCTTTAAAATCCAAATATGGAAAGTGGATCATTGGCTTGAATTCTCCTCCAATTGTATGATTGCATGTGGCACTTGGCTTATGTGGCTCACAACCTTGGATTTAATGGCTTGAGTGGTTTGTCTTGACTTCCTTAGCTTTTCACCTTCTTTCATGGCTTATATGGCTAAGGTGGCTTGAATGGCTCACATACAAAGGTAGTGGAAATGCATGGCTTGCTTCATGAGCCCATTTTAGTTAGCTTAGCTCTTCTAGTTGCATCATTTAATCCTTAATCTTGCCTTGATATGATCTTGAACCTTGATCTACTTTGAAAAGTTGAAATTTAGGCCTGGACTCGATCTTTTGATCTTGATATTCAATTCTCATCTTGACAAATCTTAGCCTTTGAATAATCTCTCCAATACCTACATAAGGTAAAAATGCCCTAATTAAATCCTATAAAAATATAATCATTAATATGCATACTCTAGATTAGCCTCTAAACGTGCAAAATATCATATTTTTTAATTATTAACATAGAAATGCATGTGTTATGAATTTTGGACAAAACCCTAATTCATCACTATAAGTTATAATGCATGGGCTACTAATTGGGTATATTTTATACAAAATTGAACACTTATTACTAAACCTCCTACTTACTTGGTTATTTCATTTGTCCATGCTTTTATTTGGAAACAATGGGGACAATGTTTAATTTAAGTCTAGGGGTAGGGTATGTTAAATTTAATGTGTCTAAAATCACTATCTATTGAGTCTTTTCTTTATTTTTTAGTCTTTTCCTTTTATTCCTTGTAAAAAAATATAATTTTAACTTATGAAAAATTCCTTTACAAGGTAGAGAATTTTGATTTTTTGACTACTTGACATATCTTTTAAAGTTTATCTTATTAATAGATTTGTATTCAATAAGTTCACTGTTTTATACTTTTTCTAAAGTATACCATGAAAAGTTAAACTTGAAATATTAACTACACAAAATAGGCATATATATATATATATGGTTAAAGTTGAAAAGAAAATATAACTTATAGATCTTGAAGAAGATAAGTAGATGTCATAAACCCATGTCAGCTTTAGAGGCATTTTTTATTTTGGAGAGTTATATATAAATTCAAAGTTTTCTTTACATAATAAATTCCTAGTTACCAATTATCTCTTAAGTTTATGGTTATATTTAAGTCATGAGAAACCTAGGACATGATAGAGGCCATCCTTGATAAACCCAAAGCCTTTAGCCTCCCTAAATTATTTTACCAGCAGTTAACCCCATAAACCATTACCCTTATTAAACCTTATAACACATCGATTACCTAATTATTTTAGGAATATGTAGATATGGATTGAGAAATATCTTAAAAAGTATGTATAATACAGTTCAAAAGATGAACATAAAAAAGGGCTAAAAAAGAAACAAAATCAAAGAAAGGTCATATACATTAAAAATGATAAAAATAAGAAAAATGATAAAATCAAGAAAAATAGCCAATAAAAATTTATGTTTGCACTTATGAGTAACCAAAAAATAAATAAAAATTGTGAATACATTAGTAGAACTTTACATATCTTCCAAACAACCTTTATACCTTATGCCATTCTTTTGATAACCCTATGACTTAGATATGACTATGAATGAGTAGGGAATTTGTGGAGTGTAACATTCCTAATAGTTGATATCCTTTTATGATACCATTATTATTCTTTTGTATGAAAATATGTAAGATTTTTTAACTTGATGAACATTATTCTACTCACATATTAATGAGAGATTTACCCCTTCTTTGAAACACTTCTTTCTGAGTCACAAGTATATCCTGTGAGATTTGAAGTCAAAACATACATTTGGATGGTAATATAGTTTATATTTTACTTAGAGACCTGTAATTGTGTGTGTGTGTGTGTATATATATATATATATATATAGTAGTTATATCACACACTCATATTCTTAGATTTGATGAATTAATGAGATATCTTTAATATTAGGCTAGGATTTTGAACTGCTGATAATTTCTAGCATGCTAAATTTAGGAGTTATGTAAGCTGAATATAAGAAGATTCTTTAATATATATATATATATGGAATTTTGGAAATGTCTATGGGTATTATTTCTAAACACTTACAAGACTACAACTCATCCAATAGGGGTAACATAAGGGTTTAAAAGCTTTTTGCATGTGCCAAAAGTAGTTAGGATTTGTTTTTAAATTTCTTTATTTCTTTTCTATAGCTATGCTTAAGGACTAGCAAAACATGAGGGTATTTGATGGGCTTAGAAATATTACATGCACATCCCTATATTTAGTATGTTTTAGCCCTAAAAATCACTTAATTATCACTAATTAGCATTAATTCTACTAGTTTGTAGGTCCAGGTACAAATGAAAAAAAATGCTAAAATTTACCAATTTTACCCCAAAAAGAGAAATTTCACATCCCAAGCTATTGATGGGTCATACATGAGATAAATAAAGTCCTAGAGGTTCAAAATGATCATTGAGTATCACGATTGAAGTCAAATCAGCCAGAAACCCTATGTACAACTCAAACTTAAATGAGGATGAAAAGGTGGCAAAATCTCAATTTAAGCACACTTGTATACATTCTTTAATTCACATGCAATGGAATCATATATAATGAAACCTTCTATGAAAGAAAAGAAAGTAGGGCTAATATGAAGACTTTTTACAAATTTTCTCTCTCCTACTCAACCAAAGAGAGAAGAAACAACCAATAATTGGAAGCCTCATCTATACAAGATATTGAAGCACACATGGTACATATGAAGTATATAAAGATCTTTAAGGAATCAAGGCCATTAATTTTTGGCCAATCCAATCCAATGGTGGAGAGAAGAAGTTTAAAGAAGATTTGCATGCCATAAATGGATCTCATCCATCCAAGCAAGGTAAGTATGATCTAAAGGTTAGGATTGAATTGAAGCAAAGAAGGAAATTCTATCCACCTTTATTATGTTGAAAAGTCAAACCAAAACCCTAAGGAAAGGAAGATCTCAACCACACATTCTCATCCAAGGGTCCATGCATCTTTCGGTTTACAAAACCAATCCACTTTTCTCCATGTTAATTCCATGCCTCTCCCCTCCTTATATCTTCATAATTATGAAAAACCATAGATTCCCCACCAACTTTCCATTTCTTTCACTTTTCTCCCACCAATTTCCATTTATTCCTAACCATTTCCTTCTTTTTTCTTTTTATTTTCTTCAATTTTCCACCCCACTTTCCTATAATGGAAATACCCCTCCCCCCTGAAAAGCCACTTTTCTAATTGATTTCACTTCCTCCCTTCACCCTTAAGCTACCTCCATAGTCTTCCTTTCTAATTCTTTCCTATTCTCATTCATTCCCTATATTCCTTCACCTATCCTACTCTATTTCTTCCATTCTCATCTCCCACTTCCATAATTGAATTCCATGCTCCCCCATCCAGCCATTAATTTAAAATCAACTTAAGTGGCTTGATCTCAACCCTTAAGCTAGAAATCTATGAATAGAGTTTATTTTCATGGCTTAAGGATCTCTCAATAGAACTCAAAGCCAAAGCTTGGAGAAACAGAGGGAGGAAGATCACTCTCACCCAAGCTCCCTTCAAACTTCCATGTCCAAATCCTTGGGAGATAAAGATAGGGTCTCAACCTAAGTTCCAACCTCTTTCTTTCTTATTTTCTATCATGTATTCATGTATAATTTTCATGTGTAGTTAGCAAAGTAGTTTCACTCATCCCTTATGTAGTTGTACTCATGATTTACTTTTACCTTGCCTTAGTTTTGCTTAACTTCCTTTCTTTCCATGCTTTGTAGTTTAAGTTTAACATAGTTTTTTACTTCATCCTTGAGTAGTTTAGATGGATATATATGTTTCCCTTCCATTTAAATTAGGTATGCATGCATTAGGACCTTAGATTTTCAACACATTTCATCCAATTTTTGGAGATGCATCTTTTCAATTTTACATGCATGACATCTTAGCATCATGTTTAGGTTGCATTCATGATAGTTTTAGAAGTCAAACTTGTTTCCTTAGGTTGTATTTTACTTTTTAAATCTTGTTTATGGTATAGTTTCCCATTTAGCTTGTTTAGATTCCATGTTTTTGAACACTTTCTTATTTCAAAAGTAGGTAGATTCTAACTTTGGATTCAATAGAACTTAGATTTCTTTCTTTTTAGTTTTACAAACTTTCTAATTTGCTTTCCATTCATTTTAGGAATGTTTTAGAATTAGTTTATATCCATTTTAGAAAGTATTGCATGGTAGTTTCTTAGATCTAGTACTTTCTTAGCTTAGAAGTAGCACTTTCCTAATTTAGAAACCCATGTTTGACTTTCTATTTTCCTTTGCTTATTCTCCAGGATTAGTTTAGAAACATAATGCATATTAGCTTATTAGATTTAGAAAGCATTCCTAAATTAGAATTCCATGCATAGCATCATAATATCATGCAATTAGTTGTAAGCATCATCACTTTCCTTCTTTTTAGAACATGAACACACACTTTATAAATTACACACGTGGATTCTTCCATGCTAGATGTGCACTCACCTCACCTTCTTTTATTTTCCACTCTCACATGCTTTCACCCACACACTCCTTCCATGTTTACTTATCTTTCCACTTTCTAATTCCATGTTTTCGACACCCACTTTATAATTTTTTATTTCATGCATAATTTGTACTAGTTAGCATTCATGCATCATTCCTCTTTCTCTCTTTATAATTTATTCTTTATGTATTTTAACTTACAAAAAAGAAAGAATTCTTAGAAATAAGGAAAATTTCTAATTTCTTAAGTAAGGTTGAGAAAACCTACAAATCCATCCATAAAGCCACATAGGTTCCTAGCTAAAGCTTCATGTTGGAGAGTAGGGATTCACCATGTACCTATTTCTTGCTTCATCCCCAAAGGCTATAAATGGGTGACTCCTAAAACATGGGCCACTACCACCAATTTGTTTCCTTTTATTCTATTTCATATTTAAGGATGGAAGCCTCTTCTATGGTTCAACTTACTTAAAAATGAATGACCTGTAATCCTCTCTTTATCTAAGATTGTCAACATTGCCCTCTTTCTTTTAAGAGTTTTTGGCTTGAGGAAAATTTAGTAACCTTTTCTAATTCCTTTTTTTATTTATTCTTCTTTCTTTCTTGGATGGTTATTGATTAGGTAAAAATGTTAGGACTCCTGTTTTATTGGTTACACTAATACTTCATTCCTTAGTGTCATTGAATGGGATTTGAGAGTTTGTAGCATGTCAAGTTAAGGAGACAAGAAAAGCTTGTTGGTAACTTTAATGTATTTTGGGTTGATGAGAAGTATACAAATTCCCATTGAGTGACACAACATGTAGGTCCTCTAACAAAATTCAAGCCTAGATTTTAAGGTCCTTTATTTGCTTTCTTTTCATTGCTTATGTAATAATTCCTTTTAATTTGGCTATTAATGAAGAAGTTCTTTTCCTTTTCTTAGTAATTTTTTCATTATTTTAATTTGCAGTTAGTTGTAGTTTAGAATAGTTTGTTTAATTCTTAGTTAGTTGTAATTTTAGTTTCTTACTTTCTAATTTAGGGTTTACTTTTTAGTTTCCTACTTAGTTTAGTTGTTTCCTTTTTAGTTAGTTATTTTTCTTATGCCTTACTTTTCTTGTCATTAGTTTTAGTTGGAAATTGTCTATCTTTTAAATGCTTGGCTAGGTTAAAGTGAGATGACCTAAATTCTAATTAACTCTCATTTATTAAATAGCCTTCATAGGATCAACCCACATTTGCCAATTTTCTACTCCAATAGAGCCATGTACTTGCAGTAATTATTAAGACACATCAGTGGTGATCCTTTAGTAAAGGTATTAGGTGTCTCTTCTCTTAGCTGCCCCAAAACTTCATTCGTAAGGATCTTTGGAAAGGATTTGACTTTTTGATTTATGGTATGTTGGAATGAGGAGATGAGAATAATTTGGCAGTAAAAGTAGTGTAATATGAGTTAAAGAAATGTGTACAAGCTCCTATTATGTTACATAAGAAGAGGGCCCTACAGAGGAATTCAAGCCCAAGTTGAAGGACTTTTACTTTCTTTCCTTTCTTGCTTTTTATATTTTCCAACATAATAATTCCTTGTAATCAGTCAATTAATGAGAAGTTTTTTTTAATTATTAATTAGTTAATATTTGTTTATTTCATTAAATAGTTCCTTACTTCATTTGTTTCTTTTATTTACTATTTCTTTCCTTGCTTTATGTATTATAATCTTAATTTATTTTATTTGTTATTTGCTTTGCCTTCATTAATTTAATGTTTAAATTTCCTTCTTTTTTCATGGATTGAGTTGGCTAAAGTATAAACAACTCAATTTTTAATTAAAAGTCTTCAAAAGAGTCCTCAAGTAGCAATGATATGAAGCACTTCTTTTTAAATAACACTATTTCAGAAGCCTAAGGACTCGATCATATGGATATGTCAAATACAGGATTTCCAATCCTAGAAGGAAAAGGAGGGAAATGAATGCTCAATTTCAAGTGAGTAAACAGAATTCCATACTCAATCTCATAGATATATGTAGAGTTCTGTGATTGACCCATATTTTCCAATTCATACTTCAATAGAACCATGCATTTGTGGTAAATAATTAAAGCACATCAAGTTTTTAGCACTTTTTCTAGGAACTCACAATGGAATTTAATTAAAATCTAGGTTGTAATGCTTTACCACTAGTCATAGTGCAAGATTGCATATAATTGAACTTCTACTTTTTGCATACTTTCCTTATACCTATGGATTTGATACTTGCCTTTTCTTTTGTGTAGGAATTTAGACAATAATAAAGACTTGGAGGAAGACCTCAAGACAGTTGTCAATTTTTTTATTTGAGTGAATGTAGTGAGATTGTTGTTGTAATTAATTTTTATATGTGATTAATTCATTTTGAAAAATGTTGTAATGATATAGGTCAAGGGTGGGCCATCCTAACCTAGAAGAGGAGGTGGCATGTAAATGGACCCACCCTTGTATGAGAAGCCTAAATCCATGACCCCTCTATGAGCTTTCCTGGCTTCTTACCAATTCCTAGATTAGGGTTGCATTAGTAGTTTAATTGTTGCATTGTGGATGGTAGTGTAAAAGCATGTAGTTGCACTCATTTATTTACTTGTTGCATGGTATTTAGGACTATAGTATTGATAAAGAACTGCTTAACAACAATAGCTTAAGCTAGATTATAACCCAAAGACATAGGTAGTCAAGGTTATAATGCCCTATTTGTGGATGCCTTGACCCTTTCTGAAGTAGCATATAGGTAGTTGCATTAGATTTACTACTTTTCTTACATATAAAGGAAACTTTTATCACTTTATGGTATTTTATATGTTGATCAAACTGTGTGAGATTGTTTAAAATGTTAGTAAGGGCATCTACCTCTATAAGATTAAGGGTGGATTTCATTACTACACCTAGGTCCACCTAGGTTAAACAACACCTAATACACCCTAACCTTCCACTTTTTAATTAAAAATCACATAGAAGAGACTTTAGTGGCTTTACAAGCTCATAGGACCCTATTGGAAGGAGGCAACCTATTGCCACTCTAGTGGTCCCTATCTAATTGACTTCGTCGATATTTAGACAACTAGCTCTACCAATATATTGGATGAATTGGACCACCTACAGCTAACTAAGGAGAGTGTGAAGCAGTTGATTTAGATTAGTATCTCACTGGCAAGTAGTAGGGTAAATCTAAGAGAGAGGTGGAGCTACAAAGGATTAGAAATAATCTAAAAGCCTCTCCTTTAAAGGAATTCAAGATAAAAAATCTTTTAGTTTGTTTACTATAAGCTTAGAAACATTGTGTATCCTTGCTTGCTTGTTTATTTTAGAATATAGGTTGCATATATTCTAGTTTAGATCTCTCTTAGACTAGTAAAAAAAAAAAAAAAAACTTTTTGCTGTATATAACTACTTAGCTTCATTGTATGTAAACTAAAGTCCACTACACCATCCATTGTGTATGCACGGTCATCAATCACTCAATCTACCTTTAGATATAGAGATAGAATGAACCATTAAGCAAGGCTAAAGGAATAAAAAAGATCAAGACATCCTTGCCGTAGGTGGACATAGTGTTGTCTATTAGTGGGTAAGGGTTCTCTTTACCAGAGGAACTGACGCCTTACTAATAAAGCTAGCTAAGGCTAGCTTTAGCAAGATATTCTCCTATCATCACTCTATGAAGAGTTGATTTAGTTCCTTTTCCTTGTCTTTAGTAGCAGTAGTCAGTGCAGTTGGTAGTGGTAGCCATAGTCAGTCTACTGAGTAAGGGAGCCTTAGGACCTAATAAATGGCTAACAAGTAGCTAAAGTGAAACCATTGAAAGATTACTATACACCTATCTACCATTTTGTATAGCTCTACCTTCAATAAATGCACACCACTTTGAGCTGAAATTAGGAGTTATTGAACTCCTGTCAAATTTCTATGGGTTGGACAATGAGGATTCATATCGCCATATCAAGAGATTCCTTAACATTTGCTCTACATTCAAATTCTGCAATTTCTTAGATGACCCTATTAGGTTGAGGCTATTCTTATTCTCTTGAAGATAAAGCTAAGGCATGGCTCAACTCTCTCGAAGTAGGGTTCATCATCACACAGGATCAACTATTCAAGAAATTCTTTAATAAATTCTTCTCGTTCCACAAAACCAATGCCCTTAGCAGCAAAAATCATAAATTTCCAACAAAAAGAGGGAGAGCATCTCTATAAATGTTAGGAACATTGGAAGGACTTGATCTTTGAGATGTCCCTACCCTAGATTTGAAAAGTGGCCACATATTCAGTATTTCTACAAAGGTCTAACAACATATATAGAACTGAGTATGATTGACACCACTAGAGGAGGGGCTTTCATGACTAAATGTGATGTAGAAGCCTAGAATTTCTTTAAATCATTTATTGAGAATTTTTAGCAATGGGATTAATCTACCCTCATGGAAAGAAATACAGAGCTATAAAGGAAAGGTAGATTACATGTAGGGGCACTCCAAATCTTTCTAGAAAAATTGACATATTGACTCATAAGGTAGCAAAATATTGTGATATAACCAAATGGTTATATACCTTCATGGTAAATAGATCTTCTATGCAATCTTAATCTGAGGTATCCTCAATTTATTCTACTCCAAATCACTTTGCTCCAACATGTCCATCTAGCTCTGGTTTCCTCAAATTCTTTTAGAGCAAGCGACTGCTATTGTCGATTATTTTACACAAGTGCAAGGTCTATTATAGTGTAGCCTAAACAAGTGCGGGTCGATCCCATGAAGACTTGAATTTAAAAAGATGGAGTTTATGCAAAATTTAGCTATCCAAAAATTGAAAGAAATAACTCAAATTAAATAAAATGAATTGCAAACTCAAATATATTCAACTAAAGAAAATTACACCAATCTAAATTTAAAAAGATAGAATAATAAAATTCACTTCCCTAGATTGATTATGACAAATATCTTCGAATTTGATGTTATCAAAGTCGATCAGCCTTCATCAATCTCTCACTAATACTTCTGATTAAGGATCCAACAACAGGATTAAATAGATTTCCCAAAATTTTGATGATCTCGACTAAGGAAGTATTTTGGGTTTTGGATGGCTTAGATCAAAATTTTTGGTTTTCAAATTGAATGTCAGAGATCTAAGAATTGATTGAAAATCTTCCATGAAAAAGAATAAGAAATAAAGAAATTGTGTTTATTAAAGCTACACTGTTGAATTGGTTAAGCTTAAATAAAATAGGGTTTGAATAACTCAGTTCCTAGATTACTCTAAGAATAGTACAAAACCTAGATATCATAAATATGGGTAATGCAAAATTGTGATTAGATCAAACAAGGATGAAAATGGAATTAGACTTATTGTCTAAAGGGAAAAATTAGAATTTTTGAATATTTTGGTTTTAAACAAAAAATAGAAGAAATCTACCGATGGAGGAAGAAGATGATAGGGGAGAAGAAGATGCATGGAAAAAGATGGGCTTTTACGAAAACCCAATTGGGTTTTCCTAAAATAGGAGAAGATGGCAGGTGTGGAGAGGTTGGGGAAGAAGATTGGGCCAGTGATAGAGGTGGGTATAGCAATGAAAGAGAAGAAGAGAGGGAGGATGTGGTGTAGCGGGTAAAGGGACACTTCTAAGCTTCTCACTATGGAGAGATAGTAAACATAGATGAGTGCCGGCTAAGGAGAGAGAGTTGGGAACAAAGTTTACATTGGAGCAGGCCAATGAAAGTGATGGATGGGAAGAGATGGGTGATGGGACTTAGTCTAGATCTCTCTCCATAGTGCAAACAGTTTGAGAGGGAGGGAAATTACCAGCAGTGGAGAAAAAATCTAAGAATGGTCTAGCAATTTTTGTTTCTAGTTGGAAACAAAGAGAAGAAAAAGAATAAGGAAAGAGAGAGAGCAAGAGTGAGAAGGAGAGAGAGCATAGTGTAGGAATTGACCTAAAAATTTCAAAATTTTTCAAAAAAAATTGAAATTAAAAAACTAACAAGAACTCAAAAACATTATCATCAATGTTTAAAAAGTAGGACCTAAAATTCATATGGGTGATGTAGAAGATAATGAAAAAATACAAAAGATGTTACAAAGGGATCATATCAACTCAATCCTGATAAATAGGACCTCTAGAGCTATGAACTCAACTTTTGGATTCTCATATTATAGGAAAGGCTTCAAACATTAACTATTCACTTTGAAAGTATGGTCAATCCTATCATCCTCAACCTCAACAGTCCCATATGGAAAAACTTCTTTAACTATACATGGGCTGGTCCATCGAGATCTAAGCTTACCTGGAAATAGGTGGAGCTTAGAATTGTAAAGTAAAACTTTTGAGTTCAAAGTAAAGGATTTTCTCATTATGTTTTTATCATGAAAACTTTCATCTTTTCTTTATATATCCTCTAACTATCATAAGCTTCTTGCCTAATCTTTTCCAACTAATTAAGTTGGAGTTTTCTATGTGAGCATATTTTATCCATATTGAAATTAAAGGTCTTTATTGCTTAGTAGGCTATATGTTCCAATTTCACAGGCAAATGGAAAGCCTTATTGTATACAATACGAGAGGGAGACATACCAATTAGGGTTCAATGTGCAGTCCTATAAGCCCAAAGTGCATTTATCAGTCAAAGAGACCATCCTTGCTATCCGAATTAATAATCTTTTATAGAATTTTTTTGATGGCCCGATTAGATACTTCAACTTGTCCACTTATTTGTGGGTGTTATGGTGTTGTAACTTTATGAGTAATGTTATAATTTTTCATGAGTGCTTCGAATAGCTTGCTGCAAAAATGTGTATCGTTATCACTTATAATAGCTGAGGGGTCCCAAATCTAGAAAAAATATTTTCCTTTAAGAATTTAACTGTTATTTTATGATCATTATGCCTATATGGATAGCCTTAATCCATTTAGAAACATAGTCTATGGCCAATAAGATATAAATGTAGCCAAAAGAAGGTGGGAACAACCCCATGAAGTTCAATGGCAATGATGAGGTTCAATGGCATCATATTCTTATAGTTTATTCCTCCTAACTTTTGACATCACTCACAAACTTTACAGAACACGTGTGTCTTTAAACAATGATGACCAATAGAAACCATCTACAAAATCTTTGTAGCTATTTTTTGTGTAGAAAAATGTCGACCACATGCTTTTGAGTGAAGAAAAGAGATAACACTATGTTGCTTTAAGTCAAGTACACATCTCCTAATTATTTCAACTAGTTAGTACTTAAATATGTATGGATCATCCCAAAAGTAGTGCTTAGCATTGGAAAACAATTTTTGCTTTTCTTGTTTATTTCAATGTTCAAGAATCTTCCCTGTGACAAAATAATTTGCAATATCAGCAAACCAAGGAGGATGGAAAACATGAAAAAGTTGCTTATCAGGGAAAGTATCCTTAATTAGCAACTCATCTAAAGATTTTGTAAGAACTATGTGAGACAAATGGTCAGCTACAACATTCTCTACCCTTTCCTTATCTTTCATTTTAATGTCAAACTCTTAGAGTAAAAGGATCCATCTAATTAGTCTAGGCTTAGCATCTTTCTTGGAGAGAAGATACTTAAGGGCCAATGATTAGTGAATATGACTATTTTAGATCCAACCAAGTAAGATCTAAACTTATCCAAGGCGAAGAAAACTGCTAAGAGTTCTTTCTCTATAGAGGAATAATTCATTTGAGTGTTATTAAAGGTCCTACTTGCATAGTAGATGAAAATTTGATTATTCTCTTTTCTCTTCCCTAACATAGCTCCTACAACATAATCACCAGCATTACACATGATTTCAAAGGGTAGACTCTAGGTAGGTGGTTGCATGATAGGTGTGGTAGTCAACTTGTCTTTTAGCTTTGTAAAATCTTCATGACAATCATCACTCCACTCAAAAGGGGTATCCTTTGTAAGGAGGTGACACAATGGTCTGGATATTGCACTAAAATCTTTACTAAACATCCTATTGAATCTTGCATGACCTAGGAAAGAGAGAATGTCCCTAATAGATTTTGGGATGGGTAGATTAGTAATTAGGTCAACTTTAGCTCTATCTACGTCTATAATTTTGGATGACACTATGTGGCCTATGACAATTCCCTTAGAAACCATAAAATGGAACTTTTCCCAATCAAGCATTAAGTTCATTTCTTTACAATGACTTAAGACTTTTCTTAGATTTTCAAGGCATGTGTAGAAGAAATCACCAAAAATAGAAAATTTGTCCAAATAAACCTTTAAGATCCTTTCTACCATATCACTAAAGATACTCAACATGCAATGCTAAAATGTGGTAGGAGCATTACATAATCCAAATGGCATTTTGTTGTAGCAAAAGTACTAAAAGGACATGTCAAGGTGGTCTTTTTCTGATCCTCGGGTGTAATTTTTATTTTGTTATACCTTGAGTAACCATCTAGAAAATAATAGTACTAATGTCCTCCAACCCTTTCTAACATTTGATCAACAAAGAGTAAAGGAAAATGGTTCTTCCTATCGATAGCATACAACTTTCTACAGTCAATGCACATACATCAACCAGTGGTAACTTTAGAGGGGATTAATTCATTGTTGGCATTAGTGATCACTATCTTTCCAGATTTCTTTGGAACTACCTGAGTTGGACTTACCCGTTTGCTATCAGTTATGAGATAGAAGATTCCCACATCAAGCAAATTAAGACTTCTGCTCTAACCACATTTTTCATATTAGGGTTTAACCTTCTTTGCATTTGACAACATGGTTCAGCTTCATCTTTTAAATATATCCTATGAGTACATATTAAAGGGTTAATGCTTTTATATTAGTAATGCTTCATCCTATAGCACCTTTGTATTCTTTTAAAGTGCCTATTAACTATTCCTCCAAAGATGTTACTAATTGGGAGGAAATTATCATAGGAAAAGTCTCTTTTTCTCCTAAATAGGCATATTTTAAATCTAATGGTAGAGATTTCAATTCAAGCTTAGGAGGTTCTACTAAAGATGGAAGGGGAGTGGACTCCCTTGATGGAAGTTCCTCAAAATAAGTTTTCCATTTTTTTGTATCCATGATAGGAATAGAACCAAGGAGGGCATTAACTCCCTCTATTAATACATCCTCATTAAACTCATTAAAGTGGGCCAAATAGGCCTGGAGTAGGTCTGACAAGGAAGATGATTGAAAATGATCGTGCGCAACTGGATTTATCATGTTGATATGGTGTGAGTCATTAGTGAGTTCACCAAGTTACTTACAAATGTTGAAAATTTTTAGCTCTAATGTCATATTAACATAATACAATCTCATGACACAATTTCTACAATTAATTAAGGCATTGGACATGGTAAAAAATGATCATTCTAGGATGGCTGGTATTTTGTTCTTCTGATTCACAACCAGTTGAGTATCTAGAACTAAAAAATCTACAAGTAAGCAAAAATGTTCTACATGGAGAAGCACATATTCTATTACCCCTCTCAATATCTTCACAGAATGATCAATTAGCTAGAGTGTAGTCAAAGTAGGTTTTAGCTCATCCAAACCTAACTATTTATATATAAAGTATGGTAGTAGGTTCACACTAGATCTTAAATAAAGTAAAGCTTGATTAATCTTATAGTTGCCAAAGATGCAAGTAAGAGTGGGGCAACCTTGATCCTTGTATTTTGGTGGTGTATGATGTTGAAGAATGGAACTAACTTGTTCAGTAAAAAATGGCATCTTTTGAAAATTTAGTCTTCTTTTTATGGTGCAGAGGTCTTTCAAGAATTTGGCACATGATGGGATTTGTTTTATTGCATCTACCAAATAGAGATTACTCTCATTTTTAATTCTAAAGCACTAGCATTCTAAAGAAGAATGGCATAGAATGGAATACTAATGCATGTAGGTTGAAGGTAGTCTTTTAAAGTTCTACCACGAAAGTTTTGATAAACATCATTATCCCCATGTTCACTCTATTGGTCACACTCCCTATAATTATTTCTTCTATAATCTCTATTTGGTAGATGATTATTCCTCCTTGGTGGAGGTTGATATTCATCATCCATTAGAGGTGGTGGATCCTCATCCATGCTGAGTGGAGGGCCTTAACTACCATGTGGTGGGTTACCCCTTGATTTTGATTAGTCATTGTTGTGGACTAATGTAGATGTATGTTGTTTTGGTCATACTTGCTAACCTTTCGGTTTTGTTGTGTCTCCAAAAGTGCATACAACAAAAGCTTTTTCATTTTATTTTTTGTTTTTTGTTTTTTTTTTGTGGAAAAGCTACCTAAATGATGCAACCTAAATTCCTAGAATGATGCAGAAACAATGAACACAATCAAATATTCCTTAAGGCTAACAGGAAAATTTTATTTTTTTTCTTGAATTTATGTGAGGTAGATGCTTTTAGATTAGCCTAATCTAATGCTCATCCTCTCTTTCAGATCTGACTACTGCTTATCAGTTGGGTTCTACTCTAAGGTGGTTCATACAATTCTCATGTTAGGAGGCATTTATTCCTCAATCAACATTGATAGAACGCATGGGAAAATCACTTAGATTTTAAGACACCCACTATAAGCACAGTGCTCAGAAGCCACTAGAGTAAAAATAGATTGTATTCTATTAAGAGGGTCTTAAAAGCATGTGATGGACTCTATAGGTTTCTTCTAATTAATTTCAAATTAATTAGGATGGTTGGGTTGCACTCTTGTAGTAATTATCCTAGGTGGGCCAAGCAGTGGTGATTAAATCCACCCGTGCTCTTGTGGATTCAGGTGCCTTTACTAATTAATTTTCACACTCCATGGTAGTTCAATCAACATATAGTTCACCTTAGCGCAATGAACTTGCCTAAGAATATAATTAAATTAATAAATTAATGCAAACCCTAAATATACAATAACTATCAAATATTCATTCCATATGCAATTACACTACCAAACAATGCAAAAAATTTCTTAATGCAACTATACTAAAAATTAAAAAGAGTGAGAGAAACTTACAGTATGGTTTCTAATGAAGATCAAGTGTGGGGCCACCTTACTCCACACTTATCCTATTTTAATTCAACTCTTTAAAAAAAAAAAAACATTAAAAGTGCAAGTTACAATGTAGCCTCACTATAAGCTTCACTCAAAGGAAAAAAAAAAAACTAATCTAGGAAAGCAAATAAATCCTAATTTGGAGAATCTTTGGCCCACTAGATCATTGTAGCTACTCCTTCACCAAAATTCCTAAAAAAAATACTAATAAGTACCAAAATTTAGGAAATAGAGTGATTATACACTAAGAAAATTTGAAAAATACACCTAAAATGCCCATAAAGCTTAAACAATGCAATTCCTAAAAATTTTATTTTTCTAAATTTTTAATTTTTTTAATTTTATGAACTCCATTACAGGTCCCCAACAAAAGTGCCAAAAACTTGTTGATTGTTTTCTATAAGTGCACAAGCTATTGTACAGTAGCTCATGCAAGTACAAGTTGATCCCACAGGGACTTGACCTAAAAAGATGGAGTTTAATCAAATTTAATTATCCAAAAATTGAATGAAATAACAAAAATTAAATATAAATGAATTTTGAACTCAAATCAATTCAACTAATGAAAATTATAGCAATTCAAATTCAAAAAGATATAAAATTAACTAATAAATAAATAAAATTCACTTCCTTAGCTTGATTGTGACATATATCTTCAAATTTGATGCTATCAAATTCGATCGGCCTTCATCAATCTCTCATTGATGCATCTGATTAAGGACTCAACAGCTAGATTAACAAATTCTCTAAAATGATCTAGACTAAGGAAGGATTTTGGGTTTGGATAGCTTAGATCGAATTTTTGGTTTTTAGATTTAAGATAAGAGATGATGAATTAGCTAGGAATTTTCCTGAGAACAAGATTTAGGAATTGATTGAAATTTTGATGAAAAAGATCAAGAAATAAAGAAATCATGTTTGTTGAAATTGGACCATTGATTTGGTTAAGCTTAAATAAAATAGCAATTGAATAACTTAGTTCATAGATTAATCTAAGAAAAGCATAGAACCTAGATAGCATGAATCTAGACACAACAAAAATAGGATTAGATCATAAAAGCATAAAAATGGAATTAGAATTATTGTCTAAAGGGCAAAACTAGATTTTTCCAATTTTCTAGTTCTAAATGAAAACCAGTAGAAATATGCCTAATGGAGGAAGAAGATGATAGGAGAGAAGAAGACGCAAGGAAAAAGATGGGCTTTTGGGAAAACTCAAATTGGGTTTTCTTGAAATAGGAGAAGGTGATGGGTGCAGGTGAGAAGAAGAGAACTAATTAGAGAGAGAGAGAGACAAATTTAGACAAGGAGACAGAGGTTGGGCTAGTAGTAGAGGTGGGTACAGGAGTGAAAAAAAAGAAGAGAGGGAGGATGTGGTGTAACAAGTGGAGGGAGAACAATGATGGGCCTGAGCTTCTCATGGTGGTGAGATAGTGAATAGAGCAGTGAAGACATTTACATCACGAGATCAACCTCTATTGGGAACCAATTTAGAAAATCAAATAATAGCAAAAGAATCTTTTTTATTTTAAATTCATTCATAAAACCCCAACTGTCATTTTTCTTTTCTCAAAATAAGGATTTTTGGTGAAATGAGCGCTACATTTCTACCAAAAAACTAGCAGAGTTTTCTCTATTTTTTGGAAATAAGACATTTAACGCTTGTGATGCAAAGTACCTATAAACATTCATTGGAATTTTTAAAACATGATTGGAGACTCTGTCTCCTTTTTAAATACATTTAACATTCTCTAGGACTTATCAAATACAACCCAATTACAAATTAAATCACATATAAGATTAAAATATTACCAATAGTCAACATAATTTGAGTTTCTTAATGAAACTCTATCTTACCTCTCTTTTTCCCTTCTTACTTTCCATTTTTATATTTTGACTATAAGTAAATGACAACTTCTTTTAAATCACTTGATTGTTTCTTTTCTTGTTACTAACTTTTCTGTGTTTTTATTTTGTAGATCATGTGGGTTTTCATACTAAATATTATGGGGTTAAAGAATTTGTTTGATCATCCTGGTTTCACCAAAATCATATGATTTTAGCAAAAATGACAACTACTTCTCTCTCAAGCCTTGCTTTTGAATAATGGAGAACTATAGTATTTGTGGTTCTCACCCAAAATTAGGGTTTAATGAAGAGTGGTGATTATACCATCAACTTTTGGCCTATTTTGAAGAAAAAGAGTGGTGCCACCTAAATACTAGGCCAGATTTTGATGTATAAGAGTAAATTCGCTTTTTGATCTTGGCTTAAGAAGATCTAATAATATGTAACATTTGATATATATGTAACATTGGATGTAATCAAGAAATAATTTAATTTCCTTGTTGATATTAGTATGTAACATTGGATGTAATCAAAAAATAATTTGATTTCCTTGTTGATGTGTTTGTTTATATATACATATGTTTGTGTTGTAAAATCAGTTTCATTATGATTTATGTAAATTTGGAATGTACAAAAGGTAAATAAATATATATTTTTTATGAAAATTTAAAAATTATTAAAGTCGTTTCCAGGAAAACGACTTTAAAAGTTCAAACATTTAAAGCATTTCATGAAAACGACTTCAAAAGTTGACAACTTTTAAAGTCATTTTCATGAAAGTGACATAAAAGGTTCACGAGGAATATTTTATTTGGTGGGAATGGACTTTTCAAGTTGCTTAGTGCTAAGCGACTTCAAAAGTTGTATATTTTCAAAGTAGCTTAGAACGAAACGACTTCTAAGGTCTTCAATGATTTATAAATAGCAGTCAAAGTATGCTTTTTCCTTTATCTTCTTCTTCTCACAGTTTTGGCATGGTGACTTTGTCTCTAGGCCTTATGCTGCTCTCTCTTTCCCTTCTTACTTTCCATTTTTATATTTTGACTATTTGTGTCATGGAAAAAACTATAAGTAAACCACAACTTCTTTTAAATCACACAAATGTTCTTTTCTTGTTACTAACTTTTATGTGTTTTTATTTTGTAGATCATGTGGGTTTTTGCACTACATAACATGGGTTAAAGAATATGTTTAATCATTTTGGTTTCACCAAAATCATATAATTTCAGTGAAAATGACAACTAATTCTCCCTCAAGCCTCACCATTGAAGAAGGGAGAACTATACAATTTGTGGTTCTCACCTCAAATTAGGATTTGATGAAGAGTGGTGGTTGTAACATCAACTTTTGGCCTATTTTGATGAAAAGTAGTGGTGTCAGTTAAACACCAGGCCAAATTTTGATGAAAAATAGTAGATTCGCCCTTTGATCTTGGCTGACAAGATCTAATAATATGTAACATTTTGATATATATATATATATGTAGCATTGGATGTAATCAAAAAATAATTTGATTTCCTTGTTGACATGTTTGTTTATATATATATATATATGGTTGTGCTATAAAATTAGTTTCATTTTGTATTTATGTAAATTTGTAAGGTACAAAAGGTAAATAAATATATATTTCAAGTGAAAAATTAAAAATTATTATACTTGTAAAGTCATTTTTATGGACTTTTAAATTCGTTTCTATTAAAACGACTTTATGAAAACGACTTTAGTTGTACTTCTATTTTAAGAATTATTTTGTTGACTTCTACGGTGGCTTTTCACTCTGTGTTTTTTATCTATGCCAAAAACTAAACTAGACTTCTATTTCCCTACTATAATCCAAATCCTACCTGTGTGAAATGGAATTACATTCAAAAATTTAGGTTCACTATCGATTTATGAGTTTTGGTTAGTATATCTATGTTTGTCTCATATGTACTATTATGCATATTTGAAGAATTTTTATAAGGTTGTGGGTTAGAAATTGTTCTTTTGAAAGTTGATTTCATTCGTGAATGTATATGTCATAATTTTCTTTTTTTCATTGTTAATTGAAAATTTTCATGAAATGTAGTTATTTTGAATAATTCTTATTAATGTATATCTAATGTTTAGTAAAATGCCTAACCTAATCTTTTCATGTCTTACAAGTCTCCATGCAAATTTGCTTTAATTTCTTATGATAATAGACAAATATGATTAGATGTTTGCAATAAGGACATCGAAAGAATATGAGGAGGGTACAAAAAAATTCATAAAGTTTGCACTTAGGGCAAGTGTTGATCTTAATTGCATTCATTGTCCATGCACAAAATATGAAAAATTGAAAAAAGCAACTATAGGGGTGTTGAGAGAACACTTGTGCTTTAATGGAATCAATGAAAGCTACCACCCAAGGATTTGGCATGGAGAAGAACTTCTGCATAGGCCCTCAACAAGGCTTGGAATATATGATCAAGACACTGTAGGAAGTGTTGGAGATAGTAGTACAACTGTACCAATATTTTGAGATGCACATGATGGCTTACAGGATGACCTTGAATATTTCATGCTACATTAGAGGAAGCTACTCAGCTGTTGCACCCTGAGTTTAAAGATTACACCAAGCCATTCGTAGTGGTAGAACTTTACAACATGAAATCAAGATTTGGTTTTTCAGATCAAGGTTTTACAAAAATCTTGAAAGTAGTGGGTAAAATGCTGCCGAAGGATAATAATTTGGCAAGGTCCACTTATGGATAGCCAAGATGGAAGTTAAAGAAGAATTCAATTGAGATAGTTACAGGCATTCCTGCAAAGGTTCTATGGTACTTTTCCCCTATTCTAAGGTTCAAAAGAATGTTTTGTATGATAGAAATAGCAAACAAAATAGTGAGGCATGCCAATGATAAAGTAGCTTATAGCTTTTCATGCCATCCAGCAGACAACCGAGCATGGAAACTCGTAGACTTCATGTGGCCTAATTTTGGTGACAAACTTAGAAACCTACGTCTCGCATTATTTGCAGATAGGAGTAATCCTCATGGTTTTATGAATAGTAGATATAGTTGTTGGCCCATTATATGTAATGACTCTAATTTTGTAACATTGAAATCCCAAGTTAGCTATGAAAAGTTCACTTTTTGGAAATAAGGGTATTTTGGTCATTTCACTATTCACCCTAACTGAACCCAGAAATTTGGTCCTAAGAATGGTACCATTAGGTGCGTCTCGGAAAAAGGAATCCAACAAGACCAAAATCACCTAAAACGGAGTTAAAATGAGCAAGTTATGGCCCTTTGAAGTTCAAGGGCAAAAATATAATTTTCACTAAAAAACGGATTTAGCATGAGAAACACAGGGGCCCGTTTTGATACGGGCACCCTCTTCTTCAACCTCCTAGAGGGTTCTAGAACAGCGGTGATTGGAGGAGAAATCACCACCATTCTGGAGGTTTCTCCACCGCCATTCAAGGGCTGTGAGAGCCCCCTCCAGAACCCTCTTATAGCTCTATAAATAGAGCTCTTGGGCGCCTCTAATGGCAGCCCAAAAGCTTGGAAAAAACTCATTTTGGAGAAGCAACCAAGAGGAGAAACATGGAGAAAAACCCGGCAACGAACCAGGTATGCCCAAAATCCCTCCAAACCCATCTTCCCCTTAGTCCTAGGCTAAGTTTCCCTAAGTTTTTGCATGAAAAATCATGCAAAATAGAACCCTAGAGAGAACCAGAAGGACGTGCCCGCAAATGAAAAATCGGGCAAAAGCCAGGGTGCATCTGCAGATGCGCCCGTTGAGGCGCCTGCCATTGACATGGGACACGTTAGCGTCCCAGGCTTCCACCTTGCTTTGTTTGACCCTTTTATGTACACTCGGCACAAAAAAGGCTATAACTTGAGATCTAAGGCTCCGATTGAGGCGTCGCAAAAGGCAATGTGTCTGTGTCAACGATGTGGACATACCCAAACTATAAACTACCTGATCAAGGCCCAATATAAGGTGGGCACGACCCTTAGACTATGATAGTGGCGCAAGGCCACTAAATCCTTGAAAACTTGATGATGCCAAGGCCCAATTAGGACCTTAGGACACCTATAGGCATGGGGATGAACCCTTGATGCCTAAGTAGTAAGACCAACCACTCTAAAACCTATAAACGATAGGCCAAACTAACCTTGATTCCCTAAACTATGTTCAGGAGCATACGAGGATAAAAGGGATTAGCGCGACCTAGCCAGGTAGGTGCTCTATCGCTACTAGACTTTTTAAAAGAGCCATGATTGTTTTGAGAATGCATGTTTTAAGTATAAGTATATGACTTGTTTATCATGACTTAATTCAGCGTACATATGATAAATGCTTTATGCATAAATATGTTTTGTAAATAATTGCATATACATTATGCATAGATATGTTTTGCAAATAATTGCATGTACATTATGCATAGATATGTTTTGCAAACAAATGCATATATTGCATGATTTGTGAGCATTGAGTTTTTGAAAGATTACATGTCCTTGAGGGTTATCAAAAGAATCTGGAGTGCCCAAAAGATGCTAGGTAGGCAATTGTGAGGGCCAGGCAGTTGTGAGGAACGCAAAGAGGACAAGTTTTGAAAAATACATTGCGCATATATTGCCAAGACATGTGCTACATGCATAGATTGCATGATAAGTGTAGCCTTGACCGATGAAGGCGGGCCGACGAGGGCTGGCCGATGAGGGCGAGCCAGAGAGAGCTGACAAGGCTTCTAGGCTGGCAAGCTTCTAGGCTATCAGACTTTTAAGTAGGGTTATGACTTTGAATGCAATACTAGCATGAGCAGATTTTATGCATTGCATGAATGTTTTGCAATCAATTGCATAATTTGCATGATTTACGACAAAGAAGTGTCATATGTCCCATTGAGGCTATGACCGAGTGTCCTCAGGTACCCGGGGACCACACGGCGGCGAGGTCGTGGGCATAGTTGGGCCCTATGGCTTCATGGACTTACTTGCATTGCATATGGCATGACATGAGGTTGGTCGACCATACCAGATATCCATGAGTTGGATTAAGTTGAGCATCTTATGCACATCATTATGTTATGATATATATATATATGATACTTTTGACTCGGATTATGTGATTTCCTTAAGTCATCAATATTCCAATTTGGTAATGGTTTTTAATCTTGATATTGAACTTGAGTGTTCAAACATGCACATGTTTTGAAAGAGCATATGATTTTTAACATCGCATGCATTATAAAACTAGTAGTGATGGACTCCTACTGAGTATAGTATATACTCACCCAATCCTCAACATTTTTCAAACACAAAGTAAACACTTAAGGACAAGGTACGCCTATGACAGAAGACACCCAGACTAAGTGCAAGTAAGTAAACCCCTACCTTATCTTTCAATGTTACTTGATTGTAGTTACTCTCTATAGTTGAGGCTGTGACTAACACTTTCTTGGGAATAATGTTGATTTAAAACTATGCCATGGCTAGAGAATTTGAAAGCGTGTTTTGACACTCGAGGTTTTATGCAAAAGATTGTTTTCCAAAATGAAAAAGATTTTTATGCATTTCATATTTATGAAACAAGAGATCTCACCTTTTTATCAAATTTGCATCATATAAAAACCCGGGTCTTCACATTATATGAGTTTGTTACAACCTTCCACCATCTCTATGTATGAAGAGTAATTTGATGATGCTAACTATGTTGATATTAGGTCCAAAGTAGCCAAGGAATGACATTGATGTGTACTTGTATCTCTTAATAGATGATCTTGAGACATTATGGGATATAGGCATTGAAGCATACTCTGCATATAGGAAAGAGTCATCTGGTTGCACTGTGAAAGGATACCATGCTTGTCCTATCTATAGTGATCAAACATGTGCTCTACGACTTAAACATGGTAGGAAAATGGCTTCCTTCAGCATAGAAGATGGTTTGTGCAGAGACCATCCATATCATTCTAGGAAGGGAGAATTTAACAAGAGTGTAGAGACAAGGACACCTCCAAAGATGTTGACAGGACATCAAGTATTGGAGCAAATTAAAAATATTAATGTCTTCTAGGTAAAGAATATGAAGTAATCAAGTAAATGTGCAGGTGAAAGTAATTGGAGAAGTTGTTGGAAGAAGAAATCAATATTTTTTTGGCTACCATACTAGAAATAACTGCATTTGCACCATGTGCTTGATGTCATGCACTGAGAAAAATGTGTGTGAAAGCTTGACTAGTACCTTGCTGAATATCTCAAGAAAAACAAATGATGGACTTGCAGCTCAAATGGATCTTATGAACACGGGTTTGAAGAGGAGGTTGCACCCTGAGGATAGGGGCAGTCGAGGAACATACCTACCAAAGGCAAATTATACTCTCAATAGAGCAAAGAGGAAAATAATGTGTAAAACCTTGTTCAAGCTCAAAGTCTTAGACTAATACTCTTAAAACTTTAAAAACATTGTTTCCATGGAAGAGCTAAAACTGTTGAGGATAAAGTCCCACGATTTCTATGCATTGATGCAACAACTACTGTCAGTACCAATACATTCTGTGTTACTAGACAAAGTTAGGGGAGCTATTACAAAATTATACTACTTCTTTAATGCTTTATGCAAGAAGGTGGTTGATGTTTCAAAATTACAAGAAATTCAAGGTCATTTGGTGACAACTTTACATGAGCTTGAGACAATCTTCCCACCAACCGTCTTTAACATCATGGTACACTTAATCGTGCACCCCATTGATGAGGTCAAACTCTGTGGGACAGTTTACTTATGATGGATGTATCCGTTTGAGAGATAAATGAAAATTTTAACAAGGTATGTACGTAATCACAACCTGCCAGACGGGTGTATAGCTTAATGTCATACGTCAAAGGAAGCAGTGGAGTTTTGCAAAGAGTACTTAGTAGGAGTGGATTCCATTGGAATCCTAAGAAAGAAATAATTAGTTCATTTCATGATCCAAAAGTTGGCGAATCTCTATCGAATGGTCATGTATTGATTGTTAACTATAAAGAAGAAGACCAAGCGCATCTTTATGTGTTGCGAAATGTTGATGAAGTCTACCCTCACATTGAGTAAATTGATCATGCATGCATGCACTTATGTAAAATTTAATTGCTAAAGGTTAATTACATTTTCCATGATTACTCTATTAATTTGTGTGTGTGTGTGTGTGTGTGTGTGTGTGTGTGTGTGTGTGTGTGTGTGTGTGTGTGTGTGTGTGTGTGTGTAAGTAATGAACACATGGATGTACTCCAAGCAAAGAATCCAAGTTATGCAAAGAAACAGTAGTGGCTACAATTTGAGCATTGTCACACTTTCTATATTTGATTAAGTAAGAAGGTAAATCTAAATGAAATAAAGCTCACTTAAGTTTAAAAACTACATTCTGTGTAGTAGGCAATAGTATATCAAAAACCTTTGGCTTGATGGCAATGAGACCATGATCAAAAGTAATAAAATATGCCGAATTTGCCATCAATGGTTATCACTTTTACACGAAAGATCGTGATAACTCAAGAGTGCAACAGAAAAAAGAAACTCTTATATCCCCATTGTGTCATTAACTGTATAATTAACCAATCCATACCTAAAATAATTTAGAAGTTATCAAAATGTTTAAAAAACATTAAGTTGGCCTCTATTCATCTCTCCAATCATAACTAAAACTTCTTATAAATGCCAGCGTAATTTAGTTCACCTAATCACATTAGAATTCTATACAAAACACTAAATTATGCATATACTATCTACACCTTAAGTAAGCTCATATGATATGAAACAAAGTGTAGAATTCATATCAAATGGTATCTTAATAGTTATGTTATATGTATTTGAAGTCTACCTTTTATCTTTGTATCTAGTGTTAATATAAGTACGCAGCCTTGGTTTCAAGGGGTTTAATTCCTTTTGAGGTTCTTCTTCTTTCTCTTTCTCATGAAAATGCATGGCAATGTGTCCCATCTCTCTACAAGTGTAGCACTTAATGCTATTGTACTATCTTCTTGGATAATATTTTCAACACTGTGAACATGTTTCATGTACTAGTGTCCTATTCCTATTGTCAAATTGCCACTTCTGTAGATAATGGGGTCTTGGTGACTGTATTGGTCATTTTCTTTTGTTGAAATGCCCACTTATGCCGGTCTCCTTTTTTCATTTCTGTCAATCTTCAATGTCCTCTAATAATCTTTCTCAAAGAGAGGCCAACTCTATTGCTTATGCCATAGTATCTGGTTGAAACCCTATAGCTCTATTTCTTAATCGGGGGTTTAATACATCAACAAATGTCTATATAGCCTTGGCCTCTGTGGTACATATCGTGGGTGCAAATCTACAAAGACAAGTAAATTCTTTTTCCTTTTATGTGTTTTCATAGAATTTCTATGTCCTAAATTCATGATTTCTTTCTCCTTTTATTTTTGCATATGTCATGGGAAATACTTTTCGTAAAAGACAGTTTTAAATTCTTCCCAAGGAATGACATATTTTCCTTCAAAATTTACTCGCTCAGTTGTTTCCAACAAAAAGACTACTTCTCCCATCAATATAAACGTAGCCATTACTATCTTTCTATTCTTTGAAATTTTCATTCCTTTCATGACCTTCTCTACTCCAAAAATCCACTTATCTATTGAGTAAAATTCATCCTCTCTAGATAATTATGTAGCTAGCTTCTTAAATCTTTCCAATTAAGCTTCCACTCTTTCATTAGCTTTATCCACTGCCACTATTGTAGTTGTTGTTTCTCCTTGTGATTAGTTGTGGAAAAACTAGCCTATGTGTTGCATGAACATTTAGATGTTCTCAATTGCTGGAGCTCCTTGTTCAGAGGAGTTGGAAGGATTATTCTTATTCCTAGGGATTTTTGCAATTTCACATGTACACAACTCTACGTTAGTACTTATACTCTGGTTACCCCCGTCTTCAATGTGACATCTACCTTCAAAATATGCTAATTCTATGTAAGTATTCTCTCCAATTACTTACTCTAGAACATAAATTTCTCTTAATACTATTGACTATTCATGATTTTTCATTTGTAGTTCATTGTGAATGACATGAACCTAGGCTCTGATACCAACTATGACAATTTGGGTTTTTTAACTCATTTTTAAATACAAAAGACATTTACATAGTGAGATCGATCTCTATTGAGAACCATTTTATAATATTAAATAGCATTGAAAGAATGTTTTTATTTTAAATTCATTCATAAAAACTCCAAGTGTCAATTTTCTTTTCTCAAAACAAAGATTTTTGGTGAAATGCATGCTACATTTCCACCAAAAATCTAGTAGAGTTTAAGCTGTTTTCATTTAATGCATGTGATGCAAAGTACCTGATAAACATTCATTTGAATTTTTAAAACATGATTGGAGACTCTGTCTCCTTTTTAAATACATTTAATAGTCTCTAGTACTTATCAAACATAGCCCAATTACAAATTAAATCACATATAAGATTAAAATATTACCTAATAGTTTCTTAATGAAACTCAATTCAACCTCACTACTTATCCTCTTTAATCAACAAATGGTCTTCTTAAAGTCTTAATCTTCTGTCTAATTTTTTCCAAGCTTACTTGTGGTAAATATGATAGAGTGAGTTTACAGCATACTTAGTAGATACTCAAATACTACGAAATTGAAATCACAACATACACATACAATGATTTGAAGAAAGGCTTTTCTGATGATAAACTCACCTGGCCACAAGCCATCACATGGAATGCATCATAAGCACATATATGCATATATATACATATGCATATCATCCACAAAATCTAGATCATACTTGATAAATATAGTAACATATTATTACTTTAAAATTTATAGTAGTAATTAGTTAAAATACATGTTGATTTTTTTAAACTATGAATCTACATTGACCAATATTCAGGATGAGATTGAGGATCACAGCTAGCCACTTCACTGATTCAATCGATCAAGAGAAAGATGCACTCAAGCCCAAGGGACAACCGCCAAGGATGGCAAAACACCAAAGGTTCTATTTCAAAAGACATTAGGTAAAGAAAAACAAAAGATGTTCTCTTCTCCTAGTCACTAAGTAGTGTTATTCTTCCTCCGAGGGACTCAACTAAGAGGTTATTTCTATCACATAATTTCCCCCACCCATTCAACTTCCATGACTGAGGAAATGGGATCAATTGTTGTAAAGGCTCAGCTTCAAAATTGCATTTCAAACCATTAATATCTTCATTACTATGCACATATACACTTCGACTAATTTATCCACCAAATGTATTGTATTTCAAATAACCAATTCATTATGTAGAAACAAATCATGATAGTAAAACAAATGCCACCTAATGTCTTTTGCCAACACATGTCAGGTAGATGAACTATATATGGCAAATCACCAAGCTATTTTGCACTTAAGCAAGGTGACTAACCAATAGTCCTTGTCCACACAACAAGGTAGACTTAGCCAAATGTCCCTTTATAACATATGCAGGTGGACTAACCAATGGTCCATTTGTAACACATGCTACTGGACTAACCAATGGTCCCTTTACAACACATGCAGGCGAACTAACCAACTATCCCTTTGTAACACATGCATTTTCAAGCATTCCTTTCAAAGCATGGAAATCATACACATACAAATCACAATCTTTCTCGTGTCTCACAAGTAAAGTAAACATTTGAATACTTTGAACTAAATGATTAATTTTTCTTTCAAAATTAGGTATGCAACTTGAACTTAAAATCATATATCAATTAACATCCCTCATTTATAAGAATTTCAGATAAGGAACATATTATAAATCATGAATCTACATGAAAATCATATACGCTCAAATAATATATATGTATCAAATCATTGGTATGATAACCAAACCATTCTGAACCAAAAAAAGTTCATAAACTATTTTCTCATTTTGAGGTTCATTTAAAACTTGGTAGTATCAAATTACTACCTCTTCTTGTAGTTTATTCTTTCTCCATAGCTTTTACGATCCTCTATCTATGGTCAATCAACTTGCGTGTCAATCTATGTTGTGCATAAATTTGATGCTTTCAACATTAGTTCAAACATTAATACTATTTTAAATCCATAATATAAATTTTTAGTCATCTCATGTTCTAATGGTTTAGATCATCTCTAAGTCATGAAATTGTTAGACACGGTCTGTTTTTGATCCTTGGCTAATCACTTTAATCAATTCATCATCTAAAGGTTAGATTTGGCTATTCTAATGTTTTATAGTCAATGTTCCTAAGTCAGACATGGGAGATATGATCATATCCTTATATGATCTGCCATTTATTATCCAAATCAATGATTCAATGGTCAGATCTTCTTAAATTACATAAATTGTCATAATATCCTTTAGATAGCTATACTAACCAAAATTTGATGATCAGATTCTATTTAAATCCATATAAACCATACCAAATAGTTAATTTTATGCATATGATTGTGATCTAACAATCAACTTCATCTTAATTGTTTATATCTACGAGATTAATGTTTTGATTTAAACTTTTCTTTAATTTTCAAACAATTCAAGGGTTAAAGAAGCCAATGCCAATGTTTGATCATTGAGCAAACATTGCCCTATTTGAATCCTTGTTGTAACTAATCAGATAGTCAAGACAAGTGAATCTATTTTCTCTTCCAAATCATGTTTCTCATTCAATTCAAGTCTAATTGATCAATTTCCAACACTAGCTCAAGAATTCTCATGCAATTTCCTAACTGATTTGGACTCCTAATTTTGATCAGTATGAATTTCAGAGATCGATGGTTGATCAGAATTTTGAGTTAATGATTGAAGCTTTGATCAATCTTGGATTGTTAGAGATCACAAAATTTGTAAACTTTCTGCTTAAAATTTTAAGATCTAACACAAATCAGGGGTCAGATCATTATTATCCCAGTACTAGATGGATTATTAGAACTCAGACAAGATGATCAATGTTCTTGTCGATCTCTGTGCATTGGACATGAACAAGATCGATGGTATGATCCTTTTTCTGCAGTGAATTAGTTAATCCCCAACCAAAAAACCCTAGATCTACTAACATTACCCTTGTTTGAAGAGAAAACAAGAAGATCTATAAAGATCTTACCTTTAAGATGTTTTTGTCATCTCTAATCGGTGACTATTCTCGTGCATACAATTTTTAGTGATCCAATGTCATCCCTCCTCCAATCATGGTGGAATCGAAGGGGTTTTTCTACTCCCTTTGTGTAGAATAAGGTGAATGATCAGATTAGCAATCTGGGCCATTATTGTAGTTAGATGGTGACTGTAAATCTGTAGCCTCCTCTTTCTCAGGCATGGTTTAGCATTTTTGGATATCTGGTCCTCCTCTCTCTCTCTCTCTCTCTCTCTCTCTCTCTCTCTCTCTCTCTCTCTCTCTCTCTCTCTCTCTCTCTCTCTTCTTCTTATTCTTCTTCTCCATCAAGTTTTTCTTACTCTATCAAGTTTAGGAATAGACCTAACATCCATTCTCATTTTACTTAAGTGGGGAGGGGGGTGCTAGTATCAATTCTAGCCCCTCCTTTAAGTAGTTAAAATTTTTAATTAATATTAAATGTACAATTATGATGTTTTCCTTATTCTAAACATCATAATTTTAGTAAAAAAGAGTGCAAGCCACCAATAATGAATTTCCAATGACTCTTGACTATTGGACTTAGATTTCAATGAGAGGGACCCACTGGTGAAATTATCGAACTACCTTTACGAGAAAAATCATAATTTATTCATCCAAACTCCAATTTCAACAAACTAAGTGTCATTGGAATTGTTTTTCCAAGTATAATCTAGATATGGATGTCTAAAACTTGAATTGATATCTATAGAATTTTATTTTCTAAAACTTCAAAAATTGAAACTTCAATATTCTCTTTTTATCCTAATTTAATATAATCCAAAATTTACTTAAATCCATATTTAAAAATTAGGGATGTTACATTCTTCATCCCTTAGAGTAATTTCATCCTCAAAATTCTTTTCATGTTATCTTTTAAACAATTCCAGAGATCCTCATTTAATCATAAATTTAAGTTCTCATAACTACTTAAAATCATATTATTCCCAACTTCAGACTTGAAATATTTTATGCGGCTTATCTACTAATCTATGACTCCAACCATAGAGCCATTATAGATCAAAGAGGCATCTGGTGCTTGATCTCACATATCTGGTGTCAGATGGTTGATCAATAGTCAAATCCTAGGAAAGGGATAGATATGTTGTTGTTCTAAAGTTTTGGTGATAGATTTATGGTTAGATTAAGATGAACACTTAACGTAATTATAAACCTAGGTGCTTGTTCACTAATCTATGGTTAGATCAATGTGAGAGGCTCCATCAATAATAGATCAAATAATTAGATGCTAGATCTATGGCTAGATCCAATTGGAAGTTTAGATTGATGGATGATCTAGGTGCTAAGTAGTCGATCAAGGGTTAAATTGTCTCCAAGTGTTGGATCAATCACACATCTAGCATTTAGTAACTAATCAATTATTGGATCATGATGAATAGTTAGATCAATCAAATTCAGCATAGATCAATCGTCTTGAGATAGATCAATGGTCTGATTGTGGTGGGTTGTTAGATTAGTCATAGATCTTCCACATTGTAAATATGTCAATGACCAGATCATGATGGATGGTCGGATTAATCACAGATCTAGTGATTGGTGTCTGCTCAACAGTCTAATCATTATTAATGGTTGAATCTACATGAGTTTTCCTAAATTGGAGATGGAAGGAGGGTTATTGGCATATGTTGTCCTTCAGGGAGGAGGAACTAGGGCATCGGCATTGTTTACCAATCCATCATTGATATAGAAGTGGAAGGGGAAGACAAGTTTCGAGTGCACTAGTGGTTAGGTCATGATGCACTAGTGGACGACGACTAGTGATTGATTGGAGTGAGAAGAGGAAGATAAGAGAGAAGAGAGAGGGGAATGGAATGGTGCAAGCAGTCAAGCTGTGCTGGTTGGAGAAGGACAAGGAGAGAGAATGAAAATGGGATGGCACACTAGTGGGGCTGTGTCAATTGGAGAAGAGTGAGAGGGAGAAAGAAGAAGAAGAGTGGAAAAAGGATTTCTGTGCATGACCGACTCGGTGTTGCCTATTGGGCATTGCATTAGTGGAGAGAAGAAAAGGTGAGGGAGAAAGACGGGATGGGGATGATGCTGCCAATTAGGCTGTGGCGATCAAAGAAGGATTTTGACACCTCCATCAAAGAGGAAAGAGACGAGCCAAAAATGGGTGCACTGAGTCTTTAGTTGCGTTGAGGATGGAGATGGTCGGAGGAGGGTGCCAGTGTCAAAGAAGAAAGGGGGTTTTGGGTCTTCTTACGCCAGCTGGTAGGGATGGTCACTATTGTCTATGGAGGATGAAAGAGAAGGGAAGCTTCCTAGTAGATTCGAATGGAGGAGAGCTTGCTATGCTTTTCTCCCTTCCTTTAGCATCCCTTATTTTTCCTATTTTTGAGCGGCCACCCAAAGTAGGAAAGTAGGCTAATGCATTGCTGGTTGACCCTCACATGTTGAGCACGGCTTTTGTAATAGCCCGATGGCCCACACCCTGCAACGATATTGTTTGTGCCAGAGTGCCCATACACCCCGTACAGTTTTGTTCTTCCCCAGTTGCCCAGGGAAAAGGCCTCGTTGCAAGGGAAGTCCTCATCACTCTTATCAAGAGCACAGTAACTTTCCCCCTAGCGATGTGGGACTAACTCCCAGTCCCTTACCTTGCCTAAAAGCCTGCCAGCCCTCTTGGCCCGCCCTCATCGGCCAAGGCTTCACAACCTCTCCCCCTTAGGAGACATGCGTCCCCGCATGTCTTACCACATGCGAGCGCCTGCGTACGGCTAGCCACCCACACTGGGTCGGGGTCTAGCTCTGATACCACTTGTAACGGCCCGATGGCCCACACCCTGCAACGATATTGTCTGTGCTGGAGTGCCCATACACCCCGCATGATTTTGTTCTTCCCCAGTTACCCAGGGAAAAGGCCTCGTTGCAAGGGAAGTCCTCATCACTCTTATCAAGAGCACAGTAACTTTCCCCCTAGCGATGTGGGACTAACTCTCAGTCCCTCACCTTGCTTAGAAGCTTGCTAGCCTAGAAGCCTGCCAGCCCTCTTGGCCCACCCTCATCAGCCCGCCCTCATCACCTAAGGCTTCAAAACCTCTCCCCCTTAGGGGACATGCGTCCCCGCGTGTCTTACCACATGCGAGCGCTCACGTGCAGCTAGCCACCCACACCAGGTCAGGGTCTAGCTTTGATACCACTTGTAACAGCCTGAGGGCCCACACCCTACAATGATATTGTCCGTGCTGGAGTGCCCATACACCCCCACGGTTTTTTTCTTCCCCATATGCCCAGGGAAAAGGCCTCATTCCAGTGAGGAGGAACTCCCTCCCTAGCATAGCGGAAGCGATATTGTCCTGCTCGACAGTAGGTTTTGTTTCCTTAGATTATGTTGGGGACCTCCCCCTCAAACCATCTTGGAAGGCCTCATTGCAAGGGAAGTCCTCATCACTCTTATCAAGAGCACAGTAACTTTTCCCCTAGCGATGTGGGACTAACTCTCAGTCCCTCACCTTGCCTAGAAGCTTGCTAGCATAGAAGCTTGTCAGCCCTCTTGGCCCACCCTCATCAGCCCGCCCTCATTGGTCAAGGCTTCACAATCAGGGTTATAAACCATAGCATGTCACTTGTATCATAGTGTAGTAGTATTAGTTTGCATTTTCCATTTTTGTACTACATATGTTGTATCATTGGCCACACTCACAAATCATTGCACCATTATTGGAGTGCAAGTAATATCATTCTAATCTTTCTCTCTTTGCTTAGTTTTTCACTTGTCCATCCTTTCCTTCCAAAACATTGGGGATAATTTTTTATTTAAGTTTGGGGATAGTGTATTTTTAGGTTTGATGTGTCGACCATCTTTTAATTATTTTTTGAAATTTTCCTTTCTTTAGAAAAATTGAAAAACTTAAAAATAAACTTATGAAAAGTTTCTTTACAACGATGAGAATAAAATTTTCTAAATATTCAATATATTTTTGCACTTTAGCTTATTGATGGATTTGTGCACAATTAGTTCACTATGTTATTCCTTTTCTAGTGTTTTTCATGAAAAGTTAAACTCAAAATAATTATCGCACAAACTAGCCATATATATAGTTTAAAGTTGAAGAGAAAATATAACTTAGAGATCTTGAAGAGGATTCGTAGGGGATTATAACTTATGTTAGCTTTAGAGACAATCTTTTCCTTTAAGGGTTATATAAAAATTCAAAATTTTCTTCAGTGGACATAATTCCTAGTTGGTTTCATTATCCTTCATCTTTGTCAACAATTAGAAAATAATCTAAAAAATATACCATTTATCCCTTAAGTGTATGGTCATTCTAAGTCATATGAAAAATAAGAAATGATAGAGGACATCCTTGGTAAACTTAGAGCCATTAGCCTTCCTATATTATTTTTCCACTAGCTACCCTTGAGCCTTTATAATAAGCCTTTCTTTATGAACCCATTTACTGTTTCCCTATTGAACCTTTATAATAAATTCATTACCTCATGTTTTTGGAAATATGTAGACATTGATGCAGAAATATCTTCAAGAAGAGTATGATCAATACAGGTCAAGAGATCAAAATAAAGGAAGAAAATGTTAGAAAAAGGCTATATACAAAAGTTAAGAAAAAAGTGGGAAATGAAAAAGAGAAAGATAGAAAAAGAAAAAAAGGAAGTGTTCACTCTTATGGTTAGAAAAGGAAATTGAGAATACTTTATAGAAGACCCTTACATATATTTCAAAACATTTTTGTATATCCTAATACAATTTCTTTGATAACCCTATCCTAAGCCCATGTTTCATCCTATTCAATGTCCTAACTTGATCTTAGGAATAGTATGGCTTGAATATGGTTACAAATGAGTAGGGAATTTGGTAGAGTATGACATTCTTAAATAGTTTATATTCATTCCATGAAATTATATCAGATTGTCTCAAAGTTATCATTCTTTGGTAAGAAATATTCGAGAATTTGGCTTTGATATACACTATTCTCCTCACATTTTGATGAGAGATTTAATCCTTTCTGAGTCGCAAGAACATCTTGTGAGATTTAAAGTCAAAACATACTTTTGGATGGTAATTTAGGTCATAATTTACTTGGAAACTAATAATTGTATATAAATTCTCCATATTCACACACTCACATTCTGAGGGGTTGATGAAATAATGGAATATCTTTAACATAGGAGTAGACTTTTGAACTATTCTTCATTTTTGTTAGTATGTTAAGGTTAGGAATTTAATGAATGTTGAATATACGAAAATTCTATGAGATAAATGAAGGGGTATCATAAGATTTTGAAACAATTTATGGGTAGCATTTCTAAAAACCGTTATGAGACAACAACCCATCCACTAGAGGTAACCTTGGGGTTTAAAGGCTTTATGCATTCACTAAATGAAGATAAAAGTACATACAAATGTAGTTAGGAATTTTTAAATTTTTTTAGATTTCTTTCTTTCTGTTTTGTAGTTTTTCTTTAAGACTAGCAAAATTTAAGTTTAGGGGTATTTGATATATGTAGAAGCATTACACACATATTTTTATGTTTAGCATGTTTTAGCCCAGAACTTTTCATAAATAGCATTAATTAGGGTTAATTCTACATTTTACAAGTTTAGGGTGCAAATAAATCGTAGAAATGTGATAATTTTACCCCTGAAAGAGTAAGTTTACCTTTCAAGTTACATTATGGACCCACACATGCCAAATATGAAGTCAAAGTAGTCAATAACCCTAAACATCAGGCCAAGTGTTATCATTTAGAATACAATATCACTAAAGAAAGCATTCCATATGATAGGAAATCATTCCATGTGATAGGTCACCACTTTCCCCTACAAGATTCTATGATTTCTTTCTCCTAAACATATACAATCTCACTAAGAACATAAGAAAATCATAAAGGTGTATCACAAATAAAGAAATTACCATTAGATTTAGAGAAAGAGTGTATATAGATCTTTTCTTACAGTCAATTATCATTAATATATTTTACATAACCATTGTAAAGTGAGAAAAGTTCTAAAGAAGTGAAATCATATAAAAAAGGAGCATATGATTTCCAAACAGAGATAAACAATCAAAGATTAAATGTTAGAGATAAATAGAGTCTGCAATTGAAATCTAATGAGAGACAAAGATTTTATGTCATCATCATAAATCCTCACAAGCCAATATATAATGCAAAAGTAAATCTCTCAAACTACTGCAAGCAAATAGGTTAAGCTAATTTTGATATCCTAGCACTATACGTATGTGCATAAATATAACAATGCAAGTTAGATGGACTACTTGTACAACCAATAGATAGGGTCCTAACATCTATTCCACACATCATTCAAGAAAAGAAAAGGAGAAAAAGGTCAAATTTTAGTAATACCATGAAATGTACCTATGCAATGTGTTCTACAATTTTTGGCCATCATGTAATGCACCTATATAAATTGACTAATTTGTCCCTTAATAGTATTATAATTTACTAAACATTTTGGGGTGTTTTAGTCCTAACAAATATATATTTTGGATTAAATAATCCATAGATAGTAGCCCCTATCTGCATCCAAACCAAAGGAATGCGAATATTTAAAATCAATTCTATGTTAGTCCATGGATAGGATTTTCCAATTCCATATCCTATATATTCAAATCAGTTTGATTTAGATAGTGAGTAATTTGTTTTGATGGATATCCCTATTTATTCTAGTTATTGGTAAGGAACATTTCCAATCTTTGTCCATAAGTATGTGCCTAGAGAATAAATGTCACATTCCAAAGTAAAAAGTTAGATGTGGTATGCCATCATAAAATTCCTTACCATTATATTCGTCATTGACAAAGCCTGACGCAATTGAGTAGCAAAAGTGGACACAATCTAATAAATGTCATGCTAAAAGCTACCTAGCATAATTGGTTGCAAACATCATGGAGCCATTTCCTCATTGCACTTGGTCAAGGATTCAAGGTGGCATTTTTTCTAAATTGCAGATATTTCTCGAAGATTTAGGAATTAGGATATACTTCTTCTTCTTTTTTATTTTGTATGGATGCTTATAAATTGTTTGTTTGATTACTCTTTTGTTCTTAAAGCAAAAGAATCATTGAAAATTTTTGGGAGGGCCATATATTCACCATGAAGAACAAAGCCATATGTAACCTTAAAAAGATGAGATGATAAGGAGTGTGTATAGGAAACTTTTTGTGCCACCTTGAAAAAGATGAGATATAAACATTCTGTCCAATCTCAACCCACACAAGGTCTTTATCCCCTCTCATTCCAAAGAACCTAGTTAAGATTAATTCTACATTTTGCATGATTAGGGTACAAATGAAAAAAATGTTATTTTTAGAATTCAAAACACTAAAAAGAGCAAGCTTAAAGTCCAATCTATATCAGTGACCCACAAGCCATAAATCATGAAGTCCAGGAGGATCAGACTGTTTTGACTATGTTCTCAACAAAATCAAAGTAGTCAAAAACCCTAAGTGGAACATCAACCTTATCCATACTAAGACACGTGTACTTATCAAAAGTGAGGTGACACTATTTCTCATGCATACATGCAAGCATTCCACCACCTTGGGAAATTTCTAATGTAAGTTGAAATCACATACATTAGAATCACATATAATGAAAGCTAGTCTAAAATAAAACAAGTTATAAGACCAAGCCCTGCATGAGATACATTCCTTACACTCTCTCTCCTTACTCAACCCAAAAATAAAACCACTTAAGGGAATCAACAACTTCTCCTTGCACGATGGTATTCTCTCACTTAATTCCACATTTTTACATGAGACAAAATAAGAAATAAAAGTGGAGAAAATAGAGGTGAGGAGAGAGACAAATTACGAGAAATCTATGGTTGAGAATCACCCTTACTTTTCAAGAATTCAAAGACCAACATTTGTCCTTGTTGAAGTATATCCTAAGCAAGCAATGAACACTAACTCAAACGAGGATGGACCAATGTGAAGATAGACTACAATCATGACCAGATTGAAGCTCCATTAGTGGAGATTTTTTTCGTGGGTTGCCCTCCTAGTTTTAAGAAAGAAAATGTCCAAATTCAAGGGGGTAGACATCCCACCCTCCTTGAATGCTATTGGTTGGAGAAAATAATGGTCCAATGGGAGAAAAATAAGGAGAAACCAAGATGGATAAGGAAATATAAAAGGAATCTAAGCCATTCACTCTAAGGCACCCTGATCTAATGGTGGAGGGTAAATAGGAACTTAAAAAAGATCTCTTTGGATAAGAGCACTCTAACCAAATCTCACCAACTAAAATTAGGTTAATAATAATCTAAGAGTCAGGAATGGAGCATTAGAAAGTGATAAGCCCTAGCCACCTTGCTGTTGTTGAAAAGTTGAATCAAAATCCTAAGGAAAGAAAGATCTCAACCACTCATTTCAATCCAAGGGTTCACATCCATCTCAGATTTCTTAACTCCTACATAGCCAAAGTGATTTCATGCTTCCCACATCTTCTCCTTTCCTTTTCCATTATTTTTCTAGATTTCCTTCCTTCCTTAATAGCCTCTTTTCTCCTTTAGCCGATCCTCCTTTATCTCTTCCACGCCTTTCTTTTTCCCCTAGAATCATGCACATTATATCATCTTCATAAACTCTTTTCATGTTTATTTGGCAAGTTCCATGTTAGACCTCTCAAGCATTCATTACATGCACCACCACTCTCCTGCATGCATAGTAATATTCCATCCTAGGATCTGGTGTAGCTTTAAAATTACTCACAAGTATATGAATCAATGTAGTATTTCCACACAGGCGAGGTCGATTCCATGAGGAATGTCATAGATTTGCAATGGATTGGATTCTATTTAGATCAATTAACTTCAGCCAAAAAGAAAGAGATGTGATTAAATTAGGAATTTAAAACAACTAAGAAGGAAACATGCATGGAATTAGAAACTAGAATTCAAAGAAACATTCTAAAAATAAAGCTAAGAAATTAGAATGGAAACTTATCTAACTAATACACAAGAAAATAAAGGAACCTCAAGCTAAATTAGAATGAACCAAATTAGGCAACTAATATTAAGGAAGCTACTCAAATTAGAAACTTTCCTAAATTATCACTTGCCGAAACCAAAACTTAGAAAAAATATAACTCACTAAAATTCAAATTAGGGAACTTTCTAATACTAAATTAACATGAAAAAACAAGTAACTAATGGGATCTAACTAACATTAACAAGAAATTAGCAAGATGCATGTGAATGGAAACTACAATTAAAGAGATATTCTAAATTTAACATTTTCTAAATCTCCTAAAGGTGGAGCTTTCCAATAAAACTAGAAATGAAACCTTACAAACCTAAAATAAGATGCAAACAATGAATAAACTACTATTAAAACTAAATTAAGTAAGTGAATGAAGCTAGAATCAAAGGTGAATCACCATATGTACCATATGCATGATCCATGGACTGTGCACATGGTTCATAGGTGCAAAAGTGACGAGATTTGACTCTTTTAATACAAATAAAAATGCATCCTAAGATAAAAAATTAATAAACAACCTAAAAATATCAATGGGTTCCTAAGGATTCAAGCAAATAATGTGTTTTTGATGGTTAGAAACAAAGCACAAAGTTAAGGAGAGGAAAATTCCATATTTCAACTACTTAAGAACATCAAACAATCTAAGCATGAGAAAGTATTTAAAATCACAACTTTTATTCAAGGAAACTGTGACAACCTAGGTTTTTATATGATGCAATTTTGATAAAAATGCGAGATCTCTTGTTTTATAAGTATGAAATGCATAAAAATCTTTTTCGTTTTGGAAAACAATCTTTCATAAAAACCCCGAGTGTCAAAACACATTCTCAAATTATCTAGCCATGGCAAAGTTTTAAATCAACATTATTCCCAAGAAAGTGTTAGTCACAGCCTCAGCTATTAGAGAGTAACTACAATCAAGTAACATTGAAAGATAAGGTAGGGGTTTACTTACTTGCACTTAGTCTGGTTGTCTTTTGTCACAAGCATTCCTTGCTCTTAAGTGTTTACTTAGTGTCTGAAAAATGTTGAGGTTTGGGTGAGTATATACTATACTCAGTAGGAGCCTATCACTACTAGTTTTATAATGCATGAGATGTTTTAAAATCATATGCTCTTTCAAAACATGTGCATGTCTGAATACTCAAGTTCAATATCGATATTAAAAATCCATTGTCAAACTGAAATACTAACGACTTAAAGGATCACATAATCCAAAATCGAAAGTATCATATACATATATATCATAACATTATGATATGCATAAGATGTTTCATTGAATCCAACTCATGGATATCTAGTATGGAATGGTCAACCAACCTCATATCATGCCATATGAAATGCAAATAAGTCCACAAAACCATAGGGTCCAACTATGCCCACGACCTCCTCGTCGTGTGGTCCCCGGGTACCTGAGGACACTCAGTCATAGCCTCCACAAGGCCTATGACACGTCGACCCAGTGTTGTGACACCAGTGGTAGCCCCCTGTACCACATGCAGTCGACATAGGAACGTTGCCCTTTTTGGGCGTGGTACCCATCCACCTAATAGTGGTAGAGGCTGGAGGCCAACCCAAACCTCTCAGCATAGCGCCCACGAGCTTATCAGCCCAAATCATAATCAGATCAAACAAGCGAAAACCTCTCCTTTTTTCAAAACCTGTCCTCTTTGGGTCCCTCACAACTACCTGGCCCTCGGCACTCCAACGTCTTTTGCTAACCCTCAAGGACATGCAATTTTTGCAAGAACTTAATGCTCACAAATCATGCAATGTATGCAATAGTTTGCAAAACATATCTATGCATAATGTATATGCAATTATTTACAAAACATGTCTATGCATAAATCATTTATCCCATGCATGCTAAATTAAGTTATGCTAAACAAGTCATATACTTAAAACATGTATTCGCAAAACAATCATAGTTCTTTTAAAAGAATCTAGTAGCGATAGAGCACCTACCTGGCTAGGTCACGCTAACCCCTTTATCCTCGTACGCTCATGAACATGGTTTGAGGAATCAAGGTTAGTTTGGCCTATTTTTTATGGGTTTTAGAGTGATTGGTCTTATTAATTAGGCATTAAGGGTCCATCCTTATTCCTATGGGTGTCCTAAGGTCCTAATTGGGCCTTGGTATTATCAGTTTTCCAAAGGTCTAGCGGCCACGCTCTACCATCCTATTCTAAGGGTCATTCCTACCTTTGATTGGGCCTTGATCAAGAATTTTATAGCTTGAGTGTGTCCGCGTCATCGACACGGACACAACGCCTTTTGCGGCGCCTCAATCGGAGCTCTAGATCTCAAGTTATAAGCTTTTTAGTATCATACGTACATAAGGACCTTAAGAGTGAAAAGGCGGAATGCTAGTGCGCTGCGCGTCTACGGCACGCACCTCAACGGGCTCAGACACGGTCAACGCGTCACGTTTCGTTTGGAACGTCCTGTTCGTTGGGGGATCGGGGCGTCCTCAGGACACCCTGGTTCAACCCTGTCGAACCAGTGCGGCCTAGGGAACATCCCTAGGTCCTTAGTGACTCTCCAGGGCTCTATTTTGCATGATTTTTCATGCAAAAACTTAGGGAAACTGAGCCTAGGACTACTGTAAAGACGGGTTTTGAGGGATCTTGGGCATACTTGGCTCGTTGCTGGGTTTTTCTTCTCATTTCCCCTCTAGGTTGCTTCTTCAAAACGAGTTTTCTTCAAGCTTTTGGTATGTCATTAGAAGCGCCCAAGAGCTCTATTTATAGAGCTACAAGAGGGTTCTGGAGGGGGCTCTCACTGCCCTTGAATGGCGGTGGAGAAACCTCCAGAATGGCGGTGATTTCTCCTCCAATCACCGCCGTTCTAGAACCCTCTAGGAGGTTGAAGATGAAGGGTGCCCGTATCAAAATGGGCCCCTGTGTTTTGCAAGCTAAATCCGTTTTTAATAAAAATTATATTTTTGCCCCTGAACTTCAAAGGGTCATAACTTGCTCATTTTAACTCCGTTTTAGGTGATGTTGGTCTTGTTGGATTCCTTTTTCTGAGACGCACTTAATGGTACCATTTTTAGGACCAAATTTTTGGGTTCAGTCAAGGGAATAGTGAAATGACTAAAATGCCCTTATCTTCAAAAATTGAACTTTTCATTGCTTAACTTGGAATTTTAACATTACAAAATTGGAGTCATTACAGAAACAACCTAGATCCAAATTAATTTCATGAAAGAATCATTCCATATTAACAAACCTCAATGAATTTCACTAAATCAACATCAAATTACAACTAAACAAGGTGGAAATTTCACCTAGTTCCTAAGCATAAAATCCTATCTAAATGACACCAAAAATGCAATATAATGCTCACAATTTAAATTATGATGACATGAAAAGAAACCTCAAAAGGAATTCAAGAGAAAATATGGCTAAATGGTGTGAACTGACTATAGAAAGTATACCTAAAACTAAGGTGGGATTAAGGTGGAAAACATCAATTTCAAGGGAAGAATTCAAGGTGCTAAGCTAGATATTATTTTAGCTATCACTAATAGAGAATATGTAACATAAATATTGAATGGATAACAAAGAAAAACTTGTAGTATTTGGGTAAAGAAGAAATGGAAAGGTAGATGGAAAGATGGGGGTAGAAGTAGAAAGTAAAACAAATGAAACTAAAGCAATGAAAACTAAACCAAAACAAGAAAAATACTAACCTGAATTGGAGAGCTAATAAAACATGAATAAATAAAAATTCAAAGGGGGAAAAGCATCAAAGAAGTCCCAAATTCCAGCAGCAACAAAGCACCAAAGGAAGTTATGTTTCAAGGTGTGTCACCCACCTCCACTTAGAAAACAACTATGGATTCAATGGGAGACTTATAGATGTTTTAACTTCCAATTTGATGAATGTTTAATCTAGGAAAAGGTGGAGATATAGATCTAGGTCTGAGGTGAATCTTAAAGGAGGAAAGTTAGGTGAAGATGAAGTAATAAGGATGACATGAGAGAGAGAGAGAGAGAGAGAGTCATGGGCTGGCTGGTTTCCTAATTAAGAAGGGGGAAGGCATCATTTTCCTTGGAAGGAAAATGGCTCTCCACCCTCCTAATTGGATGGGGATTGAGGGCATAATAGAGGGAGTGAATCTGAAAGAAAATAATGATGGAAAAAACGTAGGGTCTTTGCATGGACTTGGATATAAGATTTCCTAAATAGGAAACCACTTGATTTTGCCAACTAAGTAAGAGGGCATTCTCTTATAGGAAGGTGGGTCCCTCCTTGAGTTAAAAACTTGGAACCCTATGGTGAATGGTATATTAGAAATGGGAAATGGGAAATGGGTTAGGAAAGTGGATTTTTCTCTCTTGATGGGTCCCTTAATGCATGATCATCTTACCTTCTACCTTAATCTCTCAAAATCAAACTTTTTACATAGGAAAGTTGCTTCAATTGATGCTCCAATCATGTGGCTCCATGTGGAAGTCCTCCTTGGTTTAATGGCTCACTTTGATGGTTTATTCCTTGGTGGCTTAAGTGGCTTCATGGCTTGAGTAGTTCATAAGGCTTATCACCCTTTTTCATTGCTTTAATGGCTAAGAGGCTCAAAGGTGGTGGAAATGCATGGCTTGGGTTTGGGTTCATTTATAGTCACCTTTTGCTTCTCCAATTGCTTCTTTACATGCTCTAGGATAATCATGATCCTTCATTACACCTTTATTGATGACATATAAGCTTTGGCTTGCTTAGGTTTGTACTTACACTAGAAAACCTAATGAATGGCTCCAATTCTTATCTCGATCAAGCTCGGCCATTGAATTCCCTTCTCAACACCTACAAAAGATGAAAAATTCTAACTAATTCCTACTAAATTATGATCATTCACATACTTACTTTTGATTAGTTTCTGAACCTACAAAATATCAAACTTTGGAACTATTAGGTAGAAATGCATGTGTTCCATAAAATCACTCAATTCTTGAGCTAAGGGAATCATGTTGAAGGGTAGAACCACTTCCAAGGTAAAGTACCTATCTCCTTCCTCATCTCATAAGGTTGGAATAGGTGAGTCCTAAGCCAAGGTCCATTGCCATCCCTTTTATTTTCTTTTTATTCTAATTTCATTCTTAAAGAAGGAAGGCCATTGTGATTTTAAGTTATATTAGCAAGCGCACAAATTAGCTATAATATGCTCATGCGAGGAGGCCGGTCCCATGAGGAATCAAATGATTGTGATACTAGTGGTCCTTACTTTAAATTATCTAACCAAGTTAACTCAAAGAGACTTTTCCTAACCTAAGAATGAAAATTAACACATGAAAATGGAAATTATGCAAAAACTAAAACATACTAAAATTAAAAGCTTTCCTAAACATGCTTTCTAAGAACAAAAATTTCCTAATTGAAAACTCTATAAATCTATGGCTTTCCTAAATTGAAAATTTCCAAAAATATAATTCTTAACAACTTTCCTAAATCAAATTTCCTAAGCATGAAATTTAGAAATTAACCTAAGGAAACGTGCACTAACCAACTACTTTCCTAATAATGCAAATCCTAAAGAAAGAAAGTAAATTCATGGGAATGAAAACCTTAACCCTAAAAACTAATCAATAACATGCTAACAAATTAATTAATATCAATAATTAATCAATAGCTAAACTACTTTTCCTAACATGAATGCATCTTATTGGAATTCAATCACTCAAAACCATGCATTCCATTATGAGTTGCATGCATGGTTCCAACATGATTTAGTAAGTGAACTTCAAGCTTGTTGATATGAAATATTAAAATAAGGATCTACAATTAGGCAAGCACATTAACTAGACTACCCAAACTTCATCCTTAAAAGCCTACAGAACCATGTGTTACACACTAGGTTGGTGTGTGGTCTCATAGGTCTTTTGATTGACTTGAGAGAGAGAGAGAGAGAGAGAGAGAGAGAGAGAGAGAGAGAGAGAGAGAGAGAGAGAGAGAGAGAGAGAGAGAGAGAGAGAGAGAGAGAGAGATTCAACATCAAATTATATTGCATAAAAATGGTTACATGGATGGTGTGTTACACTTTTGAGAGCACGCACCATACTTTCTCCCAAAGTACAACCAAAATCAAATCTTAATAATGATTCTTCCTCCAATAAGCTTGAGATTTAAGGGAAAATGTAATGGAAAATAAATGTAACACTCAAGGGAAAAAAATGATAGAGAACAAGGAAACTAAAAGAGATCTAAATGGCAATGAAAAGAATACTAACCAATGGAACTAAAGAAGCATCAACTAGCACAATGGAAGTAAGATCAAACAAGAGAAGTAAAGAATACTAACCAACCTTCAAAGAAGAATCAAGGACCCAAGGCATAGGCGTGGAACACTTGGGGAAGTAGCAAAAAACCTTGGAAAGGAAGACAACACCCCAAAGAAGAAGAAAGTTCAAGAAAAAGAGTGGAAGAATATGAAGTAGGAAAAGGACATTCTCCTCTAAGGTGAAGCATCTTTTTCCTAGGAGTGAAAAATCCTACTTTGATTTGTTTGTTGTGCTTTTATAACTTTTCTCCAATTTTTCTAGGTTGTACTAAGAATAAGCTATGGTGGGGATGAAAACAAGTTATTTGGATAGCTAGGATGGATGCACGACTAGGGTTTAAAGTGAGATATAATGGCTGCCCTTTGGAAAGCATATAGGTGGAAGTGCCATTATTTTACGAAGGGTCATCTTCCCCTTCAAAAATCATGGAATACCCTAAAAAATTGAAAGTGGTTAGATGGATGAGGTATGAGAGAGATAAGAATGTGGGAGGAAGGATATGGGTAGAAAAAATTTAGGAAAGAGATGTGAGATGGAAAAGATTGATTGGCTAAGTTATTTCCTGGGAAGTGGGGATTGGTTAGTTGGTTTGAATAAGAGATTAAGAATGTGGAGAAGTCTTGCAAAGATAGGACTCTTGAATGGAAAGTGAAATTCGTGATGCATCTTAAGGGTGAGGTGGAAAGTGAGAAAAACGTGGAGAAAACATGTAAAACCATGAAAAATAGAAGAGTCTCTTCCTATTAGTCCACATTCCACCTTATCCTAGTGAATTTTCTCTTAATTCTCTTCAAAAATTCTCATAAATCTCAAGGATAATTTTTCAAATTCTCCGATCATAGCCTTCCATTTAGCTTAGCTCATGTAGCTTAGATGGCTAACTTTGAGGGCTCCATTGACTAGGCTTCATTGCTAGCTTATATGCCTCTCTTAGCTTAGCTTGATGGCTCAAATCCTTAGGTTTAGTGGTTGGCTTGGCTCCTTAGCTTGTCCTATTGTTCATGGATTGAATATGACTAAGTGGCTTAAGTGCAAAACATGCAAAGGTGGTGGACTTTGCATGGCCTATACATGAGTAGACTTTGTCCCCTTTTGACTCCTTGGACTTGATCTTTTGATCTTGATCTTCCACTTTCATCTTGATCAATCTCAGCCATCAAATCCATCTCACTTCCTACAATACATTAAAAAAAAAAAAAAAACTCTAATTAAATCCTAGAAAAATATAATTTGTCATATACCTACCTTGTTTTAGCCTCTAGACCTATAAAATATCAAAATTTTGAGTCTTTGGTCAAAAATGCATGTGTTACAAATTTTGGTCAAAAATTCTATCTTACCCCTATAAGTTATAACACATGAGTATTAATTGAGTGGTTATTATCCAAAACTAAAAACTTATCAGAAGCCTTCTCTATGTCTATCCCTACTTTATGAAGAACAAACCTCTAATCCTCTCTTACCTCTTTCCTTAAGAAAATACCATATTTTCTAAGAGTATCTAGCTAAGGAGATTTAAAATTTTATTTTATACTTCCACTCCATTCTTCTCTTTTGCTTCTTTGATGGGTGGTGATCTTTTAAGAAAGTTGTTAGGCATCTCTTCTCTTGGTTGCACTAGCACTTCACTCATAAGGCTCTTCAGAAATAATTTGACTTTTGGCTTGTGGCATGTTGGGTTAAGGAGATGAGATCAACTTGGTGGTAAAAGGAGTGTAATATGGGTTGAAGAGATGTGTACAAGCTCCTTCCAAGTGATACAACAGGAGGGCCCTACAGCAGAATTCAAGCCCTAGTTGACAGACTCTTACTTAATTTCCTTCTTGCTTTCTTTATTTGATTATGTAAGAATTCCTTCTAATCAATCAGTTAGTGAGAAGTTTCTTTTAAGTCTTAGTAAGTTAGTTATAGCTTTAATTCATTAGTTAATTCCTTGCTTGATTCCTTTCTTTTATTTACTCTTTCCTTTCCTTGATTTATGTCATATCTTCTTTACTTTAATTAATGTTTGAATTTCCTCCCTTTGCTTGGATTGGCTAGGTTAGAGTAGAAACAACCTAATTTTTAGTTAAAACTCCGTAAAAGAGTCCTCGTGAGATCAACCCATATTACTCTATCTATACTTAAATAGAACCACTAATTTAAGTAAATAATTAAATCATGTCAGTGGACAAGATCTACAAGGGAGAATGAGAAGGGTGATGAGGAATAGAATGGGAGGAGGAAGGCATAGGGGAAGCCATGGTGGAGACTCTTACCTCCCTACTTATGGTAGACGTTGAGATCTAAGTGAGAGATGGTAAGAGATCTCTCTCCCTCTGTTTCTCCTAGGTTTGGCTATAGTGCTATAGGAAAAGGTAAGAGATCCTTTCTTATTTCTTTATCACCTCTATTTATAGTTTTTCTAAGGAGAAGTCCTAAGAGGGAAATGGCTAGGATCATAAAGTAAGGATCAAGTACTAGTTGAGATGAAAGGGAAGGATAGAAACAATCAAGAGTCAAATTTCATTGTCTTTCCCTCTCTTTTTCCCCATTTTTCTCTCTTTCCTACCCACCACATCACACATTTAGAAAGGGAAGGAGTTCCACGCCACCATCTTAAAAAGTGGAACCTCCCCACTTCTAAATTCATCCACTTCACCAACTCCACCTTCTGATTCCATTCACTAATCAACTACCACACCTTCCTAACTCTTTCCTCCATATTTGCTATCTTTTATCATCTAATTTCCATCCCATCATGTGAGACACCTTAAGGAAAGCAATTCTAGGCCCCATCCTAGGCTAGAATTCCATGGTTCTCCCTTCCTTTTCTTATATTTCAAAAGTCCACATCTCCTCACTTTCCAATCTTCTATATCCAATCAACCAGCTAAATTTCTTAACTATTGTCCTAGGTCTAATTCTCACCTTTCTTCCTAGGATAGGATCTTATCAAACTAGAACACAAAACTCTATATAACCCCATGGAATTCCACACCTAATCCAAGTAGAGGGGTTGCTTCTAACACCTGGAAATCAAGCATATCAACTTGGAGATATTCTTAAAGCTTTGGACTTCAACATCTTGGCTGAATTTCCCTATCTTCCACACCTTTTTCTTTCTTTGTTTCTTTGGTTTTTGGATTTGTACCTTGCTTTAATTCCTTTCCTCCATTGTTTGTTTGTTATTTTTCTTATTGCTTATTTCCATGCACATAGTTCTCCTCTATTTCTCTAGAGTTTTCCATCCACTTATCATGATTCTCTTGCTTAGTTATTCTAAATCCAAGGAATCTTCTCTCTTGTAGTGATAACTAGGAGAAAAGTAGTATTGAATCATCATGTATCTCTTCATCAGTCTCCTTATTTCTCACTTAGATTCAAGACTTGTTCGTATTGATTTCCTTCCTATCTTCATGCTTTTACTCTCTTGATTTCTCTTTTGGGTTTCTCAAGCATGATATCAAAGATTAGTTTGAGATTGTTGGAATGTGTTTAAGCTTTGCTTTGAAGTTCTAGGCATTAGAATAGTGCACAATTTTAAGCTTTGTTCTTTATGTACATTCGCACCATCTTTGAATGTAATTTCTAATTCGATGAATAAACTTCTTGGATAAGTATTGTTATTGATTGATTCTAAACTTAAATTACCTCCAATATTGAGTGTTATCTTTCATGAAAAGTATGCACTAAGTATCTTAGCATGCCTCATTTAATTTAAGTTTCATGAGCACCATATTCCTGGAATTTTACCTTTCATGTTTTGTGCGTAATTTCTAGCAGTCCATGCAATTTATTTGCTTCATTCCTTAGGAACCCATTTAGCTTCTTAGATATTTAACAACTATTTTGTTTAGATCCCATGTTAGTTAGATTTTTTTCCATGTTTTCTGGCAATTTTTCCTACTACATGAACCATGCGCACACTTCCATGACTCATGCACATGGTAATCGGAGCTTGAATGCCTTTGTTAGTTTGTTGATTCCTTGTTTAAGCTAGTTTAAATTAGTTTTTTTGGATTTTTGTACCTTTGATTAGTTTGCATAATTTCTAATTTTAGTTTCTCAAAAGTTTCTAATTTTAGTTTTAGGAAAGTTCTAGTTTAGGATAGTTTCATTTGTAACAAGTTTCCTAGACTCATTCATTCTAGTTTTGCATTAGCTTCTTTTATTGAATGCATGTTAGCTAGGAATGTTTCTAATTCCATTGAAAGTCTTTATTTGTTAAGTCCCCTTTACTTCATGTTTCTAATTTTATGCACGTTTCTCATTCTATGTTTTTTAAATTCCTCGTTTAATCATAAAACATCTCCTCTTTGGCTAGTCTAAGTGGTGTCTTTAATAGTACACGCAAGTGCACAAATCAAAGTAGTATTAGTATGTGAGAGAGGTTGATCCCATGAGGAACCTCACAAAATTGTATATTGGATGTATCTTATTTAAATCACTTAACTTCAGCCAAAAAGAGAGATTGTTTTGATTGAATTAGGACGTTAAAGTGCATAAAAGAGAGACATGCATGAAATTAGCAACTAGAATTAAAGAAAAATTACCAAAACTGAAACTAAGCAATGAAATTAGAAACTAACCTAACTAATATGCATTTAACAAAAGAAGCTAATGTAAAACAAGTATGAATTAACTAAGTAACTAATTTAAGGAAACTTTCCTAAACTTGAATTAGACACTTTCTGAAACCAAATTAATAAAATTTGAGATCTAATTAAATTTAACAAGAAATTAGAAACATACATGTTAATGGAAACTACAATTAAGGAGCCTTTCTAAATTGAACAATTTCTAATCCTAAAATTTTCTAAAGATGGAACTTTTCAAAAATAAAAAAAGAATCTTTCTAAACCTGAAATAAAATGCAAATAATGAAATAACTAGATTAAACAACTAAACTAACCACAAATTAAAAAGGAAAGTGACCTAGCACCATGCACATGATCCATGGATTGTGTGCATGGTTCATTGGTCCAAAAATGGCCAGAATTGATGCTTTTAATGCAAACAAATATGCAGCCGAAACTATAAACTTAACAACCAACCAAAAAAAGAAACTAAATGGGTTCTAAGGATTCAAGAAAATAAAGTATTTTGATGGCTGGAAACAAAGCACAAAGATTAAGGAGAGAAATTTCCATATTTCAAGTACTTAAAAACATTGACGAAATCAAGCATAATAAAGCAACTGAAATAACAATTTTTATGCAAGATAACAATCTTGATCCAAAATACTTTGATGAAAGAAACATTAACAAGAATCTTCAAGATACTTTATTGAATCATCACCAACTTACATCAAAATTTATGCGCATAAATAAGTGAGAAATTTTGGAAATTGTGCCTAAAACTAAAGCTCAAATCCTATTCTAAACAACAACAAAACTTCAATCTAATGATCATAAAATAAAGTAAGCTAATATGCAAAGAAAACCTAGAAAGGAATTCAAGAGAGAAGATGGCTAAGATGATGAACTAAAGCAAGGAAAACCAACCTAAAGCTAAGATAAAAAACAAGGTAGAAAATGTGAATTTCCTAAGGGGAAATCAAGGTTGCAAGTTATTTCTTCTACTAGAGGAGAATTAAATTGAATCTTGAGGGGATAAGCAAGAAAAACTGATGGGATTGAAACAAAGTAAAGAGAGAAAGCCAAGTAGAAAATGAGTGTAAAACTAGAAAGCAAAAAAATGGGAAACTAAAGCAATGAAACTAAATCAATGCAATTAAAAAAGGGAATAGCGTGAAATTCAAAGGAAGAAAAGCACCAAAAGAATGTCAAAGTCTAGAAAGAAAATTACAAGGTTTTCTCACCCAACCCCTACATAGAAAATAATATTAGAACCATGGGAGATTTATTGATGCTTTGGTATCTAACTTAGCCAACAGATAAATCAAGGAGGAAAGTAGATCTAGATCTAAGGTTTTCAATGAGGAAGGTTAGGTGAAGAGTGAGGTAAGCATGGTGAGGTAAGAAAGAGAGGTAGGTGGGCTCGTTTGGCTTGGTTGGTTTCCTAATTTGGAAGGGGGAGGCATCTTTTTCCTTGTTATGTAAGTGCAGCTTTCTCCCTTCTAAATTGATGATGATTGAGAGAGAGAGAGAGAGAGAGAGAGAGAGAGAGAGAGAGAGAGAGAGAGAGAGAGAGAGAGAGAGAGAGAGAGAGAGAGAGAGAGAGAGAGAGAGAGAGAGAGAGAGAGAGAGAGAGAGAGAGAGAGAGAGAGATGGAAAAAACTTAGGGTTTTGATGTGCTTTGAATAGACTTAGATTTAGGGGTTTCCTAATTAGGAAACCACTTGAATTTTACCATCTAAGCAAGGGGGGCATCATCTTATAAGAAGGTGGCATCCTTCCTAAGTTAAAAAAATGTGGAACCATAGAGAGAATGGTGGATTAGGGTTATTAAATGGGTTAAGAAAGTGGAATTTTATCTCTTTATAGGTCCCTTAAAGCATGATTATCTTACCATTTACATTAATCTCTCAAAATCACACTTTTAAAGTAGGAAAGTTTCTTAAATTGCTCCTCCAATAATGTGGCTCCATGTGACACTCATCCTTGGCTTGATGGCTTATTTTGATGGCTCATTCCTTGGTGGCTTAAGTGGCTTCTAGGCTTGAGTAGCTTAGCTTCCTTAGGTTTCCTAGTTAGACTAGGAAACCTCATGAATAGTTCCAATTCTCATGCAAAGTGATAGAAATGCATGGCTTTTTGCATTAATCAATTGAGTCACCTTTACTTTCTTTTAGTTTCTTATAGGGTGGCTCTGCCCCCATACCATTGGGCAGGGACACGAAGCCCACCGTAGCCCTGGGGAGCTAACCATGTAGCTTGTGTAATAACCCCAATTTTTGTAAATTGATTGAGAAAATCAATTTAGTTTGAATTTTTAGAAATTTTGGGATGGGATATTAGGTTATTGGAAATTCTCTTTTTATAAAGATTAAAACATGATTTCAAACTAAGAAATTATGAATTTATTCAAAAAATCGATCAAAATGACACTAAGTACATTCAATTCCAAGTTAAAATGAAAAATCCCTAATTTTCTCTATTTTATGAATAAAAAGGTAAAATAATAATAATTGAGATCTAAGACTTCAATATATAGAATTTGATCAAAAATAAGATTCCAATGCCACTAAGTACGCTCGATTCTGAGTTCAAGAGAATAAAATGGATTTTTCTTCATAAAAGGGCAAAATGCTCCTTTCACACCTCTGTGGGGCCCACAAATGAATTTAACGGCCAAAAAACATATAATGAGTGGTCAAACCACTACCAGATGATAGTGGAGAAGGACGTGCTAGTGGAGGATCCAATGTTAATTTAATATTCAAAAGAATTAAAGTATAATTATTACAAGTAATTATGAAAAATTCAAAAACATCTACAAATACAGCACCAAAAATCCTCCAAAAATGTTCATAAAATTTAACATGAAATTATCTTGCTTCCCTTGAAAAACTAGATCCAAACGCTTTCCCAATTTTCCAAAAATCTCTCTCTTTCACTTTCTCTCTCCTCTCTCTAGATTGAAACAAGAAACCTAAATGCAATTTGGCACTCTGTTCCATATCAAATATCATAAATCAAAAAATTCATATTTTTCTAGATTAATTATCTATAAAAAACCCAAAGAAATTTCAAGATCCAACGGTGAAATCAATGGAAAATCATAAAACAAGCAATTATCAAGCAATCTTATCATCAAGTGGATTTTTTTTTAAATTGCTGTAAAAACTACATTTTTATCCAATCAGGTTGGTGGAAACTCTTCCCACACTTATTTCATGTTATTTTATATAATTTTTTATTTTTTAAAAATTAATTTTAGGTTAAAAACTATAAAAATCAAGTAAAGGTAAGAACCCTTCAATTTTGTATTGATCTAGAAGGGTCAAAAACCCCTAGGGTGGAATTTTAAAGAAATCTTATCAAGTTTTTAACCCTAGATTGAAGAAGATTTGATTGGATGGTCCAAATCAAACTATCCAATCTTCTTTACAACATCGAGCTCCTAGGATGCCGGACAAAAATACGCCTTGCGGGAGCATCTTCAAGCATGCATGCTCAGCATGCGACGCCGTCCTAATGGAATGACCACGTGACAATGCAGATCTTGGGGACCACGTTATCAAGTGCATCATGGTGACAGGAGCACTGCGACTGAATCACCCAATCAGATCCATTCTGCCCAACTAATTAGGGCCTTCCATTCCAATGGGCCCAAATCAAATTTTAGCCCTCGCAACAATTGTGAACTTCAAAGTTCAATTACGGAGTCATTTAAACTCCAAATTAAGATTGAAAAGAAGCTATGGAAAGCTTATAATGTCTATTTTCTTCTAAATTCATAAAATAGATAAAAATATTCAAGAAACTTTCTGTTTTTAGGAATTAAGCTTCTAATTTTCCTGATCTTTAAGATCTGAGATGATCAGATTTTGGGGATCTAATTAAATGATGATATAATGTTGAAATAAAGTAATATCCATAATTTATTTTGAAAAATCTAACATAAATTGGGGAATCTACCCTTTATGGTAGAAAAACCCTAAAAATACAAAGGGACCTACTTAATCAATAAGATCAAGCATGATTAGACCCTTTGGATGGGTTGTATGAATGGGATTATGATGAAATCTAGTTAGATCATGGATTAAATGTGACAAAAAACAAATGGATATGATCTTTGGACTTTGATGAAGTAAAAGTCCTAAATGTAATTAAAACCCTTAATCTAAACAAAAAGATCTAAACTCTAATGGTTGGATCATAAGTAAAAGTTTCTAACAAACTTAATCTAATTAGATTACTTGTCTTTTATTTGATAATAGAATTGTAAATGTGATTTATGTTATAAATTAGGAAGCATGCTAGTGTAATTCTTAAATTTTAGCATATTATGCTCTATATGTAATTAGTTGTTATAATAGGTTGGTAATTTAATTATCTAGGGGTCATGTTAGTTTGAAATTAAGATTTTAGCATGATTCCATTAGATTACCAGTAAAATGTCATGTATTTCATAACTTAGGATCATGCTAGTTTAAGTATAGTTTTATTTCATTAATTTAAGTTACATTCATAGGAAGCATGTTAATATAAATAGTTGTTAAATTTATATTGAATTTATGCTTTAAAGTTTATGATTTATTTATTGTTAAATTTTATTTGTAGATTCAAATGTTAAGTAGTTTTTAAGATATAATGAGCATAAATCACAAAAAATGTAAACTAATGGAATATAGAGATTCGTGGACAATTAAGATGAGTGAAGGACTTTGACTTAATATTAGTAAGGGCTATAATTAGTAGGACAATATAAGGATTATAAAATCCTTGGCCCAAACTAGGAGAATAATAAACCCCATGAATGACATTTTAAATATTCATGGATTTAATTAAAATCAATTAGAAAGAGTACTTATGATTAAAATGCTTATAGGAACCTTATGAAAGGTTGAGCTTAGGTCACTCTAATGAATGCTGATCATGGTGGTTAAGGGGGTTCTCTAATAGAGCCTCACTCTTCCCCTACATTTAGTTGATGATTGTGAGGTCTAAATTCCTCCTTACATAAGGATTGAAGAAACCACTTTGTGTTCAGCTATTCAGCTAGTAAGCCTCAGTCAATTAGAAATAAGAAGAGATGTCTAGACTTAGGATGGAATAAGCTATCTTCAACCAGTAAAACCTTAACTGGTTGAATAATAATAATAATAATAATAATAATAATAATAATAATAATAATAAGAGCATAAAAGGTTAGTAAATTATCTAATCCTAATAAAAATTGTAAGTAAGATAAGGTTGATCAAACAAAATCCATAGGATCTTGAATGATCAAGAACAATAAGAATCCTAATGTCATATTTTATTATGTATCTATGCACATATGTTGTAGACAAATCTAGATAGAGAATCCAAACCCTTAATCAAATATGATTTAAGGAAGAGAACCAAGATCATCCTCCTTAGGGATGATTAAACAACTAAACTTAGATCAAAGAAGAACTAGATGATAGAAGATCTAAGCCCTTGATCTTTATCAACAAGTATAAATTGTTGATCAAAGGATCTATAAAAGATCAAGATCAAAGAAAGGAATACACAAAGACTTAGAATAGAAAATACTTAGATGTAAAATATTAGAAGATCATTCTAACCATCAAATCTACTAATTAATAGGATAGACACTATCTGAGGAAGATAGATCATTATAGGACAAAAGATCTAGATCCTTTATATCAAATGACAAGATTAAACAAAGAATATAGATAGGATAAAAAAAATATAGGATTATTCATATTATATAAATATTGACAGTATATATAGATTTACATATTACATATGTCAGTTAAGATCATGGAAGATTTGAAGAGATGGATCACTACTTGAAGGTAAGTGGATTTTATGAATGTATCTACATGAGATATACATGCTAAATACATGATCTTATGTCTAGAAATGTTGACAAGTGTAATGTAAATACTTGTATTAAATCCCTTGAAAACCCTTATGATCCAACCAAAACAAATATAAAATGGTTAAGTTAGAATTGAGGGAAAAAACTCTATGTGAATAGGGAACTAGAAGATATTCTAGCCCTAATTAAGTAGACAAATTGTCTAGTATGTATGAGAATTACTTTACATACAGGCATGGAAGCTTGTGGTTTTATTTTAAATAGGTGTGTGCCTGGGGATGCTATGCTAGGAGAGTTGTAGTGTTTGGCTAACCACTCTCCAAAACTTGTTATGATATGGATACCAAGCCTAAGTGAGGCTAAAAGTCAGGTGGGGCAATTATGCAAAGGCCACTGTGACAGCCATGGTCCCCCCCATACAAACATGGATATTGTGATTTCCACCAAGGATGGTATAAGTGGATTATTGGGCAGTTATCCGGGCGTGCTGGTACAGATTTTGACTGCATGCATAGTAGTCCTTTGAGTATTTTCGCATTATGATGCATGGCATAGTGAAATGCCCTATGATATGGCATGATGAGATGCTGGGTAATCATGGATTACTAATACTGCCCAAATGAGGGAGTATTTCCAACAGAGTCTGGATGATTTATCAACTCAATATAAGATGGGTATGATTATGTTTGAGATATTAACTATTTTCCATGATTTTGACTGTATCTATACAAAGTATATAGTATGTATGTGTAAGGATGTACATATATGACAAAGTAAAGAGATTAATCCATGAGTATGAATAATGGGATTATGAAGTATTAGGATTATACTGTCAAATTATTATGCTTCTTGAATCCCCTACCAAGCATAACTTGCTGAGATATTGTAAATGTTTCAATGTTTACAATATCTCAGATATAGAGAAGGAGAATTAAGAGCTCAAGACTTAAAAAGACTTGGAAGAATAATCAATCAGGGTATATCCCTTGAAGACATGTATTTTATTTGAGAGCATTGTATTGTATTGAGAGTTTTTATTGTATGGTGAGCTTTGAAATTTGGATTATGTAATTTGGACAAGTATTGTACTGATACCTGGTCTATACTGTGAACCACTGGATGGATCTTGAAATTTAATAAAAGTATATTCCTTCAATGGAGTTTTATCTTGTATAAAAATTCTACATATGTTATTATGAAGTAATGACTTGGGTTTTTCAAAACAAGTTTTAAAGAAAGGAATTTTTACTGCTTTGTTTTACAAAAATTTTTTACTACTAAGGGCCCTGCCTTTCAAAACTGTATTGCAAAATGTGTTACAAAAACCCAGGTCGTCATAGCTTGACCTATGAAAAACTTTGTGAAGCACAAGATATGCCGTGTGATCACATTATCACTTCCTACAAAAGTAAAAAAAATAATTAAATCCTAAAACATTATGATGATTTACATACTTACTCTAAATTAGCTTCTGAACTTGCAAAATATAAAACTCTTTGCTTATCAGGTCAAAATTGCACATGTTATGAATTTTCAAAAAAAACAAACCTAGAAATAACATTATATTTTATAACACATGGGCTACAAATTGGGTACTTTTTTACACAAAATTGAACACTTATCACCATGTAATTTAAATAATCCAATCAATATCCAAATCCATGAGATTTCTCATGGGATTGACCTCTCCTGTGTGCAAATTACTATATTGATTCATACACTTGCAAGTAATTTTAAAGCTATAGTAAGTTTTTGACACCATTGCCCGGGAATCACAATAGATTTCTAGTTGTATCTTAGTTTAGATTATTTATCTCTAATTATAGTTTGTGTTACATTATATTAGGATTTTGTGTCATATTTTCATATTCTGCTAATTCTTCACAAAGTGACCATCTTTCTTTATTTTGTGTGAGGGAATTTGGCAAAAGGAGCAGTGGGGATCCTGTGGACCAAAGCTTCATCAACTTAATTAGAATTTCCTTACTTTATCAGATTAAGATTTTTGAGTGAACATGTAGTGAGGCCCCATGTGTAATTTGAAAATTACTATTCAATTTTAAATGGGTTGCAATAATATAGGCCAAGTGTGGGGTATGGTGGCCCACACTTGATCTTCACAAGAAACCCCATGGCATGCTTCTCTCACTCTCTTTTATTTTCTTAGTGCAGTTGCATTTAGTGTAAATTTCATTTTCAATGGTAGTGTAATTCATATTGTTTAGTTTCACTCATTATACCTTTTGCATCTTATTTAGGGTTATTGCATTAGATTACACCTATTTAATAAAGGTTAGCATGAGCTCAGCTATAGCTAAGACATAGGATGTTTAGTTATAATGTCTTGTCTGTTATGGTGAGGACCCTTTGTTAAATAGCACATTGGTAGTCATTAGTTTCCCTTCCTTGTAATTGCATTGTACACTTAATTGATTTAGGGTGGATTTTCACGTTGATAGTAAGGGGCCCATAAGAACCCTCATAACACTAGATTTTATCACCAGATCCTTTGCCCCATCTAGGTAATCAAATGAATTTCTTATATGCTCTTGATCGCAACCCTTTAATGTTTAATTTAAAATCAAGTAGTAAGAGATTTAGGGTTTCGAGCTTGTAAGACCCTTAGATCGACTATTACTCTAGTGGCTTTAGAGCATTGTGGTTATAGTCGGTATACAAAATCCAAGTGATTTTTCCACGCCTTTTATTGACTGTTGTTGAGGTCTAAAGGCCTCCTTCCATGAGAATTGTACTAACAACCTTGAGCAGGACCTAAATGGTAAGCGATAGTCGATCCTGGATAAAAGCAGTATCTATTTAGAACTAGGTCTAAAAGCTACCAATCTACAGATTGACAAAGATAATCAAAACAGCTCAATAGTAAACCATTAGGACTAATTGTACATCATATAGAGTTAGGAGTCACATTTAGAATTAGGTTGCATCATTTAGATATGTTTTTCATTATAGTGCAAGCAAGGTCATTGTTCTTAAAACACTAAGTTAATACCATTAAATCCTAAGATTGAATTTACCCACAAGCAAGGGGTAAGAAATCAAATTCTTAACCCCATGGCTAATCCATCAGTAGTAGTTAAGCATAAGGCCATTAGAGATTTCTATGTGCCACTCCAACTAAATACTCCATCATGAATCACATTACCACCCACCCATACAGACCACTTTGAACTTAAACCTAGAGTCTTATAGTTACTCCCATGCTTTGATGGTCACAAGAGAGAGGATCCTACATATCAAGGAATTCCTTGATATTTATGCTACATTCAAATTTTAAAATGTTTCAAATGATTCTATTATACTTAGATTGTTTCCTTTCTCATTAAAAGGTAAGGCCAAATCATGGCTGAATTCATTAGAGGTCAGTTCCATTGCCACATGGGACTAGTTGTCTAAAAAGTTTCTGAACAAATTCTTCCTGGTCCATAAGACTAATGCCCTTCATAAGGAGATTATCAATTTCTAGCAAAAACATGATGAAAAATATTATGAATGGTGGGAAAGGTGGAATGAATTGCTACAAAAGTGTCCTTATCATGATTTTGAAATCTGGCAGCAAGTTCAGTGCTTCTATGAGGCAGTTACTCTTCAAAATAGACAAATGGTAGATGCAGCTAGTGGAGGGGCCCTCATGTTGAAAATTTAGACTGAGGCCTAGGAGTTTTTCCATATTTTAGCTAAAATTTCCTAGAAATGGGATTATTCCAATAAGAAAGAGAAATACACTACCTCAAAAGAAAGGAGGCTTGTATCAAATAGGAGTGACCATAGATATGTCTTAAAAATTAAACTCCTTCGTAAGACGAGTGGACAAGGTAAGAAATATGTTCCAAAAAATTACTACCCAACCAAATGCCTTCATGGTTGGAAGTGCTCCATGAAATGTCCATAAGTGATTTGTGATATTCTTTTTACAACGGCACATTTAACCATAACTTGTCCATCTAATAGTGTGTACATTGAACATATTTTGAAATAGGTGAATGCAATGAATGATAATGCAGTACTAACAATAACGAATACTCTAAGACCTATAATCCATGATGGGTTAGGCATCCTAACTTCTCATGGTCAAAGAACAATTACCAAGGAGGTCCATCTATGAACATCGTGCTCTAAGCTTTCCTAAAGCTTCAACTCCGCTACAGCTCCCCTGTAGCACCTACTTTTAAGCATTCTTAACAACCAAAGAAACCATTAGTTTAGGATAGTATAGAATTGCTTCTTAAGAAATAAGAGGAGACTAATAAGGCCTTACACAATATCCAAAATGAGAGTAAAAAACGATCAACTATAAATTCCTAAGCTAGTGCCAAATTCGAAATGCAAATGAGCTAGTTGTTCGCTGTTTTGAATGAGAGAGGAAAGGGACACTATCCTAGTCAGCCAATTCCAAACCCTAATGGATAGTTTGAAATAGGGTCCAATTCACACACCCAAAGATCCCATGAGTGGGCAAAGTCTATCACTACCCTTAAGAGTGGTTGTCAAGTTGATAATAAGGTAGTGCAGGCTAAGAAAAACTTTAGAGGAGAATGAACCAGCAAAAAGATAGGAAGAAGAGAAAAGATAGAAATCTCCTACTCCATCTGAGCCTATAGTGGAGGCAACTTACGTGCCTAAAGCCCCATTCCCTCAATTATTAAACAAGGATAAGAAGGGAACTCAATGCTATTAAAGATATCCCTGCATATGTTAATTTTCTTGAAGAGCTCTGCACCTAAAAGTGCAAGCTTAATGTGCAAAGGAAAGCCTTTCTCATCGAGCAGGTGAGCTCTTTCATTCAACACCAAACCCCTCCTAAGTTTAGAGATCCAAGTTGCCCTACTATCAATAATGTTTTTGGAAACCATGTCATTCGTAGGCATTACTAGATAGGGGCTAGTGTTAACCTATTACATTCTCTATTAATGAGCAACTAAAGCTCCATGACCTTAAACCAACCAATACCACATTATAGTTAGCAGATAGATCAATAAAGATTCTATGTTGTATGGTTGTAGATGTTTTAAGGTAGGAGGACCAATTTTACTTCCCTCTAGATTTTATTGTCCTAGGTACCTAGCTTGTGTCATACCCTGATAATCAGTTCCAAGTAATTCATGGACATCCATTTTTGGCAACGTCTAATGCTATCATCAACTATAGAAATGGTGTGATGAAATTATCCTTTGACGATATGAAAGTCAAGCTCAATGTTCTTAATGACAATCATTAGCATCTAGACCTAGATGATTCCTGTGTAGTAAATTTAATTGAAGGTCTAATTCAAGATACTACTACAAGATTGTCTATTCTACACCAACTTGAGGCATGCCTAGCACACTCTAACTATGGCTTTGATGTGGAAAAAATCCTTTGAAGAGGTAGATAATCTTTTAGATGTTGCACCTATCATAGATACCTCCAAATGGAGCCCTCTACTAGAAGCTCTTCTACCTTCAAATATTGTCCCATTACCATTAGTAGAAAATCCACCTACCTTGGTCCTTAAGCCACTACTAGAAAATTTAAAATATTCATATTTAGAACTAGATGAATTCTTACTTGTAATCATAGCTTCAGATCTAGATAAAGAATAGGAAGGTATGCTTCTTGATGTTCTCAGAGAATACAAGACAGCGTTAGGGTGGGCCATAATGGACATCAAAGGGATTGGCCCTGCTGTGTGCATGCCTACAATTTACCTAGAAGAAAATGTTAAACCATCTAGGAAAACATAGACGACTAAACCTTAATATGAAAGAGGTAGGTAGAGATGAAGTGCTTAAACTATTAGATATTAGTGTCATATACCCTATATCTAATAACACTTGGGTCAGCTCACTCCTCAAGAAGTGCAAAGTAATAGTAATCTAAAATGAGGATAATGAGTTAGTCCCCGCTCGAATGACCATCAAATGGAGAGTTTATATTGATTACCAAATACTAAACTCGATCACAAGGAAAGACCACTTTCCTCTTTCATCCATTGACCAAATGTTAGAAAGGCTAGTTAGTCATAGTTATTACTACTTTCTTGATAGATACTCTGGCTACAACTAAATCCCCGTAGTACCTGAGGACTACAACAAGCTACCTTCACCTACCCTTTTAGGACAACTACTACACTGGAGACATTTAAGTTAGTGAAAAACACTAATACAAGTTGGTAACCAAAGCGACTTCTATCGAGCTAACTTTAAAATTAATAAGAAAAGAAGTTAGTTAATAAATGATTTTATAAGTTTCAGTTACAAAACAACTATAAAGACTACCATTTTTAAAGTCATTCTAAAAAAGAAAGAGTTTAGAAGTGGCCATTTTTAAAGTCTTTCCAAAAAAAAGACTTTAAAAATCAGCCCTTTTAAGTCGTTTGGATAAAAAAAAAAAAGGGACTTTAAAAATGGCCTAACGACTTTAAAATTTTCAATTTTTGAAATCATTTTTTTTCAGAATGATTTTTATAAAAAAAAAAAATTCAAAATGACTTCAAAAACAGGTGTTTTTTACATCATTTTTTTAGAACAGCTTTAAAATGAAAACAAAAAAAATAGGTGTTTTTTACATTATTTTTTTAGAACCACTTTAAAAGTGGCCTTTTTTAAAGTCATTTTTTGCAGAACAACTCTAAGCATTTCTATTTTTAAAGTTATTATTTTAAAATGACTCTAAAATGGTGTTTTAAAGTCTTTTATTTTAGGACGACTTTAAAAGTTCCTTTTTCTTCCTTTGTTTACGTTGCAATCATTGCCTGTATTTATGCATACATTCAATGTACCATATGTTACATTACTGTCACAATCTTTATACACATGAAAAAGAAACATACGATCGCTTCAATGGTAGGGTATAAAACATCCAAATTCATAATTCATCCACATCTATCTTGGAAAGACTTGATAAAAGAAACCATAACACATTCATGTCATGCAAATGTTATACACATACTCATTTACTTCCACACTAGAACTTCCCCTCATTCATCCCATAAATATATATATATATATATAGACACACACACTTCAATAGGATAATGAAAACTAGAAGAACACATGCATATCAATGAAAAGAAAACCTCCATATTCACATCATTTAAAGGTCAGTACACATACCCATTTATTTGCACACTCTAAGTTTCCCTCATTCATTAAACCCAAATTTTGAATAAGAACTCTGTAAAGCTCACCCTTTCTCCAATATTGAGGGTTATATAGAGAAGTAGTTGTTGTTTATAATGAAATGGTACAATTTTGGCTAGAATCACAACGATTTAACCAAGATCTTAATCCCATATCTGTAGTGAGAAAACTCGCTTCATCTACAATATGCAAATCAAAAGTTATTACTGAGAAAAGTCATGGATGATAATAAGATGGTTTAGTAGTCTTACCATGGTTATCATGAGACAAACATTCAAAATCTCCAAAATGGACGACAAAAGGGGAATAGCATAGAGAGAGACAAAAGAATCAGAGGAGGAGGCGGTCATTCCCCTCGCAAGTTGAAGAACATTGAAAGGTACAAAAAAATATTTGAGTTGGCATCATCCTATTTAAAAAGAAAATATGAATTTTAAAGTTAGTTTTTAAAAAATGACTTAAAAGTTGGTGCTTTTGAAGTCTTTTTTCATAACTGACTTCAAAAGTCTTCTATCGCCCAAAATTTTTTACACTAAACTAAAATAGGGCATTTTAAAGTTTTTTTCTAAAATGACTTTAAAAGTGGTGACCTTTAAAGTCATTTGTTAGAAAATGACTTTAAGTTGGAGCTTTTAAAGTCATTTTTTATAACTGACTTTAAAAGTATTCTCGAACCAAAAAACATTTCCCACTAAACTAAAATAAGGACCATGACTTGCATTTATCATTGACATATATAGCCACAAGAACTATTTATGATGTCAGTTGGTCCCATCTAAAGTGAATTTATCAATTTTCCTTTGTTTAATTTAAATTAAATGCTTTAATTAAAATAATTATGAATTTTCCATATACCTTCCAATTTCAACATACTTAGTATCATTGGAATCATTTTTCTATGTATGTTGCAAACATAGATGTTTCAAAGGTCAATTCCATGTCTTTCATTAGTCATCCATCAAAAATTAAAATCTTGAGATTTTAATTTAGTATTTCTCATTTCTATTCATAAAATGAAATAAAAATTAGTGGAGTTACATCCTTTGTCCCTTAAAGAAATTTCATCCTCGAAATAGTCATTATGTATCTAATTGAATGTCTAGATGAGTTCTTCTCATTTCATCCTTATTCTCCTAAGTGGATTTTTCAACAGATCAATGTTGCCATAATATTATGACCAATAAAATGGTCTTTGTTTTTTGAAATTCTTTTTCATGTTATCTTTTAGATAATTTTTAGCAACATCCTCATCTCATTGTCAAGTTATGTTCTCATAACTCCTTAAGATTCATATGATTCACAACTTCAAACTCTGAATGTTTACACACTTTATTAATGTAGTTGTTTTGTCTATTTCAAGCAATAAAAGTTAATTTCACTGCGCACTCTGATACTCTAACTTTACTTGTTAGTAAATCATTATTTTTCTATTATTTCTTCCCATATAGTAATGTATCTGATTTTTTCTATCTATCTTCCTAATTGTCGTTTCTTAATCATTAGTATAGCTTCATTTTTCCTCAACAATTATTAGGTATCACAATCTCTTAACTATTCATTATTATTTGTGTAATCTTCCTTATTTTCCATATTTCATTATTAATTCATAATATAAGATCATTTTCTATCTTTTGTCTACCTCAATTTTGTTGTTAGTCATCAAAATTTTCAACTTAAAGTCAAATAGTTCTTTTTAAAAAAAAGCTTAAGGTCAGCCAATTCCATAATTAGGTTTACACAAGTATATCTTATATCTTTGTATAAACTAAAATACTCGTTGTATAATTTTACTATAACATCCCAAGTTTTTTTGTCAAACTTTTATTTATTTTAATTTGAAAAGCAGTGAAATTTTCTTTTTTTCTTTTTCTTTTTTTTTGAAAAACAAGATTTGGGTGTTAATACATATAGGTAGATTTGAAATTCATCAAATTCATCCTTGGGGTTACTAAGAAACCTTCACATATAAGTAAAATATTAGTCATCTAACCTAAAAATGGTTAGAGATGCATGCCACAAGATCTACCATACAATCACAATTTAAGTCACCATCCATTTGATTAACTAAGGACAATCATAATATAGTTATCCAAAGTGTCAACATAAGTCTTAAGTTATGTACAATACTCAAAATGAAATCATGCACATAGATTCTATCAAAAGAAACTACACCAAAAAGCATGTTCTCCTCACAGCTAGCCTGATCCAGGTACGTTTTCCTTCCCTGAGTCTCTCGCTCTCATGCTACCTAGAGTATCACCTGAAATGTCGGTTGTAGGGGGTGAGCAAAACAACAGTTCATGATAGGAAGAAAAATTAATACAAATGGAACACCTAAAATAGAGCATGCTATAGCATAAGTGTATGTGTACCTTTACATAAGTACATATATAGTTTTTGAAAGAAAATGCGATCAACACATATGTGATAAGGATCCACAAAGACTGATGATTTCAAAGTGCTAATAAGGTTTGAAAGTAACTAACAAATCCGTCAAATCAGATCATGTTGAACCAAGGCACATAACCCTCAATTTTCAATGCATAAATCCATGCCCACATTATCGCGAAAAACTGATGGCTCCATATCACAATGGTATATAGTCCTGCCACTAGGGACCATCAGTGACATATCATCCTACCACCAAAACCATCAGTAGCATATTGTCCTTCATCGCTGGGCTGGTATCAATATCATCTCAGAGGTTTGTGACCAACTGTACCTACTAGCATAGGGTCTCTAGGACTTATAGCACACCAACTCAGTGCACCTATTTAGCGATCCAAGACTTAGGACACTCCAAGAGTGCCTAGCTAAAACATTGATGAAATCTATATCCATAGGGACCTATAGTTACTCATAGAGCACCCTCCTAAATATCAACAAATCCAAAACCAATGGCTCATAAAACAAATCTAAAATCTCATGGCTCACCACCACATTAGTGGTATTCACCAAATGTCACTATAAACAATCTTTTTGGCCCAATCCTTAAACCTATCTGTTCAAATCATGAAGGTGATGGAGTATCATGCAATGCCATCCTATGTTTGGTGGTATGAATTATTTTGTTAATCCACTATTAACCCACTGCGATGACTTTAAATGATTTTGTCTTATTTATGAAGTTCGTGGAACACATGACTTTCTTACATGAATGCATGCCTTCATTTTCATTTTGAAATTTTAGTACTTATGTTTTTTGTCTTGATGTGTTTATCATTTCACCTCAATTTAATAGTCCTTTAGTGCTAATTATGAGTTCATTGCATTTAACAACTATCTTGTGGGTATTAATGATAATTATTTTGTCCCATAGTATAAATGGATATTCTTCTAACTTCCATTTTAGTGTCCTAGTAATGTTGAGTTTTTAGAGCTGGGGCTGTCGGGTATGCAAACTAATATTAGCTACATGAGGTATGAATATTGTGAGTTTTAGAAAACTATGTCAAAGCTACAAGTCACCTAAAGCTATATCTTAGTTGAACATAGGTTGTCAAGACTAAAAGTAAAATGATCACCTCATACAAGTCTTAGCTTAGGGAGGGATGTCCTTTAACTAAGTTGTAGATAATCTTCTATAATAAGACCAGGTTGTAATGCCCTATGTCATCAATGGTCAAGCCCTAGCTGAAAAGACCCAAGGAAATGATGCATGGTCCAAGGGCATATGAGGCTTTAGTATAGTGTAAGACTTAGGTGGTTGTGTCTAAATGAATCAACATAAGAGGTTTCATTCATAGAACTACTTAGTTCTCCAAATTATAAAAAATTATAGCTTAAGGGCAATTTTGTAATTTCTCACCTTCTAGACAAATTACCTTCTTGTCCATCATTTACTTCAGTTCAAGGTTTGTTCTTACATTGCTCAACATCTAGTGAAATGTAATATTAATAGGTTTTCATGAAAAATTTTGAAAGTAAGATTTTTCAAATCTTTTCTTTATTAAGGAATTCTAAAATTCCTCTAACCTAGGGGTAATTTGGTAATTTCTCACCTTCTAAACAAATTACCTTATTGTCCCTCATTTAGTTTAGTTTAAAAGTTTGTTTACATTCCTTATATAATCAGTAAGGAGGTTCATTAGTGGTAGTCACATTCCTAACTTAAATATGTTTAAATTTTAAAGATTTTCCTTTAACACAAATTCTAAAATTTTTAGAATTCCTTATAAGTGCAATTTTTACACATGAAATTTTGGATGCTCGAATTCTGTGGAACTCAAGAATTTCAGTTATCTTCAAATTTTACACTTAAAATTTGGACTAGAATTCTATGGAACTCAAGAATTCCAATAGCCTTCTCCACTAGACTTTTCCAACAGTCATGGTGTATACAGACATTTCAAACTCAATGCCTTTCAATATTTGGTTTTCTGACATTTCTAATGTTTCCAACACAAAAGATGTTAAGGTTTCTTAAATTCCAGTACATTTGGGAACTTAGTTATTCTCAAGTTTCTATATTAAGTTATCCACATCTCAACATCGTCATCCACATTTTGAAATTTTCCAGCACCATGTTGTCTAAGAAATCATTGAATAATTTTTTGCAAAACTAGTCAGGAAATCTAATTTGTTTTACTAATATAAGATAGTTATCATCCTAAGTTTCTATAAACATTCAAATCCAGCCCTTAATTTGCAATTAAAAATGAAAATTCAAGCATCATTTTCCTGCATAATTAAAGCAAGAAAATGATGTTTGTATTTTGATTCGTGTTCTTCAACTCCTCCATTTGATACCTATAGGAAGGTAAGTCCCTTGTTGATTGTTTGCTTAGGATTTCTAACTAATTTTCCAATCATGGTCCAAGACTTTAATTAGGTACACAAAACTTGCACCATTTTCCTACACAGATTGTATAGGGAAAAATGTGTTGTTTCTCCTTGTGAACGCACTCAAAACTAGTAGATTTAGAAAATATTTTTATGTAGCATTCTAGTTGCACTCATTATGCATTAAGCAATACTAAAGACCCAAGTTTTATTCCATCATCATTATGTTAAAGTTTGAAAGTTTCAAAGGGGAATTGGGCACCATCTACTTGCTTAGGGTGCACCTAGTCCCTGTTTCACTTTGTAGCACCAAAATACAAAATCTAACAGCTAAAATTTCAAATATTTCAAGGTTAAATCACCAACTAAAATAACCCAGAAAGAAATTTGTCAAAGGTGATGGTTTTCTGGGATGTTCAAGCACATGAATGTTTCCTTGTTTTCACTGTATACAATACCATATGCAGAGCATGAAGAACTAGTTGGGAGTTTTGATTTCTAATAAAGAATGGTCAGATCTAAATCATGCTTCTATGTTAAAGATGTTGTAATTACTTCAAGAAATCAAGAATTCACAACAAATTCACATTCGGACTAGCCAAATGAGCAAGAGTTGAAAAACATGTGCTTGCTGCAAATGCAGATAGGTTAGAAGTGATTCTCCAACCTTCATCACTTCTAAGTGCATTATATGTCAAGAATACTTCTATGATGGCATGCATTCAAAACTAACTCAAAAATATCATGAATGATATTAATAGTGAAATCTTAAGGAAGTAAAAAGCATGGTTACATGTTGAACCAGTAGCATGTAGCTCATCACAAGTCATTAAAAAAAAAAAAAAAAAAGGAACTATCTTTTTAACATGGCTAAACCAAAACCTGCATTAGGAACTCTTCCAAAATGAAACCCCCACCTGATAGAGCTTAAATGGCTCGGACTTTTAGCTAGTTTTCTGTCATGCATTACTGGTTCCCAAACGTCTATGTGGAGCTCCAACTCAACTAGGAGCCTCATGTCTAGCTCACCCAACAATACATTGTTGGATCTCCTTCAAATTCCATGTCTTCCATGCACTCTACTATCTCTCCAAATCAATCTCCCTTCCAGCAAACTTCATCCTCACCCTCTCTCTCAATCCCAATCAAAATTCCAACCTTCTCATTTTCTTCATTTTACACATAGGAAGGTTTTGAAAGTGGGGTAGGATATGTGTCACATGGAACCAGACAGCTCCCATGGGAAGGTTTTTCTGCATGGCTGGCAAGATCTCCCCCATCTAGCCTTTAATCTAGATGTTCCCTAGTTCCTGTATCCAATAAAAACCCTCTACCATCCTCACATTTCACAATTATACGCTAATTGAGGTAATTGTTTACACTTATACCCTAGCTAGTTCTAAAATTGAACTCTTTTCATTTCTAGCTAATTTGGTGCATTTTTTCCACTTGATTTGGTGGGGCTTAGACCAGAACTTCCACTTACTAATGACCTATCTAATTTCCAAATTTAACCTCAATTTATATTTTAAATTATATTTTTCCTTTGAAATTTAGCTTAATGAAATTTTTAAGTTACTCTTCTTCCTTGGAAATTTGGTTTCAAAATTTCCCAATTAATCTAAAAATCAACTTTGAGTGTTTATCCTAACTTAATTTCTCAACCTGATTTATCTATTCCTTATTTTTACCTTTAAAACATACACATAATTAATAAAATTAAATAAACAAAATTTTATCCTATATATTTTTTAGTAAATCTATGGATTCATTTACCATAATTGTTAAATTACATGTATTTCATTTACATTACAGTTTTTTTCTCTGAAAATTATACTACTCTTATGATAATACTCTTACTCAATCAAAAACAAAATCTCTTGATTTTCTTAAAATATACCAACTTTCATAAGCACCATTTTATTTACATTCATCAGCATTGCGCATATATGTCATCTTTATATCTCATATCTAGATAACTAATTCCCACTTGTTTAACTATAAGCACTACTAAAATTTGGGCTTTATAAGATAGAAAAAACAAGACAATTTTAAGATGATTTTGATCAACTTTCTTATATATTATAATATTACAAGACAGTTCTGACAAAATCATTTTATATAACAATGTATACTATATTATTAACAATAAGATGATTTTTGGAATATCATCTTATATTTTTCATGTTTTAGAAGACAAAATTCAACATTTAATTTTTGACTCTCGACCGCTTCGACGAAAACTTCAACATTGGGTTGGATTTGCATGCACTTTGTCCCAAACTTGTATTTTCTTTGTTGATATCAATTGGATAGTATTCAGTCTTATTTTTTGTCATATGTTTACTTTATTTGATGTCTATGGCTATAAAATTCCTTTTCTATAGAATCTTTTTTCTTCTTGCATTTGTGTGATATATTCATATGTATGGATTAGTGTGTGGAACATTTATGTGTATGGATTAGTCAGGTTTTTACATCATTCTTACTTTTCTCAATCCTAGACTTGAAAAGTGTTGACTCCTCTAATTTATATTATATATGTTTTTGCTAACCATGTATCTACATTTTATGTGCACACCAAGTATTTAGTTAAATGCTTAACTCACATTATTATTCTTTTCATGTCCAAAAAAGTCTTAGTGCACACACATTTGAACTTCAACTTTTGGACAAAATGGATAAATATGTTTGGATGTGTGCAGAAAGATCATCAAGGGAATATGAGGATGGAGTAGAAAAGTTCATAGAGTTTGCACTTAGGGCAGGTGGAGATTGTAATCGAATGCGATGTCCATTCTCAAGAGGTAGAAACCTAAAAAAGCTTACTATTGGTGAGTTGAGAGAACATTTGTGCTTTAATGGAGTTGATGAAAGTTGCTGCCCTTAGATGTGGCGTGGAGAGGGAATACCTCATAGGCCCTCAGTAAGGGCTAAATATGTATATGAAAAGGAAGCCACTGTAGGAAGTGGCGCATATAGTAATACAGCTACACCTATATTTCGAGGTGTATATAATGACTTCCAAGACGACCAGAACAATTTCAAACTAGATTGGAGGAAGTCGATGACCCATTGTAGTATAGGATAAATTAGTTAAAATAGTGACGATTGTTGAAAACTTGTTCCTTCCCCTAGCTATACTTCCACTTAGGAGATCAATATTCAACCATACGGGGATTTTCTTTCCAGGAACTCATGTAGTGGCATCTCATCATGCCATGGCATTTCACTATGCCTATCATATGTGCATCATAATGCAAAATACATTAGGACTACTATATCTTAGTCTCAATACATACAGTGCCCAGTTAACTGCATAATAATCCACTGATACCAATTGTGGAAATAACAAATTCCAGGTTCACATGGGCAGAACCGTGGCTATCACAATGGTAGCCTTCCCATGATTGCCCCACCTGACATTTAACCTCTCCTTGGGTATGGTATCCATCATATAAGTTTCAGGAAATAGGTGGCCAAACCCTCATAACTTCCCTAGCATAGCATCCCCAGTCCTAAGACTCTGTAAAACCAAATCACAAGCCACCATGCTTGTATGTAAAATACATTATACATATCAAACGATGTGTCTGTTTAACTAAGGCTAGAATATTTTCTATGCACTATTCTTAGGGTTTCCTTAGTCTACACATCTCATTACTTTCACCTCATTTGATTAAATCATTAGATTGGATTAGTTGGATTAGATCATGGGGTTGGTTCACTTAGTTGGATCATGTGGTTGGATCATTATCATGCTAAGGTACCAAATATACTTATATCATGAAGGTCCATAATTTTAAACGAAGATCATGTATGTATACACATGAATCCTTAATATATTCTTGTACATCCACCTACCTCAAAGTGGTATCATGGCCTTGATTCATACATCTCAAGTGGTATTCACTCCATGTTGTCCATCATGGTCTGGATTCATACATCTGTCAAACCATACGTATAAAGTTATTCCTCTAAACAAGTATTCTTTCTACATAAATTTGGGTTATCCTATGAAGGATGCCGTAACTCTCCTTGAATCATATATGATCAAGGTTTCAAACCTTCTAAGTTCACAATCTATACTATAAGTAAACCCATACTACAATCTACATTATATTTCTTTTCTTTTTGTTTGTGATCGTTCAAGACCTCTCTTGGATCTTATTTGATCTTCCTTATTTTATTTACAATTTTTATTAAGATTAGCTAATTTACTAACCTTTTATGCTCTTTTTATTATTACTCAATCAGTTAATGTTTCACTGATTAAGGATAGTTTATTTCATCCAAGTCTAGACAATTGCTCTTATATCAAATTGGCGAAGGTTTACTAGCTGGATGTTTGAACACAAAATGGTTACTTCAATCCTCATGTAAGGAGACATTTAGACCTCACAAACATCAACGGAAGGTGCAGGAAGAGCGAGGCTCTATTAGAGAACCCCCTTAATCACCATGTTCATCATCCATTAGGGTGACCTTAACTCAACCTTTCATAAAGTTCCTATGAGCATTTTAACCCTAAGTACTCTTTCTAATTAATTTTAATTAAATCCATGAATATTAAAATGTCATTCATGGAGTTTCATTATTCTCCTATTTTGGGCCAAGGAATTTCTATTCCTTATATTATCCTACTTACTATGGCCCTTGCTATCATTAAGTCCATGTCATTCATTCCATGTAGATGTCCTTCAACTCTAATTTCATTTAATTACATTTTCAATGTAATTTTCATAATATAAGCATTAAAGCATAAATAAATAAATCTACAATTAAATCTACTAAGCAATAATTGACAATTAAATAGCATTCAATAATTCAAATGAAAATGTAACATGCCATAACTATTCATCATGATCCAATGGTCATTATTCATTTTTCATCTCTTTTAGGGTTTAGATCTTGATCTTTCATTTTCATTTAGATCTAATACATCTTCTTGATGTAATTTCATCCTTAGATCATTGATGCCTCTCATCAAATGATCTAGCCCTTCTTGATCCAACCGATCAAGAAGATCTCCAGTCATTTTATCCAATTTAAGGGCATAGATCTTAATCTATCCCAAATTGTCATCATCATGTACATCAATCCATATGATATTAACTTCATATCATCATCCAAATACATCCATGCTGTCCAATTCTCCTTGATCAACTTGATCAAGGAGATTGCCATTCATTTTTATGGATTTTACTACTTTTAAGGCTAGATCTCTTAAGATCTACCAATTCAATTACAAATAACCCATTTATTTTATTTAGTATATTATTAGATCATCATCCAACATGGTTTGAATGGTCTAATCATCCTAAATCTTGTAGATCAAGGATGTTAGTACACTTATCTACTTAAATTTAGAACATGTAATGAATTAAAATTATGATTTTATTGGTTCAGTTGGTTCTCCTCATCAAGAGGAATCCAACCCAACGTTTTGATCTCAATTTGGAGTTAAATTGATATCAGAATTGGGATTTTAAAATTTTAGCCTGTTTTAAGGGCTGAAATTTGATCTTACTATTTTTGTTAATTTTCTTGATCTAGAAACCAAGAAATTTTATTATGATCATGGTCCTTGAGGTTTTGGTACCTCTTGAACCCATCCATCAATTCAAATCTCAATTTTGAGATCATCTTGATCAAGATCCAATACTGTTATTATGGTTTTTTGTGATTACAACCAATAAATACAAATTAAAACATATATTTCATGAGTTCAATACCTTAAATAAGTGATAAGGAATCTACAGAAGCTTTCAAATCTAAAATCAGAGCTATATTGAGCTCTTAATTGAAGATATAAGATCTCAATTCAAAATTGAACAGCTGAGATCAAATCTAGGCATACCGAGCTCAGATCTAATCAGGTTGGCCACCTAGCAACTCACGCATGAGCACACACACATGGGTAGGCCCACAGGGAGTCTCCAATGTGCTAGAACCCAATCTATTGAGATCAATTGAGATGGTCTGATCTGGACCCTCAAATCAACCTTTCGCTAGATCTCCTAAATTAGAAAACATAAAGGGCTAAGATTTCTTACCCTAAAGTTTTTGGGCCCTGGAAACACATCCAAGGGCTCAGAATTTGTATTTGAGCTAGAAAATGAGGAGATCTCAACCCTGCATGCCAGATCCATCATTTTCGATGGATCAACAGCTGGGGAAGATCTTTGGAGGCCTGAAAGCTTAAAGGAATTGCCGGAATGAAATTAGGAAGGAGGGGGAGCATTTACCTGGGCTAATTAGTGAAGAAAACTTCACCGGAGATTAGGAATACTACCAAAAACCCTAGCTTTGTTGAAAACAGATATATATATATATATATATATATACGAAGTTTTCTCCATCGTCGTTGCTAGAAAAAGTCAAGTATCATGGGGAAATTGTAGATCTCAATGTTCAAAATCTATCCAAAGGTTTAAGATCAAGATTATCCAGTTTAATTGGCTGGAATTAGATGGAGAACTTGCCAAAGAAGGTGATTCACTGGTGCTTGTTGTTCATTTTGAAATTGTCAGTGAACTAGATGGTGGATTATCTAAATTTCTTGGGGCTTTTGTAGATCTCCTTTGCCCGAACACATCTGACGGTAAAGATTGAAAACCAATGGATGGAAGTGGATGGAAAATTCAATTAGGGATTCTAGGCAAAAACCCTAGTTCATCAGGGATGATGCATCAATTGATGCGCCTGACATCTCCAATAAGCATAGAGTGCCAGGTGCGTTTGTAAACTCGCGTATAGAGAAAAAAAAAAAAAAAAAACAAGAGGAGACAAAGAGAGAATTGGGGGAGATGGGAAAGGCTTTTGAAGCTAAGATTTCAGGGCATTGTAGGGAACCTCATGAAGAACATTAGGAGAATTTTTGGGAATTTTATAAGCTATTTATAGGGAGTTTTGGAATTTCCCATGATTACTTGTAATTATCATATTTGGTTTCTGTTGATTATTAAATTGTCTTTGGATTCCCACTACCACCTCCTTCTCCACTAGCAGCTAATAGTAGTTTGACTCATGAGGACTTGTTTTCTAGCTTTTGGATCCCTTTTTGGGCCCCACGGAGGTGTGAAAAGATCATTTTTCAATTTTAGGGAGAAAAATCTATTTTATTCTCCCGGACTCAAAATTGAGCGTACTTAGTGGCATTGGATTTGTATTTCTGAGTACATTCCAAATTTTGATGTCTTAGGTCTCGGTTATTAGTAAAATTACTATTTTACCCTTTTATTCTTAAAAATGAGAAAAATGAGGATTTTTCATCTGAACTCAAAATTTGTAGTGCTTACAGTCATTTTGAAGGGTTAGTCGAGTATGCTTTCAATTATACATGTCTTATATCTTGATTCTACTTCTATGAGAAGTACATTTTTAGTAACCCTAATATTCCAGCCTAATTTTTCTTGAAATTTTAAATTTCATTATTTATTCAATCTCCTTACAAAAGTTAGGGGTGTTACAATCTACCCCCTTACAAAAATTTCATCCACAAATTTTGCATATCAACTCACTTATGAGTTTTCATAGCTCTTTCATAGCTTAACTCATGTGACCTTACCACTTAATGAAATCCTATTTCCTTTCATTCATTTATCATATTTCCTTCTCCTCAAAGGTATAAATCACATGGTTAATTCATATTAAAATGCTCACACATGACTAACCTTGCTTATGCACTAACCACTTAAGTTGATTCTTACTAGACTTTCCAAAAGGATTAGTAACTCTTAATTGAGTTATCCTTTTTGCTTCAAAACCTTCTATTTCCCTTGACTGGTATACTAAATTTCTACTCCTCATTTTTACCAATCTTTCAATACTGTATATTTTTCCATTCTAACTTCTATTGCTCATCCTCATTCCTTTTCAACATATATAGTTTGGACATAGCTTTCCTAATATGTATAGTCCTTAGATTATATATCAAAATGACATCTTGATTGGATTCTATAATTTCAACTATTGTTCTTTATAACAATCTTCCAATATTTGAAAGTAATTATCTCTTTCCTTGTTCTTCCATTATTTGGAAGTGATTACTTCATTTCTACTCTATAATTCATACTTCTTTACTATTTCCTTCTATTGATAATTTCTTTTCAAATTCTGTCATTGGATAATAGTTTTCTTATAATGATTCTTTCCTCATTCTCAACCCATCCATTGTTTTTGTAACACCCTTTGTGTACCATTTTATTCATAATACTTGACTTTCTACATTATTCCTTCTAAGATAGCGTCATTTAAGTCTTCATATATATTCCTTATACTCTTTTGTTATCTCTTTCTCATATTCAAAACAATATTCTAAACATTCTTGCAATCCATGATAATATTTATCTCTTTCCTTTTCATATATATATATATATATATATATATCATTGGCTTCAAAATTTCTAGATTATGCATTTCCTCTTACTTCTTTCAAGCATACTTCATAACTTCTTCTTCTTTTTTTCATATCATACTAACCCTTTATTTGAAGTATTCTTGATAATTCCAATTAAAAGAGTCTATATTGACTTTGTAGCATTCATTCTCAAGCGTTAAAAACTCCATAATTTATCATATATTCTTTAATTCTCAACAATCTACCATAAACTCTTTAGGGTTTATGTAATCAATGGCAAGATTGCAATAAAAGAGTGTCCTGATGTTATACAATCAATAAGAGATAAATTTCTTTAATTGACAATTTTTTAGTATCATCTTCCACCCTTGTTGGGTCACATTCCATATCATCCTTAAAATTCACATGACCCTAAACTTTGCTTTCTTCAATCAACATGTACCCTTACAAGATAGTTGACAAGCTTTGCAAGTGTCTAACATATATTCCATAAATGCTCTTGATTTCCATAAATCCATTTCCATATATCATCACCACTTCATCTAATATATTTCATTCTCCTCAAATTCATGAATATCCTTTATCCAACTCATATAACTTAAAATTTGTTTTGATTTCATACTATGTTGTTTCATTTCCAATTCCTAATTGATGATAATAAATTTGGAAATGCTCATCCTTATAGAGAAAAATGGTACTTAATTTCCTCAATAACATAATTTATCTTCAATGCATCCTCATAATGTAAATTTCTATAATCACTCTTAATCCTTAAATTTTGTTCTTTCAACTAATTCAAATAATTTGATGTTCTTTTCCTCAATTATTATAGATATTTCCTCATTCAATCTCATGTAAAATTGAAGATCTTCAAAATATCTTAAAATTTCTAACCACTTATTTCTCCAAAAATTTGGATTTATACCTCATTCATAATCATCTTTAAATTTAACTTTAGCAACCAATATTTGTTTATAGGTCTTCATTTCTCATGTTTATTTCACCATTCCTCCAAAATATATTTCTCCTTGCTATATTTCTTAAATCTTTCAATATCACCAACTCTATCATGTAAGTGGAATTAATAACTCTATTTATATATAAGTCTTCATTTGCCATGATCAATAAGATGTACTCTTTATGATAATCAATAACCATATTTTCCCAAATCATCATATCAATATTTCTCTTTTATTTTGTATAATTGTTTCACCATCCATGCCAAATGTACTTCTCTTTACTATAGTCCCAAAATTATTTTCAATATCACCAAAGTTGTCATATCACTATCCCTTGATAATCCTTTTGTGCTAATTTCCACAATTGATTTATCATACCAATAGAACTTCTAACTTAGTGATTTCATATTTGTTGTACCATATATTGGGCTATAATTTCGTTGTTAACCATAGCTTCTCATGGTTTAATTATCTTTCTTAATAAGTTTGGGATTATATTTTTTCCCTTTCAACATATCAAACTCTCTTCTTCCGTTTCATTTTATTCTAATTTTAAAGATCATCTCTTCATGTTCTAAAATTTATCATCTCTTTATTAAACCCTTTGCCTTTACTAATTTTGGAGAGAAAATACTTACTTATCTCCTTATTCATTTTTATTTAAAACTATCTTCATTTACAAATTTTGAAATTTCTCACTTATCTCCTTAAATTTCTTTCAAATAATATCATCTCTATTTTGATGATTAAATCCATTTAACTAATTTCCACAATACTATATAAGTAGCAATTATAACTCTTACATTTATATTTATTTATATATTTATTATTAATTTTGAATTTTATAATAATTCTAAGGTTTCATCTTTAGCACCTATTTCTCATAAATCTCTATTTCACTTTTCCTATAAAGGTTGACGTTTTTCCTTCTACACTATTTCCATCATATTTTTCCAATTTATCACTTCTTTCTCTTAATCTCCATTCTTTCACTTAATAATAGTTATATACATACTAGTATTGCTGTACTTTATTTCTACATATGTATGTTTACTCAAGACTTTAGGTTAGACTGAATATCATACATTACATATTTATCTATTATAGTGTTTTCCTTATTGATTTCTATATCTTACTATGCCTCTATTGGGATTCTTACTTACTAAGTAGTATTTCTAATCCTTTCACTAAGTAATATCTACTTGTACTATACTATTCCTTCATTGCACTAACTCTTTCTATACTTATCCTCAACTAATGAGTTTAACTCTTTCTATACTCATCCTTCACTAATGAGTCAACTTTTTCTATGCTCATTCTTAACTAATGAGTTGATCACATAACTCATTCTCATCAAATAATAACTTATTTCTTATTCACTCACTATTTCTCATCCTCTAATTGGATTGTCATCTTCATATTGGACATAAGGGTACTGTACTATGACTAGATGAATGGCTCTAATACCAACTATGATGGCCCGGGTCTTTGTGACGCATTTTGTAATACATTTTTCAAAGGCAGGCGCCTTTAGTAAAAAAAAATTTGCAAAAAAAATTAGAAAAAAGTCTTTTCTTTAAAACTTGTTTTGAAAACCCCAAGTCATCACTTCATGCATAACATAAGTAGAATTTTTGTACAAGATAAAATTCTATTGAAGGAATATATTTTTATTAAATTTTAGAATCCATCTAATGGTTCACAATATAACCTAGTATCAGTATGATACTTGTCCAAATTACATAATCCAAATTTCAAACCTCACCATACATTCAAAAATCTCAATATAATACAATGCTCTTAAAAAAAAAAAAAATACATGTCTTCAAGGGATATACTCTGATTGATTATTCTTCCAAGTCTTCTTAATTCTTGAGCTCCTAATTCTCCTTCTTTGTGTTTGAGATATTGTAAACATTGAAACATTTACAATATCTCAGTAAGCTATGCTTGGTAGGGGATACAAAAATATACTACTTCACTAATATAAGAATACATAGCTCAGTCATTATTCCATCATGGTTATCTACTCATGAGTTATCTCAACATAGAGCATATATGTTATTTATGTAGTATAGGATAAATTAGTTAAAATAGTAAAGATTGCTCAAAACTTGTTCCTTCCCCTGGCTATACTTCCACTCAGAGATCAATATTCAACCATACGGGGATTTTCTTTCCAAGAACTCATGTAATGGCATCTCATCCATGCCATGGAAGTTCACTATGCCTGTCATATGTGCATCATAATGCAAAATACATTAGGACTACTATGCCGTAGCTTCAAACCATATAGTGAGCCCGGATAACTATATAATAATCCACTAATACCAACTCTAGAAATAACAAAATCTAGGTTCGCATGGGACAAACCCTGGCTATCACAGTGGCAACCTTCCCATGATTGCCCCACCTGACAGTTAGCCTCTCTTTGGCCATGGTATCCATCATATAAGTTTCACGAAGCAAGTGGCCAAACCCTCATAACTTCCCTAGCATAGCATCCCCAGTGCTAGGACTATGTAAAACCAAATCACAAGCCACCATGCTTGTATGTAAAATACATTGTACATATCAGACGATGTGTCTGTCTAACTAAGGCTGGAATATTTTTTATGCCCTATTCTTAGGGTTTCCTTAGTCTACACATCTCATTACTTTCACCTCATTTGATTAGATCATTAGATTGGATCATTTGGATTAGATCATGGGAACGAGAAAGTGCAATCAAGCTTTCAGGTGAATAGCTTCTTCTTTGGGCCACTACCCTTTCTTCTTAAGCTGTCTCCATTACTAAGTTTACCCTTAGAAAAAGTTGCGAGAATGGCACATGAATCCATTCCACGACTAAAAGCTAATGGCAGTGGCATTGTGGCGCACAGAGACACACTTAGACCAACTTGAGACCCTTATGTGAGCTTTATGAAACATGGGGTCCTCAAGTGAGATTTTGGGACATCTTTGGGGTACATTTGTGAAATTAATTCTAGTTTTTATTTCCGCTTTCTTCTTCCTAGAAGATCCTCATCCTAATCTTTCAAGAAGTTATTATTCATCATGCAATTAAGGTGCTCCATTCTTTTTTAATTTGGTAATGATATATCCACCCTTTTCTTCTGTCCTACTTCCACCCCCTTTTTTGTCCTTTCTAAAGAAGACAACCATACACAGTTAGTGCTAATTGTCAATTCTTTTATCTTGTAAAAGATTCATTGACCAAAACCACCAATATAAAGGCATGGAAAAATCATTATTTTTTCTTATATTGGATGTTCATATGAATGTCTTAATCGCTGATTGAAAATTTCCAACTGTAGGTACCTAAATAACAATTTCTTGACTGGAGGAATACCAGCACAACTTGGAAACTTGACAAATTTAGAAATCTTGTGAGTATTCATGTATGAAATGTAATCAATTGGTTAGGCTTTTCTTGTCTACTGCTTGTTGGTTGACACCCTATGTTGAGATTCTTGCAAAGTTTAACGCCTAATGTTTCTCAATATTTTGGTTTTAGGTACCTCTCTCACAACAAGATGTCTAGGACGATACCTTTAGGGCTTGCCCATATTCCTAGATTGACCTACCTGTGAGTATTATTATCTACCTTGACTATAACATCCAAAGAAGTTTTAGCCGTGATGTTTAATTATAACAGTTTTTTTTTTTTTTTTTTTGTGGTTAAAAAACTTGTAAAAACTTAGCACAACAACTGAGCAAGTGGCGTCCCGAGTGGGTGCTAAGTGGTTAGAAACTTGGACTTGTTTTTCAATGGGAATACTTGCAATATATATTCTAACTATTATGAAGTTAGCTACCTTAGTTGATTGGTGGTGGTTTGACATCAAACAAGAGATAGTATGTTATTACCCGAGACTTGCTCAAGCCATTGACAAGTTGGCTACCAGCATTAAAGATTCAAATAAAGTGGAAGCCATAATTTTGGCTATGGAACTTTACACAAACTATTTGTGTTTTAGGTTGAAGGGGATTTGGCTGATGTGATGGTCTGTATCAAGGAGAACAGATCCTTAACAGCCAAGTCCTTCTTTGAAATATGACACCCTTGTAGATTTTATATCTCCATGCTGAGCTTTATGACAAGATTAGCTGGTATCTTGCTAGAAATATGGTTTGATATGGATCATTGAAATTGGATTAGTCCTCCTGTTTTGTAATGCTTTGAGTAGTGGTCTCTGGTCCCATATTTTGAAGTCATCAAGTCCCTTTTGGTATCTCCAACTGTAAGTTTTGAATAAAATAATTTTTTGGAGTGGATAATGATGTATTTGGGGAATAACTCTTTGCAAATCTCTGTTCCAGGTTGTATAGTGTTTAAGGAGGGGGATATAGAGCATTTTGAGAATAGAAGTAACTCAGTCATTGATGTTGACAGTGTACATTGACTCTTTATCATCACTGGACCTTCCAATCAAAGAATTAAGGGAATCTCAGTTTCTGTTGTCGTGCGTGACTACAAGAAGTCACCTTTCGTTATACGAAGATAAAATTGGTCTACATGGATCCTTACCTCAAATTGCCTGAAGTTATAACTTTGATGCTAGTGAAGAGCAACGAGGTCTAGCAAATAATAAGGGAATCTTAGGAATCAAATGGGGGAGGATTGCTTCGGTTGCTATGTGCCTATTTTTGTTTCATATTTGAATATAAATGAAGTGTCTATGCTACTTGTGCATTGTATTTTCAAACGAGAGTTACCTAATCCCCTTTGGTTGGAGCTGATTCTACTGCAACTTCATTGGCATCAGAAGCCACTCCATGGCAAATTTCCAATTGTACTTTTATAACATTGATTCAGAACTTGCCAATTATAGCTGGTCTTGATACTTGGAGCTTAAGCCAAACCATGTTGATTTGACAAAGTCCCAAGTAGATCTTTAGTGTTATTTTATTTGGAATATGTATGTTTGGTATTTGTATAATCATAGCACATATCTGCAAGAAGTTCTTCTTGTTTAATGCACTCTCACATCTTCAATGCAATTTCAGGTATTTAGATCACAACCTATTCTCAGGGAGGATTCTAGATGCCTTCTATAAATATCCATACTTGAAAGAAATGTGAGTTACTGATATCATTTAACTCATGCCAGTACTGTCATGCAAAACTCTCGAAGAATACTTATACTACCCTACGTGTGGATGCAGGTACATCGAAGGTAACCAATTCAAGCCAGGTGTAATCTCTAAAGGTGCCCACAAGGTTCTTGAGCTCTCTGACTCAGATTTCTTATTTTAGTGCACATTGTTTTGGGATGCTGATGTATACACCCATTTTTATAGAGAGAGATAGGGACAACTTGAGATAGAAAGGGGTTGGCCCAAGTAAGAAAAGGGATTTATATGTTATCACCCTTGTTTTATTCTTTATTTGTTTAGGAATCAATTTTTATTGTATACCATTTATAAAATGGAAGTTTCAGACAATCCCTTCCCCCTTTTTGAGTGCGCAGGCAGTCTGGTATAGTAATCCATATAGTAGATATACTTGATTAGCCAAGTTTCTGATCTAATAACGGTGGTTTGGCAGGAATCAATTACAAGCCAAGACTCTAAGAGTAAATAGCGTATGGTTGCTAGTTGATATTTGCATCCTGTTTGTTTACATTGTACTCTTTTGGATGAACGGAGAGACAAGTATACAGTGCAGGGGTGACAATACAAAGGATTCTGATATCAGCTTCGTTTACTAAGAGAGAGTAACAACATGCGAAAATTTATATACAGTGCTTTCTTGTCGGCACCAAAATTTCCCCAAGTGGCTTCTTAATGCCGTTACGACTTGAGGCTTTAATTACTTCCCTACTCCAGAGAGACCGACATTAAGTTAGAGCTTGTGTCAAAGTTTTAGATTTTCTTACGACATCTGCAAACTCTTCAAGGATGTGTGTAAGAGTGTCCTTTCAAAAAGAAAGAACGCCATTCACCAAAGATATTCCAACTGCTCATGACATGGAATCTTTGAGCATGCACGTCAATCTTCTTGTTGTGATAAGATTTGACCCTAAAAACGTTATTTATTGACCATTTCCGATTTTATTTTATTTTTGCTTCTTTCGATGGTGACATGAAGCAAGAGTTAAGCACTCCTTGTAGAGAGTTCAATTGTGGTTGTTCAAACTCACATTCTTCAGGAAATGGCAAGCTCCCAAGTCACTTGATTGGACAAATTATAAAATCTACTTATGGCTTCTCTCCTTGTGGGGTTGCAAGGTAGGAAGGCTTTGATCTTGCCTCCCCTCATTAATGAAATTAACTGGATAAGTTCCAAAAGTGTATGTGGGTAACCCGTTTGGGATTGAAAAGGATGTAAGATCCAACTTTAACGCCAAAATGAAAAAAGGCAAAAATAAAAATAAGAAAAGTTGGTACGATGTATAGTAGTATCTCCGGTAAGCTGCGAGCTTGTTTCAAGAGAAACCTATAAAGTTACCCAAGTTATACACGCTCAGGACTACACGCCACTTTTCCGTGCATGGTAAAACCTGAAGAAATTTTACTTTCGTATCCTAAAATTTGCACACCTTCTCACTTAAGGATAGAACTTTGTAAAACCTCAAATTGGTGTCTTGAATTTAGCTTAAGTGACCCATTTAAGGCCGTCCGTCTCTTTTTTCCGGTTATGTTCCTACGGCTTCACATGCAAGGAGAAAGTTATGTCTACTTTTGCCCCCTTCTTCTTCCTAACTATCTGTGAAGGCTGTAGAGAGGCAGAAACTTGAGGCTGGGAGGTTAAACTTGGAACCATAAATACTCTCTCCACCAATTCCCTGTAGCCACACAAAATCACAATGTTCCGCTGAGTAAAACAAATGATACAACTGTGCTTCTAAGATCTCAAAAAGCTAGGTACATAAAGGAACTCTGAAATTTCAATTCAACAAATACAGAGACACCCATTGTTCCAGTGACACTGATCGCTTGCAACCACACATACAGATTATAAAATGGGCAACAGACCAGCTTTAATAAAGGCAAAGTAAACTACTTCGTAATTGATAACACTATGACCAGATATTAGCAGCTGAAATGAAACATTTTCTAAGAAATTACTGAAAGAAGTACCATACGGGACAAAATAGTGGAAAAATGCAAACTCAACTTAGATTACAACTTCAGTAGCAATCTCTGCTCTTTGGCATTTGACTATTGTTGAAAGACATCAACTAAAATATTCTCAGTTACATATAAATACGCTGCCATCAACTGTTAAACTGTGATCTTTGTTAATACTTAACACTATCTCACACTCTGTGGCGAGGTACATGGTTGCGTTGTCAGAGTTTCACAGAGAAGGTTGTGATCAGTAAAGCAATTGGACGATACTCCAGTATTATGATTTTTCCATCCAATTCAAACTCTCCTCGAATTGTATAAAGCTAGCAGAGTAGCCATTTTTAATGAGCAGGGACTTAAAAAGGGTGGCCCCGGTGCACAAAGCTCCCATCTATGCAGAGTCCGGGGAAGGGACAGACCACAAGGGCCTATAATACGCAGCCTTACTTTGTATTTTTACAAGAGGCTGTTTTCACATCTTAAACCTGTGACCTCAAAGTCACATGACCACAGCTTTTTGTGTTGCACCAAGGCTCCCCTTCTAAATGAGTAGGGACTTGATAAGTAGAAAAGAGTAAAATATGCTAAATGATTGTGTGGTAACTTTCTAGCTATTGAAATCAAAGGGTAACAATACAGAAATAGCATATCCCAAGTGACGCTTATCAATTTTTACTGAAATCATAGGATATTCCATACAGATCGGTCAAATTATAATGTGAATCTTCAATTACATAGTGTATATACTACACCAAATACTCGGAAGATTTTGACAAGGTACCACAGCTTGCAGAGATACTAACCGTGACATTAGTGAATGGCATTAATTGGCACAACAAGCAACAATGAATTATTGTAGAAAAGAACATAAACTTTTTCTACTTAATTAGCAGAATCCCATCCTTTCATGCCATCAAAGAGGGAATGTAGACTAACTTTTTTCTGCTTAATTTGTAGAATCCCATTCTCTCATTTCATCAAAGAAGAAATTAGTATTAACTTTTTCTGTTTGTTCACGTGTTGAACATATAGATCAATATTTTCCTACTTAATTTGCTTTCTCTGCCACACACCCAACCTCAGGTTTCTGCTACTCTACAACCTTCACAGATCGTGAAGAAGAAGAAAAGAGGGGCCGAAAGTAAGATGATTATTTTGCCCTTAAGTTTTCTCACGTGCCTTGCCCAGGAAGGCATTCGCCTGGAAAATTAACGAAAAAGAGATAGGAGGCCTTAAGTGCGTCACTTAAGCTAAATTCTGGGCACCAATGTGAGGTTTTATAAAGTTTTGTCCTTAAGTGAGAACACATGCAATGTTCAAGGCACTTAAATGAAATTTTTTCAACTTGGTTCATGGACTAAGCCATTCATCATATTTAGAACACCAAAAATAGGTAACTCATAAGAAAACAATGCATTTGAATGACTCTAACCACTTCTATCAAGTCTTTGAAAGAATTAATAAATTGGATCATCTTGATTTTTGAGATCATGGTTTTGAGGCATAGAAATAGTCTTTTGCAAAATACAAGGTAAGACTGTGTACTAGACCCTTTGCGGTCTACTACTTCCCTAGATTTTACTTACGCAGAGCTTCGTTCACAAGACTACCTTTTTATTATCTTGATTTTACAAAAAGAAAAATAGGCTTAAAACATCCAATGAGACATTCCTAGCAGATGCACGGGGTAAATCTACAAAAAATGGTCTAACCTTGCATAGGGAAAGTAGCATCCACTCATTTTCCCCTTACTTTTACTGGGACCGAGGTTATAACTTAATGAAGTGGAGGGGTGAGACCAAACCATAAGTACTGTTAGAAGGAAAACAAGAACAAGTTTATACATCTTTCTTCCTCCACTCACACTAGGGCAGAGCTAGGGCTCATTTCCATCAATGTATCATTCGCAGAAATAGGACTATCCTCATTCTAAGAATTTGTTTATGATCGCCATCTTCTTATTAAGATGCCATCAGATGTGAAAAAAAACGTTTTGTACTTCTGCTCAATCTTGACTAAATCAGTAAGCACCAGAAAAACCAGTGCACATGGCCAGTACTCTGAATTTAGAATCATAACCTTATTCCATTAACAACATGCAGTATAATGCTTTGAACTCAAATGGGAATATATATTGCTGGTAAGTTTCGTGTTTTCCTGCCAACTGTAGAAATTCAGAACAAGTAAAAATATTTTCAAAAGTAGAAATCATGTGAATCCAGCAATGGAGGCAACAGAAATTATAGACAGAGAGTTGCCTGTCCAGAAGGAAACTGCAAATCGAGCAAAATATGGAATGGGTGCCAACGATTATGGTTGAAAAGATTGGATCAGAAATTTATGAAATGTTTAAATATATACCTTAGACTATATATACAAATACAGCAAAACTGAATTAAAATTTTCTTTTGCTTTTCTTTCTCTGAAGGAGAAGGGGAGCCTTGGCGCAATGGTTGAGTTGTCGCTGTGTGACCTAGATGTCGCAGGTTCAAGATATGAAAACAGTCTCTTGCAAGATATGGCAAAATTTTATGAAGATATAAAAGAATGAAAACTATTACATACGAGAATAATACATGAGCAAAAAACCATAGATATAATTGGAGGTACGTCTGTTTGTAGATCTGAGGTGACCATCATTCGTTTCCCAAGTAAATATGACATGAAAATCTTCAGTCAGTGCAACATTCAAATTGCACGCCTCAGGCATACATTCAATACACTGGAGCCCCGGATCCCAAAATCAAAGGGGAGATACTCAACGTCATGGCTCAGCATTCTAATAAATCCATTCTTTAGAATTTTGATGCTCTAAAAACATCTCAAAGGGAGACTAAAAGTTACTGATTAACATTTCGGGCACTCTATGCTCAAAGGAACGTCACGTTGGAAAGACGGTGAGAAGTTTGTTTGTGCCAGGATGAAGCTGGTTATCTATCCCGCAGACTCCAATTGTTCATTCATCGTCTCCAATAGCATGTATATCTGTTCAATCTGAGGGTGTGTTTTCTCTCCTGCAACAAACTCATGAACTGACCCATTAAGTTCAATTGAGCTGCAACCAGGTGTTTTGGGCACCCCTTTGTGTTTCATCAAGGTTCTTATTTTTTTGGCATCAATGAAATTCCCATCTGCAGCTAAGATATTTGACAGTAAAACATAGACTCCACTGTGACGTTCTAACTGGAATAGATGCTGGCCTGCAGCCTGTACCAATTCAGTATCTCCATGGTTCCAGCATGAACTTAGTAAAGCTCTCCACAAGATAGCTTGCTCCGATGGGCTGCTTGAACTAGGTATGCTTTGAATGATTTCTTTTGCCTCCTTAAAAAGTCCAGCTCTTGCAAGGAAGTCAACCACACACCCGTAATGCTCTCCCTTGGGCTCAATGCCATACACTGACCTCATTCTGTTAAATTCCCTCAAGCCTCTGTCTACCATGCCTGAATGACTACAAGCAGTAAAAATGGCGATGAAAGTGATGTCGTCTGGGCTAAATCCACACTCTTGCATCTCATTGAACAGCTTAAAAGCACTCTCTCCATCCCCATGCATCGCCAATCCCAAAATCATAACATTCCAACAGACGGTATCTTTTTAGGCATTTCACTGAAAACTTTCTTTGCCAAACCCAAACACCCACATTTTGCATACATATCTACAATAGCAGTGCCCAACCGAACACCAAATGACAACCCCTTTCTCTCCACATACCTATGAATCCATATCCCAAGCTGCAGAGCTCCCAGTTGGGAACAACCACAAAGGGCACTCACAAGGACTCCTTCATCTGGGTCCAAATTTGCCAATTGCATCAGTCGAAACATCTGTAAACCCTCCTTGAAACAATTATTCTGCACATAACCAGAGATCATGGAGCCCCATATTCCTCTATCCTTGACTTTTGCCTCGTTAAAGAGGAAACGTGCAGCCTCAACATCACCTTGCTTTGAATATCCAGAAATCATGACCGTCCATGACACTGCATCTCGATGGGGAATAATGTCAAACAACATTCTAGCTGTTTCCATATCACCACAGATCGAATACATGAGAGTCAAAGTGTTGCCAACATAAATATCAAACTGAAATCCTAGTCTTACAATATGACCGTGGATTTGTTCTCCTAGTTGCCGGTCTTTCATATTTGAACTAGCCTTCAAAACATATGGAAGTGTGTAATTATCAGGGCATAGGCCAAAGAGCAACATTTGACCGTAAGTTTCCATGGTCTTGATTAACTCCCCCTTCAGTAAGAAAGCTCTGATCATGGTGTTGCATATGCAGATTGTGGGGTGTTCAATTTGCTCAAAAAGAAGCCGTGCATAGCTTAAGCTTCCATGATTAGGATCTGAGCAGAAAGCCATAACCCTGCTAAGAGCAAAGCCATCTTTTGCAAGTCCCCCCACGATGATCTGGGCATGGGTTTGCTTCAGTTGCTTCATGCTCTTACACTTCTCCAACAATGTGAGGGTTCTTCTACCACCCGACATTGATTAACAGAATCATGAAACTAAGAAATGCAGATTACAGATTTTCTTCTTTCATGAAGAACAAGTGCACCACTCAGCCTGAAGAATTCAAGACCTTCTGCCCAATTAACATCAAAGTTGCATCTCACTTCAAACCAGATGAAAATATCCAGATATAGCAAGGAGTGCAACCATCTCTGTGGAATCACAGTACTTTGAGTAATGTCCATCTTCCATGAAAAGACTGGGAAAATCAAAACCAGCATAATCTTTTCAAGAAAACAATTTGCAGATACCAAGTTCGCATCCCGATCCCAAGCCAGGATGAAAAAGGAGGAGGGCCTTACGTCAAGTGCCAGCCGGCAAGGGAGAGGTTGAAGATGATTCTGTTATTTCTTTCTTACAAATGAATATGCATTTGTATATTAATTTGTGAGGAAGAAATGAAAATCATCTCCAGCTTCTTATAATACAGCCACCCTTGCGTCAGGTAGCTAGCCGGCAAGGGTTAAGTTGAAGATGATTTTGTTATTTCTTTTCTACTTGCAAATGAATTTGCATTTGTATTAGTTTGTAAGGAAGAAATGAAATCATCTTCATCTTTTTAAAACTATGGCAACCCCAACATGACATGAATCGAAAACTAGCATTCCCTCAAGCTAGGGTATTCCCCATAAGCAACGCGCTGCATCGGATCCCGGGGTGCGGTGAAAAATAGGCAAGGGTTGCTAGGGCGTTCTCCCAGAAGCGATGCACTATATCAAATCCCAGGTGTAGTGAAAAGAGGGCAAGAGTTGCTAAAGCGTCCCCTCGGAAGCGACGCGCTGCATCAAAACCCAAGTGCAGTGAAAAGTGGACATGGGTTCATACCATGGAGGTTGAGAAAGGTGGTAGTAAATAGAGTATCTTCAGAACATAAGATTTGCATCGCTACATGATATAGGGACATTGACAGGTAACAGTTTGGAGTTAGTCGGCGCGATGAAACGTAGGAGAGTCAACATCGCTTGTATTCAAGAAACCAAGTGGAAAGGGGTTAAAGCTAGAGAAATAGATGGGTATAAATTATGGTACATAAGAAAGGAAAATAATAGAAATGGCATAGGAATAATAGTGGATAAAGAATTAAAGGATAAAGTTGTGGACATTAAAAGAATTAATGATAGAATTATAACAATAAAAATTGTTCTAGGAGAGCAGATTATAAATGTTATAAGTGCATACACACTACAAGTAGGGTTACAAGATATAATCAAGAGACAGTTTTGGAAAGATATAAAGGGAGTCATACAAGAAATTCTCAACACTGAGGAGATATTTATAAGGGCAGACTTAAATGGCCATGTAGGAAAAGATAAGGAAGGATATGATAGAATACACGGAGGGTATGATATAGGTGAACAAAATGAGATGGGGGATTGCAAATACACTCTTTAAGAAGAGGAATGAACACTTAATAACCTTTAAAAGTGGACTTCATAAAAGCCAAATAAACTTTTTTCTACTTAGGAATAATGAACGATCTATATATAAGCATTGTAAGGTGATACCTTGTGAGAGTTTAACCTCACAACGTAGGTTAATGATTATGGATATCCATATTAAAAAATGGAGTAAAAGAACTGAACTTAATACACATCCCAAAACTAAGTGGTGGAACTTAAAAGGAGAGAAAGTAACCTCATTCAAAAATAAGTTGATGGCAGAAGAAAATTAGAACTATGAAACAGAAGTAAATACCATGTGGACTAATATGGCTGAGTCCATTAAGAAAGTGGCAAAAAATGTCTTAGGAGTATCTAAAGGTAAAAGGTTATTAGCAAAGGAAACATGGTGATGGAGTGAAACAATGCAAAAAGTTATTAAAGAAAAATTGATACATTTTAAAGCTTGGCAGAAGATAAGAAATAATGAAAACTATGAACAATATAAGAATGCTAAAAACGCTGCTAAGAGAATTGTAAGTGAGGCTAAACTTAAAGCATATGATGAGCTCTATAATAAATTAGGAACAAGAAAAGGTGAGAAAGATGTGTTTAAACTTGGAAAAGTAAGAGAACAGAAAGGTAAGAACTTAGATCATGTTAGGTGTATTAGAAGCAATGATCAAAGGGTATTAGTCAAAGAAGATGAGATCAAACAAAGGTGAGAAGCATACTTTCAAAAATTGTTAAATGATAATGGCTCTGAGAATATAGGGATTGAAAATACTATAAATCTAAATAACATTGGATATTATAGATATGAACACAGGATTAGAATACTTAAAGTAAAAGAGGCCTTCAGAAAGATGAAATCAGGAAAGGCCATGGGTCCTAATGGTGTACCAATAGAGGTTTGGAAGCATATGAGAGATATTAGGGTAGTTTAGTTGACCAAGTTGTTTAATAAGATTATAAAATCAAAGAAAATGCCTGATGACTAGAGGAAAAGCTCTATTGCACCAATCTATAAGAATAAAGGAGACATTCAAAGCTGCACTAATTATCGAGGGATCAAACTTATGAGCCACACCATGAAACCTTTTGAAAGAGTGATTGAGAAGAGGTTATGATATGAAACAAGTGTATAGAAGAATCATTTTGGTTTCATGCCTGGGAGGTCTACCATGGAAGCTATTTTCTTATTAAGACAATTAGTAGAGAAATATAGGGAGCGGAGGAAAGACCTACATATGGTCTTTATCGACTTAGAGAAAGCTTATGATAGAGTCCCTAGAGAGTTAATATAAAGAGTGTTGGGTAGTAAGGGGGTTTCTCAGGGGTATATAGACATAATTAAAGATATGTATGAGGAAGCGGTAACAAATGTTAAGACCACTAGTGGCGTGACTGGTGATTTTCCTATCACTGTAGGATTGCACCAAGGATCGGCATTAAATCCATACCTCTTCACATTAGTGATGAATGAGTTGACAAAACATTTACACGAGGAGATTCCCTTATGCATGCTATTTGCAGATGATATAGTCTTACTTGATGAGATGAGAGAGGGGGTAAACATAAAGCTAGAATTATGGAGAGAAGCATTAGAATCTGAAGGATTTAAAATTGGCCGAACTAAGATAGAATATATGGAATGTAATTTTAGCAAGGAGAGTAGGAGTGGAACACCAGTCCAAATTGATAACCAAGAAGTCCCCGTGAAAGACCTCTTTCGACACTTAGGATCATTGATCCATGAGAGTGGAGAGATTGTGTCACGACCCGGGTTTTTATATGATGCAATTTTGATAAATAGACGAGATCTCTTGTTTTATAAATATGAAATGCATGAAAATCTTTTTCATTTGGAAAACAACCTTTCATAAAAACCCCGAGTGTCAAAACACATTCTCAATTTATTTAGCCATGGCAAAGTTTAAATCAATATTATTCCCAAGAAAGTGTTAGTCACAGCCCCAGCTATTAGAGAGTAACTACAATCAAGTAACATTGAAAGATAAGGTAGGGGTTTTACTTACTTGTACTTAGCCTGGATGGTTCCTAGCACAAGCATTCCTTGCCCTTAAGTATTTACTTGGTGTCTGAAAAATGTTGAGGATTGGGTGAGTATATACTATACTCAGTAGGAGTCTATCACCACTAGTTTTATAATGCATGAGATGTTTTAAAATCATATGCTCATTCAAAACATGTGCATGTCTAAATACTCAAGCTCAATATCAGTATAAGAATCTATTATCAAACTGTAATACTAATGACTTAAAAGATCGCATAATCCAAAATTAAAAGTATCATATATATATATATATATATATATATGATAACATCATGATATGCAATAGATGCTTCATGGAGTCCAACTCATGGTTCTCTAGTATGGTATGGTCGACCGACCTCATATCATGCCATATGCAATGCACATAAATCATCAAACCATAGGGTCCACTATGCCCACGACCTCCTCGCCGTGTGGTCCCCGGGTACCTGAGGACACTTGGTCATAGCCTCCACGGGGCCTATGACACGTCGACCCAGTGCCATGACACCAATGGTAGCCCCCTGTACCACATACAGTCGACGTAGGGACTTGCCTCTTTTTGGGCGTGGTACCCATCCACCTAATAGTGGTAGCGGCCGGGTGGCCAACCCAAACCCCTCGGCATAGCACTCACGGGCTTACTTGCCCAAATCACATAAGATTAAATAAGCCAAAACCTTTTTTTGAAAACTTGTCCTCTTTGGGTCCCTCACAACTGCCTGGCCCTCGGCACTCCAGCATCTTTTGGCAACCCTCAAGGACATACAATCTTTGCAAGTACTTAAATCATGCAATGTATGCACTTGTTTGCAAAACATATATGTGCATAATGTATATGCAATCATTTCAAAACATGGCTATGTACAAAGCATTTATCATGCATGCTGAATTAAGTCATGCAAATCAAGTCATATATTTAAAACATATGTTCTCAAAACAATAATAGTTCTTTTAAAAGAATCTAATAGTGATAGAGCACCTACCTGGCTAGGTCGTGCTAACCCTTTTGTCCTCGGACGCTCCTGATCATGGTTTGGGGAATCAAGGTTAGTTTGGCCTATCTTTTATGGGTTTTAGAGTAATTGGTCTTATTACTTAGGCATTAAGGGTCCATCCCTATGCCTATGGATGTCCTAAGGTCCTAATTGGGCCTTGGTATCCTTAGTTTTCCAAAGTTCTAGTGGCCACGCGCCATCATCCTATTTTAAGGGTCATACCCACCTTTGATTGGGCCTTGATCAGGGATTTTATAGTTTGGATGTGTCCGCGTCATCGACACGGACACAACGCCTTTTGCAGCGCCTCAATCGGAGGTCTAGATCTCATGTTATAAGCATTTTAGTGTCGTATGTACATAGAATCTTAAGAACAAAAAAAATGGAATGCTAGGGCGCTGCGCAACTGCGTCGTGTGCCCTGGCTTCCTTAAGGAACAAAAAGAACCCGTAGCGCTAGTGCACTAAGGCGCATCTGCAGACGCGCCGAGTTTTTCCCACCGCTCCTCTCTTTCGCGAGTGTGTCCCTGGACGCGCCCGTTTGGTTTTTCAAACGTGGGTCGACGCAGGACGACGTGTAACGTTCCTATTGGATCGTCTTGCTCGTTGGGGACCCAGGTCGTCCTCAGGTCACCCTGGTTCGACCCTGTTGAATCAGTGCAGCCCAGGGGATGCCCCTGAGTCCTTGGTGGCTCTCCTGTGCTCCGTTTTGCATGGTTTTTCATGCAAAAACCTAAGGAAATCATTCCTGGAACTATGGTGGAGATGGGTTTTGAGTGATCTCGGGCGTACCTGGCTTGTTGCTGGGTTTTTCTCCTTGTTTTCACCTCTAGGTCACTGCTCCACGATGGGTTTTCTCCAATGTTTTGGGCTGCCATTAGAGGCACCCAAGAGCTCTATTTATAGAGCTAAGAGAGGGTTCTAGAGGGGGCTCTCACCGCCTTTGAATGGCTGTGGAGAAACCTCCAAAATGGCGGTGATTTCTCCTCCAATCACCACCGTTCTAGAAGCCTCTAGAGGTTGAAGATGAAGGGGTGCCCGTATCAAAACGGGCCCCTGTGTTTTGCAGGTTAAACTGTTTTTGTAAAATTTACAATTTTGCCCATGAACTTCAAAGGGCCATATCTTGCTCATTTTAACTCCGTTTTGGGTGATTTTAGTCTCGTTGGATTCCTTTTTCCGAGACGCATCTAATGGTACCATTTTTAGGACCAAATTTCTGGATTTAGTCAAGGTGAATAGTGAAATGACTAAAATTCCCTTTTCTTTAAAAACTGAACTTTTCATTGCTAAACTTGGAATTTCAATATTACAAAATTGGAGTCATTACATTCTTACCCCCTTAGGGGAATTTTGCCCCCGAAATTCTACTATATACAGTCAAAAGATCTCGGGGTACTTTTCTCCCATTTCTAACTCCAGTTCCCAAGTCTCTTCTTCCATGTGCGCATTTCTCCACAAAACTTTGACTAAGGGTATGTTCTTGTTCCGTAGCTTCTTATTCTTATGATCCCGAATCTCAACTGGTCTTGTCTCTAGCTTGAGATCCTCCGTCAACTCTATGGGTACCTGGTCGATGACATGAGCGGGGTCAGGCACGTACCTCCTTAGCATAGATACATGGAATACGTTATGCACTTCGGATAGCTGAGGGGGTAGTGAGATCCTGTAGGCCACTTTTCCCACTTTCTCAAGGATTTTGAAAGGTCCTATGTAACGTGGACTAAGCTTACCTTTGATACAGAACCGCATAACTCCTTTAGTAGGAGATATCTTTAGGAAAACGTGCTCTCCTATGTAGAATTCCAATGGTCTCCTCCTTCGATCAGCATAGCTCTTTTGGCGGCTTTGAGTTGTGAGGAGGCGACTTCTTATGAGTTTGACCTTCTCGGCACATTGCTCTACTAGCTCGGATTGGAGCACCCTAGACTCTCCAACTTCACTCCAACTGGTGGGTGATCGACAGGGTCTCCCATAGAGCGCCTCATATGGAGCCATGCCAATGCTTGACTGAAAGCTATTGTTGTACGCAGACTCGATTAGCGGTAGGTTTTCATCCCAGCTCTACTTCCAATCAAGGGCACAAGTCCGCAACATATCTTCGACTATCTGGATTGTGCACTCTGACTGTCCATCGGTCTGTGGATGGAAGGCTATGCTATAGTTCAAGGAAGATCCTAAGGATTTTTGGACAGACTTCCAGAGTTGCGAAGTGAAGCGGCTATCCCTATCTGAAGTGATACTAAGGGGTATACCATGTAGACTTACTATCTCTTTGATGTATAGCTGAGCTAGGCTGTCAGTGGATTGGGTATGACGTATAGGAAGGAAATGGGCTGTCTTAGTTAATCTATCAACAATTACCCAGATCATGTCATGACCCTTAGAGGTCTTGGGTAGCCCTACGATGAAGTCCGTTGTAATATGGTCCCATTTCCATTCGAGTAACTCAAGGGGTTGTAACAATCCTGCAGGTCTTTGATGTTCAGCCTTTACTTGTTGACATGTTAAACACTTTGCCACAAATTCCCCTATGTCTCTTTTCATACCATCCCACCAATATTGTTTCTTTAAGTCTTGATACATCTTTGTCCCTCCTGGGTGTATAGTATACTTAGACCGATGAGCCTCTTTTAAGATTTCTTGTCTTAACTCTTCATTAGTACCACTAATCTTCTTTGCATGTAAACGCTACCATCTTCCCTTTTTGTAAATCCTAGTTTTCCTATAAAAGCTTGTATATCTGGATCTCCTTTCTGTTCTTGCTTAACTTTTTCATTAACAGCCGACTTTATTGTTAGTCCTGCCATGATGATCTTGTGCTTGCTTATGTCTGGTTCCCATGTGATTACTTCTTGTAGTAGCTTCCATCTCTTAGTTAATAAACTTGCACACATCCCTTGGGCTTTTCTGCTTAATGCATCAGCTACCACATTAGCTTTTCCAGGGTGATAATGAATGGAGAAGTCATAGTCTTTTAAGTATTCCATCCATCTTCTTTGTCGCATGTTTAAGTCTTGTTGGGAAAAGATATATTTAAGACTCTTGTGATCTATAAAAACTTCAAACTTTTCCCCATATAAATAATGTCTCCATATTTGCAAGGCAAAGACTATGGCTGCTAATTCCAAGTCATGGGTTGGGTAATTGTCTTCATGCTTCTTGAGTTGTCAAGAAGCATAAGCGATTACCTTCCCATGTTGCATAAGTACGCAGCCTAGCCCTTGTTGCGAGGCATCGCTGTATATCTCAAATCCGCCACTTCCTGAAGGTAAGGTAAGGACAGGTGCGGTAGTCAACCTTCTTTTTAGTTCTTGGAAGCTTTCCTCACATTTATCAATCCATTCAAATCTTGTGTCTTTCCTAGTTAGCTTAGTTAGAGGTAAAGCCATTTGTGAAAAACCTTCAATGAATCTCCTGTAATATTCGGCAAGTCCTAAGAAGCTTCTTATTTCTGTGATTATCTTAGGTCTTTCCCAGTTCTGTACTGATTCAACCTTAGTAGGGTCAACTGCTATGCCATCTTGAGAAATAATGTGTCCTAAGAAATTAACCTTTTCTAGCCAAAACTCACACTTACTGAATTTTGCATATAGCTTGTGTGCTCGTAGGGTGCTTAATGTTATCCTTAGATGTTCCATATGGTCTTCAGGAGTTTCAAAATATATTAAGATATCATCCACAAACACTATGATGAATTTATCTAAGTACTCCTTGAACACCCTATTCATGAGGTCCATAAACGCGGCTGGAGCATTAGTCAAACCAAAGGACATCACTCTGAATTCATAATGGTCGTATCAAGTCCTAAAGGCTGTCTTGGGGATATCTTCTTCTCTAACTTGAAGTTGATGGTACCCTGATCGTAGATCAATCTTAGAGAAGACTCTAGCTGACTGAAGTTGATCGAAAAGATCATCAATTTGGGGAAGAGGGTACTTATTTTTAATGGTGACCCTATTCGGCATCCACTAGTCTACGTACAATCTCATGGAGCCATCCTTTTTCTTAACGAAAAGGACTGGAGCTCCCCACGGAGACACGCTAGTTCGTATGAACCCTTTGTCAAGTAGTTCCTGTAACTGGGTCTTCATTTCTCTTAGTTCTGCAGGAGCCATTCGGTAAGGAGCTTTGGAAATGGGGGAAGTACCGGGTATAAGGTCAATGATGAACTCAATTTCCCTTGGTGGAGGTAGACCTGGTAAGTCCTCAAGGAATACGTCATGAAATTCTTGGACAACCTCAACATCCTCAAGCTTTGGTTGGGGATTCTCGACGGATTCAATCTTGGCTAAGAAGAAGGGGCATCCTTGAGCAATGTGTTTAATTGCTTTCATGGCAGAAATAACACACGCTCCAGAATAATCCTTTCTTCCTTGGAGGGTGAAAGTGTCTCTATTAGGTAGGGTAAAAGTGACACGCTTCTGATGGCAATCAACAAAGGCTTATGAAAGGCTAGCCAGTCCATACCTAGGATGATGTCGAAGTCATTCATATCTAAGTGGATAAGGTTGGCATGTAACAAATGGTCCTTAATCAAAATGGGGACATCCTGGAGATAAGAATAGGTGGGAAGTGCCTGGCCTACAGGAGTCATGACTTCTAGAGTGAAGTCTAAGTCCTATGGTATAATGTCCAAGGATGATGCAAATTTCCAGGATATGAAAGAATGAGTGGAGCCTGTATCAAATAGAATTTTAGTAGGTGTATCATAGATAGAAAGAATACCTTCAACGACTGCATTTGATGCTTGGGCTTGACTGGAAGTAAGGGCAAAGACACATCCTTGGCTTTTTGGAACTTGATCTTCTTTATGCTCTTGTACTTTCCTTTTTGGACAGTTACTAGAAAAATGTCCTAATTCTCCACAACTATAGCAAGTGATGTTGAAAGTGGGACATGGTTTTCCTGGATGATTTCTGTTACACCTAGGGCATGCCTTCCAGTCTGGTCTTCTTCCTTTGTTTTCAAACGGCTTCTTAAAAGGTGGCCTAGGTCCAGATGATTGAAAGGGTCCCTTTCCTTTGTTCTTCATGGTGTTGATGTTCTTAGTTTCTCTTATTGCCTGGTTCCTTTGATAATCTTTTTCATATAGGGAGGCCATCTCTATGGCTTTGGCTACTGTGGAAGGTTGGAAACCTAGAACTCTATTCCTGAGTCCTGGGTTGAGTCCATCTACAAATCTTTCAGCCACATCTTCCTCATCAGCACAAGCACGGGGTGCAAATCTTCAGAGGTTGATGAATCTACTTTCATACTGTTGGACGGTCATATTTCCTTGTTCTAAGTCCATAAATTCCTTTTCCTTCTATTTCCTTATATGTTTAGGATAATATTTGTCATTAAAGACCTTTTTAAACTCTTCCCATCCTATTGTTTCTTGCTGATCAAAATAAGTTCTTTCTGCTGTTTCCCACCAAAAGGTAGCCTCTCCTCTAAACACAAATGTGGCCATGGGTACTTTTCTTTCTTCAGCTATGTTCATGGCCTTAAATATCTTTTCAATATCAATTAACCATTTTTCAGCTGTAGATGCTTCATCTTCTCCTATGAATGAGGGAGCTAGTTTCTGAAACCTTTCTAACTGAACCTCAGTCCTATCTATTGCTTTATTAGGGGAAGGATCTATAGGGGTAGGAGTTTGGCTTTGACTATTCAGGTATTGTCCCATGTTCTGTAAGAATTGTTGGAATAACTCAGCCATCCCGCCCGACCCAGTGGAGTCCACTGGTGGGGCTTCAAGTCTTGGAGCATTGGTTCCCTTCTTCCTAGGCATCTGTAATCACAAGACAATTCACCAAATCTTAGTTTTGTGTTATCCTATTACCCCTTACTCTTTCATGGATGAAACTTGATTATAAGTTATTCTCCTCATAAGTGGGCTGTGAGTAACGTTAAACCGTGCTCTGATACCAACTGTCACGACCCGAGTTTTTATATGATGCAATTTTGATAAACAAACGAGATCTCTTGTTTTATAAATATGAAATGCATGAAAATATTTTTCATTTGGAAAACAACCTTTCATAAAAACCCCGAGTGTCAAAACACATTTTCAATTTATTTAGCCATGGCAAATTTTAAATCAATATTATTTCCAAGAAAGTGTTAGTCACAGCCCCAGCTATTAGAGAGTAACTACAATCAAGTAACATTGAAAGATAAGATAGGGGTTTTACTTACTTGTACTTAGCCTGAATGGTTCCTAACACAAGCGTTCCTTGCCCTTAAGTATTTACTTGGTGTCTGAAAAATGTTGAGGATTGGGTGAGTATATACTATACTCAATAGGAGCCTATCACTACTAGTTTTATAATGCATGAGATGTTTTAAAATCATATGCTCATTCAAAACATGTGCATGTCTAAATACTCAAGCTCAATATCAGTATAAGAATCTGTTATCAAACTGTAATACTAATGACTTAAAGGATCGCATAATCCAAAATTAAAAGTATCATATATATATATATATGATAACATCATGATATGCAATAGATGCTTCATGGAGTCCAACTCATGGTTCTCTAGTATGGTATGGTCGACCAACCTCATATCATGTCATATGCAATGCACATAAATCATCAAACCATAGGGTCCACTATGCCCACGACCTCCTCGCTGTGTGGTCCCCGGGTACCTGAGGACACTTGGTTATAGCCTCCACGGGGCCTATGACATGTCGACCCAGTGCCGTGACACCAGTGGTAGCCCCCTGTACTACATGCAGTCGACGTAGGGACTTGCCTCTTTTTGGGCGTGGTACCCATCCACCTAATAGTGGTAGAGGCCGGGTGGCCAACCCAGACCCCTCGGCATAGCACCCACGGGCTTACTTGCCCAAATCACATAAGATTAAATAAGCCAAAACCTCTTTTTGAAAACTTATCCTCTTTGGGTCCCTCACAACTGCCTGGCCTTCGGCACTCCAGCGTCTTTTGGCAACCCTCAAGGACATGCAATCTTTACAAGTACTTAAATCATGCAATGTATGCACTTGTTTGCAAAACATATATGTGCATAATGTATATGCAATCATTTCAAAACATGGCTATGTACAAAGCATTTATCATGCATGCTGAATTAAGTCATGCAAATCAAGTCATATATTTAAAACATATGTTCTCAAAACAATAATAGTTCTTTTAAAAGAATCTAATAGTGATAGAGCACCTACCTGGCTAGGTCGTGCTAACCCTTTTGTCCTCGGACGCTCCTGATCATGGTTTGGGGAATCAAGGTTAGTTTGGCCTATCTTTTATGGGTTTTAGAGTAATTGGTCTTATTACTTAGGCATTAAGGGTCCATCCCTATGCCTATGGGTGTCCTAAGGTCCTAATTGGGCCTTGGTATCCTTAGTTTTCCAAAGTTCTAGTGGCCACGCGCCACCATCCTATTTTAAGGGTCATACCCACCTTTGATTGGCCCTTGATCAGGGATTTTATAGTTTGGATGTGTCTGCGTCGTCGACACGAACACAACGCCTTTTGCAGCGCCTCAATCGGAGCTCTAGATCTCAAGTTATAAGCGTTTTAGTGTCATATGTACATAGAGTCTTAAGAATGAAAAAAACAGAATGCTAGGGTGCTGCACGACTGCGTCGTGCGCCCTAGAACCTGCAGCACTAGAGCACTGCGTGTCTGCGGTGTGCACCTTAGTGGGCACATCTGCAGACATGTCGGGTTTTTCCCGCCGCTCCTCTCTTTTGCGTGGGTCGACGCAGGACGACGTGTGACATTCCTATTGGATCGTCTTGCTCGTTGGGGACCCGAGTCATCCTTAGGTCACCCTGGTTTGACCCTGTCGAACCAGTGCGGCCCAGGGGACGCCCCTGGGTCCTTGGTGGCTCTCCTGTGCTCCGTTTTGCATGGTTTTTCATGCAAAAACCTAAGGAAATCATTCCTGGAACTATGGTGGAGATGGGTTTCGAGCGATCTCGGACGTACTTGGCTTGTTGCTGGGTTTTTCTCCTTGTTTTTTCCTCTAGGCCACTGCTCAACGATGGGTTTTCTCCAATGTTTTGGGCTGCCATTAGAGGCACCTAAGAGCTCTATTTATAGAGCTAAGAGAGGGTTCTGGAGGGGGCTCTCACCGCCTTTGAATGGCGGTGGAGAAACCTCCAGAATGGTGATGATTTCTCCTCCAATTACCGCCTTCTAGAACCCTCTAGAGGTTGAAGATGAAGGGGTGCCCGTATCAAAACGGGCCCCTGTGTTTTGCAGGTTAAACCGTTTTTGTAAAATTTACAATTTTGTCCCTGAACTTCAAAGGGCCATATCTTGCTCATTTTAACTCCGTTTTGGGTGATTTTGGTCTCGTTGGATTCCTTTTTCCGAGACGCATCTAATGGAACCATTTTTAAGACCAAATTTATGGGGTCAGTCAAGGTAAATAGTGAAATGACTAAAATTCCCTTTTCTTTAAAAACTGAACTTTTCATTGCTAAACTTGGAATTTCAATATTACAAAATTGGAGTCATTACAGATTGGGAGGGAGGTTACCTAGAGAATCCAAGAGGGTTGGAACAAATAGAGATGTGCATCTGAAGTTTTATGTGATCGGCGGGTGCCACTCAAACTAAAAGGAAAATTCTATAGGATGGCTACAAGGCCGGCCATGCTCTATGGATCAGAGTGTTGGCCAGTTAAGGAACACGATACTCATAAGATGAGTGTTGCAGAAATGAGAATGTTGAGATGGATGAGTGGTAAGACAAGAAATGAAAATATTAGAGAAAATTTAGGGGTAGCACCAATAGGTAATAAGATGAGGGAGATTAGACTTAGATGATTTGGACATGTCCAAAAGAGACTAACAATGGCACCAGTTAGAAGGAGTGAGGCAATGCAAGTAGAAGGTTCTAAAAGGACATGGGGAAGGCCCAAAAGAACGTAGATAGAAGTGATGAGGAAAGATTTAAAAACTTTGGGGCTAAATGAAACCATGGTATTTAATAAAGTGGAATAGAGGAATAAGATTCATTTGGCCGACCCCTAATTGGGATAGGTCTTGATGATTTCAGCAAACATACAAAGTTAAAGCAACAGGAGATGAAACAAGAATATCATTGGAACTCATATACCCTCTCTAGAGTTAGTGCCACATGATCATTATTGGAGTTTTTTGGGACTTTCACTTAAAGGGCCTGCTCCCATGATAATCTAAACCGTCCAAGAGATGAGCCCTAACCCAAAAGGCCAAAATCCCATAGATTGGATGATCAAAGGCGTGGCAGCATTGCTTTCTTGGGTTTAGAACGGACAGTATCAAAGATTAAGAATAATGTCTGAATCATTCATAGCAAGAGATTTAATAGGAACGGACGGTTTGATGACTCAGAAGTGGATCTCCTTTTACTACCAAACGCTAAAAGAGGACGTATCATTATTACTAAAGGGCATGTGAGTATTTGTTCCCGGATTATTATCTTTTTATATGAAGCAAGAATTATAAAGCAAATCACTCACATATATTTCTAAATTTAATCCCTTGTCAAAAGAGATCGTTGAGACTCCAACCTTTGATAAACGCAATAAAGATGAAGAAAACACTTGTCCTCTGGGGAATAAAACTTTTTGCCAAACTTTTTATTATGAAAGATTAGTCCAAATGATCATCAAAAGTTTGATGCTCAGCAAATACATTCGGTTTGAAAAGCTATTTGCCAAAAATCTCTAACATCAAGCGCCGTTACTTACCAGCTGGTCTTATTTTCTACTTTTCTTCATATTTACCCTCGTTTATAACTTTTATACAGTTTAGCCTCTTTTCTTTGAAAAGAAATATTTCGTTAATAGACCAGGGCAAGGACAAGTTACATCACTTTCTTACTCCATCTCTCCTCTATCCAAAAACATCATGAGATGATACCTATTAACAAAATGAGGAGCACTATCCCATGCAATAGAAAATTTACTTGTGAGAGCCCACCACCAGAACTGTCTGTCGGAAGCTTCTCAGAAGCAACTTTACATGCCCTCTTATGTGAAGAGTCATCGAAGACAGGTTTCTTTCCTTTCCCTTTCAACATACTTCCATGGTTTGTAATCACAATCCTCGAATCGCCGCAAACTTACAATTTAGATTTTTAGAGATCACGAGCAAGAAGCAGACCAGTTAGTTAACCATTCCCCTCTGCCAAGTTGTTTTAGCATCTTCCAATACAATCGGCTCTCCTAGCCAAGACCTGTCAATTATGATCACGTAGAATAACTCCTGGACCCCCCCCAGAACTAGGATTATTTGTAGAAGCACCATCAAAACAAAGTTGGTAAACTCTTTCCTCAGGATAGAGGAGAGGTTGGTTGATGACAAGGAAGTTGTGGTTCTAGGGCTTTAGAACATGTTGTGTCAGATCTGTCGCAGTTTGACAGATCTAACAATTAGGGTCGTATATCTATAAGGATAAGTGCATATGAAGAAAGACAAGGAGTTTATATTGTTTGGGTATCATGTCTACATTCACGATAGAGGAGGAATCTACTATCTGATTAGATTACGCTAAGAGGAGGAAGAGGAGGCTAAAATCCTCCGTCAACCCTCTACTTCTCAATGTCTCAATTTCTTTCACTCACTTACAATGACCTAGAATTACATATATGTATTATTTCTATCTCACATGAATATGAATCATATGCAGCCTACTCCAACAATCTCCCCTTCTTTGCCCTTGAGAGGAGAATGTACTAAATCTTTTTAGCTTAGTTCAGCTCCTCAAATTACAAGCACTACTTTAATCTAGTTTCCCCTCTAATAACCTTATGTACTTTCTAGTAGCTCCATTAACCATTTGTGCGTATTTTTGGCTTCTCTTAAAAGGATTGTTGCTTCCCTTGCTCAATACTCTCTCGTGAGTCAAAGTGCTAATGTGTCATCGAGTATGCCATAAAAAATAGAAGCTTTCCATCCAGAAGCTTACAAGTGCTTCTGATGCCTGCCTCATAAGCCGCCCTTATTAACTGCTCACAAATATCAATCAAAATGCCCACATCCACCTGGAATGGTCTCTGGGTCTGATCAAAATAGTCACCGAGTTCACTCAAAATCGTATACACTTTTTACAAAGTCATCTCACTATTTTTTAACTAGTCATCCCACCACTATTCACCGAGTTATTCTGTTATTGTTCTCGAGTCATCTCACTATTATTCTTGAGTCGCCTACTTGTCGTAGTCATCGAGTCCACTTGTAATATTTATTGTGTCCATTTTTTGCACTATTCACCAAGTTCACTCCCAACTATCACTAAGTCCAGTCTCACTCGTCTTTTCCTAGTTGTCAGTGGGTTCTCACCCGGCTATGATAGAGTTCACTTTTCAATATTAATTTTCTTTAACAGGGTGTTGTTATCATTTTGAGAGATATTGGTTTTTTTTTTTCCAAAGGATGTCCTCATCAATTTTCGGACTGCAATACTATTATTTTTTTTCTTCCAGATCTCTCCATTAGTAACTCTCCCCCTTCTTTCCTTTTTTACTCTTTCCGCTTTCTCGTTTCCAATCTCTTCTTCCTTCCTCTCTCGCCCGGCTAAGTTTTCTTCCACTGGCAAATCGAGGATCATGCGATCGACAGCTTCGTATGATCTCTCTCTCTCTCTCTCTCTCTCTCTCTCTCTCTCTCTCTCTCAGCTTCCCTTCTTTGTCGTTCTAAATCTGGACGATTTGTCGCGGTCTTTCCATTTTTCTCAAGTGTCGAAAACGGGAGGAGATGCCAGTCCCTGTCGCTGGTCTTTCAATTTTCTTTCATCGGCACAGTTGTAGCCGTCGCTCAATCCCTTCTCGTCTGCTCTAACCTAGCGGACAATGGGCCACCGGTAGATCTCTATTGAATCATGACCCTGTTGATGGCCATAGGAACTGGATAGTGCTAAGGGAGACTTCCAACATAAACCCCCCATGGAGCTGGGATGCCTCCATAGTAGGGGCTGCCTGACCTCAAGCGCCTGTAAGACAGGGACGGGTAAAACCGCCCAAGCAAAGCCAAATTATAGTTAGCTCTTCCACCATCAATTATCAGAGCAGGATTAGCAAATGCCCTCCTTGTAGGTTTCGAGTCATGAAAGGTCACAAAGCCAGACTCTACTAGTATTCTTGTCAGATATGACAACCCCTTCAAGAATCTCCTTTTCTCACCGACGATGGCACGAATCTCACCATCTCCCTCTCGTCGACTATACTTACCCTAACAGAGTTCTCTCACCGTCTCTCTTGGCTTGCCGGAAAGGAACTAGGCTTCCTATCATTTGTATCTTATGCCACGTGTTCTTCTTTCTGATCGGATTTCGATCAGATTGACATGTCTCCCCCTTTTGCAATCCGGCATCTCCGAGTTCCACTCATAGATCAGCAATTGTTCTTTCGCAGTCCGCCGGTCTCCTTCTATTTTCACAATTGGGGCCAAGGGATTGGACTAGGATTTCAGTTGATGTTAGCATCGTCAAAATCATCTTTGAAGGCGTTGACGAAATCAATGTCCCCGGGTGTGTTACCGACGACGCTGGCATCTGTCAATAGAGTGTATCGGCATTGACCACATCCATACCGACGATGACTTCACCATGGTTGTCAACAAAATCTTGGGAGAGTTCACCATGGTTGATTACTGGATTTGGGCTTTGGATTTCGACTGCACAAGGGACATCTCTCCAGATCTTTCGTTGGTTCATCAACTCCTCTCTTCTTCAACCGCTTCTCGATCTCGCCATACAAAGATCCATTCCACCTAGGTTCGGGAAAGAAGTCCTACGAATCAAAGAAGCTTTTCCTCTGCTTGGGTGATGATTCAATGGCAAACCTCCATTCGAAGCTTTAGGCAACTCATCGAGCAGTACTCCATCGTGTTCATTGATCTGGCTTTTGGTCTCTCTTGTGCAAGGAGGAGGCTCAAAGCCTTCCTTAATCCTCCTCTGCCTCTCTCTGTCCCAATCTCTCACCTACTTATAATGACAAAGTATTACAAAAATATATATAAATAACAATTCTCTCTTACATGGGTATGGACCACATACGGGCTCACTATTAAGTGTTTAATTTTAGTTAATTTTTTTTATAAATTAGCATTATAATCAATCAATTTTGAATTTTTAAATTAAATGTGTAGTATAACTCCAAGTGATCATCGAACCATTGATTTGTAAAATTTAATAGCCAAATGATCATTAGAGCTGATCAGATGATTAAAGCATGGCTCAAATGATTCTAATTGAATTGTATGTGATATAGATTAACTAGATTGGATTTGAATGGATCAGATCAAGTTGATCGGTAACAAATCATCCTCACCCTACAAGGGTACTACAAGGCAAGATGAACCTAAGAGATGGTTTTCTAAAGGGGGAGTTAGCAAGCATGGTTTCTAAAAGAAAAACAAAACCTCTAGCGGAAAGTAAGATGCAAACATAAGAGGAAACCAAGATGAGGAAAGGAAAGGTTTGAATTTAGATATCTGGGTGTGGTTAAAAATGGAAGAAGGATGGAGACCATACCTCTCTCTCTCTCTCTCTCTCTCTCTCTCTCTCTCTCTCTCTCTCTCTCTCTCTCTGCACTACAATGGGATGACTACATTGCAGGAAACCACGAGCTCTCTCCTCAAGCTGCATTGTAGAAGTAGAAAAACTCAAAGAACACCACAACTTGCTCCTTAGGCTGAACCTCTTCAATGCAATCTTCACTACGGCAGACTTCTCTTCAATGTAAGGGAACTCGTGAAATTTCTCCACCATAGAAGAGAATTGTAGTAGAGTGGAATCGTAGGTAGGAAAACCTAATCCAAAGCCATCTCCTTCATGTGCCCCAACTGTTCTTCATCCCCAAATTCTTTTTACCAGTGTACTTTTCCTTCATTCTCAATCCTTACCATCCTTTAGTTCCCAATCTTTCCCAGTCTCAGCCTCAGTCACCCATCTTTTCACTATTTCTCCTTCATTTCGCACTATATGCAATCTTCTCCATCCCCTGTTCTAGCAACAATTTTTTTATGATTTTTTTCATAGCTTCTCACAAATTTTCTCCCAAATTTCTTTCTTTTTGCAATCAATTTCATTTTGGGCAAAAACCTATTTTGATTCAACCCCCAAACCTTTGTTTTTCCCTTTGATTATGCCTACAATCTTCCTTATGCATCGTCTTCTCCCTGTAATTTATCCGTTGTCTTAGTTATAAAAAATATAAAAAAAATCCAAAATTTTATTTTTGCCCTTACCCCCTTTACTTTAATTCCATTTGAGTCCAAGTTCTATCATGTTCCCTGTTTTGTCCTGCTCTCAGAAAGCCCTTGAACTATGCAAATCAATCCTTGTTTGGTCTTTAACTAAACTAAATCAATGGTTCATCTTTAACTAATAGGACCAATTTAATTATTGTTCTTTTTCTCTTCAAAATTCAAATCAACTTTCTAATCTTCATCGTGGTTTAATTCTTAGTTGATTTATTAGATATGATCTTACATTTGGAGTCCAAATAGTCAATCTAAGTTGTCTAATTCATTATTTCTTCCCTTGATCTAGATCAACATATTTTAAACAAATTTGCTTAATCAAACCATTGAATCAGTTAGTAGGGTCACTAATGAAGGATTGGTGAAGGTTGATAGACTTAGATATGACCAAATTTGAAAAAATTTATTGCAATCAAGAAAGAGAAGTTGATTTAGTTTGTTATTTTGTTTAATGCCTTTTCTTTTGAATTCAAAATTATGTGCCTTTCATTTGAGTTTCTTTAATTTTTATCAATTTTAGGAATCTAAATTTTATTTAAGTTCCCATTGTTTAAGTCTAGTCCCCATGGGACCAACCAATACTTACACAAACTATACTACAATAGCCACTGCACTCGCAAAAAATAATACCTTTTTAGTGTTGTTGTTAAGGACCCACATTCGAGTTTTCATAAATTAAAAAAAAATTAAATTAATGAAATCATTCATTTATCTTTCTAGGCATTTTGAGGTACTTATTTAAATTTTTTTGGGGCATAATCACTCTATTTCTTAAATTTTGTAATTTATTGATATTTTTTATTTATAACCCTCAACAAACAAAATTATTGTTGTTCAATCAAAATTGTTGTTTCGATTAAACAGTTATGGATGAATTGACAATTCCAATTCTAATCGATTAATTCAGTATATTCTACATTCATAGGAGTGCATCTATGTTTCTAATATATGAATATGATATTTTTTGTGTATTTCTAATAATATCGTGTTATTCTTATTTTGGCCTTTCTAATTTTAGGAGTTTTAGCCCCAACTAGTGAAGGGCCAGAGAAACTCCAACAAATTGGAGAAGAAATTAAAGGATGACCTCAATTAGGATAGTTGGATTTTTATTTTGAATGAATTGAGTGAGGACAAATTGTATTTTTTAATCATAATTTATTTAAAAAAGATTGTAATAATACAAGTCAAGGGTAGACCATCGTAACTTAGAAGTGGAGGTGGAATGTAAATGGTCCCACCTTTGTACAAGAAGACTTTATCCATGACCCCACTGAAGCAATCCTAACTCTTTATGATTTCTAGATTAAGGTTTGCATGATTAGAATAATTCTACATTGTTTGGTAGTATAATTGCATATAGATAGCATAATTTATATTTGTTGTATTTTACAACTTATATTAGTTTATTACTTTTTAATTACATCTTAAGGCAATTTTATTGTTTATGGTGAATTATATGTTAATTGTACTACCATGGAATGTAGAAATTAATTAATAAGGGCACCCGACCTCATAAGATCAATGATGGATTTCATCACCACCTCTTGACCCACCTTGAATAATAACCACAAGCACATAACCCAACCTTACAAATTAATTTAAAATTAATTAGAAGAGACCTATAGAGTACATCACATGCTCATAGGACCTTCTTAGAAGGAGGAGACCCATTGCCACTCTAGTGGTCCTGTCTAACTAACTGCACTAGTATTTAAATGACTAGCTCTACCAACACATTCGATGACTCAGACTATTTACAACTAACTGAGGAAAGTGTGAATTAGTTTGTTTGGTTAGGATCTAACTGGTAAGCAGTGGGACAAGTCTAAAAGAGAGGAGAAGTGTTAGATTATACTAATCTAAAAGCTTTTCCCTAACACAAATTCAAGACAATCAAACTATCTTGTTGCTAGCCTTAGGGTTGTTTAAATTCTGTGCTTTGTTGTTGTTTATCATTAGCATTTAGGTTGCATCATCTAGGGTAGTTTTTCCCATTTAAAAAATAGAAAAGAAAAAAAAAAAAAAAAACTTTTGTTGTATGTAGTTTTGGATATGCAATAAAATAGGAAGGTCTTCCAAAATGACATACAACCAAATCAGTCACCATTAATGATTGATCAAGAATCTAGAAGTAACTCACCTGGTAGAAGTATTGATGTGATCAAGGCCCTCCACTCATCCTGAATGATGTACCACCACCTTTAATGGATGATGAGTACCAACCTCAACCAAGGAGCAATAATCATCTATCAAATGGAGATTAGAGAATGAATAATAATAGGGAGTGGGACCAATAGAGTGAACATGGGGATCTGGCCCGGCTGTTGAGACCAAATTAGGCCCGGATGTATGAGGGAAAAGTAAAAAAAAGGAAAAAAGAGGAAGATAAAGGGTGGGGCCTGCCTGATTAGAGCCGGAGAGCGGAGATCGGGTCCTCTGGTGCATGCAAACTTCGGTCTGTGTTTGCTGGAGAGCAAGGAGGAAAAGGCAAGGTTTTCTGGGCTGATTTGCGTTGGAGAGGGGAAAAACATGCTTTTGTAGTTGGAGATCTGCTTTCCTCGCTGGGAAAGGGGATCACCACCTTCCTCTGCCAGTGATGGGATAGGAATGGAAATGGGGTGTCATTATCAAAATGACCCCCTCTAATTTGGGTCCTTTGCCTAATTACCAAACTGCCCTAAGAACTTAAAATGTTCATATCTCCCTTATCCGAACTCTGTTTTTGGCGTTTTTTATACCGTTTGAATTCTATCAATGCATACTTTCTAAATTTAGTAGTTTTAAGTCAAAATTCTATTTATAAAATTTTTTATTTTTATTAATTCATTTTATTACTAATTTTTAGAAGTAAAAATTGAGGATATTACAGAAAGCCCTTACTTGAACAAATACACTTCGCCATAAGATAATAAACTTTACCCATAAGAACAAAGAATCATTCTACCAGTGTTGCAAAAGGTTCAAAGACTTATTACTCATATGCCTACATCATGACTATAAACCATAGTACATCATTAGCTTCTTCCATGAGAGACTTAATTTCAACATGTGTCGATTTGTAGAAATGATTTGTAACTTTAAGAAAAAAACAACTAGAGGAGATAGAGGAGTATTTGGAATGGCTAGCTAAAAGTGCACAAACAAGTGTTGATTCAAAAAGAGTTAAACACTCAAATAAGCCCAAGCCCACCACCACCTATGCTAGGGGAGGCATGTACACAATGTCTGAAAAAGATAAACTTAATACTAGAATAGCATCTCTAGCCCAAAAAGTAGAGGTCATAGAAATGGGGAAGATTATCTCTAAAAAGGATGAACACGTGTGTAGCATTTTTGAAAGTACTGCACCGCTTACTTAGTAATATCCCACCATTCCAACATTTCAAGAGGTACTTTATGATCAAGCTAATGCTCTAAATACATATAAAAATCCTTCTCTCCATATTTGGAGACATATAATCCCAACTAAAAAAAATCATCCAAAATTTTAGTTGGAGAAATGGACCAACTACTAATGTCTCACAACCTGGCATACCAGCTTCACCAATAAAACTAAGGACATCATTCTCTAGCCCCATACCAACAAACTCATGGACTACCTACTCTTAGACCTTACTTTTCCCCACCTAAAAGGCCTATAGATTACAAGATACATCAACTTATCCAAAGTTAGGAAAGGAAAACTTGTCAATTAGAAATTCAACTAAAATAAGCCACACAATCTATGAATGAAATGAAAAATATGATAAGCCAATTGATACAAAATATGAAAAAAGAAAAGTTCCCAACTTAACCACAAGCTAACCCTAAGGGTGTGCATGTAGTTGACAACAATGTATCTAATGCGTCTTCAGACTCTACCATGGAACAGATTAAGGCTGCCACCATTCTTAAGAGCAGTAAAAGAATTGAGAACGATGAGCCACAAAAGACCAACCATGTAGAGAGACCTTTTAAAGATAAAGAAAAAATCTAAAGAAAGAGGCCTCATTCCACCTATTGAACCATGTCGTATCCTTATCCATTCTCTCAAAGGTTGTGTCAAGCTCCAAATTCTGCCTTCTAATGATGAGATTTTAAAAATATTTAAGTAAGTCAAGATCAACATATTGATCTTGGATGTTATAAAACAAATTCTACCATATGCCATATTCCTAAAATACCTTAGCATCACAAAAAGAAGATTAAATGTTCAAAAGAAGGCATTTTTTATTGAGCAAGTTAGTTTCATTCTTCAACATCATACACTACCAAAATATAAAGAGTTAGGTTGCCCCACTCTTACTTGCAATATTAGCAATTATAAGATTAATCAAGCTTTGCTTGACTTGGGATTTAGTGCTTGCCTACTACCTTACTTGGTGTATGAACAATTAGGTCTGGGTGAGCTTAAACATACTTCCATTGTACTCTAGCTAACACCATTCTATAAAGATACTGAGAGGGGTGATAAACAATGTGCTTGTTTAGGTAGAATAGTTCTATTTTTTGGTAGATTTTCTAGTTTTGAATACACAATCGTTTTGGATACACAATCGGTGATGAATGAGAAGAATGAAATACTAGTCATTCTAGGACGACCATTCTTGACTACGTTCAATACCTTAATTAACTGGAAAAATGGTGTCATGAAACTATCCTTTGATAATATGACATTATAGCTAAACATTTTTAACATTTGTAAGCAACCTAGTGAAATCACTTATGACTTGCATTAGTAAAGGAAGTTAATGCCCTCCTTGATTATATTGTGGTATGGATACAAACAGATGAAAACCTTATTTTAAGGAACTTCCATCGAGGGTGTCCACTCTCCTTCCATCATCAATTGAACCTCTTAAGATTAAATTGAAAGCTCTATCATCATATTTAAAATATGTGTATTTAAGAGAAAAGAGTCTTTTCCTATAATAATTTTCTTCCAATTAGAAACATCTTAGGAGGAACAATTAATATACATTTTAAAGGAACACAATTGTATTATAGGATGGACCATTGATAATATAAAGGGCCATAACCCTTTAATTTATGCCCATAGGATATATCTGGAGGATGATGCTACAGCATCTCATCAACTATAATGTAGGTTGAATCCTAATATAAAGGATGTGATTTGAACATAAGTCCTTAAGTTGCTGGATGTGGGAATCATCTATCCCATAAGCAATAACAAATGAGTGAGTCCAACTCAAGTAGTTCCAAAGAAGTCTAGAGTGACAGTGATCACTAATGTTAACAATGAATTAATTCCTACTATAATTACCACTAATTGGCATATGTGCATTGACTATAGAAAGTTGAATGTTGTCACTAGAAAGGACCATTTTTATTTGCACTTTGTTAAGTAGATGTTAGAAAGGGTTGCAGGGCACCAATATTACTGTTTTTTAGGTGGTTACACAAGATATAACCAGATAGAAAATTGCACATAAGGATTAGGAAAAGACCAATTTACTATTCTTTTCACACTTTTGCTTATAAAAGGATGCCATTTGGATTGTGTAATTCTCCTCCCACATTTTAGAGATGCATGCTGAATATTTTCAATGTTATGGTAGAGTGATTTTTATGTCTTTATATATGACTTCTCTAGTTTTGAGGAGAAGATTTTAGTGTTGCATTGGCCAAAGCGCCACTACATTTTAATATGGGTCCCAGGGATATATCCTATTTATTAAGACTGAGTGAATATGATCCCTTTGTACCATTTTTTTGTATTTTTTATTTTATGAATCACTCATATTTATTTTTGGTCCTATATTTTTAACATTGGGGACAATGCTTCTTTCAAGTTGGGGGTGTAGAATTCTAGCAAATTCTATCTTTTATAGTTGATATCCAAAAAAATTTAACTTTTTTTGAGTTTATAGGTCAACTCCTACACTATGATGAGAATTAGGTTTTCTATAGTCTAGCTAACTTTAGCTTATTAATGGAATTATATATGATTAATTTATTATTTTGCTCATTTTCTAAAGTATTCTATGAAAGTTAAGTCTCAAATTACATCTGTAAACACAATTGTATTTACATAATCTAAATTGATGAGTAGTTATAACTTAGATATCCTAAACAAATCCAGTTGAGACTTATAACCTAAGTAAGTTTTAGAGCCATTCATTCTTTTGAGAGGTTACAAATGTATTCAAAAAATTTCTTCAGTGTGACATATTCCAAATTTTTCTTCAACATGCTTAACTTAAATTTGATCCCACTAACTCTAAAATTTGGCTAATTACCTAAATTATTAGAGTATTACCTTTCAAATTCTAGAAGTTAATTGAATCTAATAAGTTATATGGAACCTAGAAAATGATCTAGGCAATCCTTGTTACAAACCTAGAGACACAAAGCCCACTTAAAAATATTTTTCCCATTAATTAGCTAAAATTTGAGCTTCTTATATAATCCTTTTCTTTTGTTACCCAAATCACCTTTACCTATATTAGCCAAAATAATATATCCACTGCCCATTCTTCTAAAATAACTTAGAGAGGATTGAAGAAATATTTTGAGTACAATAACAAAAAAAATAAAAGAATGTGAAGAAAAAGATCTTCAAAACTAGTGAAAGGAAAATTGAAGATGAGAAAAATGAAGGAATATTCACTTTTGTAAAAAGTAAAAAAAAAATGTTAACTAGTATAATACCCTAGCAATTTACGCTATTTTTAACAAAAATTGGACATTCTATGGGAAAAGAACTGTGTTGAATGTTTTACCTTATTTAAAATAGTAAATGAAGGAATTTGTAAGGAAAACTTGGTACCATTAGATTCTACTCGAAAAATGGAATCCAATGCCTCAAAGAACGCCAAAAACGGAGTTCGTATGAAGAAGTTATAGCCGTTTAAAGATTAGGGGCATTTTTGTAATTTAAACAAAAAGACAGAAAACACAGGGGTTCGTTTTGATAATGGCACCCCGTCGTTTTCTTCCTCTAGACTTGTAATATCCTTAATTTTTAAGATAAAATAGGAAATTATTAAATAAATTAAAATAAATTTTATGGATGAAATTTTTTCTTGAAAACATAATAATTTGAAAGTGCTCATCGATACGAGTCCAACGCCACCAAGAATGCGAAAAACGGAGCTCAAACGAGGGAGTTATGAGCCGTCGAAGTTGTAAGGGCAATTTTGTCATTTGACAGAAACGTATAACACAGGGGCCCAAATTGATAATGGCACCCCCGTCTTCCACACGTCTGCACCCAGATCCGGAAAAATCACCGGAGAAGCCATGGAAAGAGGCGTGAATGGAAGAGGTTCTCTTCCCCTAGGACTCTAGGCCTATATCTACCATCCCCAGGTTGCCAAAACGCTCCACTTTGAGCGTTTTCCCTGAGTGCTACGCAAAACCCTAGCCCTGCAAAACTTAGATTTTTCCGGCGAGTAGAGCCCCGGCAACACGAGCAACTCCGACCAGGTGCAAGGTAAGCCTCAAACCTATGTTTTTCGTATTTATTAAATAAAAAAACAATTAGGAAAAAAATTTAAAAAATTAGGAAAAATCAGATTTTTAGGAACCTGTGTGCACGCTATTGTTGGAGCGTGATTTCATGGATCAAACCTAGTCCGTTTGAAAATTGCACCGTCCAACTAGTGCACAAGAGACCCAAGAGCATACCCTTTAAATTTGGGAGTGATCCAACGGTGGATTTCTCCAGAAAACTCAAAAACCAGTACCTAGGGATGTTTTTAAGAACTTGGGAAAAATCATTTAAAAACCATGGTTTTTGGAAAAATTAGTGCAAAAGGAGGGCATAAATGGATTCTAGAGAGAATTCTGAAGAAAATGGCACAAAAATCACGCAAAACGGAGCTCTGTAGCTCCGCCGGAGGTGACCGGAATCCGGTCGTCTTCTCCGGCGTCGTCAACAGCGTCGGCGCCTAGCGCTGACGCTAGGACGCACTCAGTGACGCCCGAGGGACGACGTCACACGACGTTGTCGTCTCAAGCGTGCGCGGCGCCGCGCGTGTGCGGGAAGGCCCCGGTTGGCTGTCGCGATGGGACCGGGACGCGGCGCGTCCTGGCGACCGTGACGCACGCGCGCGTCCCGTGTGACGTCTGCGTCAGCATGCGTCTTCGTGGCGCCAGTACAAGCCGGTGTAAACCTGCGGAAAAGGGTGCTGCCGGTTTAAACCACCTTATGGTGGTCCGGCAGGCCCCATTTGAGGGTAGTTTTCACTAAAACTTGATTTTTGGGAGCTAGAGAGGTCCAAATCACGATCTGGAAGAGGCGTTGTGACCGTATTGACGACGCGGACCTAGTTTTAACTTAAAAACTTAGAAATGACCACTTTTTATTTAGAAAAATTTTAAAATAGTGATGTGACATGTACAGGTGCTCTTGAACATACCAATTAAAGGGAGTTATTAGCAAGCTAGTGGCCTCACACTGAGGTAGGTGACAACAACTAATGTTTTGCCTTGATATTTGAACCATGTTTAAACATAGCATCATGTGTTATTGTGTTTTAAAATGCAATTATTATTTACTGTGAATTTCATGCGACATTGTGTACAGGATGGTTATTCCAAATTGAAATCTTTTACTGAATAAACTTATTTAAAATGCTTTTACAAGTATGATGTTAATTAGTTATGCTTAATTAGAGTTTTATTTCTTATTGTATATATAGAAAATACATGGATTTACATGGAAATGAGAATAGAGGCTTATTAGCTAGTCCTTTTATAGGCTAACCCCAGGATGAGGGGCATGTCTTGGGGATTGCAAGCTATAAGTGCTCTTGAGTTTTAGCATATACATATGATTTTCGTGTTTTATATTTGATGACGGGTGCTCTCGCCGGTGGGCGTCATGCTAGGAGGGATAGGGCCGGCCACCCACCTTCCGAGATTATGATGTGATGAGTTTGTGATATGATAGACACCTACCCGTAGATGGCATTCGGTAGGGGTTTGGTAACATGGATAGTCCACACTACCGGTCTGAGCCTTTCCATGGGGACAGACGCTAAGTCTCCCGTTATGGTGTCGACAGGGAGCGGCGGTGGTTGATACCCATGGAGGGTTGCCACTGCAGCATGATGGCCCATATTCTTATTATGTGTGCATGTATGATGAGCATGGTTATGGAAGATATGCCTGGGTGTGACGACACTCAGAGGTTGACTACGTGTACTCCTGATCAGGGATGTTAGTGCGATGTGATGGGACCCATTACCTTAGGGTGCCCTTATTCTTGTTGTATGCTCCATTTTATTGATTCATGTCATGTTTTAACTCTATGATTTGCATGTTTTAGCATATGGAATAAATTGGCATTTATTTGAACATGGCATTATGATATCACTATTTTCATAAGTGTTAGACTTTTTATCAGTGTTGTTCATTATTTCTTTCATTTATTACATTAATTGTCTATGTACCTACACAAGCGATAGCTTGCTGAGGCATTGCTTTGTTTTGCAATCCCTTAGATCTCGAGCGCGATAACAGGAAAGGCAAGGCTGTTGAGAAGCCGTGAGAGCTGCTGAAGACCATTTTTCTATAGTGTTAGACAGTGATGTGAGTCATTAAACAGGATTATCATTTGGATTTTATTATGGACTGCATACTTTATATTTGGATGTGATTTAGATGTTTGGACATATGTTGGACATTTATATGGGATGGTATGATGGATAGACCCTGGGCCATATTATTATTGTCTTTTGGACTTTTATTTGATTTAAAATAAAGGCGCCTATTTATTTGACGTTGATTTATACGCGGATTATTTATTGTGTTTAAATTACATGTACGCCATTTTGAGAAAGGAAAACTAACACCCGGAGTTTTAAGATAGGTTTAGTAAAATGTTAAATAAAACTTTTCTCATGGGATCCCAAATGCTCTTAATTAAAATTCCATTATTATAAATAAATAAAAAAATGTCTTGAAAATCCGGGGTGTTACAAGACTTCTCCAAAAACCCCGTTTCCAGAGGTTTCTGCCACTGCCATAGCAAGGCTATAAAAAGCCCTATCTTCCCCCCCTCTTCAAATCATGATTTTCTGGCTATTTTGGGATTGGGGTTTCCGGCAAAAATTAGAAACCTGTCTCTAGCATTTCCCTGCACATTCTGGCCAGGCCAGCCATACCCATCTCCCCACCTCCCCTCTTGTTCCTCTGGCTTCATCGGAAGTTGGGGTTTTCCCTTTCTTCATGGGTTCTGGACAACACAGATTTTCGGCAGGCGTATAGGGAAATGCACCGCTTGGAATAGGGCGTCCCTAGGCTACCCAGGTAAGCCGTTTTTCCCATTCTCTCCGTTTTACTTCCCCCAGGACAAGATCCATGTCGGATCTGGTCTTTTCCCAGCCGATTTTTCCAGCTGGAGAAGACGAAGCCGATTCTAGCCGACCCTGTATGAACCAAGCATCCCAGGGATGCCATGCTCCACGGGCGCCTGGGATGGGTTCCTGGCGTACGAAAGTGCATACACTGTCCCTGATGCAGCCTTCGGGTGCGCGGGCGACGTGGGGCATGGGTCCTGGCTCGACCAGGATGCACGGGGTGCCCTGGGAGCTAAGACGCGCCATACTACACCAAAGGTGTGTCCATGCGATGCCATCCAGGATGCGCGTCATAGCGTGTCGCTTGAGCATGCATGTGCGCATGCAAAACGCGGTCCCTGCCATGGCCTTTAGGCGCGCACGCACGTGAGGCAGTCGCAGCTCAACCAGGATGCACGGGTGTCCTGAGAACTGGGACACGTGGACCTAATGAGACTATAAAGTTAAGATCAAAGGACAATTTATAAAGTTAACCATTGAATAGTAGATCCATATCATAGGATCTAGCCTGGCAATGAATTAGGCAAGAACCATGGACCCTAAAAGGCAAATCTAGCGATCTAATTTCTAAAAAAAGATTTAAATTGATAAGGACTCCTTGTATCCATTCATATCCAGGAGTTTATAAATGAGACTCAGGGACGGGTTGAGTGATGAAAGACACAACTCCAGGAGACTTCGAGGTAGGTGCTCTATCGCTACTAGACTTTTTAAAAGAGCCCATGATTGTTTTGAGAATGCAGTGTTTTATGTATAAATTATATGACTTGTTTAGCATGACTTAATTTTATGACTTGTTTAGCATATAAATGAATTCAGCATGCATATGAGAAATACATTATGCATAGACATGATTTGCAAACAATTGCATGATTTGTGGTCATTGAGTTGTGAAAAAAATTGCATGTCCTTGAGGGTTACCAAAAGATGTTGGAGTGCCCAAAAGATGCTGGGTAGGCAGTTGTGAGGGCCAGGCAGTTGTGAGGGACCCAAAGAGGACAGGTTTTGAAAAAGAGGTTTTCGCTTGTTTGATCTTATATGATTTGAGATAATAAGCTAGTGGGCGCTATGCCAAGAGGTCTGGGGTGGCCTCCCAGCCTCTACCACTATTAGGTGGAATGGGTACCATGCCCAAAAAGGGCATGTCCTTGCTTCGACTGCATGTGGTACAGGGGGCTACCACTGGTGTCATGGCACTGGGTCGAAGTGTCATATGCCCCATGGAGGCTATGACCCTATGTTCCTAAGTACCCGGGGACCACACGGCGGCGAGGTCGTGGGCATAGTGGGCCCTATGGTTTGAGGATTTACTTGCATTACATATGGCATGACATGAGGTTGGTCGACCATACCATATATCCATGAGTTGGATTCAGTTGAGCATCTTATGCATATCATTATGTTTATGATATATATATATATATATATGATACTTTCGACTTGGATTATGCGATTCTTTAAGTCGTTAGTATTCCCGTTTGACAATGGTTTTTAACATCGATATTGAACATGAGTGTTCAAACATGCACATGTTTTAAAGAGCATATGATTTTAAACATAGCATGCATTGTAAAACTAGTAGTGATAAACTCCTACTTAGTATAGTATATACTCACCCAATCCTTAACATTTTTCAGGATAGCTCCATTCACGAATAGAAGACGCCTCAGGAGACGTTAGTGCTATGAGCAAGTGAATAAAAAGGGAGACAATTATACATGTAAGTAAACACTTTACCCTTTGGACATGTATTTGTATTTATTCTGATTGGGCTGTGAGTCATGGACTGGATAGACCTGGGAAGACATTTATGATTTCTGAGATTATCAAAAACTACTTTGGTTGTTGTGATAGCAAATGACACTCGGGGTTTTCAAAATGAGTTTAAAACAAAAGATTTCCTGCTGCATTGCATTGTTTTTATAAAGTGGTTTTCAAATAGGGATGCATCCCGCCTTAGAAATTAGATATTGCATTTAAAAATGCATGAGAAACCTGAGTCGTGACAACTAGTTAGAAGACCTCTACTTATTTTGAAGACATTGACCCTTTATTTTTTGTACCCTATCTCAAGCCCACATTTTGTCCCAATTGAAGACTTATTAATTATAAGAGGAATATAGTCTTGATGATAATATGAATGGATAGGATTTAAAGAATAATATGTCTAAATGTTTAAAAAGTTAATGGTATCTTTTCTAAAGGGATCAAAACTAAATTCCTTAGTAACTCTCGTTCCTTCATGAGTATGTAAGATAAATTTGCTGTTTTATTGACTTTACTTACATAATAAAGATAAATATGATTTGAACCCTTTATCTGAGAGTTTTTATTTCTAAGTGTATATCTGTTAGTGAGGATTGAGGTCCAACCATATTTCAGATAGAGTTCAAGAGTTGTAGTTTACTTAAAGATAAAGATTACTATATATGTAGACTGTACATACATGCACCCACTGTGACGACCCGAGTTTTCCCATGCATTTTTAAATGCAATATCTAATTCTTATGGCGGGATGCATCCCTATTTGAAAACCATTTTATAAAAATCATGCAATGCAGAGGAAAATCTTTTGTTTTAAACTCATTTTGAAAACCCCGAGTGTCATTTGCTTTCACAACAATCAAAGTAGTTTTTGAAAAACTTCAGAAATCATAAATGTTTTTCCCAGGTCTATCCAGTCACAGTTCACAGTCCAACTGTAAATAAATACAAATACATGTCCAAAGGGTAGAGTGTTTACTTACATGTATAATTGTCTCCCTTTGATTTACTTGCTCCTAAGGCGTCTTCTACTCGTCAGTGGAGTTGTCTTGAAAAATGATATATTTGGGTGTCTTCTGTCATGCGCGTATTCTGTCCTTAAGTGCTTTCTTATGTCTGAAAAATGTTAGGGATTGGGTGAGTATATACTATACTCAGTAGGAGTCTGTCGTTAATAGTTTTACAATGCATGCTACGTTTAAAATCATATGCTCTTTAAAACATGTGCATGTTTGAACACTCATGTTCAATATCGATATTAAAAATCATTGTCGAATTGGAATACTGACGACTTAAAGAATTGCATAATCCAAGTTGAAAGTATCATATATATATATATATATATCATAAACATAATGATATGCATAAGATGCTCAACTGAATCCAATTCATGGATATATGGTATGGTCAACCAACCTCATGTCATGTCATATGCAATGCAAGTAAATCCTCAAAACATAGGGCCCACTATGCCCATGACCTCACCGTGTGTGGTCCCCGGGTACCTAGGGACACAGGGTCATAGCCTCCACGGGGCATATGACACTTTGACCTAGTGCCGTGATACCAATGGTAGCCCCCTGTACCACATGCAGTCGAAGCAGGGACATACCCTTTTTGGGCGTGGTACCCATTCCACCTAATAGTGGTAGAGGCTGGGAGGCCACCCCAGACCTCTCGGCATAGTGCCCACGAGCTTACTAGCCCAAATCATATACGATCAAACAAGCAAAAACCTCTTTCTCAAAACCTGTCCTCTTTGGGTCCCTCACAACTGTCTGGCCCTCACAACTGCCTACCCAGCGTCTTTTGGCACTCCAGCGTCTTTTGGTAACCCTCAAGGACGTGCAATTTTTTAAAAACTCAATGCTCACAAATCATGCAATTTATACAATTGTTTGCAAAGCATGTCTATGCATAATGTATTTATCATATGCATGCTGAATAAAATTAAGTCATGTTAAACAAGTCATATAACTTATACTTAAAACATGCATTCTCAAAACAATCATGGCTCTTTTTAAAAGTCTAGTAGCGATAGAGCACCTACCTCGAAGTCTCTTGGAGTCGCATCCTTCATCACTCAACCCGTCCCTGGGTCTCATTTATAAACTCTTGGATATGAATGGATACAAGGAGTCCTTATCAATTTCGATCTATTTAGAAATTAGATAGCTAGATTTGCCTTTTAGGGTCCATGGGTCCTTGCCTAATTCATTGTCAGGCTAGATCCTATGATGTGGATCTACTATTCAATGGTTAACTCTGTAAATTGTCTTTTGATCCTAACTTTATAGTCTCATTAGGTCCGCGTGTCCCAGTTCCCAGGACACCCGTGCGTCTTGATTGAACAGCGACTACCTCATGTGCGTGAGTGCCCAAAGGCCGTGCCAGGGACCGCATTTTGCACGCGCACATGCATGCTCAAGCGACGTGCTATGACGCGCGTCTTGGATGGCATCGCACAGACGCACCTTTGGTGTAGCCTGGCATGTCTCAGCTCCCAGGGCACCCCGTGCATCCCAATCGAGCTAGGACCTGTGCCCCACGTCGTACGCACACCCGAAGGCCACACCAGGGATAGTGTACGCATTGTCGTACATCTGGAACCCGTCTCAGGGACCCTGTCTCAGGCGCACGTGAAGCATGGAGTCCCTGGGACGCCTTGTTCGTACAGAGCCGGCTAGAACCGGCTTGGGATGTTTTCCTGCTAGGAAAATCGGTTGGAAACGCTAGATCCAGCACGAATCTAGCCTGAAAGGAGGAAGAACCAAAGAGAGAGGGAAAGACGGGCTTACCTGGGCAGCTTAGGGAGTGCCTATCGCTGGTGGTAGAGCCCCGTTCTAGTTCTGAAACTTCATGCCACTGGAAAACTCAACGAAGGGAAAAACCCAGTTTTTGGGTGATGCCAAGGAAGAGATGGGGAAAAGAAAGAAGGGGAATGGCCGGCCTGATGGTCCTGGCCGTTGCAGGAAATCGCAGGATAACTGGGTTTCCAATTTTTGCCGAAAACCCCAGCCCCAAATGATCGAAAAAATCGTGTTTTGGAGAGGGGGGAGATAGGGCTTTTTATAGCCTTGCTATGGCGGTGCTACCAATGGCGGTGCCGCCATTAGTGGTGGCAGAAACCTCTAGAAACAAGGTTTCTAGAGAAGTCTAGAGGAAGAAGAAGATGGGGTGCCGTTATCAAAACGGCCCCCTTGCGTTTTCTGTCTTTTTTGTTTTTAATTTAAATTATAGAAATGCCCCTAATCTTTAAACGACCGTAACTTCTTCATACGAACTCCATTTTTGGCGTTCTTTGAGGCGTTGGATTCCATTTTTTGAGTAGAATCTAATGATACCAAGTTTTCTTACAAATTCCTTCATTTACTATTTTAAATAAAGTAAAACATTTAACATAGTTTATTTCCCATAGAATGTCTAATTTTTGTTAAAAATAGCATAAATTGCTCGGGCATTACACCCACACACTCTAAGATCTAAGCTTAATTAGAATGTATTTAGCATATAAGTAGGATTTTGATTTTATTATTTAATTTTATTAATATGTTAAAATTGATAAATTTATTGAGGATAATTATTTGAGAAAAAGGTAAGAGTTGACTTGAAAAAATATTTTTAGAATTTTGTAGGTATATTATCTGCAAACCTTTAGGAGGCTTAACTTGTCTATTAGGGGTAACATAGGGGTTTAAGGGCTTATTATATATACTATATGCAATCATGAATACTTACAAAATGGCAATTTATATCACTTTCATTATTTTTCCTGGCAATGCCATAAAAAACTTATTATTTTTAGTAAGTGCACAAGCTATTGCAACATAGTTTGTGCAATTATGGGTCAATCCCACAAGGACTCGACTCAAAAAGTGGGAGTTTAGATCAAATTTAAAATCCTAACATTGATAAAAAAAAAAATTAAAGAAATTAACAAAGGTGCACTAAAACAAACTAGGATCAATTAATTAACTTAAAAGTACGTAATTCTAAATTCAAAAGAAAAGGAATTAAATAAAATAACAAACTAAATCAACTTCTCTTGTTTGATTGCCCCAAAATTCTCCAAAATTTGGTCACATTCAAGTTGATCAAGCTTCACCAATCCTTCACTAATGTCCTTGATTACTGATTCAATGGTTGGATTAAGCAAATTTATATATATATATATATATAAAATATGATGATGTAGGTCAAGGGAAGAAATCATGAATTGGATGGCTTAGATTGATTGTCTGACTCCATATGTAAGATTAGATTCAATAAATCAACTAAAAATTGAACTAAGATGAAGATTAGAAAGTTGATTTGAATTTTGAAGAGAAAAAGAACAAAAATTAAATTGGCCCTATTGGTTAGAGCTGATTCGTTAATTCAGTTCAGTTAAAAACCAAACATGGATTTATTTGGATAGTTTAGGGGCTTTTTGAGAATAGGATAAAATAGGGATAAAGATGAAATAAGGACTCAAATGGAATTAAAGAAAAGGAGATAAGGATAAAAATGGAGTTTTTGGTTTTTTTTTTCTTTTAACCAAGAAGAAGGACAATCTAGAGGGAGAAGATGATACACATGGCAGATTGTAGGGAGAACTGAAAGGAAAAAAAAAGAAGAAGGGTTTTGAGGTAGAATTGAAATGGGTTTTTGCCTAAAACAAAATGGATTGAAAAAGAAAGAAATTTAGGAGAAAATTTGTGAGAAACTATGGAAAAATGAAGTAGAAAAAACTATGAAAAACACTATTAGAAGAGGGAATGAGAATATTGTAGATAGTGAGAAACAAAGGAGATATATCAAAAAGATGGGTGGTTGAGATTGAGAATGAAAAAGACTGGGAACCGAAGGATGGTAAGAACAAAGAATGAACGAAGAGTAAATTAGTAAAAGGAAATTGGGAACAAAGAAAAGTTGGGAGACAAGGAAGGATATGGATTTGGAATGGGATTTCCTACCTATGGTTCCTTTTTGCGACAAAGAGGTTGAGTCCAAGAAGAAAGTTGTGGTGTTCTTCAAGTTCTTCTATTTTTGCAATGCAGCCTAGGGAGCGAGATCATGGTTTCTTGCAATGGAATAGTCTTACTACAATGCAGAGAGAGAGAGAGAGAGAGAGAGAGAGAGAGAGAGAGAGAGAGAGAGAGAGAGAGAGAGAGAGAGAGAGAGAGAGAGAGAGAGAGAGAGAGAGAGAGAGAGAGAGAGAGAGAGAGAGGTTTGGTCTCAATTCCAAATTTCTAAATTGTAAATTTTTAAATTTGAAGTTTTCCTTTCTTCATATTAGTTTCCTCTTAAGTTTCCATGTTCCTTCCCTCTACGAGTTTTTTTTTTTTCTTTTAGAAACTATCCCTGCTAGCTCCCCTTGAGGAAACCATCTCCCAGGTTCATCTTGCCTTGTAGTGCCCTTGTAGGGTGAGGATCATCTGGCATCAGTCAACTCAATCCAAGCCATCCAAATTCATTCTAGTTGATCTGCAACACATACAATTCGATTAGAATAATCTGAATTATGATTTAATCATATGATCAACTTGATGGTCATCTTACCATTAAATTTCGCAAATCAATAGTTAGATGATCAGTTGGAGTTATAATATGCATTTAATCTAAAAATTCAAAATTGATTGATTAGATTATCTATCATGATGCTAATTTAGTGGCTTTTTAGCTAAAATTAAACACTCAATGCACCCCCTTATTAGCATTTTGCTAGTCCTAAGAAAACATGTGAAAAATCGTGAAAGTGATACAAATTGTCATTTTCGTTGATACTTATGATTGCATTTAGCATATGCAACAAGCACCCAAACCCTTAGGTTACTACTAGTGGATAAGTTAAGTCTCATGAGGGTTTGTAGGTAATATACCCACAAAATTTCAAAATTCTTTTTCAAGTCAACTCCTACTTTTTTTTGAGAGAATTATCCTCAATAAATCTATTAACTTTAATAAACTAGTAAAATTGAATAATAAATTCAAACCCCTACTCATATGCTAAATACATTCCAATTAAGCTCAAATCTCAAAGAGAGAGAGCAGAGCAGAGCAGAGCATAGCAGAGTCTATTCATACAATAATCTTTATCTCTAAGTAAACTACAACTCTTGAATTCTATCTGAAATATGTTTCAACCACAATCCTTATTAATAGACATGCACTCAGAAATAAAAAATCTCAGATAAAGGGTTCAAATCATATCTCTCTTTATTATGTAAGCAGAGTTAATAAAAGTAAATTTCTCTTACGTATACTCATGAAGGAATATGAGTTACTAAGGAATTTAGTTTTGTTTCCTTTAGAAAAGATACTATAACCTTTTTGAATATTTAGACATATTACTCTTTATATCCTATCCATTCATATCCTCATCAAGACTATATCCCTCTTAAAATCAATAAGTCTTCAATTGGGATGAAATGTAGGCTTGGGATAGGGTACAAAAGAAAAGAGTATAAAGGGTTCAATGTCTTCAAAATAAGTAGAGGTCTTCTAACTAGTTAACAATTTTTTCTTTACTTTGTACCAAAGTGAATATTCCTTCATTTTTCGCATATTCTTCAATTTTCTTTTCAACACTTTTGAAGATCATTTTCTTCATATTTTATTTTTCTAGTATTGTAAATTAAAATATTTTTTCAATCCTCTTTAACTTATTTTAGAAGAATGGGTAGTGGATATATTATTTGGGGTAATATGATAAAGGTGATTTAGGTAACAAAAGATAATGCTTATATAAGAACCTCAACTTTTGGCTAACTAATTATGTCTCTAGGTTTATAACAAGGATGGTATAGATCATTTTCTAGGTTTCATATAACCTATCATATTCAATGAATTTCTAGAATTTTAAAGTTAATACTTTAATAATTTAGGTAATTAGCCAAATTTAAGAGTTTGTGGGATCAAAAATAAATTTGAGCACACTGAAGAAAATTTTAGAATACATCATGCTAAAGAAAAATTTAGAATACATTTATAACATCTCAAAAGAATGAGTGACTCTAAAACTCACTTAGTTATAGGGTCTCCACTGAATTTCTTTAGGATCTCTAAGTTATAACTTCTTATCAATTTAGACTATATACTTGCAATTGTGTGTACACATATGATATGAGACTTAGCTTTTAAGGAATACTTCAAAAAATGAGTAAAATAATAAATTAATTATATGCAATTCCATTAATAAGCTAAAGTTAGCTAGATTATAATTTTAAAAATATAATTCTCATCATAGTGTAGGAATTGACCTAAAACTCAAAAAAATTCAAATTTTTTTTTTTTTTAAATCAACTGTAGAAGATAGAATTTTTTGGAACCCACCCAACATAATGTTGATATGATTATGTTACTACCATTGTCTTAGTGGATGGTCTAGATCCATCTTAAGAAAGTTTATATTATGGCTAAATATATTTGTACAACCAACACTTCTAATATGACCCATCTTAGTAAAGTTTATATTGTCAAATGCATATATATTAGTTAGGACATGCCCTATGAATTTTTCTCTGTTTGATCATCATAGTTGAGGTGCACATTTGATAACTTAAGAGGATATAAAGAAGAATACAAATTCAAATTATGTGATACAATATCCTTTTGGGTGATGGTCTATCGAAGGTAAGGCTTATAAGGTGAATTGTTAGATCACCATAAGCTGGTCATACTTGTATTCGTAGTACTCTAAATGTAGGTGTCAAGTTCTTGGTTTTTATTTTCAAGAGACCAAACATACAAGACGAGGCCATGTTTTCTAGTTATCGGAACCATTCACCGACAGGTCCAATGTTCCAATGATAGAAAACCTTAATTTGGAGGCCCAACTTAGATGAGCCAAGCTTCTCCACCTCTTACCTAAACAATGATCTTAGTATGCTTGGATTTCTTCATAAGAATTAGGTAGCTAGATCAATTATTAAGAGTTTTACTACGAAAATAGGGACCAATTTACCTTAGAAATAGGAAATCTTGGTTGCCCACATGTTTTGATAAAGGTAATCTTGGCAGTTGATATAGTGTGAAGCTAAAATCCTTTTTCTTCTAACAAAAATACCCTTAGTCTTACTCACTACAAAGTTCCAATACCTTTGTCCTCTATAGTTTCCTAGCCACACCCAAATATCAATAGGGGTTTGGTTACCAAAACTTTAAAAATCTAGGAAAGGGTAGAATATTATGTTTCTACCAAGGTTTCTAAAATCCATATGAATTTGTGAGATAGATCACTATGAAAGCATTTTCTAAAGGTGAGTTTTTGTTAATGATGTTGAAAAACAAAAGAGCACCCCATGCTCGAAGCTTCCCTATATGCAAGGTCTTGAGAAGGGGCAAACATAAGGAGTCTACAGTACATAGCTTTACCTTTCATTTTTTCAAGAGGCTATTTCCACACCTCAAATCCATGACCTCTAGGTCAAATGATGACAACTCAACCGTTGCACCAAGGTTCCCTATTGAAAATTGAACGAAAAATTGATGGATAGATGAAAATTTTTAATTTCTAAATTTTTCTTAGGAAAAAACATTAATGAGAAAAGAGTTGAGGGATATGGTTTGAAAGAACAAAATTAAATGAAAAGGGCTTTGACTTCTTCTTCTGAATACTAGATAACTTCAACATCTAAGGTCAGGTTTTGAAAATTTAAGCATAAACTAGGGGCATTTTTATCCTTGTATTCTCTTACAAGATGGATCTCGTCTTTAAACACTTTCTCATTATTTAAGGAGATGGAAGTTTGAGGGTGTGAATTTAAGTTCATGAGGTTAGTAATGTAAATTTGAAAATAACAATGGCTTGAATGATTGTGAACAACTTTAAGGAAGTTTTGGTAAATCACTATTTAAATTTGAACTCTTTAGACAATATCAAAATCTTGAGGATTATCTGGGACTTAGATTACAAAAATGGTTAGGGTATGGGTATGGTAAAATCTGACCAAACTTGATCAATTTTGTTGGGTTTAATGGTGTGGATAAAATCTACTTATCTTGGTTGATTTTTTTTTTTTAGTATCTCAACTAAATCCCTAAGGAAATCTCTATTATTATTTTCATAGAAAGGCTTCTTTTGAAAAAAAAATAGAAAACATTTTGTCTTTAAGTCAAGATCTTAGATGTTTTAATTTTGGTAGTTAACAATAAGGTTCGCAATTACATGTGCATTCTAAGATTAGAATCTTCTTGTCATCTTGTTGTGGTTAATTTATATGGATAGTTAGGTATTAGCAATGTTATTGTTGTAAAAGCCAAAATTTGAACCTTAAAGAAGATGCAACAAATACTATAGGAATGATTACCTAGGGAGAAGATGATGTCAAAGCATTGAAAGATAACAGCTTATAGAAAAGTAGATGAATTGGACTTCTTATTGTAGAAAAGTTTGAACTATTAGAGTTACTTGCATGTTCTATTGTTTTGAGGACCCTTGACCTTTTCCAGTTGATGTAGGTGAAGTTGCATTAAGTATCAGAACTATTGGCTATAGTTTTAACTATCACTTCCTCATTGGGTAGTGGAAAACCAATTCATGTCAAAATCGTTTACAATTGAAGGAGATTTATCATATATTTTTTTCTAGGCTTCTTGCTCAAACTAGAACAAAGGAAGAATGTTATTTCTTATACTCTTTGTTCTCCATGAAGAAGGTAGTCTAGGAAGAAGTTGTTGAGAAGTAGAAACACCATTCCTTTTGATGAAGAATCCAGTTGTTGGATTGCTACTAGAGGTGCAAAAACAATCTAATTTCCTTTTGTTAGGTCTTTAATGAAGGAAGAAATTGAAGGAAGAAGACTGATATTTCAAATCTCATAGAGATTTTTATCAAAGAGAAGTTGTTTCTCTACTTTCATATAGCATAATTAGGTCATTCTCTCTATATTTTAAAAAGAAAATTCCTTTAGAGTGCATCCATGTCATAAGGTTTGCCCTTATCTGTGGTCAAGATTAAAAGCAACTTGTGCCTACCATGCCTCCAAAAGCATTGAATACGAACTACAAAACTTTGCATTGAAAAAATTGCATGTTGGTCCCACTTCTTTCATCTTTTAGTAACCAAAGTTGTCCATCTGATTTGCACTGTCATAGATGACCTAGCTACCAAACATCTCATCAAATCATCAATAAGATGTAAGTAAGGCCTTGTTTATTGGCCCTTTTTTGCTTTGAAAATAGATAGTGTAACATAAAAACTACTCAAAACTATCTAATTTACAACTACAAAAGTTGCAAGAAACGAGTTTAGTATTAAGCAGATGAGATGGTACCTAAGCCATCTAGAACATGCTAAATTTGGCAAACAGCTTGGACTACTAAAAAAATGAAATAAATAGGCCCAGCATGTAATTTTTTCAATGTAAAGCTTTGCATCACTTGGCACTCAAGAGACCATAGGGCACTTCATACAGAGCAAGCAAGCCTTAGGGTTATGCACTCTAAATTCTTGTTAGTGGTGAAAAGATTTGTGCTAATATCATTTCCAGTACATATTATATATTAATTTGAGGTATTGACTATTGAAATGAAAGTTCACTAAACCATCTATTACCTGTTTGTATATTAATTTTAGGTATTACCTGTCTAACAAAATATAGTAGTTCACCGTCTGCGAGTAAGTTAGTTCCTATAAGCCCTGTGCTAGTAACAACGGGAGACTTTATTAACAAGTCCTCTAAGAAGGATTATAAGGGTGAATCAGCCGCCACTATAGATTGATACTCACTTTTAGGCTGACTATTTCTTCTTTATCAATCCTTTGAAAGGCTACTCCTTCCTCTCAAATCTGTGTAAATGCATATGCTATGGTTAAGCCATTTATCAAAATTCAACACCATATGGTATCTGTAAACCTCTGATTTGTGGCTTATAGCTACACTATTTGAAACTGGATGCCACGAACAAAACCTATACAAATCAAAGGCTTAGAATTGTCTAACGAAGCAAAACTATGTCATCCAATCCATCCATAGCAAGCCCCACATCTACTTTGGCTACTTCTACTTTTGTATCCATTATGTAATAGCCTATTGACATGAGGTTGATGGGCTGCAAGGATAATCACCACTAGATTGTTTATTTGGAATTGTGAATTTACAAGTCCAGTGAGGAAGTCAATCTCTATTCAAAGGACATCATATAGAGTAACTTCGATTATAGTCAGCTCTTAGCTAGTTTTAGACTGACATGAATATCATATCTTAATAAAAAGATTCATAACTTTAATTTTTGTCACTAGTCACCTATTATTAAATAAAAAAATAAGAAACAAATGGTATTGGAAAACTAAAAAATTGCCACCTTAACCTCTCATTCAACTAAATTAAGGATATCCAAAATCACCTCCACATGTCTCTCTCAAAACCTATGCCCATTCCCAAACATGGGAGAACCGCTATATTTGGCCTGACATCCTTAGGTCAAAGCCCACTTAACCCTAAATTAACTCCCATCTCACCTGCACCCCTAACTAAAAAATAGAAAAAGAAAACTCAAAAATCTAGCCCCAGCTCTCTCTCTCTCTCTTTCTCTCTCTCTCTCTCTCTCTCTCTCTAACCCAGTACTCGGTTTGAAAAGAAAAAGAAAAAGAAAAAGAAAAATCTAAATCAAAAGCTCGCTAAAACGAAGACAAAAAATAAAGCCCATTCTCTCTCTTCCTCATTGCTCTGATTTCTCCATGGAAGAAAACGAACCCATTTCGAGAAATCTGTAGAACTGAAAACCCATTTCAGAAAATCCAATGCCGGAATCAGAAAGACTTTCAGAACCCAATCCCAGAAAGACTCATAAGAGATCTCCCCCTCGTCCTGGTTCAATCTGTTCATTTGATTTCCGACCAGATGGTGATTATATTGGGACTTTTTGGGGGATCGCTTAGGCGGATTTTTAAGGTTTTCCTCGCCCTGAGAGTCCCAAAACCATGCAGTTTCATTTCTCTCCTTGCATGAGAAGCATCACTATATCGAGCAGCAATGGGTTTCTTGACTTCATGAAGATCAAGGTCGCAGCTCGCCACATCTCGTATCGAGCCCTTTTCCACACGATTCTCATTCTAGCATTTTTGTTACCGTTCGTTTTCATCCTGACAGCAGTTGTAACACTTGAGGGTATCAACAAGTGCTCATCATTCGGTACGTTTTCGATTACGTAGATTCTATTTTATATTTTGATGTTTTTAGTTATTAAGAGATCTTTCAATAAGTTGGTTTCCATGAATTTCATGTGTTTTAGCTGTTTTGGTTTTCAAAGCATGTTTTTGATAGATCTGATGTCGTTTGTGTTTAATTTGAATTTGAATTGCTTGATGTTATAGCTGTTTTCTTGGGTTTGCTAAAGTGAGTGATTTGGATTGTCGGGTCTCATGTGAAAATCGTGATCTTTGTTTTATTCTATTGTTTCCTTTTTTAGGCTTGCTAAATTGACTTCATTTGTTGATTTTTAATTGATTTGAGTTTTTGGTTTTATTTGGATTATTGATCTTTCCTTCGCTAAGGTTGTCTTTTATAATCTTATTGTTGTTTAGAAATTTCTGTTTGAATCTACATATTGTTGTGGGTATTTGGTGAGTTTTGAATCGTGAGTTCCAATCCGGGTCTTCAAATTAATTTCGAGTTTGGTTGGTTTGATTAATTGAATTTGAATTTGGATGGTTGCGTTTGGTTATTGTATGATACTTTTTTTTTCTTGTTATGGTTGTGGGCAGTGTTATGGATCCTTCGATTCCTATTTGGGATCTGACCTCAGGTTTGAATGTTAGATTGTGTGGCTTGATGGTTGTATTTTAATTACTTCATTTTTTATGTTGTTGTTGTTAATGAGTACAAGTTCTACCTTCTCTATTTTTGTTTCTAGTATCTGTTTGATTGGTCCAATATGAGATTGAAGAAGTACTAGGGATATGGGTGCTGGCCTTTTCTTTTGTTGCAGTCATTACCTCATTTGTTCTTGGATCACTTACATTTTCTGGGCCAGGACTACACGGTTTGGTTGATTGGTATCAAATCTCAATATTTAAGTTCAATAGTATGCATATTATCATTTTGTTTTGTCCTTGGTGTTATATGATGTCCTTATTAGTATTAGGTTTTGGAGTTTGTGCCCTATGTGCTTTGGGGGAACTTGGAGCCTTGAATCTTAGTGTTGGTCTGGGTTGGGTCTTTTGTTTTGTTGAATTTTATCATTAGCTGGCTTCCCCTTTAGATTTGACAATGAGTTTGTGTTGATTGTGGTACATAAATTTTAGTGGAACAATAATAAATTTAATGTCTGATGGAGATTTGATGCTTGACTTTTGAAGTATCAGATTGTGTCATTGTCCTCTAAACAATTACTCAAGTGTCCTAGCAACTTTGGAACATCAGAAGTTCGTGTTAACACTGTTGTTTTCTCCAAGGTTTTAGTCTCCCAGTTTAGGAAATGGGCTTCTGGTTCAATAAGATCAGTTTAATTGGAACCATCAGTCCTAGTCAACGCCAGATGCTCTTCTTATTAATTATAACCTTCCTTGTAGTATTAAGCATAACTGGTTTTTCTTGTTTGGTGGTCCTTTTAAAATGAGTATATTTAAAAGTTAGAGCACTTAATTTTGGGGGTGAACCAGAAAAGTTTCCCACTTTTGGTAGAGCCGGATCTAAGCATTGGCTAGGTAAGCAGCTTGTAGTAAGAGTAGTAGTTATGAATACTGTAGGCGTGCACATGGGGGTGGTGAAGGTAGGGCTCATTTGGTACAAAAGTGATTACAAACTCTTTGGGTTATCCTGTGCTGTAAGTAGGAGAAAGACTAGTCTACCTTTTAAACTTCAAACTTAAAATTTGTTGAGATATTTGTTATCCTTAAAACTTTGCCTATGCTGTTATATAAGTAAAGCCTAAGATATTGAAGCTCTAAATTGTCAACTAAGTCCTTGCACTTGTGAGAATAACCAGCTTTGGATCTCTCTCTTCCAAGAATGTTTGTTGTGATGCAGCTTGTAGTCTATGTTCTTTTAGCGTGATGCTTCCCAGTACTTCCTGCTTCACATCATCTCTTTTTTAGAGCCAGTTGTTCCCAGTTCCACTTCCTGCTTCTCACATTTTTCTTCCAGCTCTGGCAACTGTACTCTTAGTCTAGCTGATTTGTTCTTCGGTTTTGAATATCTTGAGGTTTCTAGCAGGACATCATCTGATCATATATCTTCTTTTTCTTAATATTTGATATCGGGGGGATATTTGATTATGACACTACTTTGTTTTAGTTTACTGAGTTTTGGTTTGCTTGCTAGTATGTCATAAGCAATGTAACATTTTCTTACTATCATCTGAATCATGGTCAATTTATTATGCTACTCTTTCTTTTGTTAGAAGTTTTGACTCTTAAGCAATTTAACATCAATTAGAATTTTTACTTTTCCCTACGTCTTGGTACTTCATTTTGTTTTTAAATATTCTTAATATGTCGTGTGGTTCGGAGTTGAGGCCTTAATTTCTTGTTTGCTTCAGATAGGCTTCAGTGTTCTTTCCCAAGTACAGCTTTAGTCGAATGACTACACTTCCATTTCTCTTGAGAGATTGTTCAGGTTCTCCTTTTGGCTGTGTTGACAGCAGGTTTTTCTGGAATATTTTACACTGGAGATTTTGATGCATATACTGTGCTTTAAATTTAGAAATATTTATATCCATCTAAAAGAAATATTATGCATACTTTTTTCTTTATTCACTTCGAAATGTGTTTGTTTCCCCATTTATGCAGAATATGGTTCTCATTCTAGTACTATCTAGGATGGGTTTCTCTCTCTCTCTTAGATTTTATTTGTTTCAGATTGTCTTCTCAGCAGGCGAAATGGTCCAAAGGGTGGCCCTGATGATTCTATGGTAAATATACATGCATTGTTGAATATGTTTGAAATGGGAATTATTGATCAAGAGGCAAGTTTCTTGGTCTCTGGTGAATAACTCTCTATATCATAGTTCCTTACTGGTTTATTGAACAGAGGCTGGTCCGAGACTTATGCAGGATTCTTAACCAAGTGAACTCTGAGCAAATTCCAGATGGAATAAAGCTTCCAGCATCATTCAGTGATTTTGTTGCTGAAATGAAGACCAATCAGTATGATGCTAAAATGTTTGCCATCAGGTTGAAGGCGATGGCATGTTTATCTATGGTATTTGATATATCTTCTGTGATGCTTCTAGGGGTGATTTTTCAATCCAATGTAAACATATTTTGAAACAAGTGTTTGCAGATGGTGGCTAATGATTGGTAACTAGCCACTCAAGATTTTGTTTTAGTTGGTGACATATGTAATGAAGAACATAAACTATATAGCTTCAGAAAGGTCTTCCATATCTTAGCACTGAATGTCTCATGTCTATATAATCTCTGAACTTGTGAGGCATTTTTGCATTAGTTTATGTTGAAGGAAGTTCTTCTTTGCAAAGGTTGTTCATGTTATTGCAGACAATGGCCACTGATTTCTATTAAATAAAGTAAGAAGAGATATCACCTGGAAATGTTGAAATATTACCTTTGTTCCATGAGTGTTGCAACAGGTGTCAGATTTTTGACTAGGTTATCAAGTGGACAAAAATTCAAACAAGGATTTTGAATTTTTAGCAGCTATGTAGTTAGAGGTGCAACCCCTAATTGGGATAAGGTCTTAATGGTGATGATGATGATGATGTAATTAGAGGCACGACTAGGCGTAATTAGTGAGTTTTACGCCTGGGAGGGAAAAAGTCACAAGGGAGTCGAGGTGTGCGCATGAAGCCTTAGTTCAGTTGTGCCTCTGACTTCCAGGCGTAGTCGACGATTGGTTAAATGTATAACTTCTTTTTCTTTTCTTTTTTCATCTTCTAACCCTATTTTCACTTCTCCTAAGATCTCAGAAGCTGAAAACGACCATTACTCTTCAATCTTTCATAGATCTAAGCAAAAAAAAGTATGGGTTCATGAATCATCACTTCAAGCAACATTTTTTGCTAAAAAACATAAAAAAAACTACCAATTTTTCAAATTTTTTGTTTACATTTTAGATAAATCTTGATGGGTTCTTATTCTATATGTATAAACAAACATTCCATTTGAGTTTTATGTTTCTTTGCCATAGTTTTAAGTTTTTTTTCATGCTTATTCTCTATTTCAAAAACATCAGTTATGGAAATTGAATTGTTTTTTGATTTTTGTATTTCTTTGTTGAAACATATTTCTATCCACATATATAGCTTCCCCATGCTTGTATGTGCATGTGTGATGTTTTTTTCATGGTTTTTTGTGTGTTTTGATTATTATTTTTTTCAATTTTTTTGAAAATAATAGTTACAAAAATTGATTTTTTTATTTTTTGTTTTTTCGTATTTATTAGTTAAAACATATTCCCATCCAAATGGAAAATTGCATGTTTGGGTAATATTTCATCACAGAATTAATTATGTTTCTATGTTTTCTTACTTTTTTTTAGGATTTTTGGTTATTTTTGTAATTATTAAATATGTATTTTTTGGCCTCGTGATTTAGGCACGTGCCTAGGCCCTCCAGGCTCCACACGCACCCCTTTGTGCCTAGGTGTGCCTTGCGCCTCTAACTACATAGTTTAGCAGTATATTGTAAGTTATAATTCCAAAATTTATAGTTTACTTGTAATTATATGGATAAGCGTGCTAGACATAGCCTCCTATGGGATATATTATGTATATATGTATTTGAAAGGCATCCTATGGAGGGTTTGAAATGATAACATTATTGAAGCAGGTGTCCAAAATGTTTGCTGGAGTAAAATCATATCGGTAAGAGATGAGGCTGAGGGTGGAAGGAAGGGGATATTGGGATGAATGAATTGTTATGTAGAGGAAGAAGCTTGAGTGCATGTCGGAGAGAGAATGCCCTAAAAAATTCCTTTGTTTCAAATGTGAATGCTGCTTGACTGTTTATTTTAGTGAAGTGGCATGTGGGAATTTAGCTGGTTGCCCTCTCCATGACACTCACGAGTTTGATCCGCTAGCTCTACCCAAAGGAATATGATTTGGGTTCTATTATGAGGTGTTGAATGTCAAGTCTGAATGGAAGATATGTCATGCATGTTCAGTGAACTTTACTATACCTGATTTAGTTAATGCATGTATGGTGCACGCCTTTCCAGTAAACCTAAAATGGAAACGTCTTTCTTACTCGTGCAGAGGCTGCTTGATGATGCAATTTGGCATGCTTATTGATAAATGTATCCTCCAACTAGTGTTTTAAAGTCTGATTGCACAAGTAGATGCTGACACAATCAAGTTAGGTACTTAATGAGTCACAATTGTTTTTTGATGGCTTTACTAATGAAAACTGTACTCAATGTCAAACTTGGCAAGGTAAACTCAATGGACTAAGATGAGTCAATGATGGGCGTCTAGAAGAATTTTTAAACATTGCCTCCTATTCTTAGGACTGACAGGCTATTATTTACTGCAGCCTTTCGAAAGTTTAACTGAGGTGATTGTGGTAAAATAAAGGAGGAGCAAGGGGAGAGGATAAGAATTTCAAAAGATATTTTGTTATTTCTATATGCCTTCTGTTGTCCACTCCTTTCCCCGACCATGCATGCAGGAGCTTCATGCAACAGCTGCCCTTTTTTATTTTGTTATCTCTATGTTTCATTCTTACTGAACTCCCTGACTTTGAATCTGAAAATACTTAGTCGTTATGGCATTGTTAGAGTTAGTCGTTATGGCATTGTTAGAGTTATTAGTTGCTAAAATCTTACTTATAGTAATGCTGCTGAGCTATTTTTTATTTTTCTTTCTCTATTTTATTGCTCACGACTATGATTGTCATGTTTCTCTTGTGGGTTCTTCTTTCCTTCTAATATAATCTCTTCATCATTCAATGTTCTTTCTATGAGAGTCGTATGATGAGCAGATGAATCCTCCATCGACATCTAAAGGGTAACAAGTTTGGTGTATTCTTTCAGACACATTGCATAATAAATATTGCAGCAGATATGAGGTCCATTTTCTGGTGGTATGCTTTCATGTAGTTTCTGGTGAAGGGATTTCAGTCGACTAGTCAAAGATTGAAGTAGTGCTAAACTAGGAAAGACCAAGGAGTATAATCAAGATCAATAATTTCCTTGTGTTGGCATGTAATTATAAGAGGTTTGTGAAGGAGTTATCATGCATTACAACATGCATGACAAGACTTATGAAAAAAGGGTGTGGTATTTGAATGAGACAATTCACGTTAGCACTTGTGCTTATCATTCCTGAGCAAGGTGTGGGTTATACTGTGTATTATGATGCCTCATACTTAGGACTAGGATGTGTCCTGATACAAGAAGGAAGAGTAGTGGCATATAGTTCTCATCAATTGAAGCCAAATGAGAAGAAATACCCTACTCATGACTTAGAGATGGCAGCAGTGGTGTTTGCATTAAAACTCTAGAAGCATTATTTGTATAGTGAAAGGTTTGTTGTCTTCACAAACCACAAAAGTTTGAAGTACATCTTTAGTCAAAAAGATTTAAATCTAAGGAAGATTAGGGTTGAATACTTAGAGAACTTTGATTTCATATTTCAGTATCACCCAGGAAAGGCAAGCATTGTTGTAGATGCACTGAGTAGAAAGTCTGGAGGTTTGATGGCAGAACTTTAAGGTTTTAAATGGAAGGCACATGAGTCATTGACTAAGTATGACTTGCATGTTGGCTCATATGAAAATTGTTCATTTTTATGTCAAATGATTGCCCAACCTTCTATACAACAAAAGTCTTGTAGGCTTGGATAAATGATGAAGAGGCTAAGAGTATTAGAATCCAACTAGAAGATGGTGAGAATATCTAGCATTGGACTGTGGTATCTTTTAGTGGGTTATGGTATTTGAGTAGACTTTTGATACCACCAATTGACGAGATCAGGAGAGAATTTTTGAGCGAGGCACACCGATTTAAGTTTTTGATACATCTTGGTAGCATAAAGATGTATTATGACCTCAGGAGACACTTTTGGTGGAAAAGCATGACGAAGAACATTACTCAGTTGTTGGTTGATGTTTGACATGTCAATAGATTAAAGTGGAACATCAAGAACTGGTAGGATTACTATAGCCTTTACTAGTGGGAAAATGGAAGTGGGAGCACCATGGATTTTGTGGTAGGTCTTCTACACAGTAGGTAAGGTTGAAATAGCATATGGGTGATTGTTGATAGATTGGCCAATCAGCCCATTTCTTGCCAATGAAGGTTATTGATTCACTCGAGACATTGAGTCCACTATACGCATGTGAAATTGTAAGATTACATGGGGTACTTGTATCCATTGTGTCAGATAGAGATTCAATATTTACTTCCTAATTCTAGACTGGGTTGGAGAAGTTACTTATCATTTAGCCTTGCCTCCATAGTTATCACAGATTCACGATGTTTTTCACATGTCAATGTTGAGGAAGCATAATTCAAACCCTTCTCTTGTTCTTGACTTGACATATCTAGTCATTCAAGAGGATGTTTCATATGAAAAGAAATCAATACATGTAGTTGATCAAAGGGAACAAGTTTTATGCTGAAAAGTGATACCACTTATAATAGCAACATCATGGAGTAGAACAAGCTACATGGGAGCTAGAGTCAGAGATCTAACATAAGTACTCAAAACTATTTGCCTAAGGTATTTCCTTAAATTTCAAGGACAAAATTATTTTTTTAAGGAGGGAATTGTTGTCACACCCGTGTCCTGAGATTAGGGTAAAAAGGTAATTGACTCATTAATTATCTAAAAAAAAATGTGAAAAAGGAGTACGATTGGATTGAACAGTGGACCCCGTAGGAGTTAATGTCTCTGTTTGCCTTGAATTCAGAAAAATTGAAAACCATAACCTTGTTGAATTATGCGTCCTACTAGGAATTTAATTATTAATTATTTGAAACTCCACTTTAGATTCATGGAAAATTTTGAGCAATTTTGCTTTAAAATGAAAATTTTATCATAAATCAAGTAATTATAAAAGAATTTTAAAAATAAATTAAAAATATTAAAATTTGACTATGAAAAGTCAATTATTAGATTGTGCTTTAATGAGAGCTTTCCAATGACACTAAGAACGCTTCAAATGAAGATCGAGACCCAAAAATCCAAAATTTTTACAAATGTAAAAGGGTCCAAATTGATAATGACACCTCGTATGCTAACTCTTCTACACAATGTCACAGGGAAGCAAGATGACAAGTGGGAGTTAGACTCACCATATGGACTTAGCCCTCCCATCTCTTTCTTTGGGGAAAGGAAAATCGACACGAATGACAAAGACCTCACCTTGCCATCATCTCTCTATTCCATGTCTCCTCCTCACTGGTCATCGACCAATGCCAAGGTCTAGCTTGCAAGAAGATCCAACCATGGAACGACCTCCTACCCAAAATCGACCGATTAGACTCTCTTCCTCTCTTCTCCTCATTTCTCTTTTCTTCTTTTTCTCCCAACTCACCTGACCACTGTTCCCATTACTGTCACCACTTTTCCAATAATGGGAATGATGAGAAAATTGATTGGTTGAAAAACACAGTCAATAGACTAGGATCTGATCAATGATTGGAACCTTTCATTTTGTTCCTTAGATGATTATGAGTAAAAAATGCCACTGGTTTCACAAAAATCTATCAAGTAACTACACCAAAAAGTGAGAAAAATAGTAAAATTGGTGACTTTAAAAAGTTTGATAAAATTTGGCCATAAACTCAAGATTTCAAAACAGGTAATTTATTTAGAAGATGGACATGATATGAGATGGTCAACTATTTTATCAACCTCTCTAAAGGAATTCCATGATAAAGACAACCTAGGTGGCATAGCAATTGTTTACCCTTCAATTACTATAACAATGCCATCAATCAATCTAATCAAGGAGAATGAGATGGATTATGTGTGTGATGCTAGTGAGGAGGGTACTTGGGTTCAATCTAATTGTATATGAGGGGACATATTAAATGTTTGTGTCAATTGATGTATGAAAAATGAATTAATTAATCAATTAAATTTACACACCTGCCATGCCAAATGCTAGTTAAACATTAAGGAAATAAATGATGATTAACCTTTGCACTTCACAAAATTTTAAGATTTTTCAGGTCTAAAGAACTAGTGAAACTACTTTGCTACATATAAGACAGTTATTCTTAAACTTTATATTATTCAACCAAAAATTAAGGTGCGGGGACAAATCAGAATGAAAGTGAACTCTTAATATAAGACGATTTTTTAAAAACCATCTTATATAGTATGATTAAAATATAAGATAATTCATAAAAAATCATCCTATATTAGTTTGAATATAGGATGACTTTTAAAAAATCATCTTATATTCATCTAAATATGGGATGGTTTTTAAAAATCATCCTATATTCCCCCCAAAAAATTTCAATCCCAAAACCCTTGATGAGAGAGAGAGAGATAAGAAGAAAAAGTAGAAGAAGAAGAGGAAAAGGAAAAGGAAAAGGAAAAGGAGAGAAGAGACTATTCATGGGCATGCCCCTTACCCACACGAAATTTTCAAACCCAAAACACTTGAGGAGAAGAATAGGAGGAGAGGAGAGACCAAACGCATGCAAACCGCCCCCACACACACACTATGTGATCAGTTTTCTCCCATTAGGTTGGATCTCTCTCTTTTCTGCTTCGTTAATGGTTGTAAATCTTTGAAATTGATCATTCTAGATAGAGGACATTGAGAATAAGAAGGCCCATGTGTTAGATTTTCAATTTCAAAAACTTGCTTGAAGTATGCTTCTTGTAGTTGTTTGCATGAATTATGTGCATGATTTTCTACTTCATTAATGGCTATAAAATTTTGAAATTGATCATTCTAAATAGTAGACATTGAGAATAAGAAGACTCATGTGTTATATTTTCAATTTTCATTCAAAAAGGCATTCAAATACTTGCTTGAAGTATGCTTGTTGTAATGTCTTCGTGAATAATAAAAGTACACTGCTTTCTTAATTATGTGCATCATATTTTCTGCTTTGTTAATGGCCATAAATTTTTGAAATTGATCATTCTAGATATAGGACATTGAGAATAAGAAGTCCCATGTATTAAATTTTGAATTTTTATTCAAAAACACATCCAAATACTTGCTTGAAGTATGCTTCTTATAACTGTCCACATGAATAATAGCAGTGCAATGCTTTCCTAACTATGTGTAATGACCCCAATTTTTGTAATATTAAAATCCCATGAAAAGTTCAGTTTTAAAGATAAGGGCATTTTGGTCATTTCACTAGTTTCCTTGACTGAACCCAGAAACTTGGTCCGGAAAATGGTACCATTAGATGCGTCTCGGAAAAAGGAATCAACAAGACCAAAATCACCCAAAACGGAGTTAAAATGAGCAAGTTATGGCCCTTTGAAGTTCAAGGGCAAAACTGTAATTTTTACAAAAACGGATTTAACTGCAAAACACAGGGGCCCGTTTTGATACGGGCACCCTTCATCTTCCACCTCCTAGAGAGTTCTAGAACGATGGTGATTGGAGGAGAAATCACCGCCATTCAAAGGCGGTGAGAGCCCCCTCTAGAACCCTCTCATAGCTCTATAAATAGAGCTATTGGGCGCCTCTAATGGAAGCCCAAAAGGTTGGAGAAAACCCGTTGTAGAGGAGTGACCTAGAGGGGAAAACAAGGAGAAAAACCCAGCAACGAGCCAGGTATACCCAAGATCCCTCAAAACCCATCTCCACCATAGTTCCAAGATCAATTTCCCTAGGTTTTTGCATGAAAAACCATGCAAAATGGAGCCCTGGAGACTCACCAAGGACCCAGGGACGTTCCCTGGGCTGCATTGGTTCGACAGGGTCGAACCAGGGTGTCCTGAGGACGCTCCGGTTCCCCAATGAACAGGACGTTCCAGTCGGAACGTCCCACGTTGACCGCATTTGAAAAACCAAACGGGCACGTCCATGGACGCGCCCGCAAAAGAGAGAAACAAGTGGAAAACTCAGCGCGTCTGCAGATGCGCCCGCTGAGGCTCACGCCGCAGATGTGCAGCGGCTAGCAGTGCAGGGTTTTTTCATTCCTTAAGGAAACCGGGGGGCACGACGCAGACACGCAGCGCCCTAGCATTCCGTCTTTTCATTCTTGAAACCCCTATGTACGTGCGACACTAAAACGCTTATAACTTGAGATCTAGAGCTCCGATTGAGGCGCCGCAAAAGGCGTTGTGTTCGTGTCGATGACGCAGACACATCCAAACTATAAAATCCCTGATCAAGGCCCAATAGAAGGTAGGCATGACCCTTAGAATAGGATGGTGGTGCGTGGTTGCTAGACCTTTGGAAAACTGAGGATACCAAGGCCCAATTAGGACCTTAGGACACCCATAGGCATAGGGATGGACCCCTAATGTCTAAGTAATAAGACCAACCACTCTAAAACCTATAAAATATAGGATAAACTAACCTTGAGTCCCCAAACCATGTTCAGGAGCGTACGAGGACAAAAGGGTTAACGCGACCTAGCCAGGTGGGTGCTCTATCGCTACTAGATTCTTTTAAAAGAACTATGATTGTTTTGCAAATATATGATTTAAGTATGTGACTTGTTTAGCATGAATGTGACAAATGCTTTATGCATAGACATGTTTTGTATATACAATATGCATAGATATGTTTTGCAAACTATTACATACATTGCATGATCTATGAGCATTAAGTTCTTGCAAAGATCGCATGTCCTTGAGGGTTGCCAAAAGATGCTGGAGAGCTAAGGGTCATGCAGTTATGAGGGACCCAAAGAGGACAAGTTTTGAAAAATACATTGCGCATATATTGCCAAGACATGTGCTACATGAATAGATTGCATGATAAGTGTAGCCTTGACCGATGAGGGCGGGCTGATGAGGGCGGGCCAATCAAGGCGGGCCAGAGAGAGCTGACAAGGCTTCTAGGGTGTCAGGCTTCTAGGCAGGGTTATGACTTTGAATGCAATACTAGCATGAGCAGATTTTATGCATTGCATGCAACCGATTGCATAAATTGCAGGATTTACGACAAAGAAGTGTCATATGCCCCGTGGAGGTATATCATCCTGTGTCCCTAGGTACCCGGGGACCACACGGTGGTGAGGTCGTGGGCATAGTGGGACCCTATGGTTTCGTGGATTTATGTGCATTGCATATGGCATGATATAAGGTTGGTCGACCATACCATGGTAGATATCCATGAGTTGGATTCAATGAAGCATCTGATGCATATCATTATGTTTATGATATATGATACTTTCGATTTGAATTATATGATCCTTTAAGTCGTTAGTATTTCAGTTTGACAATGGATTTTAATATCGATATTGAACTTGAGTATTCAGACTTACACATGTTTTGAAAGAGCATATGATTTTAAAACATCTCATGCATTATAAAACTAGTAGTTATAGACTCCTACTGAGTATAGTATATACTCACCCTATCCTTAACATTTTTCAGGATGATTCCATCCACGAGTAGAGAACATCTATGTTAGTGCTATGAGCAAGTGAATCAAAAAAGGAAACAATTATACTTGTAAGTAAATTCTCAACCCTTTGGACATGTATTTGTATTTATTTATAGTTGGGCTGTGTGTTGTGACTGGATAGATCTGGGGAAAAACACTTATGATTTCTAAAGCTTTTTCAAAAACTACCTTGGTTGTTGTGAAAGCAAATGACACTCGGGGTTTTCAAAATGGGTTTCAAATAAAATAATTTTCCACTGCATTGCACTATTTTTCAAATCGGGATCCCACCTTAGGAATTTAGATTTTTCATTTAAAAATGCATGAGAAAACCCGAGTCGTTACACTATGTGCATGATTTTTTTTTTCTACTTCGTTAATGGTTGTAAATATTTGAAATTGATCATTCTAGGTAGAGGACATTTATAATAAGAAGACCCATGTGTTAGATTTTCAATTTTCATTCAAAAGACACCCAAATACTTGCTTCAAGTATGCTTCTTATAGCTGTCTGTGTGAATAGTAACAGTAAACTACATTTTTCATTATGTGCATGATTTTTTGCTTTGTTAATGGTTGTATATATTTGAAATCGATCATTCTAGATAGAGGACATTGAGAAGAAAAAGACTCATGTGTTAGATTTTTTATTTTCATTCATATAGACATCCAAATGCTTGCTTGAAGTATGCTTCTTGTAATTGTCTGCATGAATAGTAACAATACACTGTTTTCTTAATTATGTGCATAATATTATGCTTCATTAATGGTTGTAAATCTTTAAAAATTTGTCATTCTAGATAGAGAACACTAAGAATAAGAAGACCCATGTGTTAAATTTTCAATTTTTGTTCAAAAAACATCTAAATACTTGCTTGAAGTATGCTTCTTGTTGCTTTCCATGTGAATAGTAACAGTACATTGCTTTCTTAATTATGTGCATGATTTTATGCTTCGTTAATGGTTGTTAGTATTTGAAATTGATCATTTTAGATAAAGAACATTGAGAATAAGAAGATCCATGTGTTAGATTCTCAATTTTCATTCAAAAAGACATCCAAATACTTGCTTGAAGTATGCTTCTTATTGTTGTTTGCACGAATAGTAATAGTACACTGCTTTCTCAATTATGTGCATGACTTTTTTCTTTGTTAGTAGTTGTAAATCTTTGAAATTGACCATTCAAAATAGAGGACACTGAGAATAAGAAGACCCATGTGTTAGATTTTCAATGTTCATTCAAAAAGACATCCAAATACTTGCTTGAAATATGTTTATTGCAGTTGCCTGAATGAATAGTAATAGTGCACTGCCTTCTTAATTATGTGGGTGATTTTCTTCTCAGTTAATGGCTATAAATTTTTGAAATTGATCATTCGAGATAAAGAAAATTGAGAATAAGAAGTCAGTCTGGTGTATTAGATTTTGAATTTTTATTCAAAAAGATATCCAAATAGTTACTTGAAGTATGCTTCTTATACCTGTCCACGTGAATAATAACAATGCACTACTTTCTTAATTATGTGTGTGATTTTCTGCTTTGTTAATAGTTGTAAAAATAATTGAAATTGATCATTCTAGGTAAAGGACATTGAGAATAAGAAGACCCATGTGTTACATTTTCAATTTTCATCCAAAAAGACATCCAAATACTTGTTTGAAGTATGCTTCTTGTAGCTATCTATGTGAATAGTAATAGTATACTTTATTTTTAATTATGTGTGTGATTTTTTGCTTTGCTAATGGTTATAAATCTTTGAAATTGATCAATCTAGATAGAGGACACTGAGAATAAAAGAACTCATGTGTTAGATTTTTAATTTTCATTCATAAAGACATTCAAACACTTGCTTGAAGTATGTTTCTTGTAGCTATCTGCATGAATGTAATAGTACACTGCTTTCTTAATTATGTGCATAATTTTCTACTTATTAATGTTGTAAATCTTTAAAAAAATTTATTCTAAATAGAGGGCACTAAAAATAAGAAGACCCATGTGTTAGATTTTCAATTTTCATTCAAAAAGACATCCAAATACTTGCTTGAATTATGATTCTTGTTGTGGTCTGCGTGAATAGTAATAGTACACTGCTTTCCTAATTATGTGCATGATTTTCTGCTTCGTTAATGGTTGTAAATATTTGAAACTGATCATTCTAGATAGAAGACATTGAGAATAAGACGACCCATGTGTTAGATTCTCAATTTTCATTCAAAAAGACATCCAAATACTTGCTTGAAGTATGCTTCTTATTATTGTCTACATGAATAGTAATTGCACACTGCTTTCTCAAATATGTGTGTGACTTTTTCCTTTTTTAATAGTTTTAAATCTTTGAAATTGATTATTCTAGATAGAGAACATTGAGAATAAGAAGCCCCATGTGTTAGATTTTCAATTTTAATTTAAAAAGACATCCAAATACTTGCTTGATTCTGTGTTAGTAATAATTTTATGTTCTAATTTTTGTTAGGAACAGCTTTATATAAGTTTTTACTTGTGCATAACTAGTCAAGATTTCATATATTATTATAGTGCTACTTTCCTAAGATGTAGTTGTTTTCTTCATTCTATCCTATTTATGCATACCAACTATGCACTTAGATGGTGGTTTTTTTCTAAATGTATTGATTTCACTTGAGTAGGCAAAATGGAACATGAAGAAAGTAAGCATCATGAAGAACAGTCCAGCACAAGTACACCTATTAAGAGAAAGGGCAGAGGCCCAATGAAAATGGAGCATATTAATAAGAGAAAGTCAAAGGGAATAAAAGAGATGGTATAGTTTAATAGTAAAGGGTAGGCGATAGGTGGCAGTGCACATTCTTACACCAATTTCATTTGCTACACTATTAGAAGCACGGTGTCAGTCTTAATTACTAATTGGAGACGTGTCACCATCCATAAAAGATGCAATATGGGAGATGGTGAATTTTTGTAAATGCTTGATACATACAACATACTATGTGGCTTGTCTTATTTTATTTCAAATAGATCAATATTTGTTTTTACTTTATAGTCTTCCTTTGACATCTCTGATGAGTATACAAAAAATGCTCTACATGGGACTAGTGAACATGGAGGAAATGGAAGAGTGATCTTGCAAGAAAGTACATACTTCCAAATGCTAACAATCCGTCTACACTCCACACCGTCTCTCAGTTGTATTCTAGCATTATTGACTAGGATGCATGGAATCAATTTGTATACATCCACCTGTCTTATGATTTTGATGTAATTACAAACTGACCAAAAGCTTAATTCCTCCAATTATAGAAGTCCATTATTCTTCATTACATGTTCCTTTGACATGTAGGCAAAGCATATGAAAGGACAAATGGTGCATGTGACTAATCATATGCAATATCTCCTCTCCAGGATTGGTTACACATAGTTAGAAGAACAATAAGTAAGTATATGTGATAGTTTAGTTCTATCTAAATATGCCTGACTTTTATTCCATTAACACTAAATTAATGTCTCTCTTGACTGCAAAAGAAGGCTAAGACCACAGAGCCCATCGATCTTGCCCTTCTTTGGAAAATGGCACTTTCAAAGGGGTGTAACTCCCAAACCTTTACTAATGAAAATGCTGCCTTGGTTGCTTCAAGAATTGTAACTGGTTTTATGCGTCTATTTTTGTATCTCTTGAATTATAATACATATATATGGAAATCATCATGCTCTATTAATTACAAGTGCAAGAAGAATTGACCCAGGAAAGTGCCACTATAGGGACTCTGAGTAGCACTACTGCAAAGGAGGACATCCTATATATGGCTATGGACAACAAGGATGAGCACCCTCACTAAGTAAGTGCCAAGGCTGCACTATGGTTCCTTCCAAATTCTTCCATAAATCAAGGAATCCTCCAATAGAGGACATGGAAGCATGGAAAGATAATATACTAAATGAGCTATACATGAAGGTAAGGAACGATTTCTATAAGAACCCATGGAGTTTCAAAGGTCTAAGTCAAGGTGTTGCCTCTTGATCCCCATCTTACAATAGCTGCAGTCCTCCATTTGAAGATGAGATAGAGAAGCAACAGTTCGAAGGAGATGTCCTAATTAAGGAGGTGTTTATTGACATGCTTGCCTTTTCAATGTTTCATGTCTTAGTAATCTTCATTTGTTCTTATGTATAGGTGATTTTTTATTTGTAGGTAGGTTAGTGCATGATGCACCTATATACAGTTGACAACTATGTCTCTATGGCTACACTATACGAGGTTTTTCTGTCATGCTAAATGGCAAGTTGATGCATCCACATACTGAGCATGTGTGCATTATTGCTGCTTTCCTACTAGATGCCCTCCTACCATTTTCTATAAAAGTGGATGATATTCGTACTGTTGGGGTTGCGATTGGATATCATGTAGCTTGGCTAGAGAAGTATATCAAAACAATGATTTCCAAGGTATGTATATGGTATCACAACATCGTGTTCAACAATAAATTTAAGGCTTGAGCTTAATTTTTAAATATTATTTGCATCTAATGTTACCTAGAAGAAGCAAATAGCACCATTGAGGGTGAACCCCCCCCCCCTCGGCCAACAAATTGTGGCTTACCGATTGCCCCATCACAAGTATTTATGTCTATGTTTATCATAAAATTGAATCTCTTCAACTCTTTATATATATATATTCTTTACTAATTTCTGAAAAATTACATCTATAATGTAGGGATCAAGAATAGGTTCCACCTAACATGCCTCCATTCTTGAGAGGACTGTACAAACTGATCAATGAAGGTAACAAAATCAACCCTGTAAGGATAAAGTCCTGTTTGTTTGCCCATGATGTTGTTGAGGTTCTAGTCATGAAAGAGGACCTGTTACTCATAGATATGGCTCAATTGGAATACATGCAGATCATCATTTATATCAAGTATGTCTTGTAGTTACTCTATTAAGAATTAAATTGACATTACTTATAAACATGACATGATAAGTATTTGACATTAAGTTTATGCAGGTCCTTGCATGATAATTTGCAAAGATTAGGGGTTAGGGGCATTTACAAATTCCTTGACCCTGTTGTTGTCTTTGGACCAAAGGAGCACTTGCCCAAGGAGAAACAAATAGAAGATATCATATCTAGGTTCTTAGGTTGTGACAAGGGGCAGGCCTTATTGATTCTATAGAATAGTGGGTAAGTTATTACATGTCATGCTACCATTCCACATAAACATGAATATACATTAAGCTTTTCAAATTTCAATTGATTGATTATGTATATAGGTACCATTGGATGCTACTAGCTTTGGATGTGCATGGTGGAATTGCATTGCATTTTTATTCTTGTGGAGCACATTTGAGACCCCCACATGGAAGTCATCAATAAGTAAATTTGACTTTTATTTCATTCATTATAATAGCTGGATAACTGATAAATATCCTCTTTATTCATATATAATGCTTTTACTTATATATGTGTAGTGCATGGTATAAATGGGTTGAGATGGAAAACATTAACCATCTAGCAAAACTAACTTGAAAAAAGGTCAAGGTAAGGTTTACTAGTTCTTTAATATAATCCTATAACCTAGAATTATAATTACCCATGATATTTGAACCTTGTGATCTGTTGACTTTATTGTGCAATGCCCTAGACAACAATCTGATTAGGAGTGTTGGTATTACATTCTCAGATATAAGAGAAGTCTCATTGGCAAAGGATTTATGATCTCCCAATTATGAAAGGTTCAATTAATTGACTAATCATCATTCTTACAGTTTTCTACATCTCTTAAATGACTCAAACATTAATGTCTCAATTGATTTAATATTTGTTGTCTTACAGGTTGATTTGGGTAACAATGGTTACTCCCAATTAGATATAGATGACATTAGAATGGAATGGACTGAATATCTTTTGCTTTTAATTTGTTGATTGCTTATGTTATTGAACATAAATCAATTTTATCACTGAAATATAATTTACAACTTCACTGCTATGGATGCATGTGTTCATTTTTCTTATTTGTCTGTGTATGCTTTCTTTATTTCATTGAGAAGTGTGTATGGAGAAGTTATGCCTTCTTTATTTCATTGAGAAGTGTTCATGGAGAAGTTCTATGAGGAATGTTGGAAGCATTTAATGTGCATAAATGTATTTTGTAAAATGATTGTAGCCTCAACAAATGAAGTGTTGAAATTCAAAAACTGCAGGAACAATTTATAAACAGAAACAAACAAAGGAACAACAATTCGTGCAGAAAGTATAAGCAGTATAGGATGATTTGTGAAAAACGTCCTATATTACACAACTTTATAAGATGGGTTTTTAAAAACTGTCCTATAAACCTCGGATATTATAGGACAGTTATTGAAAAACCATCCTATAATATCCATGTTGTTTTAGATATAAGATGATTTTTCAAAAACTGTCTTATAATATCCATAGTTTATAAGATGATTATTGAAAAACCATCCTATATTAGACACATTTATAAGATTGTTTTAAAAAAATTATCCTATATTACACAGCTCCTATTGATATATAAGATGGTTTTTAAAAAATCATCTTATATTACTCAGATTTATAAGATGGTTTTTGAAAAATTGTACTACATTTTACATATTTATAAGATGTTTTTTTTTAAACCATCTTTTATAAATTAAGCTTTATAAGACGTTTTTTAAAAACTATCTTATAAGACTTTTAATATGAGATAGTTTAGGAACTATCTTATATTTGTTTTCATTTTATAAGATGGCCTAGTTTAATACAGTTTTTTAAACATCTTTTATAGCCATTTTTAATCATCTTATAAACCATTCGTTGTAGTAGTGATGTCTATTTTGACCAATACATTCATAAATTGTTAATAATTCTACATTATCTCGCATCTTATATCAATAATACCTTTAAATCTTCTACTATTTTGAGTATGATTTTTTACCTCAAAAATCTTGATAATGATGTAACATATGTAATCACTCTTTTTGTACTACATTAGTGTACATTCCAAGTCTTTGTCTGATGCATTCCCTTAAACTCACCAAAAGCTCCACTATTTGAAAGTAAGATAAGAGATGATACAATGCTTAGCTTTCTCTACTTTTCTATTTCTAATTCCACCACAATACTATCTCTTCTTCTTTTTTTAATAAGGTGGTACAAAAAGTTGACTTCATTAATTCATATGCACTGTTGTCAAATTCATGTATTTCAACATACTCTTGATGCTTCTTTGATCACTATTCATATCAAGATGTAGTATGTTATTACAATTGTAGTTTAATTAGATAGTGGTTTGAATAATCTCTATGGTATATATTCACAATTATCTATAACAACACACTCAATGTCACTTATGATTCAAATGTCCTTCAAATATTTTCCTCTGAAATCCTCTACTGTTCATTCTTCAATTTCAATCAATTTTTATTGAGGTCATAATTGCATATGTACCGCCAACTTATTGTTCACTATGGTTTCTCATGAATTTAGTAATAATCAACAAATCTCAACAATTCATTCTTCTTCTCTTTTTTTTGTAATGAGGAAGACCAATACATTTCAACAAAAATATCAAATATCCACTTTATCTAACAATTTTTACAAATGATTTTCCAACAATGCTTTGGGGATAGAATTGTATCCATCATAAACTCAATAGTGACATCTATCTCACTTTTAATGCAGTGTAGTCTAGGTAGTTATTTAGGAGTTGCATATAAACTTTCTTGGACTACTAACATTTCACATGGTATGGGTTTACCATTATTTTATAATTTATCTTATCTTTAGGTGAAAAGGTCTAATTCCTCTATGCATCGTGTCTAGTTGTTTCAAAATAAATGACACATGCTCGTTTAAAACTTGTCTCTTCTAAAAAGAGGTCTTTATTTCTCCTAGCATATCTAAAATTATCTTACAGCAATCATTTGTTGAATTATGTAATAAACTAATCCATACTTAAGATGGCATCAATATTTGACATGATTAAGGAGGATCTAGTCAATATCCATTCCTCTTTCCTCAATGGAAATTTAAAGCAAAAATGCGTGAGTAGCTAATTAGATATATATGTACATTCAGGGTATGTTTGTATTTAAATTATTGAACATTATTCTAATACTTATGTTTGGATTGTGTATGCATATTTGTTGTATTCAGAATTTAAAATGTACTAATACAAGGACTATGCCTATTGAAGTAAACTCATTTAAAAATGGTTTACTTAAAAGGAAATTTTTCTAAGTTTTTAAATTTTCAAATTAGATTACATTATAAAATAAATGATGAGCTAAAGGATGAGATGACTTTTTGTTTTAAAAAAATGACTTTAAAAGTGGTGACTTTTAAAGTCATTTTCAGAAAATTACATTAAAATTGGTGACTTTTAAAGTCATTTTTAGAAAACAACTTTAAAAGTCATTTTCTATAACCAACTTTAAAATTATTCTCCAACCAAAAAAAAAATAAAAATTCTAGCTAAACTAAAATAGGGACTTTTAAAGTTGTTTTCCAAAAACTGACTTTAAAATTCCATACTCTTAAAGTAGTTTTTTAGAAAATGACTTCAAAAGTTGGAGCTTTTAAAGTCATTTTTTATAACTAACTTTAAAAGTTCTATCCCACCAAAAGAAGTTTTTCCCACTAAACTAAAACAAGGAATTTTAAAGTCATTGTTCTAAAAAAATAACTTCAAAAGTATATACTTTTAAAGTCATTTTCTAAAAACAACTTCAAAATTCCATACTTTTAAAGTAATTCATTTTCTAAAAATGACTTTATAAGTCCATACTTTTGAACATTTTCCAAAGATGACTTTAAAAGTATGGACTTTTGAAGTCATTTTTCAAAAAACAACTTTAAAGATGTTTTCTTGCAAAAAAAAAGTTATTTGTGCCAAACTAAAGAAATCGTTCTTTTACAAACATACTTCTTGAGTATTCTTTTTAATGTTGTTTTTCTAACTTGGAAATTATTTATGAAGTAGGTAGTCAAAAAACTGACTTCCTTATTCTGACTTTAAAAGCACCAATTTTAATAGTAGACCTTCATCTACCATCATATGCCTTTTTAACTTTGTCATGCTACAACTTTTCAAAAGTGTATGTTGTGAATATTTTCAGATATGATGGAGAGGTTTTTAGAAGTGTTTATGGATGATTTTTCAGTATTTGAATCTTCATTTGATGAATGCCTACATCATTTAAAACTTGTCCTTGCAAGGTGTTAGGAAAAGAATTTAGTGTGAATAGGGAGAAATGTCATTTCATGCTATAAAATGGCATTGTTTTATGTCATATTATATCAGATAATGGCATAGAAGTAGACAAAGCCAAAGTGGATTTAAACTCTAACCTTCCTTCTCCAGGGCCATGCTGGTTACTATGGATGATTCATTAAGGACTTTAGTTAAATTACAAGGCCCTATGTAATTTACTTACAAAGGAGGAAAATTTTGACTTTGATAAAGATTGTATGAAAGCATTTAAGGCCTAAAGGATGAATTAACTTCTGTGCCTATTATTCAACTGGCGGATTGGAGTGTATCATTTGAAATAATGTGTGATGCTTCAGACTATGATATCAAGGCTATGTTGGGGCAACATATTGACAAACTACCGTATGTGATATACTATGCTAGCAAGATACTCAATGATGCCCAACTCAATTATTCTACCATAGAAAAAGGAGTTGTTCGTAGTTGTATTTGCATTGTATAAGTCTAGATCTTACTTGTTAGGATCTAAGTTTATTGTTTATTTAGACCATGCAGCTTTGAAACATCTTCATTCAAATAAGGCTACTAAATCTAGGATGATCTGATGAATATTATTGTTGTAGGAGTTTGACTTGGAAATTTCGGATAAGAAAGGTTCCAAAAATGTTGTAGCAAACCATTTATCTAGGTTAGTTTTGGAGTCCACTAACAAGAATGTGCCTATAATAAAAGCCTTTTTAGATGAACATTTGTTGCACATTTTTCAGTTGCCTTGGTATGCAAATATAGCCAATTATCTTGTCACAGGTCAAATGCCTAATCACTTGTCTAAACAAAAAAGGAAAAGATTTAGTGTTGAGGTCAAATACTTTACATGGTATGATCCATACTTGTTTAAGTACTACCTTGATCAAGTCATAAGGGGATGCATACCTAATAATGAATATCATAGAATCAATTTCTCTTATCATGACAATGCATGCATGAGCCACTTTAGTTCTAAAATGACAGCTACAAAGATTTTGTAGTGTGCTTTTTATTGGCCTACCATTTTTAGGGATTCACATGCTTACAACATAGCATATGCTAGATGTCAGTAGTTAGGGAACATAAGAAAAGAAATATGATGCCCTTAAACCCTATTCTTATCATTGAGCCTTTTGATGTTTGGGGCATTAATTTTATGAGACCTTTTCCTAACTTCTTTAGTTATCCATGTATCTTTGTGGGAGTGGACTATGTGTCCAAATGAGTGTAAGCTATACCATGCAAGACCAATGACCACAAGGTGGTGGTCAAGTTCTTAAAGGAAAATATATTTGTGCTCTTTGGTACCCCTAGGGCTATTATTAGTGATTGGTGTAAAAAGTTTTGCAATAGAATGTTTGAGAACATGATAATGAAATATGGTATTACCCATAGGATTGCTATCATCCTCAGACTAGAGGACATGTAGGTGTCAAATAGGGATAAAGTGAATCTTAGAAAAGAGAATGAATCCAAATAGGAAAGACTGGGCTTTGAGAATTAGTGATGCTTTATAGGCCTATCATACTGCATATAAGACCCCTATAGGCATGTCACCCTACCTCTTGGTCTATAGAAAGGCCTACCACCAACCTGTAGAACTTGAGCATAAAGCATATTGGGCCATTAAAAAGCTCAATTTTGACCAAAATACTACTATATTCCATAGAAAACTCTAATCAATGGGTTGGATGAACTAAAGAAAGATGCATATGATTTAATAAAGCTATACAAAGGCCATATGAAAGTAATCTCAATAGCTGAGAAAGTCCTTTACCCTAGGATAAAAGGTCCTTTTGTATAATTCTAGATTGCATCTTTTCCCTAGAAAACTTCGATCTTGATGGATTGAAACCTACATAGTACATATTGCTTACCGTCATGGGGCTGTCGAGATAGAAAAGGATGAAGAAATTTTCAAAGTAAATGGACAAAGGCTAAAACCTATTAAAGTTACTAAATCATGAAATGGAAGAAAATTTACTAGAGGAACTAGTCTACTAGAACCCACCTTAGCATGTCCCATGATACCTACATCCATCACGAGTTTGACATTCATCATTGTTATTCATTGCATTTTATCATAGCATTGTATGTCTTGTTGAAGACATTAAACTTAGTGCTCACTAGAAGCAACCTAGGTTTTTAGAGTCTCATTGTTTTACATTAACTATTTATCCTATAGGAGTCCTATGTGTCAAAATATTGGGGACAATGTTTAGCTTGAGTTGAGGGGTGTAGATATGCATGCAATTTCTAAGTATTCTTATATTTTTGAAAAAAAAAATTGAGGTTAAAGTTCCTTCACTATGACGACAATTGAATTTTCAGAATCTTAGCAATTCTTCTTCTTTAACTTCTTAATAGAAATGCATATACTTATTTCTACATTTTATTCATGTCCTAAAGCATTTTGTGAAAGTTAAATTTTGGAACACACTTACATATAGTGCATAAGTTTAGATAGATAGATAGATAGATAGATGGTATGACTTAAAGACCCCAAGGAAAATTCATGGAGACTTGTACACCTAAGTGAGTTTTAGATACTATCATCTTTCTATGGATTACATGTAATCCTATAATTTCTTCAGCTTCCATTGTTTTGGTCAATTTCCAAGAATTACAATAAGGGTACTAGTTTATTTCTTAAACATTTATTGTATGTGATAGGATTTTAAGAAACCTAAGAAATGATATAGGTCATCCTTGTTTTAACCTATAGACATAAAACCTACCCAAGATAATATGTCACTAGTTAAACCTTGAGCGTCTTGGTAAGCCTTTTCTTTTCAAAACTCCATTTACCTTAACCTAGAAATCTAGTTAAAGGGATCCACTATCTATTTTCAAAAATGAGTAGAGATGATAGAAAAAGGACAAAAGTCAAAGAAATGAAAAATAACGAAAGTGTTTACAAAAAAATAATAATATAGTTTCTTTAAAGGAATACAAAGAAAAGAAGGTAAAAGAGAAATATATATATATAAAGAGAAGAAGAAGAAGAAGAAAAGGAAAGTTGAGAAAAGAAAAAATAGAGACAAAAAATATATTCACTTTAGAGTACTCAAAGGAAAATTTTCCCAACACTTATTAGAGACCTCTACTCATATTTGAAAATTTGAATCCTTGTGCCCTTTCTTTCAAAACCTATACTAAGCCTATCTTTCATCTTATCTAAAGACTCGTTGATCTAAGGTGGAAAATAGCCTTAATGAGGATATAGATAGGAAAGGATTAAGGCAGACTACACCTACTAATCTTGGTAATGGCATCCATTCTTAGGGATCATATTTATTAGTCTCATTTACACTAAAACTCATATGAGCCATTAGGATCTTTAGATTTGGTTGAATAGTGAGAGAATTTTGTTTAACCCTTTTCTCTGAGAGCTTTATTTCTAAGTGCATACCTGTGAGAATTTGAAGTCAAAACATCATTCCAATGGAGTATAAACATTATTGTTTACAAGTTCAAACTTATGTAGCCTATAGACACACTGCACTCTAAGATATAACTATAATAAAATGGCTTTGGTATGTGAGTAATTTATAGAATTTTTCATTCAACTTTATTAAGTTGTTAAAGCTAGTAGAGTACTAGTGGATGATAATTCTCTAGGATAAAATAAAGGACTTAACCTCATTAAATTTTGTGGATATATTCACTGCAAACCCTCAAGAGGCTTAAGTTATCCACTAGGTGTAACATAGGGTTTAAGGGCTTTTTGCATATGCTAAATGCAATTATGAGTACCTATGAAAAAGGAGACCCTTTTTATTTTCATGATTTTTCACATGTATTACTCAGGAGTAGCAAAATGCTACTTGTGGGTATGATAAGTGTTCAATTTTGTATAAAAAGTATCCAATTAGTAGTCCATGTGTTATAAATTATAGGCATTATTCTAGGATTTTTTTGAAAATTTATAACACATACATTTCTAGCCTAATAGTTAAAAAGTTTGATATTTAACAAGTTTATGAGCTAATCTAAGGAAGGTATATTAATTTTCATAATTTTCTAGGATTTAATTATGGTTTTCCATCTTTTATAGGTGTTGAGAAGATGGTCCAATAGTTGAAATCAAGAAAGATAAGATTTGAAGATCAAGATCAAAAGAGAGCTAAAGACCTAAATTTCATCATTCCAATGCTCCATCAACATTCAAGATCATCTTAAGGTAAGAAGGAAGGTGATGGAAAGATCCAAAGGTGACTAAAATAGGCCCATGTAAAAAACCATTCAGCTCCACCATCTTTGCCTGAGAACTGGAGCCATACATGCAACTTTTCTATGCTAACAAGGAAAGTTAAAGAAGCCAAGCCATTCAAGCCTTGAAGCCAAAGGACTTAGCCATACAAGCCATCAAAGTGAGACATCAAGGCACATGAGTGTTGCATATTTTAAGTTAAACTCGCAAGTGCATGAATCAGTTATATTATTCTCAAGCGAGGAGGTCAATCCCATGAGGAATTGAATGAATGTGACGCTAGTAGTGCCTACTTTAAGCTATCTAACCTAGCCCAAATTCAAGAGATTTTTAACCTAAACTAAGAATGGAAATTATTCAAAAACTAGAAACATGCTAAATTTGAAAACTTTCCTACAACACACTTTCTAAAAATAACACTTTCCTAAATTAAGAACTTTCTAAATTTATGACTGTCCTAATTGAGGACTTTCCTAAAGTTAAACTTTCCAAAAATGTAATTTTTAACAACTTTCCTAAACATGAAATTGAGCAACTAACATAAGTAAACATGCACTAATCAACTACTTTGCAAATCCTAAAGCATACTATCTTATTTTAACATTAACTAAGAAATCTAAAATATAGCCGAGTTCTTGAAAAATCAAGTGAACATAAATTACATGGTGCTAAAAATTAAACAAAACAAACCATGAAAAGAAATTCCAGAAACATAGTAGTTGAATCATTCACTCAATAGAACACGAAAATCACAGAATTAATCAATTCTAATGTAAGCAAACATTCAAGAATATAGACTATTAATTGATGGACACAAACATGAATTGAAAACTCCAATAAACTTCATTTAATTGCATTAACATTCATTAACATAAAGATCCAATACATGTAATCCAAATTTGAAAATAAAATCCTAGTACAATGAAGTCTGCTTGATTTTAATCAACCCACAACTACATGCTAATCCTTCTTCAATGGTTCCAACAACCAATCATAAATAGGCATGCTTGAAATGAAGGGCAAATTCCACTAGAAACTAAAGCTAAACATTAAGAACTTAAAGAAAACAAGAACGGATTTCAATGAAACTTAAGGAGATCTAAAAGCGAGGACAACAATAAGGGATTTCAATGAAACCTAAGGAGATCTAAAAGCAATAAAAAGCAAGGACAAGGATTACATTCAAGGTGACTTCCCTTAGCTTTCACTTCAAGGGAAAATCAACCTTGGATATTAATCAATAAGAAAAAAATAACAATGGAATTGAAAATCATTAACTAACAACAATGCAAGCAAAGTTTATGTAAAGAAAAGAAAATTTAAAAGGGAACCAACCAACCTTTCAAAGAAGAATTAAAAGACCAAAGTTGGGTGTGGAGCACTTAAGGAGATGCCCACACACCTTGGGAAAGAGTAGCATCCACCCAAAAGGAGAGAAAATCCAAGCAAAACAATGGAAGAAGGTAGGTTACAAAGAAGACGTCCTCCCCCAAGTGCAGGAGGTGTCTTTTTCCTTAGAGGAAAAGATCCCCTTAACTTATGTTTTTGCTCATCCTTTATAGCTTTTCTCCTATTTTTGTTAGGGTGTCCTAATAATAAAATGTGGTGGGGATGAAAACATGCAATTTTGGATGGCTAACATGAGTGAGAAAGTAGGGTTTCTAAAGAGCAAACAATGAGGATTGGTGGCTGCCCTTTAGGAAATGGAGGGGGAGGTGCCTAATTTTTAGGAGGCATCCCCCTTAGGAAAAAAATTGTGGAAATCCCTTAAAAAATGGAAAGTTAGGTGGAGTTATGAGGTAAGAAAGAGAAGGAAAGAATCAGAGAAAAGAAATAGGTGAGAAAGGGTAAGAAAGAAACATGAGGTTGGGAAATTTGATTGGCTAGGTAGTTTCCTAAGATATTGAGATTTGTTGCATAGTTTGAATGGGAATTTAGGTGTGATGGCCCAGATTTTATCAACAATAAAATAACAATTTATAAAAGAAATCAGGATCCCTATTTTAAAAACTTTGATTTTTAAAGTAACCAAAAATATAACTCGAATAGAAGCATTTAATTCAAAGTCCCGGGAGTCATACAACTACAAAACCACGAATTTAACGGTGAAATGAAACCCCATTTCTACCAAAATTTCAATAGAGTCTCCTCTGTATTTTGGACCGTGGCACGTATCACATGCAAATACAAAATCACCTGATATACACAACACAACACAAGACATGACATATGGGATACTTAGTCTCCACACCGCAAATCAAACATGATTTTTAATAAAAATGTGTACTCCAATAGTGGATAAAAAAATTCATGTCATGACAAAATACCCAGGGTCCCTTCATACATCCATCACATCCAACATGAATTTATATTCTCACATTTAGGTTACATTGCAAATATAATAATGTACATTTCATAAACAATAACCCAAAGTGAGATCCTAAACAAATCTTGTCATCTCTAAAATATCCTCAACACTCCACTAGAAGCTGTCATCACTTTTGTCTACTCTATTAGCACGTCAACTTGTGACAACTCTCTGTATCTAAAGCATTACAAATAAAGCAATGCCTTAGCAAGCTATTCTTGTATAGGTGATTCACATTCAATAACAACTGCAATAAAATCATATGGCGCAAGGTATCAAGATCATGATAAATCTCATAAGATAAATACATACAAAGCCTGCAAAACATCAAACATCCATGATGAATAATAGAGGAGAATCATGATCTAAACAAATTGATATCAATCATGAGCATCATGGCCTACAAAGCATGAGAAAAATACATGGATATACGTCCATGAAACAATGAAAATCTATATCCATAGAATAATATAATGCATGTCAAAATCAATAGAACATCTTACGCAGTTAAGCCTTATAAGTGTCTCAACTACACTCATAGAAACGTGTGCCTAACCCTCAGTACTTTCTAATTTCACCCACAATGGGGGCACTCAAGTACTCATGGAAAGATGTGTTCCAATCTCGCCTTCACCCTTTCACCCACGTGGGGCACTCAAGCATTCGTAGAAAGACGCGTTCCAATCTTGCTTTCACCCTTTCACCCACACGGGGCACTTAAGTACTCACAGGGGGATGCATCCCATCACAACCTCAATTATTCCAATCTATAAAGAATAGCAACTCTCATGTGTAACCATCTCCATAAGATCCAGTCTAGGACAATGGTAGTGCAATATCAGTCATATAGTAAAATATAGGGTTAAATCATGTAAATCAAGATATCATAATATCAACCATGTACGATAAAGAAATTTTCATGCAACCATCAAGATATCATAATATGTTATGATCCATGAAATCATGGAAATCACAAAATACAATCACCTACCTCAGACAACGTACTACTTGTTTATACCTCTCAATTCAGTCAGATCCATCTCTAGCACGGTCCACCACAATTCCATCACTTGGATGCACATCATGTCAAGTCATACTCAAAATCCACTTTATCTACTTGGATTCTTAATCACACAACATCATGTTTTCATATATCATTACATTGCTTTCAAGACATTTCAATAGTTCCTAGCCCTGGAAGCTTAAGGCAGGTCCCACTCATAATCATCTAGTCCTTAATCATATCCATGTATATTTTAGAGCCACTAGGCTTAGATCACACCAATCATAAGTAATTTATCATTTAAATCAATTAATTGGGCATTATTATATGAATATCATGCTCAACCATATCTACTCAAAATCAAATCAATCCATCAAATAATTAAGACAGTGATCTTACCTTAAACAAGTCAATATAATTAACCTCCAGCTATCTACTTGATCGAATCATCCACTGGTCACCTCAATCTTGCCCGATCAACAAACATCCATGCTAATCACGTCGAAAATCCTCACTTGATCACCCTCAATCACATAACAACTTAGTTATTCTAGTTAATTAATCCAATTAATAATTCTAAACTGTTTGGATCATCAAATTGGATCCAATTTCATACTTGGATCTTCAGTTGATCTCATCCATTCATCAAGATTGTTTAAATCATCTTCGCAGCCATCCCAAATCCAAAATCTCTTGCATGGATCATAATCTACACCTTGTGAGGATCGTAATGTCTATTTAGATCTAAAAATAATGTTTGATCATCTCAAATCAATCATTCTAAAGTTCGATCAATGGTCTGGTCAAATTGACGGTTAGATCTTCCCTAATTGAAGAATGGGAAGATGGGTTTCGTTCCCCACATTGCCAGGATTGCGGCAGTGCTCCTGGATCTCCGAGATTCTTCCTAGGGAGTCAACTCGGTACCCTCAAAATGAGTCAGGAACGAGTTAACTTAATGAGTCAACTTTACCTAACTCGCCAAGTGAAAGGGGGGAAACAGGGGAGGTGATGGTGGGGGTCCCAGCATGCTAGCCAGGCTAAGCTGTTGATGGCAAAAGGGCATGGGAAAAAAAACTCAGGTGGTCGATTTGTCTGGTCACCACCCAATCTGATAAGGAAGAGGGAAGCAGGGGTAAAATCGGAGTTAGCAAGGCCATCCTGTGTGCACCAGCATCCCAGGCTAGTGGAAGGGAAAACAAGGTGTGTGGCTGACCGCCTAGAGGGAAACCCGATTTGGGTTTTCCCATTGTTGCTGGTGTAAAGGGATCTCCCCAATCATGCTTCATCCAAATAAGAAAAGGGAAGGAGTAGGACAACCCATGCGCCTGGTCTATGCGCACACAGGAGTGCCAGTTGGTTTCCCTTGGGGGAGGGGGAAAGAGGAATGAGATGTTGGGGGAGTTGGTGATCGGGTCTCTGGCCGTCACCACCGCCTGAAGCTAAAACCCATTCCAGTTTTCAATCAACACCGGAGAGGACAAATGGTCATCCTATATTCTGAGTGACATAGGAAGAAAACCTAGCGTGGGGTTTCATTATCGCTGGAGAAGAAAGGGGAGGGTTGCCAGAGAAAGACCCACTTTTGGGTTTCTTTTTTTTTTTGTAGTAAAAAAAAGAGCCCAACAGGGGCTTTTGTATATCGGTGTCGACAAACTTGAGTAGCACAATTGCGTGCCATTGCCAATGATCGGTGAAGAGGAAGGTCGGATGGGTCTCCTTGCTAACGATCTCTCGTACGTCATCAGTAAACGGAGATCGCCGTTGGGCAATCAGATGGAGAGGGAGATGGAGTGGCTAGCTAAGGATTCCACCTTCCAATGTCTCCCCAGTCTCGTCCTATGTCATTAATTGCACCCCACAACTGTCCAAAATAAGGGGGTGCCGTTATCAAATTTAACCCCCTAAATTTGTAAAAGTTTTGGGTTTTTCCACCTCGATCTCCATTTCACACAAAATTAGTGTTGTTCGAATCATATCGATGTATACATTCCAAATTCAATAGTCTCAAGTCCAAATTTTAAGCCCATATAGAGGTTTTTTTCATGAACTTTATTTTCATGGAATAAAATTCAAATTTCTTATCACCATTAAAATTATAACTCAATACATGGAAAATGACCTAAAATTTAGGGTTGTTACATTAGGAAGGTGGAGGAGTCTTGGAATCATAGGACTCTTGAATAAAAAGTCAAATTCGTGGTGTTATTTGGTGATAAAGTCGAAAGTGATAAATAAGTAGAAAAAACATGAAAAATAGAAGGGTCTAATCCTATTGGTCCACATTGCAACTTATCCTAATGAGTTTTCCTTTAATTTTCTTCAAAATATCCCTTAGAATCTCATGGATAATCCTCTTGATTTTCCCCCAATCCTAGCTTGAAAATTTCTTGCATGACTTCCTCCACATTTACCCAAAACTATCTCTTGATTATATCTTCTAACCATACTTGTAGTGCATAAGCACTTATAACATCTATGATCTGCTCTCGTAGAACAAGTTTTATTATTATAATTCTATCACTAATTCTTTTAATGTCCACAACAATATCCTTTAATTCTTTATCCACTATTATTCTTATGCTATTTATGTTATTATCCTTTCCTATGTACTAGAGTTTATACCCATCGATTCTCTAGTTTTAGTTAGTCCCTTTCCACTTGGTTTCTCAGATACAAGTGATGTTGACTCTCCTACATTTTTTCATATCTACTAACTCCTCTCTTACCTGTCAATGTCCCTATACTCCATGTGGTGATAAGAATCATATGCTCTGGAGATAGCTTATTTACTCGTGCACTTCTCAACCTCCATGGCATGAACCCATGCCCACTTTTCACTACACCTAGCACATTGCTTCCAAGGGGACACTCTAGTAGTCCTTGCCCATTTTTCACTACACACAGGATTCAATGTACCACGTCGTTTCTAAGGGAACACCCTAATAACCTTTGCCCATTTTTCATTGCACCCAGGATTTGATGTAGTGCATAACTTATGGGGAACACCCTAACTTAAGAGAATGTTAGTTTTTGATTCATGTCATGTTAGGGTTGCCATACTTTAAAGAAGATGGAGACGATTTTCATTATCTTCTCTTCTTTCTTACAAACTAATATACAAATGCATATTCATTTGCAAGAAAAAAAAAAAACAAAATAAAATCATCTTCAACTTCTTCCTTGCCAGCTAGCACCTAACGCAAGACCCTCCTCCTTTTTCATCTGAGCTTAGGACCAGCATCAATAGTGTTAAACATTAATAATATATATTATATAATTTATAACATACCTTATTTTCAAATATAGTAATGTGTTGTGTACTTTGTAGATCACCTTTGACATACCTGAACAGAAGAAGATGCATGCTTTACAAAGAGATAGAGAGTAATGGAGAAAATAAAAGAATTACCTTGTTTGCAATTACATAGCTCCATATGTTAATGATCCATCAAGGCTATACACTATGTCTACCACTTATTCTGACGCCATTGACTAGGACATGTGGAATGCATTTGTATAGAATCATACGTCCGCAAAATTTGAGGTATGTGCAAAAACAATGTTTCATTTAATTAATTGCATGTAACATGAGATTATTGCTCTTGATTATATATGTATAAATGTGTAGGCAAAGAGTGCAGGAGGAAGAAAGGTGCATGACAGTAATACACAGCTCTACCTCTCTTGGTTGGGCTACACTCGTTTGGAAGAATGTAAAGTAAGCATCTGTTACAATTTATTCCTTTTAAATTAATGCTACTATGATTATATACATTCTGTTATCTAACTATAGGAGTCTTTCTTGACAGGAAAAGAAAGTTGGACTACGAAACCCACTAATCACTTCATACTTTGGAAGATGGCACGTTTGGTGGGTCGTACTAGCCAAACGGTCTTAAATGAAACTACTACATAAGTTGCTTCTCGCATTGCAAGTGGTTCTACCTGTCGTCAATTTTATATAATTAATTAGATAACATGATCATGTCCTTCTCTTTAAGTTTTGTAGGACATTGTTACTGGAAGGCACAAGTACAAGAACTTTATGTAGCATTGCTAAACTATGGACAATAAGAAGGACCACCCTAATCGAGTTAGGGGCATGGGTCATGGTATTGTTCCTTCTAAATTCTTTGGTAAAAGAATACCTACAATTCAAGATTAGGAGCCTATAATGAGTTGTACGAGAAAATAAAAATGGATATACTTAGGTAGTTGTGTGAAGGAGATTTGATGATAATTTCTCAATTCCCTGCACATAATTCTTGCATTGCCCCTATACCTCCAGCAAATACTAGTAGCAATTTTCCACCTAAAGAAGTTCATGACGGACAATCGGCGCCCACGAAACAGAAATTCTAGCCAATGAGGTATATATATACACACAAAATTAAAGATTTTCATTGTCCTTCTATAATTCTCTATCTTGACCTCTCTATTGTATATCTAATTTCTAGGTGGGTCAATGCCTATTAGCCCACCCTAGATTTCTATCAGAACATCATGGCAATTGGTTCATGCTATGTGCATGAATCTACCATTTTGTAGGGAATTAGTATGCCGTCGCATACTAAGTGAGTGTGCATTACAATGGCTTTGGATGCCAATGCCAGTCTACCATTCCCTTTAAAAATGGAAAATATTATAACTATTGGGCAGGCAGTTTCATATCATGTTGCTTGTTTGGAGGCACTAGTTATTCCCAAAGAGTCCATGGTATGTATCTTATCACACTACCTTCCTCATAAATAATTTTTAGCTAAAGACCTTAATTTAATTGTTTATTAACTTTATAAGGTTAATTAGCAACATGTACTATCGAGGACTCCCGTCATTGCACCATCACCTATTGTTGCACCAATGAAATAGGTACTTATATATGTTTATTTTTTTCATCATAAATTAGGTCCTCTTCATTGATTAATTTTATTTAGCTAAAAAATTCTACATCTTTTACAACATCCGTCTAAGGATCATGTGGAAGTCCTACCTAACATGTCTTGATCCCTAAGGTTATTCTATAGTCTCATCAAAGAATATAGGGCAATCAACCTCGTACAAATCAAGGAAGCAGTGTTTGCCAATGACATTGTTGAAGTGCCACTTATGACAGATGACCTATAACAAGTTTGCCTATGGGATCAACTCAACCACCCTCACATTGTATCCTACATGGGATATCTACACAAATTTGCTTATAAAATACTTGATATTACTTGTTATATTTTCACAGTATAGGTAGTAATTATTTCTTTTATGCAGCTTCTTGAATGATGTAACTAGCCTTTTTAAGGTTGAGTTTATACTTTACAAATTCCTTGACCTCGGCATCATTTGTGAAGTGGTGGAGCAATGGCCGATAGAGAGGCATGTTGATGATATTTTACCTAGCTTCTTCCAATGCTCTAAAGGAGAGTGCATGATTCCCTAAAATAGTGGGTAAGTTTTAATTTTCTTATTTTCTTGTCAACTTAATCTATACACAGGTTTGTCAACTTTAATTGCAATTCATATGACTATCTACATAGGGCTCATTGGATGCTCCTCGTTTTAGATGTGCATGGTGGGCTCACTTTACTTTGTGATTCTTGGGTCGCACATCCATCTTGCCCTCATAGAAATTATAAAACAGTAAGATTTTCTTCTTTTAATTATTATGTGTAGATAAATAATCTATTATTCATCTATAATACATTCAAAATTTAAATTTGTAGAGCATGGTTAACATGGGCTAATCTGATTGAGACTGTTCAGCAACTAAAACTCACTTGGAAGATCATTAAGGTATAGAGAATAATTAATTACTCTATTTTATAAATAATGAAAATTACAATTTTACAAATGATTTTTATGAATTCTTTTTGCTTTCCTTATTGCATTCTGCCATAGACACTTTTTGCTTTTCATAGTTTTTTATGGATTGAGGTAAATTAATGTGATGTGAATTAAATAAATTGTATTACAAGCTGTTATGCTTTTTGAGTAGGCAAACAAGAAGAGTTATAGAAGAGAAAACTTCAATGAAATATGAAGTGAATGGGTTGAGTATATAATGAGTTTCAATTAGAACACTTGGAGTAACTACATGAATGTAAAATACATTATAAAGTATTTTTTCATTCACATGCATGTGTTCTTTTAATTTCCATTATTTTCATTGAAATATATATATATATATATATATATATTAAGTGATGAATGGGTGAAAACTTGGAGTGTGGAAGTAAATGAGTAAGTATCATGAGTAAGTATCAATGAAGTGAATTTAGAGCTTGTAAATAAAGTGAATATGGCGGTTGATTTTCATTATATTCATTGAAGTATATAACTTTTATGGGATGATGAATTAGAGAAACTTAGAATGTGAAAGTAAATGTGAATGTGTATGGACTTACAAATGAAGTGAATGTGGATGCTATAGTGCATGTGTTGTGGTTTCTTTTATGAAGTCTTTTTAAGATAAATGTGGATGGATAATGATGAATTTGGATGTTTTATACCCAATGTGGAATTGAACGTATGTTTTCTTTTTCATGTGTATAAAGATTGTAAGAAAATTGTATCAGGTGGTACACTGAATGTAGAAATATAGTTAGTGATTGCAATGTAAAAAATTAAAAAGTTCCTTTAAATTCATTTAGTAAATGACTTCTAATGTCATGAGTTTTAAAGCCATTTACTAAAGGACTTTGAAATTCCTGACTTTTAAAGTTTTTTAGTAAAGACATTAAAAGTCCTAACCTTATGAAGTTGTTTACTAAATGACTTTAAAGTTTAGGATTTTTAAAGTCATTTACTACATGACTTTAAAAGTTAGGACTTTAGAAGTCATTTAGTAAATGACTTTAAAAGGCCTAACATTTGAAGTCATTTACTAAACAAATTTAAAAGTTCCTTATGAAAAGAAGTTGTTTACTAAATGACTATAAAGTGACTTTTTTAAAGTCGTTTACTAGACAACTTTTGTTATAGATTTTCAAAGTTGGCTCGATAGAAGTCGTTTTTTAACAGGCTTCAAGTAGCATTTTTTACCAACTTTAAAAGCCTTCTAAGTAGTAGTGATTGTATATGATTAATTCATTACTACTCATTTTATAAAGTATTTCATGGAAGTTAACCTCATATTACAATTGACACATAGTTACATGTACATAAACTAGATTAATAAGTAGTTTTGACTTTGGATATCTTGAATAAATTAAGTGTAAACTTATAACCTAAGTGAGTTTTTTAGTCATTCATTCTTTTGAATGTTATAAATAAATTTCAAGTTTCTTTAGCATGCTTAATTTATAAGTGATCCCATAATTTCTTTTGATTTGGATAGTTATTGATAAGTATTCAATTTTGTATAAATAATATCCAATTAGTTGCCCATGTATAATAACTTATAGTTTTATTTTAGGGTTATTTGGCCAAAATTTATAACACATGCATTTCTGACTTAATAACTAAAAAATGTGAAATTTATTTTGTAGGTTCATAAGCTAATTTGGAGTAAGTATATGAATGATCAAATTTTATGGATTTAATTAGGATTTTTAACCTTTTGTAGGTCTTAGAGAGATTATTCAAAGGCCGAAATTTATTGAGATGAGAATTGAAGTTCAAGATCAAAAGATCGAGTCAAGACCAAAATTTCAACATTTCAAAGTAGATCAAGGTCCAAGATCATATCAAGGCAAGTTGATGGATAGATGAAATCAATTGGAAGAGATACAGGTGACTAAAATGGGCACATGAAGCAAGCCATGTGTTTCCACCACCTATGCATGGGAACCATTCAACCCACTTAACCATTAAAGTCATAAAAAAGGGTGATAAGCCACATGAGCTATTCAAGCCTTGAAGCCAAGCAATAAAGCCATTTAAGCCATCAAGGAATGTGCCATCAAACTGAGCCATCAATCTATGGAGGAGTGCCATATGGAGCCACAGTATTGGAGCATCAATTCAAGTAACTTTTCTATGTGAAAAGTGTGATTTTTAAGGAATTTTGAGAGATTAATGTAAAAGGTAAGATGATCATGCATTAAGGGACCCATCAAGAGAGAAACCCTACTTTCCAACTCTATCTCCCACTCTTTTTCCATGCAATTGACCTAAGATTATAACTTAAAGGAGGGAGGCACCCCTCTAAGAAAAAGATGCCCCCCTTGTCTAATTGGTGATCAAGTAGTTTCCTAAATAGGAAACCTTACATCTACTTCAATTCAAATAACTTCAAAATAAGAAACCATAGATCTACTTCAATTCAAATAACTTCAAAATCCTAGATCTTTCCTCATATTTTCTAAACCTTATTCCTTGAATTTTCATGAACCAAATATCAAAAAATTAGAAGGGAATGAACTCCACTTTCCTTCTATGAAAAAGACGCCTACCCCCTTTTTCAAAATTAGAAACCAGCCAGCTATGCTTCTTATCTCTCTCTTATCGCATGTTGATGACATCATCTTGATAATTCAACTTTCACCTAACCTTCCTCATTCAATACCCTAACCCTAGGGCTACTTTCTTCATGGTTTCATCGCTTCCTAAGTTAGGAACCCACTCATCTATATATAGTCCATGTTTCATACGAATTTTCTAAGTAGAGGTGGGCAAGACACCTTGAAATCAAGCTATCCTTTGGTGTTATTTGCTAGTGGACTTTGGGATTTCTTAGATGCTTTTCTTACTTTGGATTACTAGTTGTTGTCTTGGTTATTTGCTCTCCAGTTCGAGTTACTAACTTAGTTGTTTTGCTTCAGTTTCATTGCTTTTAGTTTTCATTATTTTGTTCCTTAAAGCTCACGCTATCTTTCCAACCTTATAGCCTTTTCTTTATTGCTAAAATTTTGTAGTTTTTGTTTGTTATTCAATAAAAAATCAAGTTATTTGTTCTCTAGTAGTAACAGCCAAGCGAATAACTAGCTTAAATCCTTGATTTTCCCACTTGAATTCTACCTTGTTTACCCTCTTGTTCCCTTCATTTTAGGCAGTTTTTCCTTAATTAGTTTACCCACTTAGCTTTGTCTTCTATTGAATTCCTTTTTGGGTTTTCTTTACATGTCATCATACTTTAGTTCGTGAGCATTACATTGCATTGTTTGTGTTGTTTAGATAATATTTTATGCTTAACAATTAGTTAAGATTTGGGTTGTTTTCTTGCATAAAATTTATGGTTTCAATAGCTTTCTAATGCTAGATTTATTGACTATTCTTAAGCACTGAAATCTAAAATTTGGTTTTTCCTTAACTTTGTGCTTTAATTCTAGCCATCAAAACATCTTATTTTCCTGAACCCTTAGGTGTCCATTTAGATTTTCATGGTCTTTTATTAGATCCCATAGTTAGTTTTCATAATAACTAATTGTAGGTGCATTAATTTTTTACATCTTTAGTGCTCCAGAATCATGTGTACAGTCCAAAAAACCATGCGCATGGTTCTAAATCCCATTTTCCTTTGAACTTTGGTTAATTTAGCTATTAAATATTATGGTGTAATAGTTAATTTAGTTATTTTTATGTTTTTTGGTTTAGAATGTTTTCTTCTTGAGTTTTAGCAATTTCTAATTTTAACAAGTCTTAGTTCAAGAAAGTGCTAAATTAGGAAACTTTCCTTTTTGGGTAATGTCTTTAAGTTTAATTTCCTGGGTTACATCCTTCTAATTCTCTATAGTTTCTTTCTTTCTTTCTTTATTATTAATTAATTAAGTTTTCAATTTCAATTGCTTAGTTTAAGTTTTAGCAAGTTTTCCTTACTTTTAATTCTAGATTAGGAAAATTTCCATTTTTAATAATTATCTTAAGTTAGTTACTTACTGTAAATCATGTTTAGCTTACTATTGTTTCCTTATTTAAATGCATGTTAATTAGGTAAGTTTCCATCTCATTTTTTTAGTTTTAATTTAGGCAAGTTTCCTTTAGTTCTAGTTTATAATTTTGTACATGTTTACATTCTTATTTACTCTTAATGTCCTAATACAATCCAACTCTCTTTGTTTGGTTAAAGTTAATCAATTTAAATAAAATCCAATCCATTATAAGCCTGTGAGATTCCTTATGGAATCGACCTTGCTTGAATGAAAATACTACATTGATTTATGAGCTTGTGAGTAATTGTAAAGATGCACCAAGTTTTTTGTGCCATTGCTGGGGAATTGCAATCGATTTGTGGTTGGATCCTTTAATTTTAGGTTTCATTAAGTTAGGGTTTTGCATCATATTTGATTATTTTGTGAATTCCTCACAAAATCAATCCTTCTAACTTGTTTTACACAAGGGATATTTGGCAAGGGAGCAGCTTCATCACTTAGGGTTAATTTGCTTTCTTAAGATTAGGGTTTTTATTTTTTAAGTGAAACTTCTAGTGAGGTTCATTGTAGCTTGCAATTTCAATTTCAATTTTAAATTGGTTGTATTAAAATAGGGAAAGTGTGTGTGGCATGGAGGCCCACACTTGATCTTCATAAAAAACCTCACAGTAAGTATCCCTCACTTTCTTATTATTTTCCTAGTTTAGGCTACATTTAATGTAATTTGCATTTGGTTATTAGAAAATTCATATAGCTTAGAAGCATTCATCTTATTTGTTGCATCTTTAATTAGGGTTGTTACATTAGAGAGCACCTACCTGGCCTTTGGTTGGATGGTATATAGATTGCATTAGTTTGTTTTCTTGTATTGCATTACATGTTTATTGCTTTATGGCGGATGCAACATAATGTTAATAAGGGCCCCAAAGGAACCCTCATAAGATAAGGACTGGATTTCATCACCAAATCCTTTGATCACCTAAGTAATCAATCACATTTCTTATATGTTAGTGATCCCAACCCTTGAATCTTAACTTAAAATCAAGTAGTAAGAGACTTTGGGTTTCGAGCTCATAGGACCCTTTTTGAAGGAGTAGATCTATTATCACTCTAGTGACTTTTGAGCATTATGGTTATAGTGGGTATGCAAAATTCAAGTGATTTTTTCATGCCTTTTTGTTGATGGTTTTTGAGGTCTAAACCCCTCATTCCATGAGAATTGCATTAGCCACTTTGGAGCAGAACCTAACTAGTAAGCAATGATAAAGCCTGGACAAAAGGAGGAGCTGTCTAGATTTAGATCTAAAAGCTACCACCCTATATATTTAAAAGACTAATAATTCAGCTCATTAGTGAATTATTAAGGATTGATTATGCAACATTTAAATTTAGGAGTAGCATTTAGGAGTGCATTATATGGTTAAGGTTTTCAATTAAAAAAGAAGAAGAAGTAGTTATTCATTGTGTAAAATTATTTGTTTCATTGTGTATAAAGTTGAGTACCATGACCTATCAAACAAGGGATGGAAAACCACCATTTTCCTACTATTTCACGTCTAAGCTAGTACCATATGAGGATAGGTATGAGTCAAAGATGACAAGATCAAACAAAGGTGGGAAACTTCATTTCAAAAATTGTTAAATGACAATGGCTCTAAGAATATAGGGATTAAAAATGTTATAAACCAAAATAACATTGGACATTATAGATATGAACATAGGATAAAAATACCTGAAGTGAAAGAGGCCTTGAAAAAGATCAAATCAAGAAAGGCCATGGGGCCCAATTGCATACTAATAGAGGTTTGGAAGGATATGGGAGATACTATAGTAGTTTAGTTGACCAAGTTATTTAACATGATTATAAAATCAAAGAAAATCCCGGATGAATAGAGGAAAAGCTCTATTGTACCAATTTATAAGAATAAAGAAGACATAAAAAGCTGCACTAATTATCAAGAGATCAAACTTATGAGCAACACTATGAAGCTTTTTGAAAGAGTGATTGAGAAGAGGCTACAACAAGAGACAAGTAGATCAGAGAACTAGTTTGGTTTCATGCATGAGAGTCTACCATGGAAGCTATTTTCTTACTATGATGATTGATAGAGAAATATAGGGAGAGGAGGGAAGACCTCCACATGATCTTTATTGATTTAGAGAAAGCTTATGATAGAGTCCCTAGAGAGTTAATATAGAGGGTGTTGGGTAAGAAAGGGGTTTCATAAGGGTATATAGATATAATTATAGATATGTACGAGGGAGCAGTAACAAATGTTAAGACCACTAGTGATGAGACCGGTGATCTTCCTGTCATTGTAGTATTGAACCAAAGATAAGCATTGAGCTCATACATTTACGTGTTGGTTTTGGATAAGTTAACAAAACATCTACATGAGGAGATTTCATGGTGCATGCTATTTGCAGATGATGTAGTCTTAATTGATGAGACAAGGAAGGGTGTAAACACAAAGCTAGAGTTATGGAGAGAAGCATTAGAATATAAAGGATATAAAATCATTCGAACTAAGATATAATATATGGAAAGCAATTTTAGCAAGTAGAGTAGGAGTCTAACATTAGTTAAGATTGATAACTAAGAAGTCCCTGTAAGAGACCACTTTCAATACTTAGGATCAGTGATTCATGAGAGTGGAGAGATTGAGAGGGAGGTTACCCAGAGAATCCAAGTGTGTCAGAACAAATGGAGATGTGCGTCTGGAATTTTGTGTGACCGACTAGTGCTCCTCAAACTAAAAGAAAAATTCTATAGGATGGCCATATGGATGCCATGCTTTATGTATCAGAGTGTCGGGTAATTAAGGAACATCATGTTCATTGGATGACAAGAAAGGATAGGATTAGGAATGAAAACATTAGAGGAAACTTAAGGGTAGCACAAATAGGAACAGGACGAGGGAGATTAGGCTTAGATGGTTTGGACACATCTAAAGGAGACCCAAAATAGCACTGGTTAAAGGAGTGAGGCAATGCAAGTGGAAGGTTTTAAAAGGGCAAGGGGAAGGCCCAACAAAATGTGGATAGGAGTGGGGATAAAATATTTAAAAACTTTGGGACTAAATGAAGCCATGGTACTTAATAGAGGAGAATGGAGGAACAAGATTCATGTGGCTAACCCCTAATTGGTATAAGGTCTTAATGATGATGATTGGTAAGGAGCATTTCCATTCTTTGTCAATAAGTATGTGTCTAGAGAATAAACTTCACTTTCTGTAGTAAAAAGTTATATGTGGTATGCCATCATAAAATTCCCTACCATTATATTCATCATAGACAAAGCTACCCCAATTGAGTAGTAAAAATAGATATAATCTAATAAATGTCATGCCAAAAGCTATCTAGCATAGTTGACCACCATTTCCTCACTACACTTGGTTGGATATTTGAGGTGGTACTTTTTCCTAATTGGGGAGAGTTTAAGAATTAGGATATGTTTCCAAATAGGATTTTTTTTTTTTAGTACGAATTCTTTCAAATAGCTTGTTTGATAACTCTTTTGTTGATAAGAAAAAAGTGCGTTGAAATTTTTTGGTAAGGCCATATAATCATCATGAAAAACAAAACCATATGTAACCTTAACTAATGGTGAGCATGGGACAATAAGGGGTAGGTATTGGAAAAATCTTGTCCCACCATGAAAAAGATGAGACATAAAATTTCTATCCAATCTCATCCCATACAAGGTCCTTGTCCCCTCTCATTCCTAAAAACTTGGGTTTGGGAAAACTAGTGTCCTAAATAGTTTCTTATTTTTTCTTAAAAATTAAATTTTACTAATTAAAAAACATGTAATGGTACCTAAAAATCAAAGAAAAACACTATTTATGCATAAATTTAACTATTGATAACCAAAAATTCATAAAATTCTATGCAAAAACATTTCTATCATAAAAAAGAGAGACAATTATTGAAAAAGATTATGTAAAAGAACAATTAACCAAAGCCACTAACAAGATCTAATATTGAACTCATCAATTTTACAACGACTTCATAAAAAGATAGTTAGAATATTAAAATAAAATATTTATAATAGTATTTTAGTGAGTCAAAAAATAATGTATCATGGTTTAAACTATAATTATACAATAGTTTCAAGTTTCAACAAAATTTTTTATTCATTTTCTTTCTCACTTTTATGGTACATATTAATGCATTTTGGAAAGATTAAAAGTCACCTCTCTCTATCTTAAAGAAAACCACTCTCTTATAATATAGATATTAATAGATTTTTTTTTAATGGAAAGCCTGATTAAATACTACTCTTTTTGCCAACATGTGCATGTGTGTGTGTGTATATGTATGTATATATATATATATGTATGTATGTATGTATATATGCATGTATAGAGAAATATTACATATATATCTCTATATTTAGCAGGTTTTAGCCCTAGAAATAACATGAACATCACTAATTAGGGTTAATTATACATTTTGAAGGTTCAAGGTACAAATGAAAAAATGATATTTTTAGCATTCAAAACCCTGAAAAGAGCAAGTTTATAGTCCAAACTACATCAAGGGCCCACATGTCATAAATCATAAAGTTCAGGAGAATCATAATGTTTTGGGGGTGTTCTCAGCAAAATTAGAGTAATTAAAAACCCTAAGTGGAGAATTGACCTTTATCCATAATTAAAGGGGTTTACTTATCAAATGTGAGGTGACAAAACTTCCCATGCATGCATGCAAGCATTCCATCACCTTGGGAAGCTTTTAAATCACATATGTTAGAATAATATACAATGAAAGCTTTTTTAAAATAAAAGAAGTAAGAAGAATAGGGCCCCGCATGAGATACATTTCTTACACTCTCTTTCCTTAGTCAACCTAAAGACGGGACTACTTAAGGGAGTGGATGACTTCTCCATGCAAGGTGGTATTCCCTCACTTAATACCACATTTTTACATGAGGAAAATAAGGAATAAAAGGAGAGAGACAATTTATGATAAATCTACAATTGAGAATTACCCTTACCTTCCAAGCATTCAATTGCTAAGATCTATCCTTGTTGAAGCATATCCTAAACAACTAATGAACACTCATTCATATAAAGATAGACTGCAATGAAGACCAAACTGAAGCCCCATTGAAGATTTTCTTGATAGGCTGCCCACCCATGTTTAAGGAGGAAAACGTCCAAATTCATGAGGGGAGATGTCCCACCCTACTTGAATGCTATTGGTTGGAGAAAATAATAGTGGGTTGGGAGAAAAAGAAGGAGAAACCAGAGTGGACAAAGAAATATCAAAGGAGTATAGACCATCCACTCTAAGGCATCCTAATCTAATAGTGGAGTAAAGAAGTCCTTAAAGAAGATCTCTTTGGATGATAGCACTCCAACCAAATCTTAGCCACTCAAGTTACAGTAAAGATTATCCAAAGGCATTGAATGATGCAGATAAAAGAATCAAACCCTAGCTACCACCCACTCCAACCAAATCTTAGCCACTCAAGTTACAGTAAAGATTATCCATGGTTGACCATTGGATAGAAATGGATGGTGGAGATCTTTCCTCGTTATAATTTTGAACTTCCTACATAGGCACCATGGATTCCATGCCTCCTCCCATATTCCTTTTCATTTCCTACATCACCTCCTTGATTTTCTCCCTTTCATTTCTATCTTTTCCTTTCCTACCTATCTTCATTCCTTCCCCACCTTATCCCTTTCCACTTAACCATATCTCCTTCTATTCCACCATCTATCCCAAATCCAATACTCCTATTCACTTGCACTTCACGCCCCCTCCTTCTATTCTTTCTTATCTCCATTCAATCTTAGTCATTCTTCCTTTCATCTCTCACTCAGATCTTATCCATTCACTCATTAGGGCTTCCACCTTAGAAAATATATAAGTAGAGGTGAAAAAGAATGAACAAAGGATCTCTTACCTTTTCTTAGAATTGAAAGCTACACTTAGAGAAATAAAGGTAGAGAGATCACTATTGCCAACCCTACCCTAAGATCCACGTGTTCACATTCATTGGAGAAGAGGTAAGGGTCTCATGCATCCCCAATTCTCTTCCCTTCTTCTTCCTCATCCCCCTTTTCATTCTCCTCTCTAGATAGTGCGTGCATTTTCCATCTTAGGTTGCATCATAACATCCCCTTTTACTCATATCTTCCATTCCTTGCACCACTTCGTTTTACTCATTCACTCTAGCCTAGCATGCAATCCCCTTGCATGTCTTGCATGTCCATGTCTCACCCCTTAGTATTTAATTTTCACCTCTTTATTCCCCTCCTTGCTCCCCTTAACACTACATACACCAACCTTATCCTTTATCCCTTGCATGATTCCCCCTACATAACTTGATCACACCTATCTCATAGGCCCTTACATGCATATCCCTTGCTCACATAGCACCCATCAATGCTCTCTAGCACGCATCCTGCTTTATTGATTTCTCCTATACTCTTCACACTCTTCCATTACATGCATTAGCCTTCTCCCACCTCCAACCTTTTCCACGCAAAATGTCCCTTCCACTCTTTTCCATTTTACCATCACAAGCATGCTCTTCTTTCCACTTTGTCCTTACACCACACCAATTTCCTTTTCATTTCATCTTTCTTTCTTTTTTCTTTGGGTTTTGGGAACAATATGGAAAAGGAAGAAGCCTTGTGCCACTTATATGGAAGCCGAGGATTCCTTTCAATCCTAAAGTATGGTTGAGGAAATCAAGTCCATCCATAAAAGCATCCAAGATTCCTAGCTAAAGACACCATGTTGGAGAGTAGGAAGACTTCCAAGTAAGTAACTAGTTTATTCATCATTCCTAAGGTTAGAATTGGTGTCTCCTAAGGTAAGGACCACTGTTTCACTTTTGTTTTGTTTTGTTTTGTTTTTTTTTTTTTCTAGTTCTTCCTTAAGGTAAGATCATCTCTTTTTATGGCTAAACCTCCCATATGATGAACAGCCTCTAATCCCCTCTCTACCTCTCCTAACTAAAGCTACTATCTAGTTAAGGAGATGCAAAATTTTGTTTTATCTCTTCTACTCATCTCTTCTTTTTCTTCTTTTAAAGGGTGGTGATCTTTTAGGAAAAGTAAGTAGGCACCTCTTTTCTTGGCTGTCTACTACTTCATTCCTAAGGATCATTGGATTGAGATTTGAACTTTGGGTAAGTGACATATTTGGTTAAAGATGAGAAAAGCTCGGTGGCAACTTTAGTATATTATTTGAAAGAAGAGGACATATAAAAAGCCTAGTTGAACTAAGGACTCCTGTAGTGGACATATCAAAATGAAGTATCATTTACTTTATTTATTCTTTTCTTTACTTATGTACCCATTTCCTTGTAATCAATTCAATTAATGAAAGAGTAGTTAGTTGTTTTACTTTTCTTGTTTACCCATTTGCTTATTTACTTTCTTTATTTTCCTAGTTAATTTCCTTGTTTTATTTTATTTACTTGCTTAGTTTAGCTGCTTAGAATATTTACTTTTCTTGAATATTGGTTAGGCTAAAGTGTAGTAATTCTGTTTTTAATTAACTCTATTTATTAAAGAATCCTCATGGATCGACCCGTATTTGCTCCTTTTATACTTCAATAAAATCATGTACTTGTGGTATTAATTAAAACATATCAATATACATGTATAAATTCCTAGGAACTATTAAAGAAAAGAAGAAAAAAAAATGAAGCAAAAACATAAATAAAGAAAGAATTTAGTATAACATGATTTCCTAAAAGAACAAATATAGACAATTGTATTTTTAAAATATAATTAAGAACATCATGACATGGGTACTCGAATTACCAAAGAGCCTGTCCCACGTCCCATCTCGTACTTGTCAAGACTAGACTCCTTTGTCCCACTCCCATTTCGACTTTTATTTGAGATGGGTTCCATTCTAAAACCTGGAGTTTAGGATAAAAGTTTGGGTTTACCCAAAGTAGCCAAATGTTTGCTCAACTCTAGCCTTAACATAGTTGAATCCACTTGAGGATGATCTAGACCGTCTACCTAATATTATGCTGTTTTAGATCTCTTTGTTTACTTAAAAAATTATGTTAATAGGATAGTCCTACCTCCATATAGATAACAATGAAAATGATGATTTCATTGTTTTTACAACTCAAGAAAACTATGGTTAGGATTATTTAATGAATGGGATTTTTGGATCATAGACTATCTATGTGAAGGGAAGCCTTAGCGCAAAGGTAAAAGTTGTCGTCATGTGACCTTGAGGTCATGGGTTCAAGGTGTGAAAATAGCCTCTTGCAAAAATGCAAAGTAAGGCTTCGTATTCAAGGTGGGAGCTTCATGCACCGGGATTGCCCTTTAGACTATTTATGCTGTGGCTAAGAATGTGAATGGTTTAGATCCTCTAGAATATTGGCCTACCAAGAGTTATAGCTTTCTAAAGATATATGACCAGCGGTGGTGGGGCAACTATTGTACAATTCGTCCTCTAAGATTGACGGTCAGGATCAATAAAAATGGTGTCCCCACCTCACCTTCGCCGGCTCCTATTTTTCAAACGAGATACGCGCACCTACATACAAAACGAGCATATGCCATAGTTTGAGCAAGTGAGAGCGCCAGAGAAGCGGCGATACTAGAAAAGCCGTCTGAAAGGTCAACTTTTGACTTGGATTTCAGTTTCAATTTGGGAAAACAAAGGTAGAATCCTTGGATGGTTACGAATAATTGTTTTCCAATAGTCTTTTTTCATTGTTTCGGTGTCAAAATGGATTTTTAGTACCACAAAAATCTTAGATTTTTGCATATTTTGGATCCAAAAGCTGCCATTTCATGCCTAGTATTGTTTCAGAGAAAATTTTCTACTGTGCTTGAGTAGATTGAGTTCTTTTTTCATGTGTTTTCTATGACATAACATGTGTGTGTGAAAATGCTTGTGAGAAATCTTCGCGTTTAGAAGGCTACTTTTTTCTAATGATGGGGATTTCCAGTTTGTTGTTTTAGATTTTTTATTAGTTACTGGGTTTGTCAGTTTTGGAATATGTACGTGTTATATTAAAAGGTTCTCTTAACTGAATATAAATCAAGGCTGGTTTCTAAGAGCTTTCATCCACCTTTTTAGATATTAATCAAGCTAGAGACTCAGGAAAAGTTTTAATAGCTTTTTCTGGAGTCTATTTTTTCATGTTTCTAGTTCTTGAGTAATTTGGTTGGTTGCTTGAGAGTATGTTATCGAGTTGTTTCTCGACTTTCTGGTGCCTGCTTTAATAGTTTTGGCCATTTAGTTAATACAGGTAGACATGATGGGACTATCCATTGGAGAAAAGTGTTTCATCCAGGGTGGGATTGCACAGGATCTTCGGTCTGATGGTCGTAAACGACTGAATTTTCGACCAATTTCTATTGAGACTGGAGTCATTCCTCAGGTGTAGTGAGTCGCTAAGCACACTGGTTGCAATTGTCACCAACCATAAGTTGTAGTGATCTAGAAATAATAAAATTGTTCCTTCTATTTGGGTTTTTTTTTGCTTGTTCTGTTACCGAAAAAGTGATCCATCGGACTTGTTTCTGTATTGATTTCTGATTCCCTTGTTGTGTGAAGGCAAATGGCTCTGCGCGAGTTAGACTGGGTGCAACAGATGTTATGGTCAGTGTGAAGGTACTAATATTTTGTTTTCTGGGTTTCCGGTATTGCCTTTAGGTCCACCATGTGAATTTTGCCCTTTAAGGTGTTCTGTCCGCTTATAGGTTCATTCTATTTCAGGCTGAACTTGGAAAACCCAGTCTACAACGACCTGACAAAGGAAAAGTTTCTATATTTGTTGACTGCAGTCCCACAGCTGCCCCAGTGTTTGAGGTTGGTTGCTGTGATTCATAATTTGCTCATCACATTAAAATTGTGGTAACAAGAAATCTTTTGCTGGAAAAATTTCTTAGAGTATTAATATTGTGGACATGTTTCTAGTATCAGAACTTTTAGAATTTTATTTTCTTGTGTAAACTATGCCTCTTTTATAATTATTTTTATTTGTGTTTCCTTAGTGAGAAGTATTTGGTCATCTAGGATACAGATGTGTTAGTTGTCAATCAATTCAGGGGAAACTTTAGACATCATTCAGTGTGCTGCTTGTTCCATACAATGTTATAATCCAACTCCCAGCATCTATTTCACCCTTATGAACTTCACTTTTATTCACTTACCTTCATATAATTCAACTTTGATATGTCTTTTAGTCTCTACCTCCTTTGTAGCTGTTATGCCCCCTTTTCTGTTTTCTTCAATAAGTTCATCTTTTATCTTTCCATAAAAGAAATTTTTGTAATTCATAAGGAAATAATCTCATCACTAATGGCTATTATGGTTAACATTTGGGGTTTCTTGATGTTTCATTTGAATTTCATATTTGATCAATGTATATATCACATGATATGCAGGGAAGAGGAGGTGAAGAGTTGTCGGCAGAGCTCTCAGTTGCACTTCAGATATGTCTATTGGGTGGTAAAAGTGGAGTAGGTATGAAGTCTTGCTAGCAGCAAAACAAGTAATCAAGAAACTTCCTTTCATAACTGACTCTTATAAGTTAGTCATGTTTCTCCTTCATTTTTTTGTTTGTTTTTATCAAGAATCCCAAATCATTGAAAAGAAATATCTCTCGCAAATCTGGCTACTTGAGGCTACAAATACATGTTATGTGTTGCATATTAAGTCTAAAACCAGCATTTAGGAATGAACTTGGTTTTGATTTAATGCTATCTTGATTTATTTCGGCTATGATTCCTCATGTGCTTCTTAAAATGGTCATCAGGTGCGGGAATTGATCTCTCATCCCTGATTGTTGTGGAGGGAAAGATATGCTGGGACCTGTACATTGATGGCCTTGTTGTCAGTTCAGATGGTAACCTACTTGATGCACTAGGTGCTGCTATCAAGGTAATAAAAGTCTCACTCGATTATCATCAGTTGTGCAAATCTTCTATTTTGTCTTTATGCATAGAGCTAACGTATTATTTCATTTTTTTTTCTTCCACTGTTGCCTCTTTGAAGCTTTGGAATCAAAATTCAGGCCAACTGAGCAATTGAGTCCTCAAACAAGCATTGACTAATTCTGTCATAGCCCCACTTTGTTAGATTTTGCTCTTATTTTATTGCTTGTTGAAGCAATAATTGTTGAGACAGGAAATGCTAGTGGCAAGACCTTTTTGGGTATTACAAGCTCCAGCTTAATTCAACCATTAGAACATGAGATGTGAGAGTTGTTTCTTTATGAGCTATGGTGGAATTGGGAGTTCATAGATTTCTAGCAGAGTGGGTTGGAACATGGTTGCCGTCATTCAGTAATTTGGGCCCAAGAAACAGGATGGTTCATTATTATAATGGATAGGTGATTTTCTTCTGTGTCCCTGGTTTCAGTTGCCCTTCTTGCTTGTCTTCATTTATTAGCAGACTATGCAGAGGGGACAACTTGCAAGTGCAGGGTACCTCCTATAAAATGATTTTGTGGTGAAAGAATGACAACAAGTCTTTGGCTAACCAATGTCAATATAAGAGTACAATATTTGTATCAAGGGCTTATCATTTTCCCTTTTTGTATTCTTGATACTAATGAGATGAAGATGTGGTAGCCAAAAGTGGAATCTGCAGTATTTCTACGCTCCCCATAACCCCCAATTCCCACCTCTCTCCACAACGAGCTAAAAAAAAAAGTAAAGTGGGGAAAGTGTTTAGGACATCAAATAAAGTCATCAAAGTACACATACTCAGGCCGTGTTTGATTCCAGAGCCAACCTTCTGAGCTTTTGGTTTTATCTGAAGCAAGAACATAAGTGAATATTCCCCTTATTCATTTAGGACTCTGCCAAGTTTTTCAAGACTGTCATCTATTCATTCAGGATCAAGGAACATCCATCATTAGGAGATGATTTGAGATTGTGGATCAGTTTTTAATTCAGTTGTGTTTTCTTGGTTGAATCTTGAGTCTGGGTACACTCTTCTCTTCTTTCAATCGCATTTCTGCTTACCTAATAACACAAACACTGGTATTGAATACTGATGATTGTCACTCTTTGTTGGATTATCCCCTCCCAAAAGAGCATACTCTGTCTCCAAGATCTTTAGATCAACTCATTTCTTCAGAGCTAACTTTGGTGCTAGGTGATGCTTTTCCCCATTTTTTTTAACCACAGAATTCCTAACATCATCTATGTGTGATGCCTTTCTTGGACTGATTCTGACATGCTTTCTTGTCACTTTAGGCTGCTTTGAGCAACACTGGCATACCAAAAGTTAATGTTGCCCCTGGTGCCACTGTCGATGAGCAACCAGAGGTTGATGTTAGTGATGAAGAGTTATTGCAGTTTGACACCTCTGGAGTCCCTGTCATTGTAACTTTAACAAAGGTCATTGTGGAGTTGGTTCTTATTACAGTAAAGTTGATACTAGTAAATCTTCCCTCATAATTGTTTGTTGCTTACTGTGCCTGTGTCACTTGTAGGTAGGTAGGCATTACATCGTTGATGCCACTTCAGAAGAGGAGTCTCAGATGAGCTCAGCTGTTTCTGTTTCTGTGAACAGGCATGGATATGTTTGTGGGCTGACCAAACGAGGGGGTACTGGCTTAGACCCCAGTGTCATTCTCGACATCATATCTGTTGCAAAACATGTGAGCGAACAGTTGATGGTGGTACTAGATTCAGAGATAACTGCTGCGGAAGCGGCCGAGGCTGAATATTGACATGTTTAGCCTAGCAATGGTGGTGAATTCATTGTCATTTACTACTTGGAAGAATGGAAGCTCTGTTAGATTGCTATACCATTAGCTCAGCACAGCAAGCACTATGCTTCATTACAGTATTTATCATGAAATAGTTAAGAGACCCATTGATAGTTCTCCACACTAGCTCTAACCTTGTAACGAACAAATGCAGACCTTTACTGCTTTTTATTTTTATGCAAAACTATATTCTTTCATCGCTAAGTTAATATGCAATAAAAAAGTGAGAATTATTTTCTCCTCACAACAAAATTTATAAAGATCTTAAAGGGGAAACTAACGTAATTGCTTGACTATGGTTTTTCTGCAGACTTTATACATCAGGCATTTGAGGTTGTTTATCCATGGTTCTTTTAGTAGATTAAGAAGTTTGCTTTCATATAACAAAATATTTGAACATGTCTGGGCAGTGATCTGCTGATCATAGCCTCCTGACAGAATTCAAGAATGGTGGCACTTGACACCATCGGCTCTTCGCCTTTGTTTTGACTATTTCCAGGGTTGTTGTGCTGTCAGTATGTGTAAATAGCCAACTACAACAATGTTCATCTCTAAGATTTATGTATATTTATCCTTTTAAATGACACCCTAGTTCTGAGTCTGTTTGTAATTTCCTTTAAACTATGAACAGAAGCTCTCTCTACTTCAACATATACACGATCTACATTGTTTTTCAATGAAATGGAGCACCGGATTTCGTCTTTCGGAAATGGTGCAAGGAGCTTGAGACCTCAATCTTGTATGTACAGGCAAAGTAGTCCATTATTTGGCCATCACAAAATTAGGCCGTTATGTGCTATCATTTTACGGTGACAACATGCGTTAAAAATTGTTGGTCTCGTCCCATGCCAAGACATCTTCATGAAAGGCAGGATCCATCTGTCCTTTGATTATCTAATGAAGTTGGGTGCAACAGCAGTACACTAGTTTGTGATAAAAAATCAGATTAACATACCAAATCACATTCAAGGGGTAAATGTAGAGGCCCAAAAAGTGGCTAACAGCCGTCCTGCTTTTGCAGTTTCCACCAGTAACATCAGCCTTTACAGGCAAGTCTGGTGTCAATAACTAGTTTCCCTGGTAGCACAAACATCAAAGAACAGTCGGTGATTTGTTGTCAAACCTAAGAACCAGCTTGTCAGCTCTCAACTCCCTGGCAGATCACAAACCACAATTTTATGGTTCATACAAGAAAAGGCACCTGGTGAACGAAGCTCCTGCATGTGCAAGGTCCAAGGAACGGGCGGATCTCAAAGGATCTATAGTACACAACCTTACCTTGCATTTTTACAAGAGGTTGTTTCTACGCCTCGAACCAGTGACCTCTAGGTCACACAGCGACAACTATACCATTGTGTCAAGGCTCCCTTCTAAGCAAAATAATTATATGACTTTTGTTATTATTCAGTTGGATCAAAACCAGTGTTACAATTACGTTTTCATGGAAAAGTAACAAGGAAGCCATTTTCTACAAAGGATAGAATTATGACTCATCTGATTTAAGGGGGACACATGCTTTACAGTATAGACCATTGTGGTCTGCCCCTTCCCCAGACCCTGCAAATGTTGGAGCTTTGTGCAGTGAGGCTGCCCTTTTTACATGCTTTACAATATACCTTGTATGCATTATTGATACATATGTAAAATTTCTTGGACTTTGGCCAATTCACAGTGCCTGATTGAAGGACCTGACCCACATCTTTAGCTACTGATAACCTGATGCACACATTTTATTCACTTCACCAAACAAAGATGACGCAGAAACGAAGCTAAATAGAAAAAGGGATTGGAATTGGAGGCTGTAGCACCAAGGTTCGCTCCAAAAAGCTTCTGATGATTCAATTTTCCAGGTACATGTTTGCTTTCATCTAATGTGTGCTCCACGAATGGCACTCCCTAGATTCAGCCTCTGGCAATAGTCCCGGGTCTTGGAGAATTTTGGGACATGAGAACTGAAATGCTTCTCTTCAAAAACTTCTGTTGTTGTTTCGAAAATAGATTCTTCAAGAGAAGAATCATAGCTGTTTATCTCTTCGAGTCCCAGAAAATTGGGTGCTTATAAAAAACTACTAACCTATAGTAATGAAAGTTACGACTATAGCCTACTAAAAGAAAACGAAAGATAAGACAATAAATTCGTTTATGAATTAAATGATTGCGTCTCAAAAGATACATGTTTAAAGTGGAAAAAGAAAGGATGTCTAAGGTAATTAAGGACAACCAAGGATTTTTCAACTTTAAACAGCATATATAGGTGAAACCAGAAATGAATCAGACATGGCCTAACATAGGAATATAGGACTAACTTAAGTTTGAAATGAGAGTCATACCTTTGACTTTGTCTAGTCGTAATGATGAGTTAAACAAGGATTTAAACCCTTGAGAAACATATCATCTGGCCTACCAGAGTCGTTGGATCTCCAAAACTGAACTCCTAGACATTGCGAAGCTAATATTAGACAAAATCCAATAAGTTACCAAAAGAACATTTTAACTTGATCAAAGTTTAATTTCAAAAAGTGAATTCTTCAAGTAAACCTACCGCAAAAATTAGCAACATTTGAGTTGAAATTTTGAATATTTAATGGAAAATAAGTACCATAGAATTAGCAGCCTCTTTACCAAATTCTGGTGTCCTTGGAGAACTAATGTGTCCATCGAAGCATGACTTCATTACATATTCATCTGCCTTCACCTGTTCGTAGATAGTAGCAATGTATATCAATTCCATTGGAATGAAAATTTGAAATTCAAAGAGTAGAAATTTCTAATGTGAAATGCATGGTGGAGATCAGTTTTTGTTCCCTATTTTCATGAACTGTATATATATATATATATATATATATATATATATATATATATATCAGATACTAACGAATAATGCAAATCTTTGTTAGTGGATCCATTTGATCTTTCCTTCAAAGGTGAAGAATGACATTAAATTGTCTAACCCACTTTCCTTATTCTAGTTATACTTCTATTGTAAGATTTAATGTAAAAATTACTCCAATTGGGAAAGCCTTAGGAGAAAAACAAAACATCTCCCTCAAAACATGCATGGTCATGGCTTCTAGTTGCCACTTTCACCTTTGGTTGGACATTAGATTTTGGAGTGTGTCAATGATTTGCATTGTAATTCTTCACTTATACCCATACAAAGGAGGAAAAGGTAAAAGAGTCACTGTCTACAGTTCTAGTCTTCTAGAAAATCTAGCTCCTTAAGGAGAAAGCAACTGCCAATTCATGCAGATATGCAAATTCCTTTTATTCACCTAGGATTTACCCATTACCACACTAGAAAGCAAGGAATGCCGAATATCATGCACTTGAAGCAATCTGACAACTTTCCTTTAGAGCAATGGCTTTAGAAATCTTTACATAGTTGAGGAGAATATTCAACGAAGTCAAGGGTAGGAGGCAAAAGTTGGAATATTATTTGCATGGGCAGCAATACTTAAACTAGGCCTTTTAAGATTGGGTTATAGGCTTATTCTATTATTAGAAACTTAGTATGGTTTTGTTGATTTTAGATGCCTCTTAGGAGATTGGGAGTGTATCTTTCTCCTCCTATTGATAGATTGACCACCACAGGGACCTACGGTAATGCTAGGGTCCAAGATGACATTGTAGAAGAGGTGGTCAAGCTATTCTTCCAGAGGGTGAAGTAGTAGTTGCAGGCTCATAGGAGAGGTGGGGAGGCAACTAGTGATGCAGAGTTGAATGATGAGGGTCCTAGAGGGGACAACCTGTTGGAGAGATTCAAGAGGATATGCCAAAGTTCTCTAGCAAGGATGGACCAGAGTAGCAAAGACGTGCCTTTTTGACATAGAGAGGATCTTTACTTCTATGAGAGTACCAGTGGATAGGCAGGTAGTAGTGGCTACCTTTGTTTTGATTAGAGATGTTGCATTTTGGTGGTCAATTGCCAAGAGGAACTTCTTCGAGGGAAGAGATATTGTTACATGGTAAGACTTAAAGGTGAGAAGGAGTTGGAGTTCATGAGCCTTGTGCAAGGCTCTAAGATCATGGCCCAATATGAGGAGAAGTTTGCTAGGTTGAGGTGGTTTGCACCTGATGTGTGCAGTTCATAGTTGAAGGCAGCCCATAAGTTTGTAAGAGGGAAGAACTTCAGCTAAGATATTGACTTCACAATCTACCACCATTGTGAAGGAGGTGGAGTTAGCTTCTATTCTAGAGAGGAAATTGAAGGACCCTTTTAAGGATATGATCAGACCTAGCAGCCACAATACAATTTGGAAAGGGAAGAGGAAGCTTGCGTTAGGAAGAACTTCACGAAATTGACTAAGCTGACTTTTCCTTAGCTCAGAAGAGACTAGTAGTAGAGGAAGTGTTAGAGGTGCCAGTGCTTCCACTCGAGTAGAATTGTTTTACTTCAGTTGAGAAATGTTTCACTTGCAGATAGTTAGGCTGTCACATGAGTCACTCTACCAAATCTAGTAGAGATGCTTGCTACATTTATATTAGTCCCCCAAGAGTCAAGAGAGAGTATTTTCCTCGACCACAAATCAAGCTTGTAACTCTAACACTATTATGGAAGGTACACTGTTAATATTTAACAGACATGCTCGTATCTAGATTGACCCAGGTGCTACACAGTCATTTATATCTAGTGACTTTGCATCTAGCATTGATGTTGCTACACATAGCTGGTATTGAGTTGTTAGTTCTAGCTAAAAAAACCTATTAACTAGCATTAGTATAGAGCATCTAACTAGTTAATTTTGCATTAGTAGATTAAATATGCATTATAAGCCCAATTGATCATTTAATCATTGCTTGGAAAAATTTAATGTCTAGATGATCATTGGAAGTGATCTTATGAATAAATCATGGTGAAGATGACTCTAATTGAATTTTGTGTTACAAATCAATTAGAGTGGGCTTAGATGACTTGGATCAAGTTAATTGGGACCAAAACATCCTCATGAATCAAAAGGTTACATGGGTCCTACAATGCAAGATGGACCTAGGAGATGCCAATGGGATTAAAGTGCACATGGATAGGAGGGTAAAGGGATTAAGAAAGAAAATCCTAAGAGATTAGTAAGAATGAAAAGAAATAGGAGGTTGCATTTAAGGTGATTGCAGGAGCATAGCTAGGATCTAGTTGATGAGGATTGAAAGGTTACCAAGAAGGGGGATTCTTTCTATCTTTTGGGAAAGAAAAATTGACATTTTTGGGAATCAATGGGAGGATGCATGATCTATTAGAGTGGAGGAAGTCTTCAATGCAAAGGGAAGAAAAACTGTAGGAAAGATCAGAGAGAGAGAGAGAGAGAACTAAGAACAAAGTAGTTGAACCACTCCATCCCAAGCCACACCTCTCTTCTAACCACACCCCCTATTCATCACCAATTTCCCCCTTTGTCACAAGTCGTGGTCCCCTCTATTTCAACAAATTTTCTCCTGTCATCACCATTTTCTCCTCTGTTAATAGTCATTTTCTCCCTTGTTTCCCTCAATATTCCATCCCCTTCCATTTTTCATGTTTCAATCATCACCATTCTCTGTGCTAGCCCCTCTTCCACTTTGTTTTCATATTGTTTTCCACTCTAACCGAAGCCCATGTCACCTATTGTTTTCTCACTATTTTTTTCTCTCATTGATTTTAGTCCTTGTTTTTCATCATGTTTTTCCCTATTTTCTATCCTTTTTTGCACTCTTTCCTTGTTTCAGCCCATCACACTTTGACTACACCCAATTTGATCCCTTCTCCCCTTTCATTTTCAAGCTTTTACAAATAGCTCCTCTATAGCCATTTCAAATAGCTCCCTACATCAAAAATATTCTTTTGGTTAAGATTTTAACAAAAAAAAAATTAGTAATTCCAAATTACGCATGGACCTCCTATTTAAATCACATTTATGTCTTGGTCTTGTCCTTTTCACATTAAGTCCTTAAACTTTGCACTTCATGTCCCTATTCTTCAATTTCCATTCGGTAATAGCTTAATTGAATCAATGTTTTAGCCTTAACTAAAGGACCACCTTAATTGCTACTTCATCTCCTTACTGATATCAAGGCCACCATTAGATCTTCATTTAAATTGAAATCCTGGATGACTCATTAGCTTTGATCTTTCATCTAGAGTTCATGTAGTCTAATGCAATCATCTAATTCACAATTTTACCCATCGATCCATATTGTTATTATTTTAAATGTTCACATCATTTGACCATTGAATTAGTGATTGAGGACCTCAATGATTGATCCGTGTGGGTTGATCTACTTGGATGACATCGAGTTTAGCTAATTAGTTGCATGACATGGTAATCGAGTTAGGAAAGTGAATTCAATTTGTATTTTTTTAGTTTATTGTCATTTCGATTCAAAATTGTATATTTTTTAGTTAAATATGAGCTTTTTAGTACATTGTTATTTACTTGTTTAATTTTTATTAATTTTAGCAGTTAAATTTTATTTAAACACCACTTTTTAAGTTGATTCTCTATGGGATTGACCTATATGTGTACACACGATGCTACAATAGTTTGTGCACTTGCAAAAACACATAACAAGTTTTTAGTACCATTGCCAAGGACTTGCAATAGAGTTTTTATAAAATTTAGAAACAAATAAAAATACATAAAAATTTAAAAATTGCATTCATCTAACATTCTAGGTATTTTTAAATGCATTTTTCATTTTTTTTGTAGTGCACAATCACTCCTTTTTTTGAAATCTTGTACTTATTGTTATTTTTTATTTTGTAGGAAAATGGAGAAGGAATTAAAGGAGGATCTCAATTAAGATAGCTAAACTTTTATTTTGAGTGAATTGTAGTGAGGACGGATCATATTTTTTTAATAATAATTTATTTAAAAATATTATTATAGTACAAGCCAAGAGTAGACCATCATAACCTAGAAGTGGAGGTAGAATGTAAATGGTCCCCCCTCGTACGAGAAGATCTAGGACCCCACTGTGAGTAGTCTTGACTCCTTATAATTTTTAGATTAAGATTAGAATAATTTTGCATTGTTGTTTGGTAGTACAATTGCATATAGGTAGCATACATTATACTTGTTGCATTTTAAGACTTGAATATTTTATTGCTTTAAGGTACATTTATCACTTTAAGATGAATTATATGCTAAACAAATTGCCATGGAGTGTGAAAATTAATTAGTAAGGGCACCCAACTTATGACATCTTTGATTTTCATTATATTCTATATACTTTATCATGCCTTAATTAGAAATGAAATGAATAACTGAATTCGTCAAAATTGAGTTCTATGGAAGTGACCTCTTTGAAAACTCAAAATTTGGAATGTATGCATCAAGACGATTCCAACAACACTAAGAACACATGAAAAGGAGTTTGGAAATCCAAAGTTTCATTTTATGGCAAGGAGGTTGAAATTGATAACGATAACCCCCTCACATGGACGAAACGGCATGTGCGACACCTGCACACGTCAACTCATCACAAGCCTTAGGCTGGAGTGACGCATGGTGAGTCGACATGCCACATGGGCTCACCTCAAGATCCCCTTGTTGATGTTTTCCGCAAGTGCATGGGCTATTGTAGTATAGCTATTAAAAGATGGAATTTTACATAAAATTCAATTAATAAAAAAATATATAACTAACAAATATAACAGAAATAAAATGACAATAAAATAAAATTTTAGATTTATTCAACTGTTGTGATTTACACAATTTCTAAATCCAAGAAAGCATAAAATAAAACTAAACAAGTAGCCTTGGATATCATTGTCCCTGGATAGGTAGAATAGGGATAAGGTAAAACTAGAATATTCAGGGACACATCTGTAAATAAAACAGGGACTTAGACGAAATTAAAATGGGGATACAAATATAATTAAAATGAGGACAGAGGTGTAATTAATGAGATATGATAAGGGCAGAATTGGAATTGGATCATATTTTTGGTTTTAAACGAAAACTAGAGGAAAACTCGATGAGGAGAAAACTGGAGATGGGGAAGAAGGAAGAAGGGAGAAGTGGGAGAAGAAGGAGGGAAGAGGGAGAAGAGAAGAGGGTAAAAGAAGCAGTCTGACTGGTCGATGACGAACCCTGGGTTGGCCAGAGACCGTCCTGGGTAGATGGGCATCACACGGGCCCGTGGAGGGCTGAGTTGAAAAAAAAAAAAATGATGCCTTTTCTGGGCGTCAACTGGTTCGGTTGGAGCAGAGGAGAAGATGTGGCTAGTGATGAGGAAGCTCCTTGTCTGGGCGTGCGACCTGTGGGCAGGTGTAGATCGGGAGTAGGAGAAAGTGGAGGATATGGGTACTGGAGTGGATTTGCGATGGAGTTGGAGAACACGATGGGGAAAAGAGGGAAAGTTGAGAGAGAAGTGGAGTGCTATGCAGTGGAAGGGAAATAGAGTAGAGGGAAGAGAAGATGGAGTGATCGATGGGGTTTGACGAAAAAGAATTGGGGACAAAGATCAATGCTTGGGAAGGTAAATACGGTAATGGAAGTAGATAACTTGGGCAGTAAAAAAATAGAGATGTGAGAGGGATTGACGATGGGTTTGTGTGTTAATGGAGTTGGGTGGAGAAGGTGGTGTGATGGAAGGTGGGGATGATGCGGTCAACAAATTGAAAGTAAGAGTGGACTGGGTTGTGCAGTTTTTGTTTTCTTCTGGTTTGGGTTTGTGTGTGATGGATGAAGAGGATTGTGAAGATGGGCTGGGGGTTGAAGGGAAACAAAAGAAGATGGGGTGTGCTATGATTGAGATGTGAGGCAAAGTGAAAGAGAAGAACGAGAGAGAGATGGAAGGTGTAATGGAAAGAAGAGCTAGGTTTGGTGCTTTGAAAACAAACAATGAAGGAAAGGCAAAGAGATGGCAAATGAATGTAAACAAAGGAAAGGAAACAAGCATAGTTAAATAAAATAGTAAACTCCAAAAAAAAACTCTCCCCTCTCCCCCATATAGTTTCCCTCTTTACAGCCTTTGCACTTCCTTATTTGTCTCAAACTCTTTCCTTGAAGAGATATAATCTTATTAGGAAACACCTCTTCCATTAGGAAACCTCTTCCCTTAGGAAACCTCTTTCTTTAGGACTCTTGCCTTATTGATCTTCACTTATCTGCAACATTGAGATTCAATCTGAGCCATCCAATTTCTTTTAGTTGATCTGCAAAATATAAGACTAAATTAGAATCATCTAAACAGCACATTAGTTATCTAATAAGCTTTAATGATCATCTAACTGTTGATTTTGAAAAATTAAAGTTTGGATGGTCAATTTTAGCTAAATTTAAAATCAAGCTAGATTTTGCAAATTTGAGCGGTTAGATGATCTAATTGAATGCTAAACTAAGGGTCTTTTAGCCAAAATTAAACAGTTAACACACCCTGCAGCCAACATTTTGCTAGTCCAGAGCAAAACATGCAGACAATTATTTAAACAAAACTGGTACAAAGTGCCACTTTCGTAGGTACTCACGATTGCATTTAGCACATGCAACAAGCCCTTGAACCGCTAGGTTACCCCTAGTGGATGAGTTATGCCTCGTGAGGGTTTGCAGTGAATATACCCACAAAATTCAGTAAAGTCAAGTTCCCTATTTTATCTTAGAGAATCCTCGTTCATTAGCAGATTGACTAGTTTTTCACAACTTAATGAAGAGGATTTAACAATTTTACACACCATACACATATTAAAGACATTTTATTTGAGCTATTCCTCAGAGTGCATATATTTGTGTATAGCCTCATACATCTTGACTTCTAATTGGATATGCTTACATTCCATTGGAAATATGCTTTGACCTCTAATCCTCATAAGTATATGCTCAGAATTAAAACTCTCAAATAAGGGGTTAAACATATTTCTCTCATTATGTGACTGAATCTAACAAGCTGATGGTTCACATAATTCTTTTTAACACTCATGAGACAAAGGAAAGTGATCCCTAAGAGTGAATGTTAACACCAAGAATATTAGGGGTCTTTTACCTTATTTCTTTTTATCTCCTCTTTAAGGCTATGTCCACCTATGATCAATAGGTCTTTAACTAGGAAGGCTTAGGACAGGTTTAGAAAAGAACGGTATAAAGATTTCAAAGGTTCAAAATTGAGTAGATGTCTTTAATGAATATCTGCTAGGACAATTTTTCTTTTTGGTTTGTATTTGAAGTGAATTTCTCTATCAGTTTTTTGTCTTTTCTTCCTCTTTTTTTTGGTTCATATATATATATATATATATTTTTGAAAGAAAGACAACTAATTTTTCTCACTTCTTTGACTTTTTGTCCTATTTTTTAATTTTTTGTACTCTACTCATTTTGAAGATGGGTAGTGGTTATTTATTTTGGGTTATTCTGGGTTAAGGTGAATGGGGTTAAGAAAGAAAAGGCTTAATAACAAGCTCAAAAGGCTAAATAGTGGTATACTATATTAAGTAGGCTTTATGTCTCTGGGCTGATCAAGGATGGCTTATATCATTTCCTAAGTTTCCTAAAGGCTATCAGATTCAATAAATTTATGGAATTAAAGCTATTACTCCTCTTTATTCTTGATGGTTAACCAAAACAAGGATAATAGGATCACACTAATGTATGTACGCTGAAGAAAGTGTGGAATTACTTACAACTCTCTAAAAGAAGATAGTCTCAAACTCTCACTAGGTTATAGGTCTCCATTGATTTTCCTTAGGGTCTCTAAGTCATACCTCTATATTGGTCTTGATTATGTGCTGTGTGTAAATAAGTTTCTGGGAATTAACTTTCGTAAAATGCTTCAACACATGCATGATATGCAAAACTAATCATATGCATTCCCATTAAGAGGTAAAAATAGTATATTTACTAAATTTTGAACATCCATTTCTCATCATAGTAAGGGAACTCTACTTTAAAAACTATCTTCTTTTTTTCTTTTTTCAAATTTTTTTTAAACTCAAGAAAATTCAAAATCTCTATGTGCATCTACACCCCCCAACATGAATGAAACATTGTCCCAAATGTTTGAAAACATAGGATTCTATATGGAATTTGAGTGATGAAGACTCTAAACCCTTGGGTTGCCTCCCAATAAGCGCTAAGTTGAATGTCTTCAGCCAAACATAATGATGAGCGCAGTGATGATATACTACAAGGCTCCTGGAGTGGTAATCTAAAGGGGATCATGATACTCAAGTGTCTATAAAAGTGTCTCATCAATTTCAAGGTCAGGTAATTATAAGAAAGGTTATAACCTTTGACCAATGACCTTTTGGATTTCTCCATCCTTTTCAATCTTGATGGCCCCATGATGATAGATTGTGCATACTATATAAGGTCCAGTCCATTTAGATCTAAGTTTTCCTATGAATAGATGCAATCTAGAATTATATAGTAAGACTTTTTGACCTAGTGTGAAGGATTTTCTTAAAATATGTCGATCATGTACAGCTTTCATTTGGTCTTTGTACATTCGTGCAGACTTATATGCATCTTTCCTCAATTTCTCCAACTCATTGAGTTGAAGTTTTCTGTGGGTTCCAGCAAAATCTACGCCAAAATTTAGCTTTTTGATAACCCAATATGCCTTGTGCTCTAACTCTACTGGTAAGTGGCATGCCTTTCCATAGACCAAGCGGTAGGGTGACATTTCTATACAGGTTTTATATGCTGTATGATAAGCCCATAAAGCATCAATAAGTCGAAGACTAGTCCTTCCTATTTGGATTGACTGTTTTTTCTAGAATTCGCTTTATTTCCCTATTGGATACCTCTACTTGACCACTAGTCTAAGAGTGGTATGGGGTAGCTATCTTATGGTTGACACCATACTTTTTCATTAAGTTCTCAAACACCTTATTACAAAAGTGTTTCCCCTCATCACTTATTATGGCTCTTAAAGTACCAAACCTTACAAAAATATTTTCTTTTAAAAACTTTACCACAACCTTGTGGTCATTGGTTTTGCATGGTATAGCCTCCACCCACTTGGACACATAGTCCACTCCCACTAAGATATATAGATTTCCAAAAGAATTAGGAAAAGGTCCCATAAAATCTATGTCCCAAACATCAAAAGGTTCTATGACAAGGCTTGGATTTAAGGGCATCATATGTCTCCTTTCTAAACTTCCTAACCTTTGACACCGTGCACATGCTATGCAGTAAGCATGGGCATCCTTAAATATGGTAGGCCAATAAAATCCACACTGTAAAATTTTTGCAGCTATCTTTTTAGAGCTGAAATGGCCCTCACATGCATGATCATGACAAAAGGAGATGATTTGATTATGTTCACTATCAGGTATGCATCTCCTAATTACTTGGTTAGGACAGTACTTAAATAAGTACGGGTCATCCAAAGTAAAATATCTAACCTCAGTTAAAAATCTCTTTTTATCTTGTTTGGTCCAATGATTAAGCAGTTGTCCTATAACAAGATAATTAACAATATCTCCATACTAAGGTAACTGGGAAACATGCAATAACTATTCATCTGGGAATGACTCAGTTATAGGCCCTTGATCGCTAGTGTGCTCCACCACTAATCTGGATAAGTGATCTGCTATTACATTTTCTGAACCTTTCTTGTCCCTAATTTCTAAGTTAAACTCTTGTAGCCGTAGTATCCAATGGATTAACCTAGGTTTTGCATCCTTTTTTAGAAAGGAGGTACTTTAAAGCCGCATGATCCGTGTATACTATAACTTTAGACCCTAACAGGTAAGATCTAAACTTATCCAAAGCAAACACTACAGCTAACAACTCTTTCTCAGTAGTGGAATAGTTGAGTTGGGCATCATTTAGTGTTTTACTGGTGTAATATATCACATGGGGAAGTTTGTCAATGTGCTTCCCCAAAATAGCTCCAATGGCAAAATCCGACGCATCACACATTATTTTGAATGGTGTGTTCTAATTTGGTGGTCAAATAATAGGTGTAGAAGTCAATTCAGCCTTGAGTCACTCAAATGCTTTCTTATAGTCTTCATCAAAGTCAAAAGTGGCCTCCTTCATAAGTAAATTACATAGGGCCCTAGCATTTTTGCTAAAATCTTTGATGAATCGTCTATAAAAACCAACATGTCCTAAAAAGGAGCAAATTTCTTTTACCATCCTTGGTGGAGGAAGGTTGGCTATTAAATCCACTTTTGCCTTATCGACTTCTATCCCATTGGGTGATATTATGTGGCCTAATACTATCCCACTCTGTACCATAAAATGACACTTTTCCCAATTTAAGACCAGATTCTTCTCCTAACACCTTACAAGGACTAAATTCAAGTGGTGTAGGCACTCATCAAATGATGAACCAAATACTGAGAAGTCATTCATAAACACCTCAAGGAATCTTTCTACCACGTTGGAGAAAATTCTCAACATACACCTTTGAAATGTAGCTGGAGTGTTACAAAGCCCAAAAAGCATACGTCTATAGGCGAAGGTTCCAAAAGGGCAGGTGAAGGTGGTCTCCTCTTAATCCTCTGGTGCTATAGGAATTTTGTTATAAACGAAATATCCATCTAGGAAACAGTAATAGCTATGTCCAGCTAACCTCTCTAGCATTTGGTCAATGAAAGGTAGAGGAAAATGATCTTTCCTCACTATAACATTCAACTTTCGATAGTCAATACAAACTCTCCACTTATTGGTCATGCAGGTGAGGACTAGATTGTTATTCTCATTTTTGATTGCCGTGACCCTAGATTTCTTAGGTACAACCTGAAAGGGCTGACCTAAGTACTATTAGAGATAGGGTTTATGATGCAAACATCTAAGAGTTTTAGGACTTCATCACTAACCACATCCTTCATCTGGGGTTCAGTTGCCTTTGAGTTTCCCTAGAAGGTTTTGCATTTTCTTCTAGATGTATCCTATGCATGTCTACGGCTAGACTTATCCATTTTATGTCTGCTATTGTCCACCTTAGAGCAGTTTTATGTTCCTTAAGGACGTCTAAAAGCTTACCTTCATGTTCTTTATCTAAATCTGATGCTATTATTACGGGTAAGGTTTCATTTGGGCCTAGATATGAATATTTCAAGTTATCAGGTAAGAGTTTCATGTTCAGAGAAGGTGGTTGCTCTATTGAGGGTATGGGAACATATTTAAATAGTGGGAGTGGTTCCACATAAGGACCCCACTTAGAGGTATCCATGAGTGGTGCAACATCTAAAAGATTGTTTACCTCCTCAATGGACTTGTCTATATCAAATTGTCCATTAAAATGCATCAGACATGCCTCTAGTGGGTCCGAGATGGACAATGGTGAATCAATCTCATTAATTAGACTTTTTATCTGGTTGACATCACAAGGATCATCGAGGTCTAAATGTTGTTGGTTGGCATTAAAAACATTAAGCTTAACCTTCATGTTGCTGAATGAGAGTTTCATTACATCATTCCTATAGTTAATAATGGCATTGGATGTTGCCAAGAATGGACGCCCAAGAATAATTGAGATTTGACTACCAGGATCTAATATTGGTTTGGTGTCTAGCACAATGAAATCAACAGGGTAATAAAACTTATCCACCTGTATCGAAACATCTTCAACCAAACCACGAGGTATCTTGATATATCTATCAGCTAATTGCAGCATGGTAATGATTGGTTTCAACTCACCGAGTTTTAGTTACTCATAGACAGAGTATGGCAACAAGTTAACACTAGCCCCTAAGTCAAGAAGTGCCCTATCTATGACATGATCTCCAATAACGCAAGTGATTGTAGGACATCCTGGGTCTCTAAATTTTGGTGGGGTCTTGTGTTGAATCAAAGAGATCACTTGTTCGATGAGGAAGGCTTTCTTTTGCACATTAAGCTATCGCTTTGTTGTGTAGAGCTCTTTCAAGAATTTGGCATAGGCAGGGATGTATTTAATTGCATTAAACAATGGTATATTGATTTGTACATGTTTGAATACCTCCATTAACTCATTGAAGTTTGATCCCTTCCTAGTTTTATTTAATAATTGGGGAAAAGAAGCTTTAGGCACATAGGGTGCCTCCACTATAGGTTTTATAGGGTTGTTCTGTCTTTTTTGTATTTTTGTTGCCTCTTTTTCCTCTATAGTTTCCTTAGCCTGCCCTTCTTTGTTATCAATTTGGCGACCATTCCTAAGGGTGATTATGGACTTGGCATACTCATGAGGGTTAAGGTTTTGAGAACTAGACCCTATCTCAAATTGACCCTTAGGGTTAGGGATGGGTTGACTGGGAAATTGACCCTTTCCTCTATTATGTAATTCAGCACACAATTGGCTTATTTGCACCTCTAGCTTAGCTATGCTTGAGAGTTGACATTAGCTGAATGTCTACTATCATTTTGCAATTGGTGTAAGGCCTTTTTAGTGTAATCATTATCTTTTGCAAATTGTTCCAAAATGGTGTGGATGTTTTCCTCTGAATATGGTTTCTTTTGTTGGAGAGGTTGTTGAAAGCCAGGTGGCTAATGGGGAACCGTAGTTCTAAGAGAAAAGTTTTGGACAAGGGGATTTACAGATGACCCCCCTTTGTGGTTATTCTTTTACCAAGACAAATCAGGATTCCTAGCCCATCCAGGGTTGTTGGTCTAAGAATATGGGTTGTCGCTAGGTTGGCTATATGCATTCAATGCATTCGCTTGGTCTGCAAGATATTCAGACTAGAACAAGTAGCACATACCTCTTGTGGAGGTTTTTGGAATAATGTAATAGCCAGGAAAGATTGAAACATAGTTTCAAGCTTGTCCATTCTTCCATCTAATTTTTCAGCGATAGAGTTTAGTTTATCAGATAGATTAGTATGTGCTCCTATCACATAGATACCTCCTTTCTTAGTGGGCTAGTTAGTTCTTTCTCTCCTATTTGAATAATCCAATTGCTGAGAATTATCTGCTACAGTTTGAAAGAATTCCCAAGCTTCACTTTCATCTTTTAACATGGGTCCCTCCACTTGCTGCATCTATCATTTGTCTATTTTGAGGCATCAATGCCTCATAGAAGTATTGAACTTGCTGCCATTTCTCAAATCCATGGTGAGGGCATTTTTGCAGTAGTTCATTCCACCGCTCCTAACATTTGTAATATTGTTCATCATTCCTTTGTTGAAAATTTATAATTTCATGATGCAGGGCATTTGTTTTGTGAACGGGGAAAAACTTGTTTAAAAACTTTCTAGACAATTGGTCCCATGTATGTATGGAACCTACCTCCAAGGAACTAAGCCATGACTTGGATTTATCCTTAAGTGAGAACGGGAGTAACCTTAGCCTAATTGAATCATCCCAAACATTTTGGAACCTAAATATGGCACAAATATCAAGGAACTCCTTGATATGTAGGTATGGGTCTTCTGGGTCTCGACCATAAAAAGTGGGGAGTAATTGAATTACTCCTGGCTTTAATTCAAAGTGGTTGGCATTAGTGGGAGGTAACACTATGCAGGAGGGTGAATTAAGTTGGAGCAGTGCATAAAAATCTCTATTAGTCTTGTGCTCAATCTCTGCTGGTGGTTCAGCCATAGGGATAGGAACTATGTTTCTTTCCCCTTGGTTTTGGATGCATTGAATCTCTTGATTTAAAGGTAGTAGCTCAGGGTTCTAAGATCGACGTCCTTGCATGAACTATTCCTAATCTAAAATGTCCTACTCTAAATGCCATCTCTAACTCTATGTGATGCAAGCAAAAAGGCACAATCAAACACCTTAGGATTATAAGCAATATATTGATTTTCTTGAATTTGTGTGGGGACAATGCTTTTAATTAGCCTAATCTAGCGCTCCTCTCCTTTAGACTTGATTATTGCTTATCGGTTAAGTTCTTCACAAGGTGGTTAATACAACCCTTGTGCAAGGAGGCATTTAGACCTCACAAACGTCAATATGAGGTGAGGGAAGAGCGAGGCTCTATTAGACAACGCTCAATAACCACAGTGCTCAAAAGCCACTAGAGTGACAATAAATCTCATCTTAGTAAGAGGGTCTTATGAGCATGTGATGGCCTTATAGGTCTCTTCTGATTGATTTTAATTTGATTAAAGGTTAGGGTAACACTCTTGAGGTGATTATCCTAGGTGGGCAAAGGAGTGGTGATGAAATTCACCCTTGATCTTATTGGGGTAGGGTGCCCTTACTAATTAATTTCACACTCCATGGCAGTTCGATCATCATATATATATCATCTTAAAGCATTAACCATGTCCTAAGATGCAATGAAAAGCAATAAACTAATGCAAAACCCTAAAAATGCAACAATTACAAAGGATGCTTTCTATATACAATTAAACTACCAACCAATGCAAAATTATTCTAAATGTAAACCCTAATCTAAAAATTAAATGAGTGAGAAGACTTACAGTGAGGTTTCTCATGAAGATCAAGTGTGGGCCACCTTATCTCACACTTGCCTGTATTATTACAACCCTTTAAAAATTGAAATTAAAAGAGAAAATTACAAAGGTGCCTTACTACAAGATTCACTGAAAAAAAAGAAAAGAAAAGAAAAGAATCCTAATCTAAGAAAGCAAGGAAAATCTATTTAATTTGATAATACTCCACTTTACAATTTCTTGAAAAAGAAAAATAACAATTAGTACCAGATTAAGGAAATAAAGTGGTTATGCATAAAATAAAATAAAAAGTTATACACCTAAAAATGCCTAAAATGCAAATCCTAATATTTTTTTTATTTTTCTAATTTTTTCTAATCTTTTGGATTTTTAATTAAATTTTATAAAAACTCCTTTGCAAGTCCCCAACAACGGCACTAAAACTTGTTGATGTTTTTTGTAAGTGCATGGGCTATTCTAGTATAGCTATGCAAATACGGGTCGATCCCTTAGGGACTTGCTTTAAAAGATAGAGTTTTACATAAAATTCAATTAATAAAAAAAATAAAAATAAAACTAACAACTATAATAGAAATAAAATGACAATAAAATAAAAATTCAGATTTATTCAACTGCTGCAATTTACAGAATTTCTAAATCCAAGAAAACATAAAATAAAACTAAACAAGCAGCCTTGGATATTATTGTCCTTGGATAGGCAGAATAGGGATAAGGTAAAACCAAAATATTCAGGGACACATTTGTAAATAAAACAGGGATTCAGATGGAATTAAAATGGGGATACAAACGTAATTAAAATGAAGACAGAGGTGTAATTAATAAGATATGATAAGGGCAGAATTAGAATTGGATTGGATTTTTGGTTTTAAGCGAAAACCAGAGGAAAATCCAATGAGGAGAAAACCAGAGAAGGAGATGGGGAAGAAGGAAGAAGGAAGAAGGGAGAAGAGGGAGAAGGAGGAGGGAAGAGGGAGAAGAGAAGAGGAGAAAAGAGAGTAGTTCGACCAATTGACGACGACGCCTGGGCTGGCCTGAGGCTGTACTGGGTAGATGGCTGTCACAGGGGCTGGTGGAGGGCTGAGTTGAAACGAAAAAAAAATGACACCTTTTTTGGGTGTCGACTGGCTTGGTTGGAGCAGAGGAGAATATGTGGCCAGTGATGAGAAAGCTCCTTGTCTGGGCGTGTGACCTGTGGGCAGGTGTAGATTGGGAATAGGAGAAAGTGGAGGATTCGGGTATTGGAGTGGATGTGCGATGGAGTTGGAGAACACAGTGGGGGAAAGAGGGAAAGTTGAGAGAGAAGTGGAGTGCTTTGCAGTGGCAGGGAAATAGAGTAGAGGGAAGAGAAGATGGAGTGATCGATGGGGTTTGACGAAAAAGAATTAGGGACAAAGATCAGTGCTTGGGAAGGTAAATATGGTAATGGAAGTAGATAACTTGGGTAGTAAAAAAATAGAGATGTGAGGGGGATTGACACCGAGTTTGTGTGTCAATGGAGTTGGGTGGAGAAGGTGGTGTGATGGAAGGTGGGGATGATGCGATAAATAGATTGAAAGTAGGAGTGGACTGGGTTGTGCAGTTTTTGTTTTCTTTTGGTCTGGGCTTGTGTGTGGTGGATGAAGAGGACTGTGAAGATGGGCTGGGGGTTGAAGGGAAACAAAAGAAGATGGGGTGTGCTGTGCGTGAGATGTGAGGCAAAGAGAGGGCAAAGTGAAAGAGAAGAACGAGAGAGAGAGAGAGATGGAAGGTGTAATGGAAACAAGAGCTGGGTTTGGTGCTTTGAAAACAAACGATGAAGGAAAGGCAAAGAGAGGGAAAATGAATGTAAACAAAGGAAAGGAAACAAGCAAAGTTAAAGAAAATAGTAAACTGCCAAAAAAAACTCTCCCCTCTCCCCCATAAAATTTCCCTCTTTATAGCCTTTGCACTTCCTTATTTGTCTCAAACTCTTTCCTTGAAGAGATGGAATCCTATTAGGAAACACCTCTTCCATTAGGAAACCTCTTCTCTTAGAAAACCTCTTCCTTTAGGACTCTTGCCTTATTGATCTTTACTTATCTACAACATTGAGATTCAATCTAAACCATCCAATTTCTTTTTAGTTGATCTGCAAAATAAAAGACTAAATTAGAATAATCTGGCTGTTGATTTTGAAAATTTAAAGTTTGGATGGTCAATTTGAGCTAAATTTAAAATTTAGAATTTGCAAATTTGAACGGTTAGATAATCTAATTAAATGCTAAACTAATGGTCTTTTAGCCAAAATTAAACACTTAACACCCCCTTCTAACCTCCAATTTCTCTAGCATGACAACCCTTCTCTGATCCCCTATCTTTTTAAGCACCGATGACCTAGAAAACTCCCTTCTCACTTCTTGATTTCGGTGTCAGGTGGTGACTAAGCAAGGCAAACTGGCTGCCACCAGAACCCTTTTCTCACTCCTTCTTCTTCTTCTTCTTCTTCTTCTTCTTCTTCTTCTTCTTCTTCTTCTTCTTCTTCTTCTTCTTCTTCTTCTTCTTCTCTCTCTCTCTCTCTCTCTCTCTCTCTCTCTCTCTCTCTCTCTCTCTCTCTCTCTCTCTCTCTCTCTCTCTCTCTCTCTCTCTCTCTCTCTCTCTCTCTCTCTCTCGTCCTAGCTCCACCAACAATGCCCAATAGGCAGGCACATCTGATCTCCCTTCTCCCCTGACTAGCTGACCACATCGATTCCTTCTTTTCCTCTTTATTTTCCTTGACTGATAGACACAACCACTCCTATAGGCTAGTTACACCCCTCTGTGTTCTCTATCCTTGCCCCAATGCCTACATGTGCAATTTGGCTGCATGGGTTCCCCTCCTCCTTTGTTTCTCTCTACAGTTAGGCTTCAGGTGGTGACTGAACCAAAATGATTGACCACCAGTGCCCTCCCTACCCTCTCTCTTTGTCTCCTTCTACATTGGCACAGGTGGGTCCCATTAGTAGCACTCACCCTAGGCCATCGATTTCTTCTTGTACCTGATCCATGAAGACCCTAATCTTGATTTTAAACTTCTGCCTTCTAAATGTAAATATGCTTGCTTAGAAGAGGAAGAAACTTTTCCTCTCATAATTGCCTCGCAATAGGAAACTTCTCAAAAGGAACAATTTCTCAAAACCCTCAAGGAACATAAAGGTGCAATAGGATGAACCCTGGCAAACATTAATTGTATTAGCCTCGTGATATGTACCCATTAATATGCTAAACCATGTCGTTAGTTGCAGAGAAGGTTAAATCCTAATATGAAGGACATGGTTTGAGAAGAAGTCCTTAAGTTGCTTGATGTGGGGATCTTTTAGCCATAAGTGATAGCAAATTCTACATAAGTAGTACCTAACATATTTGGAGTGATGGTGTTAACTAATGTTCAAAATGAACTTATATCTACAACGGTTACCACTAATTGGCATATGTGCATAGATTACATGAAACTAAATGTTATCCCTAGAAAGGAACATTTTCCATTGCCATATGTGGACTAGATGTTAGAATGGCTAGCTACTCATTAGTTCTATTGTTTTCTAGATGGCTACTCATGGTATAACTGCATAGAGATAGTATTAGAGGAATAGGAAAAGACAATCTTCACATGTCCTTTTAGCACTTTTTCTTACAAAAGAATGCCATTTGGATTATGTAATACTGTTGATGCATTCCAATGTTGCATGTTAATCATCTTCTGTGATATAGTAGAGAGAATTTCAGAGGCTTTTATGGAAGAATTTTCTATGTTTGGGGATTCATTTGAAATGTGTCCTAATAACTTAAGAAAAGTATTGTGCTGATATGATGAAAAGAACCTTATTCTTAATTGGGACAAGTGTCATTTTATGGTTCCTAAGGGAATTGTCCTTAGCCACATAGTGTTCTCCAAAGGAATACATGTAGATAAAGCCAAAGTTGACCCAATTGCTAATCTACCCATCGCCAATTCTGTTAGGGGCATTCTTTCATTCTTAGGTCACATAGGGTTGTATAGGAGGTGCATTAAAGATTTTAGTGCTATATCTGGACATTTGTGTCACCTCCTTACAAAGGACACTCTGTTTGAATGGACTAATGATTGTCACGAAGCTTTTACAAAGCTGAGAGACAAGTTAACCACCACACCTATCATGTAGCCACCTAATTGGAGCTTACCATTTGAAATCATGTGCGATGCTAGTGATTATGTTGTTGGAGTGGTACTAGGACAGAGAAATAAAAAAATCCACATGTCATCTACCATGTGAGTAGGACCCTCAATAGCACTCAGATGAACTATTCCACTACCAAAGAAAGAATTTCTAGTAGTTATCTTCGCCTTGGATAAGTTTAGATCTTATTTAGCTAGTTCTAAGATAGTCATATTCACTTATCACTTGTCCCTTAAATACCTTCTATCCAAGAAGGATGTTAAGCCTATACTAAGATGAATTCTCCTATTCCAAGAGTTTGACATTGAGATACAAGATAAGAAGGGAGTAGAGAAGGTCATAGCTAACCGCTTATCTCACTAGTCCTTACAAACCCATTGGAGGATTTGCTAATTAAAGACACTTTTCCTAATGAGCAACTATCTTTTGTCTCGTCCTCCCTAGTTTATTGATATAGCAAATTATCTATTCACAAGGAAGATACTAGTACAATGGAACAAATTAGAAAAGCAAAAATTCTTTTCCCATACTAAGCACTACTTCTAGGATCATCCATACCTATATAAGTACTGTCTAGATCAAATAATTAGGAGGTGTGTACCAAACATAGAGCAAAATAGTGTCATCTTGTTTTGCCAATTAGAAGCATATGGTGGACTTTTTTTTATTATTTTATTTTATAGAAAACTACTGCAAAGATTTTTTAGTGTGGTTTCTTTTGGTCCTCATTGTTTAAAGATAGACATGAGTTATGTAAATCTTATGAGCAATGTCAAAAGTTAGGAGGAATAACAAGGATGAATATTATGCCTTTCAACCCTATCTTTGTCATTGAAGTTTTTAATTGATGGAGCATAGATTTCATGGGGCCTTCCCCACCTTCTTTTGGCTACATTTATATCTTATTAGCTATAGCTTATGTGTCCAACTAGATTAAGGCTGTCCCTTGTAGAAATAATAACAAAAAAATATTTTTTAACTTTTTAAAAGAAAATATTTTTCTAGATTGAGGATGCCTCGAGCCATTTTAAGTGATGATGCTACCCACTTTTGCAACAAGGCCTTTGCAGCCCTCATGAAAAAGTATAACATTACACATAAAGTTACAAAATCATATCACCCACAAATGAGCGACAAGTCAAAGTATCTAATCAAGGCATAAACAAATCTTACAAAAGACTACTAGATCATTCTCATGAGTCAAAAGACTTCATGGGTCCTACAATGCAAGATGGATCTAGGAGATTACCAATGGGAATAAATTGCAAATGGATAAGAGGAGGACAAAGGGAATAAGAAAGAAAATCTTAGATGATAAGTGAGAATAGAAAGAAATAGGAAGCTCCGGATTGGAGAAGAAAAATGATAAATGTCTAATTTTGCATAAAAACCACTCAATTAGTTACCCATGTGTTATAACTTGAAGGGGTAAATTAGGGTTTTTAGACCAAATTTCTAATACATATATTTTTTACCTAATGAAGCAAAAGTTTGATATTTTGTTGGTCCTGAGGTTAATCTAAGGCAAGTATGTGATTATTCATATTTTTTTTAGGATTTAATTACATGTTTCACTTTTTTTACGAAGAGAGATGATGATCAGATGGCCAAGATTGATGATGATGAAATTGAATGTCAAGATCAAAAGATCGAGTCAAAGCTTAAAATCCATTAATCAAAAGTTTAAGATCATCTTAGGGCAAGCAATGAATGCAATCAAAGGAGCTAAAGGTGACCAAAGTGGGTCCATGAAGTAAGTCATGCATTCCACCACCTTTGTATGGAAGCCATGTAAGCCACCTTAGCCAAATTCAAGCCATGAATAAGGTGACAAGCTCAAAAATTCAAGCTGAACCATTTAGGCCACTCAAACCAAAGGATGGAGCCATAGAACCAAGCTAAGAGAGCCATCTAAGCCATGCATGAAGCCTAGCAAATAAAGCCAACAAAGTTAGCCATCAAAGCCATTAAGTTAACTTAAATGGAAGGCTAGGATTGGAGGAAAATCAAGATGATTATCCATGGGATTCCAAGGGATATTTTGAAGAGAATTAAGGGAAAATTCATTAGGATAAGTTGGCATGTGGACCAATAGGATGAGACCCTTCTATTTTTCATGCTTTTCCCACCTCATCACTAAGTAGAACCACAAATTTGACTTTTCATTCAAGAGTCCTACTATTTCAAGACTCCTCTACCTTCCTAAAGTCCCATCCCAACTACCCAACTAATTCCCACCTCTTAGGAAATCCTTTAGCCATATTTCCTAAGTTATTCCTACATATCACTTTCCTCCCACTTTCCTTTCACCTTCTTTTCTTCTTCCTATCTCATTCCCACCTCCACCAGCCACCTACTTACCTATTTTTAAGGGCATTCCATGATTTTTAAAGGAGGAGACGTCCCTTCCTAAATAGGTGGCGTCTCCAACCTACTCCACTTCCAAGAGGGCAGCCACCATTGACCTTGTTTCCTTTTTTGAAAACCTTAGATTCCCACTATCCTATCCATCCAAATTGAGATATTTTCATCCACACCACACATTATTATTTGGTTATCCTAGAAAATATAGGAGACAAAATATAAAATACCACAAAAATCAAAGGAGAAGCATCTTTTCACTAAACGGAAAAAGATGCCTCCTCCTCCTCCCCAACTCTCATTTCACTTTTGCTTGAACTTTGTTCTCCTTTGGATGATTAATACTCAATCCAAGGTGGCCTACTACTTAAAGAAACAAGTTTATTCTTCCATGGTAGTGACAGCCAAGAGAAGAAGTGACTTGAGCGTTTGATTTTTTGTATTTGCATTCCATGCTTTCTTCTTAAAGATTAAGTTCCTTCATTAGTCCAGCCATTTTTTCTTTTATTTCTATCTCGGAAACCACTTGCATATTAGAGGAGATCAGTTTGAGGGTTTTGGAAGCTCTTTTAGAATTGATTTGTATCAAGTTTCTTGTCTTGAATTGAACTCAATTTCCAGCATTATGTATATGTTTTATGTGTTCAATTTTTGGTTGTAATTGGTACTATTTCAATGAAATCACTTGAAGTTCTTGTTTAGACTTATTTCTAGTTGTGAAGAACTATTGCTCTGAATGTTTTAAACATATAAATTCATGCTTTTATGTGTTGATTACTTGGAAATTGGAAACAACATGGTGTAAGAATTTTCAGCAACATAGAAATATCACCTTGTTTATGCTTGATTCTTCACATTATTTACTACTAGTGTGAGTTATTCTTTAGCAAATTAATTAAGATTTTAAGTTGTGTGTTTAGTTCTTAGATTAGATTGCATGATAGTTAGTTAGAGGTCCATTGATTTTAGTCTATGTTTACCCCATAAATCATGCACTTGTGCATGGTTTCGAGTTGTTTTTTCATAGAAAAATTGCTTAATTTAGGTTAGATTTTTATGCTCCTAGATTCATTTTGCATCATAGTTCATGCATATTATCATAATCATCCATGCATCTTACTACTCTGTTTCATGCATTCTTTTTTTTTAATTCCATGCACACCACTTGTTTAGTTGTATCCATAAGTATTACATGTTTTGATTTCTTAGCTAGATCATTGTTTAGTTTTATTTTACATGTTAGGTTAGTTGAGAAAGTTTCCATGTTTAGGTTTAGAAAGTTTCTAATTTCATATATGTTTTACTTTTCATCATTAGTTTAGGTTTAACATCTCATGATCATCGGCCATGTTAAGTAATTTAAAGTAGGGACCACTAGTATCACATTTGCTTGATTCCTAATAGGATCGACTCCTTGCATGAGAATATTATAACCAATTCTTGAGCTTACAAGTTTAACTTTAAAACCATAACAAGTTACTGGTGCCATTGCCGGGGAGTTGCAACATTTTGTGTAGTGTTCCATACTTTAGATTATTTTCCTCTAGTCTAGGTTTATGGTGCATTAGTTTAGGGTTCTGCATCATATTTTTGCATTTGTTGCTATTTTCCTCATATTGACCATAATTTTTTTCTTTTTTGTTTTGTGCAAGGGAAATGGGCAAAGAAGTGGCATTGATCTTGGAGACCATGATTTCATCAACATAGATTAGGTTTTCAGTACTATCCTAGATTAGGATTTTAGTGAAATTGTACTGAGGCCCATTGTAATTCTAATTTCAATTTTATTTAATTTTTAAATGGGTTGTAATATTATAGGGCAAGTGTAGGGTATGGTGGCAGACACCTGATCATCATCGGATTCCTCATTGTGAGCAATTATCACCTAACTTCTAATTTTTAGGATAAATTGTATTTAGTGTAATTTTGCATTTGGATGATAGTATAATTCATATAGATTAGGGTCATACATTTATAATTATTGTATAATACTTAGGATTGTTGCATTAGTCTTGCACCTATTTAATAAAGGTTAACTGAGCTCGGCAATAACCAACACATAGGCTGCATGGTTATAGTATCCCATCTATTAAGGTGCCTAAACCTTTGTTAAGTAGCATATAGGTAGGCATTAGTTTGCTTTTGTTTCACTTTGCATATTAATTTCTTTATAGTGGAATAGAATTAATCCTTGTATGTCATGATCCCAATCCTTAAACATTAATTTAAAATCAAGTAAAAAGAGACTTAAGGTATTGAGCTCATAGGACCCTTTTACCAGGAATCTATTGCTAGCCCATTGGCTTTTGAGCACTATGGTTATATATGAATTATACTATCAATTATACTATCATCCAAATGCAAAATTAATAAAGGTTAACTGAGCCAATGGATGTGCAAAATGTGTTCACATACCCTAGCAATGACTACTATCTTGAGACAAATTATAATAGATGGGCTAGGCATCATGAACAACCATGGCCTCAAGATTACCATTATTAAGAAGAACTACAACAGTCCCACCTTGGTCAACACTACCATGATTATCATTAATATTAGGGTCAAACATCATGGGTTCAACTTGTTTAGCCCTTTTGCAGTACCTCAATGCCACATCAATACCAACCCTATGAGTCGTTTCCTCTATAGCATGAAGAACCACCATTAAAAGAGAATATGTAGCAATTTTGTGAGAGAATGGAACAAATCGCGACTAACATTAAAAAGAGGAATGAGGAAATGAAAAGAGAGATGGAGGAATGGGAATAGATGATAAAACCAATATGGAAAATGCTAACATAAACATTACTAAATTTATGAAAAGGACCAAGGAAATGCAACATATTGGGCATAATGAAGAGCCATTTATTACTAATGATAGGATGGAAATCTCTTGTGGTCATTATGAGCTACAAAGCCCACAACCATCCATTGAAACCTTGCACTCAGATCTACTCGAGCCATGTCTTATGCCTTCCTATAATTATGGTGAAGATACTTCCATTGACGAAGAGAATGAAGTCATAGAAACATCCAACCCAAATCCTCTAGAAATGTGTTCTATTTATTCTTATGAATTTGATGAAGACACATCCATTGAGGAGGTGAATGAGTTGTTGGATACTGTGCCATTAATGAACACTTCTCAATGACAAGCTAGAGTAGAACCCCGTATAGAGCCTGAAACTCTAATTGAGCCTTCAAATATAGAAGACATACCTGATTGGGATGTACAAACCTTATTTGAACAATCATAAGATATAAGTCTACCTAAAATCTTATTTGTGCCCATAAAACAAGAAGAAGAAGAGCCAGTTGATGTGCTAACCCTACAACAACCTACTCTAGGGTATACCTTGGAAGATAATTAGGGTTTAAGCTTAATCATGTCTCTGCCTCCAGTAATAAAAGAACCTTTTTGGAAAGTACAAAGTTAGCTTATATCCCTATTTCTGGACAATGTCAAGGAAACAAAGGAAAAGTTAAATTGAATATAATGGTCAATGGTGTCCCTTAATTTGGTTAAGAAGAGGACCATTTGTCCCCATATGGTCCAACAAAATACAAGGTAGTATGCAAAGTCATCATGTTACTACCACCTTAAAATACAAGATGAAGGAATTGTATTGACTATGGTGAAATTTTGAAGATGAAGGATTATCAATATGATTTCCCACAATTCAAAATCGTGGTGATCTACTACATTATAATGATATCACCACCTAAAATTTCTTAGTGGAGGCAATATATAGACTACTGCAAGGTTTTAAAGTGGCACGGGAAATTTGCCATTTCATTCTAGGATTAAGAATAGGAGAATTAGTTGAACTACCAAGGTGTAGGTTTAGTTGGTTAGGTTAGTTATAGGCCATGTCTGGCTAAAGACATTAAACTCAGCGCTTACTGGGATGTTTGGTGATAGGTATGAAATTATTACATTAAATATCTCTATATTTACTAGGTCTTAGCCCTTATTTTATCATAAAGCTCACTAATTAAGTTTATTTTCACATTTTGCATGATTAGCATACAATTGTAAAAAGGGTATTTTTGGTATTCCAAACCCTAAAAGATGGATAATTCAAAGTCTGAGCATGGACATGGTCACACCTACCAAATTTAGTAAAGTCTAATAGTTTAGAATGCATAATGGGTATTGGTATCACTTTCAGCATAGTTAGAAACCCTAGAATCATCGCTAAATCTTACTTGCTCAAAAGAGATTGTCATGATCAAAACATAAGGTGGTGGAACTTCACTACATGCATGCATTCCACCACGTTTGGTAGGCTCCTAAGTGAAGCTTAAGAGCTAGACACATCAAAGGAAGCATGCATGTGAAGTACACTCAAACTTGGGCTAGCAAAAGACCTAAATTCCTTACTTTCTCTCTCTACACTTCAGAATGGGGACCACCTAGATGTCTACCACAAATTTTCCATACAAAGGTAGTGTATTTCACTTAATTCCAAGTGAAATACAAGAAAGGATTAGTATGATTGGTGGAGAAAAATAAGGAGATGAGGAGAGAGACACAAAAGAGGAAATCTACAATCAATTTTCATCTAAGAATTTCAAGAAAGTGTGGCTAAGATCAATTCACATTCAAGACCATCCTAAAGTGACCAATGAGAAACCATTTGAGTAGAATTGACTGATGGGAAGAATCCATACATGAGAGAGATGACTGAGCTATGATTGGAGGAGAAAATTATGGTTGGCTACCCACCATTTTTCAAGGAGGAGAAAATGTGTTCTCCTTAGGTGAAATAAGTGTTTTTACTTTAATATCATTGGTTGTAGATGGAAATGGTAGGTTGAAAAGAAAATAAAGGAGGAGAAATAGTTTGGATAAGAAAATCTCAATGGAATCCTAGCCATCCATCTGAGGGCATACCAATCTAATGGATGAGGAAGAATGAACCATAAAACAATGCCTTTTTGGAGAGGAGACTTCAAATATATCTCAACCATCCATCCTAGGCTTAAGTATGATCCAATGCAGGAGAGAGAGCAGAGTAATATGAAACCCTAGACATTATTGCATGCTCCATTCTAAGGATAAAAAACATGTTCTCTACCATGGAGACCATCCCATGCATTGAAAGTAGGATGGCTTCCATGATTTTTCTTGAAGTGAGGTGTCCTAATTGAGAAGAAAATGTTGCGATAGAGGAAAGAAGAGATGACAATAGCCTATTGGCATGGAGTTTCCAATAGGAAACTTCCACCTTTTCTTTCCCCCATCATGTGAAACAACAGAAGTAGAGCTCCATGAATGAAAGAGCATCCTCCCATTCCTACTTGACCTTCCATTCAAAAGAAAGGAGACAAAGGGGAGAACCAAGGAGGAGATCTCACCCTTGATGACCACATGCAACCATCACCAACAGGGGAAATCAATCCTCAAATTATGTTTCTCAACCTCTTTCTTTCAAGGTTCATTCATCACCATTCATTTTTCTTCCCCAACACTTCTCACCCACTTCATCATGACATCCATGCACATCTTTGTCCCCATGCTTCCTCTTCTTCACAACCACCTACCATCCTCCATCTTAGAACTACCATACATTCACACGTCTCCTTCTTTGATTTCCCATCCTTCCATCACAAGCATTCAATGCACACACCCATATTTCCTCCTATAATCCATGCATAAACCCCTACTAGTTTCCTCCATATTCCTTGTAAAGCCATGCCTCTATCATTCCAAAGTTCTAGAGCATCCCTCACACTTCAACCATTCAAAGTCATTTATCACTCCAAAACTCTAAGGTGCTCTCATCTTTGATCCTTTTCGATCAACATCTCTTCCATTCTCTTCAATCCCAAACCCTTCAATGCCATCTTTATTTTCCATCAACCATGCACCTCCTTCTCTCATCATTCCTCTTATTTTCACATTCCATCATGCTTCCATCTTTTTCTATGCCTAAGTATCTCACCCTTTCCACCATCTTTACTTTCAAAGTCACATGCATCCCTATCTTCATCATGGAATCCATCTTCATAACCTTCTACTAACCATGCATCACCTTTTCTCATGTCTTTTACTCATCTAAACTTTCATTTTCTCCCATCATCCTTGGATGTTTGTTGGTTTGAGTATACTTACCTGGGATTTTTGGGTTGAGTGGTGGATGACCCCTAACCTTGGTTGAGTGACACAACAAGGTTATGTCATAAGCGGAGAACAAGAATGATTCGGTGGTAGTATGTGGTCAATGACGTTTACCAAAGATTCCTTTGAGTGACACAAAGGAGCACTTGGTGATCTTGTTCTACTCCATAGCTTTCTTTGCTTTTATTTATCTACTTACTTGTAATAATCTATTTTAATAATTTCTTTTAGTAAAATAAAGTTGCTTTTCTTTTGGTTAATGTGTTAATTTATGCTATTTTTATTTCATTGCTTTAGTTATTAGAAATAGTTTAATTGTATTATTTGTTACAATAGTAGGTTTTTATGTAATATATTAGTTAGATTTATTTACCAACGCATGAGAATAAAAATGTGTTAAATTAGATGTTTTTTAAGATTAAGTAATTTTTAGGTTAAAAAAATGCTTAAGTATTAGCATTAGACTTTTAATAATATAATTACATATTTAGATATTGTTCTAAGGAAGGATACTAAGTATGGTATGTAGATGATTAAATACAAAATTCTTTGATAGCTTATGCCAGAAGAAGACATGCTATACTTTGAGTACATATTTTAACTAGCGTAGAAATTTAACATTAAGAAAATTTTAAAAAGGGAGCCTCAAATATATTTTTTTCATGTTTTTAGAGTTATTGGAATTCTATGAACATCTAACTAAAAAATATAAATAAATTAATTCTAGAAACATTTAGTTTTAATATATTAGATTTTTAATTACTAGGCTTAGATTTAATTTCTAGCATTTTATGTGATTTTTAGTTGATTAATTTAGTTTAATAAATCATTGTCTAGGTTAGAATAGTTAAATATATTTTTAATTAAAATTTGTTAATTATAGAGTCTCATATGAGTCATAGCTCATTCTTCAATAGGTACGCGATCAAAGATCATTCTCTTCCCATTGCTTGGGAGCTTACAGTTTCATGTTCTATTTCACTATAGTTTTAACCATACTTATCATGTTTATGCTGTAGTAGACCTTTGCACTTGAGGTTAAATAAAATCACATCATCAAGAATACTTGCTAATGTAGCGGTTCAGGGGGAGTTTGGACATTACATTGAGGAGGTAGAAATTGTGCATGATTTTTAGGATATGTTTCCTAAGGAGATACCTACCACCAAGGTGAGAGATGAAATTTATGATTACGTTATTACCTAAAGTACCCTTCGTCTATAAATCTCCAAACTACATGGCTCTTATGGAGTTGAAGGAGCTAAAGGCCTGGTTACATGAGTTATTGGTTTGGGGTTTCATTCACCCAAGTGTTTCACCTTGAGGAACCTCGATCTTATTTGAGAAGAAGATGGATGTTTTCCTATGATTATGTATTGAATATAGACAGTTGAATGGAGTTATAATAAGGAATAAGTATATATTGTTTTATATCAAAGATTTATTCGATTAGTTTCAATTAGCTAAGGTTTTCTTTAAGGTTGATCTGAGGATTGGTTACTTTCAGCTTAGGATATGACATGATGACATTCCTAAGACTACATTTTGGACTTGGTATAGTCATTATTAGTGATTCCATTTGGGTTGATGAATGTGCTAGAAACTTTCATGGACTAGATGAATAAGATATTCAAGGATTATCTTGATAAGTTTGTAATTCTCTTTGTTGACAATATCCTTATTTACTACAAAAGCATTGAGGAGCATAAAAGAACTTGGGGACAATGTTGAGTATCATGCAAGCTCACCAGTTATAAGTAAGTTCTCAAAGTGCAAGTTTTGGTTGGATAAGGTCTATTTCCTTGGTCACATTATATCCAAGGATGGTAGTGTTGTTGACACTATGAAGGTCGAAGTAGTTTCTAATTAAGAGAGACCTAAGATCATGATAGAGGTACACATTTTCCTTGGTCTAGTGGGCTATCATCAATGATTCATAGAAGGATTCTCCCATATTGCATAGTCCTTGACTGCTTTGACAAGAAGGATTAGACGTTCATATGAAATGATGATTATGAGGAGAGATTTTAGGAATTGAAGAAAAAGCTCACTTCTACACCCATTTTGTCCTTACTAGAAGGAAGTCGTGGTTTTGTGGTGTACAACAGTGCATTAGGGAAGGGACTTAGGTGTGTACTTATATAGCATGGCAAGGTAATCACTTATGCCTCAAGGCAACTCAAGAACCATGAGTTGAATTATACTATCCATGACTTGTAGCTCACAACAGTTGCATTCACCACTAAGATAAGGAGGCACATCTTGTATGATGAGGAATTTGATGTCTTTAGCAATTAAAAGAGTATTAAGTACCTTTTCTCTCAAATTGACCTCAATGTGAGACAAAGGTGATGGGTGGGATACTTAAAAGACTTTGATTTCACTATTTAATATCACCTGGGCAAGACTAATGTTATTATAGATGCCCTTAACAAGAAGTTGAGTGGCATAATTTCTAACATTACTATTTGATCACCTTTTCTATATTAGATCCTACAACCATAGCCGTCATGTGAGGTGAAACATGCCTTATGTGTGATGGATGGATTTGAGAAGGGACCAAATGGTGGTGTGAGGTTTCATGGGAGATTGGTTGTGCTAGCTAGTGCAATTTTGAGGGAGGATTTGTTGATGACAGTACACTATTCCAAGTTTGACATGCATCCAGGGGGTACAAATATGTACCATTACTTGAAGTGACACAGTTGGTGACAAGGGATGACGAATGACATATGAGATTGTGTTACATGGTGCATCACTTATTAGTAAGTGAAGTATTAGAGACACACAGGGTTGTTGTGGACTCTAGAGCTTCTTGAGTGGAAGTGATACCACATAACCATGGAGTTTGTGGTTGGATTGCCCAAGACATCCAATGGGAATGATTTTATTTAGGTTATTGTTGATTGATTGACTAAGTTGGCTTTATTTCCTACCTATTCAATAGAAACATTCATTGGAGAGTCTAACCATATTGTATATCAAGGAGATAGTAAGCCTGCACAGTGTGTCACATGCAATCATCTCAGATCAAGATAGTAGGTTTATGTCTTATTTCTAGAAGAGTGTATAGAAAGGATTGGGTACCTCTATGCAGTGTAGCATTATATTTCATCCATAGATTGATGGGTAGTCTAAGAGGAATTTTTGAGAGCTTGTGCACTGGACTAGAAGGGCTGTTGGGATGAGCATCTTTCATTAGTAGAGTTCTCCTATAATAACAACTATCATTCTAACATCAGCAGACCCCTTACAAGGTGCTTTATGGCAAGCTATGTCATACGCCTACATCCTACAGTGAAGTGGCAGTGAGATAGTGCATCAAGTTAGAGTTGATTAAGTAGTATGCCAGGAAGGTTAGGTTGATTCAAAAGTGTTTATTGGTAGCTCATAGCAGCTAGATGAGTAATGTTGACTTGATGAGACAAGATTAGGAGTTTCAAGTTGTTGGCCACATCTTTATGAAGATATCACCAACCAAGGGAATGATGAGGTTTAGATTGAAGAGGAAGTTGACTCCCATATACATTGATCCATTTGAGATTTTCGAGAGGATTGATAGAGTTGCTTATTGCTTAACACTTTCCACTCAGCTATTAGAGGCTTAGCATATTTCACATGTTGAGGTTGAGGAAGTATGTGCCAAATCCCACTCACATCCTTGACTAAGTACCAATGGAGCTTCAGCTAGATCTTACATTTCAATAGAGATCGATACGGATCTTGGATAGGAAGGACAAGAACGTTAGAACCAAGACAGTCACTCTCATCAAGGTTCGATGGCAACATCATTCACATGTGGAAGCCACTTAGGAGATGGAGAGCAAGATGAGATAGACGTTTAGGGAGTTGTGTTTTGACTTGATGTACTAGAACAATTTTGGAGATGAAATTTTCAAAAGGGGAGAAGAATGTAATATGAGGAATACTATAGTTCCATATTTACTCCATCTATTATCAACAAAAACAAATGGCCGTTCTTTTTTTTATTTTCTCTATTATCTCTCATCAATTGACCCTTCACTAAGTAATAGCTTAGGAAATATAACATCAAGTAAGCAATTTATAAGTTAGTTCACTTAACTAGCTTATGAAGGTATTAAAGTGTAAAGGTTATGAATTTGATAGGAAGTGCAATGCGTGAACAAGAAAGTAAGTATTAGATGTGTACCTAGAAAGTTAATGTGCCATAAGGATAGACACCTAGATGGGTGCTGCATGACCATGTATGGGAAATTGATTAAGCAAATGAAGAATAAATAGAATAGTTGGTTGGCTAAGTTCTAGGTTTGGAAAATTAAAACTAAACTTAAAGAAATAGATCTGGGAACTTAAAATTGAGCTTAAGGAAATAGAATAATTCACTAATGATAACTAATAAGAAATTAGGTAGATGATACTTGGAAACACAAATAAGCCAATGATTGTAAGAACATAGGTGAAGTAATACAACCAATTGCATTAATAAGTAATGATGGAAGCTTAGGTAATGGGGTGCATCAATATTAGAGTAACATAGGATCTCTGGACTACATGTGAAGAGGACTTGAATGCATGAGGGGCAGCTGGCCAAGGTGATGATGGACTCCCCCTTGAGCAAGCAAGAGTGGCAATACAATGATGATAAAGGGTATGCTAAGCAATGATCAGTAAAATCTTTTGCATGGGAAGTGAGGGTTGTTGTGAAAACACCTCACTAAGCATGCTAAGAGCCATGTCCAACATGCGTTGAAGAGTGAATGGCAGTTCCTTAGGTGCTTACATGTGGCTGGTCCTCTTGAGGAAGAGTGACACCTGCCCATTTCATGGATAGTTAACTTATAAAAGGGAGGAAAACACAATAGAATCCCTTACCTTAATTGCTCCATATGACTAGACCATGGAGAGATCAAACACATGAAAAACCAATGAGTTGGAAGGGAAATTACATCGTAACCAAGGGGAAAAGAACTTGGGATCAAGGATGAGGCATTGGATTTGAAGAAGGAGAGGCCAACACCCATAGTAGCAGCCAAGCACACTTATTGAAGCTAATCTTTCACAGCTGTAAACTCGAACTTGGAGTGTCTCCATACTATGAAAGGATTTAAGAAGGATTGTAATGTGAATCCAAGCCATGATTTGCCAAAAATCTATATTTAATTAGGTGTTTTCATAAGCTTTTGCATTTTTGCCCATGTTGTATGTACCTAGTGAAATTAGCTCAGTTTGTGCCTTAGATCTTGGTGATCAATGATTTATATTGTTATTTATCTTAGATCATGTGGTAGGGAGGTGATTGAACTTGTATTAGATCAAAATTTGTGTATATTTGATTGTGGAATATTGTTCCCATGCATGAATGTTTCAAGCCAATGTTATATGATTTGTAAGCTTAATAAGTGGACTGATTTTCTAGCCATGGATGTGATGTCTCGCCATGAAATTTTGAGGGGTTTCTTATATGGTTTTCTAGGGAAAATATGAATCTATGTCAATACTAAGTATGGTTGAAAATTGAATGGATTTTGAGTTGTTTGTAAATTCACCATTTGGGATTGTAATTTGTACTTGAGATAAATGGGACTTAGTAACCTACTGTTGAGGCACAAAATGGCACAGGAATGGTGGAATGATTTGAGATCTTTAGGTACTTGAAAGATGGGGAAAAGAGTGATAATTTCTTCCATTTATTTGATCATTTACTTTTACATTTATATGATACATTTGCATTAAAATACTTATTTTCAGTCTAACCATAAATTTTTGAATTTTAGGATTAGATGATGATCTAAGATAAGTGTGTACAAAACTACTTATAAAATAGTACTAATTAGGTCCTTTTCTAACTTTTGTGGGTCTTAGATCAAGATCCATGTGGTTAGATCAGCCGATCAACATTCCGAATCATAGATCAAGCTTAGATTGAAATGGATAGCTAAGAGCAATTGAGATGAATTTGGATGATATAGATTGAATCAAGACAAAAGGGATCAAGTTCCAACAGATGGTCTAAGGATTCCAAGATTTGAAGAGGATTGATGAAGATAGTTAGTGATCTAAATGATCTATCTTTGAACAAACAAGATCACTTTAAAACACCTTTGGAGTGCGATCTTTTAAACATGACTAGTCAAAGATGTGACGTTTTTATCATCTTAGAGGAGTTTAATAGATTGCATCACCAAAATTCATTCCTTTTTGGCAAAATAAAAAAGATGCCCAATTTTAACCATTTTGGACATTTGAGGTTAGATCTTGAGAATGGATTGAAAATTAGAAGATTGGACATTGTAGATGTATCCCTTGATGATAAAGGAAGGAAACAAAGATAATGATAAGAAAGTTGTTGAAGATAAAGTTGTGAGAGATAAAGATTTTAATAAAACATGGAAGGAGGTGATTGGAGACTTATTTCTATAAAGGAAAGAGAAATCTAGAAAATTGAAAAGTCATGCCAAAGTGTGAAAGAAAAGGAGTAGAAACACATTTGATTTCTCCAAACATGTTTGCTAGGAGGAAGAAGAAGATCAATAGTGAATGCTAGTTTGCTCGTGAGTAGGGATATTTCACTCGATGATTTCTACTCTGATACTTGACAGAAATCAATAAAAATTGTTATGTTTGATAGTATACATCATGTAGAAAAAAAATTAGGTGTTTGACTTTCATTTTTCATTCCAATTTTTGTAAACCAAATTGATTAAAGTCAGCTAGTTACAACTACCCTGTCAAAAGTTGGCAGCATTTTACTAGAATTTTACATTATTAATTTGGTTTATTTGTTGAGGTTTTGAATGATCAAATCTATTTCTTATGTTTTATTTTGAGTTATAATGAGTTTGGTGTAAGTTTTGTTAAAATTTAATGATCTATAGGTTTAAGTTTAAAAAATAAGTATGAAAGGTATTATTCTATAGGTTGGTTGACAGTTGACATTTGGGATAAATGTTTCAAATTATAATAATTTTTTGGGAAATCTCACCCTACCAATAGATTTTTTGATGTTTCATTGTGCTAGGTACCAAATTTAATTAAAAAATTCCATTGTGAAGTCATTCAACTAAGTGGTCCAATTTTGCCACTTTGTTATGCATAGTGATTTTCAAGTGGTGAAGATGAACCCAACTTTTCCTTTTACTAGCCATGATAGTAGTGTGAGTGCATGACTATAGTTCAACTTGTTTGTTATTGACGTATTCTCACTTACAGATGCAATAAGGAATGTTGCTCTGTTAGTCTAACAAGAAAACTAATTTTAAAAATCTATGAATTGGAGCTGCTACGTGATTCACTAGCAATTGTTATGAAAAATAAATTTTTTATTTAGTTGTTTATTAATTTACATAAAATAATAAAAATACAAAAAAAAAAAAATTTCTAGGTTTTGATTCTTTATTTTATGTAAGTTTGATTTTTTTATTAATATTGGATAACTTCTATTTATGTTTAAATGCTTAGAAGTTCTTTTTTCTTAATTAATTTAGATAATTAATTTAATTTTAAAAATCCTCAATTTAGGATAATTTGAAACTTTGGTGCTTTAAATTCTTACTATATCCTACCCATAGGCTTGACCCTACATCACTACAACTGACTCAGGTACGCTTGTTGGAAAACTCTCAAACAAGTTTTTGGCCTGTAGCTAGGGAGGTGATCATGTGGTCAAAGCACCATCAAAATAGAATAGATTTTTTTCCTTTCATATTTCTCTTTTTGAGTGGAATTGTAGCAAGGAAGACTTGTATTTGAACTTTAATTTCAATTAAAAGGGTTGTAATAATACATGTCGAGGGTAAGACCATCCTTTCATGAAAATGGAGGTGGTTTGTCAAAATGGTTTACTCTTGTACGAGAAGAACTATAGCGAGGACCTCACTATAAGGTCTAGCTTACTCTTTTCTTTTTCCCAATTCTAGATTTTGCACATAGAATTGCATGCATATTTGAACTATTGAATACTTATTAGGTTGTTACATAAGTTTCAACTCTTAACAAGGGATAGCCTAAGCTTAGCTATAACCAATAGATTAGACATAGGCTAGAGGTTATAGTGGCATGCCTATTAAAGCTAGGACCTTTTGTTAAGTAGCATAGGTAATTGTATTAGTTTATTATTGTTCTTTACATTCATGGGACAAATTTACTCACTTTAAGATGATATATATGTTGGTAGAACTGTAATAGTGAATGGAAATTGAATAGTAAGGGCAACATACCCTACAAGATCTGTCACATCTCCATTTTTAAAAATAATATATGAAAATTTTCTTTATTTTGAAAATAAATTAGAAAATCATAATATTTATATATTTAAAAAGACCCAACTTCAAATTGGACATCATGTGCAAAACTTTCTCACATAAATTGAAGTAAGAAAAACATACTAAATCATTTTTCTTTGCCATAGGATCCACTAGTCACAAATTTAATTACTAAATAAAAATACACTTCCATAAATTGTCTGTAAGGTTTAGAATATAATGAGTATTAACCTTAAGCTATTTTCTAACATAGTAACCAACTACTCTTTCACTCACAGGTAACAATGAGAATGCATATGTAAGTAGCACTAATAGGTAACATGCTAAGGTTAGATTTTATTTTGAGCACATACATTCAACAGTAGAACACTAATATCAAATAGCATAAATAACATAATACCAGAAAACTTAGATAATAATGTACATTAAATTCTCATACAACTAATTGATAAATCCTCGATAATGGAAAACACAACATGAGATACTCTGGTAAGAAAATAATGATGAGATGCTCGACAAAAAATACCCATATGTATCATACAGGGTGACAATTTAGTCCTATCACAAGGACATTGGTACACTTGGCCTATCAGTAGGGACCTCCATGCATGTTCAATACTCCTAGACTATCCAACTCTTTTGGACCATGAACATGACAATCGACACTATCCAACTTTCCTAGACATCATACACACCTCCCATACTATCCAATGTTCGTGGACATCAACCACACATCTCACACAGTCCAACACTCTTGCATTATCAATATGTCCAATGCACATTGAGATCATTAGGCCTTACAGCTACTCAAGAGCACATGCCTTAGGGTCTTCCTACTCAAGTCATGGTCGGGCAACTTTTTCCTTTAAAACAAAGCAAAACATCATAGATCTTACAGCATCTCTATGAGTATTAGCCTTAAAAACTCTAACAATATCCACAAATCGCTTTCTACACTAAGTAATAATTGAATATAGAAAAGTTTGTGTTTTTCATATAATCCCATGCATAAATTATCATTCTCAAAAGTTTTCAAGGTACAAGGCTTTCCATATATATATGATGCCATGTTTCACGCATGCCCAACAACAAAACTAAGTCTCGCCAATGATATATTCATAGATATTTTTCAAATTTTCGCATTACATACACATAGTCATACGCAAACTAAAAGAAAGGGCATGAATCTAAACATTACATATTTCCCACATTTCCATGAGTAATCATGAAGATAACAATATGGGATGTTATTTATGAACCGACATAATTCAAGTAAACATAGTCTATTATGCAAAGACATTTATTGGCTAGTTCACATACATATATTAGTGATCTTTTAATCCATGTCACTACCTATAAGCAAGTTAATAATTCATCCTACCAAATTACTCATGCTAGTTTCTGAAAACATTCATGAGTTAGTGTGAAGGTCAAAGTAATTTAGTGAAGGTTCTTAGTCTCTCTTATGCTAGTTTCTTCCATGACTTTCTATTAGAATATGCATTTCTTTAGTATGGTTATTCATAGAATGATTCCTTAACTCCTAAAATGTTTAGATAGAAGTCTAATATCATTGGTTAGCTATCCCTAACAACCTACTCTAGATTTTTCCTCTTTAAGACTCATATTGTATAAAAGATTAGGTGTATGCTATACGTTGCCAAGTTTTTATATGACTTTGATACAAACACAAAGGAAATATGATCTAGGCAATTCATTGCTATTTTTTAGAGTAGTAATAAGCACTCAATTATATCCTCTAATTTATGTCTTTGGAATGTTGTTTCCTGTCGTAGCTTATCATGTTCCAAATTTAGACCCAAAACACCCTAGGTACTCAAGTCTCCTTTGCATGCATACCTTACCATGTTAGCCTCAGCCATATTACATAAATAATTGCAAATTTCTAAAAAAAAACTTGCAGGCAATTGCTTATAGTTTTCACCATTATAGCATAGGCATTTGCCTCCAATTAACCCATAATGTCCTGCACTATGACAACCCAGGTTTTTGTAACACATTTTGTAATACATTTTCAAAGGCATGGCCCTTAATAGTAAAAAAATTTTGCTTAACAAAGCGGCGAAAATTCTTTTCTTTAGAACTTGTTTTGAAAAACCTAAGTCATCACTTCATATATAACATAAGTAGAATTTTTGTATAAGATAAAATTCCATTGAAAGAATATATTTTATTAAATTCTAGAATCCATCTAGTGGTTCACAATACAGCCAAATCCATTACAATACTTGTCCAAATTACATAATCTAAAAATCAAGGCTCACCATACAATGAAACTCTCATTACAATACAATACTCTCAAACAAAACAAAATACATGTCTTCAAGGGATATACCCTGATGATTATTCTCTTCAAGTCTTTTACGGTCTCTATAACTGAGATATTGTAAACATTGAAACATTTACAATATCTCAGCAAGCTATGCTTGGTAGGGGATTCAAGAAGCATAATAATTGATAGTATAATTCTAATACTTCATAATCATATTATCCATAAACATACTCATGTATCTAACTCTTTACTTTGTAATATATGTACATCCTTATACATACATACTATACATGGATAAATTCGTCAAATTTATGAAAGTAATTAAATATCATTCCCAACGAAGTTGATCAATTCTCTTCACTATGAGAAATTAGTATTTTAGTTAGCCCTACACTGGAAATTTTCCTTCTCAGAAAATACTAGTAATATACAATTACCTGGCATTTTATCATGCCAAAACATAAGGCATTTCACTATTCCTATCTCATATGCATCATAGTGCAAAATAATCAAAGGACTACCATGTTGCAGTCTGATCCGTAGTAGCATGCTCAGATAACTGCCCTATTCACCACTAATACCATGGTGAAAAATATTGTGTCACTCCTCATATGGGGAGATAGGACTTTCACAGTGGTGGCCTTCCCATAATTGTCCCACCCAACTTTTAGCCTCTCATAGGGCAAGGTATCATCAAATCATCAAATTTTGGGAAGGCCAAACCCTCATAACTCCCCAAACATAGCATCCCCCAGGCTTATGTTTATTTAAAACAAAACCATAAGCCTCCATGCTTATATGTAAAATAGGTTTCATACATATCAGACAATCTGTCTATTTACTTAGGGCTAAAATATCTTCTAGTTCCATATTCACTTAGAGTCTAGTCCTCAATTCTAACTTAACCATTTCATATGTGTTTGGTTGGATCATAAGGGTTTCAAGGAATTTAATACAAGTGTTAACATTACACTTGTCAACATAAGGTCATGGGTTCAACATGTACATCCCATGTAAATGCATTCATCAAATCCTCCTACCTTCAAGTAGTGATCCATCTCTCCAGATCTTACATAATCCTGACTAATATATATAATCTGTACATCCATACATACTGTCAATATATATACAATCTGAATAATCCTACTGATCAATAGATCTGATGGTTAGAATGATCTTCTAATCTTTTAGATCTAAGTATTTTCTATTCTAAGTCTTTGTGTATCCATCTCTTTGATCTTGATCTTTCATAGATCCTTTGATCAACAATTTATTCTTGTTGATAAAGATTAATGGCCTAAATCTTCTATCATCTAGTTCTTGTTTGATCTAAGTTCAGTTATTTGATCATCCCTAAGGGGGATGATCCTGGTTCTTTTCCTTGAATCATATTTGATCAAGGGTTTGGATTATCTAATCTAATGATCTATATTTGATCTATAGCATACATACTAATAAACATGCATACTAAGTATAATACAATATTATTATTCTTATTGTTCTTGATCATTCAAGATCCAATGGATCTTGTTTGATCATCCTTATCTTACTTACAATTTTTATCAGGGTTAGATAATTTACTAACCTTTTATGCGCTTATTATTATTCAACTAGTTAATGTTTTACTGGTTAAAGATAATTTATTTCAGCCTAAGTCTAGACTTAACTTATTTTAGCCTAAGTTTGGACTTAACTTATTTCAACCTAAGTATAGACTTGACTTATTTCAACCTAAGTCTAGACTGCTCCTCTTATTTCCAATTAGCTAAGGCTTACTAGCTAAATGGGTGAACACATAGTGGTTGCTTCAATCCTCATGTAAGGAGGCATTTAGACCTCACAAGTATCAACGAAAGATAGGGGAAGAGCGAGGCTCTATTAGAAAACCCCCTTAACCACCATATTCAACATTCATTAGAATGACCTTAGCTCAACCTTTCATAAGGTTCCTATGAGCATGTTAACCCTAAGCACTCTTTCTAATTGATTTAAATTAAGTCCATGAATATTTAAAATATCATTCATGGGGTTTATTATTCTCGTAGTTTGGGCCAAGGATTTAATAATCCTTATATTGTCCTATTAACTATAGCCTTTACTAATTAAGTCCCAGTCAATTAATTCACTCTTATTTGTATCATAAAACTGTACTTTTTCATTAGATTTCATTTTGGTGATTTATGAATATCAAGACTCAACCACTAATTAAACAATTATATCTACTAATAAAATTTAAATATTAAATTATAAAATTTAAAGTAGAATCTAATATAATTTTAACAACATTTTACACTAACATGCTTCCTATGTAACTTAACTTAATGAAATGAAACTATACTTAAACTAGCATGCTCCTAAGTTATAAAATATATAAAATTTTACTACTTATCTAATGGAATCATGCTTAAACTTCAAATGTAAACTAACATGGCCCTAAGATAATTAAATCTATCAACCTAATATAACAATCTAATCACATATAGAACACAATATGCTAAAATCTAAGAATTACACTATCATGCTTTATAACATAATTCACATTTAAAATGCTATTATCAAATAAAAGACAATGAAACTAATTATATTAAGATTATTAGAAACCTTTACTTATGATCCAACCATTAGATCTTATATCTTTTCCTTTTATTCAAGGGTTTTAATTAATTTTAGGGCTTTTACTCCATTAAGGTCCAAAGATCATATCCCTTTATTTTTTTCATATTCCATCTATGATTTCAATGTATTACATTATAATATCATTCATTCAATCCATCCTAAGGGTTTGATCACACTTGATCTTATTGATCAAGTGGGTCCCTTTGTATTTTTAGAGTTTTTCTACCCTAAAGGGTAGATCCCTCAATTTATCTTATATCTGTCAAAATCAATCATGGATATTACTAATTTCAATATTATATCATCAGTAAATTAGATCATTAAGATCTAATCATCTCAGATCTTGAAGATCATGAAAATTATAAGCTTAATTCTTAAATATGGAAAGTTTCATGAAGAATTTTCTCAATGTTATGATTTCAAAAGAAAATAGACATTATAAGCTTTCCATAGCTTTTTTCCAATCTCAATTTGGAGGTCAGATGACTCCACAATTGCAATGTGAAGCTCACTATAATTCCTAGGGTCTAGATTTGATCTGGGCCCAGTGGAATGGACGGCCCACATTTGAGTGATCGTCGTGCCCTTGTCACTGGGATGCATGCATAACATGCTCCCTCGGTGACCAGCGCTGTCGCGTGATCGTCCCATTGGGACGACGATCACGTGGCATGCGTGCGGAAAACATGCGGCTTGGCACTTTTTGAGCGGCATTTCATGGCACGTCTCGGGTTCCGACTTGATTTGGAGATCAAACAGTCCATTTAATCAATCCCTTTACAATTAAGGGCTCAAAACTCAATGAAAATTCATGAAATTTCTACCATAGGGTTTTGATTCTAGATCAATTGGATGGCTCAGATTTTTCATTTGAGCCCTCCATCACCCAAAATTGAAGGGTTTTGTTCCTTACTTTATTTTTACAAATTTTAAACCAAACCTAATTACAAAAAAATAAAAATTTCATAAAACAACATTAAATAAGTCAAGGAAGTGGTTCCACCTACCTAATTGGAGAAACAACTTAGATTTGAAGCCCAATTTGAGAAAAATTCTTGTTGATGATAATATAGCCCAATAGTCCCTTGTTTTGTAATTTCACTATTGTATCTTGAAATTGATTTTGGGGTTTTTTAGATAAGGGAATCTAAGATGGTATAGATGGTGGGATTTGTGAGATTCAATTTGGAACAGAGTGCCTAATTGAATTTAGGTCCCTTGTTCCAATGAGAGAGAGGAGAGAGAAAGTGCAAGAAGGGAGATTTTTGGGAGTTTTTGAATTTTGGGAAGGAATCTAGATCTGGTTTTTTAAAGTAAGAAAGATAATTTCATGGAAATTTTAATAAACATTTTTGGAGGCTATTTATAGGTGTTTTGCACTCTTCATAATTACATGTAATAATTATGTTTTAATTCTTTTTATTATTAAATGGTATTTGGATTCCCAGTACCACCTCCTTCCCCACTAGTAGGCAGTGGTAGTTTGAATGATGATTGCACATTTTCTAGCCATTGGATTCCTTTGGGGGCACCTTGTGGGCCCCACAGGCTGTGAAGGACTATTTTGCCCTTTTATGGAGAAAAATCTGTTTTAATCCCCCGAACTCGAAATCAAGCGTACTTATGGTGTTGGAATTGCATTTCTAAGTACATTCTAAATATTGAGATCTTAGTTCTTGGTTATGGGTAAAATTACCATTTTACCCTTTTATTCATAAAAATGGAGAAAAATAAGGATTTTTCATCCATATTTAGAATTTGTCATGCTTACAGTCATTCTGAAGGGTTTGTCGGGTGTGTTTTTAATTATACGTGTCTTATACTTTGATTATACTTCTATGAGAACTGCATTATTAATAGCCCTAATATTCCAGCTTAGAATTTTTGAAAACTCAAACTTTATTGATTTTCTCAATCAATTTACAAAAATTGGGGTTATTACATGCACAAACTATCAACAACCTTCCTTTTCCTCTTACTACAAATGGAAGGAAAGTGGTTCTCTTAAATATGCATCATATGATACAATTTTTTTGCAAAAATCTACAGAAAAGTTTAGCAGTCATCCTTGCCTTACTCTGTAAATATATCCATGAATATCCACTACTTGTGTGACGACTCGGGTTTTTGAAACACATTTTATAATATATTTTTCAAAGGCAAGGGCATCCCCTCAGTAAAAATATTTCACAAAACACAGCAGTAGAAATTCTTTTATTTTAAAACTTGTTTTGAAAACCCAAGTCACCACTTCATACATAACATAAGTACAATTTGTGTACAAAATAAAATTCCATTGAAGGAATATGATTTTATTAAACTTCCAGGATCCATCCAGTGGTTCACAATACACAATCCATTGTATCCTTACAATACTTGTCCAAATACACAATTCAAATTACAAAGTTCTAAATACAATATATGCGCTCAATATAATGTTTCAAGGGATATACCCTTATTACTTATTCTTCAATAGTTCTTAAAGTCTTGAGCTCCTAAGTCTCCTTCTCTGTATCTGAGATATTGTAAACATTCGAACATTTACAATATCTCAGCAAACTATGCTTGGTAGGGGATAAGAATGTAAGTTATTGACAGTAAAATCTCAATATTCAACTATCCCATAATTCATTCTATCATAAACACATTCACAGACCACTATTATTTATATGAACATCTCATTTCCTTATCATTTGTGTTCACCTTTATTCATACATAGTATATAAGAACAAATTTGTTAAAATTGTAAAAATAATCAATAATCATTTCCATACAAAACTGATCAACTCCTTTCATTATAAGAGATCCTGGCATTTCATCATGCCATCCCTTAAGGCATTTCACTATGCCAATTTCACATGCATCATAATGCAAAATAATCAAGGACTACTATGCTTGAAGTCTTATCCATACAGCGCGCCCAGATAACTGTTCAATAATCCACTTATACCATTCTCAGTGGAAATTACAATATCCATGTCCATATGGGAGGACCATGGCTATCACAGTGGTGGCCTTCCCATAAATGCCCCACACAACTTTTAGCCTTTCTTAGGCTTGGTTGATATCATCAAGTTTCAGAGAGTGGGTGGCCAAACCCTCTTAACTCTCCTAGCATAGCATCCCCAGGCCTATGCCTATTTAAAACAAAACCACAAGCCTCCAAGCTTGTATGTAAAATAATACTTATACATATCAGACTATTTGTCTGTTTATCTAGGACTAGAATATTTTCTACTTTCTTATTCACTTAGGGTTGTTCTCAATTCTCAACTTGACCATTTAATACTTATTTTCCTCATCATTTGGTTGGATCATATTTCAATTTGAGGTATTTACCTTAATATATTGGTATCATACATGTCAATACTTCAAAACATAAGATCATGTATTAGACATGTATCTTCATGTAAAGGCATTCTTAATAATCCACCTACCTCGATAAGGTATTCTTCCTCCTTGAAATCTGCCATAGTCTCGATCAACATATATCTGTCAAATCATATGTATAATGTCATTTTTCTAATCAAGGGTACATACTACATGGTCTTTTGATCATCCTTATGTAGGATGATCTGAATCTTTCTTCCTTGAATATCATATATCCATGGGTTTAATATCATCTATACAAATACTATCTATATCATACATAACAATCTAATTTACATCGATATTTCTTTTTCCTTATCGTTTTTTATCATACAAGATCTCATCTTGTTTGATCATCCTGATCTCACTTACTATTTTTATTAGGGTTAGATAATTTGCTATCTTTTTATGTTCTTATTATTATTCAACCTACTAGTGTCTTACTCTGTTGAAGGTAATTTATTTCTTCCTATCACTAGACAACTCCTCCTTATTTCAGGATGACTAGTACTTACCAGTTAAAATCTGCTCAAAAAGTGGTTAATACAACCCTCATGTAAGGAGGCGTTTAGACCTCTCTTACGTCAATAGGAGGTGAGGGAAAAGCACTTGGCTCTTGTATACCCCCTATAACCACAATGTTTAGAGTCCACTGGAGTGGTACTAGCTCAACCTTTGACAAGCTTCCTATGAGCTCTTAACCTTAAGTCCCTTCTCTAATTGATTTTAATTAATTTCCATGGATATGCATAGTTTCATCCATGGACGTTCCTTATTTCCTACTTTGGGCCAAGGAATTGGTAAACCATTCCTTATATTGTCCTACTAACTATAGCCCTTATTAAGTCAAAATCATTCATTCATCTTAGTTGTCCATGAATTTCTATAATTAGTTTATATTTTTGGTGATTTATGCTCCTTATATCTTAACAATTACTTAACAATTGAATAAAATTTGACAATAAGTAAATCATCAACTTGAAAGCATAAATCAAATATAAGTTTAACAACTATATACTAACATTCTTCCTATGAATGTAACTTAAGCTAGTGAAATAAAACTAACATGATCCTAAGTTATGAAACACGTCTTCTATCATAATGAAATCATGTTTAAATCCTAATTTACACTAACATGATCCTAAGATAATCAAATCTACTAACAAATTACTCATTTAGGGCGTATCATACTAAAATTTAAAGATTACACTATCATGCTTTCTAACTTAGAACATAAATCACATTTACACTTCTATATCCAATAAAAGAAAATTAAACTAATTTTATTAAGATTATTATAAACCTTTAAATATGATCCAACCATTAGATCTTAGGTGTTTTCCTTTAGATTAAGGGTTTTAATTACTTTTAGGGCTTTTAATCCATTAAGATCCAAAAATCATATCCACTTGATTTTGTAACATTTCATCCATGATCTAACTAGATTCCATCATAATATCATCCCTTTAATCCATCCCAAGCATCTAATCATACTTGATGTCATTGATCAAGTGGGTCCCTTTGTATTTTTAGAGTTTTCTACCATAAAGGGTAGATCTCCTAATTTATCTAAGATCTGTCTAAATTAACCATAGATATTACTTTATTACATTATTATATCATCATTAAAATAAATTTCCAAGATCTGATCACCTCAGATCTGGAAGATCTTAGAAATTTGACACTTATTTCCAAAATATAGAATAATTCAGGAATAATTTCTAAAAATATTATGACTTTATTAGAAACTAGACATTACAAGCTTTCCATATCTTCTTTCCGATCTCAATTTGGAGATCATATGACTCCATAATCTTAAATTAAAGTTTACAGCCGTTCATAGTGTCCAGATTTGATCTGGGCCCAGCAGAATTAATCTCTCTTAATTGAGGGTCCAAACCTTGTTAGATTTTCTTGAAAATTGTACCCTATGGTTTTTGACCCATATGGATCGATCAGAAAGCTCATAATTTCCATCTGAGCCCTCTATCACCATAAATTGAAGGCTCTTGTATTTACTTTATTTTTACCATTTTTCATTCAAATTAAATTACAGAAAAATAAAAATTACACTAAACCATAATAAATATGTATGGAAAGTAGTTCCACCTACCTGATTGGAGAAAAACAATATAATTGATGCCCAATTTGAGAGAATTACCGGTTGATGATAATATAGCCCGATTGTCCTCATTTTTGTGATTTTCTGTTGTTGGAACCGTTGGATCTTGAAATTGATTTGGGGCTTTTGTATATACTATAGTATAGGAGGTTATGGATGGTAGAATTTATCAGATTTTACCTGAAACGGAGTGCCTAATTGAATTTAGGTCTCTTGTTCCACTTAGAAAGAGGAGAGAGAAATAAGGAAAAGCGAGTTTGGGGAGGGATGAAGGGGAATTTGGGGTTGAAATTCCAGGGAAGATTTGAAAATTTGGTGGTTAAGGTTGTGAAAATTTTTGAAAATTTTTGGGACATATTTATAGCCAAATTTGAATTTTTTATCATTTCTTTTAATAAGATATTTTATTACTTTAGAATTTTTAATTACTAATGCATTCTCCATTCCCACTACAATCTCCACTACCAGAAATAATGCACCGAGCAGTTATTGGTGCTTCTAGAATGTTGGCCCACTTTGTGGGCCCCACTTTTATGTGAAAAGACCTTTTTGCCCTTTTAACTCCAAAATTGGAGAATAATAGGCAATATTTGTCCGAACTCAAAATCAAGCGTACTTAGTGGCGTTGGAATCATATTTCTAAGTGATTCATGAATATTGAGTTCTTATTTCTTGGATATGGGATATGGGTAAAATTACCATTTTACCCCCAAATGGAAAAATTAAGGAATTTTCATTTTAACTCAGAATTGAACATACTTAATGTTGTTTCGATCAGTTTTCCAAGTACATCCATAATTTATATGTTTAAATATATAATATAATCTCTATAAAAAGAGAATTTTCAATAACCTAATATTCCAACCCAGAATTTCTAAAAATTCAAACTTTATTAATTTGCCTTAATAAGTTACAAAAATTCGGGGTCATTACAACTTGGGGAAAGAAGACTTCCACCAATTCAAAGGTACATTATATATAATTAAAAAGAAACATAAAACTCCCATTTTACTTGATTGTTACTTAGGTTATTACAACTCCAAATACCACAAGGAACTAGGAGCCAGCTTCCTAGCCTAGAGGGCCAGAAACTTCACATCTAGTTAATACATGCTCTAGTATGAATTCATCCACAAACCTATCCAAAATCATCATCCTTACTTCCTCCATCCATTCCATTAAAGTCACATCAGCAATAAATTAATTCCCATTAAAAATTTTAAAGGAAAATGCATGATTAAAACATAGCTGAATATTGACTTTTACCAATTGCTTAAAACATGAGAATTTGAAGTATGCACGTTATATACCTCTAACAATAACTTGAAATATTCTAGAATGATTACATTGTATATACATTACATTGAATCAAATGGGTTTTCAAAGAAACCTAAGTATAATAGGCATAGCATTTAAAACGAGATTTATCGAGATAAGCTAAGATTTGTTGAGAAACCCAAAATTTGCATTTTCTACCATGATACCATGAATCTACCACCCTAATGGATTGCATTAAAGAAAATATGTGTTCCAATCAAATGAAGATCATGTGTTGTTTCAAGCTAAAATCCATATATCTTACAAATGGCCTATAAAACTAAGATTTACCAAAAGAAGCTACAAATCAATATTTTTAGCATAGATCATCTTGCCTACTGGTTTCATAGCATAAATCATTTGAAAAAAAATAAAAATTCATAAGTTTTTAGAGGAGATCTATAAATTATTTTCAAGCAATACATTGATTTCTTTGAAATTTTAATAATAAGTAATTAATTTTTAACCTAAGAAAATTCATATGGAATTTCATGTAAATAGTAAGTATAAATATGGAGGTTTTAGGAATTAAGATTCATAGAATGAGCACAAAAACATGAATTTTTGCTACACATAACATGCATATAGGTTTGAAAGGTTTTAATTAGTAGTATTCATCAAAATCCTAACTTAAAACTGCTACCTCTAAGGACCCTAATGCCTCCCACGAATTTCCCTTTTTTGCAACCTTTTCATGCACCAAATCAGTGTAGGCAAGCAACTAGAATCAAGCTCCCCTGGAAGGTGCATGCTCTTCTAGTTATGGGGCATCCTCCTCCCAGTTCGAGGCCTCTTCAATCCTCATAAACCCTTCCTTGATTGATGATATATCCACCTTCAAAGGTCCTCCACTTTTCCTAGTTTTTTTACTCCCATACTAGTCCACTTTCAAGGAGAAACTCACGCATTCACATGATTCTTTCCTTCTTGTTGTATGCAGTTTATGGGCCACATGACTAGATCCTTGTTCTTCCTCAAAATATCCTATTTCCCCCTTTTTTTTTAAATTTCAGATTCAACCTAACTTCTATTTCCCCATGTAAACCCTTCAAAATCTAAGATATTTGGGGGTTTTCTTCTACAACAAGAGCATCAATCCTTGGCTAAAGACCAAACTTGTCTAAAGCCTTACAAATTTCCAATCTTAATCACCTCACATCCTCCAAGCTTCATATATCAGGGAAAGATTAAAGAAAAACCCTACTTTTAGGTTTAAGATGTTTTGTTTTTATTTGCAACTTATGGAAAACATGGGTTTTTAAGCCTTTAACCTAGCCCTTAGTCCCGCACAACTTGAGCATGGTTTCATGCATGTAAAACCTATCCCAAGGCGATTTCTACTTCTACCCTTATTAAGTTGCAGGTTTGGCCTATTTCAATCACACTCTCATTTCTATTATTTGATCTATTTCACCTCTAACCCTTTATTTTACTTTCCAATTCCTTGTATTCTTATCTTAGCCTAAATTTATAAATAGTTTCTTCACCTTAATGATAGGTAATTGATATTCTCAGCATATTAGTCTAGAAATTAGAATGGATTAATGTGTTGAACCATTGAGAAACTAAGGTGAAAAATAGGAGGAAAATTGAAAAAGTCCTCCATTTTTTTGTTGCTTCCATATATATTAATTGAGAATTAAATAATCATTAGTATTATAGGATCAAGGGTGGATTTTATCGCCACCTCTTGGCCCACTAGGTTAATCATCATCTTTCTCATACCTTTCAAAATTTTAATTAAAATCAATTAGAAGGGAACTATAGAAGATTTCAAGCTCATAAGACACTATTGAAAGGAAGCGATCTATTGTCACTCTAGTAGCCTTATGCTAAATCATGTTTTGGTTTTTAAATGACTAGCTCTTCCAACACATTCTGTGACTTAGATTACCTACAACTAATTGAGGATGGTGTGAAGCGACTGATTTAGCAAAGATCTGATTAGTAAACAATAGAACAAGTCTAAAAGCTACTACCCTGAAGAAATTCAAGCAAATCAAAACACTTTAGCTTGTTAACCATAGGATTGTTTGGTAGTGTCCTTTGTTTGTGCATCATTATAGACACTAGGTTGCATAATTTAGTTTTGGTTTTATTTGTTTTTGTTGTATGTAAAGCTTACAACCCAAACAAAATAAATAAATAAAAGAAGAAAAAACAACAGTTAATGACTAATCAACAAACTGATCAAAAGAGTACTCTGCACTCCAGCATTAACAAAGATGATATTTAGCCATAGAGGAACAATCACCTCTTTAATGATGATGAACCTCCTCTCATCATGGATGCAAATAATGTTCTCTCATGGATGAACAATCTTCTCTTTGACGTTGATGATCCTCCACCTTCTTTTAATAATCACATTCATCCTTAGAGTAATCATTTTCCACCACCTGAAAATTTGAGAAGAAAATATAACAAGGAATGAGACCAACATAAAGCACATCAGGATAGTTAGCATAATCAAAATCCTAAAGAGTAAACTTTGAGAGAGCACTTACAGCCTAATAATATCAACACACCTTCTTGTGTCATTTTACCTTATATTGCTGGTATAGTTAAATTCATGGTAGAAGTAATCAAATCACATTCTAAATTTTATGGGTTGGATAATGAGAGTCTCTACCTATATTTAAAATAATTTGACAAAGTATGCAGACCCAACATATATAAAAAGTTGGATTAGATATGAATACTCAAAAATTTTGCTTTTTCTTTAAAGGAAAAAGCAATCATTACTGGTAGGTTCCATATGTACATGGCAAGTAATGAATAGGAAGTTGTTGAAAATGTTCTTCCCTACACACAAAACCAATAATCTACATCACAAAGTCATGAACTTTACCTAAAAGGATAAAGAAACTTTCCATCAGTATTGCGAAAGGTTCAATGAGTTGTTGTTAGCTTGTCCACATCATGGATATGAACATTGGTGCATCTTCTTTTATGGACTCAAGTTTCAAATGCACTAGTTTGTTAAAATGATGTGTAATGGCAACCTTTTCAATAAACAATCTAAAGAGTTGCAAGAGTATATTGAATGGCTACCAAAGAGGCTAATTCAGCAAGAGTTAAATATTTAGATAAATCCAAGTTTACCACTACTGTGGAAATGGGAAAATTTTCCTCTAAGAAGGTTGACTAGTTGTGTGATATTTGTGAAAGTAATACACATTGTTTTCAAAAATGTCCCACAATTCTAGCATTCTAAGGTGCGTGTCATGAACATGCCCATTCTTATGAGTAACCTTCTTTCCCATCTTCTCACACTAGGCCCCTTATCAACCATAATAAGGACCAACTATTCTTGAACCCTACATACCCCCACCTAAGAGGCAAGTAGACCATCACTTTCATCAATTTATTTAAAACTAGGAGACGAAAAATGTAACAACCCAGGTTTTCTCATGCATTTTTAAATGCAATATCTAATTCGCATCCTTATTTGAAAACCATTTTATAAAAACCATGCAATGCAGCGGAAAATCTTTTGTTTTAAACTCATTTTGAAAACCCCGAGTGTCATTTGCTTTCACAACAATCAAAGTAGTTTTTGAAAAATCTTCAGAAATCATAAATGTTTTTCCCAGGTCCATCCAGTCACAGCTCACAACCCAACTGTAAATAAATACAAATACATGTCCAAAGGGTAGAGTGTTTATTTACATGTATAATTGTCTCCTTTTTTATTCACTTGCTCATAGCACTAATATCTCCTAAGGCGTCTACTATTTGTGAGTGGAACTATCCTGAAAAGTGTTAAGGATAGGGTGAGTATATACTATACTCAGTAAGAGTCTATCACTACCAGTTTTACAATGCATGCTACATTTAAAATCATATGCTCTTTAAAACATGTGCATGTTTGAACACTCATGTTCAATATCGATATCAAAAACCATTGTCGAATTGGAATACTGACGACTTAAAGAATCACATAATCCAAATCAAAAGTATCATATATATCACAAACATAATGATATGCATAAGATGCTCCACTGAATCCAACTCATGGATATATGGTATGGTCAACCAACCTCATGTCATGCCATATGCAATGTAAGTAAATCGTCAAACCATAGGGCCCAACTATGCCCACGACCTCGCCGCCGTGTGGTCCTCGGGTACCTAGGGATACAGGGTCATATGCCTCCACGGGACATATGACACTTATTCGTCGTAAATCATGCAATTTATGAAATCGGTTGCAAAACATGCATGTAATGCATAAAATCTGCTCATGCTAGTATCGCATTCAAAGTCATAACCCTGCTTAGAAGCCTGCCAGCTTAGAAGCCTGTCAGCTCTCTCTAGCTCACCCTCATCAGCCAAGGCTACACTTATCATGCAATCTATGCATGTAGCACATGTCTTGGCAATATATGCAATCGTTTGCAAAAACCTCTTTCTCAAAACCTGTCCCCTTTGGGTCCCTCACAATTGCCTGGCCCTCACAACTGCCTACCCAGCATCTTATGGTAACCCTCAAGGACATGCAAATTTTCAAGAACTCAATGCTCACAAATCATGAAATGCAATTATTTGTAAAACATATCTATGCATAATGTATCTGTCATATGCATGCTGAATTCGTTTATGTAATATCCTTAATTTTTAGGATAAAATAGTAAATTATTAAATAAATAAAAATAAAAATTAATAGATATAAATTTTTCCTGAAAACATAAGAATTAGAAAGTGCTTGTCGATATGAATCCAACACCACCAAGAACGCGAAAAACGGAGCTCAAACGAGGGAGTTATGAGCCGTCGAAGTTGTAAGGGCAATTTTGTCATTTGACAGAAACGTATTACACAAGGGCCCAAATTGATAATGGCACCCCCGTCTTCCACACGTCTGTACCCGGATCCGGCAAAATCGCCGGAGAAGCCATGGAAAGAGGCGTGAATGGTAGATGTTCTCTTCCCCTAGGACTCTAGGCCTATATCTACCCTCCCCAGGTTGCCAAAACGCTTCACTTTGAGCGTTTTCACTGAGCTTTACTCAGAACCTAGCCTGCAAAAATTCACGTTTTTCCGGCAAGTGGAGCCCCGAAAACACAAGCAACACCATCCAGGCACAAGGTAAGCCTCAAATCCATGTTTTTATGTATTTATTAATTAGAAAACTAATTAGAAAAGCATAAAAAAAATTAGGAAAAAAATCAGATTTTTTGGGAACTTTGTGCACGCTACTGTTGGAGCGTGATTTCATGGACCAAACCTCGTTCGTTTGAAAATCGCACCGTCCAACTAGTGTACAAGAGACCCAAGAGAAAACCCTTTAAATTTGGGAGTGATCCAACGGTGGCTTTCTCCATAAAACCCAGAAACCAGTACCTAGGGATGTTTTTAGGAACTTGGGGAAAATAGTTTAAAAAACATGGTTTTTGGAGAAATCAATGCAAAAGGATGATAGAAATGGAAACTAGACAAAATTTGGAACAAAATGGTTCAAAAACCAAGTGATTTGGACACCTGTAGGGTTACTGGAGATGACCGAAAGCCGGTCGTCTTCTCAGGCGTCGTTTTCCGCATCACCGGTGTAAACTAGGCTGCCCGTGTAACCCAGTGTACACTGGGTGCCGGTGTAACCTGGTGTAAACCGGGGCCGCCGGTGTAACCCAGTGTACACTGGGCACCGGTGTAACCCGGTGTAAAGCAGGGCCGCTGGTGTAAACCAGTGCACCCGCCAAACACCCTATAAATTAATAAATATTAATTTATGAAGTATTTTCACTTAAAATTGATTTTTGGGAGCTAGAGGAGTCCAAATCACGATCCGAAAGATGCGTTGTGACCGTATTGACGACACGGACCTAGTTTTAACTTAAAAACTTATAAATGACCACTTTTTATTTAGAAAAATTTTAAAATAGTGATGTGACATATACAGGTGCACTTGAATATACCAGTTAAAGGGAGTTATTAGCAAGCTAGTGGTCTCACACTGAGGTAGGTGACGACAACTAATGTTTTGCCTTGATTTTTAACCATGTTTAAACATAACATCATGTGTGATCGTGTTTTAAATTGCAATTCTTATTTACCGTGTATTTCATGCGACATTGAGTACAGGATGGTTATTCCAAATTGAAATCTTTTACTGAATAAACTTATTTAAATTTTTTTTACAAGCATGATGTTAATTTGTTATGCTTAATTAGAGACTTATTTCTTATTATATATATAGAAAATGCATGGATTTACATGGAAATGAGAATAGAGGCTTATTAGCTGGTCCTTTGATAGGCTAACCCTAGGATGAGGGGCATGTCTTGGGGATTACAAGCTATAAGTGCTCTTGAGTTTTAGCATATACATATGATTTCCGTGTTTTATATTTGATGACGGGTGTTCTCGCCCAGTGGGCGTCATGCTAGGAGGGATAGGGCCGGCCACCCACCTTCCGAGATTATGATGTGATGAGTTTGTGATATGATAAACACCTGCCCATAGATGGCATTCGGTAGGGGTTTGGTAACATGGATAGTCCACACTACCAGTCTGAGCCTTTCCATGGGGACAGACACTAAGTCTCCCGTTATGGTGTCGACGGGGAGCGGCGGTGGTTGATACCCATGGAGGGTTGCCACTGCAGCATGATGGCCCATATTCTTATTATGTGTGTATGTATGATGAGCATGGTTATGGATGATATGCCTGGGTGTGACGACACTCAGAGGTTGACTACGTGTACTCCTGATCAGGGATGTTAGTGCGATGTGGTGGGACCCATTACCTTAGGGTGCCCTTATTCTGGTTGTATGCTCCATTTTATTGATTCATGTCATGTTTTAACTCCTTGAATTTTATGTTTTAGCATATGGAATAAATTGGCATTTATTGAACATGGCATTATGATATCACTATTTTCATAAATGTTAGATTTTTCATCAGTATTGTTCATTATTTCTTTCATTTATTACATTAATTGTCTATGTACCTACACAAGCGATAGCTTGCTGAGGCATTGCTTTGTTTTGCAATGCCTTAGATCTCGAGCGCGATAACAGGAAAGGCAAGGCTGTTGAGAAGCCGTGAGAGCTGCTGAAGACCATTTTTCTATAGTGTTAGACAGTGATGTGAGTCATTAAACAGGATTATCATTTGGATTTTATTATGGACTGCATATTTTATAATTGGATGTGATTTAGATCTTTGGACATATGTTGGACATTTATATGGGATGTTATGATGGATAGACCCTGGGCCATATTATTATTGTCTTTTGGACGTTTATTTGATTTAAAATAAAGGCGCCTATTTATTTGACGTTGATTTATACGCAGATTATTTATTTATGTTTAAATTACATGTCCGCCATTTTGAGAAAGGAAAATTAACACCCGGAGTTTTAAGATAGGTTTAGTAAAATGTTAAATAAATCTTTTCTCATGGGATCCCAAATGCTCTTATTTAAAATACCATTATTATTTTTAAAAAAATGTCTTAAAAATCCGGGGTGTTACAGTTTATAAGATTAAGTCATGCTGAATTCATTTATAAGATTAAGTCATGCTAAACAAGTCATATAACTTAAACTTAAAACATGCGTTCTCAAAACAATCATAGGTTCTTTTTAAAAAGTCTAGTAGCGATAGAGCACCTACCTCGAAGTCTCCTGGAGTTGCATCCTTCATCACTCAACCCGTCCTTGGGTCTCATTTATAAACTCCTGGGTACGAATGGATACAAGGAATCCTTATCAATTTCGATCTATTTTTAGAAATTAGATCGCTAGATTTTCCTTTTAGGGTCCATGGTTCTTTGCCTAATTTATTGTCAGACTAGATCCTATGATGTGGATCTACTATTCAATGGTTAACTCTATAAAATGCCCTATGATCCTAAATTTCTAGTCTCATTAGGTCCTTGTGTCCCAGTTCCCAGGACGCCTGTGCATCCTGGTTGAACCGCGACCGCCTCACATGCGTGCACGCCCAAAGGCCGTGCCAGGGACCGCGTTTGCACACGCACATGCATGCCCAAGTGACGTGCTATGACACGCATCTTGGATGGCATCGCACGGACACACCTTTGGTGTAGCATGGCGTGTCTCAGCTCTCAGGGCACCCCGTGCATCTCGGTCAAGCTAGGACCCGTGCCCCACGTCGCGCGCGCTCCCAAAGGTCGCACCAGGGACAGTGTACGCACTGTCGTACCGTGGAACCCGTCCCAGGGACCTTGTCCCAGGCGCATGTGGAGTATGGCATCCCTGGGATGCCTGGTTCATTCAAGGCCGACTAGAACCGGTCTTCATCTTCTCCAGCTGGAAAAATCGGCTGGGAAAGGACCAGATTCAGCATGGATCTGGCTTGGGGGAAGCAAAACGGAGAGACAGGGAAAGAGGGGCTTACTTGGGTAGCTGGGGACGCCCTCCTTCAGGTGGTGCGGCTCCCTCTTCCCATGTGAAAAACCTTATGCTCGCCGGAACCCATGAAGAAGGGGGAAAAACCCCACTTCCAATGAGGCCAGAGGAACAAGAGGGGAGGTGGGGAGATGGGAATGGCCGGCCTAACTCGGGCCTGGTCGAAATGTGCAGGGGAATGCTAGAGACGGGTTTCTGATTTTTGTCGGAAACCCCAATCTCAAAATAGCCCAAAAAATCATGTTTTGGAGAGGGGGGAGATGGGGCTTTTTATAGCCTTGCTATGGCGGTGCCGCCCTTGGCAGTGGCAGATTTCTCTAGAAAAATTGGGAGATGAGGGCTTCTGGGGAAATTTGAGGAGGAAGACGACAGGGGGTGCCGTTATCAAAACGGCCCCCTGTGTTTTTCGTTCTTTTTTGTTTTCTATTTAAATTATAGAACTGTCCCTAATCTTTAAATGGTCATAACTTCTTCATACGAACTCCATTTTTGGCTTTCTTTGAGGCATTGGACTCCATTTTTCAAGTAGAATCTAATGGTACTAAGTTTCCTTACAAATTCCTTTGTTTACTATTTTAAATAAGGTAAAACATTCAACATAGTTCATTTCCTATTTTTGTTAAAAATAGCGTAAATTGCTCGGGCATTACAAAAAATGCTCAATTTGAACAATCCATGAATATGAAATGAAGGACATGATGATTCAACTCATGGAGACCTTGAACAAAGGGTCATTTTTTGTCCAACCACATGATAACCCTAATGATGTGCATGTGTTTGGTGTGATTAGTTCTTCAACTACAAACATGGAACAAGTTGAGGTAGTTTCCATTTTTTATAATGGTAAAATAATTGGAAAATATGGTTCTAAAAGGTTGAAATAGTAGTAAAGCCTCTTAAGACATAAGATAAATTTGTTGATAAGGAAAACAACCCACCCAATATTCCATATCATATTCTTGCTCCATTTCCACAAAGGCTGTGTCCAGCTCTTAAGATAGTCTTTAATTATGACAAGCAACTTGGAGATATATTTAATACCCTGACTAGTGTTAAAATGACAAATTCAAAAGTGCAAGATAAATTTACTAATCCTTCCTTTTCAAAGACAAGTTTGCTAATTTATATGGGACCTAGGGAAGCATAGAACACTTTTTCTTTTTCTTTTTTCCTTTGCCATTTGTCCATTTGTAATATTTTTGTACCATTATTTTTCAAAACTTGCCTTTTCTACATCTCCTATTTCTTTATTTCTCAGTGCATTATCATCAGCCTACTTTTTTAAAAATTGTGGACAATGTTTAACTTAGGTTGGAGGCATAGAATTCTAATGAATTCTAGTCTTTCTATGGTCAGTTCCTTTATTTTTCAATTTTTTGAAAAATATAAAAAATGAAAATTTTTGAAAAAATAAGCTTTTTTGAAATATTTTTTTTGAGTTTTTAAGTGAGTTCCTATATAATGAAGAGAATTGGATTTTTTGAAGTCTATTCTTTTATTTTCACATTAGATTATTATAGAATTGTATATGATTAGTTGATTGTTTTACTTATTTTCTAAAGTATTTCATGAAAGCTAATCTTATAACAATTATACACACATTCACATGTATACGGTATAGATTATTGAGTAGTTATGACTTTAGAGACCCTAACGAAAATCAATAGAGACTTATAACCTAAGCGAGTTTTTAAGCTTTATTCCTTTGAGTGTTATGTATAATTCCAATTTTTTTTTCAATATACATTATTCTTAGTTGATCCTAAATTTTCTTTGATTCGGTCAATTTACTAAGATTCATTATTTGAAAATTACCCTTAATTTTTTAGAAGTTTATTGAATCTTATAGGTTATATGAAACCTAGGAAATAATTTAAGCCATCTTTGTTTTTAACCTAGAGACACAAAACCTATCCAATGATATTTTTACCACTAGTTAGCCCTATGAGTTTTTTTAATTTTTTATAAGCTAATTATTTTCATGAGCCCAAATTATCCTTTAACAATATTAACTCAATGTAAACTATCCATTACAATTTTTTCGTGAAAGATAAGTTAGTAATGATTGAAGATATATCTTTAAATTGCAATAAAGGTAGAGAAGTGACTACTAAGAAAAGAAAATTTGTTCAAAAAAAGTTCCAAAAGTTCCAAAAATGGAAAGGAAAAGTTCTAAAATAGAAAATAGAAAAGAAAAAAAGTGTAAAAAGAATGTTCACTTCAGTACAAATAAAGAATAAGTGTTAACTTTATATAAAAGAGGGATGATGAGAATATTATCTCAAGCTCACATAAAGTTATCACTAGATGGTCTTAGATTTATTGTAATTTTGAAACATCCACAACCTTCTAGCATGAAGCATTGAAGAAGTAGAAATTTTTTTATAATAGATCCTTCTAAATTTATCAACAACATTGAATGTATTGTTATTGGCAAGAGTTGTTGCATTGGGGCATCAAAATTGTGCAACTTCATCCCTAATTGTTTCAACTCTTTTCATGAAGACATTGTTTCAAAAGTTGGAAGAGTAGTCATTTGGGACTTTGAGCTCTAACAGGGTTTTACACACAGTTCTTCCCTCCTCTCTATCAAACATATAATTTGCTTTAGGCAAGTATGTACCTCAACTACCCCTATCATGGGGATGCAAACTTCTCTTCAAATCCATCTTCATAAGATCCATTTAAGCTACAAGTCCATTGATTGTTTTTCCTGACATGTGAAGCAAGGTACTAGTCAAGCTTTTACCAACATTCTTCTTAGTGCGTAAGACATCAAACATATTGTGCAAATGTAGGGATTTCCAATACACATGTTCAATTTGACTTCTTCTTCCAATAAATTTTAGAGTTGTTGTCACTAGTATGTTTAGTTACTTTCTTCTTCCCCCACACGATATTAAGGTTTTCAACTAGTTCGAATACTTGTCATTCTATTAACTTCTTTAGAGGTGTACTTGTCTCTACATACCTTTAAATTTTCCATTCTTAAAATGGTATTGATGGTCTCTATGTAACCATCTTCTTTGTCCAAGGAATGCCATTTTCCTACTATGTTTAAGTTGTATGGCACATGTTTGGTCACTACAAATAGGACAAGTACTGCATTCCTTCACAATGCATTTAGACAAAATATTGTACATATGAAAATTGCTTATTGTTCACAACAGTATAACCTTCAAGTGAATGACTCTTTCTTATATGTATCATAAGCTTCACCCTCTACATCCCATAATGTCTTAAGGTTGTTGATCAAGGGAGCCAAGCACACATTAATGTAGTTTCCTATTTTCTTAGGACCTAACATCAACATAGTTAACATCATGAACTTCCTCTTCATGCACAGTAATGGTGGATAGTTGTAACAAACCACTTTAATAGGCCAACAAATGTACCTACTATTGATAGAATCATGAGAATTAATTTCGTCTACAAATATCAGCTCGAAAAGAATTAAAAAGGAGATTGAGATTGTAAGAAAACGACTTGATGATTTCAAGAAGATAAGAAGCAAGGTAATCTAGAGTTTCATTGAGAAACTAAAATTATGTTGACAATAGGTAATATTTTGATATTATATATGATTTAAATTGCAATTGGACTGTGTCTGATAAGTTTGGGAATGTTGCATGCTAGATGTTTTTGAAAAGGAGACGGAGTCTCTAATCTTGTTTTGAAATTTAAAAGAATGTTTATCAAGTGACATGCATTAAATGTCTTATGCCCAAAAAATAGAGGAAACTCTGTCAAATTTTTAGCAAAAATGTAGCACTCATTTGACCAATGATCCTTTTTGAGCAAAGAAAAATAAGACTCGTGGTTTTTAAGAATGAATTTAAAAGAAAAAGATTCTTCCACTGTCATTTGGTTTTCAAAAAATTATTTTCAGTAGAGATTGATCTCTTTATATAAATGTCTTTTGCATATTAAAAATGTTATAGAAACTCGGGTTATCACACTAACTAATGCTAAACTAAAGTCAAACATAAACTAAGAAAAAGTTAAGTGCAAGTCACTCAAGTACCATGCACATGACCCATAAAATTGTGTGCATGGTTCATGGGTTAGAAAATGGGTAAACTTCATGAATCAAAAGCTAGATAACACTCAAGAATTAAGTACTAAAGAAATTGAAATCTAACAAGGCATGGAAAGCAACTTAACAAGAACTTTTTATGCTATATAACACTCAAGAATTAAAGCATTTCACTACTAGAATCAAGCAGCAACAATGATCTTTAAACAAATTTATTAATTGAATGGCAAAATATGAAGTTGAGTGTGCATGAACATGTATACAAAATATGAAAATTGTGCACACTTCTTATAGCTAAAACGTGATTCAAATAAAAGATTTAACTCACTCTAATGACCTTAAACTAAAATTAGATAACATGGAAGTGAAACCAAAAAAGAATCAAGAGAAAGAGGCCTTGAAATATGGGAACTAGTTAAGGAAAATTTTTCCTAAAACTAGCTCCAACAATCAAGTGAAAAATGTGGAAATCAAGGAAGGAAAGTAATAAATTAAAGGTACTTTTCTCTTATCTGTCACTACTAGATAAGAAGTAACTTAGATCTTGAAAGAATGAGCTAGAAAAACTAGAGATATTGAAGTAGAGATCAAGAGAAAAAAAAGCTAGTTCTATGTGTATAGAATTAAAGAAATAAAACAAGAACAACCTAACAATGACAGCCAGCAATGAAAACAATGTAATAACCTAGAATTAAAGCAAAAGTAAAAGAAAATACTTGAGGAATCCAAGAGAAAGGGGCCCAAAAGAAAATCAAAGTCCAAAGCTCCAAAGATCTCTAAGATGTAGTTCTCTTTCGAGGATTTTGAATAAAACACCCTAGTAAAATTTCTCATGGAAACCCTTGGGATATTTATATAGTTTGGGTTTCCAATTTGATGAGATCTTGTTCTAGGAAAGAAAGTTGAAATTAGATATAGGATTTACGTGGAAAGTTATGTGGAGAGAGAATTAGTAAGTGATGACATGGCATGGTATATTTAGAAGGAGGAGGCATCACCTTTCTAGGAAGGTGGCATGGAGCTCCTTCCCTTCTAATTGTGTGGTGTTTGGTGGTTAGGAAAGAGAAATAAAAAGTTAGGAAAGATGGGGAATTAGTTAGGATTTTGAGATGATTTGAGTGGAAACCAATTTAGGAGTTCCCAAAAAACTCTACAAAGCATAACAGGTCATTTGATCATCTTCTCACTTCCTACAAAAGAGTAAAAACTCTAATTAAATCCTAAAAAATTATAATTATTAGCATACTTACTTTGGATTAGCTCCTGAACTTACCAAATATAACTTTTGAATTATTAGGTAAAAAATGTATATACTATGAAATTTTTAAAAAATCCTAGAATGATGCCTATAATTTATAACTCATGGAATACTAATTGGGTACTTTTTATACAAAATTGAACACTTATCAATTTTCTAAAACCATCTTAAAATTAGAGACTTTTAACATAGTTCCGTAAAACTATCTTGAAGTTTTATATGTATTAAGATAGTTTTGGGAACCAACCTTTTTTCTTTAAGACGGTTTATATAACCATCTTATTTTCTACCAATTTCTAAGATGGCTAGATACAAGGCAATTTTCGAACTATCTTAGATATACATTTTTAACCACCTTAAAAATCCTCCAATGTAATAGTGAAAGTGGTGTGAGTATATACTCTTAGCTGATCTCTTGTATAAAAAGTTAAAAAGAAAGCTCTAAAAGATTAATGGATTCTTCGTAATAACAAACACATTTGTGGAAATAGCAAACACCCATAAACAAAGCGTATTTGGCCATGTTACCATTTCAAGGCCCAGATATTTGGCCTGGAGCAATTTCTAGAAACAGAGCCAAGCCTTGTTATGTATAAGTTCAGTTCACCTTGTGGGCTCAGTTTCGTTCGGACTTTAGATTGCAACAAAATAACTATTGTAAACACATGGGCCCATTTCAACCTTTACGCTGATGGAGATCTAACACCAGCATCTAAAGAAGCCCACCTCAAACACAAAGTTACATTTTACCACATTTCTTATTGATAACACTCCAGTTGGTCTAGGCATCTCCCTTGAAATGTGCTTGGTTGCATGTTTGAGTTGCCGTTTTCTCTTTGGCTATGGACCTGACTTAGGAGAGTGTGTGATTTGCCTTGTAATTCTTACCTTGTAAACACCATTCAAATGAAAAAGTAAAAAGCAAGTACAATTTTTCTCTTTAACTTCCACAACTTGTTAATTTCAACAACTTCCACAACTTGTTAATTTCAACAACTTCCATTGACATATATACTAGACAGGATTTCATGCTTTAACCGAGGTTGCAATATGGCACATAAAGCCATCAAGCTGAAGCAATCATCCCTATCCAAAGAGCTCTTATATTTGCATAAAATAAAAGATTAGACTATCCAAGAATGCAAGTATAGATCATTAGTTCACTAGCAAGGCAAAGAAGATGATGATGGTAAAATTCAGGCAGCAAGATTGGCAGACTCGAGATCTACGGCCTTTTTCAGGAAACTGGTCGTCTCTCTCGATCAACGGCTTTTTTCAGGAAACTATCTTCTTCCAGGACCATCTGTACAGGCAAAGAGCCCAGACCGTTTGCTATAGCAAGCATCATCTTTTTAATCTCCTCCCTAAACTCCTCAAGCTTAATTGTACCATTTTGGTCACGATCAAATTGGAGCAAGAGAGATTGGTAAGCGATTCTGAGCTCGTCCTGACTAGGCTCCACGGCATCCATATTACAATGGGGCCCCATGAAGCCAAAATTCCTTAGCCCCTTCAACATATCGACATAGGAAAGAAGCCCGTCCACGTCTGCGTCAAGGCGAGCAAATCGATCATCAACAAAGCTGTTGAAAGCCCGCTCATCTTCGATGAAGTTACGGATAGTTGCACTATCCAACACTTCAACACTCATTATATCTCTCCTCCCTTAATCCAAGCTTCAGATGAAGTGAAGAAGAATAAGAACAAGAGAGAACAACAACGAAGAGATGTTTGTTGAAGATGTTAGATACTTATTTATGCTGAAATTTTGCTTAGGTAGAGAGGTTGGTGGTTTTAGTTGGGAGGTGCCCTGCTGTTCCAACTAACAAAAAACATCTCACAAACTTGAATTCCAAACCACACACACACACACACATATATGCGCTCCGCCTTTTTGTTGATCCGCCCTGTTTTAGCTCAGAAAGTATGATGACTGGAAAATTGTAGCGTCCCGATGACTGTTGAATCTGCACAGCATTGTACATATACAGCTTCTGCGCATCCATTTCTAGCGATGAAAGGTAAAATATTTTGGATGCTAGAATGGTCCAATCACTGTAATTTTTTGTCTACGAGGTATCTGAACTCAATCAACATAATGTGGAGTTCATCATTTCAAAGTGGGGCACCACACGATCACTACACCTCATTGTCACCCTCTACGGTGCATTTCTCATGGAGTTAAAATGCCAAAGTTAAAGAGACAGTGACAAGAGTAAGCAGTTTGCTGGCATGGGTCACTGGTTCCTGAATGAAAGAGAGTGATTCCTGACCTAAAAATTAATTGCATGAGAGGAATGAGAGAGCTCTCACAGTTATACAAGTCCATGTATATCTCAAAGTTGAGGAATTATCCAGTGAGGCTCGACCTCAAGGCAAGTTTACTAGAGATACCCTACTTTACGTCATGGGCTCCACCTTTGGTTGATCCGGTCGGTTGATCTGAATTCTAGCAGTGATCCTTATTAGAGCACTTTCGATCATCAGATACCGACGGCTAGACACTATATAAAACCAATGGTCTCACATTCAATGACCAAAAGCACATCTGACATGCTAAAACCATTGGACCAGCATGATATTTGCTCTCCATAATCAGGGAAATCAGATATTAGGACCGGGTCAACTGAAGTGGAGGCTAAATAGCAAATGTAAGCATTTGTCCAAAGATAAATTACTCAAGAAAATTAGAGCAAGAAAAAAACTAATCAATTCAGATAATTTAAGACACTGTTTCCTAACCGTGCCCGTCGTAAGGGGCTGGGTTAGACTCAAACACTTTTATGTTTTTATTGGAATTCTCTCCATTGGTGCTTCATTTATTTTTTATTTTTTATTTTTGATATTTTTTACATGATCAGAGAAGAATTCTAATTGATGTTTTTACTGAGTGTATGCACTTTATCTTTGTTCGCTATTTCCCAACTAAACCACGATCATGTCGGAGATTCACTCGTCAAATAATACTTGTTTTGGTGGGCCTCACGACTCCACGTTCTATTAACTATTATCAGGCAATCAGAGTCAGTCATGTCCAATTGGTGATCATGCACGTATGCAGCTATTATTCGATGGATATGCCATAGATTCAATCACTTAGGCACAATAACAAAGTTAGCGGAATCTAAGTTGGACTTTCTTATGCCGATGGGGCGAGAAAGAAGTACGAGCTTACACTAGAGGCTAAATGCATATGTGAGGCGTACTGTTAGGGGAATCTAAACCATCCATCTTCTAGGCTTTGGATCCAACACTTCATTTCGATTGCTCAAGGCTATAGAGTCATCTACTAGAGAAATAATATTTGGATTTTGAATCATTGAAAATCTAGGCTCAACTTGTACTTTTAGTCACCGAAGTAATCTTGTACCTCCGGGTGAGGTGGAAAACGGGACCTGAATACCAGTAAAAGTACAGCTGACCCCAAAGTTTTCTTGCTTCATACAATCTATCCGCTAGGCCTTACTATGGATGATCCATTCTCGCACAGAAATTCGTAACCATCTGACAATTCTAAGCCTCTGATTTGCGACCTCTTGAACAAATCAAAGGCTTATAAAGGTCTAACAGCAGAGAACTTTTATTTATGACTCATCCATCGTATAGCTTAACCAATTAATGGTACATCTTTGAAAGAGTGGGCCCAGTTTGATCTTTTCCCACTCATATTTTTCAACTAGTGGTAGGGTGCCCTTTGAAATGAGGAACAAAAACTAAGGATGCCCATGTATATATCTATACTATATATAAGCAAACATCTCTTATACGGACTGGATTAACAAGGTGTTTGCTTTATATATAGTATAGATATATAGTATGCTTAGTAGTATAATATACTAAATGTTTTATACATTACAAAGAAGAAATACGTAGAAATTTATTGAAGGAATAGGTGGGAGAGCATTTTGAAAATAGACAGAACATTTTGAGAATAGGAGGAAGGGTATTTGGAGACAAAAAGGGGCTTTTAGTTGTGCAAAATTGCCACTACTAAGAGTAAAATATATTTTTCTTTTACTGCCACTAACATGAAAATTGCCGTTAAATATATATTTTCCTAATCTCTCGCGTATATGTGCACTTATTCGTGGCTAGTTTCTATTTATAACAAGAACTCCTACATATCTTAGTAGATGAATGCCAAGCCAAGGCCCTATATGAAGCTTAGCTAGAAGTGCCCAACATTTGGCACTAAAGAGACCCACGTATGAACGATCTGACCATTTATCTTATTGCTCTGGGCTGGGATGATGATAGGTAGTTCAAATAGCATGAGGATTGGATGCTTCTAGGACCTCAAAAAGTGCATTCTCTATCACTTGAAATGGATGGTTAGAAATTTTGTATAATAACAATATAAGTTCAACTCCAAAAAACATCATTTATATGATGCTAGAATCATCCAATCATCATAATTTTTTCATTACTTATCATCTATGTTAATGAGATGAATAGGTTAGATCATTTAAAGGTTGGTCTCCTTAGTGCCAAATGTTTAGCGCTTCTGACTTTGGTCCATTTATTGCCTTTGGCCTAGCATTCTCACTTTAATAATGGTCATACAGGGGCATTATGTGAAACCTCTATCCGTTGTGGTCCATTTATGAAAGAGCGGTACTTGAAACTTTGCCATTCAAAAATTTAATTTTTCTAGTTCCATTCTTGAACCATTGGGGACTTTAATAATGCAGCGATGGGATCCCATGCTTTCAGTGTCCGAGTTGAGGGTCTTGAATTTCTCATGATAAAGACTTAAGAGCTTCAACGTGGCATCTACCGTGATCCAAAATCTTTCATCTTCAAGCCATCTTAGATAGTCCATGCCCAAAATAATTTCACCATTAAATGATCATAATCATCGCTGTGCTTAAAATGGATGGATGAGAAAAAATCAGAAATAATAACAAAAGTTTGACCATTATAGTGTTCTTTTCTCTCGTGGTGGACATTTCTGGGATATGACTTAAAATACAATATTGGGACCATGGTTTCCACATGATACTGTATAGTTTTTGTAAATCAATTATAAATTAGTTGCCCACGGTAGAGTTGAAGATGATTTGGTGAGGTAAAGTCCAGCCAAAGTCAAGGACATTGTCTGCATTATTTGGTAGAATCGCCTTCCAACAATTTCTAATTCAGGTTGGAATTGCAATGAGAGGATCCTAGATCCACCAGCTCTCACGTTCATAGTTGTTAATTCCATTCTGGCGGCCTTTCCATTTTGGCTATTGGAACGGAATGATCCGGTATTTTTTAATCTCGAAACAAATTATGGTCATTGTTCTAGGATTTTTTTTAAATAAAAATAAAAACAGACATGAATGTATTAGAATTCTGGACCAAGACGACCAAAATATGCCAAAATGGACCGAAACGGGTGGAATGGACTGGAATTTTCACTGTGTTAAGGTTCAATTTTGTTTTCCATATTGAAATGGAATGTTTAGAAAATTTTCCCTGAAAAAGAACAGAATTGACAACAATGCTTAGGAAGAACCTTTTCATACTATCTTTCACGTGTTACGAAAATGACCATCAATGGCTTGATCTCGCTGAAGAATACATTGTCCCACTTCCCATCCAGAGACCTAGTTTCATTACCAAAGGCATCATGTATTGGTTCAACTCTACCTATAAGAATGGAAGAATTAGAATATTACATACTAATAGTTTCTTTATTTGACAGGACCTATATGGAAAAAAAAAGCTTGGTAGGAAGAAAAAGCCTAGCATTGAAGTCTAACGAAATAATATTTAGCAAAAATTTTAATTTGCCTCTAGAAAATTCTTAGTGAATCACACTTTTGAAGTGTCGTTATAGACACCGTAACTACAAGCTAACAAATGTCTAGCACAGTTGGTTGCAAACAACTCTATATTTTTTTCTAAAATATGCTTACTCTCAAGTATGAGTTGCCACTTTCTCCTTTGGCTGGGCACTAAATTTAGGAGTGTGCGTGAGTGATTTCCTTTGTAATTCTTTACTTGTACAAAAATAAATAAATAAATACATGCCTAAGATCACAAAGACCCAAAGGCTCAAACTCAAAAGAAAGTAAGAAGAAGAACTTCAGAGATGTAGAAAGGTCACAAAAGAAGAACTTTGATTCACTCACTATAGGGAAGTTCAACCCTCTTTTCACTCCTAGTCTTGTGTGGAGAAGACCCTCCAGAAATATATAGACCCTCTAGGAAAACTTTAGAAACCATTTGCATTATATTACATTACATTTTTCTATACCATAAGTTACAAAAAAGTGTATATATAAATCTTCTCTTAACTTTTTTAGCTTTGCTCTTTCTCAAAGAACTTCTAACAAATCACAAGAATTCCCTATTATGACAAGTGACCAAAATACACATTTATAACGAATGAATTAAATACTCATGTACAAGAAAAAATTCATCAAATAAATAAAATCAAGTTAGGACAATTTCTCAAGACCCTCCCCTTTGTGCTAACTTGAAGTACCACACTTATTTTAAGTAACCTTGCATTTGGATTGATCCTGTCCTTTGTTTGGTTATCTTAGTTGCATGGGTCATTATCACCACAGTGTTGTGAAAAGTTGCAACCCACAAGTCTTGCTTTGCATCTATAAATTGAACCATGCTCCTTGCACTTTGCTTTGGAAACACGTTTATTAGTATGGAGACACCATATTTTGACTCTACTTTGATAATGGTTCAAACCAAAAGTCCACATGAAATTGCAATATCAAGAGCATGAAGAATATTAAGCACAGAGAAAAAGTTCATGTGGTCGCATGACACAATATCATGTGACTCCATGACCCAAACCTAGCAAACACGCCCCATGGTCAAGGGTTCCTTCTAGAACAATTCATGCCATACCCACATGATCTCAAAAGTAGACATGAAAGTGCACAATTCCCTCTAGAAGAAGACAAAATGTCTATGCAACGCATAATCATGATCATGCAATATGATCAAAGACAAAACTAAATTTCAAGCAATTGCATGACCTAGCCAGCTAGTAAAAAGAATATAGATGCTACAAGCTAATTGGATGAAGATATCCCTTGGAAGCTTATACAAAGGGGTGTCATCAAAGAGCAAGAGGAAAGCAAGGCTATGCCCATGAGAAGGTTGCTTCACTGTTGAAATTTCTTTCTAGGTTTTCATATCCTACAGTAAACTGGGAAAACCCTATTAGTGGGTAAACAAGTGAGATATATTTTCACATTACCCTGAGAGGAGTTTCCATTTAAGTTTCCCAAATTGGAGTCTTCTTTCTTAGGAACTGGGTTTCTTTGTGTTTTTGGTACTTGAGTCTTCTTATTCTACTGGTTAGGTATATTTCCATTTCATTTTTCCTATTTAATTTCTTGTTTTCTTACATTTAGAATCACTTTGCATATAGGATAGGCATTTAATTCTTTCCTACTTTTTAGAATAGATTTCCTATTTTCTAGTATAATTTCTTAGTAAAGTAGGAATTTCCTCTAGATGAGAGTGGAATGAGAGGAGCCTTGCTTCTTCCATATCCCAAGATCTTCCTTAGATTGGTTAGGGATTCTCCTTACTCTTATAATAGGAGAGAACCTCCTAACAAAAAGCATATTGAGTATCATTTCCTTGATATTACAATCATCTTGGTTACAACCATCCAATGGGTTTTTCTGACTCTATATAGTAGGAGGAGCTCCGTCTAGGGTCATATGTTCCAGCATGTTTTCTTTTAGCATATGCCAAGCATATTTTCTTATTTCTATGTATTTCCATGTAGAAATGATTCTAAGTAGGCATTCATTCTAACATAAAAAGCAGTAAACACTACTTTATAGGAGGGTTTTAAAGAAGGTTATAAACACTAAAAGAAGTTGGTTATCAAAGTGACTTTTATTGAGCCAACTTAAAAAATCATTAAGAAAAGAAGTTGGAAAAAAAACCAACTTTAAAAGTATCAGTTAACATAACCGACTTTAATGGTATGAGACTTTTCAAGTCGGTTAGTGGAAATCGACTTTAAAAGTTTGGGACTTTTAAAGTCAGTTTACAATTTCTTACTTAAAAGGTCTTTAATTGTGGATACCATTTAAAGTCAAACTAAAAAAACCAACTTTAAAAGTCTAGGATTTTCAAATTCGAATTGAAAAATGTAGAACTTTTATAGGTAGAATTTCAAATTCCTAATTTAAATGTATGTAAATTCTTTTCTTTGCTTTTTTACTACAATTAGAACTTACATTTTTGCATGCATTCAATATACTACCTACTACATTGTTCTTCCAATCTTTAAAGACATGAAAAGGAAATATACATTCAATTTCAAATTTGGAAAAACATCCAAATTCATCATCCATCCACATTTATATAAAAAATATGTAGCCATTCTCTATCTTGAAAAGATTTGATGAAGAAACTACAACACATTCACTTAATTCATTGTAACCTCCACATTCACTTCCAACATAAGAAATTCAAATACGTGAATAAAAAACCATACATGCCTACAAGTCCAAGTCCATACACACATACCCATTTACTTCCATACTCCAACTTTTCCTCATTCATCCAATAAATATATACCTCAATGCAAATAATGAAAACCAGAAGAACACATGCATATCAATGACGAAGATATTTTACTAATGGATAAGGTAATTTACATTGATGTAATTACTTTAAATTATTCTAATTAAAACTCATTACATAATCAGCACATTCACTTCATATTTTGTTAAGGTTTGCTTTGGAGTAACTCTCTAGTTTACCCATTCAAAAAGTTGAGCATCCTATAATACAGCATATTTAATTCAATTAATACATTCTTTTGAGCTAGAATCCATAAACATGGTGAAAAAATGTAAGATTATGACCACTACAAAGTGTTAACTTTTTCAATTGGGAGACACCAACACTATCGAGTAGTAGGGTTCTCATGCATCTCAGTATATAGTACCTGCACTTCCAATTAGATTATTTCAATACATAATATCCACCCTCCCAATTAGATTATCTCAACACATGGTATGTGCTCTCCCAATAAAGTTAAGTGGAAGGAGCAACCCATGACATTGGATGACCTCTTTTCATTTGGAAACTGAATATGTTGACACTAACTATCATAGTTCTTTTAATTCCAAATGAGATCAAGTTGTTATCAAATGGGATTATTCTATACTAGTTACATCCAATAATGATCTATCCAAATGTAAAATTTGAATGTAAAAAATATCTTCAACATGGAAGTGTTTACATTGAAAATGATCTATCCAAATGTGCATGATAAGGCTATTTCATTTTAGTGTTCATTCATGATCTATCCAAAAGCATAAGACCCTTATCTCAAACACTCAAAAATAAAAACATCTAAAGTATAAAAAAATAGAGTATATATATTTAAAGAAATTACCTACATATTTTATATATGTAAACATTTTATAGATAAAATATAAAAGCATGGAATAGAATGAAAAACTAGTGACTTTACCTCTTCCACAAAAATGAATCAAAATCGTGCTACTTCCATACAAATGAATCAAAATCAAGCTGCTAATGATGCATGACAAGGATGTGTTCCAATATCCTAAAACCTTAAAAGCAAAATCATGGACATGATTAAAATAATGCATAACAGAAACTCGAGACAAAATAAAGAATACAAGGGAATGTAAATGCAAAACTCACCAAAGCCTCTAAAAATATCTTAAACCTCGAGGCTTCAGTAAAGACCACATACAATAAGATATTATCGCTTAGAGTAAACAAACAAGTATTAGCCATTATTAACCTACTCCTTTTTATTTCATATAGCATACAACTTTCAAAGATGTCACATTCAATTGAAAGATATTTACTTCATACCAAACAATAATCTCACTTGAAAACTAGAACTTCAAGAAACCAAATATTCAATTTATAGTATTCTATAAAGTAAAATAAATCATTTGGGTTAAGGGTAATGATACATGCACACTACTAATTTATGGCATCAAACTTGAAGAAAGTAGAAGTAAAGACAATATAGTGCCAATTCTTTGAAAATTGCTAGCATTTCAACATGCACATGAATCTCAGTTCATTGGAATTACAAGTATATCTACATTCATATGAATGTCAACATGCCAGGAAGTATGATATTCCCAACCTCATAGGAGATAATCGTGTAGTCATGCATTCAAACAACTCTGAAGAAGTGATTGAAATTGATTTTTTTTACAATCACTTCCTCAAATATTTTCAATACCCACATTTACAGATCAATCATTTACTACACACTAGTCATTGTAAAATCCAACCTTTCTGCTACAGATTAGTCAAAACTAATCAAAATTGACTAACCACATAAACTACCATAAGAGAATCCAATTCAAGATTGGAATTCTATTCAATAAGAGAATCCAAGTCCAAATTGTATTCATCATCCATACACTTGGTGAATAGAAAGCTTACAGTATTAATTTAGAACAATCTAGCATAGAAAGTTCTCATATACCAATTGCTTAACCTCAGATAACTCCACCTTTATGTCGACACCAAACAAGAGAAGACAAGAAGAATATACATTAGAATGGAAACTACAGAAATCATTCAAAAAAATCTCAAATACTTGTAGCCAATCCAACAATGAAGTAACAATCCACATAGCTATGCAACATTTCCACAAATACATAGCTTTGAAACTCAAGAAACATTCAATAGAGAAATACTTAGTACAAACCAAGGACCAGATCCCCTACACCTACTATTACAATGAACACATAAACAAATTATTCACGATAACTCTATAATGATAAAATTTTAGAGCTAAAACGTTAGAACAAACTAAGACTGATTGGGACAGAGAGGAGGAGGGAAGGGGAAGGATCACACATGGCCACCAGCAACTAACTAGGACAGAGAGAGTAAAGAGGGTCGCATACGACAGCTAATGACTGACTAGAAAAGAGAGAGGGGGGAGGGCCGCACGCACGGGTTTTTGAAATACATTTTCGTTATTTATTTTCAAATGGTGGTCAACAAATTTTGCAAACATTTTGAAAACTTAAGCAATGGAATTTTTTTTCTCTGAAATTCTTTTCAGAAAACCCGAATGCCACATTTCACTCACATATACACACATAATTTTGTGTACAACATATGTTTCCAAAGAAACTCATTTTTATTAAAATTGCAGGATCAATCCAGTGGTTCACATACATAGCCCTTTTATTACATCTTATGTCCAAAATTCATAAATCAAAATACAATCCAATCCTTTAACAAATGTACATAGTCTTGATCAAATAGTATGGTCTTCGCATTCCCTTGTTGTATCCCTTCAGTCCTTCCTTTCTGTATCTGAGATATTGTAAACATTCAAATATTTATAACATCCACTATGATACTTCAAAACCACTCACCACTAGTCAAAAACCATGAAAAATAGTCAATGTCTCAAACCTCTATAATCATACTTAGATATATTGAGTTGATAAATCATCTAGACTTTTGCTGGAAAAATAGTCCCTCATTAGAGTAGTATTGGCATCTCACTATGCCATGCATCATATGCAAAATACTCAAGGACTACCATGCTGCAGTCTAATTTGTACTAGCGTGCTCGAATAACTACCCTGTTCACCACTGATACCATAATGGAAAATATTGTGTCATTGCCCGTATGGGGAGACAAGACTTTCACGGCAAGGCTTTCTCATAATTGCCCCACCCAACTTTTAGCCTATCTTTGGGCAAGGTATCATAATATCATCAAATTTTGGGAAGCAGGGTGGCCAAACCCTCATAACTTCCCTAGCATAGCATTCCCAAGCTTATGCCTGTTTAAAACAAAATCACAAGCTTCCATGCTTGTATTTTAAAATACTTCTTGTACAACTCAGATGATTTGTCTATTTATATTATCATTGTCGTATTCAATATCCTCGTAATAAGGATATAATTTTATTTCTAGATTTAGGGATCCTCATTTACAATGAATGATACCCATATTCCTACAAATGTAACTAAGCATGTTATCATTCTTAAGCATTATAATGTCTATGTATAATAACAATTCCATAGACCATAGGCCTTGTATTCTTAAAGTTCCACTTACCTTCATGTAGTGATCCATCCCTTTAGATCCTCCATGATTGACGTATGTAATCTGTAAATACATAATACTGTCATTATTTGTACAATTTTGGATAATCTCCTATCTATATTCCTTATCTAATCTTGTCCTTTGATATAAAGGATCTAGATCTATTTTGTGTTCCTATCATCCATATAATCTATCTTCCTCAGATAGTATTTTATCCTATTGATTAATAGATCTGATAGTTAGAATGATCTTCTAACCCTTCAAATCTAAGTATTTTCTATCTCTAAGTCTTTGTATATCCATCTCTTTGATCTTGATCTTTCATAGATCTTTTGATCAACAATCTATACTTGTTGATAAAGATCAAGGGCCTAGATCTTCTCTCATCTAGTTCTTCTTTGATCTAATTTCAATTATTTGATCATCCCTAAGGAGGATGATCCTGATTCTTTTCCTTGAATCATATTTGATCAAGGGTTTGGATTATCAATCTAATGATCTAGATTTGATCTATAACATACATACTAATAAACATGCACACTACGTATAATACAATGTTATTATTCTTAGTGTTCTTGATCATTCAAGATCCTATGGATCTTGTTTAATCTTGATTATCTTATTTACCATTTTCATTAAGATTAGATATTTTACTAACCTTTTATGATCTTATTATTATTATTCAACTAGTTAATGTTGTACTGGTTTAAGATAGCTTATTTCATCCTAAATCTAAAATGCTCCTCTTATTTCCAATTGACTAAGGCTTACTAGTTGAATGGCTAAACACAAAGTGGTTACTTCAATCCTCATGTAAGGAGGTGTTTAGACCTCACAAACATCAATGGAAGGTAGGGGAAGAGCAAGGCTCTATTAGAAAACCTCCTTAACCACCATGTTTAGCATTCACTAGAGTGACCTTAGCTCAACCTTTCATAAGGTTCCTACGAACATTTTAACCCTAAGTACGCTTTCTAATTGATTTTAATTAAGTTCATGAACATTTAAAATGTTATTTATGGAATTTCATTATTCTCCTAATTTGGGCCAAGGAAATTATATTTCTTATATTATCCTACTAACTATAGCCCTTACTATCATAAAGTCCATGTCATTCATTCCATGTAAATGTTCTTCAACTCTATTTTTCATTTAATTACATTTTCAATGTAATTTCCATAACATAAGCATTAAAGCATAAATAAATAAATAAATCTAACAATTAAATATACTAAGCAATAAAAGACAATTATAATAACATTTAATAATTCAAATGAACATTTAACATGTCATAACTATTCATCATGATTCAATGGTCATAGTTGATTTCTATTCATTTTTCATCCATTTAGAATTTAGATCTTGATCTTTCATTTTCCTTTAGATCTAGTACATCTTCTTAATGTGATTTTATCACTAGATCATTGATGCATCTCATCAAATGATCTGATCCTTCTTGATCGAATTGATCAAGAAGATCTTAAATCATTTTATCAAATTTAAGGGCATAGATTTTAATCTATCCCAAATTATCATCATCAAGTCCATCAATCCATATGATATTAACTTTATATCATCATCCAAATACATCCATACTATTCAATCCTCCTTGATCAAATTGATTAAGGAGATTACCAATCATTTTTATGGATTTTACTACTTTTAAGGCTAGATCTCTTAATCAAACACAGATCACTCACTTCTAACCATTGATTCCATGTTTCAAAATCACAAGATTATTAGTGGATTAGAATTATAGAGTTTGATCATTCCAAATTTCACTAATCATAGGAATTAGTAATACTTTTCTTTATTAACAAAATTTTACATGCAAAAAAACATAAATTTTCTAAGTTTAGACCCACCACCTCTAATTGATGATGAATATCAACCTCCAACAAGGAGGAATAATCATCAACAAAGAAATTGGAGAAGGAATAGAAATAAGGAATGGGGCCAACAGAGTGACCATGGAGACAATAATGTTCATCAGAATCTTCATGGAAGAACATTGAGAGACTACCTTCAGCCTACGTGCACCAATACACCTTTTTGTGTCATTCTTCCTCAAAATGCTAGTGCGTTAGAATTAAAAATGGGAATAATTCAATTACTTTCCAAATTTCATGGTTTAGATAGTGAGAGTCCTTATTTGCACCTTAAAGAGTTTGATGAGGTAGGTAGTACCTAAAGAACACAAAATTCATTGGTCTACATACTATTAGGCTTAAGCTATTTCCTTTCTCTTTAAAGAAAAAAACAAAAATGTAGTTTAATTCACTACCAACAGGTTCCATAAGGACTTGGAATGAAATGACTAAGGAATTCTTGAAAAAGTTTTTCCCTACACATAAAACAAATACACTTCACCATAAGATAATGAACTTTTGCTCAAAAGGATAAAGAATTATTCCACCAATGCTGGGAAAAGTTCAAAGGTATATTACTCACATGCCCACATCATGGCTATGAACCATGGTGCATCATCAGATTCTTTTATAAAGGACTTAATTCTGACATGCGCCAGTTTGTAGAGATGATGTGCACTAGTAACTTTCTGAATAAACAACCAAGTGAAGCGGAAGAGTATTTGGAATAGCTAGCTGAAAGTGCACAGACCTAGGTTGACTCAAAAAGAGTAGAACATCTAGATAGACCCAAGCCCACTACCACATCTACTAGGGGAGGCATGTATGCCATGTCTGAAAAAGATGAAATCAATGTCAAAGTAACAACCCTAGCTAGAAAAGTAGAAGCCATAGAAATGAAAAAGAAAAATTCAAATAACAATGAACAAATTTGCAGCATTTGTGAAAGTATTGCCCATCTTACTAAGGAATGTCCTACCATTCCAACATTTCAAAATGTACTTCATGATTAGGCTAACGCACTTAACAATTTATAAAAGACCTTTCACCCCATATCTGAATTTCAGTTGGAGAAATGGCCAAACTACTTAGGTCTCACAACCAGGCCCATACCAACATCAACAACCAAATCAAGGACTACTTGCTCCACCCCCATATCAAACTCATCAACCTCTTTCTTCTAGACCTTACCTGCCCCCACCCAAAAGTCATGTAGACAATCAACTTGCTCAAAACTAGGGAAGAAAATTTCTCAATTAGAAAGTCAAATAAAACAAACGAACCATTCTATAACTTAATTAAAAAATATAATGAGTCAAATGATGCAAAGTATGGAAAAAGGAAAGTTTCTAGCTCAACCACAAGCAAACCCTAAGGGTGTGTAAGCGATTAGCAAAACTACACTTAATGCATCATCAAGCTCTATCATGAAACAGATTAAAGTTGTTACCATTCTTAGGAGTGGTAAAATAATTAAGAAAGATGAGCCCCAAAACACTAAAAAGGTAGAAAAGCCTAAAGAAAAATCTAAAGAGAAGGATCCCACTCCACATGTTGAGCCATGTCCATTCCCTAGTCCATTCCCTCAAAGGTTGTGTTAAGTCACAAAGAGTACCACTAATGATGAGATTATGGAGACATTCAAGCAAGTCAAGATCAACATACTGAACTTAGATGCAATAAAACAAATCCCATCTTATGCCAAATTTTTAAAGGATTTATGCACAGTCAAAAGAAAATTGAATGTGCAAAAGAAGGCATTTGTGACTAAACAAGTAAGTTCAATTTTTTTAGCACCATACACACTAGAAATACAAGGATCCAAGTTGCCCACTCTCACTTGCATCATCGGAAACCATAAGACCAACCAAGATTTATTAGATCTTGGATCCAGTGTTCATCTGTTACCATATACAGCTATGTTCAATTAGGACTAAAAGACCACATGCCAACATCAACTACACTCCAACTAGCTGATAGATCACCAGTAATACCTAGGGGTATAATAGAGGATATGTTTGTCCAAATAGAGCAATTCTTTTTCCCAGTCGATTTCTTAGTTTTGGACACCCAACCAGAGCTGAATGAGCAACGAGAAATGCCCGTCATCCTTGGACATCCATTCTTGGCTACATCCAATACCCTAATAAACTGTAGAAATAGTGTCATGACGCTTTCATTTGTCAACTCGACACTAGAATTGAACATCTTCAACATTTGTATGCAACCTGGAGAATCCACAAATGACTTGCACTATGTCAATATGATAAATTCAGTCGTGCATGATCATTTTCAGTCATCTTTCTTGTCAAACCCAATTGAGGCCTGTTTGGCCCATTTTAATGAGTTTAATGAGGATTCATTAATAGAGGAAGTTAATGCCATCCTTGATTCTGTGCCCTTTATGTATACAAAAATATGGAAACCTCATTTTGAGGAACTTCCATCAAGGGAGTCCACTCCCATTCCATCCTCAGTTGAACCTCCTAAGCTAGATTTGAAATCTCTACCTTCTAACCTCAAGAAACTTTTCTTGTTATAATTGACTCTCAATTGGAAAAATCTTAACAGGAACAATTGATTAAAATCCTCACGGAATATAAAAGTGCAATAGGATGACCATAGCAAAGATTAAAGGTATAAAACCTTTAATATGCACCCATCGAATCTACTTAGAGGATGATGCTAAACCATATCATCAAATGCAAGGAAGGTTAAACCCTAATATGAAAGATATGGTTAGAGCAGAAGTTTTTAAATTGCTTGATGTGGGAATCATCTATCCCATAAGTGATAGCAAAAGGGTGAGTCCCACTCAGGTCATTTCAAAGAAGTCTGGAGTGATAGTGACCACTAATGCCAACAATGAATTAATTCTAACTAGAGTCACCACTGGTTGGCATATGTGTATTGACTATAGAAAATTGAATGATGTTACTAGGAAGGACCATTTTTCTTTGCCTTTTGTTGACCAAATGTTAGAAAGGGTTGCAAGACACTAGTACTATTGTTCTTTAGATGGCTATTCAACATATAACTAAATAGAAATTGCACCCAAGGATCAGGAAAAGACCACATTCACATGTCCTTTAACACTTTTTCTTACAAAAGAATGCCATTTGGATTATGTAATGCTCCTGCCACATTTTAACACTACATGTTGAGTGTTTTCAGTGATATGGTAAAGAGAATTTTAGAGGTTTTCATAGATCAATTTTTCTTTTCTTTTTTACTCCTTTGACACATGCCTTGAAATTCTAAGAAAAGTCTTAAATGGTTGTGAAGAAAAGAACCTAGTGCTTGATTGAAAGAAATGTCATTTCATGGTTACGAAGGGAATTGTCCTTGGCCACATACTATCATCCAAAGGTATAGAGGTAGACAGAGCCAAAGTTGATCTAATTACTAATCTACCCATCCCCAAATCTGTTAGGGACATTCGCTCATTCCTAAGTCATGTAGGATTCTATAGCAGATTCATTAAAGATTTTAGTGCTATATCCAGACCGTTATGTCACCTCCTTATAAAGGAAACCCCTTTTGAGCAGACTAAAGATTTTCAGAAAGTTTTGATAAAACTAAAAGGCAAGTTAACCACTACACCCATTATGCAGCCACTTGATTGGAGCTTACCCTTTGAAATCATGTGTAATGTTAGTGACTATGGAGTAAGAGCTGTACTAGGATAGAGAAAAGAGAAAAATCCATATGTCATATACTATGCCAGTAGGACCCTAAATAACACTCAAATGAACTATTACACTATGGAGAAAGAACTGTTAGCAGTAGTCTTCGCGTTGGATAAATTCAGGTCTTACTTTGTTGGATCTAAATTAGTCATCTTCACTGATTATTCAACCCTTAAGTATCTTCTTTCTAAAAAAGATGGTAAGCCTAGACCACTTAGATGGATTATTTTACTCTAAGAGTTTGACATTAAAATAAAAGATAAAAAAGGATACTTTTCCTGGTGAACAACTTTTTCATGTTTCACATCCTCCCTGGTTAGCTGATATTGTAAATTATTTAATCACAGGGGAGATTCCTAATCATTGGAATAAATTAGAAAAATAAAAATTCTTCTATAATATTAAGCACTACTTCTAGGATGACCCATATCTATTTAAGTACTGCCCTGATCAAATCATTATGAGATGTGTCCCTGACTTAGAGCAACATAGTGTCTTCTCCTTTTACCATTTAGAAGCATGTGGTGGATATTTTTTAGCATAGAAAACTGCTGCAAAGATTTTACAATGTGGTTTCTATTGGCCATCATTATTTAGAAACACATATGTATTCTATAAATCATGTGAGCGATGTCAAAAGTTAGGAGGAATAAGCCATAGGAATATGATGCCTTTAAATCCTATCCTTGTTATTGAGGTTTTTGATTGCTGGGGTATTGATTTCATGGGCCCATTCCCACCTTCTTTTGGCTACATCTATATCTTATTGGCCATAGACTATGTTTCAAAATGGATTGAGGCTATCCCATGTAGGCATAATGATCATAAAATAGTTATGAAATTCTTAAAAGAAAACATTTTTTCTAGATTTGGAACACCTCGAGCCATTATAAGTGATAACGGTACACACTTTTGCAACAAACCATTTAAAGCACTCATGAAAAAATATAATATCACCCATAAAGTTGCAACACCGTATCACCCATAAACAAGTAGACAAGTAGAAGTATCTAATTGGGCCATTAAACAAATTATTCAGAAGACTGTAAATTTGGATTGTAAGGAGTGGTCTCTTACACTAACCAATGCATTTTGGGCTTACAAGACTACACATCAAACATCGATTGGTGTGTCTCCCTATCGTATTGTATACGGTAAGGCATGTCACTTGCCTATGGAATTGGAACATAGAGCCCACTGGGCAATGAAGACCTTTAATTTCAACACGAATAAAGTAGGCTCATATAGGAAACTTCTGCTTAATGAGTTGGAAGAGATCAGGCAAGAAGCTTATGAGAGTAATAGGATATATAAAGAAAAGATGAAAGTTTTTCATGATAAAAACATAATGAGAAAATTCTTTACTCCAAATCAAAAGGTTTTGCTTTACAATTCTAAGCTCCACCTATTCCTAGGTAAGCTTAGATCTCCCTGGACCGGTCCATACACAGTTAAAGAAGTTTTTCCATATGGGATCGTCGGGATTGAGGATGCTAGGATTGGCCATACTTTTAAAGTGAATGGTTAACATTTAAAGCCCTTCCTAGAATATGAGAATTTAGAAGTTAAGTCCACAACTTTGGAGGATCTTGTTTATCAGGATTGAGTGGATCTCATCCCTCTATACCATATTTTGTATTTTTTCTCTGCATCACCCATATTCATTTTAGGTCTTGAGTGGATTTGATCCCTTTGTACCATATTTTGTATTTTTTCTCTACATCACCCATATTCATTTTAGGTCCTACTTTTTAAACATTGAAGACAATGTTTCTTTTAGGTTAGGGGTGTAGAATTCTAGCAAATTCTAGTTCTTTTAGGTTTTTAAGTGATTTCCTTGATTTTTCAAAAAAAAAAATGAAAAGTTTTAAGTCAATTCCTACACTATGATGAGACTTGAATTTTCTGAAGAATAATCTAGATAAATTTAGCTCATTAATGAAATTGAATATGATTAATTTATTATTTTAATTATTTTCTAAAGTATTCTAAAAGCAAAGTCTTGGATCACATCTATACACGCAGTTGTATATAAATAGTCTAGATTGATAAGTAGCTATAACTGAGAAATTATGAAGAAATTTAGTGGAGACCTATAACCTAAGTAAGTTTTAGAGACATTCATTCTTTTTAAGAGGTTATAAATGTTTCTAATTTTCTTCAGAGTGCTTAAAGAAAATTGATCCCATCAATTCTCAATTTTGGCTAATTACCTAAATAATTAGAGTATTACCTTTAAAGTTCTAAAAGTTCATTGAATCTGATAGATTATACAAAACCTAGGAAATGATTTAGGCCATCCTTGTTGTCAACCTAGAGATGTAAAGCCTACCTAAAAGTATTTTTATCACTAATTAACCCAATATATATTATCCATTACCCATTTTCTTTGAAAAATAAGTTAGAGATGAATGAAGATATAATTTTTAGTTGCAATGAAAGCAGAAAAGTGAATATCAAGAAAAGGAATGTTCTTCAAAAGGTTGAAATGAAAAGAGAAAAAGTGAAAAAGAAAAAAAATTAGTTTGAAGAATGCAAAGAAAAATATTCACTTCAGCAAAGAAAAGAAAGAATTACTAACTTTAGTAGAAGACATCTACTTATTTTTTAAGAAACTTTTGAATACACTTATACCCTTTCTTTGGTATAGTGCCCTAAGCCTACGTTTTGTCTCAATTAAAGACCTATTGATTCTAAAAGAAATATAGTCTTGATGAGGATATGAATAGATAGGATTTAAAGAGTGATATTTCTCAATATTCAAAGGTAATGGCATCCATTCTAAAGGGATCGACAATTAAATTCCTTAGTAACTCCTATTCTTCATGAGTATATGTGAGTAAATGTGCTTTTATTGATTTTGCTCACATATTTAAAAGAGAGATATGATTTGAACCATATTTTTGAGAGATTTTAATTTTGAGTATATATCTATTAGTGAGGATTGAGGTCAAAACATATTTTAGATGGAGTTCAAAAGTTATAAGTCTACTTAGATGTAAAGATTATAGTATATGTAGGTTATATATGCACACACACACACACACACACACACACACACACTCTGAGATCTGAACTCAAATGAAATATTTTTAGCATATGGGTAGGGTTTTGAATTCTTCATTCACTTTTATTAATTTGCTAAAGTTGATAGATTTATTGAAGATAATTCTCTTAGAAAAAAGTGGAATTGACTTGAAAATTATTTTTGAAATTTGGTGCTTTGATTTTTTGCATCTTTTGCTGGGGACTAGCAAAATGCTGGTTGGGGGTTGATAGCCAAGAGAGTGATAGATCAAGTCCTTGCTCATCTTTTTCCTTAACTTCCTTGCTTTTCTTGCTCTCATTCTCATTTTTTTCCTCTCTTTTGGGTCCACTTGTGGACATCCTTGGGTAGTTGGATTACATGAGATTGAATTTGATACTTCTCCTTGAATGACAAGAATGGTGCGCAAATTTCTTTTCCATGCTCTATGTATTTTGCACCTATTTTTTTGTATAAGATTTCAATTCAATAAAGTTCTTGCTATTGTTAAATTATCTGTGTTATTTCTACTGAAATTAATCAATTGCTTAACACATTCTTTCTTAAGTTCACGCACTCTTCACTTTAAAGTTTCCTTAAGCATGATTATAGGGTGGTTTCCACTTTAGTTCATAACGCATACATTCAAAGAACCGTGCACATGATCTTGAAGTATATTCCCTTAGAGTAGTTTCTTGATCCATTGTTGCTTCTCCCTTAGGTTTCCATGCATATTTTCAAGTCTCATTCATGCATCATGATCTACTAGTTTCCATGAACCATTGCATTTAATCTCCCATGCACACTACCCCATGCTCCATTTATGCATTTATTCCACCATTGGTTCATGCACTCTTTTCCATATTTTGCACTTCCCTCAAGTCTTTGTTGCAGTTTTGTTTGTTGGGATTAGTTCATGTTAGGTTTAGATTTCATTGCATAAAGTGTCGCATAGTAGTCTTAGTTAATTTCCAAGTTTGGTTTAGGAAAGTTTTATTTTCAGAAAGTTCATTTTTATGTAATTCCATTTAGATCATGTTCATAATTTCATGCATTTATGGCTTCCATGTTATTTTAATTCCTTAGTCTAGGCCAAAACCATCTCTTTTGGCTGGGTTAGATGATTTAAATAAGATCCATCCAACATACACTTCCATGAGATTCCTCGCATGCAATTACTACAGTAATTTGTGTGCGTGCAAGTAAAATTAACACACATAAAAGGTTTTTGGTGTCGTTGCTTGGGAATCACAACATATTTGTGGTTGGATCTTTCTTTAGATTGCTTACTTTTGGTCCTAGTTTTAAGTTTCATTAGATTAGAACCTATGCATTTGCATATCTTGCTAATTTCTCATAAATTGATCTATCTTACTTGTTTTGTATGAGGAAATTTTGGCAAAGGAGCAATGGCAATCTTGTGGCCAAAGCTTCATCAAGTTTTAGTGTTTCCCTATATTTTTCTTTCTTAGTGAACTTGTGCCTCATTGTAACTTGCAATTTCTTTATTCAATTTTAAATGGGTTGTAATAGGGCAAGCATGGGATATGGTGTTTCACACTTGATTTTCATCGAAAATCCCATTATAAGCCTTCTTTACTCTCTTTTACTTTTCTAGCATAGTTGCATTTAGTGTAATTTGCCTCTTGGTTGGTGGAATAATTCAGATAGTTTAGGGTCATTCATCTTAAATTGTTGCATCTTATTTAGGGTTGTTTTTTCTAGTATAGTTGCATTTAGTGTAATTTGTGTCTTCATTGGTAGAGTAATTCATATAGTTTAGGGTCATTCATCTTAATTTGTCACATCTTCTTTAGGGTTGTTGCATTAAATTACACATATCTAACCCTTGGTTGGATAGCATATAGGTTGCATTAGTTTGCTTACTTGTACTTGCATTGCACATTTATTGCTTTATGGTGGATGGAACATAATGTTAGTAAGGGCTCCACAGGAACCCTTATAAGATAATGATTGGATTTCATCACCAGATCCTTGGCCCACCTGATCTAAGTAATTTGACATAGTGATTGATAGGATGAACAATATACTGGGTAGGTTAGATGCTTCAAGGAAAAATATTGAGTCATATCAACAACCTTAATACAATAATAACTATACCTATTCTAAACCATAACATCCCACTCCTTGATGGCCATCAAGTGTCAGCTATAATGAATATTATGAGGAGCAAGCGGATGCACCCAGTGCTTTAGCATAACCTAGCTATAATTATTATCCTGAGACAAACTACCAAGACTATAATGGATGGGCTAGGCATCATGAACAACCATGTCTTAAGATTATCAATATTAGGAAGAACCAACATGGTCCCACCCTAAACAACCCTACCATGATTATCAACCTTAATAGGGAAACCGTCATTGGTTCAACCTACTCAGCCCTTTTTCAGTACCCAAATGTCACAGTAGTACCAACCTTATGAGTCATTTCCTCTACAACAGAAGGAGCAATCATTAGAAGAGATTCAAAATCTAAAATGTATGCAATGATTTAGTGAAATAATAGATCAAAACCTTGCTACAATTAAAAATTGGGCTGAGAAAATAAAATAAATGAGGGAGGAGAGTGAAAAAACACTTGAAAGAATTTCAAGGTGGGAATTTCCATCTATTCATTTTGAGCCACAAAGTCTGCAACCATCCTTTCAAATCTTTGACTTACATCCATTCGAGTCATGTCCTAATCCTTCTTATGATTATGATGAGAAGACATCCATTGATGAAGAGCATGAATATTTAGACAATGTGCCTATAGTAGACAGTTCTCAATGGTAAGACTGAGTAGAACTCTCTACATATCCTGAATTCAATTTAAGTCATGTAGTGTAGAAGACATACTCAATTGGGACCTCTAGACCTTATTTGATCATCCTCCACATAGAAATATAGGTCCACCTAAAACCTTACCTGCATCTGAAGAGCATGAAGAAAAAGAGTCTAGTGATGTACTAACCCTACATCAACTAGCTCTAAGGTACACATTAGAAGACACCAAAGGTGTAAGCCCCACCATATCCTTGCCTTCATTAAATCAAGAACAACCTTTTAGGGAAGTATAGAGTCAGCTTATTGTGACACCTCAGGTTTCCCACAATAATAAAATAATAATATAGTAAAATGCATCTGGATCCCAGTTTTAAAAATATAGATTTTGAAATCGACCAAAAACAAAAATCTGACAAAGTCTCCTCTGTATTTTGGACCATGGTAAATAACACATGTAATACAACAATCACCTAATAAATATAATGACATGACATGACACTTAGGAGACTCAATCTCCATGCCCATCCATCTCATTCAAATACAAACATCGATAAAAACATATGGGCGAACAATGGATAAGAAAATTAAGATAAGGCAACATTGCCAAGGGTCGTCCATACATAGCCATCACATCCAACATGAATATATTACATCTAGTCACAATGTAAATTGTAAAAATGTACAATCCATTAGTTATAACCAAAGTTACATCTAAACAAATCTTATAATTTCTGAAATATCCTCTTTAGATTACTGGAAACTGTCATCCTTTTACCTCCTCTGTCAGCATATCAAACCTGTTACTACTCTCTATATCTGAGGCCTTGTAAACCAAAGCAATGCCTTAGTAAGCCAGTGCTTGTGTAGGTAACCACATTTAATATCAATTTAAAGAATTGTAGCATGACGTATAAAGATCTGAGTTTTTGATAAAGTTTATGGATATGAAATATTTATATAAAAAGTTGAATCATCAGATATCAAGAATGAAATGATGCATGAATAATGAGTTAGAATCACTTACAAAAATCTATGAGGATATGGTTTTGCACACAAACATAAATGTATCAGATCCAAATACCACAACAATCATAACAATGAATGATGCATGCTCATGCAACTGGTAAAGTCAATTTCAATCAAATCCATCATAACAAAGCACAAATGCATATCATAAATAACAAAGCATGCAAGTCAACCATGTCCCTCAAGTGTCCTACCACACTCATAACTGGTCATAAGTACTCATACCAACCCTCTGGGTCCCTCACCTATAGCTCACCCAGCCCGTAGGCCCACCCACATAGGCTTCACCATGAGGATGAGTCATCACGTTATGGGTCCCTCTGCATATAACCATCTAGATATGTATGTAACTACATGTGCACACAGAAGAAGTGTATGGATTGCTATGCAACCACATAGGGTTATTAACCACTACCGCTCACTATCGACACTAGAACATGAGATTTCAACACCCGTCCCGCATGGGTGGGGATTGGGACCATAGTGTGGACCATCCATGATACCAATCCCTACAGTAATCACCATTTATTGAGCAAGCGTCTAATCATAATGACCATAAGTCAGAGGGAAGGTGGCCAACCCTATAACCCTCTTAGCATAGCATCCACTAAGCAAAAATACCTGTCATAAATTAGTGAAACTATGAAATCAAGTATCAGTAATCAATCCATAACCATCCTTGATAAAATTAAGTAGATAAAGTATTTCAATATATCTAAAATCATGCATCAAAGATCTATGTATAACATCCTCAAATAATCAAATCGATGCAGCATAGAACCCATCAAGAAATAGTGCATAAATCATTCACATTAACAAAAGTAGTATACACATCTGCAATGCATGCTGAAAGGTAATCTCAAAGAATCATGGGGTTGGCATACATATCCATGCATCAAACTATCCGTGTGGATAAAGTCGTCCAGGAAGTGATCATGATTTATAATATCATAGAAATACTAAATCTAGTCACCTACTTCAGACAAAGGACCACTCATCTGTACCTCCCAAATTAGTCAAACTTCAACTCTAGTGCAGTCCACCATAGTTCCACCACCTAGATACATATCACATCCAGGTCATATTTAGAATCCAATTTATCAAACTTAGATTCTTAATTACACAACATTATATTTTTGTATTGCAATATATCATGTTTAGGACAATCCAATGATTCTCAGCCATGGAATCTCAAAGCATGGCCCAACCTAATTGACTAATAATTCAAATCATACTTAATCGGGCTCAATAATTGCATATTTTGCATCTTATTTAGGCTCACATCATATTAATCTTAGGTAATTTATCATTTAAATCAACTAATTGTGCATTATTATATGAATTTCATCTTCATTCTTATCTAATTACATTTAAATCAACCCATCAAATGATTAAGATAGTAATCTTACCTTGTACAAGTTAATTTGAATAACATTCAGCTGTCTGATCTAGGCACAATTCTTCACTTGGTAGCCCCAGATCAAATAAAAATTTAGTAATCCTAACCAAATAATCCAATTAAGAAATATAAATAGTACAGATCATAGAATTTGATCCAATTTTATACCTAGATCTTCATTTGATCTAAGTCATTGAATAAGATTAGCTAAATCATCTCCATAAACATTTCTGATCCAAAATATCTTGCATGGATCTTGATCTACACTTTGTGAGGTTCATGATGGACTATTTAGATAAAAAAAAAATAAGCTAGATTATATCAGATCAGAAAATCTAAAGTTCGATCAATGGTATAATCAAATTGATGATTAGATCTTCCCTAATCAATGAATGGGAAGATGGGTATTATTCCTCAGTTTGCAAGGATCACAACGGTTATCTCGAATCTCCAAGATCCTTACTAAATTGGTCAGAATTGAGGATTGAAGTTTAAGGATTAAATAAGGCATACTGGGTCAACTTAGTTCCCCAAAACGAGTCAGGAACAAGTTGACTCAGTGAGTTGACCAACCTAACTCGTCAAGTGAAAGGGGGAAATAGGGGAAAGTGGTGGCCGATGGTAATTGTGGAGAAGTCACCGCATGAGCCCAATTGCAAGGGGGAAACAAGGGGAAAATGGGTCTTGGCTTATCAGCCCTCCCGTGGTTTGGTTGAGCTGATGACGAGAAAAACAAGGGAGGAATTCTAGCACATGGCAAGCCTATGCGCACCTACGTCTCAAGCTGGTTGTGCTGCGATGACACCCGATCAAGGAGGGAAAGAGGAGAGGAAGATGGGAGATCTGAAGTCAATGTCAGGGGTGATTGGGTCTTTGCCAATTGCTGATGAACTAGGGGGAGAAGAACCGAACACATGGCTGACCTATGTGCACGAGCATGCCCAATCTAGAGGGGAAGAAAGAGAGGAGAGAGGGGTACCTGCATCGGGGAGGGTGATCCATTCTTCGTATGTCAATGATAAAATCTTGATCAGGGTCTATATCATTGCCATGAAAAGGAGGGATTTTGGGGAGGGGAAACGGATGCCAAAAACCTGATAGAGAGGGGAACTATGCATCAAAGAGGGGAGAGATCCGGGATCTCCCACTGTGCGTCGATGCTGGCAAATCCAAATAATACGGCAGCACACCATTGGGTCGGATGGGGGGGGGGCGGGGGGGGTGTGGCGGAATAGCACATTGCTAGGGTCATCCCCCTTTGTTAAATCTCATTTTCAATCACCATGTCACAACAGACAAAATAGGGGTTGCCATTATCAATTTTGGCCCCCTCTTATTTAGTAAAACTTTTAGATTTTTCAATCCTGATCTCGGTTTTGCTCAAAATTAGTGTTATTGGATTTGTATAGGTGCGTACATTCCAAATTTGATAATCTCATCTCCAAATTTTGAGTTTACAAGGAGGCTATTTTCATATAATTAAATTCTGATTTTATGTCCATCAAAATTATAATCTAATACATAGAAAATAACCCAAATTTGAGGATCGTTACACTTATACCTAGTTTTAAGGAAATATAAGGGAGAAGGAGGAAAAACATATATTGATTGTTACTAGCACCATAATCCCTCAATTTGTTGAAAAAGGAGACCATTCATTTCAATATGGTCCAACAAACTTCACGATGGTCTTTTATGATATCCAATTACCAACACCTCATATTTTAAGTTGGAAGATATTTATTGACTACTATGAAATTCTAAAAATGGGGGATCATCAATTTCAATGTGGTCTCACCAAATTCAAAGTTACGATGGTCTACTATGTCATATTGTTACCGGCAGTAACAATTTCAAGGTGGAGAATGTATATAGACTACCATGAGATTCTAAAGTGGTGTGAAAATATTTCCTAGTTCATTATTAAAATTATGAAAAATTAGGTTAACTAGTCAGGTCTAGGACTAGGGTAGAGTAGTTATAGAATATGTCTAGCTGTAGAAGTTAAACTTAGTGCTCACTAAGAGGTAACCCAGGGTTTTTGGAGTCTCAGTGTTCTACACTATTCATTCATCTTATAGGTGTCTTATATTTCAAAACATTGAGGACAATTTTTAATTCAAGTTGAGGTCATAGATACGCATGAGATTTCTAAGTTTTTCTTGTATACAATGAGTTCACTATTTTATTCTTTTTCTAAAGTGTTTCATTAAAATTAAACTCAAAATACTAATTACACAAAATGGCTATATATATATATATGCTTTAATTCAATTTTGAGCCATTCTTCTTTTCTTGAGTATTATATATAAATTCAAAATTTTCTTCAATGGACATTACTTCTTAATTAGTGTCATTATTCATCATCCTGATAAACTATTGAGAAATCACAAAAAGACTATACCATATATCTCTCAAGTTATGATCATTTTTAAGACATAAAACTTAGAAAATAATAGAGGTCATCCTTATTTAACCTTGAGCCTTTAGCTTCACTAATTTATTTTTTGATAGTTCACCCATTAAGCCTTTAAAATAAGCCTTTTCTTTGCTATCCAAACAACCATTACCTATATTGAACCCCTATAATATATCCATTACCCATTTTTTTTTAAAGTATGTAGAGAAGATTGAAGAACATCTTTGGAAAAGGTATGAAAAATACAATTCAAGAGATAAACATCAAAAGGGTTAAAAAGAAGAAAAAGTCCAAAAAGCATATATATAAAGTCAAGTGAAAAAAAACAAAAAATATAGTCAAATGAAAAAGAAGAATAATCACTCTTGTGAGGAAAATGCAAAAGTTATTACTACACTGATGGAAGACATTTACGTATTTTTCAAACAACTTTTGTTTACATTTATACCTATTCTTTTGATAAGCCTTACCTAAGCTTATGTTTTGTCATAATAGAAGTCCTAACTTGATCATAGGAGAAGTATGGCTTAGATATGGCAATGAATGAGTAGGGAATTTGATAGAGTGTAACATTCTTAGTAGTTGATATCCTTTCATGAGACTATTATCATTCTTTCTAAGTTATCATTCTTCTATATGAAATATGTGAGACTTTTGGACTTGATGAATAATATTCTACTCAAATATTAATAAGAGATTGAAACCTTTCTGAGTGACTTCTTTGTAAGTGACAAGTATATCCTGTAAGAAATTTAGTTTATATTTGACTTGGAAACTACTAATTATATATATATATATATATATATATATTTGCTACAACACACACTTACCTTCTAAAGGTTAATGAAATAATGGGATATCTTTAACATAAGGATAAGATTTTGAACCTTTGTGTTCATCTATATTAGGATGCTAAAGTTAGGTATTAACATAGGCTAAATATAAAATAAAAAAAATTCTCAGAAGAATAAGGACTTTCATAAAAAATTTGAGAATTTTGTGGTATATTTATAGAAAACTCTCATGAGGCTTAACTTGTCCACTAAGGGTAACTTAGGGGTTTAAGGGCTTTGTTGCATGTGCTTAATACAATCACGAGGACCTACAAAAATAGTAACCACATTTGTTTTCATGATTTTTTACATGTTTTGCTCAAAACTAGCAAAATGCAGGTTGAGGGTGTGATGAGTGTTCAATTTTGTATAAAAAAGTATCCAATTAGTAGCCCATGTATTATAAAATATAAAATTTTAGGGCTTTTCAAGAGATTTGTAATGCATGCACTTCTAACCTAATAATTCAAAAGTTTGATATTTTGTAAGTTTAGAAGCTAATTCAAAGTAAGTTTTTGAATAATTATTTTTTTAGGATTTCATTAGGAAATCCAACAGTTGAGGTTGATCAAGATAAGAATTGGAGCCATTCACTAAGCAAGCCAAGGCTTAAACATCATCAATCCAAGGTGTGATCAAGGTCCAAGATTATCTTAGGGCAAGCAAAGAAACAATTGAAAGAGCTAATTGTGCTTAAAATGTTCCCATGCATAAGCTATGCATTTCCACTACCTTTGCATGAGAGCCATTCAAGTCACCTTAACCATATAAGCCACAAGAGAAGGTTACAAGCTAAAGGAAGTCAAGCCAAGCCATTAAATCCAAGGTGTGAGCCATGAATCCAAGCCAAATGAACACTCAAAGAGAGCCATCCAAGCCATTTAAGCTAAAGCTACATGGAGTGAAGCTATTGGAAAGAATTTCACTTAATTATCCTAAGCTGAAAAGTGGGTTTTTAAGAAGATAATTAGAGGATATTTGAGTGAAAATATAATTGGGTAAGCATGAATGTGGACCAATGGGAAGAGCTCACCTCCACACTCCTTCCCATGATTTCCACTTGGGGGAGATGCACCTTCCTAAGAAGGTGGCGCCTCCCACTTTCCTAAAGTCACCTAGCCCAATCCATCCAAGCAACCCAATCACCTTCTATTTCCACCTTATCACTTTCTCTCTCTTTCACTCTCTCTCCATCCTTATCTCCACCTCTTTCCAATTCCATAAGCTCTTTAAGATTTTTACAAGGGGGAGATGCCCCCTTATAAAAAGGTGGCATTTGCCACCTTGCTTCCTCTTAGATTCCATGCTTAGTTGTCCTATGTTTCTAATTTGATTTCCCAATCCTTTCATGCCACATAACCTCTTCCGCATCTCATATTCCACTCGCATCAGGGTTCTTTTAGAAGGCAGCCAACCCATATAAAAGAGTTTAAGGGGTTCCATGTGCAATTCAAATTGGAGAAGGGGAGGACGACCTCTCCTAAGAGGTGCCTACACCCTTCTTCCCCTCCTCAAGTTCCCAATGACTTTCTCATGGAAGAAGCCCCTCTTTTCCAGCCCCCCATACTTCCTCCTTAGTGGATCTTGCTTTCTTCTATTTTTCTTCTAAGTCTAGGTTGGTTCCTTGATCTTCTCTTCATTGTTTCCTTGCTTGAATGTTTTCCTTGTTGCTTTGATTCCTTATTATTTACTTGTTTGTTTTCTTGTTATTTGCATTTTGTCTTACACCTAAGGATTGTAACTCTCTTGTAGTGATAGCCAAGAGAGTGTATTTCTTAGATCAAGTCCTTGCTCATATTTTTCCTTAAGTTCCTTGCTTTTCTTGCTCTCATTCTTATTTTTTCCTCTCTTTTGCTTTGCTTCTCTTTTGGGTCCACTTGCATACTTCCTCAGGTCATTGGATTACATGAGGTTGAAGTTGATACTTGTCCTTGAATGATAAGAATGATGCACAAATTTCTTTTCCGTGCTTATGTATTATGCACCTATTTTTAGTACAAAATTTCAATTCAATAAAGTTCTTATTATTGCAAAATTTTCCTTGTTGTTTTTATTGACATTAATCAATTTCTTATCACATTCCTCACTTAAAGTTTCCATAAGCACCATTATAGGATGGTTTCCACTTTAGTTCATAATGCATACATGCAAAGAATCTTATGCACAAATCAAAGAGTCATGTTCATGATCTTAAAGTATATTCCCTTAGAGTAGTTGCTTAATCCATTGTTACTTCTCACTTAGGTTTCCATGCATATTTTCAAGTCTCATTCGTGCATCATGATCTGCTAGTTTCATGAACCATTGCATTTAATCTCCACTACACACTACACCATGCTTCATTCATGCATTCATTCCCATTGATTCATGCACCCTTTTCCATATTTTGCACTTCTCTTAAGTCTTTTATGCATGTTTTGTTGGTTAGTATTAGTTCATGTTAAGTTTAGATTTCACTGCTTAAAGTTTCGTATTTTCAAACTAGTCTCAATTAGTTTCCAAGTTTAGTTTAGGAAAGTTTTATTTTCAAAAAGGTCATTTGATATAGTTCCCTCTAGTTCATGTTTATAATTTCATGCATTTAGGGCTTCCATGTTAGTTTAATTCCTTACTCTAGGTCAAAACCATTTCTTTTGGATATGTTAGAAGATTTAAATAAGATCTATCCAACATACACTTTCTTGAGGTTCTTCGTGAATTGACATCACTCGTGTGTAATTAGTACAATGACTCATGCATTTATGAGTAAAATTGAAACACACAACACTAACCAAGATGTTGACCCTACCATCTATAGTTACAAGACCCATATAATGGTTTTAGAGGTGTATTTGACTAATGTTTTAGGCAAGTGCTCTACAAGCTACTGCAAGCCCACAAGATACTCCTTGATTTATATTTTAGTCAAGCATTCTATGAGTCGTTGTAAGTCCCGTGGATACCAATTTCATTGATATTTTTTAAAGGTACTCACTAAATACTTATAAGTCCTGAAGATGTAGTTTTAATTGTTGTTTTTAGCAGGTGCTTTACAAGTACCATAAGACCTGAAGGCATGCATGCTCGGGGCAGCAGTAGGACCTAGAGGCAAGCTTGTTATGAGTAGCTATAAGTCCTAGATGCATGGTTTTCATTGATGATTTAGACAAGCACTCAACAAGTAGCTGTAAGGCCTAATGGATAGGATTTGTTGATGCTTGAGGCTAACTCCCTAAGATAGTTGTAAGCTCTAGTGGCTATGGTTTCATTGACGCTTTAGGCAAGCTCTCTACCAGCAATTGTAAGCCTTAATGGAAATGGATATCATCAATGTTTTGGGCAATCACTCCCAAAGTATCCTAAGTTGCAAATTGCTCAGTAGGTACACTATGTAAGTGTATTGTAAGTCCTGCAAACCCTATGCTAGGATTTGACTTTGGTCACTAATCTCAGAGATGAGATTAATACCAACCTTATGAAGGAGAATGCGAGCAGTAGGATTAGCTTCTCATAAGAAAGTGATCATAGTGGCAACTGGGAAACCACCCTCATGAGGTCTGATTAATACAGGCTATGCAATATCCACAAGCCAACGTAGAGGCCACAGTAGTTGCCAATAGGTGACAAAAGGGCCCTACGAGCATAGGTGTCCATCTGATGTTGGCATTTTGAGCATGTTGGTCATTTCTCGAGAGTTTAGACCCTGTCCCTCGTGGTAGGACTATATGTCATTATATTGTACTTGGTGGTAGAATTGTATGTCACTATGATAAGGAGTGATCAGTTTTCCGCTATCATGTGGGTTCAGACTTTTCATTATGGACAGAGGGCTACACACCTCTATTTTTCTCCATCATTGGGAGCTTTTCTCGAGTAATGGTTTATCAACTTTTGGATTTTGCGCATGACTTGAGTCACTATTTTTCCATCAAGAGATTTTACATCTCACATATTATGTCATTACAGTCAACATGATATTTTGGGCAATTGTGAAAATAGGATCTAAGTTTTGCCCATCTGGGGCCTATATATATAGTATCAGATGCTCTACTTTTGACACCTTATCTACTAACCCCATCTATTGTGGTACTATTCATGGAAGCTTATGTTTAGCTAATGACTTTTAACATTGTTTATGATATACATAGATGTTTCAAGCCCGATGATTTCATCAACGTTGGTTTACAAATGTGTTGGATTAATCATGCATTTTGAGTGATTCTAAACTATTTTGTATAAAACCATTCATGCATTTGAAATATAGTGCATTCATGAAGGAAAGCATGTTAGATGACTACCCTTACACTTGATAATGAGAATGTTCATTGCCTTAATCTTTATAAATCAATACAATTCTTGAGTGACAAACAATTTTGACATTGGTAATGATATTCTGAATGATCATGCATAATAAATAATCTTGTGGGACTATGTTATGGATAAATTTGGTTGATTTATGTGTTTATGCGTGGAAAATTATCTTAGCATGACTAAATGTTTCATGAAATAATAAAGGCATATAATGCTTGAATCCTCATAAAAAGATAAGGAAATGATACCTTCAAAAATAGCGAAAGTCTAATGATTCGTCAATGGTACTGATTTATACATATAAATGGATTTCATGGATCTATGATTTGAAGACTTACTTTCAACGTGAGCACTTACTTTGAAATATCATGAGTTTTGTTTAGATATGATAAATTATCAAGATACATTGAATTTGTAAATCATGAACTGTATATCAGTATGGCGACTTTTTTCACCTATACAAGCACAAGCTTGCTGAGACATTGTAATTTGCTTACAATGTCTCAGTCTTGAAGAAATAGAGTGGAAGGATTGTACAGGTTGAGTTACAAACATGAAAGCAAATAGTGGAGTTTGAAATTTTAGGGGATTGTGATTTCACTATCTAAGGGTGAGCCTCATCACTTGAGATTTGATTTATGAATTATCAGACTGTGAATGTATATTAGCTTAATGTTGTGGACTTATTTCTATTTAGTGGAATTGGGTTGTGACTGGAGGTTTTGTGTTACAACTAAGTTTTGTTATTCATTTTTAAAGTATAAAATTCTATGTGTCTACCAGGTATTCCACACGCATGCATTAAATGCACTTAAGTTCAAAAAATAGAGGAAACTCTGCCAAATCTTTTGTAGGAATGAGACACTCATTCTACTATATAATACTTATCTTTGTCATAGAAATGACACTCAAGATTTTTAGTAATACTTTTTGAAGAAAAATATTTTGTTTTTTGTGTTTCAAAAATAATTTCAAACAAGGGACATCCAAATTTTGAAATAGTATTCAAAAAGTATTTTGAAAACCCGAGGTGTCACAGTTTTTTTATCAGAGCCCAAATCTAGTCCATTCACAACCAATCACAATGAAGAAAGTTGTTGGGAGTCCACAAAACAAAAAAAGTTGGTCTTTGTGAAAGTAAAATGGAGAGTAATTTTATGGATTAGTATAATTCTTAGAGGAAATGATTAGAATATGAGAGAGTATTTGTTAATATCATTAAGTAAAGACATTTGCATGTACTAAAAGCCATTTATATGGATGATCTTTTGAGAGTTCATGTCGGCATAGAGTGCATGGAGCTTGAAGAGTATTATGACTATTGTATAACAATGGTATGAGAATTATTATAAAGGATTATGAGATAGTTATGGTAGCAAAATCTCTTGAAATTTTGGAGGATTATGGAAATAGTCTGAATACATAGTGGACACTTACTATTAATAATTTTGAGATATTATGGAAGCTCGATAATAAAATTTTGGACATGAAAGGCTTTAAGTTTGATGTAGATGAGATAAATGATATATGACAATAATCTAATTCTAAATAATGAATTTAGACATATTGGGGGACAAGTTTGTAAAGAAAGGAATTAAAGTATGATCAAGTATAGTGGTGTCTCCATTTGATGAACTATAATTATGATGGTTTCATTGATGTGATGACCTTGGAGAATTTAGTACTAACTTGGCAAAGTACACACAACTTAGTGAAGCAAAATATTCTTTTGCAAGATAGTTAGAAAAGAATGAAAATGATCTAGGAAGGACCATTGTTAAAGGCAAGTAGGTGAAGTAAGTGAGAGAGATTATTCAAATAAAAATCTTAGAGATCACAAGATATAGAAGAAATAGGGAAGTAGAGAAACAAGAAAATTTCTTAATTAAACTAAATCATGAAATCATTTCAGCCTAAATCATAACTTAGAACTAAGATCAATTAATAGACAAGAAGAATATTCATCTAAAATTGTTCGACAAGTGGTATAAGATATTTGAGAATGAAATGTATTTAGAATTACTTAAGGAATAATGTGGTAGAAGAACTATACTAATCTAAGGAGGATATTTGGAGTTCCAGGTTAGGGACTATGTCTTTTTGAAGGTATCTTCAATGCAAGGCACATACACAATTTTGGGATTGAAATTTTTGTAAGGGGGGAAGAGCGTGATATATGTAAATATCCATTTACAATGAATAAACAATTAAATTATAAAAAATAACATAATATTTTTTATTTTCTTATATCCCTCGTTCGTTATCATGAATGAGATTTACTAAAAGTTGAATGAGATTGTGAGGAAAATGAGCTAGAGTTAAGCTTAAGTATAGCTCATTGTCTAAGGATTGATGCTAAGTAAAGTATGGATAGATGGAGTATCCATGAGATTGTAAAAGTATTTTCCCATCTACAGGAAGAATCCCTCATTTTTGAGTTCTATAAAATTAACCTTTTGAAAAATACTTAATTGACCCTCAAAACCTCAATATTTGGAATGTACACATTAGGGCAATTCCAACAACTCTAATTTTTCATGAAATAAAGATTGGGTGGAAAAATTCCATAACTTTGCTAATTTGGCAGGGACCAAATATAATAATAATGCCCCCAATTTTTGGTTGTTTGTAGGCTAGAGTGGGCGCGACATGTGGACAGATAGCTACTACGCATCAGCCTGGCTCCCCCATGTTAGGCAGTGACCTAGAATGAAGAAACATATGGAGAACGCCAGAGAGAAAGGGAAAAACTCAGCATCCACCTCCTCCGATCATACCCCCTTTTCCTAATAGCTTTTCCCCACTGTTCAGACCCCTCTATGGCTCCCTCCTTCACAGATACCAGCACAAAGAAAAACTCTCCTTCAACTCATTCCTTTAATTTTCCAATGTTACTCTCCTCTTAAGCGTCACCTAAACTAGCTGCTCACAACAGCCACCGGCATGCCTGAGGTAGACACTTGAGTGTAGCTTGCCAGGTACACCATACACACCTTACTTCCATTCGATCATACCAGAATACAAACACGTGCCCAAATCTTTCTCCCATTCATTGTTTTCCCCTCCTTTTTTCTCTGATCGGATGACAGGCAGTGACTAGGACAAAGCTGCCAGTCACCACCATATTCTACCCACTTCACCAGTGAAACCGTCTCAATGGTCAACAGCTCCCAAATCACCAACCGCCGGTAGGCTTTGTCAGACAGGGTGTGCACGACGCAGGCAACCCAAAACCCGCTGGCACTAACCATTCCTTGCCCCTTCCTCTTCCCTATTCCTCCACTCAGCCACCTACACACAAAGCGATGAACCTGACGCGCCTACCTGAGTAGGCCGATGCGTTAGCCAACTCGCCCAACTCACATGCCCCACTTGCCCAATCTGACTAGCTCAATGTGGGCTGAGTTGGCACGGATGGGCCCAACTATCCCTTAGACTTTGATCTCTCCATCTTGTAGATCTAAGATAGCCATTAAGATCCTTGTAATGAGAGGAACAAGACCCACCTTTGCTTTCATTATGATAAATCATCAACATACATTGAATTTGTAAATCATGAACTGTACACCAAAATAGTGACTTTTTCTACCTATACAACCGTAAGTTTGCTTAGATATTGTAATTTTAGGAGATTGTGATTTCAGCATTTGAAGGGTGAGCCGTGTCACTTGAGATTTGATTTATGATTTATCAGAGAATATGAATGCATATTAGCTTGATGTTGTGGACTTATTTCTATTTAGTGAAATTGGGTTATAACTAGAGGTTTTAGGGTTATGATTAAGTTGTATTATTTATTTTTAGAATATAAAAATCTACTTATGTCTATGAATGCATATTAGCTTACTGTTGTGGACTTATTTCTATTTAGTGGAATTGGATTATAACTAGAGGTTTTAGGGTTATCATTAAGTTTTATTATTTATTTTTAAAATATAAAAAACTACATATTAGCTTAATGTTGTGGACTTATTTCTATTTAGTGGAATTGGGTTATAACTAGAGGTTTTAGGGTTATGATTAAGTTTTATTATTTATTTTTAAAATATAAAAATCTACTTATATCTATCAAGTGTTTCACATGCATGCATTAAATGCACATATGTCCTAAAAACAAAGGAAACTCTACATCAATAGGAATGGGACCATCATTCTACTGTATAATCTTTGTACTTATCACTGAAATGATATGTGATTTTTAGAAACACTTTTCAATGAAAAACTTTTTGCTATTTTGTTTTTCAAAAAGAATTTCGAAAAAAAAGGATATCCCAAATTTTGAAATAGTATTCAAAAATTATTTTGAAAATCCAAGGTGTTAGAGGAGGAGGCTATTCCACCACTAGATGGAGAGTGTTGGTGGTGAAGTCATGAAAAATGAGGTGTCATCAAGGTTTTTATAAAGAAAACAATGCTTTTAAAGTCTATTTCAAAAAATTGGATTTAGAAAGCATTTTTAAAGTTGGTTTTCTGAAATCAACTTTAAAAACATTGTGTGTGTGTGTGTGTGTGTGTGTGTGTGTGTGTGTGTGTGTGTGTGTGTGTGTGTGCACTCTCAGCTACATCATATATAAATAAAGATATATGCACATGAAAATTTTGGTATAACTTCTACAATTATATTTCAAATATTTACATCTTAATTTACCCTATCATACATTGTTTACAACCCAAGCACCCTTCTCGCTATTATCATGTACATAATTCTCATTCTCACCAAGTACTTCAATTGATGGAATTATTTTAGTAATACAAGGGTAATCTATTTAAGCATCACCCCTAGGTTGTCTTCATTATAAAAATTCCTTGGGAAAGCTGATAAAATAGTTGACTATCTCTTATCACATCCATCTCGCACATAAAATACCTATTTAGCTTGAGATGCCAAAATAAACTAATCTTGTTATGGTCAACCAATGTCAAACCAAGGATATTAGTTTTGATGTTATCTTTGTTATTTTCCACCCAATTGTTCTTGAAAACAACCATGGTTTTGCAAAAATAATATAATGCTCATGCCTATCTTATAACCCCGTAATAAGTATCAATAGCCATTATTGGACTATTATCCTTTGAAACAGAAAAGAAAGTAACATTGAAAACTAAGGTAACCCTACTATTTCATGCAACCATCTGAATTTCTAAGCCCTATTTTAATGTACTTTTAAAATTTTGAATGAAATGGAAGCATAAAAGTTTTTAAATTTTGAATCTTGGAAGTGGAATTTTCATGGAAATTAAATCGTGTCAATACCTCAATAATTGGATTATACTCAAAAAAAGGAATCTGACGACACTCTAAGAACACTGAAAACAAATTTCGGAAGAGAAAGTCACATGATTATTAATTATAAGGGCATTTTAATAATTTTATAGTCAACCCCATTTATGCATTTTAAATAAAAAGAGACTAGAAATGGAGGGGACCATTTTTTATAATGACACCCCCTATGACAAATCTCCCATGCATCACCATTCTCATGCACTCCTCCTTCCCTACACAGCAGTGCAGGCCATCATTTCATGCACCTACAGTGGAAGGGTCAGACCACTGGTGATAAAGACCCCCTCCCACTCCTTCCTCTACAAGATTTCTCTCCCCCACACCGATCTCCCTTCGTTTTCCATTGTTGACATTGCTCGAGACAAGCCAACTAGCAACGCAAACCCCCCTTGGCCTTTCTCTCTTTCCTCCTTTCCTTTTCTCCTTTTCCTTCCTTTTTCTTCCTTTCTTCTTCTTCATCATCACTTTTTCCTTTCCCTCTATTCTTTTTAGCGTTAGTAACCTTTGGTTACCCTTAGATCCCAATGACAGTCACCCCAAATGGTGGTGAATCAACGATCTAACACTATCTTTAGGTTCCTTGTGAAGAGAGGATCAAAACCCCCTATTTATTTCCTGATTAGAGTAGATTTCACCAATGATTGGACTGAGATTCCAACTCTAGTGACAATGAATTTTTCAACAATAGCCCAATAAGAAAATCCCTATTTTTTGGCATAAAATGACCATAGAACGGCTCTAAGCTTAATAGGAGCATATGTTAGTGCCTGATCCAAAACCCTTAAAAAAATATGACAATCTGCCAGCGACACAAAATTTCAAGTGAAAATACATGGTGCTAGGGTTTTTCAACTAGATCCTTGATCAATGTTCATTCGACCATTCAAATTGGATGTGATTCTGATCTAAGATTTGGGACATGCAATCCATGAGATCTAACTATTCATTTACAAGATCTTACTAATATAAAAGTAATTAGGGAAAATATAACCATTATATATTGAATCTTTAATTAGATCTACCTTGGGAACACACTAATCAATGACTTATAACCTAGAAGTATATATCTGACTGTTGATTAATAATGGATCTCAATTTAACTAACTTGATATGACAATTATACCCAATGAGGTGGGATCTACAATGGATCATGGTTTTGTTAGACCTATTAGAGCATTAATCATTTATCTTTAAGCTAATATATGATTGTTTGTCTTTAGTATATAAAGACTAGCCACCGCAACCTCCATGATGACTACAAATACATCTTGAAAGGGTGTCATGACTACCTTTAGTGCTTATTCCTACCACAACAGTCGAGAAAAAATAATGCCACTTCGGGCATGGATACCTTCACCTGTGGTGGTAAGACTCTGCGAAGCCACCTCGTACAACATCTTCGCATAGCGCCCACCAAGCGTATTAGCCTGAAAAAACATACAAGAATATAAATACTGATTCAAAAGTAGTTAAGTCATGTGATAATTATCATATACCAAAATCATGCTAGTTATAGATATATCTTATCACAAAACATGAAATTGATGCATCTATTTAATTATCTTTTCTTTCAAGGATGAATTTTTTGCATGTATAGTGAAATGATAGCATTTCCATTCTCAGATCTAAAGGTAGGATCATGGAGGTGGAAACCATACATAAATATGCATGCTCCTTTGTAAGAGTATCACATGCTCAATCATTCAAAGTATAACACAACATAAATCACATGTGCATTGAATTGTGTGCACAGTCATCAACATTGTCACATTCAAAACCATACTAAACTTGAAAATGACTTTAAGGAATAGTTTTAAGTTTTAAATTCATTTAAAACTTAGTAGTATCGGATTACCTACCACTGAGGATGTTATTTAGGTTTTGTTCATGCTTTTCTTCAATTCAAATCTTGGATCACCTTCAGGATCTTTGTAGGGTCTTGGACATGCTTTATATGAAAGAATTCAATTATTTGTTCCCATTCCCATGTTTAGGTGGGTTCTAGTAAAGTTTGTCTTGAAAATCAATCTATACAACTGATTTTGCTTAATTAATATTTTCCTTGCATCTATAATCATTGATCTGCATAGATCATTAATTGGATCCATAGATCAATAGCCTAGATCAGAAATCTACACTCTAATCCTATTTATCAAAGGTCAAATCTTTGATCTAGGAATCGCTATCCATAGATCAGGGTTGCTATGTATGTAGATTTGCTGGTTCCTACCATATATCAATGATTAGAGACAAAATCAATAGGCCTTCATCCTTAGATTGACATTTAGGGCTTACCATTAAGAGATCATACATGATGTATGATTGGATCTATCTTGTTAACTTACAGATAATGATCAGTGCTCTAATAAGTCTAATAGAACCCTGGTCCATTGTAAATTGCACCTCATTGGGTTTAATCAGGGTATCAAGTTTGTTAAATTGAGATCCATTATTAATCAATGGTTAGATCTATACTTCTAAGTTACAAATCCTTAATTAGTGTGTTCAAAAGCTTGCTCTAATTAAAGATCCAATATTTAATGGTTAGATTGCCTAATTACATTCATATCATCAAGATTTTGCAAATGAACAGTCTTATCTCCCAGATTGCATGTCACAAATCTCATATCAAGATCGCATCTAATTTGGATGATTAAATAAGCCCTAATCAAATATCTGACCTTTCAATTCAAGATCAAGCTAAAAAACCCTAAAACCATGTTGTTGTGATTTTTAAGTTAAACTTGCAAGCGCACAAATTAGTTGTAGTAATTCACATGAGGAGTTCAATCCCACGAGGAATTGAACAGATGTGATACTAGTAGTCTCTACTTTAAATTATCTAACCTAGCCAAATTCAAGAGATTTTTTCCTAAACTAAAAGTGAAAATTAATACATGAAGATGAAAATTATGCTAAAACTTAAAACATGCTAAAATTAAAAAATTTCCTAAATCAATGCACTTTCTATAAAAAAATTAAAAATTAAAAATTTCTAAAAATGAAATTTTAACAACTTTCCTAAATTAAAGTTTATAAGAATGAAATTTAGCAATTCATCTAAAGAAACATGCAACTAATCAACTACTTTCCTAATCATGCAAATCCTAAAGAATGGAATGGAATTTATGTAAATGAAAACTTTAACAACAACAAACTAATCAAACAACATGCTAACAATTTAATCAAGACTAGCATTCAAACACTAATTAAACTAACTTTCCCTAACACAAATGGATTCAATTAGCTTGAATTTCAATAAATCACCACATCATTCAAAACCATGCGTACTACTCATGGGTTGCATGCATGGTATCAACATGATTTTGAAAATGCTCTTCATGCTTATTGAGATGAACAATCAATATTGAGAATAATGGATTATAAATGGGTAAAGAACTTAGTAATGTTGTCCAATTTGTTTAACCCAATAAGCCTTCAAAACTATGCATTCATCACTTCGTGTGGTGCGCATGGTTTTAAGGAATTTTGGATTATTTGGATTGGGATGTGCAAGAAACTAAATTCAATTGATCAACTTAGGAAGTCAATATGTAAATAGCAACATAAGATGATCACAAACTTGGATAAACTCCATCAAATTGTATTGCATTAAAAGTAATTACATGAATGGTGTGGTCCACTCTAGGAGTGCATGTTGCTTAACACCCCAAAAGAAACCCAAAATCAGATCTTAATAGTATTTCCTCCTCTGACAAGCTTAAGATTTAAGGGAAAATATAATAGACTATAAAGACAATAATAAAAAAATTACTAAGGAACAATCTAAAGATCAATGAAACCAAAGGAGATCTAAATGGGCAATGCAGAACAAGGACAAAGATTAGATTGAAGGTGATTTCCTTTGGTTGTCACTTCAAGGGACAACAAGTTTGGATCTTGAATAAACAAGCAAAGAAGAACAATGGAATTGGAAAGCATTAACTAATCAACAATGGAAGTAAGATCAAGCAAAGAGAGATGATTTAAAAGGGAACCAATTAACCTTTGAAAAGAGATCTAATTGACAAGGCCTAGGCGTGGAACACTTGGGGAATATGCAACCACCTTGAAAGGATAGTATCCAACAAAAAGAGAAGAAAGATCAAGACACAAAGTAGGAGAAGGTGAGGAAGGAAAAGGATGCCCTCGTCCAAGTGAAGGAGGCATCTTTTTCTTCTTAAAGAGACAGCTCCTAAACTTTGGTTTTTGATGGTCTTTTATATTTTTTTCTCCTATATTTCCTAGGGTGACCAAAGATAATGGTATAGTGGGGATAAAACAAGGGTATTTAGATGGCTAAGATGATGGGTTGGCTAGGGTTTTAAAGGGGATAAAGTGGCTGATTTTGGAAGGCACCAAGGTGAGGAGACACCATTTTTTACGAGGATGCATCTCCCCCCCATCAAAGATTGTTGAGAACCCTTTGAATAAGGAAAGCGGATTGGATGGGATGAGGTAAGAGAGAGAGAAAAGAAGGTGAGAGGAAAGAGATGGGTACAAAAAGATAGGAAAGAGAGGTAAGATGGAGAAAAGTAATTAGCTAGGAAGTTTTCTAAGAAGTGGGGATTGGTTCTGTCGTTAGAATGGAAGTTTAGGAAGGTGGAGAAGTCTTAGAAAGGTAGGAATCTCTTGAATGGAAAGTCAAATTTGTGGTGCATCTTAGTGGTGATGTGGAAAGTGAGTAAAACATGAAAAAATATAAAACTTAAAGGGGTCTCTTCCTATTGGTCCACATGCTACCTTATCCTAGTAAATTTTTCCTTAATAATCTTCAAAATATTCCCATAAATCCCAAGGATAATTCTTTGGCTTTTTCTTCAATCGTGGCCTTCCATGTAGCTTGGCTTATTTAACTTTGATCGCTAATTTTGTGGGTTCTATTAGCTTGGCTAAGATGGCTCGCTTGGCTTAGCTTGATGGCTCAATTCCTTAGCTTTGGTAGTTGACTTGGCTCCTTAACTTCTCACCTTGTTCATGGCTTAAATATGGCTAAGTGGCTTAAGTGCAACCCACGCAAAGGTGGTGGACTTTGCATGGCTTGGGTATGGACCCACTTTTGCTCCTCTAAATTGCATCCATTGCTTATCTTAAAGATGATATTAACCTTGATCTCATGTTGGATTAATGACTTCTAGGCTTTGACTTGATCTTTTGATCATCATCTTCCAATTTCATCCCAATCGATCTTAGTTGTCAAATCACTATCTCGCGTCCTACAAAAAGTTAAAAACTCTAATTAAATTCAAAAAAAAATATGATTAATCATATACATACTCGAATTAGCCTCTAGACCTACAAAATATCAAAAATTTTAATCATTAGATAAAAAATGCATGTGTTACGAATTTTGGTTAAAAACTCTAATTTATCCCTATAAGTTATAACACATAGGCAACTAATTGGGTATATTTTATGCAAAATTAAATACTTATTACATGTTTTTATCTTGAAAGTCTATGTTGTCGGTGGTGACTAGCCATCAATAGAGGAGGTGACCAGTACGGTCATCTTTTACATCAGATAGTCACATCTATTAAAGGGTTTATAGATCGAGCACTCACCTATGCTCTTATCAAGTTTGGAGCTGTTCCACAGTTGTTTGATGCCAGAAAGTCGAACTATCTCTGAAAAATTTAGTGTCACCATAATTGGAATCTTTGTCCAATCAACTGCAAAAACTCCTCTAATTAAGAAATAACCTGTGGGGTTTTGATCCTCTCTTCATGAGGAACCTAATAACAATGTTAGATCACACGTTTGGGGTTCTAATGGTAAACCATAGGTTGCCGATGCCAAAAAGAATGGAGAGGAAGGGAAAGGGGACAAGAAGAGAGAGAGAGAGAGAGAGAGAGAGAGAGAGAGAGAGAGAGAGAGAGAGAGAGAGAGAGAGAGAGAGAGAGAGAGAGAGAGAGAGAGAGAGAGAGAGAGAGAGAGAGAGGCCAAGGGGGTGTGTGTGTGTCACTAGCCGGCTTGTCCCCAATGATGTCGATGATGGAAAATAAAGGAAGACTAGAGTAAGGGAGAGGAGGAGGCAAAGAAATTACGAGGAGGAGGGAGTGGGAAAGGATCTTTATCAATGGTGGTCCGACCCTTCCTCTGGTAGGTGCATGATGGTGATGTGATCAGTCATGCCATTATCCACAATGATGGCCTGCATAGCTAGTAGGGAAGAAGGAGGAGCATACGGGGATCGCTAGGCTTGAGAGATCTGCCACATGGGGGGTGTCATTATTAAAAATGGCCCCTCCATTTGTAGCCTCTCTTTATTTAAAATGCGTACATGGGGCTGACTATAAAATTACTAAAATACCCCTATAATTAAAGATCATGTAACTTTTTCGTCCGAACTCCATTTTCAATGTTCTTACTATCATCAAATTCCATTTTTGAGTGCAATCCAATTATTAAGGTATTGACACTTGATTTGATTTTCATAAAAATTTCACTTCTAAGATTCAAAAGTTAAAAACTTTCATGCTTCCATTTCATCCAAATTTTTAAAAATATGAGAAAATAGGGCTTAAACATTTGCATCATTACATTCTATTGCACTCTTGAGTTATCACGGTCCTTTGTGTACAAGCAATAACAATTGATGTCATATTCAGTATATTTTATTATTTCTAGTCATGGTCCTATGGCTATCGTGCCCAAGGATTTGATATATCATTTTCTAGAATGCCTCGCTAATCTTGAACCTATGTATATATATTAAGTAGGATATGATTGTTGTAATAAAGTATAATATATAGATATATATATATATATATATTATGCAATTTATAAGAAGTACAAATTAATTCATTTTATCTTCTAATGGAGCTAAGTATCAAAAGTGAGATAGTGCTCAAATGTAGATGCTTCTATTTCCTTGTGTAACTTGGATACTTGATTTTAGGATGTTCATGTGATCACTATATACAAATTAATGGAGAGATCAAAGTGAATATAACCATTAATTAATTTTTACACATATATAAAATAGAGGAAAAAGAAAATTCAAGAGAGAGAGAGTAAATCATGCATGATCAACTTGCTCAATGTATGATTGAACTTCATCAATGTTATTTTGAAAGCACATAAAGGTATGCCTAGACACTTTCTTTATAATCAATGATAGATACACGATCACCCAAAAGGTCTACCAACTTTGGGTATCATAAAACCCAACTGATCATTTCTTTCTCAGGATTATAATAGCATCCATTCTTGATAAGTATTCGATACAAAACTTCACCTTGTTTTCTTTGCAATGAAACATTCACCTATACATCCTTTTACCTGGTTATGATTTCATACACACCCTTTTAAAGTTTTCATGTACCTCTTAAAATGGGTACATCTATAGGAAGTAAACCAGTCCACAAAGTCTAAGCTCATCAATAAAGTGACTGTTAAGTGTACCATAATGTCAAAGAAGGATGGTGAGAAAAATTATCTCATATCTCTAGCTCACCTAAAATTGTCACTAGATGTTCTTGTTATTTTGAAACATCCACCACCTTCTTATATAAAGCATTGAAGAAGTAGCAAAATTTGTGATAGATCCTCTAATTTTGTTTGACAACATCGAATATATTGCCACATGCAGGAGTTGTTGCATCAATACATGGCAATCGTGTCACTTCATCCTAATACTTTCAACTCTTCCATGAAGAAAATATTTCTAAAGTCTGAAGAGTAGCTGTATGGGACCTTGAGCTTTGACGAGGTTTTACAAAATATTCTTTTCTCCTCTCTATCAAGTATATAATTTACTTCAGGCAAGTATGTTCCTTGCCTATCCCTATTCTGTGAATGCAACCTTTCTTCAAACCCTTCTTCATAAGATCAATTTGAACTGCAAGTCCATCCTTTGTTTTTCCAACATCTCAACCAAGATACCTATAAAGCTTTCATACACATTATTTTCAATGTGCGTGATAACTAGCACAGGTCATTTTTGAAAACTAACTTTAAAAGTGGGGACTATTAAAGTCATTTTTCAAAACTGACTTCTAAAGCTATTGGGGTAAAAAAAGTATTTCCAAACACACTAAAGCAAGGGCTTTCAAGTTGGATTTGATAAGTGACTTTAAAAGTGGGGATTTCTCAAGTTGGTTCTCCCAAACCAACTTTAAAAAATCATACTTTTAAAGTCGATTTTCCAAAACTAATTGGAAAAGTACATACTTTTTAATTCGGTTTCCCAAACCGACTTCTAAATTCATTCTCACAAAAAAAAAGGGTGTTTCTAGCTACACTTAAGAAGTGAGTTCGAAAAGAAAGAAAAAAAAAAGTGTTTCCCACCACACTCAAGAAGTCGATTCATGATGAACAATATTCCTAAGTATGATTTTAAAAGTAGTTTTTTTTTAAACCAACTTGTATTAATTTTACGACAATGGTTGACCAAAAACTGACTTCTTTTTTATGACTTTAAAAGCCCCATGTACAACCATCTTCATCTCTTCTAAACCCAAGATAGCCTAACTGGCATATTTAGTAGAGATTGGTTTACGAACCAGGTGAAGTTGGTGCCTAACAAGTTCCATCCCTATAACTAATCTAAGGACTTGATTTCTAGATATATAGAGATCTTAGAGCCTTTTCTTTAGGTGGAATGATGAACTATATTGGTCCATCTGAATTCCCTTAAACAAAAGTACATGAAACCAACAAGCAAACAAGTTGTTAGCATTTGAGGAAGGGAAGAATCCCGACCAATTCCAAGCTGGTCCCAAAATCGTTGCCCATAGAGTAATAAGCTCAACATCCTCCTACTTTGAAATTAATTATTAAATTGTTTACTCACCTTTAATAGTCTTTCTTCCTTCCCCAAATGATGATGGTTGATAATAATCTAATAGTCGTGCATGGAAACTTTCAATAGCATTGCAAAAGTTTATAACCTATGTGGGGCACATGAAGTTGGAGATTTTGGTGTTGTTGGAGTTTATCTCTCTCTATATTAAATCTTCTTCTACTTCACTAGAGCTTGTAGGAATTGCACATGGGATTAGCATGAGTTGCACATAGAATGAAGAAATCTCATCAAATACAATGTTAAGACAGGTAATGCTCTTGTGTGTTTTAGGATCCATGCATCGCTAACCCTACCTCCTTGAGTCATAGCCCATAAACACATATTTTTTATCCTTTGGTTCAATTTTTGTCCTTTCCTCAACTAGAACATACACATAGCATGTAGAACCAAAGACTCTAAAATTTCTCAGCAATGCCTTCATCTTCTACATTAACTTGAAGGGTAAGTACAACTAATTAAGAGGAAGCCAGTTTATCATGTGACAAGCACATGTCATATCCTCCACCTATAAGTCCTTAGGTAAAGTTTTACTATGTATCTAACTTCTACAAACTAATAAGTTCCTTAACTTCTGCTTCGCAAAAGCATTACCATTTTGTGGTCTGTCATAGTACAAGTCAATTACCTCTTACTGTCATTCTCATCACAATATGATTGGGATTTCCCTCTATTATTGTTCTTAGGTACTTTATCTTTGCACGGTGCTCTCCTTCAAAAAAATTATAAATATTTTAAAGATTAAAAAAGCCTCTAACTTTTTGTGCATGAAGCAAACTCTTGAGAACCTAGTATAGTTATCAACAAACAAAATAATATATCAGAAAGTCTCTATAATGTGTTGTTCTACATGGACTTAAAACATTAGAACAAACCAATACAAATGGATTAGAGTATAGTGTCAAAGAGTTCTCAAACCGACATTGATAACCCTAACAAATATTACTATTTTGAAAGTTGCTTAGGTGTTCACTTTTGTGCACCCTTCATTTTCCACTAAGTGCATATAGTTGTCGGTTGTCACTATTATATCATTGTCTTCATATTTCCATAGTTCCAAATACATAGTGCCATCTCCAATCAAATGGTGTGAGTAACTGGAGTCAATAATCAAATCTTTCTTGTAGTATAACCAGCTTAACCACTTCATTCCTTTCACTCGTCGCTCGACATGACTGATCTCTAAGATCAACAACCATGAAGAAAAGACAAGTCTCTCAATTCATAATGCAATTATTAATACCTTTATCACTTAACTCTCTGATGTTGCATTCAACAATTTTCTATCTACAGAACCTCTTGACATATAAGTTTTCTGCATCTATAAAATTGTATTTTCTTCATTTTGAGAATCATTTTCCTCAAAATTCATTTATTTTTTACAATTTCTATAGTGACAGTCCCAATGAGGATATTTCTTTTGATTTTTAATCAATAGCACATCATCTTTTCTAGAAATTGAAACATTGACCATTTGCATTGCTAAGCTTCATGATTAGCAAGAAGGGAACCACATGGATGATGCTTTTGTTGGTTATGTTATAGAGCTAAGGGACTTCTGTTTTAAACCTACTGCTGCAGGATGATGTAGAAAGTATAGTGCTATGACAATTGTAGTTGTGGTCATTTGTGTTTTGTGCTTTGTTGGACTTGTCCGCTTATTTGGCAGCAGAATTATGTATTTCTTTCTGATCCTTCTCATTCATGAATGTTGTTCTATAGAAAGAAGGGATACATACAAGAATTTTCCCCTACTCCTAACAATCACTAATCAATGGTCTTGAGCTTTATAGTGTTATCTAATGTCAAGCATATTCATTCAAGACCTCCATCACAAGTCATTTCCAATTTCCATGAGTCATCCACATTATCTGCTCTTTAGTTTCTAGGTGGCGTCCACCTACTGAAGGCCCCTGCATTAAGTCATGAACTGGTATAGTGGGTTCATCATCATATCTCACTAATGCAATTTACCCAAGAGGAATGATATTCAAGCATGCACTTGATAGGTGTTATCTTTGAAAGATGTAATTAATATATCCATTCACATTAATCACCCTCCTGTAAAATTACCTACAAATAAATAAATAAAAGGCTGATTGAATTATCTCAGCTTATGTTTTCAATGAGTTTAAGAATATGGCCATTGATTCCTAAACAAAAAGTCAGCCCTTGTAACTACCCTGTTGCTGTGATTTTTAACATGTAGAAGAAATTAAGTACATGAGCAGAAGATAAATGGCTTAGATATAAAAAAAGTGGCATCGTAAATATAGAGACACACAAAATGCATTGCACTTTACCCGTAACCTTTAGATTAGTTAAAACTAGTGGTCTTAGGTTCAAAACTAGCCTAACCATGCATTTTTGTAATGTATTAACAAGTTACAAACCCCAACATATAAAAAAAATTTCTTACAAGCTAAGAATTACATTGAAAATCAGTCATGTACTTTCTTAAATTTAATCCCAGCCAAAGAAAGAAAGCAGTAACCCATACTATGACCAAGCATATTCAAGAGCAGAGTTTCTTAGAAAATTAAATGGTCGTTGACAGGTATTAATCATCCGTAGATTAATCAAGATGAACAAAACGTAGTAAGCCATCCTCTATAATATTTCCTTAAACACCTCTAGAACAGCCCAATAACACCTCATAAAAAATTTATAAAAAAAAAAAAAAAAGGTCTCATAAGAAGAGAATAAAAACATCAAATCAAGAATAATATGATGCTGCATCACATGAAATGAAAGATTAGTGAAGTTATTCATGGATGTCCAGAATTCAAGGGTCATCAATCATTTAAACAAAATGCTTGTGATGGTGGGACCTGTCATAATGAACACACGAGACCTCAAGGAATCCTTGAGAAAAGGTCAATGGGCAGCTATTATCCTGTGACGACCCGGGTTTTTATATGATGCAATTTTGATAAAAAGACGAGATCTCTTGTTTTATAAGTATGAAATGCATGAAAATATTTTTGGTTTGGAAAACAATCTTTCACAAAAACCCCAAGTGTCAAAACGCATTCTCAAATTATCTAACCATGGCAAAGTTTTAAATCAACATTATTCCCAAGAAAGTGTTAGTCACAGCCTCAGCTATTAGAAAGTAACTACAGTCAAGTAACATTGAAAGATAAGGTAGGGGTTTACTTACTTGCACTTAGTCTAGGTATCTTCTGTCACAAGCGTTCCTTGCTCTTAAGTGTTTACTTTGTGTCTGAAAAATGTTGAGGATTGGGTGAGTATATACTATACTCAGTAGGAGCCTATCACTACTAGTTTTATGATGCATGCGATGTTTAAAATCATGTGCTCTTTCAAAACATGTGCATGTCTGAACACTCAAGTTCAATATATCAAAAACCATTTCAAAATTGAAACACTAACGACTTAAAGAATCTCACAAACCAAGTCAAAAGTATCATATATATCATAACATAATGATATGCATATGATGCTTCATTGAATCCAACTCATGGATATCTAGTATGGTATGGTCGACCAACCTCATATCATGCCATATGCAATGCAAATAAGTCCACAAAACCATAGGGTCCAACTATGCCCACGACCTCACCGCCATGTGGTCCCCGGGTACATAGGGACACAGGATCATATACCTCCACGGGGCATATGACATTTCGACCCAGTGTCGTGACACCTGTAGTAACCCCCTGTACCACATGCAATTGAAGCAGGGACATGCCCTTTTTGGGCATGGTACCCATCCACTTAATAGTGGTAGAGGCTGGGAGGCCACCCCAAACCTCTCGGCATAGCGCCCACGAGTTTATCAGCCCAAATCATAATCAGATCAAACAAGCAAAAACCTCTCTTTTTTTCAAAACCTGTCCTCTTCAGGTCCCTCACAACTGCCTAGCCCTCGGCACTCCAATGTCTTTTGGTAACCCTCAAGGACATGTAATTTTTGCAAGAACTTAATGCTCACAGATCATGCAATGTATGCAATTGTTTGCAAAACATATCTATGCATAATGTATATGCAATTATGTACAAAACATGTCTATGCATAAAGCATTTATCACATGTATGCTAAATTAAGTCATGCTAAACAAGTCATATACTTAAAACATATATTCAAAACAATCATGGTTCTTTTAAAAAAAATCTAGTAGCGATAGAGCACCTACCTGGCTAGGTCGCGCTAACCCCGTTGTCCTCGTACACTCTTGAACATGGTTTGGGGAATCAAGGTTAGTTTGGCCTATCTTTTATGGGTTTTAGAGTAGTTGGTCTTATTACTTAGGCATTAAGGGTCCATCCCTATGCCTATGGGTGTCTTAAGGTCCTAATTGGGCCTTAGTATCATCAGTTTTCCAAAGGTCTAGCGGTCACCATCCTATTCTAAGGGTTATGCCCACCTTTGATTGAGCCTTGATCAAGGATTTTATAGTTTGGGTGTATCTGCGACGGCGCCTCAATCAGAGCTCTAGATCTCAAGTTATAAGCTTTTTAGTATCAGGTGTACATAAGGACCTTAAGAGTGAAAAGGCAGAATGCTAGCGCGCTATGCGTCAGTGGCATGCGCCCATCTGTTCTTAAGAAGCAAAAAATCCCTGATCGCTGCGCGTTGCGCATCTGCGGCATGCACCTCAGCAAGCGCGTCTATAGATGTGCTGAACTTCCTGCCCAGCTTTTCATTTTGCGGGCGCATCCACGGACACGCCCGTTTGGTTCTCTTCGAACGCGGTCAACGTGTTCTGTGCGGTAAGGAGCGTTCTGCTTGTTGGGGGACCGGGGCGTCCTCAGGACGCCCTGGTTCAACCCTGTCGGACCAGTGCAGCCCAGGGAACGTCCCTGGGTCCTTGGTGACTCTCCAAGGCTCTATTTTGCATGATTTTTCATGCAAAAGCTTAGGGAAACTAAGCCTACGACTACTGTGAAGACGGGTTTTGAGGGATCTTAGGCATACCTGGCTCATTGCTGGGTTTTTCTCCTCGCTTCTCCTCTAGGTTGCTTCTCCAAAACGGGTTTTCTTCAAGCTTTTGGGTTGCCATTAGAGGTGCCCAAGAGCTCTATTTATAGAGCTATAAGAGGGTTCTAGAGGGGGCTCTCACCGCCCTTGAATGGCGGTGGAGAAACCTCCAGAATGGCAGTGACTTCTCCTCCAATTACCGCCGTTCTAGAACCCTCTAGGGGGCTGAAGATGAAGGGTGCCCGTATCAAAACGGGCCCCTGTGTTTTGCAGGCTAAATCCGTTTTTAGTAAAAATTACATTTTTGCCCCTAAACTTCAAAGGGCCATAACTTGGTCATTTTAACTCCGTTTTGGGTGATTTTGGTCTTGTTGGATTCCTTTTTCTGAAACCCACCTAATGGTACCATTTTTAGGACCAAATTTCTGGGTTCAATCAAGGTGAATAGTGAAATGACCAAAATGCCCTTCAAAAACTGAACTTTTCATTGCTAACTTGGGATTTTAATGTTACAAAATTGGAGTCATTACATTCTTACCCCCTTAGGAAAATTTTTCCCCCAAAATTCTACTATATACAGTCAAAAGATCTCAGGGTACTTTTCTCGCATTTCTAACTCCAGTTCCCAAGTCTCTTCTTTCATGTGCGCATTTCTCCCCAAAACTTTGACTAAGGGTATGTCCTTGTTCCGCAGCTTCTTATTCTTATGATCCTGGATCTCAACTGGTCTTGTCTATAGCTTGAGATCCTCCGTCAACTCTATGGGTACCTTCATTTGAAGCTTAGGCTTGACTGGAAGTGAGGGTAAAGACACGTCATTGGCTTTTTGGAACTTGATCTTCTTCAACTTTCTTTTTAGGAAAATTACTTACAAAATGTCCTAATTCTCCACAAAGATAGCAAGTGATGTTGGAAATAAGACATGGTTTGCCTGAATGATACCAGTTACACTTAGGGCATGTCTTCCAGTCTGGTCTTCTTTCTTTGTTTTCAAACGGCTTCTTGAAAGGTGGCCTGGGTTCGAAGGACTGAAATGGTCTCTTTCCTTTATTTCCCATGGTGTTGATGTTCTTAGTTTCCTTTATTGCCTAGTTCCTTTGATAATCTTTTTCATATAGGGAGGCCATCTCTACGGCTTTGGCTACTGTGGAAGGTTGGAAACCTAGAACTATGTTCCTGAGTCCTGGTTTAAGCCCATCTACAAATCGTTCTACCGCATCTTCCTCATCAGCACAAGCACGTGGTGCAAATCTTCAGAGGCTGATGAATCTACTTTCATACTATTGGACAATCATATTTCCTTGTTCTAAGTCCATAAATTCCTTTTCCTTCTGTTTTCTTATGTGTTTAGGATAATATTTGTCATTAAAGACCCTTTTAAATTCTTCCCATCCTATTGTTTCTCGCTGATCAAAATAAGTTCTTTCTGCTGTTTCCCACCAAAAGGTAGCCTCTCCCCTAAACACAAATTTTTTCCATATTTTGAACACCCAAAACAAGAAAGCATACTTCATCTTCTTTAAGTTTGCTTTGAGTTTTTTAGCTTTGCAGACTTGTGATGTTGGTGTTTCTCTCACTTTGTTCATGACCCCCAACACCCAGCTAGATTTTTGTTTCTTTCCCCATCATAAGAAAGATTAAGCACTAGAAAGTTGAAAAATATTAAGGGGTTTATTTAATCGCACATATTATGCATTTTTGAGATATGTCGGCATATCTCAAATGTGCATGTTATTTAACTACTATATCTTCTGCATATTTAAGATATCGGGTTTATTTAACTGCATTATCTTTGGCATATTTGAGATATTGGGTTTATTTAACCGCGTTATCTTTGGCATATCTTAGATATCAGGTTTATTTAACAGCGTTATTTTCGGCATATCTTAGATATCAGGTTTATTTAAGTTTTATCACGTTGATATGTTTGGTGTTATTTGCAATATGAAAAATGTAGTTTTTAGTGTAAAGTTTGCTCCTCTTTTAGAGAGAGAGAGAGAGAGAGAGAGAGAGAAAAAACAGCATTTTTTAGAGAGAGAGGGGAGAAGGGCGTCTTCTTCGTCCCTTGAAGGAAGGCTGCCCTTAAAGAGAAGTCTCGTGTTTTCCTTCAATTCCAGGTCCTGGCAAGAAAAGCTCTCACCAGCCCAGGTGAAAAACCTATTCTCCAGCACCGGATTGAGAAGTCCCGACAAGCAAGGGAAAAAGGTCTGCCGGCACCAGATCTAGGCAGATCTACTAGTCTTGTTCATCCAAAAACCATTCCACAAGCAGCTACTCGACGAGATCTAAAGTCACCTGCAAAAACCCACTTTGTTTAAGGTCGAAGAAAATCTAGGATCTGAAAACCCTAGATTCGGTTGCGCACAAAACCCAGTTTGTTTAAGGTAAAATCCAACTTCCCTGCAAGGTGAGAGCTAGCAACCTCCCCTCTTGGTGAATGTTTTTGGTTTGTTGTTATATTACCATTTGTCTACTACTATTCATGATTTCTAGTTTCAATGAAACCTTCTGTAAAATGGTTATCTACATTTTTTCTGTAAAATAGATGTTGTTCCTGATGTTGTTACAATGTTCTGGTTTCAAGGAAGGCCGTGTCAAAGATGTACCTCACCTTTTCCATATTGAACTTCATGAAGAGATGCTTAGAAACCATATTTCTCCCAACATTTCAATTTACAATGTCCTTATTGATGGTGTTTGTAAAGAAGGTCAAATGGAGGAAGCATCTTTGGCTTTTCATTGTGCTATAGATAGGGGTTTGGTGCCTAATGTTGTTGCATATGGTATTTTGATTCATGCGTACTACAATGTTGGAAGATTAGCTAATGCTATGATGCTCTATGATATGATGGTGGGTGAAGGTGTCAAGCCTGATGGCTTATTAGAAAGAAGCAATTAAAATGAAAGTTGTTGTATTCATGCCAGTTGATGTATACTTTGCCTGATCTTGTACATTATTTTAGCTCGTATGATGGTTCATTTTCTAGAGTGACGTATATTCTGTTATCACAATGAATCCCAATATTGCTTTCTTATATATGATATCAGTCACTATTTTGAATGATTAAAATGAGAGTTGTTGTATTCATGCCAGTTGATGTATACTTTGCCTGATCTTATACATTATTTTAGCTTGTATGATGGTTCATTTTTTAGAGAGATGTATATTCTGTTATCACAATGAATCCCAACATTGCTTTCTTATATATGATATTTGCAGTCACTGTTTTGATACATAAACAAGGTATTTCAATTTATTTTCTTTGAGGTGGCATGTTTTCCTCTTTTTGTGTAGTAACTAAGGTGAGATGTTACATTTAACATAAATTTCCCACAAGCATGTACTTCCACAACCTCGAGTTTCATGTGTATAGTATATTAGCTTCATCTGCTGCATGTGGTCTTGCAAACATCTTTGAGAAAAAATATACTGTGAACTTATTTCATGCATCTCGTTTGATGCATCCTCCTATTGGTATGATATATTGGAGACATTTTTCAAATGCCATGTAAAAGAAAAGAGAGAGTCCCTGTGACACCTAGCCCTGATCATGCCGAAGATGTGGACAGTGTGTCTCAAGACATAGTTGAAAGAGACAAAGAACCATACAATAAATGGACTAAGGAACAAGAGGACTTTATCCTCAAAACACTTTATGATGAAATCATAGAGGGTAGGCTCGTCGCAACTGGGAGTATGCCAAAGGGTGCAATGATTAAGGAATTGATGCTTCACTTCAAAAGGTGATTTGGAGTTGATCTAATGATGAAGCAATTGAATACCAAAATAAGACTTTTCAAAAGCAAGTACATCACACTTGCAAAGTTGAGGAATGGAGACTCAGGATTAGGGTGGGATGTAGAGAGAAATTGCTTTCTCGCAACTCCAGAGATCATGAATACCCACCTCCAAGTAAGGGTCCGCCCCATTTATATAATAATATACATCACCTTTATCTTACCTTTACAAATATTTGTGCATGTACAGTCAAATCCGGAGGCTCGTTGCTTATTTGGGAGGAACTTATGGAACTATGAGCACTTGGAGACAGTGTTTGGGGGGAGCAATGCCACCGAAGATTTCTTCTCAGGGATGAATAATTTCATACAAGATGATGGACACCGTGAATTGAGTATGACTAGGAGTCAACATACAGGACCACCTGAGGAAGTATACATACCAGATATATCAAATGTGCATGTTCATGCATTTGACTCACATATCCCATATTATGGGGAGGAAGCTGAAGGAGACAATGATGGATTGCACCCATAAGATCCATCTGAACACCTTCCACAACCCCCTATCCTCCAACCTGCCTCCACAACATCATCCTCAATTCCCCCCTCTAGGACTGTTAACCCGCACCGAGTGAGGGGAAAAGGGAAGCAAGCCAGCCAATCATCGTCCTCAGCATGTAATGCTCCCCCTCCATACATTGATCCTTCCATTATATCAAGGTTGGAAAGACTTGCAGGCATAGACAACAACTCCTGGATGACTACATTGGATTCTTTAGAGGGTTTGACAGAGACGGTGAGGGTTAAAGCATATGGTATTCTGCTAAAAACAGAAATAGGCTTCAAGGAGGGTTTTGCTCATTGGTCACAGGAGAGACAATTGTTGTTTGTGAGGATGCACCTATAGGTGTTTGTCCTTCTCATAGAAACTATTTTGGTTGAAATTATTTGGTGTGTAATTATATTGGACCTCTTTAGGCAGTATTCGTACCTGTTTAGACATATATTATTCCATACATTGAGACTACGGATAATTAATTGGACCTTTATTGTGCTGTCATTATATGATGTCAATATTTAATTACAAATGGATGATGCACACATTTGCATATTACAGTATACAATTTCGATATTACAGGGCAATGGCCGAAGAGGGACAGTCTAGTGCTGCATGTAACGAAGAAGTGCTTTGTGAGGTGCATAATGTGATACACACAACTGCATCATGCATACTTAAGCATATTGTGCAATTTGAGGAGGATGTTGCGGTGCACATGCAAATGCCGCGTCCGATGCGCACCAAAAAAAGCACTCGAGGTTACGAGGAATTTTGATTAGTTTATGAAGAAACTGGGACAAGATTCCAAAAATTGTATAAAATGCATCAGTTCCAATTTAGTAAGCTGGTTAATATTTTTCAAACCTTTGGGCTCTTATCGAGCACCCGATGGGTGTCAGTGGAGGAGATGGTGGTAACCTTTTTAATGATTGTTGGATAGGAGTCAAGGTACGAACCAGCAGTGAAGGATCTATTTAGATCCACTTATACCATCAGCACCAACTTTCACAAAGTTCTTCATGCACTGTTGAAGTTGTCCGGTCGCCTTATGGCTCCTCATGCAATGGAGGACCACCCTAAGATTTCAAACAACTATCAAAGAGACAATCACTTCACGGTAACTGTAGCTCTCTTATGTAATCTTCAATACAATAGATTGGGACCTTACACGCTTAACATTCTATATGTCATATACTATTGACAGGGTTGCATTGGAGTTGTAGATGGGACATTGATACCTATTAGGGTTTTTGGTGCGGGTCCTCGTGATTTGTCAAAGGAGCGTACCAGGAAAGGTTTCCTCACATAGAACATGCTTGCATGCTATAATTTTGACATGCAGTTCACTTATGTGCTTGTTGGCTTTGAGGGGTCTGCACATGACTCTGACGTGCTGAAAGAGGCTCTTACAAGAGGAGGAGCATGGTTAACAATTATGGATGGTAAATCCATTATGTGTTTACATTTGTAAGTTATACCTAGATGCTTTATTCCTTAATTGCTCATGTGTTTATGGTATAGGAAAATACTACCTAGTCGACGGAGGTTATGCAAATAGGCAACAATTTCTTGCCCCTTATTGAAAGACTAGATATCATCTGAAGGAGTTTGCCCAGGGAATGCAACAACCACAAAATGCAGGGGAGTTACTCAACCTTCGGCATGCATAGTTGAGGAACATAATAGAAAGAATATTTGGTGTTCTAAAGGCCAGATTTCCCATTCTCAAGACTGCGCCTCCCTTTCCTCTTAGGACACAGGTTAATATTGTTAAAGCATTATGTGCACTGCATAATTTTATGCGCCAGGAACGCGTTGACAATACGTGCCTGCGAGAGGATATGAGAGACATTTCTGATTCTCAAAGTGACAATGACAGTGACAGCTACAACTTAAGCAATGATTCAGATGATAAAATTGTCACTGAAGTCAACTTGGAGAGGGTGAATGCTGGTATGCAAGTGTTGCAACAGGATGAGATGGAGATGCAGGGTTTACTAACAGTCTTGATGAGCCTGGACAATTCACAGAGCACACGGTTACACCCTACCCAGGAGTCCGCTCATCGAGATGCTGCTACTTGGCGTGCTTCCATAGCATAGAAACTGTGGTTTGATTATGTTCATAGAATTAGCCAGCAGTTGTGCGTTCATGTCATAGAAAATGTAGTATTGATACTCTTGTTTAAGGATCTAATGGTTAACTGCTTGAATGTTTGATTTGCATATATATATTTATATGGTAATGTTTCTATCTCATATAACATATTTGAATGTATGTGACCATATGATTATTGCTTCCCATGAATGGAAGTTTTGTGTAAAACCAGCATCCTGCATGCTTTGAACATCATAGTTATCATCATCTTCTCCACTAATCTTGACAGCTAACATTGTCAATTTGCCAGACAGCTGATGCCATCAATTAGTTTCTGTTTGATGTCAACGCTGTTTTCTATGTTATATAATGCATGCCTGGTTTTCATCTCTCTCTAGCCATCTGCATCACATGTTGCTTGATAAAATCTAATGATACTTATTTAATGATACGGCATCAAATGATGAATGGTGAAATAATATTAGTGTAGAAAAATGTGAACAAATACTTTCCTCCTCTGCTTGCATAAACGTGTTAAGGAGTTTTAAGAAGATTCCAAGGGGTGGCCTATTGAAGGTACATCCTTCTCTCAATTAGGATTAAGTATTTATTTGTCCCAATTAGGTTTGTGTTAAGTATTTATAGTTGTACCATTCTATATCTTTTGCATTTTTAGTGTTGCCATTTTGACTAGAATATTATGTAAAAGTTAGTTTGCTAGACATGCATTGCAGTTCATTGGTCTTGTAGTTTTTCAAGTTATCCATTCTTAATTTGTTAATGTCATATGGATATTTAAACTCTCATCCTGTAGCCGCGTGCCTTAATGAAGTATCTATATCTTCATGCATCATTATGCTTCTAGGAAGGTAAGGATTGATTTATATTTGCATTCTTTATATACTTCTTCAAGCAAATGAACTGCTTTATGTATGATGATGGTTTTGTTAGAATAACTAATATGGAATTTGAGAAATGTTTCAAATATGTATATGGGGCTAAGTTCTAAACTCCTGCTTGTTCAGATCCCTATATCTTTGTTCAGTTGCAGGGATTAAAAGGAACTATTTTGCAATTTATTGCTCTTTAATCTATTGCTTTTTGTTACTTGATTCTATTTTGTAGCGGTAGTAATTGGCAAGTAGTAGTGTAGTTCTCAGTTTGCTAACATGCATATGTCTAGGTCAAACTGGAACAAACAAACAAAACAAATTTGTCATTGGTCTGCTAGCCATTTTGTGTAGCTTTTGTATTAACCATGTGCTAATGCATTTTGTCTTTATCTAATATTTGTTTCTATGCTTGGGAGTTTAAAACACTGTTACTCATTTGCGTGAACTCTTTCACAAGAACCTCCAAATTTGCTTGTTGGGGATTAACTTTGACAGTTGGCCATAAAACTAGTCCACCATGTTTAGGTAACTGCTTCTGAGGAGCCTTGTTAAATAAGTAGATGTACATCTTTAACAATTTTTGTTGAGCATTTCATTATATTAGCATCACATTTGATTGACCATATGATTATTGATTGGTGCTCTTCTATGAACATCATATCAGGATCCTTGACATGGCTAAGAGATGCCCCGAATCCAAGTAAGTGGTATTGTCTTCTATGTTCTCATTTAAGTTTCTATTATTTCTTTAACTTTATGTGTAGAGTGAATATTTTGTCTTTCAAGTAATCTGTAGACTGACAAATTAGCATTTATAATTTCCATTCACATAGAAGTGAAGGATTTAAGGGGGAGCCTTGGTCGCGTCATTACAAAAGTTGAGCTACGGATGCTTCAAGTTTATAATCCTTGACATAGTTTATATCCTGGTGCTAAAAAAGAGACTAAAGAAACACTTTTAGTGTGACATTACCATTTTACATTGTAGTGGGCTGGAGTACAGGGTACTGGAAGTCCTCATATTTGTTGGGACTCTGTTTAGGTGCTGGAAGTCCTCATTTCAACATATCAATGCAGTGGCGCAAATTAAAAATGCTAAATTTGGAGCTATTGACATGGACGTGCCAACATATTTGTGTTGTATTTGGAAATTTCATTTGTTGAAAGCTCACTCTCTAAATCATGCTGGCTCAACTCAAATCTGTTGGTTTTGTGCAAGGCCGTAGGTGATTGCCATATTCTTCTGAAGATTATACTTCCATTTTAATCCTCCTACCAAAGATTCTCATGGCATATTTATCGGAGATTTTACATTTATTCATTCTGTTTATTGGCCCCCTACCTTCAAGTCTGAGTGAGTTCATGTGTTCCATCCAGTTAGCAACTATGCTTTCAGCTTGTGCAGATTTTGGGTCCTTGACCGTGGGAGAAAACATTGAAGAGTATGTTAAGGTTAATGGCTTTGAGACAGATTTGCAAGTGCAGACTTCACTTATTCACATGTACTGCAAATTACTGAGTGCATGCAGAATCCATCAAAACATTCGGCTTGCAGAGTATGTAGCTAAGCATCTATTTGGTTTGGTACCTCAAAATCCTGGAAATAATATACTGATGTCCAACATATATGCCTCTGTTGGCCTTATATTTGATTTGAATGCCTTAAAATTTCTTTTTGTGTTTTCATCAAGATAAGTCTACTAAATCTGAAGTTGCATTTTCCTCTCTTTTCATAGAGCTAAGAACATGGCATGGAAGGCTACAGGGGAAGAACCATTGCTTGAGGGGAAGAACCATTGCAGGGTTTTGGGGCAGAGTTTCAGCTGATTATATTTAATGAAGGCCTTGCAAGAGAATTGATTTGATGCTTGGTTTGCATTCCTCCATGGCCAACAGGTATATGTTTACAACAAATGTGAAATGAGAGACACATTTAGGTTTGACATCTCTTGTAATTTCAGTAGTAGTTGTCAGGAAAATTTTGAAGTTTTGTAATGACTAGGAATGAAAGCTCAATGACCTGTAAACTTCGACATTGTTGTTTACGGGATGCAATTCTTGCAAGAATTTTTTTTCTTTTTGGAAGTATGTATTTTGGGAACTTTGCTCACATGTGAGGAAAGAGATGAAATGAAAGAATCTCCGACTGAATTTGTGAAGATTCTTCACACAAGGAGAGTTTAGAATTTCTCTATATCATAACCTTTTAAGAACAACAACTTCAGATGTAACTTTTCTTATGCAATATGTTTTACTTTTTATTGGATTGGAAATGAGATGTGAGGTAGTCTAGCTCAAGTTGATCAAAGAGAGGGCTATTGACCTTAGTAGCCCTATCTCTGAGCTTGTATGCAGGAAGATGAGCCCTTCAAAGTTGAGAAACCCATCTCCTTCTAAATCAACAATATCGACCATGATTTCATCTTATTCTGTAGATACCAGGCTCCTAAGTATCGAATCATAGACTTGGGTTCTAATGATGAAATCTTTATGTCACCATTATTGACATCAAAATTGTTAATGACTTTAGTTCTAGTACTTGGATTCATTCAGCCAGTAGAGTAAAGAGGAGGTGGTGCAAGATGAGAGTTCTTGCTGGAAGCAAATGAAAACCTCTTAAGGTTTCTTGTTTTTGAGAATACATCAATCACTGGTTTTCCGATATTGAACCAAGTAGAAAAAAAAACACGGGTTCCTCTATGCTTGAGGGGATTTTAGAAAAACAAACACAGGTTCTACATGATGAGCTAATGTGTACTGCTTGCTTTTTCTGTACATTGCAATGGATCCAATTTTTTCTGTGGACAAGAGTTCCTTATGGGAATGACTGGCAGATGTGCTTATTACAACAAAGGTACCATAAAATCATTGGGCCTTAGGAATATCATAAGCATAGATTAATGGCCCAGATAATTAATAAATATCAAGGGGCTAATTCATATCATGGCATATTCCACAAATACAACTCATTTAAGTGTAATATCTGAGAGCCATATGTTTTTCATATCAGAGGCATATCTCAGATATCACCAAAGATATCACCAAAAATATCGCCAAAGATATCACAAAACAAATACCACATATCTCACATATCATACAAGATATCACAGAACATATGACACGTATCTTAGATATCACAGAAGATATCGCAGGAGATATCACAGAAGATATCGCAGGAGATATCACAGGAGGCATATCTTAGATATCACAAAACATGTGCAATTAAATAAACCCCCCCTTAAATAGTTTCTACCTTTTTTTCTTTCTATACCTTGTTATGGATTTTCTCAAGTTCCTACTTTGTGGGGTTTTGTGATATTGGTCTGATTTGTTTTTTTCTCTTTCCCTTTCTGGTGCGAGGAAGTTTTCCTTTTGCATCTTTTTTGTGACTTCCTTTGTGGATCTTTCTGTTGGGAAGGAATTTTGCTATACTGTTAGAGAAGCAGAGCTGCTGAATTTAGTATTTATTGGTGGTGGCCATTTGCCATCTGTTTTCTTCATTTTTCTTTTGTCCTTTGGTGGGTCTTTGGCTTTCTGGGGCTTTTAAATGTTGACGTTAGTCTGATGTCTTTTAGCCATTGGAGCTCTTTCTAGTTGGAAATTGAGGAATAATGAAAACAAGGAGATAACTTTAGAAGAAAATGGTGTTAGAATTTTGTGGTCCCTAACACTTGGGATTCAAAATCTAACGTATTTAACATGTGTTATAACTACCATTAACCATCACTTTTAAAGGTCCTTGATTCATGCAAAAATGGTCTCGCTTCTCCATCATCGTCCACTACTATGAATCAGAAGATCTTGAAAGGAATCACTGCTAATGGCTAGAGGTAAGTTCCTAATCTAACTATTTTTGCTTCCACTTGTTGATTCGGAATTACTGTAAACATGTAGAAATTGGTTTACATGTGGTATCAGAGCAGAATTCCTCTGCCTAGCTATTTTTGTCATTTTTGTTTAATAGATTACTGAAATCATCTATCTGAAGAATGAATATAGATAGATTGAGATGTAAACAAACATAAGAGCAACATGGAGCTCTGGCCATACAAGTTCCTTCCTAGACCAAGCGACAAGCCCATGATCATCATTCAATATAGATCCCTATCAGGTGAAGGCAACATAAGAGGGTGTAGTTCTTTATTACCTTAAGACAGTAAGGGTGTCCATGCCACTACCCTTTCTTCCACTGCTGCTTGAGACATTACTTAAACAGGACAAGGATCAGAACCAAGATGATGAAGTATGGAATTTGTCTATGGAGGTGGAACCTGCCTGGATCTTGTTGCAAAAAAGAAAAAAAAAAAAAAAAAAACTAACTATCGGTGATGCAGTTTTGCCCCTAGTTATGCCTTTTGTGAAGTCCAACGTACTAAAGCCAAACTGGCATTGCTGTGAGGCAGCCACTTTTGCATTTGGGTCCATACTTGAAGCACCATCTACTGAAAAGCTCTCATCTCCGGTTCACGCTAGTCTTGAGGTCCTTCTTAATGCAAGGGAAGATGATTACCTGTCTAATCTAACCCCATGTTTTCTCACTTTCGATCTTCATCACCGTGTGAAGAAACCCATTTCACTATTTTTTCTTTCACTTCGGCACTGCCAATCTGACGTGCCTGCCAGAGCAATGGCCACGCCTTTTCCCTTTCCCCTGTTTCTTTACCTGATCAGTAACCAAACACAAATGGATGGTGAAATCTTGTTGAAAATCAGGAAACCCCACCCAATGTTTTCAATTTTTCTACACCACAGGATGAAGCTAACCAACACGGGCCACCTAATGTGGCTGGTTGTGCCCTATCCTCTCTCTATAGCTATTTGCTTTCCTGGCCAACATGCCAGATTTCCTTGATGCCTGCATTTTCTCGTGGGATTACCTCACTTGCCATAAAATTGCAGCGATATTTTACTGCATCAAATCCATTACTGATGAGGATTTGGATGGTGGCTGATTTTTGGAAGAGAGGGAGAAAATGTTGGATCTGCATAATGGAAGACCAATTGATTCCATCGTTTGCATCTAATCTTCACCACCGAAATAATCCATGTCTGTGTTTTCTGGGAGGGTGCAACCAACCATCACAGTTGCATGGTCCAACTATGCACGCCTAATCTTTTCTCCCTGTCTATTTTTGGCATGCAGACAAAGCCAATAGTGATCTACGAAATTGCCTTTGCTAGTGGGATGGACTATTGGTTTAGCACAACCAGTGAGAAGTCTTGTCGGTTAAGAGATAAAGATTGGGCACAGCCTGACCTTTGGAGTGTCGGTGGTGAAAGAGAGAGGAGAGAAAAATGGGATTAGTGCTAAGGTTGAAAAGGAAAGATATATATATATATATTGAGAGAGAGAGAGAGAGAGAGAGAGAGAGAGAGAGAGAGAGAGAGAGAGAGAGAGAGAGAGAGAGAGAGAGAGAGAGAGAGAGAGAGAGAGAGAGAGAGAGAGAGAGAGAGAGAGAGAGAGAAGGGAATTTATGGCAATAAATAGTGCACCCTTATAAAGTTTCTCAAACCTTTTATACATGAAGAAATGGCCTCAATTAATTTGCATTATTTATTGAATATTTGAATTAATTGACTATTAATTTAGAAAAATCTTCTAAATTAGTCAATAATTATAGCTTAATTCAAGACATTCTTAGCATCATAAATTATTCAGTCTTAATTTATGGTATGCTTATATGGAATTGTCTTAATATGAAAAATATTATTTGGATGTTATATGATTAATGTGTATGTAATATTTGAGGAATAGCCACAACATCCTTAAATATGAAAATATATATATTAAGTATATAATTGTTGATCACATTAACTTTAAAATGACATATAATTCTAATTAACATATTGATATAGTAATTTTACCCCATAGAAAAATTATTATATTATTATGATTAATTAGGATGAAATAGTAAAATTAATTTTATTTCTTAATTAGGTCAGAGGCATTAAGAAATTTTATAATTTACTAGTTTCATCATAAATGTCAATGAATCAATTTTGTGTTAAAACCTTTGCCCACATGTAGATTTTAATGACATGCTGATTTATATTTATTTGATATAACTTGCATTGGTAAGCTTGTCATCATATTTGATGGATTATGTCTCATAATTATTAGAATGCATGTTTATTTATTTATTTGCAGTTATTCAACCTTTGATATTATCTGATGAAAAATCTAAATTTCCCTATTTGAGTGGTGACAACTATAAAGTCTGGAAGGAGAAAATTCTTCTTTATTTAGGGTGCATGGATCTTGACTATGCTCTTTAAAAGAAAGAGACTCCTGAAATTATGGATTCTAGCACCAATGTCGAGATCATTATGTATGAACAGTAGGAGCGATCTAATTGCTTGAGTTTAATGTTCATTAAATCTCGCATTAGTACTAGCATCTGTGGGTTGATACCTGAATGTGAGAATGTCAAAGATCTTATGAAAGTCATTGATGAACAATTTGAGTCATCTGATAAGGCACTAGCTAGCACCTTAATGAATAATTTGTTATCTATGAGACTCATTGGCACTAAAGGTGTGTGCTAGCACATTATGAGGATGAGGGACATAGCTACTCAGCTAAAATCACTACAAATTGAGAAATCTGAGTCCTTTTTAGTGCACTTTATCTTGAACTCTCTCCCTTCTTAGTATGGACCATTCAAAATTTCATATAACAAATATAAGGAGAAATGGACAATTAATGAACTTTTGACCATGTGTATTCAAGAAGAAGAGAGATTAGTTTAAGAGATAAGTGAGAGTACACATATGGCAATCCATAAAAAGGACAAGAAGCAAGCCATCAAAAAGAAAACAAAAGGTAAAACCATAGACCATACAAACAAGAAGGAGGATATGAGGTTTTTCTTTTGCAAAAAGAAGGGACACATGAGGAAAGATTGCCATAAAAGGAAGGCTTGGCTAGAAAAGAAAGGTAATCTCAATTCTTTTGTATGTTATGAATCTAATATGGTAGATGTTTCATATACCACATGATGGATTGATTTTGGTTCTACAATCCATATTTATAATACCATGCAGGGTTTTCTAAACCAAAGGAGACTAATGGAAAGTGAACGAAGCATCTATTCAAGAAACAGGATGTGTTCACTTGTTAAAGCTGTGGGGATATATAGACTAATTTTAAAAATTGGTTTTGTATTGGATTTGGAAAGAACCTTTTATATTCCTATCTTTTCTAAGAATTTGATTTTTGTATATAAACTTGTGCCATTTAGATTTTCCTTCTACTTTCATAAATCTTACTTCAATTTATATAAAAAATTTAGTAGTTATTGGAAATGTCATAATGGATGATGGTTTATTCAAAATTCATTTAAATAATGATGTCTCCAATGAAGTCATGACTGTGCATGGCTCTGGTATTAAGCGTAACATCATGGATGAGAAATCCTCTATATTGTGGCACTGAAGATTAGGACATATCTCCATTTATAGAATTAAAAGGTTAGTAAAAAATGGAGTTCTTGAGACTCTTAATTTTATAGATTTTGATTCATGTGTGGTCTGCGTTAAAGGCAAGCAGACCAATAAGTCAAAAAAGGGTGCTAAGAGGAGTTCGACATATTAGAGATTATACATACTGACAAACACCTTGCCTGGCTCACTAGATCAAAATGGTGTAGCAGAAAGAAGAAAATAAGTTTACTGTGAGGAGTATGCTCAGCAACTCCAATCTTCCTTTGTCATTATGGAGTGAAGCTCTAAAAACAACAGTGTATATATTAAACCGAGTTCCAACTAAGGTTGTTTCTAAAATGCCATTTGAATTATGGAAAGGTTGGAAATAAAGTTTGAAACATATACGCATGTGGGGTTGTCAAGCTGAAGTTAGAGTTTATAATTCATATGAAAAGAAATTGGACCTGAGGACTATTAGTGCATATTTATTGGATATGTTGAAAAGTTTAAGGGATACCGATTTTATTGTCCATCCAATAGTAGTAGAATTATGGAATAAAAAAATACTAAATTTCTTGAGAATGACGTGGTTAATGAGAGTTATTTACCTCAAAACTTAATTTTTGAGAAAAATCATGTTTCTAATCCAACTCCTGCATCAAGTAGTAGACTGGTTATTATTAATAATGGCCATCAAAATATGATGGATATTAAACAACCAGTTGTTGAAAATCTAAGTTAGGATGATAATGTTTTAGTAGATACCATTGATCATCAACCACAACAAGTTGCTGATCAAGAGCCTCCACAAGAGGCTAATGATGTACCTTTGAGAAGATCTATAGAGTACGAAAATGAGCAATTTCTATTGATTACATTGTCTACCTACAAGAATCTGACTATGATGTTGGTGCCAAAAATGACCCTAAGATGTTTTCACAAGTTATGAATAGTAGTAAATCTAAATTATGACATGATGTTATAAAAGATGAGATGGAATCTATGACAGATAATCAAGTCTGGGATCTTATAGAGTTGCCTAATAGGGAGAAGACCATTGGTTGTAAATGGGTTTTTAAAACCATGAAAGACTCATTAGGCAACATTGAGCTATACATGGCTAGACATGTTGCAAAAGGATTCACACAAAAGGAAGGAATTGATTATCGAGAAACATTTTCTCCTGTTTTTAAAAAGGATTCTTTCCATATCACTATGGCATTAATTGCTCATTTTGACTTAGATTTACATCAAATGGATGTGAAAATGACATTCCTCAATGGTGATTTAGAGGAAGATGTTTATATGAAACAACCTGAGGGTTTTGTCTCAAGTGATGGTCATTATTTAGTTTGCAAGCTTAAAAAGTCTATATATACACTAAAAAGAGCCTCCCATCAGTAGTATTTCAAATTTCATAATGTTATCTCTTCATTTGGTTTCGTAAAGAACATTATGGATGAATGTATACATCATAAGGTTAGTAGGAGCAAGATCATTTTTCTAGTCCTGTACGTTGATGACATATTGCTTGCAACTAATAATATGGGATTGCTATATGAGGTGAAATAGTTTCTCTCTCGAAACTTTGATATGAAGGATATGGATGAGGTATCTTATGTCATTGGCATTAAGATTGATAGAGACAGGTCTCAAATATCTTGGGCTTGTCTTAGGAAGCCTATATCAACAAGGTTCTTGAGAGATTCTAGATGAAACATTCTATTGTTAAGGGTGACAAATTCAACTTGAATCAATGTCCCAAAAATGACCTTGAAAGGGAACATATTAAAAACATTCCTTATGCTTTAGTTGTTGGCAACCTAATGTATGCTTAGGTCTGTACTAGACCAGACATTGCATTTGCAATTGGAATGTTAGGAAGATATCAAAGTAACCTAAGGTTGGATCATTGGAGAGCTGCAAAGAAGGTCATGAGATACCTTCAAGAGACTCAGGATTTCATGCTTACATATGGATGGACCGATGACTTGGAGGTTGTTGGATATTCAAATTCAAACTTTGCTGGTTGTGTTGATTTTCGCAAATCAACATCTAGATATATATTCTTATTTGCTGAAGGAGCTATATCTTGGAAAGTGCAAAGCAATCTTTGATTGCTATTTCTACTATGAAATGTGATTTTATTTCTTACTTTGAGGTGATAAAATAAGATCTTTAGTTGAAGAGTTTCATCTCTGGGCTTCGCTTCGAGTTGTTGATTCCATCTTTAGGCCACTGAAGATTTATTGTGACAATTTAGCTATTGTGTTCTTTGCTAAGAATAATAAGAGGAGTCAAAGTAAACACATTGACATTAAGTTCTTAGCAGTTAGAGAGCATGTTAAAAGGAATGAAGTGCTCATTGAACACATTCATACTGAGCTGATGATTGCAGATCCGTTGATGAAAGGCATGCCACCAAAGTTGTTTAAGGATCATGTAATGTGTGTAATGTGAATGGGACTTTGTTCTCATTTGTCACTTTCTGTTTGAACTATGATGCTATACTTGTAGCATATATTGGTAATGAAACTCTAAATTCTTAAATTTGTCTCCAATTTTGTTTGCATACATTTATGATTGGATGACAAATATTTATTTTTGGACATAGAATAAGCATTTAAGGCTTATTCATAAAGATAAAATATCACATAAGAGGCTTTTCAAAGAAGATAATTACATTGTAATACATGGAAGGTAATAATTGTTTATAAAGACATTACCGCCATGATTTATTTAATTTATTTCTTTGTTGGAGCATAAAGTGCTTTAGACTAATATGTTAAGATTTGTGAATTTATAAAGTTATAAATGTTTGGACCTAGTGGGATAATGTTAGAATTCTGTGATCCCTAACAAAAAGATTGATGCGGGACCTATGTTTTCTCTTAAAGAGCAAATCGAAAAGGACAAGGTCTGTTCCTAATGAAGGAAAGCTCATTTCTTCTCATATTTTCCTTCATGAAAGGTTGAGCTTGATGAATCCATGGCTCTCCTATTATAATTTTTCCTCATGTTGTTTGAGCTTTCAGGAAGATGAAAGCCTAAGAAGGTGGAAGGAGCAGCTTCTAGGGAGTGTTGATTTGGAATCAATTGGAGGTATCCAGTTTTCTTTCTCGTTTTATCTTTTACCTACATTTCTTGCTTATAGATAATGTCATTGGCAATAGATCTTTGCATTTTGGATCCCCTCAACTTTGCAATTTGGAATAAGAAATTTAGTTCTTTTTTTTCTTTTTTTTTCCTTTTTTGAGGAAATTCTTGGACTCAAATGCTGAGTTTGTATCCACAATGTTGTCACTGTTAATGATTTACAAGTTACCTATGAGTGTGTGGGCTTCCACATAAGTCTTCTCATGAACCAATAGCTATAAATTAGCTCTTTGGATCTTTCCTATTAGTTTCAACTTTCCAAACTCATTTCTCCTTTAAAAGAGTTCTGTTACATAATAAAATAGGAAGCAGATTTCAATGACATGTCTATTTTTTCTCATTTTTGTTCATAATGAAAGTGTAGAAATGAGCTCTAAGAATATTTTCAATCACTTTTTCATGCTTCTACTTTCTAGTGACTATATTTAATTTATCCCTGAGCAATTAAAATGGGCTTCTAATTCTAGTCATGTTTAACCTTTTTTTACATGTTTAGGAACTCTAGAACCGGAAATTAAGATCCTGGGCATTTCCATCCTATCACCTCGTATGCCTGAGCTGACTCTTCCTATTCCTGCGGTTCCAAATCCCAAGGGCTTATGGCTCACACTGAAAGAAGGTAGCCGTTACAGGCTCAAATTCTCCTTTCAAGTCTACAACAACATTGTCTCTAGCCTAAGACATACCAACACAGTTTGGAAAACTGGTGTTAAGGGCAAGTACTTCCTCAATTTGGGCTAGCAGTTTCTACCAATACTTAATGTCTCTTCTAAACTGGGATGGAAAAGCAGATATAATCTTCAAACTTTTACCTCGTACTTCTAGATTAGGCCCAAATGTTATAATCATTGTATCGTCCATTTTCTCTTTTTTTTGGATAATTTGCATACTTGATCTGATAGAATCTGGTTTCATTTCAGTGGACAGCACAAAAGAAATGCTAGGGACCTTCAGTCCTCAGCAAGAACCTCACGTACATGAGATGGTAGAAGAGACCACTCCTGGAATGTTTGCTAGAGGATCATATTCAGCAAGAACAAAGGTACTCGAGCATAATAGCATTGTTGTCTCAATCCTTGCTAACTTTATACATCAATTGGACCAAATAATTAAGTCACCACAAATGACAATGATATCAAAATCTGTGGGTTTGATGTGATTCTGTGATGGTCTATCTCTGTATAGCTAGTGTCTCCACTATTGTTTCTCAAGATATCTGTGTTTGGTGTGATTCTGTGATGGTCAATCTCTGCATAGAAGCATAAGAGGCCTTGGTTGTGTCTTCAGCAGAGGCCCAACTTATAATCCAATAGTATGCATGTATGTTGTGTAGCCCTAGCAGTGCATGGAACACTTCCGTGGTCTGGAGTGATAGCTTTTCGTACCGTAGTTAACATCTTCATCACATTCACATTCTAATGTTCTCGTTGTGAACCTGTTTCAGCTCATTGATGACGATGACAAGTGCTACTTGGAAATTAACTACACTTTTGATATCCGGAAAGAATGGCCTTCGACTTGCTAAAAATCGAAGAGCCCCACCAAGCCCAATTGTTCATGTTTAGTCTGGGGAGCAAGGCGTTCTATCTCAACACAAGTTAAGAAGCTCCCGAACAAACATCTAGTCCCTAAAGTTCTCCAGACGACTCCTTTGCTGCCAGGGACTGCAAATCTGTGTAAAGCCTGAATCCGATCATGAAGTCAAAGAGAAAGCTGGTAGTCCACATGGTACTTATAATAAGAGAAATCAGCTGTCTGACGAATTCTTTTCTTTCTACTTGTGTGTCTGCAAATCCTGAGCAGGTGAAGGGTCCCATTTGTTTCCTTATTGGCTTCATTTCTTCTGTATGATTATAATCATTTGTATATGCATATTGTTCAAGTGGAAAGCAGCTTAGGTAATGAGTTACTCGACAATAATGTATTCTTTACTTCCTAAAGTTATCCTGCAGCATGTCACCTAAGGGGATTATTATTAACATTACAACAAAAAGAACTTGCATATAACCCCAAGATAAGTAATTTATCTTTCCCAAAGTTCTTATTTTAGAATCAGACCAAAGAGGGTATTTGGCGCTAAAGAAACAAACCATGTATTAATTTATTCTTACATATGTAAAATAGGGCTAAAACCTTGAGATTATGTTTGTTCTTAAATATTTGTATACATGGTTTAAGGCTGGAAAAATCACAATCCAGAAATAACTTAATCCGGAGCTTCTTATTCCTATACCAACATTCTCATTTTATTCCATGTGTTGCAGACTACTACCCTTCTTCATGATGGTCTTAAATTACTTTAAATATAACAATAAGATCAAATTATTTTTATCCGCTCCTCTTTTGCACAATACAATTACAATTATGGGTTGGTAAGGTATTGCAGTTTCTCCACAAACTTATGGCAGGCAAACATTACTGAAACATGTTACTCTTCCGTTCATATTTTGCTTCTCCTTTTCTTGTGGAATTCAGTTTGTGCTCATCTTTGCCGCACATGGAGTTTAGTTGCCTTTGACAAGGTTTGTGTTGGCTTCTGGGTCAGGAACAGCATATTGGTGTCATCAGTGAGGATTCTAGTAGAACTAACTTTAAATAATTAGAGCAAATATCACTCGTACTCCTAGCTTTAGGGGTATTAGCACAAATGCCCTTTTATCTTGCAAACCCCCATGTATACCCATCTGTCTTTGTCTTTGGAGAGACAGAAGTAGCTTAACAATATCTCACGACAAAGATGAAAAAGAAGTTTTTCCCAAAACAGACAACCTATAGCCTTTCTTTTTGAAAAAATTATCAAAAAGAACCCGAAATTTTTTTTACCTTTTTCCAAAAAAATCTCCACTTCTTCAATTTGTCAGTTCTAGCCATGTTTTTGTCAAAATGAATCATGCGCCGTTAGAAAACATAACAATGTTAACTGGTTCCTACGTGGCATGTCTGTGTAGTCACTGACTTGTTGATGTCTCATTCGTTGAATAATTTTATTGAAGATTATTATCCGTGGATAATCTTATCTACGTCTTTTAAAAGCCTTCTAAAAACAGATGAAGTGCTCCTCAGTTTTTCGATGAAATGGATGTTCCTCCTTCCAAGTGTTTTAAGAAAGAAGCTGCTCTTTAGCTGTTCCAATTATGGTTAACAAATATGTTACTTGACGTACGAGTACTTGACATACCAATGGAAAAACGCATGTGAAAAATGTGAGGGAAAATTATGAAAAACCCTTGTGAATCTGACACTAAGCATTTCTTAAATTAGAGAGAAAAATGGATTTGCATTACTTGCCCAAGTAAAAAAAATCGACTTTTACCCTCTATGTGCAACCTCTCAGATTCTCCATTCTCGCTTTCCTTCTTTCACTTTCTCAAGAGCCCTTGCTGCTAGAAAACGGAATGGGGAACCCAACCAAAGCTAACAAAAATGCAACAGATGAGAAATCTCTTCCTCCTTCATGAGCTCTGTTGAAACCACTCTTTCCCATCTCCTTCTCTCTTACCCTACCACTATTACGACATGCGTCTTGCAGCTGATGCTAATCTCGCTTGAAAGCTTCATTTTCTAGGTAACGATCTTCGTTTTGCACCTTTCTCTCTCTCCCACTCTCTGTGACTCTATATTTCTCTCTCTCTCTCTCTCTCTCTCTCTCTCTCTCTCTCTCTCTCTCTCTCTCTCTCTCTCTCTCTCTCTCTCTCTCTCTCCCCTTCATGTACCACATATTCATAGCAATTTTTTCACCTGATTCACAGTAATACTTTCTTATTCGATCACAAATTCTTTGATTCATAGCAAGCTAGATTCTTGCGAGTTGCCTTGCTGATTTCTGTATTTTCTTCTCAACACGAACATCTTGAGAGGCCCTTTCAAGCATTTTCAGATTCCATCTCCTCTGCTTGCTGTTGAGAAAGAAACGTATAAGATCGTGAAAAGGCCTCAATATTGGAAAGTGCATCTTCACTTTTTACTGAATAACCAGGTGGCTGGGTTTACAACTTCAAAGCAAAGAAATAGATAATACATTAATATGTCCTCACCTAAGTTGGTAAGTGGTCAACCCAGGGAGATTGTTTTATGTATTATAGATTATTAAGGGTAGATATTGCATGCGTATATGATCTAATAGGCTTGCTGTAGTAGGGTGCAATAGTTGCAAAATTAGTTTTTTTTCAAAAATTTAAACAAGGGATGCCATGTTCTAACTTCTGGTGCACAAAGCTCCCATCTATGCGAGTCTGGAAAAGGGGCAGACCACAAGGACCTAATGATACTCATGCAGTATCATATTTGTTAATTCTGTGTAGGTATCCGTTCTGTTTGGGTTAACTCTATTAGAGTATTATGTCAATTTGCCAATTTTGGGAGAATTCAGTTTAATTTTTTCGAGAAAGAATAATTTAGAAAATGAGTTCAGATATGAATGCCCAAACATGACCTCATGAACTTAGTTTGTTTCATAGATCTCAATTTTGAGTCCTGGCCTTCTATCGCTATGGTACAAGAATGTCTTTTTTGCTATGCCTCAGGTTCAAGTCATTCGGATTTAGGATTATTCATAAAAACAGGCAGAACGTGTCGGAATTGACTGGAATTTTGGCTGAGAACTTAAGCACTTAACCATTCCCGCTTTCTATTCAAAAATCAAATATTTGAAGTTCCAGTCTCAACGAAACGGAAATGAAAACTACGCCTTTCATTGATCCACAGTGGCTTCTAGTTTTAGTTTTAGTTTTTTAATTTTTTGGTAAACTGAGTTTTGTTCTTTGAGTGTGAAGCAACCATCGCAAACTTCTACGGTTTTGTTTACTTCTGTTCGCGCCCATTCAGGTGGACCATCTAAAGTAATGGTCCAAACTACGTCTCTGTTTCCCACATCGTGAGAGTGTAGGGGACAATTTTATATTTTGGCACTATTTAATTTCGGAAAGGATGATGGTTTGAGTCCACGACGATGTCGGACAACTCACAAACCCATGCCAAGCATATTCAAGCTGGGTTACAACTTCAAAACAAAACTTTCGATCATGATTGGATGGTGTCCATTGTGGGAACAGACGTCCGCGAAGTCTGTCACGATACACAATAACTTCGTGGCCTCAGCACTAGATAATACATTAGCATGCCCCCCTAAGTTGGTAAGTGGTCAAATTCGAAGTCTCTTTTATATATTATAGATTACCAGCAGTAGATCTTCCATACATGTATGATCTAGTGGGCTCACTATACTAGCACGGATGGGACATATATGATCTAATCTTGAATCATGATGCATTGTAAACCTTTGCTTACGAAAAGCTTCCAAGCATCCACGTCTAGCAACATAAAAGCATAATTTCTTGGGCACTAGATAGGCCCTTTTCGCATGACTTTCACACTAGTAGATATCTAAGGTTAGAGGAGTCGGATCAATGGAATAGCGGAGCCCACTATATACAAGTGGAGAAGTTACATGCTCTTGGGTATTGTCACCTCTGTACGAGCATTCCTCCACAAACCTTTTTAATGTTGTTAATTTTTTGTTTGGCCGATTTAGGCGGGCCATATAAATTAATGGTCTATACCATATCTATATTTAGTGCTAGCAAAATAGAAAAACAGATTGAATCATATCCAATTCACATGGATATGGATCTGTTATGGATTAGGGATTTGATCCACGAGGCTCTTGGATAAAAAAACCCTCATCCATATCTGATCCAAATGCATATCACAAATTTGCAAATTATCCATCCATCTTGTGTAAGACATGTAGAATTGTATATGTTTCTTTTGAAAGATATAAATGTAATCTTGTTCAGAATACCGCAAATGGGTCAAGCACCAATTTTCAAGAGCTATTAATTTGTATAGCTTAAGTTATAGAAGTTGAAATTAGAGCCACTAATTTTTTCTCTTTTCAAAGAAATAAATCAATTGGTTAAGACAATCTACATGCAAAATGATTTTTCATGATCCCCTACTCAGGGACACCAAGCAAGATTAACTATTTAGATCTTTCAAAAGAAGTCAACATCTATGGTTTATATCATTCTCAATTTAATTTTTTTAAAAGCCCTTTTAAATGGATATTCCTAGATATATCTACTTGGATAGTAGGATTTAATTGATCAAATTGATTTTATCCATTTTTATCCATAGGATTCAATTTATTCAATCTATATCCTCAGATTTTAAAGAGACAATTGGATATCCATGGATTTTATCCATTTTGTTGGCTCTGTCTCTATTCCCATATAGTGAGAGTGTGGGGCACAATTTCACATGTCCTCCTTACTTTTTCTTTAAAGGCTAGACATCCTCATTAGTCAATTTTGGAAAGGAAATTGGTTATCCTTAACTCTATCAACCATCATTGATTTGGTCATTTATGATGCAAATAAATTGATACAAGCCCCAAAGGATATCAATGATAGGTCCAATATCAAATGTCATTTCTTTAAGGAATTTGTTTCTACTAAAGATCCATCATTGACAATATCTTTCAAAATATGTGATTTTTTTAACATTGTACATATACAATGAGATGGTTAAAATTAAATAGTTTAGATCATCCAAAAGTGTGGGTCCCATTTCTATTTTTAAGACAAAACCCAAATGAGGGTGTGGCATTAGTTGTAAAGGGATGTGTAGGAATATCGCTTCCCAAGATTAAAGTTGGAATCTAGTCCTAGTCAAAGTATGTTCCATTTTCAAATTTATTTTTAATGAGGGAAGAATTAAAAACCAAATAACTCATACACTCTTAAATCTAATCTCTAGCCAAAGGGGTAAGTAGTGTGATGACCTAAGTTTTTAAAACACATTTTCATAAATATTTACAAAGGTAGGGCCCTGATTTTGAAAAATTTTGAGTGCCACCCCAAATTACTTATCATAAATAGATTTTTGTATAAAATAAAATTTATATTGAATATCAATAGAAATAATTTTATTAAAATCAGGATCAATCCAGTAGTTCACATACACAGCCCCGATAGTCATTACATACCTTGTCCAAATATTACAATCCAAATTACAAATAAATCAATACAATCTTCCTCAGAGTAAATACCATGAGCCGTAATTTGGTGACAATTATCCACAAATCTTGAGTTGTAAACATTCAAACATTCACAATATCTCAGCAAGCTATGTTTGGCAGACGATTTAAGAAATATATTCAATATATCTCAAAATCAATAGTTCATTATATCCATGATATAAAGCAATTTATACAATTGAATAATCATTTTATCCTTCACTCATCATATGAATTATATGCATATATTACATATAAATAAAACTACTAAAATCGTGAATATAGTCAATATCATCAATAATATCTCATTTCCAAACTAATTCCAATATTAACACTAAGTGTTAATATATAATCATACCATATTGGAAATCATCCTCTAATACAACATCAATAATAACTTTTACCAGGCATCTCCTCGTGCCATAAAATAAGGCATCTCATCATGCCATAACCAATTGCATAATAATGCAAAATATCAAAAGACTACCATGCTTGCAGTCTCAACCCGTACAGCATGCCCCGATAACTACATAATACTCCACTGATACCACAGTGGAAAATACAAAATTCATGTTTGCATGGGGGGAACCATGGTTGTCACAGTGTCATCCTTCTCATGATTGCCCCACCCGACATTTTGCCTCTCTTTGGGCATGGTATTATCATCATAATCAATTTTAGAGAGAGAGACCCTCATAACTCTCCTAACGTTGGCATCCCTAAGCTTAAGCCTATCTTAAAACAAAACCACAAACCTCCATGTTTGTATGGAAAATAATATTTCATACTTACAGACTTTATGTCTGGTTACAATAGGACATGCCTATAGCTTATTTCCTTAAGATTTGAGAGTCTAACTTATATAGTTCAAATCTTCCCATTCTACCCATTAAGTAATTTCATAATTACTTAATCAATCCCTTGTATTCATTTCAACATCATTTGTTGTCTTAAGTAATTTCATAATTACTTAATCAATCCTTTTGTATTCATTTCCACATCTTTGTTGATTCATAATAATCCCAAGGCAATTATAATCAAAACTCATTTATCAAGACAAGATCATGTGTAAAATACATGTATCTCATATATTGAATATATCCTTAAGATCCACTTACCTTTACTTTCAAAAATCTACCATCCCATTGATCTTGATCATTATATCCTTCATGTATCTGTCAAATCACATGTATATAATCATTCCTCAACTCATTTTTAGTTCCTAATTGTTCTTTTGATCATCCTTACATATGATGATTTGGATCATGTTGCTTGGATCATATTAATCAAGGGTCTAATCCATTGATCTACATTTGAATTTAATATTTATAGTACTTCAAAACATACATACAATATTATGATTCTTATTATTCTTGATCATTCAAGATCTCCTTATGGATCTTGTTTAATCTTTGATTATCCTGATTACCATTTTTATTAGGATTAAATAGTTTACTATCCTTTTATGATCTTATTATTATTCAACCAGTTAATGTCTTACTGGTTGAAGATTGTTTATTTCTTTCCTAACACTAGACAGCCGCTTATTTCATAATTCACTAAGGCTTACTAGTTAAAAGCTGCTCACAGAGTGGTTAATTCAATCCTCATGTAAGGGGTGTTTAGACCTCACAAACGTCATTAGAAAGTGGGGAAAGAGCGAGGCTCTATTAGAGAACCCCCTTAACCACCTTGTTCAGCATTTACTAGGGTGACCTTAACTTAACCTTCATAAGGTTCCTATGAGCATTGAACCCTAAGTTCTCTTGCTATTTGATTTTAATTAAATCCATGAATATTTAAAATGTCATTCATGGGGTTTATTATTCCCCTAATTTGGGCCAAGGAAATGATATTCCTTATATTGTCCTACTAACTATAGACCTTACTATCATTAAGTCCATATCCATATTCATTGTAAATGTTCATCAATATCTAGTTTCACTTAATTACAGTTTTCATGTAATTTACATAACACAAACAATTAAAACGTAAATAAATAAATCTAACAATTAAATCTACTAAGAAAATAAAAGAACATTTACAATAGAATTTAATAATTCACATGCTCATTTGAATATATCATATATATTAAATTTGATCAAATGTTCATATTTTGATTTTCTATTCATTTTTCATCCCATTAAGGGTTTAGATCTTGATCTTTTATTTTTATTCAAATCTATCACATTCTCTTAATGTGATATTATCACTAGTCCATTAATGCGTCTCATCATATGATCTAATCTTTCTTGATCCAACTGATTAAGAAAATCTTAAGTCAATTTATCCAAATCAAGGGCATAGATTTCAATCTATCCCAAATTAACCACATCAGGCCATTCAATTCTCATGATCTTATCATTAGATCATCATTCATACTATTTTATAGTTTCTAATCATGCTTGATTTTCCAGATCAAGTAAATCCATAATTATTTTTAAGATTTCTCTTCCATTAAGGTTAAATTTCTTAATTCATCCCCTTTTAACTCTTGATTTCATGTTCTCTCATTACTAATTCACTGATGGATCAGAAATCCAAGGTTTGATCATGTCAGATTTGACTGATCTTTGGAATTAGTACCTCTTTTTAAAATGTATAGAATTTTACAGTGAATAAAATATAAATTTTATGTTTCCATTAGATTCGACTTTTCATTAGAAATCTAGAGCTTCTTTCTGATCTTGATTTGGAGTTAAAATGAGCTCTGAATTAAAGTTTCAAGATTTCAAATCAAACAAGGGGCCCAGATTCAATCTGAGTTTCCTGGATTGACGGTCGATTAACGACCCGTCCCCCTCCATGTTGCACTGATGATAGCCAGTGTATAGGGAGGGGTGACCTGGGATAGCTGAGATGGTCTGATCTAGACCGTCAGATCAGCTTTCCTCAAATCTCCTATATCTGAATGATCCACCATCTCAAACTTCATCCCCTGGGGTTTTTGAAACCTAGGAATCCATCCAACGGCTCAAAAATTCCAATCAATTGTGTTTTAATGGAGTTTTTAGGCTAGATCACCATACTGGATTCTTTGGAGAAAACTTGCCGAGAAATTCAGTTCGGTGTTCTCCTTGTCTTAAAAACTACTAGAATAGTTAGAGGGGAAGATGAGGAACCTACCTGAAGTATTTAGATTTGAAAAATCAAGTTGAAAAAAGAGATCCACAGATGAAAACATACATTCATCGAACTTTATTGTTTTCTAGTGATTTCACCTGTGAAAAATCCTCCGATTAACATGAAATCATAGGGCTTTTATAGATCAGGTTAGCCTGAACTCATCCAATGGTGGAGATTGAATTCTAACGGTGAAATATAGATCCCTAATTGATTTAGGGTTTTCAGGTAGAAAACCCTATTCCGTTGGGGACGACGAGTCCGCAGACACGCCCGATGCCTGTGAGAGAATATTCCCTGTGGTGTGTCTGCAAACACACTATGTGGCTGTAAAGGGAGAGAGAGAGAGAGAGAGAGAGAGAGAGAGAGAGAGAGAGAGAGAGAGAGAGAGAGAGAGAGAGAGAGAGAGAGAGAGAGAGAGAGAGAGAGAGAGAGAGAGAGCCTTGCAGAGTTTGTAAATTTCGTGCAGCCTGTAAGAGGGGTATTTATAGGGCTAGTTTTTCATTATTTTCATTAAAATTTTAATTATTTTAATTATAAATAAATTTTCACTTATAAAATTAAAAGCATATTCATCATCATGTTTATTCTTCATCATTGATATTCCCTGAACTAGCTGTCCACCAACTCACCAACTTTTGTGGACCCCACACAAAAGTGAAATGACCATTTTACCCTTATGGGTAAATGCAAATTCACAAAATTATGAAAAATAGGGATTTTTCACCTTAGCTCAGATTTCAGCGTGCTTATAGTCATTATGATTGGTTTCCTATGAATGATTCCAAATATATATGTTTCAAGACATGATTCTTTTTTTATAAATTAATATTATATTAAATATACTAGTCCACCTCGATTTTTGTGAAAATTCCAAATAAATTCCACATAATTCCAAAAAAATTTGGGGTTTTCACATTATTCACTCGTTAGAAAAATTTCGTCCCCAAAATTTACTTACACCATAATTACTCAAACAATTCAGGATGAGATTTTCTCATTTCTTCTTCAGTCTCCCATGTGACTTCTTTAACTGCATGGTGTTACCACAATACTTTGACTAAATGAATTACTTTGGTTCGTAACTTATATTCCTTTCTATCAAGAATTTGAATTGCCTTTTCCTCAAAGGTTAAATCTGGTTTCTAGGACTGAGTTTTTCTTTAGTTCTATAATCCCTTTAACTAGAGAAACCATTAAGAATACATGATCCCCAACTTCAAATTCCAAGTCTCTACGTCTTTTATTAGAGTAACTCTTTTTATCACTATGAGCTGTTAACAACCTCTTTCTGATTACCTTGACTTTCTTTGCACAATGTTCTACCAATTCTAACTTCATCAACCTTCTTTCTCCAACATCACTCCAACACGTCGGTGATCGAAAAGGTTGTCCATACAATGCCTCATATGGAACCATACTAATACTTACATGAAAACTGTTATTATATGAAAATTCTATTAAAGGAAGATGCTCATCCTAATTTCCCTTCCAATCCAAAGAACATGCTCTAAACATTATCTTCTAAGGTTTGAATGGTTCTTTCTAACTGACCATTAGTCTAAGGATGAAATGATGTACTAAATTTAAGAGTTGTACCCAATGCTTGTTGTACACTCTTCCAGCATCTAGAAGTAAATCTCCTATCTCTATCTGAGATGATTGACAAAGGAATTCCATGAAGATTCACTATTTCTCTTACATATAGTTTAGCTAAGCTGTCAACTGACTAAGTTTGTTTATTTTGAAGGAAGTGAGCTGACTTTGTCAATCTGTCTACCATTACCCATATTATATCATGTCCTTCTCTTGTTTGAGGTAATCCTACCACAAAATCCATTGTGATATGATCCCATTTCCATTCAGGTAATTCCAATGTATGTAACATCCCTGCTGGTCTTTGATGTTCAATTTTCACTTGTTGACATGTTAAACAATTTGCTACAAATTGTCCTATATCTCTTTTCATACCTTCCCACCAAATGTTTCTTTTTAAATTTTGATACATTTTTGTCCCCCCTGGGTGAATAGAGAATATTGACTGATGAGCTTCCTATAATAATTCTTTCCTCAAATCTGAATTTGATGGAACAACCAATCTTTCCTAATAACGAATGCCCCCATTTAAACCCTTGTGAAAACCATTCTTAGCACATAATTCTTGAGTTATTCTATCACCTTATTGTGCTTGTATTAACCCATCTACAAAGGCAGATTTAATGGTGATGTTGGTAAGTATTGATTTTGTCTTTCTACTTAGTGCATTAGCAACTACATTCGCCTTCCCAGGATGGTATTGAATGGTGAAATCGTAGTCTTTGATATACTCCAACCATCTACGTTGTCTCATGTTCAAATCAGCTTGGGTAAAAATGTACTTGAGGCTTTTGTGATTAGTGACTACATTGAATTTTTCACCGTACAAATAATGTTGCCAAATTTTTAAGGCAAACACTATAGCTGCAAGTTCTAGGTCATGTTGTACACTTTTGTTGGTCAATGTAGTTAAAGGTAGGGCTATGTGAGAAAATCCTTCAATGAATCTTCGATAATATCTCGAAAGTCTGAGAAAACTACGAATTTTTGTTACTGTCTGAGGTTTTTCCCAATTCATCATTGCCTCAACCTTTGTTGGGTCCACCTCAACCCCATTTTTAGAAACTATATGACCCAAAAATTTGACTTTCTCTAACCAGAATGCACACTTACTAAATTTTGCAAACAATTTGTGATTTCTAAGTATGTTCAACACCATTTGTAAGTGTTCTTGATGTTCATCTTTACTGGTAGAGTAAATCAATATGTCATCAATAAAGACAATTACAACAGCCAGTGCATTTGTTACCCCAAAAGGCATGATCAAATGTCCATATCGAGTCTTGAATGTTGTCTTGGATATATTCTCATTCCTGATATGCAATTGATGATACCCTGACCTAAGGTCAATCTTAGAAAAAACCTTAGTAGATTTAAGTTGATCAAAGAGATCATCAATGCATGGTAGAGGATATTTATTCTTTATAGTCACACTATTCAACATTCTATAATCCATACATAGTCTCATTGAACCATCTTTCTTCTTCACAAATATAATTGGTGCTCCCCAAGGTGAACTTTGTTTTTAGGATAGTCTAACATTACCCAGTACTTTGCTAACCAATCTGTCTCCAAAATAATGTCAAAATCTTTCATGTTTAGTAATATGAGATATGTATCCATTCTTTTTCTCAATACTTCAATGGGCACATTTTGAATGAATTTTCTGACTCTTACTGACTCATTAACTGGAGTTATCACATCTAATTCAATTTTCAATTCTTTCCAAGGTAGATTCATACTTGATGCAAATTCACATGAGATAAATGAGTGTGTAGATCTATAATCAAATAGTACTTTTACATAGTTATCATATATAAATAAAGTACTTTCAATCACTGCATTTGAAATTTGAGCTTGACTATCAGTAATAGCAAATACTCTTCCTTGATGCCTCTGTATATTCTTCTGTTTCCCTTCCTTGACTACCAGTTGTTTATTGCAGTTGTTTGCCATGTGTCCCAGTTCCCCACATTTATAACATATAAGTGGAGGTCTTTGTTGTATTGGATTTGGGCACATATTCCTAGGACAATGCCTCTAATTTTGTCCAAAGGAAGAATTTCCTTGAATTCTTGGTGGCTTGATATTATTCATGGGCCCCTTTGCCTTTCTTAAAAGGTCTTGGATTAATGTTTCCCATTTCTACTCTTTTACTGTTTTGATTTTGCTTAAAATCTTCTTCAAATCTGGAAGCCATTTTTACGCATTCCACCAAAGTCATGGGTTTCGTTCCCAACACCTTAGTTCTTTGCCTAGGATGAAGTCCTCCCAGAAATTCACGAACTGTTTGCCTATCCGTACCACAGATATGTGGTGCAAACCTCTTCAACTGTACGAATTCATTTTCATACTCTACAACAGACATACTCCCTTGTTGTAGATCTAGGAATTCTTTTTCCTTTGTTGCTTGAACATGAAGAGGAAAATATTTGTTGTTGAAAACCTCTTTAAATTCTTCCCAAGAGATATTTTCTAGGTTTGAGAAGAAATTCCTTTGTGGATCTCCACCAGAAGGTAGCTTCTTGCTTCATAATATAGGTGGCCATTTTGACTTTTGCTTCTCCCAGAGTTCGTAAGATTTCAAAAGTTTTCTCCACCTCATATATCCATTCTTCAGCTTTTTCAACAATCACCCTTTCCATTATAGCCTATCACCATTTTCTAAAATCTTTCCACCATTTTGTCCAACTTCTTCAGTGATAATTGAGAATTTCCAGTTACTCCCATAGGTACAGGTGAAGAATGATCATGTACTGGTGTTGAAGTATCATTTCTTTGAACAGGTGTGCTGGGCCCCGCTTCATGCTGAGCTGGAGCTGGTGCACTATGTACTACTACAGGCTATATAGGCCCTTGAGGTTGTTGAAGATGGGGAAGAAGACCATGCAGTACTCTTGTTATAATTTCCTCCACATTATTTTCTTGGGATGAATTCTCCATAGTGGAATCACTAGTCTTCTGAGTAGTCCTCCTAGTTCTCTTAGGTGGCATTTGCTCATAAATCAAAATTTTTATATAAGAATTCTATTTCACTAATTCTATCTTATTCCTAAATTTGAATTGTCATCTTAATATTGGACATATACGGGCTGTAAGTGACTGGATGAACTGCTCTCATACCAACTGTGATGACTCGGGTTTTTAAAACATATTTTTATAAATATTTGCAAAGGTAGGTCCTGATTTTGAAAATTATTAAAACACTAACAACGGAAACATATTTTCTTTGAAATTGATTTGTCAAAAACTTGAGTACCACCTCAAATTACTTATCATACATAGATTTTTATATAAAATAAAATTTCTATTGAATATTAATAGAAATACTTTTATTAAAATAAAGATCAATCTAGTGGTTCATATACAGCCCCGGTAGTCATTACATACCTTGTCCAAATATTACAGTCCAAATTACAAATAAATCAATACAATCTTCCTCAAAGTAAATACCCTGAGTCGTAATTCGGTGACAATTATCCACAAGTCTTGAGTTGTAAACATTCACAATATCTCAGCAAGCTACGCTTGGTAGGGGATTTAAGAAATATATTCAATATATCTCAAAATCAACAGTTCATTATATCCATGATATAAAGCAATTTATACAATTGGATAATCATTTTATCCTTCACTCATCATATGAATTATATGTATATATTACATATAAATAAAACTACTAAAATCGTGAATATAGCCAATATCATCAATAATATCTCATTTCTAAACAGATTTCAATATTAACACTAAGTGTTAATATATAACCATACCGTATTGGGAATCATCCTCCAATACAACATTGGTAATAACATTTATTGAGCATATCCTCATTCCATAAAACAAGGCATCTCATCATGCCATAACCAATTTCATCATAATGCAAAATATCAAAGGACTACCATGCTCACAGTCTCAATTCGTCCAACACACCTGGATAACTACATAATACTCCACTAATACCATGGTGAAAAATACAAAATCTATGGTCACATAGGGGAAACCATGGTTGTCACAGTGGCAGCCTTCCCATGATTGTCCCACCTGACATTTTGCCTCTCTTTGGGCATGGTATAATCATCATAATCAGTTTCAGAGAGTGGGACCCTCATAACTCTCCTAGCATTGGCATCCCTAGGCTTAAGCCTATCTTAAAACAAAACTACAAGCCTCCATGCTTGTATGAAAAATAATATTTCATACTTACAGACTTTATGTCTGGTTATAATAGGACATGCCTATAGCTTATTTCCTTAAGATTTGGAGGTCCAACTTATATAGTTCAAATCTTCCCATTCTACCCATTAAGTAATTTCATAATTACTTAATCAATTCCTTGTATTCATTTCAACATCATTTGTTGTCTTAAGTAATTTCATAATTACTTAATCAATCCCTTTGTATTCATTTTCATATCTTTGTTGATTCATAATAATCCCAAGGCAATTATAATCAAAACTTATTTATCAAGATAAGATCATGTGTAAAATACATGTACCCATATATTGAACATATCCTTAAGATCCACCTACCTTTACTTTAAAAAATCCATCATCCCATTGATATTAATCATCATATCCTTCATGTATCTGTCAAATCGCATGTATATAGTCATTCCTCAACTCATTTTTACTTCCTAATTGTTAAATGAGAAATTGTGAATAAGCAATTAACCTAAAATGTACATATGACTTGACAGATACACCGATTGATACACAATTGAGACCATGGACCATTCTAAGGATTTTGATAGTCGTATTCGAGGTAGGTGGAATTTAAGATGCTAATTTTCACAAATTGCATGATCCTTTGATATGATTAAGACATGATCTTGATAATTGCATGAGATATGAGTTGCATGGACCATTTATAAATGTGATTATTGTGTGACATTGTACATGCAATATTTATGGTATGAATTATGAAATGAAAAGGACATAGTTTTGTATATTGAGAATTGCTATACTATGATTACATTTTCATGGATTCAAAATGCACATCATTCATTTAAAAAGCATGTTTTAATAGTGCATGATGTTTTTATTGCCACATAATTTGATTTAGAAGCCAAATAGGCTTAATTTGGTACAGGGTACTAACTATGCATACAATTAAGTATTTTCCATGGATTTGATATGACAGAGCATGTAGCCTGATATTATTATTATTTTATATCCAGACATGGAGGCTTGAGGGTTTTGTTTTCGATAGGAGTGTGCTTGGGGAGTTCTATGTAGGAGGGATATAGTGATGGCCACCCACCTCTGACTTTGTAATATGATAGACACTTGCCCCATAGAAGGGCAAACACCCTAGAGAGTGGTATCTTGGATAATCCATGCTACGGTTCTGATCCTCACCCATGTAGGACGGATGCCTGGTCTCCCATTTTGGTGTCAATGGAGAGTTGCAGATGATAGACTTGGGAATTGGTTACTGCAGCAGCATAACAGTCCCTTATATTTTCTTTACACGGTGCTGCGAGCAAGACTGAGTGACAGCATGTGTGCTTGGTTTTCCTTGGAGATCTAGGTACTATAATGACAATGTCGTGACTATGTGGCATGATGATATGCCTGGTATAAGCTAATAACCATTATGTATACCCATTGTTGACTGAGGAATTAAGGGCCTCACATAGTTAGGGGTGTGACTACTAATGACTAATATCACTAGTTTCACAAGTTTAACATTGTTTAACTCATTTGACCATTCAATATATTTATTCGTGATTTGGACCATTTAATATCTTTATTCATGATTTGGACTGTGATTGGGCATGACCTTGCATTACTGGATCTATTTATGGTGTTTACAGCTATTCATAAAGTTCACTTGAGATACTGATTATGATTTGAACATGATATTTTACAGTTGGATTTATTCGTGATATTCGCATGAAATGCTTTGAAATTTGATACTCTAAAGTTTTAGATTATCTTAAATTTAATCATGCAGATTATTGATTATTAATGCAAAATGTTTTGTGCATTGAAATGATTATCACATTGTGAAAGCAAATGTTTTATTTCAATTTTCAATATTTGTTGCAATGCCTCAAATATTGAGAGACTGACAAGATTAATGAGGAGCCACATGAGTATTTGATCGAGACATCTCCGTTTGAGGGTATGTTTTTAATTCTACTTGGATTGTACATGTACATCTGTAGTACTTAAACTTGATTATAATGATATAGGGAGTGTGGCTATTGATTGGATGAGTCCTGAAGAAGTAAACTGATTTTAGAAAGGTTTACTTGAAAAATGAAAATTTTATTGATTTTTTAGAATTTAAATAATTAAGTAATGAGTCGATGGTTGACACTTAGGGTTTTTCTTGAAATGAAATTCATTGAAAACGTTTTCTATTGTTTTGTTGTTAGAACTATTTTGTTTTCAAAAATTGGGGCCCCGCCTTTGAAAAGATTTGTTAAAAGGCATTTGAAAAACCTAGGTGGTCACACTATCTTTACAATAAATCTATTGAATACCTCTTCAATCATAGTAAACAAGGGGACAAAGCATCCCCTTGTCTCAATCCTCTATAGTGCTGAAAGTAGCCTTTAGGAGAACCATTTGTAAGGATTAAGGAGAACAATGTCTAAGGATTATGAATCTTATTAATAGATGCAAGAAAAGATCCACTTCCTTCATAGGTCACTAAAACCTATTTTTCCCATCATTTGATAGAAAAGAGCCCACTCAACTCTACCATAAGCTTTGTCCATACTAGGTTTACAAAGAAAGCCTCCTTTTTTAGAAGAGTTCATGTATTAATGCACTCAGAAGCAATAAGGATGCCATCTAAAATATACTTATACAGGACAAAAATATATTGCTCCACAGACATCAACATATAGATGACCTTTCTAAGACTCATAAAAGCACTTTTGATAGAATTTTATTAACACTTCCAACATGACTTACGAATTTATAATCTTTGATAAGCATAGCCCTTAGCTTCTTGGGAACTAAATCAATGAAGAAAGCACTTAAATTATCTCTGATTTTCCTATAGAGATAGAACTCATTCATAAAATCACATAACATCCACATCTAGCTTGAAAGAACTTGAGAAAAAACCAATTAGGCCCTTGGTCTTCTCACCATCACACTTAAAAACTGGCCATTTCAATGTTCTCTTTAAAAAGGACACCATCAAGTATCTCCCAATCCAAGGAAGATGAATTATAGTGAAAAATCAAGTAAAAGAAAGAGAACCTTTAGGACTATACAAAATAGGGTAAAAGTTGACAATCTCATTGGTAATCTTTTCAAAATCCTCAACTCTCATACCATTAACCACCAAAACAAAAAGGGCAGCCCTAGTGCACGAAGCTTCTGCCTATGCAGAGTCTAGGGAAGGGGCGGACCACAAGGGCCTAAAGTGCACAGCCTTACCTTACATTTGCAAGAGGCTGTTTCCACGCCTTGAACCCATGACCTCAAGGTCACACAATGACAACTTTTACCATTGTGCCAAGGCTCCCCTTCATTAACCACCAAAATCATCAATGGAATTATACTTTTTCTTAATGCATCAATGGCATGAAAAAATTGTGTTTCTATTGACAACAATAAAGCAATTCACACTAGGCCCTTTGCCTCCATTTAATCTCCTTTTGGAGATCCAAGTAAGCCAAACCTTCTTGACATTCTCCTTACAACTTGAATTCCTTATCATCAAGGCCCCTTGTTTTTTCTAAATCTACTAAACAATCATAGTTGAGTTTGAACTCTAATCTCTCAGATTTGTCTCTCTATCAGTTGCTCATTGCTTTAGCTTACTAGCAGAACCAAGAACAACAATAGCCCTCCATGATTTCTCATCCATCCCTAGAATCCATTCCTCTTCTAACCACACCACTTCTAAATTGAAAGGTTTGGGACCCTGAGCTTTGAAGCTATTCCTAAGAAAAAGCGACAACTAATGAAAGACTTGATTGGTCAACAAACACTTAATCTCAAGGAATGTGCTTAGCAATTCACCAAAATAAAAAACTACCAATTTTACTCTTAATGAAGGATCTGTACTTATTGGTCCAACCATATAAGCCTTTAGAGCTGGTAAGGTCAATTAGTTCAATCAAGTTAATGAATTCGATCAGTTCTTATGCATTATCAATTTTTGAAATGGCTAACATGGTTAAAGACTTTGATTTTCCAGAAGAGTTCTCATGAAGATAAAAAAAGAGCATGGACTTCTTCAAACACTTAGTAGAGTCCAACTCCTAACACGACTCTTCTCATAAATAAATAAATTCACAATAAAGAGAAATGTTAGCCTAGGGCAGAACCTTGTGAATGATTCTATCATCTATTTGGTGTGAATTTTGTTAATAGATATCCCATGATGGAGATCGAGGTTTGTTGGATGCTCAATATTAACAAGAGGCGGTCCGATTTTGGTTTTGCCCCTAAACTTATAGCATGATCTATATGTAGCCCCAGAACTTTTATTTGCCTATAAGTAGTCTCCAAGTTTAAAAAACTAAGAGCCCTTAGTGACAGAAAACATTAATTTTACCACTAAGTGATGGCAATTTTGTCATTTCTACTTACCCTCCTTTAAATAAAAAAAGTAGCGACAAAGTGGGAAAACCAATTTCAGCCCCTTCTACCTCTTTTGGAGCATCATTTGGAAGCGTAATCCCTTCCTTAGCTAGAGCATTTGCATCCTCATTTGCAAATCTCAAGATGTTACAGAAATTAGGAACTAGTGAATGATTTTGAGCAGCTAGATAAATCTAAATAGACTTCATTTAGAAACCACAAATGTGAAATTAGAACTATCAAATGGGTATGACATTTGGTCTATGTCTCATCTATAACTCTTCTTACAACTTACATGGTCTAGATTGCTAAAAAAGTGCCCCAACTTATCTTTGACCACCCATATTTTTCAAGTGACAAATATAGCCAACTTTTGAAAATTAGTTTGATGTATAGCACAATCTTCCTTCCTACTTTTCTTCAAGCTCTTGATTTTCTCTCTTGTTTGTCTTATGGATGAACCAATAGAAGTAGGGTGGATTCACATTGATCAATTCTGAACCTTTGATTTTTGGCAATTCATCAAAGAGGCTGACTAGCAAAATGAGAATCCATTTTGCATAGGAAATGAGACATAAAAGTTTGCTATGTGGTATAGGCAGCAACGGGTTAAAAAAACCTCCCAGTTCCTTCAGTGCCTTTTGCATTATTATATGAGTTGCACTTTTGGTTTCCTATGTATCCTACCTTTTATTTCTCAAACTTTTGTTTGTCATCATCTTTCATGAGAAAAGCACTTTCCTTCCTTCTCCATCATCCCTGCAATAACTTGCACTTTGTGACTGTGAATTTGCTCTTTCATTCCTTGATGGTACATATTACATCAGTGTGAGGGAATTAAGAGAACAAGTAACAGCAGCCTGCCTTTATCATCTTCTATGTGATAATTACAAGATTTTGCATTCTAAAAGAAACAATTTGAAACACCACATTGGGTATAAGTATAGAAACTAAATGAAGAACCTACTTGAACACATTTGTATTACACTATATCAACGCATCTCTAAATTACTAAGCTTCAAATCAGCCAGCTTTTTCTTACTTTTTGGTACTCCTCATTAAGATCTCACTTTCATGCATATTACATTACATTAGGATCATTTTCCTTTCTTTATTGGTATTGTTATCTCTAATATTATAAGTTTTAAATGGATTTTTTTCTTTTTCTTAATTTGTAAATGGGATTTCCGTTTTAAAAGTGTTTCTCTTTTCAAAAATCATCCATGACCCTCCGTAAATAGAAAAAACTTAGAATCATACAACATCAGGGAACACTTATTGTCTCTAACCCATTAGCAACAAAATGTGCAAGTGGGGCCACAGACTCCAATAGTTTATGCTATGTCTCTGCATAAGCCATGTAGTGAAACTAGAGTTCACCGGACAACCCAAACATATGATTTATTGCTCTCATATGGACAGCTATGAAACAAAAAAGTAGCACTCTACATAAATCATCAATAAATTGAAAGCTTAATGAGTTGTAGATTTTTTTATAGAAATCTCATATTTTTATTTCGTATTTCTGTAGACTTCTAGATAATATCATGACAAAGAAAGTACGAAGTCCTCATAAAAAATAACTTTCCTAGCATTTATTTTCTCATTTAAATTGTCTCAACTGTCCCGTAGACGTTGTTTAGTGATAGGTATCCGAACACAATCGTTCTATATATTATCGGTCGATGCCGATCAAATGATCCTTGCCTTTTATCTACAAATGCCGATTCAGGATGAGGCTAGGATTATCACACCACAACACAACACAACACGCCCAAAAAGGAAAAGTGGAAAAAAAGACCCTATAGATCTAGTAGGAATCACTTCGCAATGCTCTTCAAGTCTTAGCCATGCATGCGCTCCATGCCCAACAGCGGAGTTGCGCTCAGATCCGCTGCGTAACTAGCTACGACATACTTTTGATTTCATCGTCGAATTAAACTCTTTCTGAGTACAAGGTTAAGGACCGAGCCTCTCATTTTTTCACTTTTAGAGCAGCTCTATTATGCTTAGAGACTCTTTGTAAAAGTTCGTTAAGTGGCTCCCTCGTGGACAGTTCATACCAAGAGTTGAGCCACAATTTAGTTGTGATACGGCAGACTCGTCAGTCAAATCTTCTTTTTATTCCCGACTGCCACTTTGATCAAATTATTACGGGAAAAGGGATACTAAACGAAAAAAGCTTTGACCAAAGTTTATGGAAGAGTTATACTATTAATCTTATTAATTAATTTATAAGAGAAAGTTTTTATGTAACGGTTGAGTTGTCAATGTGCGATTTCAAAGTCAAAAGTTCGGGGTATGAACATAGTCTCTTGTCAAAATGTAAACTAAAGTTGCATACTTATACACCTTTTGTGGTTCGCCCTATGCCCACACCCTGCACAAGTTGGAGTTTTGTATACCGGGCCATCTTTTTTTTAAAGATTAATTTACAAGACAAACGGCGGGTGGAATTTGTATTATTTTAACAAGATTCTTGCAAGCAAGGCCCTAGCAGTAAGGAGGCCAAGAAATCTATGTTTTATAAGGAATTTCATGTATAAAATCTATATTTCCTGGGGGCAGCCTCTTCAGCAATCTATCCAAACCATCGAAATCTAACACTTGGGAAGAATTAACTCAGCCTCAACTTTCATTTTCATCCAGAATATCTTTTGCTTCTCTCTCCTGTTCATAATTAAACCATTTGTCCCTATTTTGCAATACCCATGACGAAGGTTGCCAACATGAATAATGTCTTCCTCATTTAACTCTATTTTTATATGATAATATATGGTCTCTTTATACATAGGAATATATACTATAGCTGGTCTTCGAAATTTATTGAAGTTGTTCGTAAAAATGGCGTAATTGAGTTGGGGCCCAATTCAAGGTTTTACCCGTTTATTATTGTGGGTAAGTAGCAAAGCGTTCTCCATGACAAATGTCAGTGCATAGTCTAGTGAGCTAACTAGTTTGAGACAGATGGGACCACTTGCTGCTGGATTTGTGGACTCCGGCTGCTTATAGTTTAACAAGTGGCATGTAAAAGGCGATAACTACGATAGAAAAATAGCGTCAAATTGCATGTGGATAGGCCAATTTATTAGGTCATTAGATGAGTTTGCATGCTTGTGGCATTTTGGTGTCACCCATGCAGACAAACTTCAAATGAAAAAAGAGAACCAGTTTTTTAACGACAGTAAAATACAATTTGTGAGACTTGGGCACCATCACAACCACTCATCTGGCGGGACCTGATTTGGGTGTGATTTGAATGGTTCAATGCTTAAATGTACCAGTCATCCTTGTTTATTTAAAAAAATGCACCTAATAAGTTCGATATTCAAAAACGTATCTCCAATCATCCTTAAATAAGTTCGATATTCAAATAATAATTATTATGCAAGTTTTGCAACCTTTCGTTGGCCCACCAACTGCACAGTTTGGATTGATGGATGGGCTTGAATTGATTTAGCTTTTACATTTAGGCTTTATTACATTTTTTTTTTCCTATTTTTTTTTGGGCGGTATTACGTACGTTCTTCCTTTGTGTGTACTCTTGCTGAGAGGCATTATCTGATACAAACAATTGTATGGCTGTTATATGAATTATTATTTTTTCATTTTTTATGGATCCAAACTGTTAATTTGGCTTAAATTTCTTTATTTTGGAGTATCATAAAGCAAATTACTCACAAATTTTCCTACTTCTAATCCTAAATCTATATGATCGACATATACACTTTTGGTAGGCAAACTCTCATCCCAACTTTTAACAAGTTATAACTCCAACTAAATCTCACTTTTGAGGATCCGAATCATTTACAATCTTGTTGGCATCGTAGACGGGCTATGCACCGAAAATCTCACAGTTTAGATAATTCCAGCACATGCTTTTTGAGTTAGAAAATAATAAACTGTTTACGGTCCATCTTAAAACTAGAGGCAACGATTATTAGAATTAATGAATAGATGATACTTTTTGATACATTGCTCATCTGGGATGAAGACAAGATTGTGACCGATTAAGATCCTCCCAATGGTGAGTATATTTAGAGTTATAACTTGCTCAAAGTGGACCAGGCATCTAGCCCAATAAAAAAGGGGCCTGATATTCTAAATCAGAAAGCAGCGACTCTGACCCGACCACCGGAGGAGATACACCTGCGACCAACTGCACTGAACTTTTTGTTCGTGGATCTTTACTGCTAAGTGGATGTGCCTCATTCGTTGACATCAGCTTAATTTTGTATGATAGGGCTTTACATTTAGATGATCTGAACTGAATGCTCATAAACAAAAACTTATGGTGATTGGACGATTCTAAACTTTTAATGTCCGTGTCTTAGAGAATTAAACATAAACCACTGGTTATATGAAGTTACTAACTCTGGGCTTCCAGTGAGCAAAAGTAAAAAACCACTGTTTATATGAAGTTTCTAACTCATGGGCTTCTGGTGAGCAATAGTAAAAATTTTCAGGCCTCAGAATCATTCAATCCGCAGCTGGAGCAATCAGATGGAACTGTTCGGACATCCGACTGGGGTGTCCTAACGTGGGCCACGATGCGCATGAGAAGAGCAGCATTACCTATTAAATTAATAAAAATTCTTCAATCCTGAGCCTATTAATTTATCGAGGCTTGATTGGTTTTTACCTTCTAACTCTCCATCTGACACCCTAGAATAATAGTCACTTGAATCATCCAAAGCAAGCAGTTTTTGGGTCCAACAATATAAGCAGCATATCACTTACATGTGCCCAAAAAGACTCAAATAGGACAACGTTACCGACTGGATCAAATATTCTATCCAAAGTCTACTGACTGGACAGTCAGGATTTTAAAAAACAGTAGTCTTTAGACGGTGGAGGATCCAAGGTAACCCCTCCAAGTGGCTATCGACGATAGAGATAAAACCGAAGCTGGCCCACGTGTATAGGATGAACAGTTCATCAGACCATGCACATGTACATGACCAGCATGAGGGAGAAAGATGAGAGAGAACAAAAAGTGAGTGGGAACACGCTCGTCGCTGGCCCTGTAGTCTTCGCGGGTCCGTAGGAAAAACCGTTTCTTTCCCCCTTTGCCCTTCCACAGAGAGAGGTCTCTCCCTCGCTCCAGTAAACAAAATATAAAAGGAGAGGAGTATCAAATCATATGAAATCTGTGATTCATTCAGGTTCGTATCTCGGTTCTCTCCAATTCGTCATTTCCTTTCTGGCTTTAATTGATTTTGCTTTTCAATTGGAAATTCCAAATAAAAAACGAATCCAACCCAATAAACAGAACGTAAAAAGAAGTTCCAGTTCAGATGAAATCTTTGATTCAAGCAGGTTTTGATCTTGGGGTGTCTCAATCCTTGATTTCTTTTCTAGGATTAATTCATTTTGTATCTTATTAAGGAAATACACTAGGAAAATTGAATCTTTCCCTTGCTTTGATTTCTGGGTCTTTCGTTTTTCTTCATGAGTTGGTTATCAGTAGTTGAAAGAATCATTTTGGAGATCCATGAACGTGAAAACACTTCATTGCACGTCTCCTGGATTAAGGTCTTGCCTATATATAGATTTGTATTTGATTTTTTATAAGGATTCTTGTTTAGTATACAAAAATTATTTGAGTTTTCATCTCGGTTTCTGTTTATGATCCACAATTATATTGGTTTTTGAATTCTCTGTTGGTTGGCTGGTTTCTTGATTTTGTATTGGTGAACTGGAGGTGTTTTTAGCTGGATTTCGCTACCCGTTGGCAAGTTGAGCAAACGGTGGGGACCGATGTCTAGTTTCGTTGGTGTTGTTGTTTCTGATCCTTGGCTTCAGAGCCAGTTCACTCAGGTCGAGCTCCGTGGCTTGAGATCAAATGTAAGTATTCCTCTATCATTTGGTATTGAATTATCTGTCCGGAGCTATGCTAGACGCGCTAACTGTGAAATTATTGACTTCTGTCGAATTCAGTTTCACTTTGTGATTAGGGAATTATGATCTCATTGCTTGTCCTGTATATATAGTTTCTTTCTATGAGGAGTCAATCTGGTCATGTTACGGTAGAAGATTTGCCGCCTGTAGTGGCGAAAATGAAGAACTTTCGTGAGGTGTTTCGAGAGGACGAGATCAAGGGGATCTTGAGCAAGTCATATTCTGAAACGACCCAGGAGATTGATTTCGAAGGTTTTCTCCGAGTAAGTATGCGGAGATTATGTGATATTCATGATTTGTTACTTGTTGAATGAAATTCATATAAACTGGACTGAATTATTGCATGGGCAGACATGTTTGGATCTGCAAGGTCGTGCAGCTGCAAAATTAGGCAACACTAAGAAGAATGCTTCCTCGTTTCTGAAGGCCACAACAACCACCCTTCTGCATACAATCAATGAGTCAGAGCAGGCATCCTATGTTTCCCATATCAATAGCTATCTTGGAGATGACCCATTTCTGAAACAATATCTTCCCTTAGATCCAACAACCAATGGTCTTTTTGAACTTGCAAAAGATGGAGTTCTTCTTTGGTAAAATGGGAGATCATTGTTTATGCTATCTCTCGGGTTTTAGAAGAGGATTCTTATGTTAATTCATTTGTTGACTTGATGCAGTAAACTGATCAATGTCGCTGTTCCTGGGACAATAGATGAAAGGGCAATTAACACGAAGCGTATACTGAACCCATGGGAAAGGAATGAGAACCACACTCTCTGCCTTAACTCTGCAAAGGCTATTGGGTGTACTGTGGTCAACATTGGAACACAGGACTTGGTTGAAGGAAGGGTAAGTTGGACTAGTTCAAACCAGTTCCAAGATAATTCAGCTTAATATTTTACTTCTATTAGTTGTATATGATATAGTTTGTGAAGTTAATTCTGTTGTTGCAATTTGCTCTTAAACATGACATCAGTGATGTCAACAAAAAAATTTTAATTTAATTTAATGTCCTGCTTGTTGGTTCAAGTTGGGCTTTTATTGATGTTTCATATCAAGACACTTTTTATCTTTGTTAGAAGACAAATCTGTTAGAGCTCACAGCACATTTGAATTTTTTTCAACATTGTGCAACCTTGGATTATCTTTGCTCCTGAGTGTAGCTGTAATATATGGTTTTTTTCTGGTTATTTCTGTTTAATGGAGGAATCATTTGCTAGACCATTTGAGAGATTGATTTAGCTATAGAATATTTGAGAATCACTGTTTTTGTGCTTTTCCACACTCCAGTTGTCCTTGGGACAAATTAGTCAGTCAATTGTAACAGTATAATGAAAGAGAGGTCTTTGTTGACCATGGGTATATGTGGAATGGCTCATTTAAATACATTGACAAAGGAACTAATACTGCATAGTCAGTTTGAGTAACAGAATTGCTGCATGATTTAACATTCGGACAGCTACAAAATCCAGAACTAGTGCAATCCTTAAGCTCTGTGGACTCATTACTCATGCCTGAAGTGCTGATTGTGGAAACCTTACATGAGTTGGCAACAGTTTCATGTTGTGAAAATGTTAGCACAGCTGATAATAACCATTGTTGTTAGCTTCCCTGCCAACAATATTACAAACTACTAGGTATATTTCATCAGAAACATGTCAACAGTTTGAAGACCTTTCAGCATACAAAAAACTAGTATGACTTTTACTGCTTACATGCATAAAATTTTGGCCTGTATAGAGTTTCTAGCAAGTTCCACTATTTACCAGTGCCTATGATAACACTTTTGTTTCTCAACTAGTTACCTTCTCCTGGTAACAATAAGTCCTTCTGGATAGTAGCTCGACTTAGTTTAGTCTGCTGGTTTAGTGATAATCTGAAAATGTACTGCTAATATTTAAATGTCAGATTGAATCAAAATGACAACATGCTAGTGTAACTGCAATGTTGTAGCATATGATGCTGCTAGCATGAGCCATCTCTTTGCATGTGATATATGTCCTCATAATCATTCATATATGCAATCTTCCTGGCAGTTACTAAAATGTGAAGTTCTGTCTGTTGTAACTTTCTCATGAACTTTGTTATGCAAATGTTACAAGTAAGTTAATCTAGTGAATACTGTAATTCTTCTCCTGTCAATGTAGTTTATGCTAATAACATGAATGCAAGATTCCATATGGATTAGAATGAGTCTTGCAACTTTAACAACAAACTGATACCATAGGGGCTGTAGAGATGGTAAATTTGTGTTACCTATATTTGATATTATAAGTGAAAACTGTCTTAAGTTCAGCTACTTCAGCAGTATTTTCTTACCATGTCTTGTGTTTCAAATGTTTGACTGATTTATTCATTCTTTTTCTGCAGCCTCATCTCGTACTTGGTTTAATATCTCAAATTATAAAGGTATGTACCAGAACATTCTTGGTAGCATTTGCCTGTGACTTCTTCACTGTATAAATTGCAAGAACTATGATAGAGGTTTAAAGAATTCATCTTTTGAGACATAATGATTCAGGTTTTAGAGCCTAGTTAAATTAGGTGCTTCATATATGCTGATAATGTGCTGCTTCCTAAAAATCTTACACTTTAGTGTTGTTTACTCATGGCGACAAATCAGCTTCTTCCTTGATTTTTTTCTGGTGATTTTAATATCAGATACAACTGTTAGCTGACCTCAACTTAAAGAAGACACCACAATTGGTGGAGTTGGCAGTTGACAGCAAGGTAAAGATATGCCAATTGGTTATGCTGCTTCTTGTAGTTTTCATTTCATTTAATAGTATGATCTTTGGATTTTTCATGCGGGCATGTCATTTACAGGATGTGGAGGAGCTCATGAGTTTAGCACCGGAAAAGATCTTGCTAAAATGGATGAATTTTCATCTGCAAAGAGCAGGGTACAAGAAACCTGTAACAAATTTTTCTTCTGATGTGAAGGTAAGGTAGCAACAGAATGCTTTTAAGGATTAACATTTTTCCTTTATGTAAAGCATGTGACTACCTTCCACTAGCATGAATTAGTAGCCGCAATGCATCTTCTAAGATATGTTGAGCTGGTTTGCTTCATCTTCATTTCTTTTCTTTCTTTCTTTTTCAGTTGGTAAGAAAGATTTTGGTTTGCTTTATCTTACTCGTATAATTCCTCATGCCTGCTTAAGGTCTTTGTGGCACCTTTTGTGCTCATATGCTTGTTCTCTTGCAGGATGGAGAGGCTTATGCATACCTGTTAAATGTTCTTGCACCAGAGCACTGTAGCACAACGACTTTGGATACTAAGGACCCTACTGAAAGGGCAAAACTTGTAATTGAACATGCAGAGAAAATGAATTGCAAAAGATACCTAACTCCAAAGGACATTGCTGAAGGCTCTGCAAATCTGAATCTTGCATTTGTGGCACATATGTTCCATCACAGGCAAGGATTGACTCTCTCTCTCTCTCTCTCTCTCTCTCTCTCTCTCTCTCTCTCTCTCTCTCTCTCTCTCTCTCTCTCTCTCTCTGTGCACATATGCGCACGTGTGTCTGTTCTGTGTTTTAGAGAGATTTTTCCCTAGGTTATATTTACCATTCCAATGAATCCATATTAAGCAGCAGAAAGACAGCACCGTTTGGTTGGTAGGTTGGCGGTCTTTCTAGCAATGCTCTTACTGGATTCTAGAGTTTGAGCTAAGATGCAGTCATATCTGTTTTCTAATACCCTTCCAGCCCAATATAGCGATCATATCTGTTTTCTAATACCCTTTCTGCCAAATATAGGAGTTATAGGACATGTTGATCTTAACAGCATTGATCTGAAGTATATGAGCACCAGAGGGAGGATTTCTAGCTATGGTTGCAACTTCTGATTTCACGTGGTGCCATTCTGCTAATAAAACCACCATGTTCTGCAAAATATAGGCAACACATTTGGTTGCAATGATGATTGCTGCTGAGACAACTTCAGATCACACATATCCCGGCACAACTCCACTTTCTTGTTGTTACAGTTCCATTACCAATCTTGCTGGTTCTTATGGTCTGTTATCTTTTGTACTTCTGATGTAGAAGACCACCAAGCTGCTCATCTGATATCCTGCTTGATTTATCTGAGTGCTTCCAGAAAAAACATTTAGTATGAATTTGGAACCTCCAGTTCAAGAAGAGAGAATTTGCAACTTAAACTTCCATAAGCTTGTCAGGATGTTTTCAGAGCTCAAAGAATTGATGAAACGATACACTACTAATATATTCTTTTACTGTTCTGATGGGAGTTTGCTCAGAACCAATTCATGGATGGCAATACTAATGAAGTTTTCATTCTACCTTGTGAAAATATCTGACAGACTGGTTGAAAAATGCACTTGGAATTTTGTCATTTTGGTTGTATACTAACCTTGATTCTGCAAATCCTTTCTTTAGAAATATGTCAGTCAGATTATATGGTGTCCTAGTCCCGCGACTGGCAAGTTGTCACTTTTTCCACAGCATTACTACACAAGTTGCTATCAACAGTCTTCTACTAGCCCCCATTATTAAGTCAAATATGAAATCCTCCTCTTGGTTAAGTATTGGAATTTTATGCAAAGGTTTTAATCCATGACTAATGCGTCATTTTTCTAAAAATTTAGAAGAAGAGGCATTTTTCTTTGACGAAACTCTTTTCTATAAGCTTCAGTTACACATTCTTATCTCGGTTTCATGGTTGCTTATCTGGCCATCCTTTACTTAACTTCCTCAGGGGATGTTAAGATAATGCTATGTTTGGTTATTGAAATCTGTCAATCATTTTGACTATTGGGATTTTATCTCTTTGCAGAAATGGTTTATCAATGGATAATAATAAAATCTCCTTTGCTGAGATGATGCCAGATGATGTGCTTGTATCTAGAGAAGAGAGAGCCTTCAGATTGTGGATCAACAGTCTTGGGATAGCTACATATGTTAATAATGTGTTTGAGGATGTCAGAACTGGGTAAGCATGCAGTGTCAGCCATTAGCAGCCTGCCTTCTACAGTGGTGTCATTAAACAATATCTTATGTGTGCAGATGGATTCTTTTGGAAGTGCTTGACAAGGTCTCTCCAGGATCAGTCAATTGGAAGCAAGCAACAAAACCTCCCATTAAGATGCCCTTTAGAAAAGTAGAAAACTGTAATCAAGTTGTGAGGATTGGAAAACAGTTGAAGTTTTCCCTTGTTAATGTGGCCGGCAATGATATTGTGCAAGGAAATAAAAAACTCATACTTGGTAAGTTTAACTTTGTCTGGGAATTCGATGGCTATTTTTTTCTCATATCTGTCTCACGTTTTATTTTACCCAATGATATGACTGGTAACTGTTAATTAATCTTGATTGCTGGACTGCACGTCAGCTTATCTGTGGCAATTGATGAGGTTTAATATACTTCAACTTCTCAAAAACTTGAGGTTCTTCTCCCATGGGAAAGAGTTGACTGATGCTGATATCCTAAATTGGGCAAATAAAAAAGTGAAGAGCACAGGCAGAGTTTCTCAAATGGAAAGTTTTAGGGTAAGCCCTTCTCCATTCCTTTACAGGACAGAAGTCCTCAGCAGTGGTTTTCTGAGTTCTCTGCATTATTCTTCTTCAGGATAAGAACCTATCCAATGGAATATTTTTCCTAGAGCTTCTTAGTTCAGTTGAACCAAGGGTTGTGAACTGGAACCTTGTCACTAAGGGTGAAAGTGGTAAGCTTTCTGGCATCTTTCAGTGTTACTATTTTTGGATGGCTTGTTTTTTTGCAGGGTTATGAAAAGCCTCTTTATGGTGGAAATTAAGTTTGAAGAAAATGGCTAGTGAACCAACACCTAAACATGTTTGCCCTCCCAAGTATTAATCACAAAGGCAGTATGATAATTCCCTCTAATACTGTATTTCTTTTCTCAATGGCAATGCAGATGAAGAAAGGAAATTGAATGCTACATATATAATCAGTGTTGCCCGGAAGCTTGGATGTTCCATTTTCTTGTTGCCTGAGGACATCATGGAGGTAATAACCTCTTATTTTATCTTCAGAAGCACTAACAGAAGTCTGTTCTTATGTACCTGCGCTTAAGAAAACATCATTCAATTGATATATCTGCCTTTGGAAATCGCAGAAGGATATGTGCTCTCGTAAAATTTACAGTGCCACTGTAACTTGGAAATATAATGAAATACTTCTAATGATTTTTTGGAAGTTGCTGGTGGACGCTATGCCAACTGTCTCTGAAATCAGCAATCACGAGAGCTACAGATAATCCTTCAGACTTCTTGGTTAAAATGTTCCCTTTCCATATTAGCACACCACTTCTGATAGTTTGGTCTCCACAGAGAACTATGCTTCTTCTAAAATCAGTTCTTCTTCCCAACATGAAGATGCGTATAAGCTTGTAATATGATTATTTACCTCATCCGAAATTTCTTTTTGGTGTTTATGTTTGCACGCATTCTTTTAATACTGCAGGTGAACCAGAAGATGATCCTCACTCTAACAGCCAGCATCATGTACTGGAGCCTGCAGCAAGGTACGGAAGAGTCCGAGTCAACCTCTGAAGCTGGGTCACCCAAAGAACCATCTTTGAATGGTGATGCGGAGCAAGGAACTCCAGAGGGATCAGTGACTCCGCCAAAAGAACCGTCTCTGAATGGGGATCAGGGAAGTGTTACACCACCTGACTTTTCAAACGTAGCCATAGATGATGCTGCTTCAGACACCTCTTCACTAGTTGAAAATGGTGAACCAATTGTTGAAGAAGAACCGTAAAAAGCAATCTTCCTTTCTGAAGTATAGAAAAAGAAGAAAAGGAAAATGCGTTGCAGGTATCAGAAAAGTGAATCGCCTGTAAATTCATAGGTAACTGCGGGGTTGTCTTCAAATGCCTGTACCTAAATAAGAAAGATTTTGATTTTGGAAAATCTTTGTTTAGGCTTCTGCTCTAGGTTTATTCTTTTGACAATCTTTGAAGGAAAAAAAGGCTAAAGCACCCGCGTTTATTCTTTGGTTTATCATTTCCTAAAGCTTCATCCAAATTTCATACTCTTTCTTTCAAATTGGTCTCATCGGTGCATGAAACTAGTGCTTCCTCTTTTACTAAACTTCCACTGAACTCTGCAGCCAAGTATTTGTATTTCCCAAATTCTACCTTCTTGGTTTTAGTATTACTCGGAAAAGTTTGTTCTGAAGTTAGAGATGATTAACTTAGGGATAGACGTCTTGAGGGAAAAGATGAAATGTTGTTAGAGAAGTAAAGGGAAACATTGGAAAATTTATAGATAGCCAAAAAGGTCTCTAACCCAATGTTAGAGAAAAGGCGACTCTACCATTGACACTAAATTGCAGGTTTGAGGTCCGCACCACTCCAATCTATTAGAGAATGTGTAATAGACTCGAGGAGTTTTTTTTACATGTCAGTCATCCTGAAATTCCAATCTATAGTGGCTAAATTTAAAATCATTATTTTTTTAAACTCATTTCAACTTAGTGCTTTCCATGTTTGAAGTCCATAAGTATACATAATCTATTTTAGGGTTAACTTGAGGGAAGTACTTTTACATGTGGAACGGTTGATCAGAAACATCACGTTTACTTAGCTCCCTTGCTTGCTAGTCTTGAGAAGTTATGGGATATAGGTGTTGCAATTTACAATGTATATAAGAAAGAGTCGTTCACCCTAAAAGCTATAACATTGGGGACAATAAGTAACTTTCATATGTACAGTAATTTGTCTGGATGCATCGTGAACAGATACAATGCTTGTCCTATCGTAGAAAAATGACATTCCTTGACTATAGAAGATGATTGTGTAGAGACCATACATATAATTTTAAGAAGGAAAAATTTAACGATAATTTAAGACAATGACACCTCCAAAGATGTTGATAGGATGACAAGTATTGGAACATGTTGAAAAACTTAATGTCTTGTGGAAGAGAAGAAAATAACTAATAGGTAAAAACAACTTCAGTAGTTGTTGGAAGAAAAAGTCAATTTTCTTTTAGGTTGCATACTGAAATTTGGATGTCATGCACATTAAGATGAATGTGTATGAAAGCTTAGTCTATACCTTGCCTGACATACAAAGAAAAATAAAAGATAGACTTGCAGATCGAAAAGATCTTATGAAGATGTGTTTGAAGAGAAGGTTATATTGACATAATAGGGTCAATCAAGGAAAATAATTGCCTAAAGCAAATTATATACTCAGTAGAGAGGAGAAAATAATAGTGTGTAAAAGCTCAAAGTCTCAGACAATTACTCTTCAAACTTTAGAAATATTGTTGTTAAATATTTAAATTTGGCCAAAAGACCCCTAATTTAGCATTTAATTTAGATCATCTAACTCATCCATTTGATGCTTTTTAGATAAAATATTAAATTTAGCTCAAATTGACCATCCAATCATAAATTGTGAAAATTAATGGTCAGACGATCATCTCAGCTAATTAGATATTTAATGTGTGGTTAGATGATTCTGATCTAGTTTAATATGTTGCAAATCAAACAGAATTAGGCTTGGATGGTTCAGATTGAATTTTAACGGTACAGATCATCCAAAAAGACATTAAATGAACCAGATCAATCATAAAGTAAGATGGGATAGTTTCCTAAAAATTGAAGAAAATAAAATCATGGATAGGATTTGGAATGAAGAGGAAGTTTTGTAGTAAGGAAATTTGGGGGAGGAGATAAGAATGGTGGAAATTATAAAAAGAGAAAACCGTAGGAGTCTTAAAAAAGTTTAGTTTTTGCTTTGTTTTCTTTGGCTTTCCTTCTTTTTTTTCCTTTCTTTTTTTTTTATCGTTTTTGTTCTTTTAACTTCATCTATTAATCATTTTTTCCTTTTCAAGCACCACCAGCTCCTTTAGTTCATCGAAATCTATTGTTTCTTTGTTTTCCATTCATCATTCCTCTGTTTGTTCACTGCCCGATCTTCCCCTCACCTTCTTTGATCACCACTCGGCGCCCCAGTCACCCATCACCACTGCCTCTGTTTGTCATGACCGGACAGTGAATCCAGCTCCCCCTCTTCCAGTCCCTCCTTCACTCCTTCCCAATCACCGTTTTTTTTACTCTGTTTGCACCTCTTCCCCGCTACCCAAGCCGGCATCTCACAACTAGATCGTCTTCTCCTCCACTCATTTATGTCTCTCTAGTATCTCTCCATTCTAGCAGTCCACCAAGAACCGCCACTCCTCACAGCTCCCATTTTATCTCCTCTATTCAACTTTGACTGCCCCTTCTGCTTAATACGGCCGAGATTCGCTCCACCATCTAGGACGTCTTTGTCTTCCAGTGCACCACACACAAGCACCGGCTTCCCCTACTTGTCACGACCGAACAGCCCAGATCTCCATCGGCTTTATCGTCACCTCAGCCCAGGTCGCCGTCTGCCCAATCTCCATCAACACCGCCCTGCCCCCTTCTGGTCGACACCCACAACCCAGCTCGACAGGCACGGCGTCACCTACCCAATCCTCCTCTTCCACCAGCACGGCGTCACCTACTCAACACCGCCCTGTCCAGTACCGGCAATCCCCTTTTATCACCAGCATCTTCCCCATCACCGGTCGACTCAGAGAAGGAACTTGACATGGGTTTCCTCTGTTTTCCTCTTTCTGCCCCTCTTTTCCTCCCATTCTTCTCCTTCTCTCCATCTTCATCGTCTCCACTTTACTTTGTCAGGTTTCCTGTTCTTTTTTTCGTTTTAATCAGATTTTTTGTTTAATTCAAATTTTGCCCATTGTAGTTCTGAGTTAATTCCAGCAAAATTTCCTCTTTAATTACATTTGTACCCCTATTTCTATTTCTGTTCTGCTTTATTTGTATTATGTTATCCAAGAATTACACAATCAACGGGTTAGCCTTAACAACCAAGATTTCTCAATTTCTCCTTTATTTTGTTTCAAATTAGATTTTTAATTAACTTTCAAAATTTATTCTTAGGATATCCATTGACTTGAATAATTTCTCTAATCTTTAATCTAAACTCCAGAAAGTGATTTAAACCGTCCAAATCTTAAATTTCTTATCTAACCCAGTTCTCTTAGATTTTTTTTGGAATCTGCCTACTCCATCTAGTGGATCATCAATTAGAAGCACCAGGAAGAGACTAATGAAGGTTGATGAAAGTCTATGAGACCATATCTAAAGAATTTGACGATAATTAGTCTAGGAAAATAGATTTTTCATGTTTATTTAGTTAAAATTTTATTTTTTTGGCTTATACCTCTATAATTTCATTGATTAAACACATCTAAAGTTTGATTGCACTTTTTGTTAATTTCTATCATTTAATTTTAATTCTTGAACAATTAAATTTTATTAAAACTTCAATTTCTTAAAGTGAGTCCCGATGAGATCGACCCATACTTGCACACGCTACACTATAATAGCTTGTGTACTTGCAAAAAATTCAACAAGTTTTTAGTGCCATTTCTAGAGACTCGCAAAGAATTTTTCTTAAATTTTAATTTAAAAACTCCAAAAAAAAATATTTTTTTTAGGATTTGCATACTTTTAGTATTTTAGTCATTTTTTAGGTGTATTTTTCAAATTTTTTTAGTGCATAATCACCTTGTTTCTTGAATTTGGTACTTATTACTGTGGCGACCCAAGTTTTTATAACACATTTTGTAAAAATAGGGCCCTTAGAGTAAAAAATTTTCGCAAACCAAAGCAACGAAAATTCTTTTTTTTAGAATTTGTTTTGTAAAACCGAAGTCACCACCTCATACATAACATAAGTAGAATTTTGTATAAGATAAAATTCCATTGAAGGAATATACTTTTATTAAACTTCAGGATCCATCTAGTGATTCTCAGTACACAGCCCATTGTATCCTTACAATACTTGTCCAAATATACAATCCAAATTACAAAGTTCAAAATTCAATACATGTTCTAATACAATGTTTCAAGGGATATACCCTGATTACTTATTCTTCAATTGTTCTTCAAATCTTGAGCTCATAAGTCTCCTTCTCTGTATCTAAGATATTGTAAACATTCGAACATTTACAATATCTCAGCAAGTTATGCTTGGTAGGGGATAAGAATGTAAGTTATTGACAGTATAATCTAAATATTCAAGTATCCCATAATTCATTCTATGATAAACACATTCATTAATAACTATTAGTTATAAGGACATCTCATTTCCTTGTCATTTATGTTCACCTTTATGTATACATATTGTATAAGGATAAATCCGTTAAAAATGTAAAAATAATCAAGAATCATTTCTATACAAAGCTGATCAACTCCTTTCATTATAAGAGATTTGTATCTCAGCCAATTACTATACAGGGAATTTCTCTTCTTGGGAAAAATATTGGTGACATTTCATCATGTCATCCCTTAAGGCATTTCACTATGCCAATTTCATATGCATCATAGTGCAAAATAATCAAGGACTATTATGCTTGCAGTCTGATCCGTACAGCGTGCTCGGATAACTGTTCAATAATCCACTTATACCATTCTCAGTGGAAATTACAATATCCATGTCCATATGGGAGGACCATGGCTGTCACAGTAGTGGCCTTCCCATAAATGCCCCATCCGACTTTTAGCCTTTCTTAGGCTTGGTATTCAATATCATCAAGTTTCAGAGAGTGGGTGGCCAAACCCTCTTAACTCTCCTAGCATAGCATCCCCAGGCCTATGCCTGTTTAAAATAAAACCACAAGCCTCCAAGCTTGTATGTAAAATAATACTTATACATATCAGACTATCTGTCTGTTTATCAAGGACTAGAATATTTTCTACTTTCCTATTCACTTAGGGTTGTTCTCAATTCTCAACTTGACCATTTAATACTTATTTTCCTCATCATTTGATTGGATCATATTTCAATGTGAGGTATTTACCTTAATATATTGGTATCATACATGTCAATACTTCAAAACATAAGATCATGTATTAGACATGTATCTTCATGTAAAGGCATTCTTAATAATCCACCTACCTCAATAAGGTAGTCTCGATCAACATATATCTGTCAAATCATATGTATAATGTCATTTTTCTAATCAAAGGTACATACTACATGGTCTTTTGATCACCCTTATGTAGGATGATCTGAATCTTTCTTCCTTGAATATCTTATATCCATGGGTTTAATATCATCTATACAAATACTATCTATATCATACATAACAATCTAATTTACATTGATGTTTCTTTTTCCTTATTGTTTTTTATCATACAAGATCTCATCTTGTTTGATCATCCTTATCTCACTTACTATTTTTATTAAGGTTAGATAATTTGCTATCTTTTTATGTTCTTATTATTATTCAACCAGTTAGTGTCTTACTTGGTTGAAGATAATTTATTTCTTCCTATCACTAGACTACTCCTCCTTATTTCAGGATGACCAGTACTTATCAGTTAAAGCTTGCTCATAAAATGGTTAATACAACCCTTATGTAAGGAGGCGTTTAGACCTTTCTTACGTCAATGGGAGGTGAGGGAAAAGCACTTGGCTCTTGTATACCCCCTATAACCACAATGTTCAGAGTCCACTAGAGTGGTACTAGCTCAACCTTTGACAAGGTTCCTATGAGCACTTTACCTTAAGTCCCTTCTCTAATTGATTTTAATTAATTTCCATGGATATGCACAATGTCATCCATGGATGTTCATTATTTTCCTACTTTGGGCCAAGGAAATGATAAATCATTCCTTATATTGTCCTACTAACTATAGCCCTTATTAAGTCAAAATCATTCATTCATCTTAGTTGTCCATGAATTTCTATATTTCATTAGTTTACATTTTTGGTGATTTATGCTCCTTATATCTTAACAATTACTTAACAATTGAATAAAATTTGACAATAAGTAAATCATCAACTTGAAAGCATAAATCAAATATAAGTTTAACAACTATATACTAACATTCTTCCTATGAATGTAACTTAAGCTAGTGAAATAAAACTAACATGATCCTAAGTTATGAAACACATCTTCTATCATAATGAAATCATGTTTAAATCCTAATTTACACTAACATGATCCTAAGATAATCAAATCTACTAACAAATTACTCATTTAGGGCATATCATACTAAAATTTAAATATTACACTATAATGCTCTCTAACTTAGAACACAAATCACATTTACACTTCTATATCTAGTAAAAGACAATTAAAATTTAAAACATAAATCACATTTACACTTCTATATCCAATAAAAGACAATTAAAACTTAAAACATAAATCACATTTACACTTCTATATCTAATAAAAGACAATTAAACTAATTTTATTAAGATTATTATAAACCTTTAAATATGATCCAACCATTAGATCTTAGGTGTTTTCATTTAGATCAAGGGTTTTAATTGCCTTTAGGGCTTTTAATCCATTAAAATCCAAAAATCATATCCACTTGATTTTGTCACATTTCATCCATGATCTAACTGGATTCCATCATAATATCATCCCTTTAATCCATCCCAAGGATCTGATCATACTTGAACTCATTGATCAAGTGGGTCCCTTTGTATTTTTTTAGTTTTATTTTTGGGTTTTTCTACCATAAAGGGTAGATCCCCTATTTTATCCAAGATTTGTCCAAATTAACCATAGATATTACTTTATTATATTATTATATCATCACTAAAATAAATTTCCAAGATCTTATCACCTCAGATCTTGAAAATCTTAGAAATTGGACACTTATTTCCAAAATACAGAAAAATATAGAAATAAATTTTAGAAATATTATGACTTCATTAGAAACTAGACATTATGAGCTTTCCATAGCTTCTTTCTTATCGCAATTTGTAGTTCATATGACTCCAAAATCTTAAATTGAAGTTTTCAGTCGTTCCTAGGGTCCAGATTTGATCTGGGCCCACCAGAATTAATCTCTCTCAATTGAGGGTCCAAACCTTGTTAGATTTTCTTGAAAATTGTACCTTAGGGGTTTCTGACCCTTCTAGATCGATTGGAAAGCTCAGATTTTCCATCTGAGCTCTCTATCACCAAAAATTGAAGGGTCTGGTATTTACTTTATTTTTGCCATTTTTCATTCAAATTAAATTACAGAAAAATAAAAATTACACTAAAACATAATAAATATGTATGGGAAGTAGGTCCCCTGACTTGATTGGAGAAAAACAATATGATTGATGCCCAATTTGAGAGAATTACCGGTTGATGATAATATAGCCCGATTGTCCACCGTTTTGTGATCTTCTATTGTTGGAACCGTTGGATCTTGAAATTGATTTGGGGATTTTGTATATACTGTAGTATAGGATGTTATGGACGATGGAATTGATGAGATTCTTTCTGGAACGGAGTACCTAATTGAATTTAGGTCTCTTGTTCCAATTAGAAAGAGGAGAGAGAAATAAGGGAAAGAGAGTTTGGGGAGGGATGAAGGAGAATTTGGGGCTGAAATTCCAGGGAAGATTTGGAAATTTCGTGGTTAAGGTTGTGAAAATTTTTGGAAATTTTTGGGACATATTTATAGCCAAATTTGAATTTTTTATCATTTCTTTTGTTAAGATATTTTATTACTTTAGAATTTTTAATTACTAATGCATTCTCCATTCCCACTACAATCTCCACTGCCAGAAATAATGCACTGAGCAATTATTGGTGCTTCTAGAACGTTGGCCCACTTTGTGGGCCCTACTTTTATATGAAAAGACCTTTTTGCCCTTTTTAACTCCAAAATTGGAGAATAATAGGCAATATTTGTCCGAACTCAGAATCGAGCGTACTTAGTGGCGTTAGAATCGTATTCCTAAGTACTTCATGAATATTGAGGTCTTATTTCTTGGATATGGGATATGGGTAAAATTACCATTTTAGCCCCAAATGGAAAAATTAAGGAATTTTCATTTTAACTCAGAATTGAACGTACTTAATGTTGTTTCGATCAGTTTTCCAAGTACATCCATAATTTTTATTTATTTATTTATAATATAATCTCTATAAAAAGAGAATTTTCAATAACCTAATATTCCAGCCCAGAATTTCTAAAAATTCAAACTTTATTAATTTTTCTTAATAATTTACAAAAATTCGGGGTCATTACAATCTTCCCCCCTTACAATAATTTCGTCGCGAAATTTGTAATACTATAACTTAATCAAATAAACTCGGATGTGTCTTCCTCATTTCTACCTCTGTTTCCCATGTAGCCTCCTCGACAGAGTGATGTTGCCATATGACTTTGACTAAAGGAATTGTTTTGGTCCTTAATTTATGTTCCTTATGGTCCAAGATCAGTATCGCTTTTTCTTCAAAGGTTAAATCTGGCTTCAGTTCCTCTGGTATTATTTTAAGTATGTGAGTATCATCTTGTAGATATTTTCGTAACATGGATACATGAAATACATTGTGTACTTCAGAGAGTTGTGGTGGTAAGGCTAATCTATAAGCCACTAGACCAATCCTTTCTAATATTTCAAATGGACCAATGAACCTAGGACTGAGTTTGCCTTTGGTTCCAAATCTCATAACCCCTTTAATTGGTGATATTTTTAGAAACACATGCTCTCCCACATCGAATTCCAAATTTCTACGTCTTTTGTCCGCGTAACTCTTCTGACGACTGTGTAGTGTTAACAACCTTTCCTTTATCATTCTAACCTTGTCTGTATACTATTCCACTAGTTCTGACTTCATTAGTTTCCTTTCTCCAACTTCACTCCAACAAGTTGGTGATCGGCATGGTCGCCCATACAATGCTTCATATGGTGCCATACCAATACTTGCATGAAAACTGTTGTTATAAGCAAATTCCACTAATGGAAGATGTTCATCCCAATTTCCCTTCCAATCTAATGCACATGCCCTTAACATATCTTCTAGTGTCTGAATAGTTCTTTCTGATTGACCATCTGTTTGGGGATGAAATGTCAGATCTTGAATCTAAGTGAAGTTCCCAATGCTTGTTGTACGCTCTTCCAACATCTTGAAGTAAATCTCCCATCTCTATCAGAGATGATGGATAAAGGAATCCCATGAAGACTTACTATTTCTTTTATGTACAACTTAGCTAGATTGTCAACTGACTGGTTTTGTTTAATTGGAAGGAAATGTGCTAACTTTGTTAATCTGTCCACAATCACCCAAATCATATCATGACCTTCCCTTGTTTTTGGCAATGCCACCACAAAATCCATGGTGATATTGTCCCATTTCCATTCTGGAAGTTCCAGGGTTTGTAACATTCCAGGTGGTCTTTGACGTTTAGCTTTTACTTGTTGACAATTCAAACACTTAGCTACAAACTCTCCTATGTTTCTTTTCATGCCTTCCCACCAAAAGTTTCTTTTCAAATCCTGATACATCTTTGTACCTCCACGGTGTATAGAAAATTTAGACTGATGTGCTTCTTGTAATAGTTCTTTTCTCAAGTCTATATTTGTAGGAACCACTAATCTCTCTTGAAAACATATGCCCCCATCTGTACCCTTACAAAACCCTGTCTTTGTACACAATCCCTAAGTTACTATATCCCCTTCTTGGGCCTTGAGGACTCTTTCTACAAAAGCTGATTTAATGGTGATGTTTGTAAGTACAGCTCTTGTTTGTCTACTTAATGCATCAGCGACTATGTTTGCTTTTCTAGGATCGTAATGGATGGCAAAATCATAGTCTTTGATGTATTCCATCCATCTCCTTTGTCTCATATTCAAATCAGCCTGAGTGAAGATATATTTGAGACTTTTATGATCTGTGAATACACTGAATTTTTCTCCATACAAATAATGTCTCCAAATTTTTAATGCAAACACTATAGCTGCTAATTCCAGGTCATGTACTGGATAATTTATTTCATGTTTCTTCAATTGTCTAGATGCATATGCAATGACCTTCTCATTTTGCATCAATACACTCCCTAACCCCTTGCCTGAAGCATCACAATATATTTCGTATCCCCCACTTCCTGATGGCAATGCCAAGACTGGTGCTGTAGTTAACCTCTTTTTTAGCTCTTGGAAACTATTCTCACATTCATCTGTCCAAGTGAACTGTACCCCTTTTCTAGTTAACGAAGTCAAAGGAAGGGCTATACGAGAAAATCCTTGAATAAATCTATGATAATATCCTGCCAAACCTAGAAAACTACGTATTTCTGTTATAGTCTTAGGTTTTTCCCAATTCATTACTGCTTCAACCTTGGCGGGGTCCACTTCTACTCCATTCTTAGAAATTACATGACCCAAGAAATTGACCTTCTCTAACCAGAATTCACACTTACTAAATTTACCAAACAGTTTATGAAGTCTGAGGGTATTTAGTACAATTTGTAAGCGTTCTTGATGTTCTTCCATACTGGTAGAGTAAATTAGTATATCATCAATAAATACAATTACGAATTTGTCTAAGAATTCCTTAAAGATTCTGTTCATGAGATCCATAAACATTGCAGGTGCATTGGTCAGCCCAAAAGACATGACTAGAAACTCATAATGCCCATACCGAGTTCTGAATGCTGACTTGGGCATATCTTCATCCTTAATACGCAATTGATGATATCCTGATCTAAGGTCGATTTTTGAAAAGACCTTAGCAGATTGGAGTTGATCAAAGAGATCATCAATGTGAGGTAAGGGATACTTATTTTTCACTGTGACATTGTTCAACATTCTATAGTCCACGCACAATCTCATAGATCCATCCTTCTTCTTCACAAATATTACTGGTGCTCCCCATGGTGAACTACTTGGTCTAACAAACCCTTTGTCTAACAATTCTTGTAGCTCACCCTTCAATTCTTTCAATTCTGCTGGGGCCATCCTATAAAGTTCTTTAGAAATTGGAGTTGTACCAGGAATTACTTCAATGGTAAACTCAATTTCTCTACGTGGGGGTACTCCTGGAAGTTCTTCTGGAAAGACGTCTGGGAATTCTCTAACTATGTCAATTTCTGTTATCTTGGGCTGTTTCACATCCAAAGCAACAACTGTTGCTAAAAATGCCTAACACCCTTTGGACATGTGTTTGACAGTCTTCATAGCTGAAATAATGGATTTGTCTAAGTCATATTGTTTCCCATATAGTACTGCTACTTCCTCACCAGGTATGCTAAATGTGATTTTCTTTTTGTGACAATCCATAACTACCCAGTATTTTGCTAACCAGTCCATACCCAGTATGATATCAAAGTCCACCATGTTCAGTAAAATGAGGTCTACATCTCTTCTTTTTCCTAGTACTTCTATTGGTACATTATGAAGGTATTCTTGTAATTTAACTATTTTACCCACTAGAGTTGTTACATCTAGATTGAATCCCAAGTTTTTCACTGGCAATTGTATACTAGATGCAAATACGCAAGATATAAAGGAATGCGTAGATCCAGAATTAAACAATACTTTGGCATGGTTGTCAGATACAAGTAATGTACCTTCAATTACCGCATTAGACGGTCCAGCCTGGCCATCAGTGATAGCTAATATCCTTCCTTGGTGATGAGGAATATTGTCTGGTTTTGCCTCCTTAATAGCTAATGGTTTGTTGCAATTTGCAGAGATATGCCCGAATTCTCCACAATTAAAACATCTGATCGGAGGTCGTTGTTGTATCGGAGTGGGACACATATTTCTAGGATGGAATCGTCTACATTTCGGACAAGGCCTTCTTTTTATATGATTCCCTTGATTTCTAGGGGGTTTGAAATTGTTGAAGGGTCTCTTGCGCCCTTCTGAAAAGGCCTTTGGGTGTAGTTTCCTCCTCCAAACTTAATGGTTTGAGTCTTCTTGAATTCATTTTCAAACTTGGAAGCCATCTCTACACAATCGGCCATGGTGGTGGGTTTAGTACCCATCACTTTCACCTTCAGTGCTGGCTATAGTCCATCCAGAAATCTATCCACAGTGTGCCTTTTGGTGTCACACATATGTGTAGCAAATCTCTTTAATTGGGTGAACTTATTATCATACTGCACCACTGATAGGTTCCCTTGTTTAAGTTCCAAGAATTCTTTCTCCTTCCTTGATTTTACATGGGTAGGAAAATACTTAGTATTAAAAACTTCTTTGAATTCCTCCCAAGTAGTCTCATTAGAATTTGAGAAGAAGGTGTTGTTGGCTGATCTCCACCAGAAAGCAGCATCTTGTTTTAATAGGTATGTAGCAAATTTGACCTTCAATTCGGAAGGAGTACGTAATACATCAAATGTTCTTTCTACTTCGTAGATCCATTCCTCTGTCTTTTCTACTTCACCCTTTCCATTATATCCAATCACCATCTTCTGAAATCTTTGCAACATTTGGTCAACCTTTTCTGGTGCTAATGGAGAATTGCGAACTTCCTCACTTGGTACAAGGGAAGATTGGCCCTGTACTGGTGTAGGAATCTATGGTGTTGGTGTATGGGGTCTAACTTCAGGCTGAGCTTGTGCCTGTATACTAGGAACTTCAACTGGAGGTGATGAACTTTGGGGCAGTTGAATATTAGGAATAAGGTTTCTCAATACTCTTGTTACCATTTCTTCCATATTGCTCATTGATAATTCCTCCATATTGTTTTCTAAAGTACCTTGACTTGTCTGCCTTGTAACTCTCTTGGGCGGCATCTGCTCATAAACCAAAATTTCTATAAGTATTCCTTATACTATATCTACCTTAATTTAAATTTGGATTGTCAATTCTCCCTTGGACATATTGGGATTGTACTGTGATTGGATGAATGCTTTGATACCAACTGTGGTGACCCAGGTTTTTATAACACATTTTATAATACATTTTGTAAAGATAGAGCCCTTAGAGTAAAATTTTGTCGCAAAACAAAGCAGCGGAAATTCTTTTCTTTAGAATTTGTTTTGTAAAACCTAAGTCACCACCTCATACATAACATAAGTAGAATTTTGTATAAGATAAAATTCCATTGAAGGAATATACTTTTATTAAACTTCAGGATCCATCCAGTGGTTCACAATACGCAGCCCATTGTATCCTTACAATACTTGCCCAAATATATAATCCAAATTACAAAGTTCAAAATTCAATACATGTTTTAATACAATGTTTCAAGGGATATACCCTGATTACTTATTCTTCAATTGTTCTTCAAATCTTGAGCTCATAAGTCTCCTTCTCTGTATCTGAGATATTGTAAACATTCGAACATTTACAATATCTCAGCAAGCTATGCTTGGTAGGAGATAAGAATGTAAGTTATTGACAGAATAATCTCAATATTCAAGTATCCCATAATTCGTTCTATGATAAACACATTCATTAATAACTATTAGTTATAAGGACATCTCATTTCCTTGTCATTTGTGTTCACCTTTATGCATACATATTGTATAAGGACAAATCCGTTAAAAATGTAAAAATAATCAAGAATCATTTCTATACAAAGCTGATCAACTCCTTTCATTATAAGAGATTTGTATCTCAGCCAATTACTATATAGGGAATTTCCCTTCTTGGGAAAAATATTGGTGACATTTCATCATGTCATCCCTTAAGGCATTTCACTATGCCAATTTCATATGCATCATAGTGCAAAATAATCAAGAACTACTATGCTTGCAGTATGATCCATACAGCGCGCTCGGATAACTGTTCAATAATCCACTTATACCATTCTCAGTGGAAATTACAATATCCATGTCCATATGGGAGGACCATGGCTGTCACAGTAGTGGCCTTCCCATAAATGCCCCACCCGACTTTTAGCCTTTCTTAGGCTTGGTATTCAATATCATCAAGTTTCAGAGAGTGGGTGGCCAAACCCTCTTAACTCTCCTAGCATAGCATCCCCAGGCCTATGCCTGTTTAAAATAAAACCACAAGCTTCCAAGCTTGTATGTAAAATAATACTTATACATATCAGACTATCTGTCTGTTTATCAAGGACTGGAATATTTTCTACTTTCCTATTCACTTAAGGTTGTTCTCAATTCTCAACTTGACCATTTAATACTTATTTTCCTCATCATTTGATTGGATCATATTTCAATGTGAGGTATTTACCATAATATATTGGTATCATACATGTCAATACTTCAAAACATAAGATCATGTATTAGACATGTATCTTCATGTAAAGGCATTCTTAATAATCCACCTACCTCAATAAGGTAGTCTCGATCAACATATATCTGTCAAATCATATGTATAATGTCATTTTTCTAATCAAAGGTACATACTACATGGTCTTTTGATCACCCTTATGTAGGATGATCTGAATCTTTCTTCCTTGAATATCTTATATCCATGGGTTTAATATCATCTATACAAATACTATCTATATCATACATAACAATCTAATTTACATTGATGTTTCTTTTTCCTTATTGTTTTTTATCATACAAGATCTCATCTTGTTTGATCATCCTTATCTCACTTACTATTTTTATTAAGGTTAGATAATTTGCTATCTTTTTATGTTCTTATTATTATTCAACCAGTTAGTGTCTTACTTGGTTGAAGATAATTTATTTCTTCCTATCACTAGACAACTCCTTATTTCAGGATGACCAGTACTTATCAGTTAAAGCCTGCTCAAAAAATGGTTAATACAACCCTTATGTAAGGAGGCGTTTAGACCTTTCTTACGTCAATGGGAGGTGAGGGAAAAGCACTTGGCTCTTGTATACCCCCTATAACCACAATGTTCAGAGTCCACTGGAGTGGTACTAGCTCAACCTTTGACAAGGTTCCTATGAGCTCTTTACCTTAAGTCCCTTCTCTAATTGATTTTAATTAATTTCCATGGATATGCACAATGTCATCCATGGATGTTCATTATTTTCCTACTTTGGGCCAAGGAAATGATAAATCATTCCTTATATTGTCCCACTAACTATAACCCTTATTAAGTCAAAATCATTCATTCATCTTAGTTGTCCATGAATTTCTATATTTCATTAGTTTACATTTTTGGTGATTTATGCTCCTTATATATTAACAATTACTTAACAATTGAATAAAATTTGACAATAAGTAAATCATCAACTTGAAAGCATAAATCAAATATAAGTTTAACAACTATATACTAACATTCTTCTTATGAATGTAACTTAAGCTAGTGAAATAAAACTAACATGATCTTAAGTTATGAAACACATCTTCTATCATAATGAAATCATGTTTAAATCCTAATTTACACTAACATGATCCTAAGATAATCAAATCTACTAACAAATTACTCATTTAGGGCATATCATACTAAAATTTAAATATTACACTATCATGCTTTCTAACTTAGAACAGAAATCACATTTACACTTCTATATCCAATAAAAAATAATTAAAACTTAAAACATAAATCACATTTACACTTCTATATCCAATAAAAGACAATTAAACTAATTTTATTAATATTATTATAAACCTTTAAATATGATCCAACCATTAGATCTTAGGTGTTTTCCTTTAGATCAAGGGTTTTAATTACCATTAGGGCTTTTAATCCATTAAGATCCAAAAATCATATCCACTTGATTTTGTCACATTTCATCCATGATCTAACTGGATTCCATCATAATATCATCCCTTTAATCCATCCCAAGGATCTGATCATACTTGAACTCATTGATCAAGTAGGTCCCTTTGTATTTTTTTAGTTTTATTTTTGGGTTTTTCTACCATAAAGGGTAGATCCCCTATTTTATCCAAGATTTGTCCAAATTAACCATAGATATTACTTTATTATATTATTATATCATCACTAAAATAAATTTCCAAGATCTTATCACCTCAGATCTTGAAAATCTTAGAAATTGGACACTTATTTCCAAAATACAGAAAAATATAGAAATAAATTTTAGAAATATTATGAATTCATTAGAAACTAGACATTATGAGCTTTCCATAGCTTCTTTCTAATCGCAATTTGTAGTTCATATGACTCCAAAATCTTAAATTGAAGTTTTCAGTCGTTCCTAGGGTCCAGATTTGATCTGGGCCCACCAGAATTAATCTCTCTCAATTGAGGGTCCAAACCTTGTTAGATTTTCTTGAAAATTGTACCTTAGGGGTTTCTGACCCTTCTAGATCGATTGGAAAGCTCATATTTTCCATCTGAGAGCTCTATCACCAAAAATTGAAGGGTCTGGTATTTACTTTATTTTTGCCATTTTTCATTCAAATTAAATTACAGAAAATAAAAATTACACTAAAACATAATAAATATGTATGGGAAGTAGTTCCACCTACCTGATTGGAGAAAAAAAAAAAGATTGATGCCCAATTTGAGAGAATTACCGGTTGATGATAATATAGCCCGATTGTCCGCCGTTTTGTGATCTTCTATTGTTGGAACCGTTGGATCTTGAAATTGATTTGGGGATTTTGTATATACTGTAGTATAGGATGTTATGGACATGGAATTGATGAGATTCTTTCTGGAACGGAGTGCCTAATTGAATTTAGGTCTCTTGTTCCAATTAGAAAGAGGAGAGAGAAATAAGGAAAAGAGAGTTTGGGGAGGGATGAAGGGGAATTTGGGGCTGAAATTCCAGGGAAGATTTGGAAATTTCGTGGTTAAGGTTGTGAAAATTGTTGAAAATTTTTGGGACATATTTATAGCCAAATTTGAATTTTTTATCATTTCTTTTTATAAGATATTTTATTACTTTAAAATTTTTAATTACTAATGCATTCTTCATTCCCACTACAATCTCCACTACTAGGAATAATGCACTGAGCAATTATTGGTGATTCTAGAATGTTGGCCCACTTTGTGGGCCCCACTTTTATGTGAAAAGACCTTTTTGCCCTTTTTAACTCCAAAATTGGAGAATAATAGGCAATATTTGTCCGAACTCAAAATCGAGCGTACTTAGTGGCATTAGAATCGTATTTCTATGTACTTCATGAATATTGAGGTCTTATTTCTTGGATATGGGATATGGGTAAAATTACCATTTTAGCCCCAAATGGAAAAATTAAGGAATTTTCATTTTAACTCAGAATTGAACGTACTTAATGTTGTTTCGATCAGTTTTCCAAGTACATCCATAATTTCTATTTTTTTATTTATAATATAATCTCTATAAAAAGAGAATTTTCAATAACTTAATATTCCAGTCCAAAATTTCTAAAAATTCAAACTTTATTAATTTTCCTTAATAATTTACAAAAATTCGGGGTCATTACAATTTCTATATTTCTTTTTTAGGAAAATTAGAAAGTGAAGGAAATTAGTAAGTGGATCTTTATCAAAATAAAAATTTTCTTGCTTTCTTAGATTAGGATTTTCCTTTTCTTTTGAGTGAATCTTCTAGTGAGGATTTTTGTAATTTACAATTTTTATTTTTATTTTAAAATGATGTATAATACAAGGCAAGTGTGGCATAAAGTGACCCACACTTGATCTTCATCAAAAACCCCACTGTAAGTATCCCTCACTCATTTTATTTTCTAGATTAGGATTTGCATTTAGGATAATCTTGCATTGTTTGGAAGAATAATTGCATATAGAAAGCATATTTGATAAATGTTGCATTTTTAGGGTTTTGCATTAATTTATTACTTTCAATTGCATTCTTAAGGCACGTTTATTGCTTTAAGGTGATATATATGTCGATTAAACTTCCATGGAGAGTGAAAATTAATTAGTAAGGGCACCCGACCCTACAAGATCAAGCGTGAATTTCATCACCACTCCTTAGCCCACCTAGGGTAATCACCTAAGCACGCAACCCTACCTTTCAAATTAATCTAAAATTAATTTGAAGAGACCTATAGGGCCATCACATGCTCATAGGACCCTTTTACTAAGATGTGATCTATTGTCACTTTAATGGCTTTTGAGCACTGTGGTTATAGTAGATGTCTTAAAATTTAAGTGATTTTCTCAGGCCTTTTATTAACGTTTGTGGAGGTCTAAATGCCTCCTTACATGAGGATTGTATTAACCACCTTGCGTAGAACCTAACTGGTAAGCAATAGTCAAATCTGAAGGAGAGAAGGAGCAATAGATTAGGCTAATTTAAAAGCATTGGCCTCACACAAATTCAAGAAAGTAAACATGTTGCTGCTTATTAGCCTAAGGATTATTTAATTGTGCCTCTTTGTTTGCGCATCACATAGAGTTAGAGTCAGTATTTAGATTGGGACATTTTATATTATGCTAGTTTATGCAAGGGTGTCAATCTCATAACACAAAGTTAGGACCTTTAGACCCAGAGATTCAACGCATCCAACAATAAGGGGAAAGAAACTTAATTCTTATCCCCATGGCTAAACTAGCAACAGAGATTGAGTGCAAAAAAATTAGAGATTTCTATGCGCCTATACTACTTAATACCATATCTTGCATAGCTTTACCTCCCACAAATGCCAACCACTTCGAGTTAAAGCGGGGAGTCATTCAATTACTCCCTACTTCTTATGGTCGAGATTGAGAAGACCCTTACCTACATATCAAGGAGTTCTTTGATATTTGTGCCACATTTAGGTTCTAAAAATTTTCAAACGATTCTATTAGGCTTAGGCTATTCCCATTCTTACTTAAGGACAAAGCCAAGTCATGGCTTAATTCCTTAGAAGTAAGTTCCATACATACATGAGACCAATTGTATAAGAAGTTTTTGAATAAGTTCTTCCTTGTTCACAAAACAAATGCCCTTCATCTTGAAATTATCAATTTTCAACATAAGGATGAACAATATTACAAATGTTGGGAGCGATGGAATGACCTACTGCAGAAATTCTCTCATTATGGATTTGAGAAATGGTAGCAGGTTCAATACTTCTATGAGGCATTGACGCCTCAAAATAGACAAATGATAGATATAGCGAGTGGAGGGACCCTCATGTTAAAGGATGAAAGTGAGGCATCAGAATTCTTTTAGATAGTAGTTGATAATTCTCAGCAATGAGATTATTCAAATAGGAGAGAGAACTAACCAACTCACTAAGAAAGGAGGTCTTTATGAGATAAGAGTGCATACTGATCTATCCCATAAGCTCTACTCTATCACTGAAAAATTAGGTGAAAGAATGGATAAGCTTGAAACTATATTTTAATCTTTCATGGCTGCTATATTATCCCATAAACCTCCACAAGAGGTATGCGCTACTTGTTCTAGTCCAACTCATTTAACCTAAGCTTGTCCATCCAATAAAATATTTCCTAAATATCTTGTAGACCAAGCGAATACATGAATGCATATCTCCAACTTAGCAACAACCTATATTCTGAGACTGACAATCCTGGATGGGCTAGACATCCCAATCTTTCCTGGTCAAAGAATAATCACCAAGGGGATCACCAATGAACCCCTACCCAAAATTTTCCTCCTAGGCTTATAGTTCCTCAACAGCTACCTGGCTTCCAACAACCTGAGTAACCAAAGAAACCATCTTTAGAGGATAAAATTGAGAGCATGACACCAAAATAGAATGAAGAAACAAAAAGGGATCTGAATATCAATTCCCAAGCCTTAGCCAAACTAGACATGCAGGTAAGCCAATTGTCAACTAAACTACATAATAAAGGAAAGGGTCAATTCCCTAGTCAACCCATCCCTAACCCTAAGGCTCAATTTGAGATAGGGTCAAGTTCTCAAAACCTTAACCCTCATGAGCATGCCAAGTCCATTACCACCCTTAGGGGTGGTCATCAGATCCATAATGAAGAAGGATAGGCTAAGGAAACTACAGAGGAGAAAGAGGTAACTAAAACAAAGGAGAAAGAGAAGAGACAGAAAAATTCTATAGAACCTATAGTGGAGGTACCCTATGTGCTTAAAGCCCCTTTTTCCCAATTACTGAACAAGGCTAGGAAGGGAACAAACTTCAATGAGTTAATGGAGGTATTTAAACATGTACAAATCAATATACCATTGCTCAATGTAATTAAAGACATCCCTGCCTATGCTAAGTTCTCAAAAGAGCTCTGAACAAGAAAAACAAAGTTGAATGTATAAAAGAAAGCTTTCCTCACCGAGCAGGTAAGGTCTTTGATTCAACATAAAACCCCATAAAAGTTTAAAGACCTAGGATGTCCTACAATTACTTGTATCATTGGAGATCATGTCATAGATAGGGCACTTCTTGACTTGGGGGCTAGTGTTAACTTGTTGCCATACTCTGTCTATGAGCAACTAAAATCAGTGAGTTAAAACCAACCATTACCATGCTACAATTAATTGATAGATCAATCAAGATACCTCGTGGTTTGTTTGAAGATGTATTGATATAGGTGGATAAGTTTTATTATCTTGTTGATTTCATTGTATTATATACCCAACCTGTATCTGATCCCGATAGTCAGATCTTAGTCATCCTTGGACGTCCATTCTTGGCAATGTCCAACACCATTATTAACTGTAGGAATGGTGTAATGAAGTTGTCATTCAGCAACATGAATGTTAAGCTTAATGTCTTTAATGCCAATCAACAACATTTAGACCTTGATGATTCATGTGATGTCAATTTGATTGAGAGCCTAATTAATGAGATTCATCTACCATTGTCCATCTTTGACCCACTAGAGACTTGTCTCATGCCCTTTAAAGGAGAATTTGATATAGACAAGTCTATTGAGGAGGTAAACAATCTCTTAAATGTTGCACCAATCATGGATACCTCCAAGTGGGGTCCTTATGTGGAACCACTCCCACTGTCTAAATCTGACCACACACCCTCAATAAAGTAACCACCATCTTTGGACCTAAAGCCCTTGCCTAATAACTTGAAATATTCATACTTAGGCCCAGATGAAAACTTACCTATTGTTGATTGTTTAACCACAAGTGCAGGGGCTATTGTAGTATAGCTATGCAAATACGGGTCGATCCCATGAGGACTTGATTTGAGAGTCCTCCAGCTTCTGAAAGAAGAGGAAGTCGAGATCGACAATTGGGTTTAGGTGCTGGCGTTGGGAGCTCTACGGTGGAACCGACTGGGCATGTCGAGCTGGAGTGAAGAAGACGATGGGAGGTGCGATGCTAGAGAACAGAGAGGTCCGGAGAACAAGGGCACGAGAGAAAGGGAGGAAATTGTGGAGGAAGAGAGGAGAGGAGACGAGAGAGGGTGCGATGAAGGATGGAGGACCTGAGAGAACAAGGGTGAGAGAGGAAGCAGGGAAAGATCTGTGCGGTGAAGAGGGACTGACGAGAGAGCATGAGAGGGGTGATACGGGTGTGAGAGAAGGGTGAAGAGAACGTTAGAGAGAGAGAGAGAGAGAGAGAGAGAGAGAGAGAGAGAGAGAGAGAGAGAGAGAGAGAGAGAGAGAGAGAGAGAGAGAGAGAGAGAGAGAGAGAGAGAGAGAGAGAGAGAGAGAGAGAGAGAGAGAGAGAGAGAGAGTAGAGAAGGTGGGAGAATGTGCCAGCCAGCCCTCCTTCCCAAGAGGAAAAAATGTTTTTGGAGAGAGAGGGGAAGAGGTATAAAAAGGAGAGTGAGAGATAGAGACGTGAAAGAGAGGGAAAGGGAGATTGAAGAGAGATAGGAGAGATAAGATAGGAGAGATGAGAGAGAGTGGGGTCCACTAGAAGTTTAGACTTGCTAGAACTCTGCAAGTCTTAAACTTTGTTATGTCTTAGGACTCTTCAAAATCCACTTTTTTTCATGAAACTTCATCTGATCTCCATCTTGTATCCTTGATTCAATCTGAAGCGTCCACGCTTGAGTTGACCGATCTGCAATGCATAGGACCCAATTAACGCAATCTAAACCGTCCATTAGCTTTAATAGTCATTTAACCACTAAATTTTACAATTCAACTGTTGGATGACCAATTAAAGCTAAAATAAAATATTTGATGTAAAATCTTAAAATTAATGGTCTAGATGCTCTAATCAAATACTAAATTAGGAGTATTTTGACCAAAATTGAACATTTAACACACCCCACAACCAGCATTTTGCTAGTCCCTACCAAAAGATGCAAAGAAATCAACTCAAATTTTTTTATTTTTCAGGTCATCTTCATTTTTTTCTCAGAGAATTATCTTCAATAAATCTATCAACTTTAGCAAATTAATAAAGATGACTGAATAATTCAAAACCCTATCCATATGCTAAAAATATTCCACTTAAGCTCAGATCTCAGAGTGAGTATGTGCATATGCAGTCTACACATAGAATAATCTTTATCTCTAAGTAGACTTCTAACTTTTGAACTCCATCTGAAATATGTTTTGACCTCAATCCTTACTAATGGCATACGCTCAGAAATAAAGTCTCTCAGATAGAGGGTTCAAATCATATCTCTCTTTTAATAATGTGAGAAGAGTCAATGAGAACAAATATATCTCACATATACTCATGAAAAACGGGAGTTACTAAGGAATGTCTTTTGATCCCTTTGGAATAGATGTCATTACCTTTGAATATTTAGAAATACCACTCTTTTAATCCTATCCATTCATTTCCTCATCAAGACTATATTCATCCTAAAATCGATGTCTTTAATTTGGACAAAACATAGGCTTAGGACATGGTACCAAAGAAAGGGTATAAGGATATTCAAAGTTTCTTCAAAAAAATAAGTAGAGGTCTTCTATTGTTGACAATTCTTCTTTCATTTTCTTTGCTGAAGTGAATATTTCTTTTTCTATTTCTTTGCATTCTTCAAACTCTTTTTCTTTTCTTTTTTCTTTTCTCAGAATCTTTTCTTGTATTTCAATACTTTTGACTCACTTTGAAGATTATTTCTTTTCTTTATATCCACTTTTCTACTTTTATTGCAACTAAAAGATATTCTTTCCTTCTTCTCTAACTTATTTTTCAAAGAAAAATGGGTGATGGATAATTTATACTGGGTTAATATGGGTAAATGGTAATTTGGGTGACAAAAGAAAATGGCTTTATATTCAAGGCTCTACTTGGCTAACTAGTGGTAAAATACTTTTGGGTAGGCTTTATGTCTCTAGGTTAATAACAAGGATGGCCTAAATCATTTTCTAGGTTTCATATAATCCATCAAATTCAATGAATTTTCAGATTTTTAAAGGTAGTATTCTAATTATTCAGGTAATTTAGCCAAATTTAAGAGTTTGGGATCAATTTCTTTAAGCACGATGAAGAAATTTTGAACATTTATAACCTCTCAAAAAGGATGAATGGCTCTAAAACTCACTTGGGGTATAGGTCTCCACTGAATTTCTTCAGAATTTCAAAGTTGTAGTCACTTATCAATCTAGATTATCTATATGCAACTGCATGTACAAATGTGATATGAGACTTTGCTTTTATGAAATACTTTAGAAAATGAGTAAAATGATGAATTAATCATATTCAATTCCATCAATAAGCTAAAGTTATCCAGATTATACTCAGAAAATCCAATTCTCATCATAGTATAGGAAATGACCTAAAATTTTTCATTTCTTTTCTTTCTTTTTTTTTTTTTTGAAAAAACCAAGGAAAACACCTAAAAACTAAAAGAAAACTAGAATTTGCTAGAATTCTACACCCCCCAACCTGACAGAAACATTGTCCTCAATGTTTAAAAAGTAGGACTTAAAATGAATATGGGTGATGCAGAAAACAACAAAATACAAAATATGGTACAAAGAGATCAAATTCACTCAATCCTGATAAACAGGATCCTCCAGAGTTGTGGACTCAACTTCTGGATTCTCATAATCTAGGAAAGGCTTTAAACGTTGACCATTCACTTTAAAAGAATGACCAGTCCTAGTATTCTCAATCTCGACAGTCCCATATGGAAAAACTTCTTTTACTATGTATGGACTGGTCCATCGAGATCTAAGCTTACCTGGAAATAGGTGGAGCTTAGAATTGTAAAGTAGAACCTTCTGGCTTGGAGTAAAGGATTTTCTCATTATGTTCTTATCATGAAAAACTTTCATCTTTTCTTTATATATCCTATTACTCTCATAAGCTTCTTGCCTGATCTCTTCCAACTCATTAAGTTGGAGTTTGCGATGTGAGCCTGCTTTATCAATATTGAAATTGAATGTCTTTATTGCCCAATAGGCTCTATGTTCCAATTCCACAGGCAAATGACAAGCCTTATCGTATACAATATGATAGGGAGACATACCAATCGGGTGCGATGTGCAGTCCTGTAAGCCCAGAGCGCATTAGTCAGTCAAAGAGACCAATCTTTACAATCTGGATTAACAGTCTTTTGAAGGATTTGTTTGATGGCCCGATTAGATACTTCTACTTGTCCACTTATTTGTGGGTGATACGGTGTTGCAACCTTATTGTAATATTATATTTTTTCATTAGTGCTTCAAATGGTTTGTTGCAAAAATGTGTACCGTTATCACTTATAATGGCTCGAGGAGTCCCAAATCTAGAAAAAATGTTTTCTTTTAAAAATTTAAGAACTATTTTGTGATCATTATGCCTACATGGGATAGCCTCAATCCATTTTGAAACATAGTCTACGGCCAATAAGATATAAATGTAGCCAAAAGAAGGTGGAAATGGACCCATGAAATCTATACCCCAATAATAATAAAATTTTATGATAAGAATAGGGTTTAGAGGCATCATATTCCTACGGGTTATTCCTCCTAACTTTTGACATTGCTCACATAATTTACAAAACACATGTGTGTCTTTGAACAACGACGACCAATAAAAATCGCACTGCAAAATCTTTGCCGCTGTTTTCTGGGTAGAAAAATGTCCACCACATGCTTCTGAATGACAAAAGGAGATAACACTATGTTGTTCTAAGTCAGGGACACATCTCCTAATGATTTGATCTGGGCAGTATTTAAACAAGTATGGATCATCCCAGAAATAGTGCTTAACATTGGAAAAGAATTTTTTCTTTTCTTGTTTAGTCCAATGTTCAGGAATTTTTCCCGTAACTAAATAATTTGCAATATCAGCAAACCAGGGAGGATGGGAAACATGAAAAAGTTGCTCATCAGGGAAAGTGTCTTTAATTGGCAACTCATTTAAAGGCTCTGTTAGGACTAAGCGAGACAAATGGTCAGCCACCACATTCTCTAGTCCCTTTTTATCTTTTACTTCAATGTCAAACTCTTGGAGAAGGAGAATCCATCTAATTAGTCTAGGCTTAGCATCTTTTTTAGAAAGAAGATACTTGAGGGCCGAATGGTCAGTGAATATGACTATTTTAGATCCAACCAAGTAAGACCTGAATTTATCCAATGCGAAGACAACTGCTAAGAGTTCTTTCTCCGTTGTAGAATAGTTCATTTGGGTGCTATTTAAGGTCCTACTGGCATAGTAGATGATGTATGGCTTCTTTTCTTTTCTCTGTCCTAGTACAGCTCCTACAGCATAGTTACTGGCATCACACATGATTTCAAAGGGTAGACTCCAATCAGGCGGCTGCATGATAGGTGCAGTGGTCAACTTGTCTTTCAACTTTATAAATGCTTCTTAACAATCCTCAGTCCACTCAAAAGGAGTATCCTTTGTGAGGAGGTGACATAGTGGTCTAGATATTGCACTAAAATCCTTAATGAACCTCCGATAGAATCTTGCATGACCTAGGAAAGATCGAATGTCCCTAATAGATTTTGGAATGGGTAGATTGGAAATTAGATCAACTTTAGCTCTATCTACCTCTATACCTTTAGATGACACAATGTGACCTAAGACAATTCCCTTAGGAACCATGAAATGACATTTTTCCCAATTAAGCACTAGGTTCTTTTCTTTACAACAAGTTAAGACTTTTCTTAGATTTTCAAGACATGTTTCAAATGAATTACCGAAAACAAAAAAGTTGTCCATGAAAACCTCTAAAATTCTCTCCACCATATCACTAAAAATGCTTAACATGCAACGTTGAAATGTGGCAAGAGCATTACATAATCCAAATGGCATTCTTTTGTAAGCAAAAGTGCCAAAAGGACATGTAAATGTGGTCTTTTCCTGATCCTCGAGTGCAATTTCTATTTGGTTATATCCTGAATAACCATTTAAGAAACAATAGTACTGATGTCCTGCAACCCTTTCTAACATTTGATCAACGAAGGGCAAAGGAAAATGATCCTTCCTTGTAACAGCATTCAACTTTCGATAGTCGATACACATACGCCAACCAGTAGTAACCCTAGTAGGGATCAATTCATTGTTGGCATTAGTTATTACTGTCACTCCAGACTTCTTTGGAACCACCTGAGTAGGACTTACTCATTTGCTATCACTTATGAGATAGATGATTCCCACATCAAGCAACTTTAGGACTTCTGCTCTAACCACATCTTTCATATTAGGATTTAACCTTCTTTGCATTTGACGACATGGTTTAGCTTCATCCTCTAGATACATCCTATGGGTGCAGATTAAAGGGTTAATGCCCTTTATATAAGCTATGGTCCATCCTATAGCACATTTGTGTTCTTTTAAAGTGTCTATTAATTTCTCCTCCTGAGATGTTTCTAATTGGGAGGAAATTATTACAGGAAAAGTCTCTTTGTCTCCTAAAAAGGCATATTTTAAATCTGATGGTAGAAATTTCAATTCAAGCTTAGGAGGTTCTATGAATGATGGAAGGGGAGTGGACTCCCTCAGTGGAAGGTCCTCGAAAGGAGTTTTCCATTTTTCTATTTCCATGATAGGAACAGAATCAAGGAGGGCATTAACTTCCTCTATTAATGCATCCTCATTACACTCATTAAAATGGGCCAAACAGGCCTCAAGTGGGTCCGACAAGGAAGATGACTGAAACTGATCTTACACAAACTGAATTGATCATGTTAACATAGTGCAAATCATTAGTAGTTTCACCAAGTTGCTTACAGATATTGAAAATGTTGAGCTTTATTGTCATATTGCCAAAGGACAATTTCATCACACCATTTCTACAATTGATTAAGGCATTTGACGTAGCCAAAAATGGTCGTCCCAGGATGACTGGTATTTCATTCTTCTCATTCACCACCGGTTGTGTATCTAGAACTAGAAAATCGACAGGGAAGCAAAATTGTTCTACCTGGACTAACACATCCTCTATTACCCCTCTCAGTATTTTTACAGAACGATCAGCTAGCTGGAGCGTAGTAGATGTAGGTTTCAATTCACTCAGACCTAACTGTTCGTATACCGAGTATGGTAATAAGTTTACACTAGATCCTAAATCAAGAAAAGCTTGGTTAATTTTGTAGTTGCCAATAATGCAAGTAAGAGTGGGGCAACCAGGATCCTTGTACTTTGGTGGTGTATGATGTTGAAGAATAGAACTAACCTGTTCAGTAAAAAATGCCTTCTTTTGGACATTTAATTTTCTCTTGATGGTGCATAAGTCTTTTAAGAATTTGGCATATGATGGGATTTGTTTTTAGCATTTAAGATCGGTATGTTGATCTTGACTTGCTTGAAAATCTCTAAAATCTCATCATTAGATGCAGACTTTGGGGCTTGGCGCAACCTTTGAGGGAATGGAGCAGGGACTGGACATGGCTCAACAGGTGAAACATGGTCCTTTTCTTTAGATTTTTCTTTAGGTTTTTCTACCTTTTTAATCTTTTTAGGCTCATCTTTCTCAATTATTTTACCACTCCTAAGAATAGTAATAGCTTTTGTCTGTTCCATGGTAGAGCTAGATGTTTCATTAGATGCATTAATGCTAACCGCATGCACTCCCTTAGGGTTTGCTTAAGGTTGAGCTGGGAATTTTCCTTTTTTCATATTTTGCATCATTTGACTCATCATGTTTTTTAGTTCATTTACAGACTTTTCTAATTGAGAAATTTTCCTTTCCTGATTTTGATTAACGTGATTATCCTCTACATGCCTTTTAGGTGGGGGCAAGTAAAGTCCAGGAGAATGAGGTTGATGAGTTTGGTATGGTGGTGGAGCAAGTAGTCCTTGGTTTGGTTGTTGATGACTTTGGTATGGGCCTGGTTGTGAGACATTTACATTAGGTCCATTTCTCCAACTGAAATTTGGATGGTTTCTGCAGTTGGGATTATATGTCTCAGAATATGGGGAGAAAGGTCTTTTATAATTATCGAGTGCATTAGCCTGATCATGAAGTACATCTTGAAATGCAGGGATGGTAGGACATTCTTGAGTAAGATGTGATGTACTTTCACAAATGCTACACACTTGTTCATCATTAGTTAAGGTTTTCGTTCCCATTTCCATGGCTTCTACTTTTCTAGCTAGGGTTGCTACTTTGGCACTTATTTCATTTTTTTTTAGTCATGGCATACATGCCTCCCCTAGTAGATGTGGTAGTGGGCTTGGGTCTATCTGAATGTTCTACTCTTTCTGAGTCAGCCCAGGTCTGTGCACTTTCAGCTAGCCATTCCAAATACTCCTCCACCTCATCTGGTTGTTTATTCAAAAAGTTACCATTGCACATCATCTCTACAAACTGGCACATGTCAGAATTAAGTCCTTCATAAAAGAAGCTAATAATGCGCCATGGTTCATAGCCATGATGTGGGCAAGTAAGCAATAGATCTTTGAACCTTTCCCAGCATTGGTAGAATGATTCTTTATCTTTTTGGATAAAGTTCATTATCTTACGACGGAGTGTATTTGTTTTATGTGTAGGGAAAAACTTTTTCAAGAATTCCCTAGTCATTTCATTCCAAGTCCTTATGGAACCTGGTGGCAGTGCATTAAACCACATTTTTTCTTATTCCTTTAAAGAGAAAGGAAATAGCTTAAGCCTGATAGTATCTAGACCTATATTTTGGGTTCTTTGGGTACTACATACCTCATCAAATTCTTTAAGGTGCAAATAAGGACTCTCACTATCTAGCCCATGAAATTTGGGAAGTAATTGAATTACTTCTGTTTTTAATTCTAACGCACTAGCATTTTGAGGAAGAATGACACAAGAGGGTGTACTGGTGCGTGTAGGTTGAAGGTAGTCTCTTAAGATTCGTCCATGAGGATTCTGATAAACATCATTTTCTCCATGGTCACTCTATTGGTCCCATTCCCTATTTTCATTCCTTCTCCAATTTCTTTGTTGATGATTATTCCTCCTTGGTGGAGGTTGATATTCATCATCAATTAGAGGTGGTGGGTCCTCATTCATGATGAGTGGATCTTGATCACCTCTAACACTACCATGGGGTGAGTTACCCCTTGATCGTTGATCAGCCATTGTTGGTCTGTCTTTTTGGTCGTACGAGACTAACCTACCAGTTTTGTCGCGTATCCAAAAGGGCATACAATGAAAGATCTTTTTGGTTTTTTTTATTATTTTTATTTTTTCCTATCCTAAATGATGCAACCTAAATGCCTAAAATGATGCACAAAACAGGACACAATCAAGCAATCCCCTAAGGCTAGCAAGCATAGATATTTTGATTTTCTTGATTTTCTGCGGGAACAATGCTTTTAATTAGCCTGATCTAACGCTCCTACTCTCTTTAGGAGTTGACTACTGCTTATCAGTTAGGTTCTAACCAAAGCGGTTAATACAAACCTCGTGTAAGGAGGCGTTTAGACCTCGACAAACGTCGACAGGAGGTGGGGGAAGAGCGAGGCTCTATTAGACAACCCCCAATAACCACAGTGATCAAAAGCAATCGGAGTAACAGTAATTCGTGTCCTATTAAGAGAGTCCTACGAGCATGTGATAACCCTATAGGTCTCTTCTGATTGATTTTAAATTAAAGTGAATGGTAGGGTTGCGCGCTTGAGGGGATTATCTTAGGTGGGCCAAGGAGTGGTGATGAAATCCACCCTTGATCTTGTGGGGTAGGGTGCCCTTACTAATTAAATTTCACACACCATGGCAATTCGATCAACATATAAGCCACCTTAAAGCGTTAGACGTGTCCTAAAATGCAATTGAAAGCAAAAAAAAACTAATGCAAACCCTAAGATGCAACAATTATAACATATGCTTTATGTATGCAATTAACTACCAAACAATGCAAATTATTCTAAATGCAAACCCTAATCTAGAAAATAAATGAGTGAGGAGACTTACAGTGAGGTTTCTGATGAAGATCAAGTGTGGGCCACCTTGTCCCACACTTGCCCTGTATTATTACAACCCTTTAAAAATTGAAATTGAAAATGCAAATTACAAAGGGGCCTCACTACAAGATTCACTCAAAAATAAAAACTCCTAATCTATGAAAGCAAAGAAAATCTATCTAAGTGATGATGCTCCACTCCAATTTCCTGAAAAAGAAAAATAATGATTAGTACCAAATTCAAGAAATAAAGTAGTTATGCACTAAAATTTCCTAAAGATGCACCTAAGAATGCCTAAAGATGCACCTAGCAATTCCTAATTTTTTTGTATTTTTTGTATTTTTTTGAATTTTTTCTAATTTTTTTGGATTTTTAATTAAATTTTACAAAAACTCCATTACAAGTCCCTGGCAACGGTGCCAAAAACTTGTTGATTTTTTAACCAGAAGTGCACAGGCTATTGTAGTATAGCTATGCAAAGACGGGTCGATCCCATGAGGACTTGATTTGAAGTGATGGAGTTTTAAATAAAATTCAACTAAAAGAATAAAAACACAGAATATACTAGAAATAAACTAAAATCCAGATGTATTCAATTGTTCAAATGTTCACAAATATTTATTCCAAGGAAAACAGAAAATAAAAACAAAATGCATCCTGGATAAGCGTGTCCTTGGATTGCACTGTCTCTGGATTAGTCTGTCCTTAAATAGTTTGTCCTGGATTGCACTGTCCCTGAATAGTCAAAATGAAGATAAGGTAAAACCAGAATAGCGCAGGGATACAGTTGGAATTAAATCGGGGACACAGATGGTATTAAACAAGGGACCCAAATGGTATTTCTCAGATCTGCCAGGGGACACAGATGTAATTCCTGAGATCTGCCAGGGGCAAATCCGAAATTTCTTCAGGGGTTCTGGTTTTTTCACAAAAAAACCAGGAAAAAATGATGAAAACCTGAGAAGGGGAAGAAGGAAGAAGGAGAGCAGAGGAAGAAGAGAAGGAAGAAAGGAGGGAAGGAGAGAAGGAAGAGGGGAGAAACGGTGGGGAGAAAACCCAATTCGAGTTTTCTCTCACTGGGCAGTCCGATGAAGAGAAGAAGGACTGCCGGAGAAGGAGGGGCCGGAGGATGAAGGAATCGGGAGAGAACGGGTTTTCTCTCTATGGCCGGCTAGAGATGAGGAGAAAGGAGGAGAGGTGAAGCATAGGGAAAACCCCTGGGGAGGAAAAGATTGAGGAAAACCCAATCCGGGTTTTCTTTCTCCTGTCCGTGCGACTACGCAGAGGCTGAGGGCGGTGGAGCCATGGAAGATGGGAGGAGAAGAGGGAGATAGATCCGGGCCGGAGTTGGGATCTCTGGGCAGTCCAATGCGGTGAAGGAATCAGGGGGAGGCGACAAAGAGCAAGAGATGGGCATCTAGGCTTGCCGGCTAGGTAATGAAGAGATGGAGAGAACTGGGCAGGGGAAAGGAGGTTGATGCTGGTGAGAGAGAGAGAGAGAGAGAGAGAGAGAGAGAGAGAGAGAGAGAGAGAGAGAGAGAGAGAGAGAGAGAGAGAGAGAGAGAGAGAGAGAGAGAGAGAGAGAGAGAGAGATGGGCTATGCGATGGTGATGGGGAAGAGCAATTGGGTAAATCAGCTGCCCGAATTGCTCAGGTGATTTGGGTTGGTGAGAAGCAAGGGCGTCCTCCAGCTTCTGAAAGAAGAGGAAGTCGAGATCGACAATTGGGTTTAAGCGCTGGCGTTGGGAGCTCTCCGGTGGAACGGAATGGGCATGTCGGGCTGGAGTGAAGAAGACGATGGGAGGTGCGATGCTAGAGAACAGAGAGGTTTGGAGAACAAGGGCACGAGAGAAAGGGAGGAAATTGTGGAGGAAGAGAGGAGAGGAGACGAGAGAGGGTGCGGTGAAGGATGGAGGACCCGAGAGAACAAGGGTGAGAGAGGAAGCAGGGAAAGATCTGTGCGGTGAAGAGGGACTGACGAGAGAGCATGAGAGGGGTGATACAGGTGTGTGTGTGTGTGTGTGTGTGTGTGTGTGTGTGTGTGTGTGTGTGTGAGAGAGAGAGAGAGAGAGAGAGAGAGAGAGAGAGAGAGAGAGAGAGAGAGAGAGAGAGAGAGAGAGAGAGAGAGAGAGAGAGAGAGAGAGAGAGAGAGAGAGAGAGAGAATGTGCCGGCCAGCCCTCCTTCCCAAGAGGAAAAAATGTTTTTGCAGAGAGAGGGGAGGAGGTATAAAAAGGAGAGTGAGAGATAGAGACATGAAAGAGAGGGAAAGGGAGATAGGAGAGAGATAGGAGAGATAAGATAGGAGAGATGAGAGAGAGTGGGGTCCACTAGAAGTTTAGACTTGCTAGAACTCTGCAAGTCTTAAACTTTGTTATGTCTTAGGACTCTTCAAAATCCACTTTTTTTCATGAAACTTCATTTGATCTCCATCTTGTATCCTTGATTCGATCTGAAGCGTCCACGCCTGAGATAACCGATCTGCAATGCATAGGACCCAATTAGCGCAATCTAAACCGTCCATTAGTTTTAATAGTCATTTAACCACTAAATTTTACAATTCAACGGTTGGATGGCCAATTAAAGCTAAAATAAAATATTTGATGTAAAATCTTAAAATTAATGGTCTGGATGCTCTAATCAAATACTAAATTAGGGGTATTTTGACCATAATTGAACACTTAACACCTATAATAATGGCATCAGACTTAGATAAAGAACAGGAGGGTAAGCTTTTAAATGTTCTTAAGGAACATAAAACTGTTCTAAGGTGGACGATAGCAAGCATATTAAATCTATCAACCTAAGTTATGAAATACATAAAATTTTGCTACTAATCTAATGGAATCATGCTTAAAATTCAAATTTGAACTAACATGGCCCTAAGATAATTAAATCTATCAACCTAATAACAAACTAATAATATTTAAAGCATAGCAAGCTAAAAATTAAGAATTACACTATCATGCTTCCTAATTTCTAATATAAATCACATTTACTATTATATTATCAAATAAAAGACAATGAACTAATTAGATTAAGATTATTAGAAACTTTTACTTATGATCCAGCCATTAGATCTTAGATCTTTTCCTTTTAATCAAGGGTTTTAATTAATTTTAAAGCTTTTACTCCATTAAGGTCCAAAGATCATATCCCTTTATTTTTGTCATATTTAAATCTATGATCTCAATGAATTCCATCATAATATCATTCATTCAATCCATCCCAAGGGGCTGATCATACTTGATCTTATTGATCAAGTGGGTCCCTTTGTAATTTTTTTAGGGTTTTTCTACCATAAAGGGTAGATCCCTCAATTTATCTTAAATTTGCCCAAATAAATCATAGATATCACTTTATTTCAACATTATATCATCAGTAAATTAGATTCCCAAGATCTGATAATCTCATATCTTAAAGATCATGAAAATTAGAAGCTTAATTCTTGAAAACAAAAAGTTTTTGGAATGTTTTTGTCAATATTATGGTTTCAGAAGAAAATAGACATTATAAGCTTTCCATAACTTCTTTTCAATCTCAATTTGAAGTTTAGATGACTCCACAATTGAACTATGAAGTTCACAGTCATTTTGACGATCCAGATTTGATCTGGGCTTAGTGGAATGGATGGCCCAAATTGATTGGGTGGAGAGGGCCAGTCGGGCAGAATGGTTGAGGCGCTTCCCAGGACCGGTAGTTTCATCGGGATGGTGTTGCATGCAGCGCGTGAGGAGACGCTCCCACAGGGCCAGTTTTTGTGTGGTGTTTCGCAGTGCGTCCTAGGATTCGATCTCCTTAGGAAGATCGGACAGTCCGCTTTGGACCGTCTAATCAATTCCTTTACAATTAAGGCCTCAAAACTTAGTAAAAATTCTTAAATTTCTACCCTATGGGTTTTAGACCTTCTTGATTAATTGGATAGTCAAATTTTCCATTTGGGCCCTCCATCATCTAGAATTGAAGGCTTCTGGTCCTTACTTTATTTTTATATATTTTAATCTAAAACTAATTTCAAAAAAATAAAAATTACAAAAAAATAACATGAAATAAGTATAATAAGTGTTTCCACTTACCTGATTGGAGAAAAAATGTAGATTTGCAGCACAATTTGAAATAAATACCCTTTGATGATAAGATAGCCCGATGGTCGCTTGTTTTGTGATTTCTTATTGATTGCGCCGTTGGATCTTGAAATTGATTTGGGGCTTTTTTAGATAAGGTAGTCTCGGATTGTATGGATGGTGGGATTTGTGAGATTAAATTTGGGATAGAGTGCCTAATTGAATTTAGGTCTCTTGTTCCAATCTAGAGAGAGGAAAGAGAAAGTGCAAAAAGAGAGATTTTTGGGAGTTTTGGAATTTTAGGACGGAATCTAGATCTAGTTTTTTAGATTAAGTAATTTTATTTTATGGGAATTTTAATGAATATTTTTGGAGGATTTTTGGAGTTATATTTATAGATGTTTTTGAATTTTTCATAATTACTTGTAATAATTATGTTTCAATTCTTTTGAATATTAAATTAACATTGGATCTTCCACTACCACCTCATTCTTCACTAGCAACTAGTAGTGGTTTGACCACTCATTACATGTTTTCTAGCTGTTGGATTCCTTTGTGAGCCCCACGGGGTGTGAAAGGACCATTTTGCCCTTTTATGGAGAAAAATCCATTTTATTCTCCCGAACTTGAAATTGAGCATACTTAGTGGCATTGAAATTGTATTTCTAATTGAATTCTAAATATTGATGTCTTAGATCTCAGTTATGGGTAAAATTACTATTTTACCCTTTTATTCATAAAAATGAAGAAAATTAGGGATTTTTCATTTTAACTCGGAATTGAAAGTACTTAGTGTCATTTTGATTAGTTTTTTAAGTACATTCATAATTTATAAGTTTTAAACTATGTTTTAATCTCTATAAAAAGAGAATTTCCAATAACCTAATATTCCAACCCGAAATTTCTGAAAATTCAAACTAAATTGATTTTCTCAATCAATTTACAAAAATTGGGGTTATTACACACATTAAGAAAGAAAAAGAAGAGAGAGAGAGAGAGAGAGAGAGAGAGAGAGAGAGAGAGAGAGAGAGAGAGAGAGAGAGAGAGAGAGAGAGAGAGAGAGAGAGAGAGAGAGAAGAGAAGGGGACTGCACACAAGCTTTTTCCTTCATACTATAATGTTTTTAGACAAGAAGATCATAGAAGAACAGTTTCATCAACAAGGTAAGGGGTTGTTAAGGAACTTGTATAAGCTAGCTTAGACTTCTTCCTTATGTTTGGAATTATGCATGTATTTTGATAAGAGAAAATAGTATCAACGCATGAAGTTTTTAGTTTATCATAGATTTGTTTTGAAGGACTACCTCAATGATCTTTCAAGCATGATTAGTACTTCAATTAACCCATGGTATAGCACCTCCTACTCCTTATTTTCTTGAATGGTCTTGAGCCATTGAATCTCTATATGTATGAGAAGCCTATCTCTATTAGATTTGAGGTTTATTTTGTCATGAAACTATGTTGTTGTGAGCATTGCATTATAGGAGTGTTTTACATAGTTTTTCTATGGGGTGCATGTTTATATATGACTTAAATTGAATCTTTTTTTTTAAAGCTCTAATCATTCGTATATAGTATATTGACTGGCTTGCAAGAGTAGTTTGGATGGTAGATTTCAATTTAAAGAAAAAGTGTAAACTTATGGCATGATTGGATCTAATTTCGTATTAACATCCATACATGTAAAAGACACATATTCTTGCTAATTATAACATGTTTTGCATCTATGTTTTTATTCTTGTTTTGTCACTTGAAAGGGTGCACAGATTATGTTGATTTGGATTGATTTTGGATCATTGGATTTGTGGTTAGAGGTGATGCATACTTCTATTATGTTCCAGATTCATTCAACTTTGATATAAATTGTAAGTGACGCATATTCATCAGCATAGTTTAGAAAGACCGTGTTATATTAGAAATACTTTCCATGACACATGAGAAAGCAAACAAAGAAGGAGTTCATGAGTTTGGAACAAGGGAGCTTATCGGTAAATCAATATGAAAATAAGTTTATAAGTCTTCAAAGATTTGCACCCACCATTTGTGCCACATAAGAGAGTGCAGCAGAGAAATTTATTGATGGGTTGACTCCTGGACTGAGAATAGGGTTATTGGGTTCCAATTAACCACCATGGCTAAGGCAGTGGAAATGGTATCTATTTATGAAAAAGATTATCAAAGGACTCAGGCAGACAGAAAAGAAAAGGAGAAAAATACTAGCACCAATGGGTGATTCAACAAAGGCAAGAGGCCCATTTAGTCTTCTCGACCCCAATACCCATTCAAGTGACAATTCAACAATAGAGGCAGAGCACTGGAAGCTAGAACTTGTCCTCAATGTAGAAAGTATCATCCACGCAAGCCATGTACACCTTACTTCAGATGCTTCATCTGTGGAGAGGTTGGACACATAGCCACTCATTGTCCTAAGAAGAAGAAAGAGGAAAAGTATAAAGGAGATTAGATTCATCATAGCCAAGGATGAGTGCTTTCCATTACTTCAGGACAAACCCAGGCATCCAATCCGATGGTGGAAGGTACACTTCACATTTATAATAGACCTGCTATAGTATTAATTGATACCAATTCTACACATTCCTTTATGTCTTGTGAATTTGCTTCTTGCATTGATGATATGGTTCAGAACTAAGAATTTTGTTTAGAAGTCATGACACCTTTGGGCAAGTCTATTGGCACACAAATGTACTTTCAAGAGGTACCGATTGTAGTTCAAGGCAAGCATATGCACATCGACCTCATCCGCCTAGATATTATAGACTTTGACATCATACTTGGGATGGATTGGTTAGCCTTATACCATGCAACCATGGATTGTCGAAGAAAGAAGATCACCTTCAACATTCCTAGAGAAGCCGAGATATCATTGCAGGGGAGAAAGGATTAGTCAAAGGGTATGTGTTATTTTTGCGTTAAAGGCGGCAAAGCACATTGCTCAAGGATGCCAATTCTTCCTAGCTAAGATAGAAGCCATTGAAGTGGCAAAACCTAAACCAGAAGAAGTGGTTGTAGTTTGTGAATTTCCAGAGGTGTTCCCTGAAGACTTACTAGGGTTATCACCAAAAATGGAGATAGACTTCACCATCAACGTGATACCTGGTACGGCTTCTATCTCCAAAGCACCATACCAAATGGCTCCAGCAGAATTAAAGGAGTTGAAGACTCAACTTCAAGAGTTGCTTGACAAAGGGTTCATTAGACCTAGCTTATCCCCTTAGGGAGCCCCAGTCCTTTTCCTTAAGAAGAAGGATGGATCAATGAGACTTTAAATTGATTACTGAATGCTGAACAGGGTCACAGTGAAAAACAAATATCCTCTACCACGCATAGATGACTTATTCGATCAACTTCAATCGGCTCGTGTCTTTTCCAAGATCAACTTGTGGTCTAGATATCATCAGCTCAGAGTTAGAGAAGAGGATATTTCAAAGACAACATTCAGAACCAAGTATGGACATTATGAGTTCAAGGTGATGTCATTTGGGTTGACAAACGCCCCAGTTGCATTCATGGACCTCATGAAATGAGTATTTAAAGACTACCTACACAAATTTGTTATAATATTTGTGGATGATATTCTAGTCTACTCAGAGAATGTTGAGGAACACAAAGAACACTTGCAAATAGTTCTACATACACTTCGGGCACACCAACCGTATGAAAAATATAGTAAGTGTGAATTTTGGTTGAAGGAAGTGAACTTTTTAGGGCATGTTATTTCTCAACATGCCATTTTGTATTCTCCATATAGGAGATTTTCCAATTGAGAAGATCCATCGACCTGATACGAAGAGAAAGGTCTATCTATTTAGTTATTCAGTTAAACTAATGACTTGTTATTGGAGCAGATAGCAACAACCATTTCATCGGACATGCATCTTTTTTATTTTCCAATGGATTTACATGTTTCATTAATGGAAGTAGACCCATCAAAAGTGAAGTAGTGGAAAAATGGGACACACCCAGAACAGTGATAGAAATAAGGAGTTTTCTAGGACTTGCGGGATATTAACGTAAGTTCATTGAAGGCTTTTCACGCATTGCCTTACCCTTGACCAAGTTGACGAGAAAGAACGTGAAGTTCATATGGGATGATGCATGCTAAGGAAACTTTAGAGAACTCAAGAGGAAGCTGACCATCGCACCTGTACTCACATTACCATTAGGCAGTGGAGGCTTCGTGATCTATAGTGATGCCTCGGGGAAAGGTTTGGGATGTGTACTCATGCAAAATGGGAAGGTGATTGCCTACACTTCTCACAATTGAAAAGACATGAGGTCAATTACCGTGTACATGATTTGGAACTTGTTGCAATATTTTTTGCCTTGAAGATCTGGAGGCACTATTTGTATGGAGAAAGTTTCGAGGTGTTCATATACCACAATAGTCTTAAGTACATATTTTCGCAGGAAGACCTGAATATGCGACAAAGAAGATGGATGGAGTATTTGAAAGATTATGACTTCTCTATTCAATATCATCTAGGGAAGGTAAATGTAGTAGCAGATGCCTTGAGCCAAAAGATGCAAGGAGTGTGTGCAAGCTTACTTTCTAGGGGATGGAAGTTACTATAAGAGGTTATAGAGTGTAGAACTAAGGTAAGTCAGGAGGGATCTTTTATAACAAATTTAATTGTGAAGTCCACTATCATTGAGAAAGTTAAGCTAATGCAGAAGGATGATGCTAAGGTGCAAGCCTTAGTTGGGAAATCAAGGTTTGTCAAGGAGACATATGATAATGTGTACATGCAAGGATGATTAGTAGTGCCAGCAAATGATGAACTGAGGAAAGAAATTCTTCAAGAGGCACATCAATCGCAGTATACTATTCACCCTGGTGGTAGAAAGATGTATCAAGATTTGAAGGGGCAATTCTGGTGGAATCGTATGAGAAAAGACATAGGAGAATTTGTGGCACGATGCTTGACTTGCCAACAAATTAAGGATGAGCACAAAAGACTTGGTGGACTATTACAACCACTCAAACTCCTAGAATAGAAGTGGGACCATATTACTATGAACTTCATAGTGGGATTACCCAAGACATCGAGGGGACATGATATGATATGGGTAATCGTAGACTAATTGACCAAATCGGTAGACTTTCTTCCAATTCAACAGAATCAATCCACTGATAGCTTGTCCTAGTTGTATATTAAGGAGGTGGTGAGTTTACATGGGATACCACTGAGTATCACTTTCGATAGAGACAACCGTTTCACCTCACAATTATGAAATCAGTAGAGAAGTCATTAGGATCATCACTAAACTATAGTAAAGCCTTTCATCCATAGACTGACGGCCAATCTGAATGCACAATTCAAACTTTAGAAGATATGTTGAGGGCATGTGCAATTGACAGAAAGGAAAGTTTGGATGATAGCTTACCTTTATTTGAATTTGCATACAATAATAATTTTCACTCAAGCATCAGTATGGCTTCGTATGAAGCCCTTTATGGAAGGCCTTGTCATTCACTTGTGTGTTGGGATGAAGTTGGTGAGAATAAAGTAATACCATTAGAGCTAGTAGAATAGTGTGCAAATAAGGTGAAACTTATTCGGAGAAGACTTCTTACAGCCCAAAGTCGACGAAAGAGCTACACTGACAAATGACGTAGGCATCTAGAATTTGAAGTTGGAGACTGCGTTTTCTTGAAGATTTCTCTAGCTAAGGGTTTTATGAGATTTGGCATGAAGGGGAAACTCAATCCTCATTTTATTGGTCCATTTGAGGTTCTTGAGAGAATTGGTTTGACTGCATATAGATTAGCATTGCCACCATAGTTAATAGAAGTTCACAATGTTTTCCATATATCCATGCTACATAAGTACATATTGGATCTCACACATGTACTCGAGCAAGTACCAGTCGAGATACAGCCAGATCTAACTTTGGAAACAAAGCAAGTTCGGATTCTCGATTAGAAGGTCAAGAAATTGCGAAACAAAGAAATTTCACTAGTTAAGATTCTATTAAGGAATTCATCTGTCGAAGAGGAAACATGGGAAACAGAATTGGAAATGAAAGATAGATATCCTGAGCTCTTTAATGAGTAGTGATAAATGAAATTTCGAGGATGAAATTCTTTAAAGGGGGTAATAATGTAACAACCTAAATTTTTAGGCTTTCTTATTGTAATTTATTATTATTGTTATTGGAATGGAAATGTGTGAATTTGAAATTTTGAGTTTTAGAAGTAAAAGCTTCGATAAATATCAAATTGAGTGTTAAGACCTCTATAATTGAACTGTACTCAGAAAAACAATTCCAACGACACTAATTTCGCTGAAATCAGAGTTTAGATGAATAAACCATGATTTCTCTCATGAAGGGTATTTTTGTAAATTCATTAATGGCCCCACTTGTAGGAACCTGGGCCCGACAATAAGGTGTTTAGAAAACACCATGAGTTGACATCAGGACTGTTGACTAGATCTATGGTGGTGTGATGATGGTGAAAACATCATCATCACTTGCTTTTGTTATATTAAGAAAAAGAAAAAAAAATATTAAAGTAATTAAAGGGAGGGGCCAAATTTGATAACGGCACCCCTCAAGCTAAGTGGGATGGGAAACAAATTTGTTTCCTGAGCCCAACCACACCAAATGAAAATGGAAAAGCAAAAAAAGAGAGAAAAGAGAGGAGGAAGCCAGCGACGGGAACCCGACGCTGGGAAGGAGGAGCGAGAGGAGGGGTGGGGAGAGAAGGAGAGAAGGAGAGGAGAAGAGGCTACCAGCGCTAGAAATTCAAGCTTTTCACCGGTGCAGAAGAAAGCCTTGTCACCAGTGAAATAGAGTTTGTCGACAATAGCGGTGACCTTAATTGGAGAACCAATCGTCTAATCTTCTCTTCAGGAGTTGGGGAGTAAAACCCCTTTGGTTCCAGCACCATTGGAGAAGGGACAACATCAAAATTGAAAGGGGTAGCTGCGTGCGTGGGGAGCATAGCTGAAAAACGCAAAAACCCGTTTTCTCCAATGACGATTGGAGGTCGTGGAGCGCCCTTAGAGGTTAGCCATCACACGTTCACTTTGTTTTTGGTGTTTATTTCATTTGTAGAGTAGGAAAAACTAGCTTTTAGGCTATAATGTAGGAAAATCTGACTCTAATGGCCCAATCAAACCCTAAACCATGTCCCTAACTGGGGGACATAACCATTGGTGGTTTTGATCAATTTATTTGAGCTCCAACCTTTCATCTAGAACTCAAACAGGGATGATCCGAGCCATGGATCAACCCAGGAAGGGGATCCACATAAATCTCATCCCTGCTTCGAAAACAGAGGATGTTAGGGCTAATGATCACCCTGTCTGAAGTTCTGATCGTTTGCTCGGAGCTCGGACAGTAGTGCTCCAACCCTTGAACAGATCCACGATGCTTATTTAAGTGTGGAATCAACCCAAAAAGCAAATCCATGTCTTAAATCCCATCCCTGCTTAGCAGACAGAGATTGACAGGGCCGTTGATTGCCCTTTATGTGATTTTGATCTTTTGATCAGAGCAGAACAGTGGTGATCCAACCCTTGCAACTCTGATTCATTGAGGAAATTGCTGTTAATCTCATCCATGATCATGGACAGAGACTAACATTAGCTGAGATCACCCATTTGAGATTAGATAGGGATGATCCGAGCCCTAGATTGATCTACAGAGGAGATCCAGCCGTCAATCTCGTCCATGTTTAGTGGACAGAGATGAACATGGACCTAAGATTGAGTAGAAAGTAGATTGCGTGGAAAGTAGATTGCATGTGTATAACCTTAGGGAAATCAAATCTTACGAGTCCATAATGTGGGATCATATGAAATAAATAGAACTCGTCATTTTCGATAGATGTCAGTCATAGGAGCATCTTTAAAATGGCTAACTTGATTATCCAAACTGATGAAAATTCATCATCAATACCTAACCATGAAAATGGACTCAAATCACAACATTTAAAAGCATGTAAGGATAAAGGAGGATTAAAATTAGGCCACTTTAGACCTTTAGGCGTCTAGTGAAGAGGGTGAACAAGAAATTAGAGGAGCTAATACTATTCTCGATGGCTAACTAATGACCAACCATAAAACTTAATTAGTATGTGCAAATAGAAGAGATCCTTAGATCTCGAAGGGAACAGAAGATTAACAGACCATATCAAGTTAAGTGATGAAGTGTTTAGATGATTTGACTTAGGCTACAGCAAAAGCAAAGATTTAATGTAGTAAAACACTAGTTGACATGGACAATGACTTGTCACCAGGTGTACCTCTTGAAACTAAAAAGGATGGTAGGCCATTAATAAGTGATTCAAACTTATAGCCTAGGATCAATGACGGATCTAAAACTTAAGGGTTCCATGATCTAGAGCTGACCTAGACCCTTAAACCTTGAAAAGGATGAAATCTTAGGTTATGTGTATGTGGATAGTATGGAAATGAGAACTAACCATAAATACCTTAGGATTAGGATTTGAATAGAGTGAGGTGTAGTCAATTCTATCATTGAGGACGACTGCGAAGGCTTAAAAGAAAGGAGAATCTTCACAAGAGGTAGGTGATCTGACACTACTAAGTTTTCAAATGAATTTCAAGTTGAAACCATCATTGGTATTATTTTCAAGTTTAGAATGTATTTATGTGTGAATTTTCATGTATATAATGGCAGCATGCATGATTTCATGATGACCTAGTGTTTCTTTGTATTTAAAAAATAATTGAGCATAAGGTATTCTTGTAACTAGCTTGAAAACTTGGCTTCATGACTCATATTGCAAAATTGAAAGTTTTATTATTGATATCGTACATGTTCAATTGTTATGTTGTAATTGGAAAAGGACAACTTCATGTATGCATTTATTTCCATGATTTGAGATGGATTTTCTAAATGGCATGATTTGGAATATGCAGAATATTGCAAAGTGGTATGATGCTTGTGTTGTAATATCGATATAAATTTAGTATTTGTTGGGTCAATAGGCCTAATGGTTGCTATGTTAAGAAGTTGTACGGGTTGGCCTCCTAGCCTCTAACTACCAAAGGTGGGAGGTATCCATGCCCAAAGTGTCATTGTTTTTCTCGACTACTGTGGTAGGAACAACCATTGAAGGTGGTCACGACATGCTTTTGAGACATATCTGTAGTCACTGTGGAGGCTGCGGTGGCTATTCTCTAGATATCGAAGACACATGGTCCAATGATCTAGTCGTGAGCATAGTAGTCCATAAGATTTCTATTTTATAACCCCACATAGGGGTGAGATTGTGGTCTTTAGACGAGTACTCATGACTAAGATGGCTAATATATGGCCAAGTTTCCTATCTGTATGATATCTGCAGAAGGAATGAGAATGAGAATGATTGACAATAGATTTGATCGATTACTACTTTAATCATTTGAAAGTTAGTATGTTGTGGAGTTAGTCAATGATTTCTTTTGTTTGAATTTAACTACCTGTAAAATGTAAACATATAATTGAGTATTGTTGATGCATTGCATGAGACGGCTTAGGTAAGGCTGCCGTACGTTTTTCAATCATATGAACAACCTATTCTTAAACTCGCATGTATGCTCTATGCCGTGCTTTTGGTTTTGGTAGTGTTAGATTTTCTACTGAGTATGTGGAATACTCAACCTACTATCTTTATTACAGATCATTGCAGGTAGGATAAGTAGAAGCAACAGCAAGTTCGGTGTTTTCTCAGGATAAGAAAAAAGATAATAGATTTGATATGATTCATAGAATTTGTAGTAAATTGCTTGGAAATGTCATGTAATAAACTTGAAATGTATATTTTCATAACTTGAACTGTGATTGGCTTGTCTTGGGGCTAGACCATAGTTAGTCTTATTTATTTCTTAAAATTATTAAATGTTTATTTATCAAGTATCTCGCAATGCTATGTGTTAAATGTCTAATGTCCAAAAAATAGAGAAAACTCTACCAAATTAGAAAAAAATAACACTCGGGGTTTTTCAGAATGAGTCTTACAACAATAATGTTTTTCCACTGTCATTTGATTTCAAAATACTTTTGATAAAGATCAATCTTGCATCATAATTGTCTTTTGCATTTAAAATGCATTATAAAAACCCAAGTCGTTACACTTCTCCTTGTTTCTCTTTGAAATTATCAATAGAATATTGTAAAAAAAAAAAAACCTCGATTATAAACCTTCATCCATTATGAAGCCCTCACCCAGTCTTCCTCACTCGCAGGGACAAGTTTGTCATCTCCCTCATGCTCTTTCATACTCAATGCCTAATAATAACAATGGTTGATTGCATTTTGAACATGGATAAATCTCCACAGATAGTTTCCATCACCAACTTTTTTTCTTTCTTTTTTCCAATTGATTTCCACCTTGATCATCCTTCTATCTAGTGCAAATTCTCATTGATTTTAAGCTACTTTTCCATAAAATAGATGAACTATAGCTATTGATGGGTAGCACATGTTATTTGGGATTTCTGAATTTTGGTCATGGATGGGTGCCCATATATGCTATTGTGTCATTGCTAATTACTTTGACCATATAATGATTGAAGTTTTGATATTATGACATTTTATACAATACGATTAAAGAATGTTTTAACTAATGAATGATTTTAAACGAATGGCAATGTAGATTGATCACAATGGATATATGGACTTGAGAAAAGAAAAAAAAAAAGAAAAAAGAGAGGTCAAAATGTAGGGTTGCTTAAGTCAAGCAGAGTATTTAAAAAGGGGGTGAACATCCCTTCTAGTTGCTATGCTAGGAAGTCCAGTTGCCATTAGCTTCTAAGATCAGATACTTGCCCTAAGAGGCCTATTGATGAGAGTATTGTATCATGGGGAGATTGCTCGCTTGTGATGTAGTGCCTTCATGAGGATTGGTGTAGCCTATGTGGTATTCACTGCCAAACATAGTTGGATGTGAGTCCCCTACGTGAATAGTATACCGTATAGTAATTGGACATGGACTGACATGTCACTCATCCTCGAGTATGTTGACCATTGCATAAATGGGCTTGTGGTTGGAGTTTTCATTCAATAATACGATAGACTATGATATGTCATTATTTGGCAGAAGTCCTTACGGGCTTGTATATGTGAGATTTGAAATATTAGATGTTGTTTCTTTTGAAAACATTAGATTTTGTAAAAGCATAAATGTTTATAGTACTTATATAGCACTTATGATTTAAGGCGTGGTTTTCAAATTACTAGTTTAGGCATATTCCTTTTGAGTCTTTATACTCACTCGTGCAAAACATTTCAGGTGAAGCATAAGAGGACTAAGTAGTTGACTAGAAGGAATTAAATAAGGAGAATCAAAAGAAAAGAAGTATGAATAAGTAGTTAGTTAGACATTTTTATTATTAATATGATTTTGGAACAATGAACACTTGAAAATGAATGTAACAAGATAGATGACACTAATATACTTAATATAAATTATGACTTGAACTTATATTCCTTATTGTTTAGGCTGTGACCAGGGAATCCTGTAATGTATGTTTTTATTCCACTATTATATGTGAAGGTTTTTAAATGACATCGGGTTGAAGGGTTGAATTGAGAAAATAAGTATGTATTATATATTTCAAATGTTTTATATAAAAAAAATCATGCAAGAAAGTTTCATTTCTAGATTATATTTCAAAAATTCTTTTTTGAAAACCTGAGGCACCACTCTTGGTATTAGAGCACGTTTCACTCTACTCACAGCCAAACAATAAGGAAACTATAAATTAATAATAATAAGTCATAGTTACATTAGCTAAGTAGAAGTAGGAACTTACTAGGATTTTGATAGATGGCACCCAAAAGATGTAGCACTGCTAAGTTGGTCAAGACTTCATCCTTTAGAGCACAAGAAAATAACATGGTTCATATTGACACTTTCGAGGAAGTTATAGAACTTCTCTTACAAAGGATGAAACAAAGGTTACAGAATATGGGGCAAAGAAGAGAACGAAAGGTAGTAGTTGGAGATGATGAATTGGGGCCAAGAGGTGGCATGTTGTGGGAGCAAATTAAAAAGATAGCTCCAAAGTTTTTAGGAGAAGACGAACCAAAAGCAGCTTAGACTTGGCTCTATGAAGTGGAGATGACTTTTAAAGCTATGAATATGCCAGAGGATAGGCAGACGTCAGTAATTACCTTTGTGTTGACATGGCAGTGGTTGAGCGGAAAGACTTCAAAATGGTCTTCGTTGACAAATATTTTCCATGCCATGCTGAGGAACAGAAGGAGCACGAATTGTTAAGATTGGTGTAAGGTTCCATGATAGTGGAATAGTACAAAACTAGATTTGTTAAGTTGAGGCATTTTTCTCCAGAAGTGTGTCCCATAGAATTGTGAGCTGCACAAAAATTTGTCAAAGGATCAAACTTCTCATCAAAAGTAAGATATTGATAGCTCAGCCTTCCTCATGTGTCTAAGTCTATGGAGTTGGTAGCCATTGTGTAATGGGAGTAGAGAGCTTTTAGTGGAGACAGTGAGAGGTCTGGTGGACAAAAGTTAGAATGGAAGGGGAAGAGATACACTACACCAATGAAGTTTACTAGGCCACAGAAATCAGCACCAAGAAACTTTAGAAGAAGAGAGAAGGAAGATGTCCAATGCCCAACATGCAACAGGTCCCATCTTGGCAAGCCCTATTACGTCTGTGAATAATAGTGCTTCATTTGCGGTGATAAGGGTCTCTTTTTGAGAGATTGCCCAAACAAAAAGGAGGGATGAGCAACCAAAGTAGGGACATGTTTATAGGAGCCAGGGGTAGTGTTAGCATTAACCAGCAAGCAGGTTCACATTTCAAATGCCATATTTGAAGGTACCCTCAAAAATTTTGATAGATTTGCTCATGTGTTAATTAATCCTGGTTCCACACATTCATTTATATCATATGACTTCACTTCATGCATGGAATGTATAAAACACAAAATGGCATTTGTTCAGAGGTTAGCATTCAGTAGGAGAACAAGTTCCAACACATGAATTCTTACAAGAACTATCAGTGCATATATCAACATAAGAACTTAATGTAGACTTAATAATTCTAAACATATCATATTTTGATGTCATTCTAGGCATGGATTCGTTAGTAGACCATGGGGTAGTCTTTGGCTATAGGAAGAAAACAGTCATAATCGATAACCTTAGAGGGAAGGCTAGATGCCTCACGTATGAGTATTATATCAATAGTGTAGGCATCACAACTCATAGTTGGAGGATGCACAACTTATTTAGCTAGTGCAATGACTCATGAGGAGTTAAGACCAGAGATTCAGGAGATTGAAGTGGTATATGAATTCTAAGATGTCTTTCTAAAGAAATTGCCTAGGTTACCACCGAAAAGAGAGTTGGAGTTCACTATCGAACTACTACCTCAAATAGCTCCAATCTCCAAGAAACCTTATTGCATGGAACTAGCTAAACTAAAATAGTTGAAGGTGACAGATCTATGAGGCTATGCATAGACTAACAGTTGTTGAATGAGATCACCATTAAGAACAAATACCCATTACCACATATCGATGACCTATTCGACTAGTTACAGTTTACCAAAGTTTTCTAAAGATAGATTTGAGATTAGTCTCCCATTAGCTGAGGATAAGGGATGAGGATATCCAGAAGACAACATTTAGAACCAGATATGGTCACTATGAATTCCTAGTTATGCTTTTTGGACTAACAAATGCACCTACAGCTTTTATGGATTTGATGAATCAACTCTTCTGGGAATATTTTGACAAGTTCGTCATTGTATTCCTTGATGGCATCCTGATATACTCCAGTAGTAGAGATGAACATTAGGAGCATTTGAAAATCATGTTGAGCACACTCCAGACTCATAAATTATATGCAAAATTCTTCGAAATGTGAGTTTTGGATTGGTTGAGTATAGTTCCTTGGGCATGTTATATCAGCATATGGTATTAAGATCAATCCCAAGAAGATCTAAGAAATCACCAGTTGGGACAAGCCAAAATTGTGTCAGAGAGCCGTAGTTTTCTGGAGTTAGTAGGGTATTACAGGAGATTCATCGAGGGATTTTTTTGCATAGCATGGCCCATGACCCAGTTGATCAAGAAGGAGAAAATATTTGAATGGACTGATGAATGTGAAAGGAGTTTCCAAGTGTTGAAACGGAAATTCACCACAATGCCTATTATGACCTTGCTAGACAGTAGTGGAGGATTTGTGGTATATAGTGATGCCTCAAGAAAGGGACTTAGATGTGTATTGATGTAACATGGGAAGGTAATCTCTGACGCATCAAGATAGTTAAAGGATCATGAACTAAACTATCCCACACACAATTTAGAGTTTGCTTCTCTGGTCTTCGCTTTAAGATTTGGAGACATTATTTGTACAACAAAAAGTTTAAAGTCTTTATAGATCATAAAATCCTTAAGTACATTTTCTAACAGAGAAATCTTAATATGAAGCAACAACATTGGATGAAACTTATGAGCCACACTATGAAACTTTTTGAAAGAGTGTTTGAGTAGAGGCTATATCATGAGACAAGTGTATCAGAGAGTCAGTTTGGTTTCATGTCTGGGAGGTCTACCATGGAAGCTATTTTCCTACTAAGACAATTGGTAGAGAAATAGAGGGAGAGGAGAAAAGACCTCCACATGGTCTTTATCGACTTAGAGAAAGCTCATGATATAGTCCCTAGAGAGTTAATATGGAGGGTGTTGGGCAAGAAAGGGGTTTCACGAGGGTACATAAACATAATTAAAGATGTGTATGAGGGAGTGATAACAAATGTTAAAACCACTAGTGGTAAGACTGGTGATTTTTCTATCACTATAGGATTGCACTAAGGATCAACATTGAGCCCATACCTTTTTCACATTGGTTATGGATGAGTTAACAAAACATCTACATGAGGAGATTCCTTGGTGCATGCTATTTGCATGTGATATAGTCTTACTTGATGAGACAAGGGAGGGTGTAAACACAAAGGTAGACTTATGGAGGGAAGCATTAGAATCTAAAGGATTTAAATTCAGCCAAACTAAGACAGAATATATGGAATGCAATTTTAATAAGGAGAGGAGTTGGAGTGGAACACCAATCAAGAATGATAAACCAAGAAGTCCTCGTAAAAGACCACTTTCGGTACTTCGGGTCAATGATTCATGATAGTGGAGAGATTAAGAGGGAGGTTACCTAGACAATCCAAGCAATTGGAATAAATGAAGATGTGCATCTAGATTTTTATGTGATAGGTGGGTGCCACTCAAACTAAAAAGAAAAATTCCATAGGATGGCCATAAGGCTGACCATACTCTATGAATTATAGTGTTGGGCAATTAAGGAACATCATGCTCATAGGATGAGTGTTGTAGAAATGAGAATGTTGAGATGGATGAGTGGTAAGACAAGAAAGGATAGAATTAGGATTGAAAATATTAGAGGAAATTTAGGGGTAACACCAATAGGTAATAAGATGAGGGAGATTAGACTTAGATGGTTTGGACATGTCCAAAGGAGACCAAAAATGGCACCAGTTAAGAGTGAGGCAATGCAAGTAGAAGGTTCTAAAAGGGCAAGAGGAAGGCCCAAAAGAACGTAGATAAAAGTGGTGAGGAAAGATTTAAAAACTTTGGGACTAAATGAAGCCATGATACTTAATAGAGAGGAATGGAAGAATAAGATTCATGTGGCCAACCCCTAATTGGGATAAGGTCTTGATGATGATGATCAGTGATAGAGGTAGGACTCTCTAGAAAGTGTTTCCCGTTTGGTCCAGTTGGGTGGAGAGAATTATACTAATAGGAAATTTGTTTGTATTACTAACATCAACATATACATTATCCGGTATTTAAAAACCAGTTTCTAGAGATATTCAATAGATGACATTTGTAAAATTGAAGACGGTAATGATGAGTAGGATATTGGTTTTTAAAGCGGAACTTGGGTGGATTCTCATTGGCTGAGACAGCATTAAGTTCAACTTCAAGGTAATTAACTCAATAATCTGAGTCCAATCAGTTGGGGTGTCTTAGATATGAGTTGGTGTTTCTAGTCATGCTCTCATCAAATTGGGAGAATAGACACTAGTTAGAATGAAATGGGATGTCTCCCATTGTTGCTGCACATTTTACAAATAGCACTTTTGTGTTGGTTGTTGAAGAGGACTCAAAGATGTAATAGCATGACCAAAAGAAGCAGATGAATTGGTTTCTTTTTTCTTTTTCTTTTTTTCTTTTTTGTATGTAAGCAACCTGTTCCATTACTATCAATAAGATTCATCATCTAAATGTTTAATTCTACTATCTTGACATCTTGAAGTTCCAGACATAGATAGTCGAATGAGATGTTGGATGAATCAGTTCAAGAAGAGGTTGTTAGATCTGGTCTTAGCAGAGAACATAGTTAATAATATAAATCATCAATTTGTTCTAATTTTTTTGCACCTTGCCAATGTTCCTCAGAATCTTGCATAATCTTATTTGTAATTTTGTTTGTTCAATAAAGTTGCCTTCATCTTAGAATAAGAGAGACAGAATGGTATATAAATTTTGTACCATGAGTTATTAGTTTCTTTGTCATAAGCAACTGAGCCTTCTTCAAGGGCATTCAAGATTGCAGTCTCCCTTAGAACTTGCAAAAGTTGCATCAAACCCACTGCTAATTGCTGCACAGCAAGTGCTATGATAGTAATGCTCTAGAAATCTAACCCATATTAGCTTATGGCATCATAGGCTCCATATACTAATTTATACTGTACATGCAAGTATGGCTGCTTTAAGGTGTGGTATCATTAGTGCCGTTGCACATGCTTACGTATTCTCTTGCACTTGGAAACTACAAATAGACCAAAGCAAGGATGTGTCATCCAAGTTACCTGCATTCAAATACTAAAGGATATTAGTGAACTCAAAGGCTTGCAACAAAATGAAAAAAAGATTAATGAAGATAGCAACTAAGTAGTCTTCAAGAGTAGCATGAATTAGCAACTCTAAAACTTTACAACACAATAATCTACACCAACTTCCATTGTTTAACACATATTGCTATTTTATAATGAAATGAGTTTAGCTCCAAAATTAGAATATGGGCTATGAATGCTTGTCTAGAAAATATGACAATAATGGCATGGAAAATGATTTATTAAGTTGAGTTGCTGCTCTCATTCAAAAATGATATCTTTAGTGTAGTTTATCATGCTTTATCATCTTTTCTTCTATTAAATGCTTTTTATTAATAGTTTGTTTTTTCTTTTATGTGTAGATGGAAGGAGATGATAATGTGGGATTTGGGTATAACTTTGTTAGCCAAATATCATAAGTAAGCCAACAGAACATCGGATTTGGAATGAATGCTTTAGTTGACTAGGTGTGTCATGGAGAGGAAGGACCTCAAAATTGTAATGTAGATATCATTTCTAGTAATGAAGAAGATGCAGGTGAAGAGATGCCAAACAGTATGGTGTCATATGAAGAAATTAATCAAGATAAAGATGAGCACATGGAAGCAAGTGGATCAACATATGGTTATATATCCTCGGTGATGACAGGTGTAATGAAATATACTTCAATGAAGGTGAGGGGGCCATCAAGGAAGGGATGCTGTTTGCAAATGATGAAGAATGTAGAATTGCAATTCAGTCTTATGCTATGAAGTCTTTATACAAGCTTAAAAATGTTAAATGTGATCAAGGGAGACTTATTGTTTAAGGCAGATTAGAGGGTTGTACTTGGAGGTATTATTGTCCAAAGAGTAGAGGTGGTGTAAGCTTTCAGGTTAAGAAGATTTCTGATGAGTAGACTTGTATAGCCAACAATGCTAACCAATTAGCATTTAGCAAATGGCTTGCAAAATGGATGTACAATGTTATGAAGCATGATATGGATAAGTTAGTTATTACATTAATGAAAGACTTGTATTTGTTACATGGATTGAACTTGAAATATCATAATGTTTGGCGTTCTCATGAGCTGGCATTGAACAAAATACAAGGATCACATGAGTCTACTTTCAGCATTGTTCCATAGTACTGCAATGCAATACTTAAGTTCAACCTTTGTAGTACAGCAACATATTAGTTGGAAGGAGAACATTGTTTTAAGAGGGTGTTTATATCACTGTACACTTCAAGGTGGGGTTTATTCATAGATGTTGACCTTTTCTAGATTTGGATGGTTGCCACTTGAAAGGTAAGTACAGAGGAACACTCTTATGTGCTATATAGTTGGATGGGAACAATAGGTTATTTTCTTCTGCTATATCAGTTGTTGAAGTCAAGAATAAGGATAGTTGGACCTGGTTCCATTAGCAAACTTATGTCATACTTGGGGATTATTCCAATGAAGTTATTTTTATGTTAAATAGGCAGAAAGGATTAGAGGATCATGTAAGCCATGTTTTCTGCAACTCTGCACATCATTGTTATGCCAGACATTTATATGCAAACTTCAATAAGCTTCATCCTGGCATACACCTCAAAATGTTATTTTGGCAAGCAACACAAGTGTACAAGAGAGAAGAATTTTATGATGTTATGACACAAGTTAAGGAATCATCGAATGAGGAATCTGAGTGGCAATCTACAATCCCTCCAAGTTGTTAGTCGAAATCACATTTTCTGGCTGACTCAAAGTGTGACATTTTAACCAATAAGTTAGTAGAATCTTTTAATGCCCTAATGACAAGTGTAAGCGAGTTTCCAGTGGTGGAGTTGTTGGAACATATAAGGTAGAAAATGATGGTCCTCTTTAGTAAAAAACTAGAAGATGCAAATGGATTACATGTTGGTTTACTACCATATGTACAGAAAAAAATATAGAGTTTGATAACATAAGGAAGGAACCTTATACCATTGAGATCTTCATATTTTGAATGGAAAGTTACAATGCACAATTCGTGGATGACAACAAGACATGTGGTCAATATTCAACAATTTAAACGTACCTGTCGTCAATGGGATGTATCTAGTATTCCTTGTATACATGCACTTGTGTGCATATGGAATCTACGATTGACTGTTGTTGATTATTGCAGTCCTTACTTTCAAATTGATATGTTGAGAAAGGCTTATCAAACACATGCATTAGGGATACCAAATCTTTTAATGTGGCCCAATGTCAATGTACCTCAATGACAGCCCCCTCATTCTTAGCAATCACCTTGCCGACTAAAAAAGAATAGAACTGGGGGCGAAGACGAAGCTAGTGGAAGTAATCAAGCAAGTAGAATAATTAAAAGATGTAGTGGACATGGACACAATCGAAGATCATGCAAGGCTCCTTTATAGGGTATAATGGCTGACCAATCACAATGAAGGTAAATATGATTGTTATCCTTTATTTATTTTGATAGTTTTGACCTCTCTGCCATTTGTAGAGCATTATTTTTTTAACTGTATGTGATTTGTTGTATTGTATGTAGTTGGGCAAGGTAGCTATTAACATAGCAATCCATTGGCAAATGAAGATTGTGATGAAGCAGTAACAAGGATAACCATTGGTAGCAGCTTGATTTTGTATTCTAGAAGTTTTGTAATATGACAAGATGTATTTCCTAAGAGACTTGTTTAGAAAGTTGAGGAGGATGTCTATGTATTTTGTAATATGACACGGTGTATTTTGGAAGTTTTATAATATTACAAGATGTATTTCCTAAGAGAGTTGTTTCCTAAGATTATTGGCTTAATTAATAACACCAAGTTCCACATTAAGCATGTCTATGCATTTGCCTTGAGCCTTTTGTTATTCTTGGTTTCAGTATAATAATATTCCAACTATTAAGGTGTAGCATTGATTATCAATATAATATCTTCAATATAAGTAAATGGATCTTATTGGATTTGAACCAACATCCTCTTGAGATGAATTCCTAAGGGCTCTACCAAGTTTGAGCTAAAGATCCAAATGCACCCACAATTAGTGTGCAGTGCATTGACTTCATTACATAAAATGTTTATAGGCATATCGAAATCCCATTACAACATATAAAAAACATTCATTTAATTGCAAATGACAAAAAAAAGAAAAAAGATAAGATCACAACTAGTAGAATCTTTATCATTTGAAGGTTAGCCATCATCAACTATAGCTCAACATCATGCCCCGTTGATATTGATCTTGCTCAATAGTATGTGTTGGTGAAGATAATGCTGAGTGATATTCTTCATACCAAGCAAAGTAGTGCCAAACAATGGTTGTGATACCTACCAGGATTTGTCATCGTGCTTGATCTTGCAACCACAGGTTTGAATCCACTAGAACATCTTTGCATGCTAGAAGAACTACCTATAGAGTGCATCTTCTAAATATAGCTGGAATTCATAAACAGCTCTAAGTAAGAATAATATGATAAAAAGCAATAATTGAAGAGCATGCAGCAACATCATCAAGACCTTATCCCAATTAAGGGTCAGCCACATGAATCTTATTCCTCCATTCCTCTCTATTAAGTACCATGGTTTCATTTAGTCCTAAAGTTTTTAAATCTTTCCTCACCACTTCCATCCACGTTCTTTTGGGCCTCCTCCTTGCCCTTTTAGAACCTTCTACTTGTATTGCCTCACTCCTTCTAACCAGTGCCGTTGTTTGTTTCCTTTGAACATGTCCAAACCCTCTAAGTCTAATCTCTCTCATCTTGTTACCTATTGCTGCTACCCCTAAATTTCCTCCAATATTTTCATTTCTAATTCTATCCTTTCTTGTCTTACCACTTATCCATCCTAACATCCTCATTTCCGCAATGCTCATCCTATAAGCATGATGTTCCTTAACTACCCAACACTCTGATCCATAGAGCATGGCTAGCCTTATAACCATCCTATAGAAATTTTCTTTTAGTTTGAGTGGCATCCACTTATCACACAAAACTCCAGATGCATATCTTCATTTGTTCCAACCTGCTTGGATTCTCTGGGTAACCTCCCTCTCAATCTCTCCACTCTCATAAATCATTGATCCTAAGTATTGAAAGTGGTCTTTTACGGGGACTTCTTAGTTATCAACCTCGACTAGTGTTCCACTCCTACTCCTCTCCTTGTTAAAATTGCATTCCATATATTCTGTCTTAGTTCGGCTAGTTTTAAATCCTTTATATTCTAATACTTCTCTCCATAACTCTAGCTTTATGTTTACACCCTCTCTTATCTCATCAAGTAAGACTATATCATCTGCAAATAGCATGCACCAAGGAATCTCCTTGTGCAGATGTTTTGTTAACTCATCCATAACCAACGTGAAAAGGCATGGCTCAATGCTGATCCTTGGTGCAATCCTAAAGTGACAGGAAAATCACTAGTCTCGCCACTAGTGGTCTTAACATTTGTTACCACTCCCTCATACATTTCTTTAATTATGTCTATATACCCTTGCGAAACCCGTTTATCGCCCAAGACCCTCCATATTAACTCTCTAGGGACTCTATGATAAGCTTTATCTAAGTCAATAGAGACCGTGTGGAGGTCTTTCCTCCTCTCCCTATATTTCTCTACTAATTGTCTTAATAAGAAAATAGCTTCCATGGTAGACGTCCCAAGCATGAAACCAAATTGATTCTCCAATACACTTGTTTCATGTCGTAGCTTCTTCTCAATCACTCTTTCAAACTGTTTCATAATGTGGCTCATAAGTTTGATCCCTCGATTATTAGTGCAGCTCATATGTCTCATTTATTCTTATAAATTGGTACAATAAAGCTTTTCCTCCACTTATTAGGTATTTTCTTTAATTTTATAATCTTGTTAAACAACTTGGCCAACCAAATTGCCCCAATATCTCCCATATGCTTTCAAACCTCTATTGGTATACCATCAGGCCCCATGGCCTTTCCTGATTTCATCTTTTTCAAGGCCTCTTTCACTTCAAATATTCTAATCCTACATTCATATCTATAATATCCAATGTTATTTAGATTTATAGTATTTTCAGTCCCCATCTTCTTAGAGCCATTGTCATTTAACAATTTTTGAAAGTATGTTTCCCACCTTTGTTTGATCTCATCATCTTTGACTAATACTTTTTGATCATCGCTTCTAATGTACCTAACATGATCTAAGTCCTTACCCTTTTGTTCTCTTACTTTTGCAAGTTTAAACACATCTTTCTCACCTTCTCTTGTTCCTAGTCTATTATAGAGATCATCATATGATTTAAGTTTAGCCTCACTTACTATTCTCTTGGCAATCTTTTTAGCATTCTTATATTGTTCATAGTTTTCATTATTTCTAGTCTTTTGCCATGCTTTAAAACACATTCATTTTTCTTTATTAACTTTTTACACTGTTTCACTGCACCACCATGTTTCCTTTACTAATTCCCTTTTACCTTTAGATACTCCTAAGACATCTTTTGCCACTTTCTTAATGAACTCAACAATATTAATCCACATGGTATTTACTTTTGTTTCATAGTGTCAATTTCCTTCTACCATCAACTTATTGGTGAATGAGGTTATTTTCTCTCCTTTTAAGTTCCACCACTTAATTTTTGGATACCTATTAAGTTCATTTCTTTTCTTCCATGTTTTGATATGGATATCCATAACCATTAACCTATTTTGTTCTGTTAAACTCTCACCGAGTATCACCTTACAATCCTTACACATAGATCGTTCATTATTCCTAAGTAGAAAAAAGTTTATTTGGCTTTTATGAAGTCCACTTTTAAAGGTTATTAAGTGTTCATCCCTCTTCTTAAAGAGTGTATTTGTAATGGCCAAGTTATATGACAAAGAAAAAATCGAGGATATTCTTCCCTATCTCATTTCATTGACCTATACCATACCCTCCATGTATTCTATCATATCCTTTCTTTTCTTTTCCTACATGACCATTTAAGTTTGCTCCTATAAATATCCCCTCAGTGTTGAGAATTTCTTGCAACCATACTACTAATTACACTCAATGCAAAAGTGTGTTTTTGAGTATCGATTTTGCAATGGTTTAGTCTCAGCTCCTCAATACTTCAAAGAGTAGTCTCAACTCTCGATGGCCAACAAGCTTATGAAAGTCTTTCCCTTAGCAAGATCTGGAACAATAACTACACTTCCATTACTTGCCTATTCCAACTCTTCTTTAGTAAAGACGGCAGTGCATACTCCCACGTTAATCATACATATCAGCAACCAAACAAGAAAGTATATGGATGCTCTTTAAAGTTTCCAAAATACCTCTCAGATGAGATGGTTGTTACATTTTGTTTTCGGTATTTCATAGGATATTTCCACCAGCTGGTAAAAGACAACAAAAGTAACAAATCTATAACCCAATGTTTGAACAAACTAGCAAAACATCATTACCAAATTGAAAACAAGGAGAATGGGCAATTCTGTAGTGCGCCCCCTTTGGGCTTGACGAATGCTTTCTTTGGCTTTTGTTTTCTATGTTAGGATATAACTAATGATGCCAACACAACTGAAACCACTAAGTTGAGAGTTTCCAGATGATGTAGGTAGTAAAGTAGTTAATGACAAACATTAGAAATTAGGCTTTATAAGGACATAATACATGACTTTTATGAGTAGAAGTGAGTAACTTAATGGCAAAGGCAATAGGTTTGTGTTGTCGGATTCCATTTTTCAAATAGAATCTAATGATGAGATATTTTTAAAAAGTTATAAATTTTGAAATTCAATAATTATATAACATTCATCCTCTTGTTCAATTCAATCTTCCAATTAGGACTTTGAGATTCGAGTAGTTACATTATTTCCTAGAGCCGCAAATGGTGTGCATAGGTGGGCGGCACAATCGCCTACTATTATCTCAGCACAGACGCAGAAACGGAGGAGGGTGCCATAACAACAGCAAATTACACCTTGCTCTCTTCTAAGCTCACTCAGAGAGAGAGAGAGAGAGAGAGAGAGAGAGAGAGAGAGAGAGAGAGAGAGAGAGAGAGAGAGAGAGAGAGAGAGAGAGAGAGAGAGAGAGAATTCCGAACATCTTAAACAAGTAACCACAGGTTACTACTAGGACTTGTCAAGGCTGTCGAAAGAAGGATGACTCGTAGTAGCATTTGCTGAAATTCTGTTGGCAGGATCATACTGTGGCATTTTCTGTTCAATTCAGAGTAGGAAAAGTGATCCATTAGCCATGAAATTCAACCAAATAATAGCTTTCGTAATCTTATAATGAACTAAATCTTTTAACTGCAGCTGTGTAGTGTAGTCTTTTCATCCTATATGATTAGGATCAATAATCAAATAAGCTTATAGCTTAAAAACAATGTAAAGTTGGGTATACTAATTCTTGATGATGAGCTGTGTTATGTAGTACACTCTTTTAGTGCAATATGAAAGGAGTACATTAATTCTAGGTGGTCATTTCTCAGCAATATCATAAGGTATCAAGTGCTAGTTGAATTTTAAAAGGTCTTTTGGTTGGTTGATTGAGCTTAAAGTTGTCTTGGCCAATGAGATTTTAAGAACATTGCTCCATATGATATCTGGATTTGATAAAATGGGTTGCTAAAGAATATTCTTCTCTATGACAATGCATTTCTCTTGGCAATACAATTCAAAACTTTAGGAGTTCAAATAGCCATGTTAAAGGTAAATGGTCCAATGAAATGTGTGTAAAAAAAAGTTAACTGCTTCATCTTTCATAGAGTTTGAACTCAACTTTTACTCCCATTAGGGAGAACTTTGTCTCTCTCCTATGTACCTTTCATCACTACCAATAAATATCTACCTAACCATGTTATAAAGTGTCTTTCCCTTAATTGCTGGTAGGCATTGATTGGCCCCTAGAGTTCTCTCCTCTCTTATGGCTCACTTTTGAGTGTTGATCCCTTGGATAAATGGTTTCCATTTTTAGAGTTATCTCAGTTGTATATGTACCCACATAATATAGATGACTTTGTTAGAGATAAGTCATACTATAGTATTTTACAGGAACTAATAACCTACCTACTTGCCCATAATGCCATCTATTTCAGAGACAATTTCCTCAATTAACACATGTTTTGGTATAGATTCTACATGTTAGCTATTGAGAAGCCCAAGAGAATTGGATTCCATTTTATATATTGGCTTCTTATACCACTGTCATGACTGGAAACACCAACTCATATCTAAGACACCCCAACTGATTGGACTTAGACTCTTGAGTTAATTACACAGAAGTTGAGCTTTATGTTGTCTCAACCAATGAGAATCCACCTAAGTTCCACTCTAAAAACCAGTATCCTACTCATCATTACTGCCTTCAATTTTAAGAATGTCATCTATAGAATATGTCCAAAAACTAGTTTCTTAATATCGGATAATGGATGTGTTGATGTTAGTAATGCAAACAAATTTCCTGTTAGTATAACTCTCTCCACCCAACTGGACCTAACGGGAAACACTTTACCTCTATCACTAATAGGTTCAATATCCCAATTTGCAAAGGTATCACACACATGGGCAGCAAACAATAAACAGTAATCCTGTGAACCAAAAAAAAAATAAAAAATGGGTACTTCTTTTTAGCAATCTACATTAAGGAACTATGCCTCATTTACTATCTAATTTCTATTATTTGAATCATGCTTGTCTCGCTGTATATGCAAGTTCTAGATCAACATATGACTTGGATTAGAGTGTACCACCTATCATGTTACATTCATTGGAGCAAAAAAATCTCACACTTGATATGCACACACCATGGAGTTAAGCAAATCCAACAAAACCAAATAGGCATCTACAAATACACAACGCGCACAGAGAGAGAGAGAGAGAGAGAGAGAGAGAGAGAGAGAGAGAGAGAGAGAGAGAGAGAGAGAGAGAGAGAGAGAGAGAGAGAGAGAGAGAGAAGGAAGATGCCTGAACGTGAGAAATGGAGTTGGGTATGTGTATGACGACAAAGTTGGGTTTTCGGGCATGTGCGATCTTCGTGTGCCGGATCTCCGGCGAAGGAAGAGGGCTGATGAAAATGGCTGTTGTTGGTGATTCGCCGTTGGTCTCCTTCGACGATAACAGGCTCTTTGTAATGTTAAACACAGTAGATGAGGTGGGGGGCAATATTGAAATTTTAATACTTTACATGGTGAATCACAGTGAAATGTGAACGAAATGGCAAATTTGCAAAGGTCCCCATTATGTAATGGCAAATTTGCAAATTCAAAAAAAGGTGGAATTTTAACAAAAATTTATTTTCTTTTTAAATGGTGGACATGCTCACTCATGCACGTACCTTGAGGAATCTTGAATGCAGTACTTTCACAATTAAGACTCACTCTTGTGTCATTGAGCCATTGAGGCATACTTACTCACCCCTTTATACTGATGGCCTTAGATTTGCATCTACCCTTGACAACTAAGCTGAAGATCGTGTAGGACAGGAAATTCGAATGAAGAAGGCGCCGACTATGATGTAGAAGCAGGGTGTTTCGTGATTATGAACAATTTTCGTAGTGTTAAGTATAAGCATGCATACAAAGAGGCCAATAAGATAGCTGACAGTTGGGCAAATAAGTCGTCTCGGTTTGTTATAGGAATGAGAGTATGGGTACCACAGGAGGGCTTTTTAAGTAGTTTGTTATGTTCGTGCACGTATAGTTTTGCTTGATTAATGAATTTTCCCGTTAGAAAAAGGTTCTTTCCCTCATTTAGAAATTAGATTCATAAAATGGATGATAATCAACTTCATTGGATTGCTAATACAACCCATCCTAGTCATCTAAATAAATCATATTATAAAATGCTTAAAATGGTCCAATAATCAACTTCGTTGGATTCCACAATCCAACCCACCCCCCTTCCAAGGTCCACCATATTCATTTAACGGTCCAGATCAAAAGAAGGGACGAACCTTCCCACACTTGAGGTGCTCCTCTTCCAAAGCTCGCGGAAAAACTAAGGGGGGTTTATTTAACGGCATATGTTTGTCGTTTTTGTTGGCATATCTTCTGTGATATCTCTTGCGATATCTTCTGTGATATCTAAGATATGTGTCATATGTTCTGTGATATCTTGTGTGATATCTGAGATATGTGGCATTTGTTCTGTGATATCTTGTGTGATATCTGAGATATGTGGCATTTGTTCTGTGATATCTGTGGTGATATTTCTGGTGATATCTTTGGTGATATCTGAAATATGTATGTGAATTACATGTTAAAGTCTCTGCTAATGGACCTTACATGTATTATGTAAACACTCATATGACACACTCTTATTCATAACCACCAGGTACAATGGGAGGGAAAGATCTGTTGAAGTCCACGATTAGTTCTCTGTGACAACCTCTTGATGTTGTATGGGCTTGGAGCTTCAACACTGCCATTTAGAGCTCTTGGTTACATACTCATACTTTCAACTAGGTAACTCAACCGATTGCACTTCTATTTCTCAAGAAGTTCCTGAAGTAGGGTGTATGTTTGAGATTTTAATTGTGGGCGTTTCAATAATAGAAAAGGAGCCTTGGTGTAACAATAAAGTTGTCGTCATGTGACCTTAAGGTCATGGGTTCAAGGCGTTGAAACAGCCTCTTGCAAAAATGCAAGGTAAGGCTGATTACTATAGACCCTTATAGTTCACTCCTTCCCCGAACCCTGCATATGTGAGAACTTCGTGCACTGGGGCTGCCCTTTTTTCAATAACAGGATAGCATGTACTTTGAACCAACATGCTTTTGGAATTGGGTGTACATCATCTACATTAGCATCTGCTGTTGTAAAATTAAGCACTTTCTACCCCAATTCATCAAATAAATAATCTCTACCACTGGATCATTTAAAACTCCTTTTTCTTCCAATAGGTGAATGGCCTAAATCAAATGTTTAAATGCAAAGTAAGATGTAACATGAAGAATACTTCATTTTTTTTAGATTGAAGAACAACAAATGGAAGTTGCTGAATTTTCAAATTGGTAGTATATCATGTAATATGTTACATCAGTTTTGCATTTATTCTAATCTATGATACGGGAATCTGCTCAATCGGAGACACATGAAACAGCTTGTGCCGATTCCTCTTGCCGGAAAAAACATGACCTCAACATGGACCCTCATAAATTGAAGGCTTTATGTTCAGCCCCTAAATCCTTTATCATCCTAAGTTCCAACTAACAGTTGGTTTCCGTGGTCTACAAACTTCAGATTAATAAGTTACTATACAGAGCAGTTGTGGTTGTAATGAGTTCCGGCAGAATGTTGTTATAGCCCAGCAAAAATAACAATTGAAGCTGAAGCCTATTCCAAGACTTCTTTTGGCCAGAGGCGCTTCCACATGGAGATCTCCTCCTTGCCATGTAGTTTCCTAATTCCTCCGTAGAAGCCATCTGCTTCATTCCCTTCTTCCCTGTGATCTTTCCTGTTTACAGCTGTTTGTCTCCACCGTGATCCAGGCGTGTACTGATTGAACTCCAGCATCACAGTATCTGCAAGATTAGTTACATCAAGTGAAAAGCTGAACAGATGTAATGGGAAACTTCGTGCACTCAACCAAGACATGACTAGCCCGTTCTGGTCCATAAAACTATACACTTGTAACTTCTTTTAATTAGATGGGTATGTCACAGTTGAGATCATACCGAGCAAGGTTCGACTAAGGAATAATTTGTTGAGCCAAATTCCTTAATAATTACATTCTTTTCATGAAAAAGTTACGAGCTCACATTGCTCGAAAATTTGAGTTGATATAACGCAATTAGACAATGAAGTAGTCTTTCTGGCAGTTCTCCAAATTTCTGATATCGATGATACTTTTCTACTTTTGTTGCTGAAGCTGCAACAGACAATAGACTCGTAGAAATTGGAGTTGTAGCTCTTTGGGTCAGCCTGACGGCACACAAGCCATACTGCTTTCATAAATTATACAAGCTTAACATAACTGGCATTAGCAAGTAATGCTTCTTAAGAACAGAACATTTGAAACTATTTGCATTGGAGAAACAACAAAATAGAGGAGAGAAATTCTGGGAGAAGGATTGACGTGCATCTGAATGTGTCAGCAATAAAGTCAGAAGGTAGTTAAAATGAAATGTTTTTCACTTCTGAAAGACTTGAGTAGGAAATTAGTGATAACAAGAGAATGATTCATGAAACGGGATTAAACAAACACTTCGTAAGTAAATTTCCAGCAACAGTTTATGAAAAATGCTTAGATACATAATGAAGGTATACTAATCAAATTGCTTCAGTTCATTTACAGAATTCTAGTGTCTTACTCCCTTTCACTCGATGAGGATATTTTTTTCTCAATGGATTTGCCTAGTAACTAATGGGCTCACTAACCTAAATCTCTACAGGCCTTTAGGTAACAGGCAACAACATAATTCAGGACTATCATTAAACGGATGAAGTAATTTCTTCGAGTGACATGGTTGCCTATTTGAAAAGAGCATTTGACAACCATATTCATCGATTGAAAAAACCATTTTCTGTATGATGTGGATCAAATTGAGGAGAAGTGGAAAAGGAAGATACTCTTGGGTCTTTAATTTCAGCAAAATTTAAATCAAAAGAAGATGAGTGCACTTTTCAAATTTCAACTGTCCTTGAATCAACTAGTAAGTGTATGGAACAAAGAAGTTTTCTTGTTTCAATGTAATATAACTATAAACAAGTTAAATTTGTCAATATGAATTTGGTCCATTTGTATAAGTAGTTTTTTGCTTTGTCACATGAAAACTATATACAATTCAACAATGAGATGTTCCATGACAGTGTTCCTAGATTTTAGATGAACAAAGGGAAAAAAAAGGTAAGGCTAAAGGGAATCATTTTATCTTCTCACCACTATTGTGACAATGGCAGAGGTGCTCATTTCCATCACAAGATTCCAAGTGACCCACAACCCCATACCACCAACCTGCAGTATGGATCGTGGCAAGATAAGTTAGGCATCAAATGAAGATATCACAAAATTTCACAGCTTTAAAGCTACATAATTTTGTACTTAATAAAAAGATACAATAATAAAGATAAAAAGGATACAAAAGCAGAATCTTAAAAGAAGTCTTACAAGAAAAGCTTGCCACCCATTCTAGCTAGAATTTGTAAGAAAAGAAAACAGAGAAATTTCTTGAATACCTGATAGCACCCAACATATAATAATAGTGCAACTACAGCCAGAACAGGAGCATCATCTAGAAATGTGTAATATGAAGCCAGTAGAAACAGAGAAATTATCTGTCAAAAGGCAAACACATTAGAAGATTTTACATATTGGGTTGTAGCTTTCAATTTTCATGCATCCCAAGAAGAGATCTCTGAATTTCTCCAAAGTTAACAAGAGACTTACCATGCCACTAACACCTCCTAGCAGTAAGGGTGTTCTACCAAGTCTGTCGACTACAACAACTGCAAATCCAATCATAATGAACTGCAGAAGGAAAAATGAAGAATGCATGAGATCTTTGCAGTGTAAAGTGAACCACAAAGCCTATCTCCAGTCAAATATCAAAAGTTATTTCATGAAAGCTTGAAATGAAAAACCCATTTTTTCTTTCATTTTTCCAAACAATTATTTTTCTTTCATTTGTTTCAGTTGTCTCAACTGTATTGTCTCTTACCACAAGCGCATCTGCATCCTTTTCAGAAAAACATCCGAGTTGGACTTGGATAACGTATAATGCTCCAGCAAGCAGAGGATTTTGCATCAATTAGCTGGCTCTCAGAAGAACTGCAGATCAAATATTTTACTAACAATTATTAACTATCAAGATCATGCAAATGTACTTGTAAAAAATTGCATAAATCTCCTGAACAGGAAATGCATATCAAATGTTAAAGCAGGCTTCAAAATCTTCTTATAGTGAGATGAGAAAATTTTATTCATGAAAACTAGTATAGGAAAACAGGAACACTTGGCACCGCCCAGGATAAAATTTTGTTTTTCTTCTCTCACTTAGTCATTGTGAATTGCAGGTATCCATTTGTTCATTGTAGATGTTCCATCACTTAATCGACCTCTCAAAAGTGTGCCATTGAAAATGTCTACAGAAAATCCCAAACACGGAGAAATCAAATAACCTGAATAAATTCAATAATGATCCATTAGCTCCAAAGAAATAAGGTTAAAGAAATAAGAGAAACTTGTATTCAACTAGAAAGACACTACCACCTTACTTGGATTCAACTTCCTCTCTCAGCCATGACAAAGACCCCGATATGAAGTTCATAGCATCGAACCAATCAACATTCATACGGTCACACACACTCAAATACGTTATATGAGATAGAAAAATTACCAAAATGTAGACATTGTTGGAAATCGCAATTAGAAGGTAGATGACTACAAGCAAAAGTTATTGCATGAAAGTTAGAAGATAAGTTCTACATAAATAAAGGCACAATCACAAGCATGAGAATTACAAGTACAAGTCCACCAAGGACATATGCTACTACATTAAATGATGAGGATGGGGCATTAAATACAAGGGAGACACGGTCGCTGCCTCCATCTTGTAATGCAATAGTGGGCGTCGACACCACATGTTGATCGAATCCCCCATCCCACCGTTCCCGCTGGCGCATTGTCGTCCCAATTGGTGTTAAGGGTGGTAATTCAACCGGCACGTACTCATCAAGCCACATAAACCATCTTGTATGTTGTTCGTTTGCAGGACAACGTAAGTACCACTTGCCACGATTGGGCTTCGACCGTACTTGGAGCAACAAAGATAGGCCCTCGGCCACATGCACATAAGGGGTGGGGGTTTTCATCCATTCCTGCAATAAGATATCATGTGCATATATTTTGAGCTATTAGCAATAGATACAATTCAAATAAGCATTCAAGCATCAATTAAATCAAGCAGTCACGTAATACATCCTAAATCAAAGCTTCAATACATTATTTTTGGGCACAGGAAGGCACATCTACTGGTTATTTCTATGAACATAATCAAACCACAGTTTTTGTGCTATGGAAGCACGCCAAGCGGAAGATCTCGACGAGCAGCCTCCTGGGTAGGACGCATCGACATGCTCTGTGAATTGTTTGTGCTCATTATGAGTGTTTGTAAACCCTACAACTCCATCTCATCCTCATGCAACACATGCATACCGGTATTCACCCTTCCCAAGTTTACATCAGTGACAATTTCATCCTCTGAATCATTGTTGAACATATTGCCTTCATTGTCATTGGAGATTGGAGACTCATGATTGTCTCTGATCTCCTCTTCCAAACACGTATCGTCAATGCGTTCCTGGCGCATAAAATTGTGCAACGCACATAATGCTTTGACAAGATTAACTTGTATCCTAATAGGAAAGGGGGGTGCAGTCTTGAGGATGGGAAATCTGGCCTTTAGAACACCAAATGTTCTTTCTATTACATTCCGCAATTTGTGCATGTCGAAGGTTGAATAACTCCCCGGCATTTTGTGGTTGCTGCATTCCCTGGGCAAACTCCTTTAGATGATACCTAGTCTTTCGATATGGGGCAAGAAATTGTTGCCTATTTGCATAACCATCGTCAACCAGGTAGTATTTTCCTGTACCATAAGTGCATCAGCGATTAAGGAACGAGGCATCTAGCTAGAATGTAAAAATGTAAACACATAATGGAGTTACCGTCAGGAATTGTCAACTGTGCTCCTCGTCTTGTAAGAGCTTCTTTCAAAGACGGCGGTCATGTGCAGACCCCTCATAGCCAGTAAGCACATATGTGAACTGCATGTCAAAATTGCAACATGCAAGAACATTTTATGCAATGAATCCTTTCCTGCTATGCCACTTTGACGATTCACGTGGACCCATGCCATAAATCCTAACAGGTATCAATGTCCCATCTGCAGCTCCAATGCAACCCTGAGTGATAGTATGTGACATATTGAATGTTATGATTGCAATGTCCCAATCTATTGCAATGTCCCAATATAGTGAAGACTACAGAATATAATAGATACAGTTACCGTGAAATGATTGTCTCTCTGATAATTGTTTGAAATCTCTGGGTGGTCCTCCGTTGCATGTGGAGCCATAAGGCGATCGTACAATTGTAAGATTGCATGAAGAACTTTGTGAAAGTTGGTACTGATGGTGAAAGTGGACCTAAATAGATCCTTCGCGGCTGGTTCGTACCTTGAGTCTTGTCCGACAATCATTAAAAATGTCGCCACCATCTCCTCCACTGTCACCCAACGGATGCTCGATAAGAGGCCGGTGTTTTGGAAAATATTAACCAACTTATTAAACTGTAACTGATGCATTCTATACAATTTTTGGAATCTCGGCCCAGTTTCTTCAAAAACTAACCGAAATTCCTCATAACCTCGAGTACTTTTTTGGGTGCGCACCGGATGTGGCCTTCGCACATGCAGCATTGCATCCTCCTCAAATTGCATAACACATCTTAGTATTTGTGACGCAACTGTGCTTACCATATTATGCACTTCACGAAGTACTTCTTCATTACGTGCAGCGCTTCACTGTCCCTCTTCTGCCATTGCCCCGTATTATCACACATGAAACCTATATTATCTTGTAAATAAATTTTGCTTATATATTACAAAATTGTTGACAAAGTCTCAATTGTTAGTTGAGCCATTGCATAGTATACACATGTGATGCGTTACATGAGATTAATCAACTTTTATAACCATGGAAATTTTCAATTGTAATATGCATATTACAACATCATTCATATACAAGTAAAGAGGTCCAATATAAATACACACTTCGTTGACTCAATGTACGGAATACTATATGTCTAACCATAATAAATATGGCATATAGAGGTCCAATATAAATACACACCAAAGAGATTCAAGTAAAATAGTTTCTCTGCAAACACCAAACACCTATAGGTGCATCCTAACATACAAGAGCTGCCTATCCTGCGACCAACGTGCAAAACCCTCCCTGAAGCCTATATCCGTTTTTTGGAGAATACAATATGCCTTAACCTTTTCCATCTCGGTCAGATGCTCCAAAGAATCCAATGCAGTCATCCACGAGGAGTTGTCTATGCCTGCAAGTCGTTCCAACCTTGATATAATGGAAGGATCAATTAATGGAGGATGATCATTGCATGTTGAGGATGATGATTGAGCAGCTTGCTTCCCTTTTGTCCTCGCTCACCGTGGGTTAACTGACTTTGAGGAGGGAATTGAGGATGATGTTGTGGAAGTATTCTGGCATATCGGGGGTCGGGGGAGGTTTCCAGATGGTTCTTGTGTGTGCAATCCATTATTATCCCCTTCAGCTTCCTCCTGATAATATGAGCCATGGGAGTAAAATGCATCAACATCCACATTTGGCATATCGGGTCTGTATACTTGCTCAACTGGGTGTGTATATTGACTGCCACCCATTCTCGATCCAAGAAGTCCTTCATCATCTACAGAAATATTAATCCCTGAGGAAAATTCTCCGGTGGCAATGCTCCCCCCAAACACCTTCTCCAGGTGGTCATAATTCCATAAATTCCTCCCAAATAAGCACCGAGCTTCCGGATTCGACTGTACGTACACAAACATTTGTTAACATGATTGTAAAGCTGACGTATATTATTATAGAATTGGTGTGGTGCATTACCTGGAGGTGGGTGTTCATGATCTCTGGGGTTGCAAGGAAGCAATTTCTCTCTGCATCCCACCCTAATCCTGAGTCTCCATTCCTTAACTTTGCAAGCCTCATGTACTTGCTTTTGAAAAGTCGTATTTTGGTATTCAATTGCTTCATTGTTAAATCAACTCCAAATCGCTCTTTGAAGCGAACCAACAATTCCCTGATCACCACACCCTTTGGCATACCCCCTGTTGCAATGATTCTCCCCTCTATGATTTCATCATAAAGTGTTTCGAGGATAAAGTCCTCTTGTTCCTTGGTCCATTTATTGTATGGTCCCTTGTCTCCATCAACAATGTCTTCAGACACATTGTCCATATCTTCGGCATGAATAGGACTAGGTGTCACAGGGACTCTTTCCTTTCTTTTGCGTGGCATCTGAAAAATGTCTCCAATATATCATACCAATAAGAGGATGCATAAAAATAATATAGTTGAAGGATCAATATATGGATGAAAGGTACCTCTACTTCTTCCCTATGGATTCTATCAAACAGGACTCTACAACTTGATTTTTAGAATAATACTGTTACAATTTTTCAACATGATTCTTTTTAGTTGTGCTTTACAGCAGGAAACATCGTTGACAACGTGGTTAGACCAACAGAAATATAAAAGGCTACAATCATCAAGGGGGAAAAGCTAGAGTTCTTACTACAAAAACTAATAAGGGATAGATCCATCTAAAAGACTCAACTTTTGGCACCATTTTATCATCTTCTAAGGGATTAAGCAGATCTAGAGAACATGTAAGATGGATCCTATGTCAGAATCATTCTCAGCAATCAATAAGCTGATTACTTTAAAATGCATGCTTTATCATCTTACCAGGAACACCAGGTAAGTTAGTGTTGCTTATAGGATGATGCTTCAATATAATGTCAAATAAACATGATTCATATCTAGTGTCAAAGCTTGATGACCAAAAGGAAATAAATGAACTTCTACATAATCTATCAATAAGGAAAATTATAGATAATCTATTAATGATACATTTTGGAAGTTTCTTTAGTATGGAGACCAGCTACTACTTACTACAGAAGCTTCCACGTGAATTCTCACTTACCATAAAGTATACAAATGGAAACAGGGAAGATATTGGAAAAGCTGAAAAATATACTACATGAAGCTAGTAACAAAAGCATATCCTCAGGTTTCTTTCCATCAATCACATCAAAACCAAACTGAACATGGAGACAATATTCCATGTGAAGTTGGAAATACATGAAAAAGAAGTAAAGTTCATGCCAATCTTTATCGACTGTAACTAAAGTGAAACTATAGCAATTGACCAAATAACAAGTCAAACATTTTATATATATAACTATTCCAGCTATTACAAGATATTCCAGTAATCATGACAGTCTTTTAGAAGATTACTACAATTAACCACATAATATCATATATCAATTCAGTGACTACAGAATAGAACCAAACAAGGTTTAGAATGCCCTGTTTACTCAGTTCAGAAGTCCATTGGTTGACAACTCCTACATCTCCCACTTGAAGAACACTTCTCAACATATAAGACCCAAATAAATCTTTGGAGATCACTCACTTATTGCAAAGAACATATGCAATTTTTTAGCAAGGGAAACGAACATATATATAAAGATATGCAATAAAGACACTGATACGAATATAATCCAATTCAATAAGAAGGCAACAATCTGATTTCCTTGCCCGTTTGATACATGGAACATCCAGAATCTATATTGAAAAAGAATTGGAACCTGGCCATGGTTCCTAATTGAAGGACCAGAATCTAATCTTCAGTTCTGTTGTCTTTGGTTTTTCAGTTCTTTGATTCTTGTCGACACTGCCAATTGGAAGCATAAATAGCCAAATAGGATGGAACCTTTCTATAAAGGATGGAACCTTTCTATAAAGATCAAACATCAACCAGTTGGTTCAGTTTCTCAAATGCTCAGCAAAATTCAGATAAACATGTTACATGAAGGCATATAGGAACTTAAACTGAAAATGAATACATACTAATAGAAATGTGTCAAGCGACTGAGATGGCCCATAAGGTCATAAAAGTCTCCACTTTGCTTCGGAAAGAACATCCAAACACCAGCAATTGGATATAATAAATCAAAGAAACCTAATAATTCAGCTAAGGTCCTTAAAACGCCAAAAGTCAAGCATCCACCAAATTTCCCCACAAATCCGAGAAAACCAGAATCCTAAAGTGTGTATTCAGGCCCATTGATCAAATTGTTAACCAGATTCCCGAAAGATATATATTTTGTTCAAAAAAGTTTTGTTTTCTTTTCTGTAACGAACAGTTTCAAGAGAGTCACTAAAAGCAGATTGCTAAAACACTATAATATTAATAACATAGGAAAGAATTCCTAGAGACCCATGATGGACATCTTAGATGATCATAAGACTTGTAAAGGTAAAAAATTAACCTGGATTAGTTTATACTGCTCAAAAGACAATTATAAGTAAAATAATATAAAAATGGGAAAGCAATGGCATTCGAAGTGCACCCCGAACAATCACAATGATCGTAGTTCAACCGATAGATTAATTTCTCAATAAGAGCAAAGACAAATAAATTCCAATTAAACCAAATTTCACCAGAGAAAATATGCCTAAACGAAAATAGAATGAGAAGAACAACTAAAGAGCTTCATTAATTCCTCAAGAAGACTCCAGAATACATTACTTCAAGAGAGACGAACTTTAAATAACATCCAAAAACCTTCATAAAAGCATAAAAATCAAAACAACAAGGAAAAAACCCACAAAGGCAATCTCAATCTCTTCGAAACAAATCCATCAAATCCCACCTCACACTATCAACGAAACCCACTAACCAAACCTCTTAAATAAAGTAAAAAATGAAAAGATATTGACCAAATTATAGGGAACAAAAAAGCCCGAAGTTTAAGGAATTTACCAAAGAAAATCATTAAAAGGCTTACCAAACTCATTAAAATCTCAAAAACCAGCTTTAATTTTCCAAAACTACCCAAAAAAATAGACTTTCAAGCAAATGGTCACCGAAAAAACCCTAAAACACGCCGAGAACTCCACCCAAAATCTCCAAAAACAAAGTAACAAATAAAGAACTGCTTTAGTTCCTTGAAACCCACAGACAAGATTATTTTTACAAAGAAATTACCAAATGAAAATTTCCAAATGCACCAATATTAAAATCTCCATCCGAAAGCTTCAACCAAGAAAAATAACAACAGTAATCTTACCTGAACCAAATCCCGGCAACAGCCAGTTTGGCTTGTCTATCAGCTGGATCTCCCCGATTGGAGAGAAAAAATATTCCTTGGGTTCGTTGTCGGTTCAAGTTCTATGTAAGAATGCTGGGGGAGAGAAAAAAGGAAAAAGTGAAACCTAATAGAGAGAGACAAAGAAGAGAATGAAAGGGGGAAATGGAGAGGCGAAGAAAACGAAGCGAGAGAGAGAGGGCAAGGGCGTGGTCAAACTGTGAAAGAGGAGAGCAACAGAACGGCTTTCCTTCCCTGCTTGGAACGAAGATGCAGCCTAGGAAGATGTGAGGGTTTCTGGTTAGAACGAAGATGCAGCCCAGACAACGAAGATGAGGGTTTCACTGAGGGGTTCTGCTTCTGCTTAGAACGAAGATGAGGGTTTCCCCCTGCTTCTCTTCTCTCACTAGAAAACGCAAGTTGAAATTGTTTTTTCTCTCACTAAACTAAGGGCATGTTTACACGGTAAAAATGGTTTGGCATATTTTCAAAACGCAAAAGATATCAGCTCCTTCATATGTTAAATAAAGCTGATATCTTAAATATGCGAAACATATCGCAATTAAATAAAATTGATATTTCAGATGTGCCGAAGATATAGAGTTAAATAAACTCGATATCTCAAATGTGCGGAAGATAACGCAATTAAATAAACCCGATATCTCAAATATGTCAAAAATATCGTAGTTTAATAACGTGCACATTTGAGATATGCCGGCATATCTTAAAAACACCTAACATGTGCAATTGAATAAACCCCCCTAAGAGAAATTTAAACAAGTCAGAATTAACTCTCTCTCTCTCTCTCTCTCTCTCTCTCTCTCTAGCTGACTAAGATACCCGCGAAACAAGCCGAACAAAAATCCCGTACAGCATTCCGTGACTCCAAGCCAAACCAATTTCCCTCTCCCTCTCTTTTTCTGTACATATTTCACTTCATCAGGGGCGGTTTAAGTTCCACCTGGTATTTTCCTACCTCTGTTGATTTCTAGGGTTTTCCCTTCTTCTGGTTTCGAGGGTTTCTTCGTACAATCTTATGGAAGATTTCTTCGATTCTGTTTCCTGAAGGAGCTCTTCTTCAAGCTGCCATGTCTCTTGGCCGTGAAGCCCCCAATCCGACGGCCACGATCGACTGCGTCCAACAGCGCCTCGACAGGATCTCCTGCAAACGCAAGCTCGACGCTTATGGCCCCACCGATGATGATTCCGGCGATCTAATCTCCGTCAGGATGCGTAAAGACGGTGCCGTCACTTCATCTGATACTTTTGTAGCAACTTCGTCTAGGGTTTCTGTAACTCCCTCATTTTCCTGCTCAACTTCCGATTCCGAAACAGGAAGATTTATCTCTACCATTCATTTCTTCGTCCGAATGATCTCTGGCGGTAATACTGTTGTAATTCATGCGAATTCTGAGGATTCTGTCGAATCCGTCCATGAACAGATACGTAGAATGACTGGAATACCAATAATTGAACAGCGCTTAATCTACAGAGGCAAACAGTTGCAGTGGGATCGATCTCTTGCTGAATGCGCTGTACAGAATGACGCCGGATTGCAGCTCGTAGGCCGGATGAGGAGTACAGAGTATCCTCGCTCATGGCAAGTTGTAAACGATATGGTTTCCTTCATTTGCAGGCTATGCCAGGGGGATCCAACGCCGCCTTTTCGGACTGTGAAATCTAGGGTTAAAGAGTTCCTCCGAATGACACCGAGGGAGGAAGGCCAAGGTGAAATGGCTTCAGGGCATTTGCAAGTGTTCAAGCTGGCAGGCGCGCCATCTGCGTTGGTCATGCTTTTCCTTTCCCCGATTAAAGGTAATAGAGAATGTGCCGAAGAGTCAGTTCGATTGTTTCTTAATGCTCATCTAGATTTCTCCGCAAAGTCTGTTCAGATGCAATGTATTGCTTCGATAGTGTTAGAGTTTTGCAAGTTGTTAAGTAGAACTGCTCGTGGCGATCTGTTATATTATTCGTGTCGCAATTCTCTTGCGACATTATTGGAAAGTATTGGGGCTGCTGATTGGTCGAAGTGTTTTGATCATTCGAAACCATCGACCGTGATCAGAGATTTTTTCCCGTTTGTTAGAGAGATGGCAGGGCAGATTTCTGTGGGTTTGGATAGCATGGAGAAGTCATCTAATTCGGTGTCAATGCCAGAAAGTGATGTTTGTGAATTTTCAGCTTTCTTGCAGCACTTGCATAGGGCAATTGAGGATCAGATAGGTGGGGAGGGCCCAATTAAGATTTCATTGTATGCAGGAATTAGTAAACCTGTGTGCTATGAGGATGAGATTGGAGCTCTTCATGCACTTTTGCTTGACTTATTGGGGAAGATTGAAAGATGTCTCAAGAAGATGGAGCAGTTTTTTTCTGTCACTCGAGTGGCAGAAAGTGATAGTCATAGAGCAGAGTGGTCTCAGTATCTAGCTATTTTAAAGGAATTGAATAATGTTTGTAAACTTTATGAAGGTGGGGAAGAGAGATTTTGCTCTGTATTAAGCTCTTGGCGGTATTCGTTGAATGTTTTTCTTAAGCATTCAAAGCGATGTGATGATCATCTCTGGATTCTTGCTTATAAGAAAGTAACTGACTTTGAGTCAAGGAGGCACTTGACGGCAATGATGTTCCCTGAAATGAGGGATGAGTATGACGAGCTGCATGAGATGCTTATTGATCGATCACAGTTATTGGCAGAATCATTTGAGTATATAGGTCATGCGGAACCATTGTCATTGCATGGTGGACTTTTCATGGAATTCAAAAATGAGGAAGCAACAGGTCCTGGTGTATTGAGGGAGTGGTTTTGTTTGATTTGCCGAGCAGTCTTTGATCCACAGAATGCCCTCTTCCTATCATGCCCAAATGACCAGAGAAGATTTTTTCCCAATCCTGGTGCGTACCTTTTAGACACTCGTCTTGATTTCTTTCTGATTTTAGTTAAATTTAACATTTTGATGGAGAGAAATTTATTCTTGAGAATGACTTGCATAACATCTTATGAGATTTGTCTTAAAGTACCTGACTGGTTTTTTGTTCAGACTTTCCGAATAAGCAACTGGATGGCATCAACGTAAACCATAGGAATTGTAGAGAAATTTAAGTAACTAAAGAAGAAGAGCAGAAATTTATCATTATAGACACTCTTCTCAATTTCTTGTCATTCATTCGTACTAACAATAAGGTAGCCAATAGAATGCTAGTTTACTTCTCTTTCTAGAATAATTGGCACCATAAGTGTGGACCTCTGCATGTTGTATTGGATACACAGCCAGCTTCTAGGTAATAGTTTGATCCTACAAATCTTGCATCTGAGGTATATACAACTTACTTGAGATGTGAAAATGTAAGGTTAAAGCCCTAAACTTTGGCTGCACAAAAATTCTAGGTAACAAGAAGCTACTTGAACTTCACTGCACCAGTAGGAAAAGGGATTTTCTTTTACGCTAAATGCTGTAATAGGCTGGAAGGAATAAGAAACCAACTTCTGCTAGTTCCATTTTGTTTAACTTGTTGTATTCTAGTTCCCTAAAGGGAAGCCTTGATGCACAAAGCTCCCGCCTATGCAGGGTCCGGGGAAGGGGTGGACCACAAGGACCTATAGTACGCAGCCTTACCTTGCATTTTTGCAAGAGGCTGTTTCCACGCCTTGCACCCGTGACCTCAAGGTCACACAACGACAACTTTTACTGTTGCACCAAGGCTCTCCTTTTGTATTCAAGTTCCCTAGTAAAGATAAATTCTTTCCTGTAGGGGTTTTCAGTCTTAGAATTGGAACCATAGTTTTGCTTGGGGTAGGTAATCCTCCTTCACCAATACCACAGTAAATAGAAAATTGACAAATTCTAATGACCAGACTCTCCTCATTCTTAGGCTCAGTCTCATCTTTCCACCACTGTGTTTTTATTCCTCCCCAAGCGAACAACACTCTTTTGGAGGAAGCTCTATCAAATCTTCTTAAGCTGATTAAAAACTTCAAAGGTTGGATATTCTCATGTGAGATAGTTTTGACCATTTCTGGGGCATATCTTCAGACACAAAGCCCTAGCTCTATTAAATCCTCTTAAGCTGATTAAAAACTTGAGTTTTTTTTATGCAAGTGCCACATGCAAAGGTTTCCTCATAATTGATGTGTTCATCAAGTCTTAGCTCTACTATGTAAGCCAAAGAAATGAAGATGCTAATCTCGCTTGAGAGAGGCCTTGAAATAAACGTGGTGTCATCAACACCTTGAAGCTCATAATTCATAGAAGATGTAAACCCGAGGTTCTCATGACATTTCTCACGATTATGGAATCATCTTCCTGAAGACGATTCCTTTGGTTCTACCACTATGCGTGGGTACAGATATTGGATAGTCAATCTCCTTGTTGTTTAGGACGGAACAGATGCTAAAATATTTTGCCTGGTCTCCTGGGCCTCCATTTTTCTGGAAAGTATGACTGTCTCAGAAAGAGGATAGCTTGTGTGCCATGTTACTCATTAGGAATTGAAATTTTGCCATGTGAGTACCAATGGCTATAAGTATTCATCCAAAACCATGCGATTGAAGACCCACATTGATATACATGGTTTCATAGTCCTGACTGATTCCAAATTGCAACTAGGATGGATGCCTTTGGTTCTGTGAGTTGCCCTTTCAGTCTCTTACCTTGGCTTATCCGTGATTTAAAAGAGCTAGACTTATCTGGATGAATGGATCTTGCAACATGACATGAAATTAAATGTTCTTCAGTAATTAGGTTAATTTTATTGAATATGAACTTGCTAAGCTCTGGGTTTCTGGTGTGTTTTCATTCAACATATGAGGTACTATTGCCAAGAGAGATCGAGAAGCTCCAAATGGGTTTCCTTTAAAAGGAAAAATGAACATGAAACATGAAGCAACAACTCATGGAGAATAGAAGGGTTTTGTAAGATGAGAAGGCATGGTGGACTGGAGGTTAGCAATCTTATTTGGACGAAATGCTTTGTGTTGGCTAAATAATTATGGAGGTAGGGTGGAAAAGGGAAATGATTTGCCCAAATTGTAAATTGGTTAAATTTGGTTAGATATTGGGGAATTGGGTCAATAGCCTCCCTGGTGGTGTTGTGTCTGGTTCTTGGATGCTGGTGCAAATGCAAAACAGAAGCTTAGCTCAGGCATCAGATAGAATACAAACACAACAACAGGAGAGGAGATCAGAGTCTGGGAAGACATTGCATTGGGATATAATTGTGCTACCTTGATTTTTGCAGAATATGTGAATGTTATTCACTAGCAGGGAGGTTCAAGTCTTATACAACTGTTGTTGGAAACAGAATGCATTGCTTTTTTGCCCTTCTGATAAGGCTTGTCTTGTATGTCTCTTTCTTGAAAGGATAGAGGATTGTGACAATAGTTTCTGTGCTCACTCCTTTCTCTTTCTCTCAGAATGAGAGTCCTTCACTTGCTTGCATTTGTGTGGCTGTTCATGGCTAGGCTTGTGTTTGGCTTTTCCAAAATTTTCGTTGTCTAGTGCACTAATACTTGGCGTGTTGCTAGGATCAGGACGAAGTTCAGAGAGACCATGAGATTGTTCTGCTGCCTAATTGCTGTGGTGGGCTTCAATAAATTTGGTCTCTGCCCTTCTTGAGAATTTGCTTATGAAAAATTCAGGTAGCTATTTATTGTTTGAAAGTGACGACTCATCTAATGCACTTGGATTAAATATGCAGTTGATAGGTCTAGGGCTCCAGCTTTTGTAGAAAATAGCATTCAACATGAAATGGAACGCAATTTATTCATGGTAAGTGTGAATTACAAGGGAATTCATGGCAAACAAAAGCTACAAAATCTATGTATGTAAACCAGTAGGAAGTAAGGAACCGTAATCCCTTCTCTGCACTTCCTACCTCCTCTCTTTTCTTCTCGTTTTCATCTACCCCTTTTTTCCCTTTATCTTCCCTTCTCCTCAAACCTCCTCAACCGTGTACTCTTGATTGATAACTACCTAAACTACCTAATAATCTGTAATCCTTTCCAACATATTGCAACAGATTGGATATTAACTGTATATTTGATGTATCCTAACCACTTGACTATATCTCTTCCCAGCTTGATTGTAACTAATTGATCCTCCTGGCATATCTTCTGTCAAGTGACCTGTATATGGTTTTGCTGTTGCAACCATCTCCTCCTTCTAGCTACCTCCTCCTTCTAGAATAAGTCTGAATTGTTGGTGATGTAACAGCAGTCCATAAAGATTTGACAACTTCATTACTAAATCAAAGATCTATGGATAAGTTTTTTCTTGTCTCTTCTGTTCAAGAGTTTGGTAGTGAGATTGTTGTATATGGCTTGGTGAGTGAGGCTGCTGATATGGAAGCCTTAACCACAAGCAATTGGCATCCATTATTCTAGCTCTGATAGATGGTTTTTTATTTAGTATTTCACTGGGCTCTTCTTGGCTGATCATTTGGAATTTTCTCTCTTCTGTATCCTCTTAATAATGCTTTAGTTATCTTTAATAAAAAGAGGCAAAAATACTGTTTTCCTCATTTGACATGAAATGTCCTTCCACAAATGTGCATCCACTAATGAGCTCCATCTGGTTTGTTTGACCAATGATCCCGAAGTTGCATAAACCTTGAACTTGGCCTCTACCTATTGCACTTAGATAGGGCTACTAAGGTGATATACCTCCAATACATCACACCTATTTTAGAAGAAGAACACATGCCATAGGGGGGGAAGATGTGACACATGTTTATTAAAGATTGGCTTAGTGGAATCAGGTTGTTAGGCAATTAGGGGAGGAGGTTAGAAAGGGAGGGGGAGGAGGATCAGGAAGGGGGAGAGAACACTACGGGGGGGCTCTAGAGATTGGAGAGGGTGTAAGAGAAATCGGGAAGGCCATATGGTCTTGGCCCTTCTATTTCTATTTTCCTTTTGTCATTGTTGTTTTTGAATTGCAAACTATACTTGAATTCTTCACAGATATGAATACTACATTGGAATTCTCTCTTTTAGTGGAATTGTAGCTGAAACTCAGACCAATAGCTCTAGCAATGGTATCAGAGCCTCATCCGATTCTTGGGGTATGGTACAAACTAGATTGAAGAGAGCAGAAAACATGGAGAAAGAGGTGGAAAACTTGAGGGCAGAATTTGGAAGCATGAAAGATGATATTGGAAGATTACAAACTAAAGTAACCGCTATCGGGGAATACTTACTGGAAATTCTGACTTGGATGTAGCAGAGGGAGGAAGGCGACGATGCGTTACCAAATCTGGCGGAGATAGGGGTAGAGCCAGAGCATCGGAGGTGGGGGAAATGTCTGGACAAGTAAAACAATTACATGAAAATCAGGGCTACGAACATCAACACCAAAAGCTTGATCTTGCGGTCTTTGACGGAAAAGATCCATACGGTTGGCTGTGCCGGTCAGAGCAGTACTTCCAGCTCAATAGGATAGCCGACGAAGATAGGGTTACGGCAGCGTCGGTTTGTTTGGAAGGAGAAACCCTCCACTGGTTTCTCTGGACAGACGGCCGCACTCGAATCTCCCTTCTCCAAAGATTCCGGCCCTCACAATCCGACAACAACTATGAGGCCTTACTCTGCCTATGGCAGATGATCTCCGTCACCGAGTATTGCTGGGAGTTTGAACTTTTGTCAGGACCTCTGGTGGATCTGCCCGATGAACTATTGAAAGTGGCATTCCTTAACGGGCTCAGGGACGATCTGAAAGTTGAAGTAAAATGTTCAGGCCAGCGTCCTTAACTGGACTAATGGATTTGGCCCAAAAAGTGGAAGAGAAGAACAAGGCCCTTGATCGGGTCAGGGCCCATGGAAATAGACTTGGACTTGGGCTTAGGGCTCCAAGAACCAGCAGCACTAGGGGGAGGCGCCCAGCCCCAAAAACAGCCCAACAAGGGCAATTTTGTAATTTTGCTCCAACCCTAATTAGGTCGACGGAGATGACGAGGGAGATGGGATTCTGGGGTGATTGACCCACTCATGCCACCCAGCATTTGCAGGGCCAACGTGATCCTTACCGGCGACTGTCGGAATGCTATTTCCAGCACAAACGAGCAATGGGGTTGTGCTTCTGGTGCAATGAGAAGCTATGTAGTTAGAGGCGCATGCCTAGGTGCGCCTAGGCGCAAGTCGACAGGTATGCGCTTGGGATGTGCAAGGCGTAGAGGAAAAGAGGCGCAGTCGCTTAGGCGCGTGCTTGAAAGGCGCGCCCCCGACTCCAGGCGCGCGCCAAACCTCTTTTTTTTTTTGCCGTTTTTCCCCTTCCAACCCTAATTTCAATCTTCCAACCTATTGAGAAGGTGAAAACGACCATTCCTCTTTGATCTTTCACAGATCTAAGCAACAAAAGGTATGGATTTATAAATTTTAGCATTTGTTTACAGTTTCTGTAAAAAAATGTAAAAACTAGTACCGATTTTTCAATTTTTTTGTTTTTTGTTAACTATTTTCCATAGATCTTGATGGGTTTTAGTTCTATATGTATAAGAAAACATTCCATTTGAGTTTTATACTTCTTTGCTCTAGATTTGAGTTTGTTTTTATGTTTTTTAGTGTTTTTCCTAAAAAATCAGTTATGGAAATATAAAAAAGTCTTCGTTTTTTCATATTTCTTCATTGAAACGTATTTCTATCCACATATATAGCTATCCCATGCTTGTGTCTTCATGTGTGATAATTTTTTCATCTTTTTTTCATCTTTTTTTTTTTTTTTTTTTTTTTTTTTTTGTAATTTAGGGTTATTTTTTTAATTTTTCAGAAAATAAAAGTTACGAAAATTAGAAAAAAAATGTTTTTTTTAATATATTTATTAGTTAATACCTATTCTTATCCACATATATAGCTTACCCATGCTTGTATCTTTATGTATCATGTATTTTTCATGCTTCTTTTTCTTTTTTCTTTTTTTGTATTTTAGTGTTATTTTGTTCAATTTTTCTGAAAATAAAAATTAGAAAATTAGAAAAATATAATTTTGCACCTCATGTTTTAGGCGTGTGCCTAGGCGCACCCCTTGGGCCTGGGTGCGCCTTGCGCTTGCGATTACATAGACGAGAAGTATTCTCCAGGCCATCGGTGCAAGAATTGCCAGTTACAGGTGCTGATACTGGCGAAGGAAGAGGAGGAACCCGAGCCTGTGGAACCTTTGATTTCCGACGATGTCCCATCGCATGAAGGAGATATGCCCCAATTCGAATTGTCATTGCAGGCTATCGTGGGTGTCTCTGTGGCATCGGTCATGAAGATTAAGGGATACCTAGGCCAACGAGAGGTGGTGGTGTTGATTGACCCGGGCTCATCACACAATTTCATCGCTTGAGAGTTGGCCGTCGAGTTGCAGTTGCTGGTGACCGACACCAAACCCTTCGGCGTTCAAGTCTGGGATGGGTACCGTGTCAAGAGAGCTGGGGTCTGTAGGGACCTAGTCCTCCATCTTCCTGGGGTCATGATCCAGCACCATTTCCATCTCTTCAATTTGAGTGGAACTGACTTTGTCCTCCGAATGGCGTGGCTGCAGACTCTCATAGATATTTCCGCCAACTACCGTGACCTCACCATGTAGTTCTCAGTATAGGGCAAACAAGTCATACTCAGGGGTAACCCTTCCTTGGCACGATCGTCGCTTTCTCTAAAATCCATACAACATCACATACCTAGTACTCGTGGGAGTTTCATGATCGAGTACCAAGGGTTACAGATCGACATTGCGCCACGGGAGTCCCTCGATCATCCAAAGGTGGCCTCCATCCTGGCGCAGTTTTCATGCATTTTTGATCAGCACCTCTAGTTACCGGCAAGCCGCACTCATGATCATGCCATCCATATCTAAGAAGATGCCCAACCACCTAACATCTGGCCGTATCGGTATCCCCACTGCCAGAAAAACCAAATTGAAAGGATTATCAAGGAATTGCTAGATGTCGACATTATACAACCTAGTACTAGTCCCTACTCGAGCCCAGTACTATTGGTCAAGAAAAAAGATGGCAGTTGGCGATTCTATGTTGATTATAGGGCTTTAAACAAGATTACTATCCTTGACAAGTTTCCCATACCAATGATTGATGAACTGCTGGATAATTTGGGCGGGGCTACTATTTTCTCCAAATTAGATCTCCGGTCCGGCTACTATCAAATCCGGATCAGAGAGGAAGACATTGCCAAGACTGCCTTCAGAATGCATGAAGGTCACTACGAGTTTCTGGTCATGCCTTTCAGCCTGACCAACGCGCCGTCCACATTCCAGTCCCTCACAAACGACATCTTACGCTTGCACCTCCGTAAGTTTGTTATGGTTTTCTTTGACGACATACTGGTTTATAGTTCCAATATAAATCTGCACTTGGAGCACTTAACCACTGTTCTTCAGATTTAACAAACACATGAGTTGGTTGTTAATAAAAGGAAATGTCTATTTGTGCAACCTACATTGGAGTACCTTGGCCATGTGATATCTGCACATGGGGTTGCGGTTGACAACTCCAAAGTAGAATGCATGCTAAGCTCGCCTGTTCCACAAGATGTTCGGGCCCTATGTGGATTCTTAGGCCTTACCGGATATTACTGCAAGTTTGTCCGGCACGATGGATTGATTGCAGCTCCGGTTACTAACCTGCTCAAGAAAGACAATTTCAGATGGAACCAGGAGGTACAAGTTGTGTTCGTTACGTTGAAACAAGCTATGACTACCATTCCTATGTTGGCCATTCCTAATTTCACAAAATAGTTTACTCTGGAAATTGATGCTTCGGGTAGGGGAGTGGGAGCTGTACTCATGCAAGAAGGAAGGCCAATTGCCTTCTTTAGCCAAGCTCTCGCCCTCCGATCACAATCTAAGTTAGTTTATGAGAGAGAACTAATGGCTATGCGTTCGATACGTTGAAACAAGCTATGACTACCATTCCTATGTTTGCCATTCCTAATTTCACAAAATAGTTTACTCTGGAAACTGATGCTTCAGGCAGGGGAGTCGGAGCTGTACTCATGCAAGAAGGAAGGCCAATTGCCTTCTTTAGCCAAGCTCTTGCCTTCCGATCACAATCTAAGTTAGTTTACGAGAGAGAACTAATGGCTATTGTCTTAGCTATACAGAAATGGCGGCACTACCTAATGGGTAGGCATTTCATAGTACGAATGGATCAGAAGAGTCTAAGGTTCTTGTTAGATCAAAGAGTACTTAACCACAAGCAGCATGATCAAGCTCATTGGGTTTGATTTTGAAATCCAGTACAAGCCGGGAAATCAGAATTGAGTGGCAGATGCTCTTTCTAGGAAAGTTGAAGCTCTTGCCTTTGTGCACTCACCTACTTGTCCAGAAATTTCCTCCACAAACTCTGAGGTGAATACAGATGGCAACCTGCTGGCTCTCTTTGTTGTACATTGTAAGGGATTATCAGGACTGGAGGAGGAAGTACGACTCAAAGCTATCCTACAGGACCTCTTGGCTGATCCTAACAGCCATACTGGTTTTTCATTGAGGAATGGGTACTTACTCTTTCAAGGCTAGCTAGTTATCCCAAAATCATCTCCTTGCGTTCGCACCTTGCTTACAGAATTTCATGCCACCCGAATTGGTGGACACTCTAGGTTCTTTCGTACATTCAAGAAGCTCTCTAATGTTGTATTTTGGGAGTGGATAAGAAAGGATATACAGCAGTTCGTTGCCACTTGCGATGTCTGCCAAAGAAATGAGTATCAATCACTGAAACCTGGGGAACTCCTTCAGCCCTTGCCCATCCATGACCAAGTGTGGGATAACCTGTCAATGGATTTTATTAGAGGATTATCTAAGTCACAAGGGGTGGACACCATTTTCGTTGTGGTGGACTGTCTCACCAAATATAGCCACTTCTCTTAAGGCATCCCTTTACGGCTCAAGACGTTGCTACCCTCTTTGCTAAGGAAATAGTCAGGCTACATGGCTATCCTCACTCTATAGTATCAGATCAGGACTGCATCTTTATTAGCCAGTTTTGGATAGAATTGTTCAAGCTAATCCAAAACAGGCCTGAAGATGAGTATTGCCTACCACCCGCAAATCGAGATTGTTAACCGTTGCTTGGAGACCTACTTACGTTGTTTCACTATTAGCCATCCTAAGTAGTGGCCTAAGTGGATTTCGTGGGCTGAATTCTGGTTTAATACCACTTATCATAGTGCTGCTGGAATGTCTCCCTTCAAAGGCTCTTTATGGGCGTGAGCCACCTGTCTTGCTACGCCTCACTGATGAAGGCTCGGTTGTGGAGGCAATCAATCAACAACTAATAGACAGGAATGTTATCTTGCAAGAGTTGAATGATCACTTGTTATCTGCACAGACCAGAATGAAGTCTCAGGCAGATAGGAAACGTAGAGACGTTCAGTTTGAGGTTGGTGCATTGGTTTTCCTCAAATTACAACCCTTTAAGTTCAAAAAATTGGCGAATAGGCCAAATGAGAAGTTGAGTCCCAGGTTCTATGGTCCTTTTCCAGTGTTGGAAAAGGTGGGCAAAGTAGCATATCGTCTGGAGTTACCAACCACTGCTAGAATCCCTCCTGTCTTCCATGTATCCCAGCTTAAACAGTCTTTGTCAAACCCTCTCTGGGCCCAACCTCTGCCTTCTAGTTTAACAGACGAACTGGAACTTGTGGTTCACCCTGAAGATATCCGACAAATCAGAGTTTTACCAAATGGCCAAAGGGAGGTTTTGGTTAAATGGCAAGATCTTCCGGAATGTGACAATACATGGGAACTATATTCTGTTTTAGATGGCCAGTTTCCATCTTTTCACCTTGAGGACAAGGTGAAACTGATGGGGGCGGGTATTGATACACCTCCAATACATCACACCTATTTTAGAAGAAGAACACGTGCCACAGGGGGGGGGAAGATGTGACACGTGCCTGTTAAAGATTGGCTTAGTGGAATCAGGTTGTTAGGCAGTTAGGGGAGGAGGTTAGAAAGGGAGGGGGAGGAGGATCTGGAAGGGGGAGAGAACACTACGGGGGGGCTCTAGAGATTGGAGAGGGTGTAAGAGAAATCGGGAAGGCCATATGGTCCTGGCCCTTCTATTTCTATTTTCCTTTTGTCATGGTTGTTTCTGAATTGCAAACTATACTTGAATTCTTCACAGATATGAATACTACATTGGAATTCTCTCTTTTATTGGGAATTGCAGCTGGAACTCAGACCAATAGCTCTATCATAAGGTCATGCACCTCTGAAACAATCTTCATCTGCAGAATAAAAGTCATCTGTAAAGCTTTAAGGCAACTACAAAATATTGTCGGTACTATAAGTGGTCAGCTAAGTTCATTCTCTAGCAGTGGTGGAAGACACATTGGAGGGAAAGACTGCAGCCTAAAGCCTCAGGGTGCACTGCTGATTAGGATTGATTTGAATAGACTTGAAAGTAATTGGTGGATACGTGGTGGATTTTTAGTAAGGAAAAAAGAAAACCTACTTTATGTGCACATTAGGACTGATTTGACTCTCTCTACTTTGCTTAATATTCCTTTGAATTCTTGTTGAACTTGCATGAAGGAAGAGTATTATTCCATCAATGGGTTAGCCTTCAATATTGCTGTCCTCTTATGAATGCACTTTAAAGATTCTGCTCTTCCATTCAAGGGAGAGGAAACATAATCTTTTTTTATATGGACATCTTTAGTTTTACCGTTCCTATTGCATATGCAAGAATGGATAGGTTCGACATTTCATATGGCTGCTGAAGCTCTGTGCTGGGCCATGGTTCCTAAGCTCCTAAGAGGGAATTGGACGGAAGTTCAGAATGGAGGCTACAAATTGGATGGAAAAGTTTAGTAGCATGGGGGTCATACACTTCTCATGTATCATGCTTCTGCTGCATATGGAGGGATAATTTTTGACATTTTTTAAATATGTTTTGGCATGACAATGCAAGTAGAAGCTGACTTGATACAGTTGAGTCTGTCTAACTTTCACTTACAATTGAAGGTATATTCAGATATTTATTGTGATTCCTGCACAATATGAACAGTTTGACCCTAAGACAGCATGATCTGACTTGATTAAAGGTCCATATGGTTTTAAAAAATAGGGGAGGTTGATGCATAAATATTATCCAGATAGAAGGAAACATGGTAGAAGGAGCCTTGGCGCAAAGGTAAAAGTTGTCGTCATATGAACTTGAGGTCACGGGTTCAAGGCGTAGAATCAGCCTCTTGCAAAAATGCAAGGTAAGGCTGCCTACTTTAGGCTATTGTGGCCCGCCCCTTCCCCAGAGCCCGCATAGGCGGGAGCTTTGTGCATCGGGGCTGCCCTATAGAAGGAAGTAATGGATATCTGAGAAGGAACGCTCTTGAAGGGTTGTTTTAGATACGGATATCTGACGAGGAATGCCAATTCATACCTTCATTTTATTGTTTCTGATGTTGTTTATTGGGTTCTCTCTCTGCTTATATATCATTTAGCAGCCACGAATAATGAACCGTATCAGAATATAAACCATTTTCACTGTAATGATTTCTGTATGCAAATATTATGCAGTTTGGTTTTTGAAGTTGTCATGATTGAAAATTTGTCTACCACTAACAATGAAGTATGGCTGTTTCATGAATGACAAAAATTAGTAAATTAATGATTGGTTGTCACTAGATCAATGATGCATGATAGTCCTCAAACACCAGGTAGTATTGTAAGCTAACTTCCTCTTCCTTTCACAGCATTTTAACACTTCTAATTCCTTGTCGTGATTGCAGCATCTGGGGCAAATCCTTTGCACCTTGATTATTTTGGCTTTTGTGGGCGGGTGATTGCATTAGCACTAATGCATAAAGTGCAAGTAGGGATTGTATTTGATCGCATATTTTTTCTGCAATTAGCTGGGAAGACTGTTTCCTTGGAAGACGTGCAGGATGCAGATCCATGCTTGTATATGAGCTGCAAAAAGATTTTGGAGATTGATGCTAATCTTATGGATTCTGATGCTTTAGGACTCACATTTGTCATAGAAATTGAAGAGCTGGGGGCCCGTCGAGTTGTGGAGCTCTGCCATGGAGGGAAGAACATTGCTGTGAACAGCAGGAATAGACAGGAATACGTGAACCTTCTTATTCAGCATCGTTTTGTTACATCCATCTCCCGACAGGTTGCACATTTTGCTCAAGGTTTTGCTGACATTCTTTGCAATTCAAAGCTCCAGATATTCTTTTTCCAAAGTTTAGAACTGGAAGATTTTGATAGCATGCTGTATGGAAGCGATAGAGCTATTTGTGTAAAGAACTGGAAAGCACATACTGTGTATAATGGCTATGAGGAGACTGATCATCAGGTTTGCTGGTTCTGGAAGGTACGGGTTGCGGTTTCATAACTATCGTCTTTGATGCATTTTTGGTCCTAATTTCCATCTTTAATAGCAAAATTCCTTTTGCTTGTTAACATCAAGTTTCCAAGTGATGGTGTCTCATTTTCCTTCTCTTCTGTACAACATTTTGGCAAAGCTAAACTAGAATAATGGCCGAGTTTGAAACTTAAATTCACTCTCTCGTGAAACTAAGCAATACACTAATAAAAAAGAACAAGTTGAATGGCAGTATATGATGTTGTTTCAAAGATAAAACAACAGAAGAAAGGTAAATTACTTAATGAGGAACTCCAATCTCTTCAATGGCTGCAATACTGGTTTAAAAAATCCATTATATGTTAGGCTTCAAACATTTTATACTGTGATACTATAGGTTTCTTTAATAATTTCATGCAGTTCTTGCTATAGGTTTACAAGTACTTAAATTTCTTTGATGAGAAACAAGGACATTGACTCACTTTGCAACTGATTTGTCTCTCTATTCTTTTCTCTCTCTCTTGGTTTTCTTTTCGCCAGTCTATTACTTCCCAATCAGATTTTTGCGTGATACTAGAGCAGGTCTGGGACCAAGTTGTTCAGAAGGTACTTCTATGCTCTCCAGTTGTCCCTCTCTATCAAATTTTTTTTGGAAGATGTGAGAATGTATCCTACTTTTCTCCCAAGCTTCATCTTTTTCCCATATTGTTCAAACCCTATCTCCTCTCTCTGTTTTTAATTTCCCTATTAATTTGTCCAAACACCCCATGCATCATATCAAAACCTAATCTTAATTTCCTATCGTCATCAAAACCCAAAAACAGCTCTATGGTCATCATATAAGCATATGCTAACCCTGTGGCCAGTTATCCTAGTTACCTATCTCATGATCATTGTGCTCTCCTGACCAGCCTGTTACTTGGTGTCCATCACCATACTGCAGTTGCCACATCCAATCGCAACTGCTATTTCCTCTGCATTGGCTCACAACCTCTTTCTTTGGCTTCTTTTCAGATATACCCAGCCCATGTTTCCTCCAACCAGTAACTTCTTTCTTTACTGTTTCTCCAATGCCCTTAAAACCACGCCTTGCACCCTTACCCCAGTTCCCGCATCCAGGTAGGCCTTTCATGTTCAAACCCAACTGCCATTTTCCTCCGCTCGACGTCCCAACTACATTCTTTAGCCTCTTTTCAAATATACTAGGCCGATGGTTCCTCTAACGAGCAACTTCACATTTTGGCATTTGTCTTAATACCATTGAACTCAAATGTCCTGCACCCATTCCATAGTTCCCACATCCAAATAGGTCTACTACATCCAATCCCAACTGCGATTTCCTCCGCTCAATTCAGAACCACCTTCTGTGGCCCGTTTGCAAATATAACCATTCCATGGTTCTTTTGTCCAAACACACTTAAACTCATGCCTTGCAGCCAACAGACCTTCTCTTTATTGTACGATGTTCCTATCTCATCTCCATTCTCTCTTTAACTTCTCTTATATTTCACTATTGCCCCCATATTTCTGGATTTGTCTTGACTATCAATGACTTCTAATCTCCTCTTTCTCTAGTTCTACCTCTTCTGCTGCTGTTTTCTCCATCATTCCTCTATTTGCTAACATAAGTTAATGAATGTATCTCTCTCCTAGAAGCATCAGTCCTTAAAATTGCCTGTGCGCTCAAGGCCTGCTGGCCACCATTTGCATTTGTGAAGAAGTTGGTGAGAGCCTCCTTACATACTTACAGTTTTCTCTTTGGGAGAAATATTCAGCATATAATAAGATCTGGCTTATAAAGCATTCGTACAATGTTAAATGGTTACATGGCTGAAATCCCACTTGCCTTAGATTTTCTGTAGTAGTACACATTCCTCTACAAGTGCTATATCAAAGCATCAACACAGTCTTCCATGCAGCAGTCTGAAGAAGACATTATGGAAGTTTACAATCCAAACTTGACAAAGAACAAAAGTTGCCCTCTGCAGGTATATACATTCTTATGATGAAGAACCTGTATGGTTATGCTTGTTAATGTTTAATGTAGTTTTTCATGTTTAAAGATGGTATTCTAATGTTTTCTTGTGGAGGTGAGTTAAAGGTTGATTAGAAGAATGGGAACATTCCTATTGGAGCTTTTCTCCAACAGAGGCATTGCATTTTACAGTGTCTATACTGAATTTCTTTTGGTTGGATTGAAATCATAGGACTATAGATCCAACACAATTTGAGAGTTATCCACTACAATTACCAATGACAGACTCACTGCTATAGTTTGGGAAATGTTAGTTCATTCTATTAAGGTGATGTGTTGAGAAAATCCACATTGGGTCCAATGCTATGAAAGGTGAGTCATTTGGTTTCCTTTTTGTTACTCATACTCAGAGCTAACTCCGCCTATGTGGTTTTATGATCTCGCAGCTGGTCTCAAGCCCTGATAAAGGAGTTTGTGTCAGGTTGCTAGCTGGTGTAAATCCTTTTGGCAAATCCTTAACATGAATCTAAAGATTAAGGCATTTCCGTAGGCTAGGGAGTTTCCCACAAGTGATGCGTTTCATGGGAGCTTGGATGCAATGAGAAAAGGGCAAGGACTGCTAGAGCGTACCCTTGTAAGCAACGCGTTGCATCTGATTTTGGATGCAGTGGAAAATGAGCAAGGGCTGCTAAGGCATTCTCTCGTAAGTGATACACTGCATTGGATCCTGGATGTAATGATAAGTAGGAAGGGATTCCCATGCCATTCCAAATTTGTGCAAGTAAAGAGATTAGCTCAGAAAAATAAGATTTGTATTGCCACATGGAATATGAGCACATTGATAAGTAAGACACTAGAGTTAGTAAACATGATGAAATATAGGAGAGTCAACATCGCTAGTGTCCAAGAAACCAATTGGAAATGGGCTAAAACTAGAGAAATTGATGGGTATAAGCTCTAGTATCTAGGAAAGGACAATAATAGAAATGATGTAGGGATAGTGGTGGATAAAGAATTAAAGGATAAAGTTATAGACGTTAGAAGAACTAATGATGGAATTCTACTAATTGAACTTGTTCTGGGAGAGAAGATTATAATTATTATAAGTGCATACACCCTATGGAGTAATGCAAGAAATTTCTAATACAAAGGGGATATTTATAGGAGCAGACTTAAGTGGTCATGGAGGAAAAGAAAAGAAAAGATATGATAAAGTACATGGAGGGCATGATATTGAAGAAAGAAATGAGATGAGAGATGCTATTCTTGATTTTTCTTTGGCATGTAACCTAGCTATAGCAAGCACATACTTTGAGAAGAGGGATGAACACTTATTAATCTTTAAAAGTAGATCATATAAGAGTCAAATAGACCTTTCTCTACTTAGGAATGCTGAAGGATCAATGTTTAGGGATTATAAGGTGATACACAGTGAGAGTTTAACTACATGACATGGGTTAATGGTTATGGATATTTACATTAAGAGATTGAAGAAAGGAATGAAATTAATAAGTTTCTAAAAACTACGTGGTGGAACTTAAAAAGGAGAGAAGATAACATTATTCACAAACAAGTTGATGGTAGAAGGAAAGTGGAATAATGAACTAGAAGTAAACACCATGTGGATTAATATGGCTAAGTTTATTAAAAGAGTTGCAAAAGATGTTTTAGGAGTATTTAAAGGTAAAAGGAAACTAGTAAAGGGAACTTGTTGGCATAGTAAAAAAGTGCAAAAAGTTGTTAAAAAAGAAATTGGTGTGTTTTAGAGCATAGTAGAGGACTAGAAATACTGAAAACTTTGAGCAATATAAGAATACTAAAAAGGTTGCCAAGAGAGTAGTGAGTGAGGCTAAACTTAAGGCTTATGATCATCTCTATAATAAATTAGGGTCAAGAGAAAGTGAGAAAGATGTTTTCAAACTTGTAAAAATGAGGGAACAGAAGAGTAAAGACTTAAATTACATTAAATCCATTAAAAGTGATGACCAAAGGGTACTAGTTAAAGATGGCCAGATCAATCAACGGTGGGAAAGTTACTTTCAAAATTGCTAAATGACAAATGTATTGAGAATATAGAGAATGAAAGAAGCGTAAACCCAAATAACGCGGGACGATATAGATACGACCGTTCGCCGTACTCCCCAGACAATGGAGCTTTGTGCACAAACCTACCCTTTTATATAGATATGACCTTGGATGACAAAGTTTAACAAGATTGTAGAATCGAAGAAAATGCCAGATGAATGGAGGAAAAGCTCCGTCCTACCAATTTATAAGAATAAAGTAGATATACAAAGTTGTACTAATTATCATGAGATCAAAATGATGAGTCTTACCATAAAACTTTGGGAAAGAGTGATTGAGAAGAGGATACAACATTAGATGAGTATATCAGAAAGCCAGTTTGGTTTCATGCTAGAATGGTCTACCATGGAAGCTGATAGAAAAATACAAGGAGAGGAGGAAGGACCTCTACATGGTCTATATTGACTTAGAAAAAGCTTATGCTAGGGTCCTTTGGAGAGTTAATATCGTGGTGATTGGGCAAGAAAGAAGTTTCATAGGGGTATATAAACATAATTAAGGATATGTGTAAGGGAGCGGTAATTAATGTTAGGACCACTGGTGGAGAGACCAATAATTTTCCTATTGCTATAAAATTTTGCACCAAGGATCAATTTTGAGCTTGTACCTTTTCATGTTAATTATGGATAAGAAAGGGCAGTCCGGTGCGCGAAGCTCCTGCGCATGTGGGCTTTGAGGAAGGGGCAAACCACAAATGGCCTATAGTAAGCAGCCTTACCTTGCATTTTTGCAAGAGATAGTTTCCATGCCTCGAACTAGTGACCTCCAGATCACACAGCAGCAACTCAACCACTACGCCAAGACTCCTCTTCTATGTTAATTATGGATGAGTTAACAAAACATTTGCAAGCGGAGATTCCATGGTGAATGTTATTTGCAGATGACATAGTTTTGATTGATAAGACAAGGGTGGGCATAAACACAAAGCTACAGTTAGGGAGAGATGCTATAGAGTATAAAAGATTTGAAATTAGCCCAACTAAGACAGAATATATGGAATGCAATTTTAGCAAGGAGAGGAGTGGGAGTGAAGCACTAACCAAGAAGTCCTTCAAAAAGACTACTTTTGATATTTGGGATCGATAATTCATGAGACTTGAGATTAAGAGGGATGTTACCCATAGATTCCAAGTGGGTTGGAGCAAATGGAGATGTTCCTGTTGAGTTCTGTGTGATCGGTAGATGCCACTCAAACTAAAAGAAAATTTCTATAAGATGACTGAAAAGCCATACTTTATGGATCAAAGTGTTGTGAAGTTAATTGACAACATGTACATAGAATGAGCATATCCCAAATGAGGATGTAGAGATGGTTGAGTGGCAAGACAAGAAATGATAGAATTATAAATGAAAATATTAGAGGAAACTTAGGAGTAGCACTAATAGGTAAGGAGATGCGGAAGATAGACTTGGATGGATTTGACATATCAATGGAGATCGAAAATGGCACTGGTTAGGAGTGAGTCGATCTAAGTCGAAGGCTCTAAAAGGGCAAAGGGGAGGCCCAAAAGGATGTGGATAGAAGAGGTGAGAAAAGATTTAAAACTTTTTTGACTAAACGAGGCCATGACACTTGATAGAGGGGAATGGAGGAACAAGATTCGTGTAACGGATCCGTAATCAGGATTGGGGTTTGATGATGATGATCTAGTCCTACTATAGTGCTTTATATCAAACTAATGGCTGGTTCCTGTCAATTTTTTCTTTCCAAAATCTTAGGGAAAAGATAATGAATGATCATGACTCAAACCATCAAACAAAAGAAAAGAGATATGATAGGATGTTACCATATCAGCCTTGAGAATAAGTTATGGATCTGATGGCTTAGGTATTTTCTGAGGATCCGACATTGGAGACAAGGAGCAACATCAGGGATCAATTTACAAGTTCTTAATCTTGAGAATGCCACTGATGGAGCATGTAGTTGCCTGTTGTCTCTCATTAATCTAATCAAACTAGTCCTAGTAACTAATAGTACTTTCCAATTATTACTGACATTCTTATTTTTCAATTTTTACATGTTGATAATATGTGTTTTGACTCCGGTATCGAACAATTGCAATGACTAGCATAATCTTGTAAATCTCATGCTCGTTAGTATACATGCAACAATACAGGCTAGATGGGCTTTCCAAGACACTACCACCATTGTAAATTACACTGAAATGACCAAAAGAAGACTACTTCTAAACAGAAACATGCCAAACTGATTGGGAACAAAGTTAAGCAGGAATTCATGATGGACAATCATGTGTACAACAGAAACGTTTGGGACCATAAATTCAGGACTGAAAAAGCAAGGAAAAGGAACTTCAAAATGATATGCCCAATACATGTATACTTACCATTGAGAACATTTGGTACTTAAAATGTGAACAAAGTGCTATTTGTCACCTCGCATGAAAATTCTTGTATGTATCTTCAAGTGTGAACAAAGTGCTATTGTCACCTTTGACAAGTATGCTTTCCAGTTTCTACCGTAAATTTTCATGGGGGGATTCCTGTTTGAGAATTTATGGGGAATTTGATAAAGGTTTGGCACTATAGTTGGGATTTTCCTTCAGCATTATGAGTTATGCCATAATACCTATGCACCCAACAAAATGTGATGCTTTTGCATAAATGGATGCTTCGAAGTCTTTTCTGTTTAATTAATGGGACAAGGATAACAAATATACTTGTTTTTTGGTTTACAGGGTAAATATTTCCTCTGACCTGCGAGAATTTCCATTTCGATTTAGTGGATGGAGTTCAATTTTGTCAAAAGGAGAAAAAGAAAACAGTTCTACCATAAGGATTAGGACATTTATGTGAGTCATTATTGTCTTCAACTTGTTAGGTCTTTAGCCTAGTATTGCTGGCCAAGATGATTTTGTTAAGTTGTCCTATGTTCATGAACTACCTTATGGCATGATAACATTGGTAAGTGATGCAGAACGATATTTTGCCATTAGTTCAGTTTGATGATTTATGAATTATGAATTTTACTTCCAGCTTTATATAAATGCAATAATGGATAATGTAATAGCAGAAAATGTATTATCAAATACTGGATATGTATCTCTGTTAATTCATAATTTTTTTCATACTCAACAAAATCTAGTATTGATGATGGAAGCTTTTCTGGTCCTGCTCATAGCTTTGTCATCTGTAATTTCTCTGATTCATTATCCTGTTCCAACACCTATAATTTTGGCTTATAGCTTCTGCTGTGTCTCAAAGTTGGCTTGCTTCTTATCTGTTTCAGCCTTCTTGCTCTGTTTTCTTTCTTCATCTAGTAACTGCTAATCTTACGTTAATGGCTATGGTTTAGCACTGATGCAGATCTCATGGTGCTTTTATAATTGTCCTATTTTTAACTCTGCTAATGAACCACCTCGACAAATGGTTTTATTTTTAATCACTAAGCATCTTTCTTCCTTACTAGTCAAAATGAAAAAAAGAAAAGAGAGAGAGAGAAAACAGCTTGTTTAAAATAATGAATAAGAATGGCCTGCAGTATGTCTTTAACCATGAGGATATGGAAGTAAGTAATGTCAGTTGCACAGCTTAGAGACCTAAGAATTCTTCTCACAAGTAAATGTCTAAAGAGAGACTACCAGAGAACTAAAGGCCCTAAAAAAATTAAGCAAAGATTTGGCTTAGTAATTGCTGGACAAGAACTTTTGTATACACACTGGTGTACAATATTATTTCAAAACACTGTTTTATAGTAGTGACATAAGAAAGGGGACCTCTCTCCCATGTGGCTGCTCATAGGTTCATGTCTAACTTTTAAAGTGAAGTAGATGCTAATGACTGATTGTGGAAATTTTGCAGGTTGTGGAGGGCATGACAGCAGAGCAGCGAAGAATACTGCTTTGCTTTTGGACATCTGTGAATTACTTACCAGTAGAGGGTTTTTCTGGCTTGGGATCTAAGTTGTACATTTACAAGGCACTGGATTCCCAAGATCGTCTACCATCTTCTCACACATGCTTCTATCGCCTGTGTCTTCCTGCTTATCCATCTCTGGCCTTAATGCAGGAGCGTCTTGGTATTATCACCCAGGAACATGTGAGCTCCAGCTTTGGCATTTGGTAGACCCAGGGGTGGATCTGGTTGTCTCCTGGGATACAGTGGGGTACATAAGAACAAGAACCTTTTTGGCTTGTTGTACAGGTTTTAGAACAGAACTATAATTTCTGTTAGGAGGGTACATAGAAGCTGCTGCATATATCCGTTATTTTAAAAAGAAGGCAATCTTTTGTTGGTCTGCTCTTTTCCCTTGTTGCTACATGCATGGTATACTAGAAATTTTTTTTTTATTCAATTTGCAAGGGTTTAAAGTTGTCTATTTTGTGCTGGTGCTCGTGAAAATGTAAGAGCACAGGCTTCTTTTGTTGTGCCTGGTAGTAATCTTTTGTATTACATATAGAAACGGAAAAAAGAGTAAGTTACTGTGGACTTATGTTTGCTGGTTCAACTAGCTTTAAGTCACCGTCTAATACTGGTCTGAGTCTATTGACATTTCTGTAGAAAAATATGATATTTTTCCCAGCGTTCGTGTTGGTCATGCTGTGCATTTTATGCTTGAGATGAAACAGCAAAAAGCCCACAAGTCGGACTACACAAATTCCGACCCATTGGTCGGGGAGAGTTGAAGGATGTAATCGGAATTTGCATCCAATTTTGTTTCTTTCATTTTTTCCATCTCTTAGCTATTCCTTTTCGGAGGAAAATCAAAATCGGACACCAATGTAATTTTAGTTTCCCATTCCGTGAGTTTACTCGCTAAAAGATGATATTTTTGCCATCTGTAAAATCTATCTGGAAGTGATTCTGGCAACAGCCTTTTTTTTGGGCGGGCGAGCATCCTTGTCACTAAGTGCAGAAATCCAGCTCACCTGGATCCAGATTGTCGTCAGTTGGCGCTTTATTGTCGGTTTTGCCAAATCGTCAACTTCCACATTGCTGTGGCATAATCGTCGCTCCGTCTGGAGGGTCTCACTTCAAAGCCGATGAGAATGGGGCTGGCAAAGCGGTTTGGTTGATCAGTTTGATCCGTTATAGATCCGGATCTAAACGGACTGGATATACTACATCAGTTTTTTAAATGGTTAAAAAATTCATATCCATATTGGATCTTCAACAGGATAATGTATTTGTAGTAATCTGCAATAATAAAATCAATATATAAAAATAAAAATTTTGCTATTTCTTTTCAGAAAATAAAAATTTACTATTAAATTCTTTCGGTCAATCTTTTGCTGTTGATTCTCAAATAACCAGTCATGATGAAGTTGAATTCTTCCAATTAATTTTGTCTGGACTACAGCCCGTAAGCCATTTGTGGTAGCACCCGGTCTCCAAAATCCTTACAAGAAATATAGCATCTCACTATTGAACCAAAAAACACATATTACATTTTTTTTTTCTTGAAAGTCCAATGTTTTTCAATTTGCTCCTCTAAACGGGTATACGCCGATAAATTTTTGTGCAAATGACAATTTATCATATTGGAAAGGTGAAATAGAATAATTTATTATAGGCGATCAAGAGAATCGCTAAAAGAGTACGAGGCAAATCAAGAAATCCCTACCATCCAACGGTTTTGGATTATGCATTTTAATATAAATCCGTACCTAACGGTGATTTCAGGCTCCTGTAATGACCTTGCATGCCAAATAGAACTGCGGACTACAATTTCCATATGTTACCCTTCCGTAGGACTCACCTCATAAGTTTTCCTGTACACAATTGATTTGCTAAGAGGATGGTAATTGATTTCCATTCTAAATCTCCAGCTGGATTTGGATTTCCACTTCAAACCAGACGAGGTACATCACCCATTTTCTGCTAATCAAACCGCAGGAAATTATCTTCGAATGGAAAATTTACTGTAACTTCTCATGATGAATGGTGCGCAAATGGTTTGTCCTGAACAAGGGATGGCGGGTTCAAGTGTGCATTCAGCACAAATCCAAATAATGTGTTAATGCCTCCAATTTCTAGTCTTTTAAGTATCGATGCAGCATTACGATCTATGTTCCAGCCGTTGGATTACCCAATCAAGACGACACCGGAGTGTTTGATTGCAATTATATTTGGCTCCATTGGCACACACGCCTAACTTCAAAGAATCTATTCCCACCATATGTAAGTTTAAAATATTACAGGACTTAACGTCTTCAAAATGGCCAAAAAATACAAGACCAATTCATTAAGAAATGGCAGCTAATCAAAGAAAACTGAGATTAGTGGAATGCTTATGCTGCTAAGGTAGTATGGTAAAAGAAAAAAGAATCAATCTATATAAGAAGTGTTGATTATTTTTCGCAAGCGCAGGGGTTACTGTAATATAGCTTATGCAAGTACGGGTCAATTTCACAGGGACTCAATTTAACAAAGATGAAATTTAAAAAAATTTAAATTTCCTTAAATTAATAAAAAACTAAAAATTAAATAACAATAAAATACATACTCAGATATATTGAATTAACAAGAACTACAAAATTTCAAGTTCAAAAGATAGAAAATTAAACAAAAATATCAATTAAAATCTACTTTCCTAACTTGATTATAACAAGATTCTTCAATTATAGCCATATCCAAGTCGATCAACCTTCAATAATCCATCCCTCAGGTCTCTGATTAATTATTTAACAGGTAGATTATGTAGATCTTCTAAAAATCTGATGATCAGATTGATGTAAGAAATCAAAATTGGACAGCTTAAATTGACTTTTTTGGACTTCAAATTTAAGATCAAAACTGCTAGATTAAGTAGGAATTGTACTAAGATTTAAAAACTAAAAATTGATTGAAAATCAAAAGAGAAAAGTATCAAGAATTAACTTGGTACTGTTAATTATAGCCAAACCATTGATTCGGTTAGGCATCAAACAAGTATCAAGGCTTTAATCTTTGGAAAGGGTTATCTGGTGCCTGAGTGCAATTTGCCACAGAAGTGGAGAGCCCAAAGTATGCACCACTAGGGATGTTCTTCGCAAAACATGGTATTATATTATGTCTCTAAGTGGGCCCAACTTGTGTTATGGGGTCTCAGGTGGCCTACTAATAGCATCGGAACATTGGTTTAAGGAATTGACTTGACATTTTCAATCAATCTAGGGATTTTTATTCTTTGATTCTCATGTGACCCTTAAACTTATAGTTTGGCCTATAAGCAACCCCCAATTCTATTTTGTTTGTAAGTAATCCTTGAAATATAAAAAGTTATTTATGGTTAACCCTTTCCTGTTAAAATCGTCAATTTTGCAATTTAAGTGAAGGATAGTTTTGGTATTTTGTAGCTTAACCCAATGTATTTCTAACTCAATTTGTGCATATGCAAATATATCCAAGGTTAGAAGCAATTGAACAACTAAATTAAGAATTTGGAAATAAAGATTAAAACATCCAAGTTTGACAAAATCCAATTAACTATAAGAAAAGTTGATCATTTTAAAATAATGACAAGAAATTACTTATTATCAACTATTTAAGTGATTGACCTTAGAAAAGAAATCCAATCAACTATTTTTGAAAAATAGCCAGCTGTCATTGACAGAAAAGATTGAAGAATTTTGTGAAGTGCACAACATGATTTAATAGACGAATTCATTCAGCTTTCCCAGATCATTATAGTTATTTTTGTTGACCTTGCCAAGTCTAGTCAACTCTTGAGCATCAGTAAACTTGAATTGGATTTAGGAAATTTCAAGGAATATTATCATTGACCTTAGCTATTTTAAAATTCAATTGTCTGTCTCACGAATCATGATTAATTTTTTGAAGCAACTATTACAATGCATGCGCTCATAAGCTAATAATTAATTTATCATATGTTACGTAAAAAATTAGATTCATTTATACTTAAATCATGTGTTATGGATAATATTTTGTAGTTGTATTTTAATGCCACACTTATTGGCTGGTCATGAGATAGTGAGCGAACCCCCTATAGATTATTATTTGATTTTCATGTCAAGGTGATGGAGACTCACAAGATGAGGAGAAATCAAATTCCAAAACCTTGTAAATTGAAAAATTTTGAGACTGAAATTTACATTTAGGAACACTTGCTAAAAGTGATGATGTTAATAAAATGACAATTATCAATCTTAGTATTCCAAATAAAGATTCAAAACATACATGATGGTAAATGAGTGTGTATTTGTACATAGGATATGATTTTGAGATGTTGAATTATTCAATAGACATAACTTAAAGAATGTTTTAGATAGAGTATAACCATTTGTGCCATTAGATTTGAAAAGTTTATAGCTCATGTGAGATAGTTATTTATTCTTGAGGTATCAGGACATAGAATCAAATTTTACATGATTCACAAATGCTTTGAAATAGATATTAGATGAGTGTATGAAATGTTGTATACAAGACCTACACTCTTATGGGAAAAGATCTTCATATAGGAACCATCATAAAGTATACTTTGAAAATTAGTGCTTGATACTTGATAAAGATGTCTATCAAATTGATTTAGCAAAGTCACTATTAATTTTTAGCATTTAGTTAGGAAGGTGTAGTGAGAAACTTCCATTTAAAATATAGGGAGTGCTCATCTATTTTGATGTAATCTTAGAGCCATTCCAAGAGAAAATCCCCTCCTTCTCTCTAAAGATTCTTCAAGTTGTGAACTTGGTGCTTTCTAGTTTAATTACTTTCTCTTCTAGTTGGAGCCCACCTCTTTATGAAAGAGAAAATTGGTCTTTGAAAAAAGCCTGTGACTAAAACATGGGTAGACTAACAAGAACTTTCATAGCCTTGAAATGTATGTACTTGATTTTATAATATCCAGTTAATCTAGAATCATATGTGAAATGATGGTCTTGGATGGAGAAAAATTAAAATTGACCATAAGTCTTTGATTTCTCCACTATGAACCTGAATATTCTACTTGGATCCAACAAAAACCTTTCACACTCTTCATCCAAGTTATTAGTGTTGAGTGTTCAATTTTGATAAAAATACTCCTAATTTAGTATTTAATTAGAGCATCTAAACCATTAATTTTAAGAGTTTACATAAAATATTTTATTTTAGCTTTAATTGGCCATCCAACCGTTGAATTATAAAATTTAGTGGTTAGATGATTATTAAAGCTAATGAATGGTTTAGATTGTGCTAATTGGGTCATATGCATTGCAGATCAGTCAACTTAGGTGTGGACGCTCTAGATCGAATCAAGGATATTAGATGGAGATCAGATGAAGTTTTATGGAAAAAAGAGGATTTTGAAGAGTCCTAAGACAGAACAAAGTTGAAGACTTGCAAAGTTCTAGCAAGTCTAGAATTCTAGTGGACCCCACTCACTCACTCTCTCTCTCTCTCTCTCTCTCTCTCTCTCTCTCTCTCTCTCTCTCTCTCTCTCTCTCTCTCAAAGCACCCTTCTTCCCTTCCAAAGGGACGTTTTTTTTTCTCTTTTTGGAGCTGCTGGAACGCCCGGGCAGGCTGGGGGAGCTTGGCCAACTTACCATCTTCTTCTCTCACCCTTCTCCTATTCCCCTCTATTCCCTCCTCTTCTCTTCTCCTCCCCTCTCCTTCGCTATTCTTGTACCCACCTGACTTCTCTCTCTCTCTCTCTCTCTCTCTCTCTCTCTCTCTCTCTCTCTCTCTCTCTCTCTCTCTCTCTCTCTCTCTCTCTCTCTCTCTCTCTCTCTCTCTCCCTCATTTCCCCTCTTCTACTTCACCTTCTCTGACTCGTACCTCTCCCATCTCTGTGTTTCTCACTACTCCCTCTCTCTATCTCACTCTCTCTACTTCTCTATCGTGTCCAACAGAATCTTGGCTTTCCCTTATCTCTTTGCACCTTCTCCTATTCCACCGGCTATTCTTTCACTCTTTCTTCCCCCAGGCTGGACGTTATCTCTCTTAGGTCCTCCCTTCTTCCAGCCATCACCTCTATTTGGCACAGGCCAGCTCCTCCACGCCCGGTTCTTTCCATCCCCATCGCCAGTCTATTCAAACCTCTGCAGACGACGTAGTTCCCCATCGCACAAGCTGGGTCGTTGATCTTCTGTCAGACCGCACCGTCGTTTGCTCCTTGTTTGCCTTGCACAATCCAGCCCAGCTTCCTTTTGCATCACTGCTCACCACACATCCTATGTACCTTTACTCCTCCACCTTGCGTTGTTCTCGACCCACCTTCTCGCGCTCTCCCTCCTCTGTCCAAACCAAAGCAGTTCCCTACTTCTCTCCATTGTCACCAGTCATCTCTGCTAGGCGTCAATTTCCCTGCGTCTATTTTTTTCTATCTGTCATTTGCTCCTCGATTTTCTATCGCACCTACTTCACCTTGCTCGACAAACTCTTCTTTGCTAGCCACTAGCAAGCATAGCACCGGTCTGCCCAAGGAGAGAAAATCCAGCCATCTCTTCCCCTCTCCTTTTCCTCTCCTCCTTTCTCTTCCTCTTCTCCCTTTCTCCCCCAACCATCTCCGGTTTTTTCCCATCATTTTCTTGGTTTTTCGTTAAAAACCACAACCATGGAAAAATTATGTTTCTGCCCCTGGAAGATATTAAGAATTCCATCTGGGTCCCCAGTCTAATTCCATTTGGGTCCCCAATCTAATTCCATCTGTGTCCTCAGTTTAATTCTGTATGGCTCCTTAGTTTAATTCCATTTGTGTCCCTGTGCTATTTTGATTTTAACTTATCCATATTTTATTTATCCAGGGATAGGCTTATCCAGGACAGCTTATTTAATGTCATTTTTTGTTTATTTTGGAATAAAGAACTCTGTACACTACAGAAGTTGAATAAATTGAGAAATTTTAGTTTATTCTTAGTTTATTTCTAGTATAGTCTTTATTTTTATTCTTTTATTAATTAAATTTTATTTAAAACTCTATCATTTTAAATCAAGTCATCGTGGGATCGACCAGTACTTGCATAAGCTACACTACAATAGCCCGTGCAATTGCGGTTAAACAATCAACAACTAGATTACAAATGAGATCTTGAGTCAACTGTTTGTAAAAAGGGTCAACTTTGATTTAGTTGAATGACACAATTGCACACAAACCAATTGAATGGATTAGATCTTCCAAAGATACACCCATCCAATGATAATGGGGCATCTCCCACAAAGACAAATGAATATGGAGCCTCCTCTAATCATTACTAGTAGACTAGATAGATGATGAGTTAATGGCAAACATAAAGTAAATGAATGGATAGATTCATTAATCAAATGGGGTCCACTTTGAAAGTAAGATTAATGGCATCCTAGTTCTAGTCAATATGGAATCAAAGCCTTGTTAGCCGAAATAAAACGCGCCACTCTGACTACGATCGCCTTGTTTGGTGAAAAGATCTCATTGTCAGAATTAGAAACGGCAATATATCACGCTTAACTTGGCAACAGCTAGCTGGCAAGACAGAAGCCGGTTGTCGTGTCCTTGATTATCTTCAGGTGTCAGAATATAATTGGTTACACATTAATGGGACTTGGCCTTTGGTCCCCACCTCTCTAAAGAGCTATACAAATTAGTAATGACCTCATCATGACCTCATCAACAGACATAATTTGAAGTTCCAGCATAAATTATTTCATAAACTTTTAATACAAATATGCCTTTGAGATTAGTAACTAAATATTTTTATGACAAGATGAGGATACAAATTGGAGACATTGTGTAGCTTCAATTTGATCCAAAACAAGGGGCAATTGGAGAGGTTGTGTAGCTTCAATTTGATTAAAAAAAAAAGTTTTTTTTATGCTAAATAAGAATTTTTTGCTTGATTAAGGTTTCAACTATTAAAAATATATGTTGAAATTAACAACTAAATATTACTTCTTCTTTTTTCTTTCTTACAAGCAAAGAATTACAGAGCAAATCACTCACACACTTTCACTCATCCACTCACTCACACACTTTCACTCATCCACTGTCAGAAATCTAATCCTTGACCAAAGAAAAAACCAGAGACTCAAACTTGCAACCAAGCATATTTCAAGAGAAATGTCAAGTTGTCTACAACCACTTGCACTAGATGTTTATTGATAACATTACTTGTTACAATGTCAAGGAATGAATTCAATGTTCCTTGGTAAGTTTGGTTTAGGCAATTAGTCCATGTTTATAGGTCCGCCAACAAATGGTCTCAATATGTGTCAAAGCCATTATTGTCAAAAAATAGCAGTTAAATCAATTTATCAATACTCCATTTACTTAATTCCAAGCCATAACTTCTAAGCAATATTAGTCTATTACTTCAGATTTTTTTTTCCCTCCTTTGTAGAGGTAACCTTGGAGTTAAATGGGAGGTTTCATTAATTTAATGATGATAAAATGTGAACAATTCTAGCAATATTAACCATACATCCGCTCACTTTCGTGAACCCTATAATGCGTCAAACAAAAGGAAAACATATGTTATTATCAACTACACACAAGTGCTGTTATCATATTCCCCAAGATGAGAAAGGAGAAATGTTGATAGCGGAGGTTGAGGTCCAAAAGTAAGTGCTAGCACTGTCTGGCCTCAACATATTGTGTTAGTTAGGAAGATTGTTCCTTAAAATACATTCCCTTCATCATCAACGGACAACTAGGCCATGGTCAATTTTGAGTGGGTCCCATATCCTCTCCCTCTCAGTTTACATTGATGACCAGTCAATGGATGATTTAGGGGAATATGGAACAATTCTGAAGTCACGTACACCGAATCATCGCGTATACCATTACTAGACGAGTCGATATGGAAGGGTCCCTACACTTGAATATCTATTAAACCTATTACTATAGCAGCTTTGACTATAGCGGGTCCCATACTTGAAGACTCTTCTGACATGGAAAATTACGGGCCCCCACATTGATGGCTCTGTCCGTCCAATTGGATACTTATTATTCATGCATACCCTGAAAACTTGGTGTAAATGATTACACTTGGCCATAGAAAGTGGTAGCTTCGATGGTTCTTCTCATGAAAAGATTTTCTCTGCAGCGAAAAGGACCGAGTGTATGAAGAATATAATGGGAAGGCTACGTACAAAGAGCAAAGATGGTCATTCTCAAGAACTAGTAGTCCCTTTCACGGCGTTTTGTGAAGGTTCAAACAAATTTAGTTTCTTAATTGACTTACAATCTCAGCCATAGATTGGCACTTTATGTCGATTGTGTTGAGCCCGTTATTCCGTCATTTGTCCACGCGTTAATGATTCTCCTATCTCTTGATGATCTCCTAATTGCATGAAATGAGCTGCATTCCGCTGATCTCAGAGATCCCGATGTTCTAATAGCGCATTATATTGCATAAAATAGTATGAAGGAAGGAGCCCAAGTCAAGCTCTGAAACAAGTTCAAGTAAATTGTCTTCCAATGCCCTTTTAAAAATAGATATCCATTTCATCGTACTAAATCTTGCACGATTCGTGCCATAATATTCATACATAATATAATAAAAAGTACCTTTGTTAACGATAAATAGACAGAAAAAAACATTAGTGAAACAATGGTTCGAATTCAATCATTTAAAATGAACTTTTTGAAATATTGCTCGAATCATCTAAACCTAAGGGTCTTTGGTGAGGAAACATTCAAAGCAAGAGGAATCACATGAACCAATGAGAACACCTGAAAGTGGGGCTTCACCTAATGGGTTTTTGGTGAGGAAACATTCAAAGCAAGAGGAATCATATGAACCAATGAGATCACCTGAAAGTGGGGCTTCTTTATGCAAAAAGTGATGCTTTGTTTGCGCACTTTGCTTCAGCATTTTTTCATTTTTATAAATGTTGGATAAAGAATTTACTGGGTGCAGCTTGAACCGTAAGCATCCAGGCGAGAGATTCCTCCTTGCACCATTACACACTAGCGTAGAAGGCAGTGGTAAAGTTTGGTATGTTTCATTATGTTCCGGCATTTACTTTTTAACTAAAATTCCTTCCTAAGATTCGCGAAAAACCAAAATTTCCGGTCTAGCAGCCACGTGAATCCAACTAACAATCACGATGTCGATCATTTGTATTTCAATGATGGTTTGCTGATCAAAATCATTCAGATTCTGGACACATTAGACCGGCGATATATACCTCCAAGATGATCTTCTCCGTTATATATCGTCTAACCCTTTAGGGCATGTTTGGTTTGCAAGAAATGCATGGGAATCTGCATTCCAGCTTTCGTGAAAAAGCGAAATTTAGTTCTAGCTACAAGTCAAACCACCATCTTTAACCAAATTAAGAAAGTGTTAGAAAGTGATGAAAATGGAAATGACGTTTCAGGTAAATGAATTTCTAACTAAGAGATTTTTTTTTTTCAAGGTTAGACACATACACCGCCATGCACAGGTTAGCACTAAATATGGAGGCGAGAAACTCCTTACGCCACTGCAATAGAAGGCTTTGGTACAAGTTCTCGAGAGAGTGGGGAATGATCACAACCTTTTTGCGTGAAAATGACAAGAATGAATGTTGTTTTGCATAAGTAATCTTCAACATTATTTAGTAAGGTACAGTCCAAACAGTACAATCTTCCGCTCCCACTCCAGAAGTTTCTATCTTCTACACCTAGGAGTCTTTCTTACGTGGTCATATAGGCACCTTTACAATCATTCTCATTAAATGGTCCCAAAGAAGCCTTTCAAGCCCGTCCCCATGTCAATACTACAAGCTTGCATGATGTGAACCAACTTATACACAAGTTAGGTGAGTTGTGTGCCATGATTTATCCATTCTTGGACAGAGCATATGTTTTATGTATAACGGCTAAGTACTAGGCTTGATAATGTAGACAGTATGTTGACATAAACCATGACCTGAATGGTCTAAGTTTATTAGTTAATCCCTTAGGTAACGGCATTAAGGTTAGGGTTAGAGAGGTTCAGGATGCATAAGGATTAGCCATAGGCATCACCATAATAGCTATAGACTAAGATAGTATATGCTAGGACCTTAGGAAGTAATGGCACAAAATTGGCTGGTGCTAAACCCTAAGAGTTAGGACTATACTAATGCTTAGTACCTAAGGGCAATGACACACAATAGGTCAGTGCATACTCCTCTAGGAAGAAGGGCTAGGATCAAACTTAGGCTCATGTCTCTCCTAAATACCATAAAATCGGTAATAGAGTACTAGAGTTCCTCACCTTGAGAGTAGTATGGAAAAGAGACTTGAAAATCTTCAAAAATGAGAAATTCAAAGTCTAGGAGAGAGAGTTGTTGTATGAATGTGAGAGGAGAAATCCTATTTGCAATTTTGCTGTGGTAGTTATTTTAGGGAACCAATGAGGTTTGGACATAATAAAAGATAAATTACCTATTAAGTGTTTAATTTTGGTTAAAATACCCCTAATTTAGTGTTCAATTATAGCATCGAGGCCATTAATTTCAAGATTTTACATAAAATATTTTATTTTAGCTTTAATTGGCTATTCAACCGTTGAATTATAAAATTTAGTGGTTAGATGATTATTAAAGCTAATGAATGGTTTAGATTATGCTAATTGGGTCCTGTGCATTGCAGATCAGTCAACTTAGGCATGTACGCTCCAGATCGAATCAAGGATATTAGATGCAGATCAGATGAAGTTTCATGGAAATCAGATAGAATTTGAAGAATCCTAGTACAGGACAAAGTTGAAGACTTGTAGACTTCTAGCAAGTCTAGAATTCTAGTGGACCCCACTCTCTCTCTCTTATCTCTCTTTTCCCTCTTTCTTATCTCTCTTTTCTCTTATCAGTTTCCTCTCTTTTCTCTATCTCTCTTCACTCTCTATCTCACATGTCTCCCTCCATCTCCCACTTTCAAAAGGACGTTTTCTCTCTTTTGGCGGGGAGTGGTCCTCTTTCCCCCTCTTCTCTCCTTGTCTTGTCTTTCTCCCCACTTCCCTTTACTTCTCTCTCTCAGCTGCCCATCATCCCTCATTGCTCAGCATTGGTGCGTGACACACCTTTGTTGGCCATCTCCCACCTCCCTTTCGTTCTGTCTTTTTCTCACCGCACCTCTCTCTCGTGCTCCCTTCTCCATTTCACTCTCCCCTAGCCGGCCATAGGTGCGTGACACACCTAGCCGGCTGCTTCACCTCTCTTCCCTTCACTCCATCTCTCTATTCCCATTCTTCTCCACCTCTACCCTTTCTCTGCTTCATCGCCACCACTCCACGGCAAAGTAGTATGCTCCCACCTTCACTAGATCCTTCATTGCATTGCACTCTCCATTTGCCTCTTCCTCTGTTCACAGGGCATCTACTAGACCAATCAAGCCCCCATCTCACACACCACTCCTCCTTCCTCCTTCCTCCTTCCTCTGATCTCTCCTTCTCTCTTGGCTCTCTCTTCTCTGTCCCTCATTCATCACATGGACGCTCCAGAGACAGAAACCCAATTCAGGGTTCTGGTTCAGCAGGCCAACAACCCCTTCTCCCTTTTCTTTCTCTTCTTCTCCTCACCATCTCTCCCTCTCTCTTCTTCTCTCTTCCCTCTTCTCTCCAATCTCCACTCTCTCATCTTTCTTCTCTCTTTTCCTCTCTCTCTTTCCAGCCTCCTTTCTTCTCCTCCCTCAACGACGCATCACCGCACGGTAGTGCCTAGCCCAGGCATCGTCTTCTACAGCGCAACACCATTACCTCTTCTTCTCCCTTCTTCTCTCCAGTCCCTCATCTCTCTCTCTATCTCTCTCTCTCTCTCTCTCTCTCTCTCTCTCTCTCTCTCTCTCTCTCTCTCTCTCTCTCTCTCTCTCTCTCTCTCTCTCTCTCTCTCTCTCTCTCTCTCTCTCTCTCTCTCTCTCTCACCAGATGGTACGGGGAAGGAAACCCAAGTCGGGTTTCCTCCGCGTTTCCATTCCTGGGGATTTCCCAATTCCTTCCTCTCCTCTTCCTTTTCCTTTTCCTCTCGTCTTCTTCTCCGGCAAGTTTCTCCTCCATCTCCTTCACCGGATGCCCAGGGAGAGAAAACCCAAGTTGGGTTTTCCTCCCCAGCAGTTCTCCCTTCTCTCCTTCCTCTTCCCTTCTCCCTTCTCCCTCTTTCTTTTCTCCTCTTCTTTCCCACGTTTTCTTGGTTTTTTTCGTTAAAAATTAGAACCCCAAAAATTACGAATCTGCCCTTGGCAGATCTCAGAAATTCCCAATGTATCCTCAAAGTAATTCCATCTGAGTCCTTTGTCGAAAATTCCATCTATGTCCCCAGACTAATTCCAACTATGTCCTCACTTTAATTACATCCGTGTCCCTGTGTTATTTTGGTTTTGTTTTATTCACATTTTGACTATCCAGGGACAGTGCAATCCAGGACAGATGGATTAGTTTTATTTTCTGTTTTCTTTGGAATAAATAATTGTGAACATTGGAACAGTTGAATAAATCTAGATTTTAGTTTATTTGTAGTATATTCTTTGTTTTTATTCTTTTAGTTGATTTTTATTGAAAACTCCATCATTTTAAATCAAGTCTCCGTGGGATCGACCTGTACTTGCATAAGCTACACTACAATAGCCCGTGCACTTGCGGTTAAACAATCAACATTACCCTAGCAAGCACGCTAGTAAAAAATGCCTTATAACTCCGCCATAGCTACTTAGCCTTAGGGATGGTTTGGTAATCTATGGTGAGTCATTTACATAGTTTCCATTGGTGGTATTAGTACTAGAGGGTGGCACCAGTCACTCTATTTAGTATTAGGTAACTACCTGACTACCTAGCACCAGATGCTATGCTCTATGTAGTTGCCTAACACCAGATGCTCTACATGATAGCCTAGCACATAATGCTTTGCTTAACTGCCTAGGCTTGGAGGCTCTACCCATGGTAAGCATATCAACAACAGTCTGAGGGCTCTAGCACAGTTCACTTTGATGTACTAGGGCCAATTGGGTGTGTCTTGTACCAGTGTCCAAGTTCGACAATTTGCTAACCCTCCATATTTTGATGATAACAATACTCAAAGGTGAGTCTTTCTAATTTGTGTTATGTTTGTGCAAGACCACATAAAATATCGGAAATAAACATGCTATGATTTGATCAAGTTTTCACTAAAAAATGTAATTGCTTGAGATCAAGTTAGCTTGAATTTTAAGATCAAATGGCTCAACAAGCATTCAGTTGATGATTTCTTATGAATCAAATTGAGTGCCGTGAATAATCCAATGATTGTCTCTGTATTGAGCTCCCTAACTTCAGAGTTCAATGTGTGATGTTTGCTTCAAGATTTGAGCTAGTTGCCTTGGTTTCTCGAGTTGATTGGATTAAAATTTTGAAAAAATGAAAAACTACAAATATAGCCAATTCAATGAAAGATTGCATAACTTGGATTTTCAAATCAACACCTCACATAAAGTTTATCTCATGGGAAAATCAAGATGATTAACATAAATCATCTAGCCAATTGGAATCAGAATCAACTACTTGAAGTGATAAAATGATTTTCATGAAATCAAGTTTGTTAAAATTCAAATATTGCTTGGAAAGGCCTTTGCTTCAAAATCAAGTCAGCTGTGGATGCTTTGTGAACTAACTAAGTTTGAAACAAAGTAGGTTGCAATTCTAGGTGAAAAATTGAATGGGTTGAGCTTGACGATAAACTAACTACCCTTTAAAGAATCTTATTGGATTTACTATAAGTAGAATCTAGTAAACTACCTAAAGTCATCAAGTTAAATGGATGAGGAGACAGCTAAGCCATCTATCAATTTTCAATTTGAAATCGTGTCTCCACAATAGGTATATTGGTCTCCAACAAATTTATCTAAAAGGTCACTATATCATGGAGACATCTAGAGGATCACATGCACAAATAGAATATTAAATTTAAGAGACCAACTATCTTAAGCAATTCAAGGGAAGTTGGCCACTACTTTAGGCTAAGTGTATGGGCCTAACTTCAATGAAAATTATTTATGTATTTATATCTTTATATTACATTTTCCAAACCATAGTAGGAGTTAAAGTAATTTAGTTTGTTATAAATTAGTATTATTTCATTTAAGAATGAGTATTTGAGTTTGTTATCAAAAGGATCAAGTGCATCGAATGGTTGATCAAAACGATAGCAAAAATTAAGTTAATAGTGATTCTACGAGAAAAAAATGCTTTTCAATTTCCCTATTTAAGAGGGTTTCCAATTTGGGACGTTTCCTAAACAAATTAGAAAACTTTGACTAGTCAAACATTTCCAACTTTGGACATTTGAAAATGTTTCTAATTGGATTTTACTTACGAGTCATTTCTAAAAGAAAAAGGAAGAGCTTATAGAAGAAAAGGAAATATAATGAAAGACTAGAATGCTTCTTGAACTAGTCGATTCAATTGGGGGACTTTCTAGCTTTCTCACTACATTTTCTTATCAAACATGGAATTGTATCTCTTTATATAAGCCAAAAACGTCCTACTTTTTGTGGTTGTTCTTCTTGCTACTCCTTGAACTAGAGAACCCTTGAAAATATCCTTGATAAAGAAGAGGAGAAGAAGAATGACAATGGGGAGTTTTGCAAGCATGCTGCATGGATAGCTTAGGGATTAGAAGAAGCCAAAGATGATTTTTTTATGCTCCCTCATTCATATATATATATATATATATATATATATATATTAAATTTAAGATTCCTCAAGGAATAGTATGGTTTTAATTCATGACAAGAGGTTCCTCAAGTAATAGTATGGTTTAAATTCAATATTATGTGTGGCTATTCATCTTATAGAGAATGGTGAGGCATGGTGTTGATGCTCAGTTTGATTCTAATACTTATAGTTTAGACTAGATGGTCATAAAATATTTTTATGTATTAGTGAATGATCTTTTTGATGGATTATGCTAAAATTAGACAAGTTATGCCTGTATTTTGTAGATGATTCTTTCAAATTAAGGTAGTCCATGCCAAAAGATTCATTAAATCTTCTTTAAAGAAGTTCTAGTTTGTAGCTAGGAACGATTCTAAGTCATACACATCACAAACATAAAAATGATTTTTATGGTGGATTCCTAATGCCTAAGCTACTATCTATAATCTAAATTTTCATATAATTTATTTTCATTCTAACTTTAGTTTTTCTTTTTAATTTCAAAAAGTAAAACTTCTCTAGTTTGGTAGAAAATATATTCCATCTCTGAGATTTGATATCCTTCATACTTGCCTATAATATATCTTATATACTTGCAAGGGTTAGGTTTGAAAAATATATATAAACTTTATAGTGCCATTGTTGGGTATGACAACTAGATTTTAAGTTCATTTTAATTTTTGTAATATCAGTCAACTTCAAATGACCATAACCTTAGAACTTAGAATTTTGGACATAATATTCTAAAACCATAATATTTTCAAGCTCGATTAGAAATTTGTGTTGTAGCAATTAACTTTGGGGTCAAATTAAAACGTTTTGAAAGCATACTAATCATTTTTAGGTTTCTAGGGGTATTTTGGAAACTTCAAGGGGTATATTGAGAATTTTTATCCTTAGACCTTTTAGGACTTTTTTATACTATTATTATTAGGTTGATTTGTTTTTGTGTCAGCAGTCACCTTTTTAGTTTTTTCTATTGACTTTGCAAACTCAAGAGACACAAGTCATGTGACATTGATGAGATTAGAAGTTGTTCAACTTGACGGAAAAAAGAAGATGCTATCTAGCTTGAAGGTGTCCAAGTTGAGGAAGTAATCTTCTAGGTTAGTACATTCCATTCCTTTTCTTCTATCTCTTTTCCTTAATCTATGTGTTGTATGCTTGGCCAACATTCTCTTTTGCCCACACTTGAGCCCAACAATCCCTAACCAGAGCCTAATTCTATTAATACAGGGATCATGTGAAGCAAGAGTTCCTAAAAAGGCATTTACTAATAGGTAAAATGAACTAAATAAGGAAAGCAATTACACTTTTCAACGAACAATTTCATGAAAGTTGGGATAGACTGAAGGATCTTCTCCAAAAATGTCCCCATCATGTTGTCCCAAAGTGGCAATTAGGGACATTTTTAACTAAAAATGAAATGAGGCACATGGTTTATTTGGAAATTGAAGTGAAAATTCTTTACAACATACTGCTTTAAGTAGAAATAAGAGTAGGGTATCCAATGGTGGTTTGTATGATGTTTCATGCATAACAAATATATTTAGCAAGGTAGATCATTTGAGTTGGAAATTATATCTTCTCATGACCACCACTAACAAATCTCCACCTACCACTCAAGAGGCATGTGCCATTTATCTTTGTCCTATCCATACCATCAAAGAGTGTTAGCCTACCTACAGATACTATGAACTTCCCAAGAGAACATTAATGCAACTCAAACCATCCATGGAAATGAGCATAGCAATTCTTTTTCTAAAACTTCCAATCTTGGGTGGATGAATCACCTTAAATTTTCTTGAGGTGACCACACAATTAAGAGGAAATGATCAATCAAGCCCATCGAACTAATTTTCAAAGTCTACCAACTATCCTTCCTAATTTGCTCAATTGACTAGGAATTCTGATTTTGAGAGCAAGGTATTGAATTCCTTGCAAAATATCCAACCCATGTCCCAACTCTTTCACTCGCACACTGAGTCGATAACTAAGCTTGAAGCCCACATTGGCCAACTAGCTAGTGCTGTTAATAGGGAGGTGGATATACTTATTAATCAACCAATAAACAATCCAAGGGTCAATTTTGAATAGATGGAGTTCCTCCAGCTAATGAGCATGTTCAAGCTATCATGCCCATAAAGAGTGGGAAACAAATAGATAATAGGGTTGGGGCTGAATCCATGGGTAACCAAGAGAGCACTAGGATTAAAAGAAAACTATTGTAGGAGTCTAAAAGAGCCAAAATTCCAAATCCTAAGATGGATCTCGTTCCTTCTCTCGAAGTAGAAGTTTTGTTTAAGATTCTTCTAGAAATACCTTATGTGTCAAAAGTACCACTCTCACAGTGTCTTGATCAGCCCTCTCCATTCAGTAAGAGTACTAACATTCAATCTTTTAGTCATAGAGGCCATTAAACAAATCACTACTTATTCTATGTTCATGAAAGACCTTTTCACTCAAAAACAAAAATCTAAGATCCACATGTCTAAAAAGGTTTTCTTGCCATAGTTCTATCTTGAATCACACTACCCCACCTAAATGTATGCATCTTTGATTTTCTACTATCTTGTATGTTATTGGAAATTATTCCATTAGTGGACCTTTCTTGGATTTAGGATCTAGTGTGAACCTTTTATCGAATTCAATGTATAAGTTATTAGGGTTGGGAGACTTGCAACCCACATCAATAACATTGAAATTAGCTGACAAGTTAGCTCGTAAACTAAGAGGAGTTATTGAGGATGTTTTGGTAAGAGTAGACAAGTTCTTCTTTTCTATAGATTTCTTTGTTCCAAATATGGAACCTCTCTCTAACTCCAACCATCAAATTCCTATAATTTTAGGTTGTCCCTTCCTAGCTACAACAAATGCATGCACCACTTATAGAACATGGATTATGAATGTCTCATTTGGGAACATGAAAGTTAAGTTCAATGTTTTTCATGCGACCAGTCAATTGCTTGATGGCAACTTAGAATGCTTCTCAGCTAATATAATTGACATATTAATTGAAGAACTTGTTCCCTTTGCACTTTCTAAAAATTCCTTTGAGGCAACCTTATTATACTTTGAGAAAGATTATTCAAAGAGCAACCCATTCATAGAAGAAGCCCCTTAGCAGTTGGCTGCAATTTTTTCTAATATTACACCTTGGAGACTTGGGGTTGAGCCTTTACCCATCTCTACCAATCCACCACTTCATCCTTGCATAGGGTCTTCCCATAAACATGAGTTGAAACATCTTCCTAGTTCACTCAAGTATGCATACTTAGAACCCAATGACACTCTCCTTTTGATTATCTCATCTAACTTGTCTAGTGAACAAGAGAGTAAGTTGTTAGCAATCTTTACCATATAAAAGCCACAGGATGGAATATTGTAGATTAAAGAGGTATTGATCCTTCTATTTGCATGCATAGGATTAATTAAATGATCAAGCCAAACCATCAAGAGAGGCTAAAAGGAGATCAGATCTCAATATGAGAGAAATGGTGATGAAAGAGGTATTAAAACTTTTAGATGTTGGAATCATACACATTGCCTTTGGAAGTGCATGCGTCAGTATAACACAAGTTGTTCCAAAAAAATCTTGCATCATAGTTAAGACAACTCCTAAGAGAGAGTTGGTCCGAACAGAAGAAACTACGGGATGAAGATTTTGTATTGGTTATCAAAAGTTAAACTCCATGACCCAAAAAGATCACTCTTTGCTCTTCATTGATCAAATTTTAGAAAAATTAGCACATCAAGAATTTTGTTGTTTCTTATCTAGCTAATCTATATATAACCAAGTTCATGTCTTTCTAGGAGATCAGGAGAAGACTAACTTCATTGTCCCTTTGGTAGTTTTGCTTATTATCATATGCCATGTGGGTTATGGATGCCTCTGCTACCTTCCAAAGATGCACGATGCTTTTTCTTTGATATGGTTGATAAATTTGAAGTCTTTATGGACAATTTTTTTATTTTGTACATTTTTTTATCAGTGTCTCAATAATATTTCACTTGTATTAAACATTTTAAGGACAATTTGGTCCTTCATTGGGAAAAGTACCATTTTATGGTTCAAGAGGGGATTGTCCTAGGTCACATAGTGTCCAAAAGAATAATTGAAATAGATAAGATCAATGTAGAACTCATAGAAAACCTTCCACCACCAATTAATGTTTAAGAAGGTCACTTATTTTTAGGCTATACAAGATTCTACATGCATTTCATAAAAGAATTTAGTAAAACAATTTGTCATTTATGTACTTTACTTGATAAGGTCTCACCTTTTATGTTTGATACTTGTATAGAAACTTTCACTAACTCTCATCATCCATCCTTCTTATTATTCCCTTCCTTTTGAAATTATGTGTGATGCTTCAAATTATGCCATAAATGTAGTCCTAGGACAACAAGTGAACAAAGTCCCACATGTCCTATACTATGCTAACAAGACCCTTTCTGATGCTCAATTGAATTACATTCCCCCTAAAAAGGAGCTTCATGCCATAGTATATGTTATCGATAAGTTTAGATCATACCTCTTGAAGTCTAAAGTTATTATGTCTTCTACTTATGCCTCTTTCTGCTACCTTCTTTCTAAGAAGGATGCCAAGCCATGGCTGATTGGATGGATTTTGCTACTCCAAGAATTTGATTATGAAATCAAGGACACAAAGAGCATTGAGAATATGGTAACTTACCATCTATCTTTGATTAGGATCCACTTTAGGACCCTTTCCCTAATAAGACGATTGTTGTTATCTTCCACTCATTTCCTCCTTTGTTTGTACACATTTAAAACTACTTAGCTATAGGTTAGATTCTCTCCCATGGGCCAAATTGGATAAAGGCTTGTTCTTTTCACAAGTTATAAGTTATTATTTTGATAATGCTGAACTCTTTAAATATTGTTCTAGTGAAGTTAACTATAGGTGTGTGCTTAATAGTGAGTTGCTATGAATTATAGAAAATTTCCATTCTGAAGCATTTAGATAATAGTTTGGGGTAAGAAAATTGTAGCTAAGGTTTATATAGTGGGTTTTATTGGCTTACAGTGTGCAAAGATTCACATTAATTTTGCAAAGCTTGTGAGAGATGTTAGCGAGTGGGAGCTTTATCTAGGAGTGATATAATGCTCCTCCAAACCATCTTAGTTATTGAGATTTTTTGTGTATGTGGAAATGATTTTATAGGCTCTTTTCCATATTCCTTTGGTTATTTATACACTTTGGTCACTATAAACTATTTTTCTAAATGGGTTGAAGTCATTGCTTCAAAAGCAAATGACCATAAGGTAGTAGTTGAATTTCTCAAGGATAATAATTTTTTAGTAGGTTTAGAACACCTAGAGTCATCATTAGTAATGGAGGAAGTCATCTTTGTATATAGATCTTTCAAGGATCTTACTTGAAAAGTATTCAATCACATAAAAATTCCACCCCTTACCATTTCCAAACTAGTGGGAAAATTGATGTGTCCAATGGAGAAATTTAAAGAATTCTTAAGAAAATAGTATGCCCAGATAGAAAGAACTAGACTTTGCACTTAAATGATGCAATGTGGGATACCATAGTACTTTTGAAATACTCATTGGTATATTTTACAAGTTAGTCTTTAGTAATGCTTATCACTTACCATTTGAGTTAGAACATTATGCTTTCTAGGTTATTAAAGCATTTAATTTTGATACAATGAAAGAAAATTTTAATAGGAAACTTCAATTCAGAGAGTTAGAAGAGATGCACCATGAAGCTTATGAGAGTGTTGAACTATACAAAAGTAGAACTATGATAATTTATTTAAAAATATACATATGAAATTTCTGAACCCTATAAATGATTTTCCTCTTTAATTCTAGACTACACTTTGTTCCTGATAAGCTTAAATCTCAATGGGATGGACCATTCAAAGTTGCACATATCTTTGATCATTGGTTGCTTTTTTATTTCTCCTCTTTTTATGGTATTTGAAAAAAAAGAAAAGAATATGCAAGATTAAAAGCCAACACAGATACTTATGCAAAGATCCAACATGCACAGATAATGGAGTTGGAGTTATTTTGGATAAAAGGGAGTTCTCTAACTTTTTCTTTTTGTTTGGTTATCCCTTTCTAGGCTCTCTCTTTTCTTCTTCTCCTTTACTTATTCTAGTCATTGTATTCTATTTTTTCTATGCACATTGAGGACAAGATTTAGTTTGTGGTTTCGAAAAGGAATTCTTAGTTTTGTGTATTTTTTTTTTTAGAGTTTTATAATATTCTTATGAAAATATGTTTCTATTGTTAGGAAGATCAATTTAACATAGAAAGTACATGTGAATTACCAAGTGATGAACACACTTAAGTATTGTTATTTAAATTATATTTCACCATCTTGGATTTTTGCGCCAATATTTTAAACTACTTTGCACATATTAGATAAATGTGGTAATTCAATCACATGATCCATGACTTATATCTTTGTAAATCATTAAAATATAATTTTAGAAAATAGGCATATTAGTAGTGCTTAAATTTTCATGATAGAATGTGAATTTTGGTTACTTTATAAGAAATTTTAGGTTGAATGTACAATGAGTTTAGGAAAACAAAGGAGAGAAATAAAATGGTATTTTTACTGAGTAATTGAATTTCTATGCTTTCTAAAGCATGGACTATTCACATCAAAAGGTAATTGACTAACATGACTAGTTTAGTTCCATAGCCTACTTATTTTGAGCTATTGAGTTATTAAGCTAGACATGTGTCTACCTAATGCCCTAAACCAATTGGATTGGGAGTCACTAGCCTAACACTTGTTACATGGACCATGTGGAAAGTATAAGAGTGCTAGACAATACACTAGTCATGTACTAATAAGAAAAAAAGTGAACTAGCATATTAAGTACTTATATCCTAAATAGAGTGAAAGTAAAAAAGCCATTGCAAATCTCTTTATCATGACTCTTTAAGAATGAATGTGTGCCCTTGTATTATTTTGCATGATAAAGCTAAATATTTTGGTAAACATGTCCTAGATGGGGTAGACTTGTGCATAGATATGTAGACTATATATCTATAATTGTTTACACTTCATGCTTTTGAAAATGATATTGATTTAAGCAAATATTCTAAGATTAAGTGTAGAAGGTAAACCACTAACGTGCGAGTAATCAAAACAGAGTTATTTCTTTGTTGCAAGTCTTAGTGATTGATCTTCTTAAACATACGAGTTTGTTTTAAGGGAGTTGTTGTAGATAGGATTTTCTAATCAAAACAAAAGTCATTTATGTATTAATTTAGACTTCTATGTTCTATTTTCTAGTTTGAATTAGGAGTTAAAGTAATTTATTTAGCTATATTTGAGTTTTGGCTTTAAAATGGTTAATTTATGTGTTTTTATTGCAAGATTAAATGTTAGTCATTGGATTGAGGTTTAACTATGTAAATCATGAGGATCAAGTGCATTGAATGGTTGACAAAATGGATAGTGAAGTTCAAGTTATCATAAAGTTTTCAAGAGTAAAAATGCCCTTCTCTTCCTAACTTAAGATTGTTTCCAATTTGGGATGTTTTCTTTCCAAATTCTAAATGGTTAACCAATCAAACATTTCCAATTTTGTATGTTTTTAGAAGTTTTTAATTGGATTTTACTTATAAGGCATTTTCAGAAGAAAAGAAAAGAGAAAGAAATAGTAGATTGCTTCTTAGACAAGTTAATTTAAATGGGGAAGCTTTTTAGCTTTTTCTCCAAGTTTTCTTATCAAACAAGGAACCTCATTTCTTTATGTAAGCCAAAAATGTTCTATTTTTTGTGGTTTTTCTTCCTACTCCTATTACGATTGAATATTAGGCAAGTTTCTTCTATTTTTGAAACATATACACATTTAATGCATGCAAATGTAGAACACCAATTAGACCTACAAATAAATTTTTCATTGTTTTTAAAACAAATACATAAAACTTATCACATCCCATAACTTCTAGCCACATCTACATCACAACACATAACTTCTAGTCAAGTACTTCCAATTACATGTACATTCACAATATCTAATAGATCATAAATCATATTTCAAGTGGTAAGGCTCACTTCTCATATACTGAAAATACCAATCTTCTATAATTATGACTTTGTAGTTGCTTTCACTTCCTCAGCTCAACCTATTTGTACTTTCATTCTAATTATTCAAATATGAGACATTATATACAATTACAATGTCTTAGCTAGCTTATGCTTAAGTAGGTGGGAAAAGGTTGTTGTTTTGGTATGCAGTTCATGATTTTCATGACCAATGTAAGTTGGCAATTATTCATATCTAATCTGAATCATGATGTCTTAAAACACATGCTCAAGTTAAACTCATAAGTTCCCAAATCATACATTACATAAAATTAATTCACATGTCCTAAGTAGATAAGGTGGCAAATCCTATGTATTTCAATGTTTGTACATTATTCCTATATATATATATATATATCTAAAAAATCATATATTATTATCATTTTATGAACATTTAGTCATGTAAGAATACTTTTCATGCATACACATAATCATTCAGTTCCACTCATAGCCTATGATACTTTAAGATCATTCATTATTCATGTACACATGTATTCATCTCATGTACTTTCATTTATGCAAATATTGCATTTCGAACTCATATATGGTTGAGTACATGATCATGCATAACTACTAATGATGCTTCATTAATCCAACACATTTATAAACCAAATCTTGTTAACACCATCAATATGGAAGAATTGATATATATATATATATTATCAAAATTAATTGGTAAAAAAATCATCATTTAAGAATATAAATGTAGATAGGAACTAAGATTATATGATTTTCATAGCGCATATATAATCACAGGTATGTTTAGTTTTAATAATAACTTCAAGTCTAGCATAATTATTATGATACTTGAAAATGTCTAGAAAACTGTTCAAAATATAACTCTTAAGTAAACCATGACCGGTGAATCCTCAATAATGAAAAACACAATAAGGGATGTTTTGAAGAGGAAAATAATCAAGGTTTTGCAAATATGCTCATCAAACCATGCAATACCTAAACATAAATATGGGCAACCCTTTTAGTCCTATTGTTTGTCATACTAGTAGAGACCTCCTTGCAGTCACATCACAATATTGTCCAACGCTCTTGGACATCAACAACACATCACATATTTTCTAATGCTCCTGAACATCAACAACACATCACATATTGTCTAATGCTCCTAGATAGGTCTAACACTCCTGGACATAACACATCACACAATGTCCAATGCACCTAGATAGGGTCCAATACTCCTGCACCATCATTAAGCCTTACAACCACTCAGTGAGCACATGCTTAAGCGTCTATGAGTGCTTGCATTAAAAAAACTCCAACCAAAATTGGTAAATCAATTTCTAAATCAAGGGTAACTTTAAACATAGAAAGATTCAAGTTTTAAACCATCTCATGCATAATTGAGAAATCTCAAATGATTTTAAAGAGTGGGGTTTTCCATACATAGTGTCATGATTCATGCATCATCACAATTTTAAAACCAAATTCGTACAAGTAGTAGATTTTTTTTTACCATATTCCACATGTCCTTCTTGCTTACATGTTGTCATAAGTAAGACTAAAAAGAAAAGCATGAAGCCCCAATATCACAAGTTTCCTACACTTCCATACATAACCACAAGTACTGAATAGAAATGTTAAAAATAATGATTCAAGTAACCATTCCAATTCATTCATTTCCAAAGTATGAAAACCTTGAATCCATAATATCAACAAACTATAAAACATAGTTTCCATTAGCTTTTTAAGTCATGCATTCACATTCATTTAATAATGCACTTTATATTCAAAAGTAAGCATCCCAAATCCATGTAATAAATAGCAAGAGTCTAATCATTCATGCTTTTCTCATAGCTCATGAGTATTGTGTCCACATTCATTTGATAATGCACTTTATATTCAAAAGCAAGCATCCCAATTTCATGTCAAGAAACCACAATAGTTCAATCATTCATACTTTGTTCATGACTCATGATTATTTACTCTCTTATGTATAATACAATGATTTCTCATGTTTCACATAAGTCAACCATATATCCATGTTTAACAGTTATATGAGTCTTATGACAAACTATAAACACATATAATGAAGTGAGCTGTAATAGGATCAATGGTAAAATCTCTATTAATAATAATTAACATGTTATCCAAGTGTTATCTTAGCTAATGTCCTCGAATAATGTGATTGAAATTCTTAGTTAATTATTCAATCCTTCTTTCATGTTTTACTTTAGTTCATCTATTGTTCTCAAATACATCAAAGTGAAATGGAGTTATTCTCGAGTTATTCATGTCGTTAGTTAATAGTCTATCTCCTAGTTGCTGAATACTGTATACTCAAAGAGGCATATCACATGTGCTATTAACATACTTGTCCAATGACAACTAATTTTACATATTTTTTTGTCTATTCAATGGCATTCATTATACATTCATAAGTAAGCAAGAGTTTAAATGCATATTCATTTAACATACTCAAAGATAACAATGGTACAACATGAAAAGATCATGAATATACTAATCTAATTTGTGAGTCAATTAACCTGTCTCAACTAAGAGAGCCTACAAAATTTTAATGTATGGTTCATTCTTGATGCTTAATTTGGTAGTTCAGTTAAATAGTAACCTATGTTTACATACCGACCTTATCTTTTAGAGGTGCCACTGCTAGCTTAGCAAGATACTCTCAATCATCGTGTATGAGGGTAGACTAATTATGTCCAGTGTTTATTGTTTATTGCAAGTGCATGGGCTATTGCAGGTGTAGCTGATGCAACTGCGGGTTGATTCCACAGGGATGCGACTTAAAAATTTAGAGTTTAAATAAAATTTAATTGACCAAAAATTTAAAAAATATTAAAATTAAACAATAATAAATTGTAAACTCAAATCTATTTAACTAATGAAAATTACACCAATTTAAGTTCACAGAGACAGAAAACTAAACTAAATAACAAATAAAATTCACTTCCCTGGCTTGATGATGACAAATTTCTTCAAATATGATGTAATCAAAGTCAATCATCCTTCATCGATATCTCACTCATAGCTCTGATTAAGGATTCAACAATTGGATTGTTCAAATTTCCCAAAATTTTGATGTTATTGACTAAGGAAAGATTTTGATGTTTGGATGGCTTAGATCAAATTCTATACTTTAGATTGAAGATCAGGACTGAAGAAATAGCCAGGAATTGTTCTAAGGTGAAGATCTAAGAATTGATTTGAAATCTAATAAGAAAAAACTCAGGAAAAAAAGTGATCCTATTGGTTAAAGCTAAACTGTTGATTCTGTTAGGCTTTAATCAAATAGGAATTGGATTAAGTAATTCTTGAACTAATCTAGGAACAAAACAAAACTTGAATAAGGTAAAATAGGGATAGGAATAAGACGAAACTAGGGACATAAAGGGAATTAAAATGGGGACACAATTGGTATTAAAATTGATTTCTAAAGGGTAGAAATTGAATTTTCTTTGAAAAATTCCTTTCTTCAACCCGTAGCTAAGGGAAGAAGAAGGAATGCAAGGAGCTATCTCCCTATGTTGTTTTAAACTCTGAAACAAGGAGAAAGGAGGGAATAGGGGTGAAATTTAATTGGGTTTTTCTATAAACATGAAAAGCTTGTATCTGAAAAGAATTATTGTGAGAAATAATGATGAATGGGAAAGGAAAAATGATAAATAATAAGGGAAATGCAATGATGGTGAATATAGGAAGAACCATGAAGATAAATGAGGATTGGAATGCTGTATACGATGATGGTGAACAAAAGCTGAGGGAAACAACTAAGATGGAAACATGAAACAAGGAATGATGGCTATAATAGGGAAAGGTGAGAAGGAAGGAGCTGGGAAGTGAAGGAGATGGTAGTGAGCCGAAGTGGGTTTTCTCCACCATGAGTCACCCATAGGGGAGATACAAGAAGACGTGAGGTTCGATTTTCCTATGTTGGAGGTAGCTGAGAGAGAGATGAAGATAGCAGCAAGTGAGAAGAGGTTGGTTGTGAGGGAGAGAGATGCCAGTAAGAGCTCTTAGTCTCACTTGCAGCTATACTCCAGTTGGATTTTCCCCTTCCTTCTCCCCTATTGCCGCCACGGTAAAGTGCCTCCACCCAGTCTCCCTTGTGTTCTTCCTCTCATAAGTTTGATTTCTCCTTTTCCATGTGTGGTTCTTTCCTCATTCAAAGCTTTCTAATTCAGTTAAAAACTTTCCACCATGGCAACTCCTACTAACTCCCCCTTCTATGCTACGGTGATGCCTTCCTCTTTCTCTTATAAATTTCCCATTCCTTCTTAGTCTTCAATTAGAAACTAGTCCATCTTTCCATGTAATGCTCTTTAGGATGATCTGACACCGTTAAATTTGATATGAGTTATCCTATTCTCATTTTGGTTGATATGTAAAACATAAGATCAAATTAGAGCCATGTTAGCCATACATTAAACATACGATTAGCTGTAATGATCATCTGACCATTAAATTTTACAAATCAATGAGTGGATGGTCAATTGAAGCTAGAATTCATATTTTATCTAAAAATTACAAAGTTGATTGGTTAGATGATCTAATTAAATTCCGAATTTAACGTATTTTGGATAAAATTGAACACTTAACACAACCCCTAACCAACATTTTGCTAGTCCTGAGAAAAATATGCAAAAAACCAATCTTAATATTCCAAAAATTATTTTCAAGCCAACTCCACTTTTTCTCAGAGAATTATCTTCAATAAATCTATCAACTTTAGCAAAATAATAAAAATGAATGAAAAATCCAAAACCCTTCCTATATGCTAAATAAACTCCAATTAGGCTCAAATCTTAGATTGAGTGTGTGAGTGTACAATCTACATATAAAATAATCTTTATCTCTAAGTGGACTTCTAACTTTTGAACTTCATTTAAAATATGTTTTGACCACAATCTCACTACTAGACACACATTTAGAAATAGAATCTCTTAAATAAAGGGTTCAAATCATATATCTCTTTTAAATATGTGAGCAGAGTTAATAAAAACAAATTTATCTCACATATACTCATGACAAAATAGGAGTAACTAAGGAATTTAATTTTGATCCCTTTAAAAAGTAAAAGATGAAATTACCTTTGAACTTTTAGACATATCATTCTTTGATTACTATCTTTTTATATCCTCATCAAGACTATATCCATCCAAAAATCAATAGGTCTTCAACTAGGACGAAACGTAAGCTTAAGACAGGGTTATGAGAAGAAAGGGCATAAAGGATATTCAAAATTTCTTCAAAAATAAGTAGAGGTTTTCTACCAAAGTTGACAATTCTTCTTTACTTTGTTTATATGAAGCGAATATTTCTTTTTCCACTTTTTTGTCATTCTTCAAACTTTTTTCTTTTTTTAGTGCTTTTTGTTTTTTTTTCAACACTTTTGAATCTTTTTGAAGAACATTTCTTGATATTCACTTTTCTACTTTTACTACAGCTAAAAAGTCTTTATTCGTTCATCTCTAACTTATCTTTTGAAGAAAATAGGTAATGGATATATTATACTGGGTTAATATGGGTAAAGGATAATTTGGGTGATAAAAGAAAAGGCTTATATAAAAGGCTAAAATTGGCCAACTAGTGGTAAAAATATTTTTGAGTTGGCTTTATGTCTCTAGGTTAGCAATATGGATGCCTAAATCCTTTTCTAGGTTTTATATAATCAATTAGATTCAATGAACTTCTACAATTTTAAAGATAATATTCCAATAATTCAGGTAACTAGCCAAATTTAAGAATTGATGGGATCAAATTTTAGTTTAAGCGTGCTGAAGAAAATTAGGAACATTTATAAAAAAGAATGAATGGCACTAAAACTCACTTAAGTTATAAGTCTCCATTAAATTTTTTCATGATTTCTATGTGAAATTTCATTGATAATGAGTAAAATGATAAATTAATCATGTGAAATTTCATTGATAAGCTAAATTTATCTAAACTATATTTAAAAAAAATCCATTTCTCATTGTAGTGTAAAAATTGACTTAAAAACTTTCAAAAAATTTACCTTTAAAAAAGAAAATTAAAAAATTAACAAAAACTAGAAATTGCTAGAGTTCTACATCCCTAACCTAAAAGAAACATTGTCCCCAATGTTTTAAAAAGTAGGACCTAAAATGAATGTGAGTGATGTAGAAAACAATGAAAAAAATACAAAAGATGATACAGAGGGATCCTTCACTCAAGCCAATCAATCCTCACAAACAAGATCCTCCAGAGTTGTGGACTCAACTTTTGGATTCTCATATTCTAGGAATGGTTTTAAACATTGACCATTCACTTTAAAAGTATGGTCAGTCCTAGCATCCTCAATCTCGACGGTCCCATATAGAAAAACTTCTTTAATTATATATGGACTAGTTCATCGAAATCTAAGCTTACCTAAAAATAGGTGGAGCTTAGAATTGTAAAGCAGAACCTTTTGCTTAGAAGAAAAGGATTTTCTCATTATGTTTTTGTCATGAAAGGCTTTCATGTTTTCTTTATAAATCATATTACTATCATATGCTTCTTACTTGATCTCTTTCACCTCATTAAGTTGGAGTTTTCTATCTGAGCCTAATTTATCCATGTTGAAATTTAGGATTTTTACTAGCCAGTAGGCTCTATGTTCAAATTTCAATGGCAAGTGGGAAGCATAAGCCTTATCGTATACAATACGATAGGAGACATACAAATTGGTGTTCAATATGCAATCCTATAAGCCTAAAGTGGATTCATCAGTCTAAGAGACCAATCTTTAGGATCTAAATTAATTGTCTTTTGAAGAGATTATTTTATGGCCTAATTAGATACTTTGACTTCTCCACTTGTTTGTGGGTGATACGGTGTTCCAAGTTTATTGGTAATGTTATATTTTTTCATGAGTGCTTCAAATGCCTTGTCCTAAAAATATGTACCATTATTACTTATAATGGCTTAAGGGGTCCCAGATCTAGAAAATATATTTTCTTTTAAGAATTTAATAACTATTTTGTGATCATTATGCCTACACGGGATAGCCTCAATCCATTTGGATACATAGTTGATGACCAATAAGATATAAATGTAACGAAAAGAAGGTGCGAACAACCTCGTGAAATCAATGCCCCAACAATAAAAAACTTTGATGACAATGATAGGGTTCAGATGCATCATATTCCCATGGTTTATTCCTTCTAACTTTTGATATTACTCAAATGATTTACAGAACATATGTGTGTCTTTAAACAATGGTGGCTAGTGGAAACCACACTATAAAATCTTTTCAGCAATTTTTTGTGCAGAAAAATGTCCACCACATACTTTTGAGTGACAAAAGGAGATGACATTATTTTTCTCCAAGTCAAGTACACATCTCCTAATTATTTAATTTAGGTAGTACTTAAACAAGTATGGATCATTCCAGAAGTAATGCTTAACATTGAATTTTTTTTTGTTGCTTTTCTTATTTATTTTGATGTTCAGGAATCTTCCTTGTGACTAAATAATGGTAATATCATCAAACAAGAGAGGATGGGAAACATGAAAACGTTACTCATTAGGGAAAATATCCTTAATTAACAACTCATCTAAAGGTTCTATTAGGATTAGGCGAGACAAATGATCAACTAGAACATTCTCTACTCCTTTCTTATCTTTTATCTTAATGTCAAACTCTTAGAGTAGAAGAATCCATTTAATTAGTCCGAGCTTAATATCTTTCTTAGAAAGAAGATACTTAAGTGCCAAATGATTAGTGAATATGACTATTTTAGATCCAACTAAGTAAGACTTGAACTTATCTAAAACAAAGACAACTACTAAGAGTTCTTTCTTCATAGTTGAATAGTTCATCTGAGTGTTATTTAGGGTCCTACTTGCATTGTAGATGACATATGGCCTTTTCTCTTTTCTTTGTCATAGTATAGCCCCTACAGTATAATCACTAGCATCACACATAATTTTAAAGGGTAGACTCCAGTCAAGTGGTCGCATGATAGGTGTAGTGGTTAACTTGTCTTTTAGCTTTGTAAAAGCTTCTTGACAATCATGAGTCCACTCAAAAGGGGTATCCTTTGTAAGGAGATAATGTAACGGTTTGGATATTGTACTAAAATCTATAATAAACCTCCTATAGAATCATGCATGACCTAGGAAAGATGGAACGACCCTAATAGATTCAGGAATAGGTAGATTGGTAATTAGGTCAACTTTTGCTCTACCTACCTCTATACCTTTGGATGACACTATGTGGCTAAGGACAATTCCCTTAGGAGCCATGAAATGGCATTTTTTCCAATTAAGTAGTAGGTTATTTTCTTTACAACAACTTAAGAATTTTCTTAGATTTTTAAGACATGTTTCAAATGAATCACCAAAAATAGAAAATTTGTCCACAAAAACATCCAAGATTTTCTCTATCATATCACTAAAGATGCTCAACATACATCATTGAAATTTTATAGGAGCATTCATAATCCAAATGACATTCTTTTGTAAGAAAAGTGCCAAAGGGACATGTAAAGGTGGTCTTTTCCTAATCATCAGGTGTAATTTCTATCTAGTTATACCTTGACTAACCATCTAGAAAAAAATAAAATTGATGTCCTACAAATCTTTCTAGCATTTGATCAACAAAGGACAAACAAAAATGGTCCTTCCCAGTGACAGCATTCAATTTTCTAGAGGCAATGCACATATGCCAACTAATGATAACTTTAGTGGGAATTAATTCATTATTGGAATTTGTGATCATTGTTACTCTAGACTTCTTTGGAACTACCTAAGTTGGTCTTACTCATTTTCTATTATTTATGGGATAGATGATTCCCACATCAAGCAACTTAAGGACCTTTGCTCTAACCACATCCTTCATATTAAGATTTAACCTTCTCTACATTTGATGACATGATTTAACATCATCCTCTAGATATATCCTATAAGTGCAAATTAAAGAGTTAATGCCCTTTATATCAATAATGGTCCATCCTATAACACCTTTGTGTTATTTTAAAGTGTCTATTAGCTGTTCCTCCTGAGATGTTTCTAATTGGGAGAAAATTGTCATAGGAAAAGTCTCTTTTTCTCTTAACTAGGCATATTTTAAATTTGATGGTAAAGATTTCAACTCAAGCTTAGAAGGCTTTACTGATGTTGGAAGGGGAGTGGACTCCCTTGGTGAAAGTTCCTCAAAATGAGGTTTTCATCTTTTTATATCTATAATAGGAACATAATCAATAAGGTCATTAACTTCCTCTATTAATGTATCCTCATTAAACTCATTAAAATGGGCCAAATAGGCCTCAAGTGGGTTCGACAAGGAAGATGATTGAAAATGATCTTGCACAACTGAATGTATTATGTTTACACTATGCAAGTCATCAGTGATTTCACTAGGTTGGTTACATGTATCAAATATGTTCAACTCTAATGTCATGTTGCCAAATGAAAGCTTCATGACACCATTTCTACAGTTTATTTAAGGCATTGGATGTAGTAAAAAATGGACATCCAAGGATGACATGAATTTCTTTTTGCTCATTCAACCTTGGTTGTGTGTCCAAAACTAAAAAATCATCTGGGAAAAGAATTGCTCTATTTAGACTAGCACATCGTCTATTACTACCCTAGGTATTACTACTAATCTATCAGCTAACTAGAGTATAGTGGATGTTGGCTGGAGGTCTCCAAGTCCTAGCTAAACATAGACTGTGTATGGTAAAAGATTGACACTAGATCCTAAATCCAAGAGAGCTTTATAAGCTTGTTGTTGCCAATGATGCAAGTGAGAGTGGGGCAACCAGGATCTTTGTATTTTTATGGTATATGGTGCTGAAGAATTGAACTTATTTGTTCAATCACAAATGCCTTCTTTTGCACATTTAATTTTCTTTTGTTTATGCATAAATCTTTTAAAAATTTGGGATATGATGGGAATTGTTCTATTAAGTCTAAGATCAGCGTGTTGATCTTGACTTGCTTAAATATCTCCATAATCTCATTATTGGTGGTCATCTTTGTTACTTGACACAACCTTTGGGGAAATTGAGGAGGGATGGGACATAGATCAATTATTGAAATGGGTCCTTATCTTTAGATTTTTCATTACTTTTGTGGATTTGTCTACCTTAGTAGTCTTTGGGGGCGCATCTTTCTTAATTCTTTTACCTGTCCTATGAATGGTGACAACCTTAGTTTGTTCCATGGTAGAGGTTGATGATGTATTATTGCTAACCACATGCACTCCCTTAGGGTCTGCTTATGATTGAGCTAGAAATTTTCCTTTTTCCATATTTTGCATCATTTGACTCGTCATATTTTTTTATTTTATTCATGGACTAGTTGTTTGTTTTAACTAATCTTCTAACTGAGAAGTTTTTCTCTGCTGGTTTTGAATGAGTTGATGGATATTATCATCTATAGGTCTTTTGGATGGGGGAAAGTTATGTCTAGGAGCAGGAGGTTGATGAGTTTGGTATGGGGATAAGGCTAGAACTCCTTGATTTTTGTTGGTGAGGCTAGTATGGGTCTAGTTGTGAGACATTGGCAGTAGGTCTATTTCTCCAACTGAAACTAGGGTGGTTTCTTTAGTTGGAATTATAAGTCTCTTAGTATGAGGAAAAAGGTCTTTTATAAGTATTAGGTGCATTAGCCTGATCATGAAGTACCTCTTGAAATGCTGAAATGGCAGGACGTTTTTGAGTAAGATAGGTGGTGCTTTCATAGATGCTACATACTTGTTCCTCCTTATTCGAGTTTTTCTTTCCCATTTTTGTGGCTTTTACTTTTCTAACTAGGCATGCTACTCTGACATTAGTTCATCTTTGTTAGACATGGAATACATGCCTCCCCTATTAGATGTGGTAGTGGGCTTTAGCCTATGTGCATGTTTTGCCCTTTTTGAGTCTGCCTAGGTCTATGCACTTCTAGCTAGCCATTCCAAATACTCTTTTGCTTCATCTAGTTGTTTATTTAAGAAGTTACCATTGTACATCATTTCTACGAATTGGCACATGTCAAAATTAAGTCCTTCATAAAAGGACTGATGATGTACCATGGTTCATAGCTATAATGTGGGCATGTGAGTGAAAGATCTTTGAACCTTTCTCAGCATTGGTCGAATGACTCTTTATCCTTTTAAGTAAAGTTCATGATCTTTTGGTGGAGTGTATTTGTTTTATACATAAGGAAAATCTTTTTAAGAATTTCCTAGTCATTTCATTCCAGGTCCTTATGGAACCTGCTAGTAGTGCATTAAACCACATTTTAGCTTTTTCTTTATAGAGAAAAGGAAAAAGTTTAAGCTTAACAGTATCTAGACCAATATTTTCTATTCTTTGAATAATGCATACCTCATCAAACTCTTTTAGGTGAAAGTAAGGACTTTCACTGTCTAAACTATGGAATTTGGGAAGTAATTGGATTACTCTCATTTTTAATTCTAGTGCACCAGCATTCTTAAGAAGAATGACATAGGATGAGATACTAGTGCATGTAAGCTGAAGGTATTCTTTTAGAGTTTTTCCATGAAAGTTTTGATTTACATCATTACTCCCATGTTTACTATGTTGGTCCCACTTCATATTATTATTTCTTTTCCAATCTCTATTTGGTAGATTATTATTCCTCCTTAGTGGAGGTTGATATTCATCATTCATTAGAGGTGGTGGGTCCTCATTCATAATGAGTAGAGGGCCTTGATCACCTCTAATACTACCATGGGGGGAGTTACCCTTGATCGTTGATCACTCATTGATAATGACTGATCTAGTTGTATGTTGTACTTAACTAACCTTTTGGTGTCGCATCTCAAAAAGTGCATACAATGAAAGTTTTTATTTTGTTTTTTTTTAAATGGAAAAAACTGCCCTAAATGATGCAACCTAAACTAATGAGACTCCTAACTCTAAATGATACACAATCAATCCTAATAGCTTGTTAACAAGTTGATTTAATAATATTTGTTTAAGTGTAAGGTTGTAGCTTTTGACCTAAATCTAGATAGCTCCACCTTAGATTCAGACTTGACTATTGCTTACTAGTTAGACCTTGACAACTGTCAACAAAATACATGGGCAAATCACTTGGATTTTGTATACTCACTATAACTGCAATGTTCAAAAACCACTGGAGTGATAATATATTGCCTCTTTCAAAAGGGTTCCTACGAGCTCGACAACCCTAAGTCTCTTGCTACTTGATTTTAAATTAATATTAATGGTTAGGATCGCAAGCATACAAGGAATTAATTTGATCACCTAGGTGGGCCAAGGATTTGGTAATGAAATCCAGTCCTTATCTTATGAGGGTTCTTATGGGGCCCTTACTATCAATGTGATCCATTCCACCATAAAGCAGTAGGCGTGTAATGAAATACAAAAAAAAAAACTAATGTTTCTTATATGTTATTTAGATAGGTGCAACTAATGCAACAACCCTAATTAAGGATACAACAATTATAAGGGATGCCCTAATTCTATATAAATTACACTACCATCTACATGCAAGATTAGACTAAATGCAACTAAACTAAGTAAATAAAAAGAGAGTGAGGGATACTTATAGTGGGGTTTTTGATGAAGATCAAGTGTGTGTCACCATACCCCACATTTTCCTTGTTTAATACAACCCATTTAAAATTGAAATTGAAATAATTGCAAATTACAATGGGGCCTCACTATAAGTTTCACTCAAAAATTATATTTCTAATCTTAAAAAGCAAATAAATTCTAATTTGATGAACCTTTGGCCCATAGGATCGCCACTGCTTCTTTTTTAATTTCCTACAAAATTAAAAATAGCAATAAGTACCAAAATTTAGGAAATAGAGTGATTATACACTAAGAAAAATTAAAAATTCACCCAAAAATGCCTAAAATACTAAAATAAAGCAATTCTTAAAAATTTTAATTATTTTTGGAATTTTTTATTTTTTGTTAAATATTTTGAAAAATCCTTTGCAGTTCCCTGATAACGGTGCCAAAAAATGGTTGATTGTTTACCATAAGTGCATGAGCTATTGTAGTACAGCTAATGTAAGTATAAGTTGATCCCATGGGGATGCGACTTAAAATTTGAAGTTTAAATAAAATTTAGTTGACTAAAGATTAGAAGAAATGAAAAAAATGAAATTATAATAAATTGTAAACTCAAATTCATTAAACTAATGAAAGTTACACCAATCTAAGTTCAAAATTACAAAAAATTAAATTAAATAACAAATAAAATCCACTTTCCTATCTTGATTATGACAAATTTTTTCAAATATGATGTCATCAAAGTCGATCAACCTTCATCAATATCTCACTAATAGCTCTAATTAAGGATTCAACTATTGGATTGTTCAGATTTCTAAAATATTTTATGATCTGGACTAAGGGAAATTTTTGAGGTTTGGACAGCTTAAATCCAATTTTTGGATTTTAGATTGAAGATCAAGATGATGGATCAACTAGGAATTCTCCTAAGGTGAGGATCCAAGAATTGATTTGAAATCTAATAAGAAAAAGCTTTGGAAACTAAGTGATCCTATTGGTTAAATCTAAACCATTGTTTCAATTAAGCTTTAATCAAACATGAATTGGATTAAGTAATTCCTCGACTAATCTAAGAATAAAACAAAACTTGGATAAGGTAAAACAAGGATATAAATAAGACAAAATCAGGGACATAGAGGGAATTAGGATGGTGACACAATTGGTATAAAAATTAATTTGTAAAGAGAAGAAATGGAATTTTCTTAAAAAATTTCCTTCTTCACCCTGTAGCCGAGGGAAGAAGAAGGAATGTAGTGTGTTATTTTAAACTCCAAAATAAAGAGAAAGGAGGCAATAGGGGTGAAATTTAGGTGGGTTTTTTTTTCTATAAACATAGAAAGCTTGTGTTTGGAAAGAACTAATGAGAGAAAAAGTGATGAACGGGATAGATAATAGGGGAATACAATGATGTTGAATGGAGGAAGAATCACAAAGAGAAATGGGGACTGGAATGATATATACGATGATGGTGAACAGAAGTTGAGGGAAATGATTAACATGGAAATAAGAAACAAGGGAATGATGGCTATGATACGGAAAGAGCTAGGAAGTGAAGAAGATGAGGGAGATTGTAGTGAACCAAAGTGGATTTACTCCACTGTGAGTCACTTGCAAGGGAGATAATGGAAGGCATGCTCTTCGGTTCTCCTATGTTGGAGGTAGCCGAGAGAGAGATGAAGATAGGAGTAGGTGAGAAGACGCTAGTTGTGAGGGAGAGAGATGCAGTTAAGAGCTCGTCGTTTCTCTAGCGTTTATCCTCCAGTTAGGTTTTCTCCTTCCTTCTCCCTTATTGCTACCATAGTAAAGAGCCCCCACCAGGTCCCCCTTGCGTTCTTCCTCTTATAAGTTTGATTTCTTCTTTTCTTTGTGCAGTTCTTTCCTCATTCAAAGCTTTCTAATTCAGTTAAAAACTTTCCACTTTGGCAACTCCTACTAACTCCCCCTTCTATGCCACAATAATGCCTTCCTCTTTCTCTTACAAATTTCTCATTCCTGCATAGTCTTCACTTAAAAGCTATTGCCTATTGCCTTATAATGCTCTTTAAGATGATCTAGCACAGTTAAATTTGATCTGAGCTATCCTCTTCTCCATTTGGTTGATCTGCAAAACATAAAATTAAATTAGAATCATCTTAACCATACATTACATATATGATTATCTTTGATGATCATTTGACCATTAAATTTTACAAATCAACAGTTGGATGGTCAATTGAAGTTAGAATTCATACTTTATCTAAAAATTGCAAAATTAATAAATTAGATGATCTAATTAAATGCTAAATTTAAGGTAATTTAGTTAAAATTGAACACTTAGCATCTAGTTTTCTTATAGCCAATTTAACATCCTCTATATGATGAGTGTCTAATTTTGCATAAAAATCACCTCATGAGTACCCATGTGTTATAACTTAGAGCGTTAAATTAGGATTTTTAGACCAAAATTCATAACATATGCATTTTTTACCTAATGAAGTAAGAGTTTGTTATTTTATAAGTACAAAGGCTAATCCCAGGTAAGTATGTGATTAATCTTATTTTTTAGGAATTAATTAATTTTTTTTATCTTTTGTAGGAAGTAAAATGTTGATCCAATGGCCGAGATCGATCAAGATGAAAATTGAAGATCAAGATCAAAAGATCAAGTCAAAGCCTCAAAATCATCAATCCAACATGAGATTAAGGGCAAGATCATCTTATGGACTAGTAATGGATGTGATTAAAGGAGCTAAAGATGGCTAAAGTGGGTCCATGAAGTAAGCCATGCATTCCCACTCCCTTTGCATGGAAACCACTTACGCCACCTTAAGCATATAAGCCATGAAACAAGATGGAAATATATGGAATTCAAGCCAAACCATACAAGCCACACAAGCTAAGGGTTGATGCCAACAAAACAAGGCAAGAAAGTTTCCTAAGCCAACCATAAAGCCTAGCCAATGGGGCCATCAAGCTTAGCTAAATGGAAGGCTAGGATTGAAGGAGATTCAAGAGAATTATCCATGAGTTATTTTGAAAATAATTAAGGAAAAATTGACTAGGATAAGGTGGCATATGGACCAATAGGATGAGAACCTTCAAATTTTAATGTTTTTCCCACTTTTCTTCACCTTTTTATCACTTTCCACCTCATCACTAAAGACCGCCACAAGTTTGACTTTTTATTCAAGAGTCTTACCATTCCATAACTCTTCCACCTTCCTAAACTCTCTTCCTAACCATCCAACTAATCCCCACTTCCTAGAAAACCACTTAGCCAATCAATTTTCCCCATGTCACCCCACTTTCCTTCTAGAAAAAAGACACTTATATCCTTTTCAAAATTAGAAACCATCCAGCCCATGCTTCTTATCTCTCCCTTATGTCATGTTTATGACATCATCTTGTTAATTTATCTTTCACCTAACCTTCCTCATTCAATACCTTACTCCTAAGGCCACTTTCCTTATGTTTTCACCCTTTCCTAAGTTAGAAAACCACTCATCTATATATAGCGCCATAGTCTATACGAACTTTCCAAGTAGAGGTGGGTGACACACCTTGAAACATAGTTTTCTTTGGTGCTATTTGTTGCTGGACTTTGGAACATTGTTGGTGCTTTTCTTCCTTTGGTCTTCTTATTATTCTCTAGCTTATTTGCTCTCCAATTCAGGTTAATAACTTAGTTGTTTTACTGTAGTTCCATTACATTAAAGATTACATTGTTTTGCTCTTTAGAATTCATGCTACTTTTCAGCCCTTAATCTCTTTCTTCTTAACTCCATTCCATCAGTTTTTCTTTATTATTCAATCAAGATTCATTTTCTGGTAGTGACAACCAAGAGAAGAGCTAGCTTGAATCCTTGATTTTCTCCCCTTGAAATTCAACTTTTTTTCCATGATTTCCCCCCCTTAGTTTTAGGTGATTTTCCCTTAGCTTGTTCACCCACTTAACCTTTGTTTCTCTTGAATTCCTTCATGGGTTTTCTTTGCATGTCATTATACTTTGTGTTGTAAGCAGTGGATTAGAATTTTATTGTCATTTAGATGCAATTTGAAGCTTTGGAAAAGTGCACAAATTCAAGAAATTTTAGACAGTTTTATGCACATAATATTGATGTAAATTTGGAGGTGATTCAATAGCTTTCTTAGGGAATTTTTGTTATAGATTGCTTATTTCATCAATTACTTGAGATATGGGTTGTTTCCTTGCATAAAAGTTATAGTTTCAATAGCTTACTAATGTAAGATTTATTGACTGCTTTCTTTTACTTTGTGCTTTAATTCCAACCATCAAAACATCTTATTTTTCTTAATCCTTAGAAACCCATTTAGATTTTTATGTTGTTTATTAGATCCCATAGTTATTTTGCATAGTAACTCACTTTAGGTACATTAAAGTTCACCATCTTTAGGGCTCTAGAATCAAACACACAGTCCAAAAACCATGTGCATGGTTCTAAGTCCCATTCTCCTTTAAACTTTGGTTAATTTAGTTGTTGGATCTTGTGTTATAGTATTTAAATTAGTTATTTTTATTTTTTTTAGGTTTAGAAAGTTTCCTTTTTGAATTTTAGAGAGTCCTATTATTGGTAAGTTTTAATTTAGGAAAGTTGTAAATTAGGAAAGTCTTTTTAGGTAGTTTCCTAATTTGAATCTTTCTAATTATTTGTAGTTTATTTGTTTGTTACTATTAATTAGTTAAGTTTCCAATTCCAATTGCTTAGTTGAAGTTTAAGTAAGTTTCCTTTACTTTTAATTCTAGATTAGGAAAGTTTCCCATTTAGCATGTTTTTGTTTTTGTTTAGTTTCTATTTTTTATTTTTACTTAGTTTCTAATTTCATATTTTAATTTCCATTCTTAATTTAGGTTTACAAAAAATCATTTGCATTTTGGCTAGGTTAGGTAGTTTAAAGTAAGAACCACTAGCATCACAATAGTTCACTTATTGTGGGATCAACCTTACTAGCGTGCTATATTGCAAACAATTCTTGCGCTGGCATGTTTATTTAAAACAACAACACTATACTCTTTTATGAGTTTGCCTACAGTGAGTTTAAGACCGAACACTTGAGTTGGAGAGGATTATGCCTCATGAATTTCCTATGTGTTGCTGGTCCTATAGGGACAATTTTTTGTTAAGTCATGGTAAGTCCGTATTGGACACTTCCTTCTAGCTCTCTGAGATGAACTCTAGCATTCCTGACTTGAATACCAGTGCATTTACATATTCTTACTGTTTTAAGTAAAAAATACTTCTTCTAAGTCTGGCTAAAATGTAAAGCTCTAAGTGTATTCTTGTAGAGCATATTGCAGTATCCTTAGTGATTTAGGGCCAAACCATGTTTAAAGTGTCACAATGTCCACTATATATAGGCATATGTATATAAGTTTTAGTCTAATGGGGGTATTTCACACTTTTTTATTTGGGGCACCATAACTAGGGCAATGTTGGCATTTTAAAGTTTATGTGTAGCCATTCAATTCATGATTTCGATGAAACAACATGTATCACTAAATATCAACTATATTTTCACATGCTTTCATAATTTTATAATTAAAGACAATACACATGTAAATCATCATCTGCATAAATTCATTCTTATCAAAACATAGTAGTTTTTAATATTTTCAGATAGCAAATCTTAATCCACCTACCTCGTGAGGTGCTTATCCTTATTTGACATGTGTACTTCCATTGCCTCAATTCATATATTGGTAATTTGCATGTATAGTTCTTGATTTCTAAGTGGATGGCTAAGATTGTATCTTTTCCATTGATCGATGTACAAGGAATCATAAATATGCTGATTTGTCACTCCAACTATGGAACCATTACAGATCAGAGAGAGATATAGTGCCTAATCTCACATATCTAGCATTTAATGATTAATCAATTGTCAGATCCTATGAAAGGGCTAGATATGTTGTTGTTCTAGGGGTTTGGTGATAGATATAGGGTTTGATCAAGATGAATACTTGAATTAATTATGAATCTAGACACATGTTTGCTAACCTATAGCTAAATTGAGGTGAAGGGCCAGATCTGATCACATATTAGATGATTTGGTGTGAAATCGATGTTAATATCTAAAGAGAGTTCATATTGATCGTAGATCTAAGTACTAAGTGGCTGATTAATGGTCAAATTGTCTTAATGAATACATTCCAATTATTGAGGTTTTGAGGGTCAACTAAGTGTCTTTTAAAAGGTCAATTGTGCCAACCCAAAACTTGGGATTCTGAATTCGCATTTTATTCAAAATAAAATATAAAAAATTATGAAATGGAATTTAAAATTTGGGGTTGTTACAACACCTAATTGGATTGTTTCATTGATGATTACTACTATGGAGTGTTAAGAAATGTGAGATCGGTATGTGAACAAAAGAAAAAATTATCCCATTTTTTGTAATTGTGATTTGTTTATTCATTGTAAATGAATATTTATGTATATCACATCACAACTTAGGGATTAGAAGAAGCCAAAGATGAGTTTTTATGCTCTCTCAATTCATTCGTGTTTAGATTTTAAATTCAATGTATGATAATTTCATGACAAGAACTTCCTTAAAGAATAGTTTTATAGTTTAAATTCAATATTTGTATGGTTATTCATCTTGTAGAGGATAGGTATGAATAATGTTGGTGCTTACTTCAATTCTAATACTTATAGCTTAGAATGGATAGTCATGAAATAGTTTTTATGAATGATTGAATGATCTTTTGAAAGAATAATGTGAAGATTAGACAAGTCATCCTTATGGTTTGTAAATGATTCGTACTAGTTAAGATAGTTCATACTAGGAGGTTAGTTACTCCTTTACAGATGTTTTATCTTATACCTAAGAACAATTCTAAGTCATACACATGAGAGACATGAGAGGCACATCTCCATTTGTTCCAACCTGCTTGGATTTTCTAAGTAACACCCCTCTCAATCTCCCTGCTCTTAGTAATTATTGATCCCAAGTATTGAAAGTGATTTTTTGGAGGACTTGGTTTTCAATCTTTACTAGTGCTTCACTCCCACTCCTCTCCTTGCTAAATTTGCATTCCATATATTCTATCTTAATTTGGATACTTTTAAATCCTTTAAACTTTATACAGTCTCTCTACAACTTTAGCTTTGTATTTACTACTATCCTTGTTATATCAATCAAAACTATGTCATCTAGAAATACCATACACCATAGAATCTCCTCGTGCAGATGTTTTATTGACTCATCCATAACTAATGTGAAAAGGTATAAGCTCAATGACAAAACTTAGTGCAATCCTATAGAAATAGAAAAATCATTGGTCTCTCCACTACTAATCCTAACATTTATTACCACTCTCTCATACATATCCTTAATTCTGTCTATATAGCTCTGTGAAACCCCTTTCTCACCCAACACCCACCATATTAACTCTTTAAGGACCATATCATAAGCTTTTTCTAACTCAATAAAGACTGTAAATATACTTCCTCCTCTTTGTATAGTTCTAGGAAAATAGCTTCCATGGTAGCCTTTCCTGCTATGAAACCAAACTGGTTTTTTCATACACTTGTCTCATGTCGTAGCCTTCTCTCAATTACTCTTTACCAAAATTTCACGGTATGATTCATAAGTGTGATCTCACTATAATTAGAGTAACTCTATATGTCTTCTTTATTCTTATAAATTGGTATGATAGAACTTTTTCTCCAATCATCTTGCTTTTTCTTTGATTCTACAATCTTATTGAATAAGTTCGTTAGCCAAACTACTCTAGTATTTCTCACATACTTCCAAACATCTATTCGTATATCATATTGCCCTAGGGCCTTCTTGATTTCAATTTTTTAGGCCTCTTTCACTTCAAGTATCTTGATCCTATGGTCATATCTATATAGTCCAACATTATTTTGGTTTATGATTCTTTCAATCTCTATATTTTTAGTAAATTTATCATTTAGCAAATTTTAAAAATAACTTTCCCACCTTTCACTGATCTTGTCATCTTTGACTAGTACCCTTTGGTCATCACTTTTAATGCATTTAACGTGGTCTAAGTCCTTAATTTATAATAGAGATCATCATATGCTTCAAGTTTAGCCTCAATTACTACTATCTTAGCAACCTTTTTAACATTCTTACATTGCTCAAAGTTTTTGTTATTTCTAGTCCTCTACCATGCTTTAAAACACACATGTTTTTCTTAAATAACTTTTTGCACTTTTTCACTCCACCACCAAGTTTCCTTTATTGGTTGCATTTTACCTTTAGATACTCCTAGAACATCTAATGCCACTTTCTTATTAGACTCAAGTATATCAGTCTACATGGCATTTACTTCTGTTTCATTGTTCCACTCTCCTTCTGCCATTAACTTGCTTGTGATGTTATCTTCTCTCATTTTTTGCTCCACCAAGTAGTTTTTGGATACTTGTTAATCTTATTTCCTTTCTTCCATCTCTCATTGTAAATGTACATAACCATTAACCTATATTATGTGATTAAACTCTCACTATGTGTCACTTTACAATCTTTACACATTGATCTTTCACTATACTTAAGTAGAAAAAAGTCTATTTGGCTTTTATATGATCCACTTTTAAAGGTTAGTAAGTGTTCATCTCTCTTCTTAAATTATGTGTTTGGTAGAGCTCGGTTATATGTCAAAGCAAAATCTAGAATAGCTTCCCCCATCTCATTTGTTTTTCCAATACCATACCTCAATGTACCCTATAAAATGCTTCCTTTCTTTTTCTAGATGACCATTTAAGTATGCTCATATAATATCGCCTATATGTTGGGAATTTCTTGCATTGCTCCCTTCATATCTTCCTCAAATTGTCTCTTGAGTCTATCTTCTAACCCTACCTATAGGGCATATACACTTATAACATTTATGGTCTTCTCTTTTATCAGTAGAATTCTACCACTAGTTTTTCCAATGTCTACAACTTTATCCTTTAATTCTTTATCCACCATTATCCCTACAACATTTCTATTATTGTTCTTTCCTATCTAGCAGAGCTTATACCCATCAATTTCTCTAGTATTAGCCCCTTTCCACTTGGTTTCTTAGGCATAAGCTATGTTGACTCTCCTACCTTTCGTCATATCTACTAACTTCATAGTGTTACTTGTCAATGTGCTTATATTTTGTATGACTAATAGGAATCTTATTTTTCTAAGCTAGTTTCTTTACTCATACACATCTTAAGCAACATGAACCCTTGCCTAGTTTTTACTACATCTGGGATTTGATGTAGTACATTGCTTATGGGAGAACACCTTAGTAACTCTTGCCCATTTTTTACTACATCAAGGATCTGATGTAGAATGTTACTTACTAAAGAACACCCTACCAATTCTTATTTATTTTCCACTACATCTAGGCTTTGATACAATGTAATACTTATGAGAAACATCCCAACCTGAGAAAATGTCCTAGATTTTAGATTCATGTTAAGAATTTGTCAAAAGCTTTTATGCTGGATGGTAATCTGATGCAACCATCCTCCTTTATCAGGGCTTAGGACCAGCTGCAAGATCATTATAATATTATTTATGTAAATATCATTATTATTGTTTTAATTTTATATATTTAAGGTGTAATAATGTAAATAAAAAACACCACACATTTGATTTCTATAAAAAAAAATTGTCCAAAGATATAATGCTAAAAAGATAAAAAAGTAAACTTTTGGATCCATGTACAAAACTAGATTTTTGGATGTTGAGTCAAATTTTTGAATATAAAACACTGGGATATTTTTCAAATCTTAGAAGTTCAAAATGTCTAAAATGACATATTGATATAAAAATCAAAAGTCCATATTGTCAATTTGAAGAGAACTCTGAAATGGAAACTAATAGTGAGAACAAGCAAATGTTATATGTCATTTATGAATCCACAAACTTCCAACTGCAAGTAACATTCATCACCTCCTTGGAGATTTTGGCACCTTGTTCAAAAAATTCAAATCGTCATTGGTAGTCTGGATTAGTTTCTATTTCTATTTTTACCTTGCTCTTATTTCGGATCATATCAATCTTGATATAAGGCCATAGGGAGGGCTTTTGTTCCCTATTACTTTTTTCTCAAAACTTCCAACTACTAGTACAAGCAGGTGTCCCATCCTTGTGGCAAACAACTCCTAGGGCACTTCTTGAATCCAATTCTCTCTAAATTCTAGCCCGTTGAGAAAAGCTACGAGCCATAAGATTTCACAATAGAAAATGGACCCATGAAAGCAACAATAGGAACATTACTACATAACAAAACCAGACTAGCATGCTATCATAATACATACATACATACATACATACATACATACATACATACATACATACATACATACATACATACATACATACATGTTGCAAGCCATGGCTACTCTCATATTCGTTGAAGATCTCAGACCATTCAAATGTTTGATCCAATTCTAAAATAGTGCATCATAGCACTCTCCTACTATGAAAATGGAACATATTTTTTCTTAAACATTTTCCCCATCCTTAAAATGCCAACTAGAACATAAAACAATAGTGGCTTCTTACTAGTCTATCATTTGATCTACTAGCCCATCACATAAAGTGTTACTTATAATAAGTCCAAAAATTGAAAAAACTGGTGAACATGCTACAATTGTGCTTTCTAACTACAATCAGAGTGACATTTCTCTATCTTAAATGCAATTCCATCTCTACAACTCTCATTTGTTAACTAAGGAGATCATGAAACTATTGCCTTGACAACAACTCAACAACAATACTAGGTCACAATAGCTATTGACATCTTCTATCATTGCATGAGAAAATCACTAGTACCACTCCCTTAGCTCAAAAAATGTCCACTAGAAAATTTCAACCTACCCAATTACTGAAAAATAACAAGAAATATAAAACAAATAGCACCACAATAAGAAGAATGATTAGCATCTATCAGAAATGGCAAGTAAAAGTCTTACCAACAGTAGCAAGAAGTGAACAAAAACCAATTAAAGCAACTACCCCAACATTTGGGGTTGGCTTGATGATAGGACAGAATATTTCCTTGAAGTCAATCATGCAAGTTGATCATAGCCTTTCACATAGCTTTAAGACTCTCCAAGCTTATTCCTTTACCAAAAGCTTTCTCTTATATATCAAACCTCGATCATGTTTGTAACCACAATGCATTGCTCGATTGTCAACCGAGCAAGATGAAAGAAGGAGATGAGATTGCAGTTCCTATTGGACAAAAGCCAATACTAGGACCATATGAAGGCCACAAGCCAATGTTGAACAAGTAGCAGGGGAGGAGATAAGACTCAAACCAAGCCATTGATTGGCTAAGATTGCTAGAGTTTGGACCTTTATATCTCTACTTGGAGATAAGAAAATTTAGATAAAACTCAGATCTAATGGAATGAATAGGTTTCATGATTTTGCCCTTGGAGAAATGACTTAAAAGGCACCATGTTACTAAGTAGAATATGTTAGAATTTATTTGGTCCATAACATATACAGTTAAAAAATCTAACATAATCATGTGTTGTAACTGCTCATAATAGTTATCCTTGATGGAAGGATAACTACCATTAACCATCTATTAAAACATTTAAATAAAGGGTCCCTAGTTCATGTAGTTGAATAACTCTGCTCTCCATCATCGTACACTACTCAGAATCAGAAGATCTTTTACAATTGCATCAGATTTACTATTATGGATAGAGGTAAGTTTCTAAATATTTAAATTTTCTTTTGCTTATTTTTTATTTACTGTAAACATCTAGATATTAGGTTTACATGTGTTATCAAAGCTTATTTATATCTCTGCCTAGCAGTGTGATATTTTTTGTTTAGCATATTATTATGATAAATGAAACTAAACATATATAAAGATAGACTTACAGATCTGACTTAATCTGACTAAACTATTATTTCATTCTTTCACAATGGAAATGAAATTGTAAAAGGTCTTCTGCACTCTTCCTTTGGTGCCGCTGACCAGGCATGTTTGCCTGAATAGTGGTTGCTCAATTTTGCCCGATCAGCACAACCTGCCCTGATTTGGCTAACTGAACCATTTTTTCCTTTTGTTTTTTCATCTTTCGGGGAGATTTGTTTAGGTAGCCAAGAAACCCCACCTGAAACTTCCCCATTTCTTTCCTAGAGGGTTCAATTGACAGTCACGATAGGATGATCCGACCAGCCACACTCGAATGAAATAATAGTTTTTTCTTTTTTTTTTATCATAGCAGACAAAAGAGATGACCACAGTGGATCTGGTGTGGTTGCTGGAATCTATATTTATGGATATTTTCCCTCTAGTGAAGCCTGATCAGAAAGCCTGCAAATCGTCATTGTTGGCTCCCCTGTTTCCTCTCACAGGCACAGCCGATCATCGTGGTTGCCTAAACTAGTTGACGACGCCCAATCATTCCTCTCCCTATCTATAGTTTTCACGACCAACACGCTGGATCTCCTAGCTACTCACAAAGTCATCGGTGGCTGTGCAGATCATTAACGACTGTGAGGAATGTTAAGGTGGGTTTTTTGTTTAGAGGGAGATGTCGATGGAAAGAGATTAAGGTTACCGGAAAGACATATACATTCATATATATATAATTAATTAATATAATAAAAAAAAGGGAAAGGGGATTTTCTGACAACACATGGTACACCCCTTATAAAGTTTTCTCAAACTTTTATACATTAACAATTGACCAAATTAATTTAAATTGTTCATGAAATATTTGAATTAATTGACTATTAATTTAGAAAAGGTTTATAAATGAGTCAATGATTCAAGTTCATTAAGACATTGTTAGCATCATAAATTATTTAATTTTTATTTATGGTATGCTTAATGGAAATGTCTTAATTTAATTTGTGACTTTTGGATGTCATATGATCAATATGTATATAATATTTGAGGAATAGCCACAACATCTTTAAATATGAAAATACATATGTTAAGTATTTAATTAAAAATATTTATCACATTAAGTTTTAAATGCAATTAAATTCTAATTAAACATATTAATATAGTAATTTTATCCCACAGGGAGATTATTATATTATTATGATTATTTAGGATGAAATAGTAAAATTAATTTTTATTTGTTAATTAGCCCACATGCATTAAGAAATATTTATAATGTTAGTTTCATCATAAATATTAATGAATCAATTTTTTATATTAAAATCTTTACCAACAAGTAGATTTTAATGACATGTGAGTCATATTTATTTGATTTGACTTGCATTAGTAAGCTTATCATTATGTTTGATGGTTTATGCCTCAAATTATTAGTAAGCATGCTTATTTATTTATTGTTGTTATTCAATCTTTGATATTATCTGATAAAAAATCTGAAGTTCCCTACTTAAGTAGTGACAACTATAAAGTCTGAAAGTAGAAAATTCTTCTTTACTTTGGATGCATGGATCTTGACTATGTTCTTTGAAAGAAAGAGCATCCTGCAATTAAGGAAACTAACACCAATGATGAGATCACTCTATATTAATGTTGGGAGTGATCTAATTGCTTAAGTATAGTGTTCATTAAATCTCATATTAGTACTACCGTCCATGGGACAATACATGAGTGGGAAAATGTCCAAGATCACATGAAAGCCATTGATAAACAATTTGAGTCATATGATAAAGCACTGGCTAATAGCTTAATAAATAAGTAGTCATTGATGAGACTGACTGGCACTGAAGAGTGCACAAGCACATTATGAGGTCAACTGAAGTCATTACAGATTGAGATTTTTGAGTCCTATTTAGTGCACTTTATCTTGAACTCTCTCCCTTCTCAATATGGACTCTTCAAAATTTCATATAACACACATAAAGAAAAATGGTCAATTAATGAACTTTTGACCATATTTGTTTAAGAATAAGAGAGATTAGTTCAAGAGATGGGTGAAAGTGTACATATAGAGATCTATAAAAAGGACAAAAGGCAAGCCAACAAAAGAAAAGGGAAAGGTAAAATAGTAGCCCGTGATAACAAAAAGGAGGCTGCCAGGTGTTTCTTTTGTAAAAACAAGGGACCCATACATAAAGATTGCCCTGGAAGGCTTGGCTAGAAAAGAAAGTTAATCTCAAATCTTTTGTATGTTATGAATTTAATATGGTTGATGTTTCACTTACCACATGGTGGAGTGATTCTGATTTACAATCCATATTTGTAATACCATGCAGGGTTTTCTAAAACAAAGGAGACTGATGTAAAGTGAATGGAGCATATATTTAGGAAATCAGATGCATTCACTTATTAAAGTTGTGGGTACATATGGACTGATTTATAAACTAGTTTTGTTTTGGATTTGGAATGAATCATTTATATTACTAACTTATCCAAGAATTTAATTTATGTATCTAAACTTTTACCACTTGGATTTTCTTTTTATTTTCATGAATCCTTTTTTAATTTATATAAAAATTTAGTAGTTGTTGGACATGGTACAATGGATGATGGTTTGTTCAAAATTCATTTAAATAATGATGTCTCTAATAAAGTAATGGTTTTGCATGGTACAGGTAGTATAAAGTGTAATTCTATGAATGAGAAATCCTATATGTTGTGGAATCAGAGATTGGGACATATCTTCATTGATAAAATCAAAAGGTTGGTAAATGATGGAGTTCTTGAGACTCTTGATTTTATAGATTTTGATTCATGTATGGACTGCATTAAAGGGAAGCAGACCAACAAATAAAAAAGGGTGCTAAGAGGAGTTCTAACATATTAAAGATCATACATACTGACATTTGTCTTCCTAACATGAGCTTAGATGGTCAAAAATAGTTCATTACCTTTATGGATGACCACTCACGATTTATGTATCTCTACTTGCTTCATAATAAGAGCAAAGTGTTAGATGCTTTTAAAATATATAAAGCAGAAGTCGAGAAATAATGTGGAAAGCAAATTAAAATCATGAGATATGATAGAGGTGGTGAATATTATGATAAGTACATGGGGATTGAACAAGTACATGGTCCATTTGCTAAGTTTCTTCAAGAGTAAGATATTATAGCTCAAAAAGCTTTGCCTGGCTCACCAGATCAAAATGGTGTAGCAAAAAAAAGAAACATAACTTTAATGAACATGGTGAGCAGTATACTTAGTAACTCTAATCTTCCTTTGTCATTATAGAGTGAAGCTCTAAAAATAGTAGTATGTATATTAAACTAAGTTCCAACTATGGCCATTTCCAAAATTCCATTTGAATTATGGAAAGGTTGGACATAGAGTTTGAGACATACAGGTTTGAAGCTGTCTAGCTGAAGTTAGAGTTTACAACCCATATGAAAAGAATTTAGACCCGAGGACTATTAGTGCATATTTTATTGGATATGGTGAAAAGTTTAAGAGATACAAGGTTTTATTGTCCATCCCATAGTATTAGAATTGTACAATCAAGAAATGCCAAATTTCTTGAGAATGACATCATTAGTTGGAGTTATAGACCTCAAAACTTAGTTTTTAAGAAAAATTGTGTTTCTGATCCAACTCCCACATCAAGCAACAGATTGGTTATACTTATTGACACCCATCAAAATATGATGGATATTGGATAACAAGTTGTTGAAACTCTATGTCATGTTGATAATGTTTTAGTAGATCCCATTGATTATCAACTACAACAAGTTGATGATTAGGACCTCCACAAGAGACTAATGATATACCATTGAGGAGATCTACTAAAGTAAGAAAATAAAAAATTTCTACTAATTACATTGTCTACCTACAAGAATTTGACTATGATATTAGTGCTAAAAATGATCTTGAGACATTTTCACCAGCTATGAGTGGTAGTAAATCAAATTATGGGATGATGCTATGAAAGATGAGATGAATTCTATGACAAATAATCAAGTTTGGGATCTTGTAGAGTTGCCCGTTGAGGCGAAGACCATTGGTTGTAAATGGGTTTGCAAAACTAAGAAAGACTCATTAGGCAACATTGATCAATATAAGGCTAGACTTGTTGCAAAAGGATTCACACAAAAGGAAGGAATCAATTATCTTGAAATATTGCTTAATATTTCTAAAAAGAATTCTTTCCATATCATCATAGCATTAGTTACTCATTTTAACTTAGATTTACATCAAATAGATGTGAAAACGACATTCGTCAATGCTGATTTAGAGCAAGAGGTTTATGTAAAACAACCTAAAGGGTTCGTCTCAAGTGATGGTAATCATTTAGTTTGCAAGCTTAAAAACTCAATATATATGAATTAAAGCAAGCCTCCTTCAGTAGTATTTAAAATTTTTAATGTTATCTCTTCAATTGGTTTTGTAGAGAACATTATGGATAAATGTAATTATCATAAGGCTAGTAAGAGTAAGATTATTTTTCTAGTCTTGTATGTGGATGATATTTTGCTTGTGAAGAATAATATGGGATTGCTATATGAGGTAAAACAATTTCTTTAACAACACATATGAAGAATATGGGTGAGGCATCTTATGTCATTGGCATTAAGATCAATAGAGATGGGTCTTAGGGTATCTTGCACTTATCTTATGAAGCATATATCAATAAGATTCTTAAGAGATTTCGGGTGAAAGATTATTCACGTAGTGTAGCACCAATTGTTAAGGGTGGCAGATTCAATTTGAATAAATATCCAAAAAATGACCTGAAAGGGAATACATTAAAAACATTCCTTATGCTTCAACTATCGGAAGCTTGATGTATTCTTAGGTCTATACTAGACTCGGATTTGCATTCGCAGTTGGAATGTTGGGAATACATTAAAAACATTCCTTATGCATCAACTGTAGGAAGCTTGGTGTATGCTTAGGTCTATACTAGACTGGGCATTGCATTTGCAGTTGGAATGTTGGGAAGATATTAAAGTAACTCAGGTTTGGACAATTGGAGAGCTATAAAGAAGGTCATGAGATGCCTTTAAGGGACTAAAGATTTCATACTTATATGTGTACGAGGAAATTCCATGGTGCATGCTATTTGTAGATGATATAGTCTTACTTGATGAGACAAAAAGCTAGAGTTATGGAGAGGAGCATTATAATCTAAAGGATATAAAATTAGACGAATTAAGATAAAATATATGGAATGCAATTTTAATAAGGAGAGTAGGAGTGGAACACCAGTTAAGATTGATAACCAAGAAGTCCCTGTAAAAGACTATTTTCAGTACTTAGGATCAATGATTCATGAGAGTGGAGAGATTGAGAGGGAGGTTACTCAGAGATTCCAAGCGGGTTGGAACAAATGAAGATGTGCATCTAGAGTTTTGTGTAATCAGTGGGTGCCACTCAAAATAAAAGAAAAATTCTATAGGATGTCCATAAGACTGGCCATGCTCTATGGATCAGAGTGTTGGGAAGTTAAGGAATATCATGTTCATAGGAGGAGCATTGTGGAAATGGGGATGTTGAGATGATTGAGTGGCAAGACAAGAAAGGATAGAATTAGGAATGAAAATATTATAGGAAACTTAAGGGTAGCACCAATAGGTAACAAGATGAGGGAGATTAGACTTAGATAGTTTGGATATGTCCAAGGAGACCGAAAATGGCACTAGTTAGAAGGAGTGAGATAATGTAAGTAGAAGGTTCTAAAAGGTTAAGGGGAAGGCCCAAAAGAATGTAGATAGAAGTGGTAAGAAAAGATTTAAAAACTTTGGGACTAACTGAAGCCATGGTACTTAATAAAGAGGAATGAAGGAATAAGATTCATGTGGCCAACCCCTAATTGGGATAAGGTCTTGATGATGATGATGATGATGATGATGATGATGATGATGATGATGATGATGATGATGATGATGATGATGATGATGATATAGGCAGGCTGATGACTTGGAGGTTATTGGGTATTCATATTTAGACTTTGCTAGTTGTGTTGATTTTTGTAAATTAATATCTGAATATATGTTCTTATTTGGTGGAGGAGTTATATTTTAGAGAAGTGCAAAGCAATCTTTGATTGCTACTTCTACAATGAAAGTTAAATTTTTTTCTTGCTTTGAGACTACAAAATAAGGCATATTTTTGAAGAGTTCCATCTTTGGGCTTCATTTGAGTTGTTGGTTCCATTTCCAAGACACTAAAGAAATACTATGACAATTTAGTGGTTGTGTTCTTTGATAAGAATAATAAGAGTGGAAGTCAAAGTAATCACTTTGACATTAAGTACTTATAAGTCAAAGAGCACATTAAAAAAAATGAAGTGCTCGTTGAGCACATTAATTGTAATAACTCCAATTTTTGTAATTAATCGAGAAAATCAATAAAGTTTGAGTTTCAAAAATTTCGGGCTTAAATATTAGGATTATTTAGAATATACTTCTTATAAAAGTATAATCAAAGAATAAGACATGTACAATTTAAATTAAATTTAGCAAACCTTTCAGAATGACTGTAAGCACGACAAATTCTAAATTCGGATGAAAAATCCTTAATTTTCTTCATTTCTTTGACAAAAGGGTAAAATAGTAATTTTACCCAAAAATCAAAATCTGAGACATCAAAATTTATAATATACTAAGAAATACGAATCCAATGCCACTAAGTACACTCAAATTCGAGATCATGGGAATAAAACCCTAATTTTTATACATAAAGGGCAAAATGGTCTTTTTACACCATAAGGGACCCAAAAACAAATCTTATGAGCAGCCCACGTGCAGTCATGGGTCAGAAAACACCAACTGGTCTTGGGGAAGAAAAAATGGAGCATGGGAGACTTCTATGCCAAATTAATAATAAGAAATTAAATATTAATATTATATTTCATCATTAAAGAAGACCAAAATGCCTATAAATACAACCCCAAAAATCCTCCAAAAATACTTTTAAAATTTCCACAAAATTTTTTTCACTCTCCGTGAAAAATTATACCTAGATCCCTCTCCCAAAACCTAAAAATCCCAAGATATCTCTCTCTCTTTTCAATTTCTTTTTCTTTTTAGATTGGAACAAGAAACCTAAAATCAATTAGACACTCTGTTCCAGATCTAATATTACCAATTCTACTATCCAAAACTTCCCACCATACCTTAGCTACAAAACCCTCAAAGAAATTTCAAGATCCAACAGTTCAAACAACGGCAATCGCAAGAAAGGTGGATCTTGGGCCATATCTTCATCAAAAGGGTATTTCTTTTAAATTGGACATATAACCAATATTTTTTCTCCAATCAGGTAGGTGGAAATGCTTCTTGGACATGTTTAATACTGGTTTATGAAAATTTTATTTTGCTGTAATTGCATTTTGGCAATAAAAAGGTAAAAATAAAGTAAACCACAGAACCTTTAATTCAGGATGATGGAGTGCTTCAATGAAAATTATGACCATACAATCGATCCAGAAGGGTCCAAAACTCCTAGGGTAGAATTATCACAAAGATCGGATACGTTTTGGGCCCTCAATTGATAGAGGATTGATTGGACGGTCCCGAATGGACTGTCCGATCTCTTGATCAAACGTCACCCAAGACGCACGACGCGACACAGCACGGAAATGCTGCATGCGGAAGCGTTTCCATGCACGCGCTGCACGTGGGATGTTGTCCCAAGCAGGACAACGGGGCTTCTGCCAAAACAATGAGCGAACGCGCCCGCCTAGCGTCCCGATTACGGGCGCATGACGACGAGCGTTCCACTTGTCCTGCCCGTTTCTGTGGACGTCCCGGAAGGGAGCTTCCGTAGCGCCTCTGTAGCGGATGTGCCCGATGAGGGGGAGCGTTCATTCCTTGGGCCCGAAAAATCTGGGCCGTCCATTCCTTGGGTCCACATCAAATCTAGGCCCTATGAATGACTATGAACTTCCAGATCTAATTTCAGAGTCATCTGAACTCCAAATTGAGATCAGAAAGAAGATATGGAAAGCTTGAAACCTCTATTTTCTGATGAAAGTATAAAATTCAGAAATTATGTAGTAAAATTTTCTGTATTAAAGAAACAAGTTTTCAATTGCCAAGATCTTCAAGATCTGGATGATTAGATCTTGGAGATATGTTTTAATAATGATAAAATATTGGAATGAAGTTATATAAATGGTTTATTTGGACAGATGTAAGAGATATTAAGGGATTTACTCACTATGGTAGAAAAATCTTAAAAATTACAAAGGGACCCACTTGGTCAATAAGATCAAGTGTGATCAGATCCTTGAGATGAATGGAATGGATGTTGATATGATGAAATCCAAGGAAATCATGGATGGATTATGACAAAAATAGATCAATATGATCTTTGCATCTTAATAAAGAAAACCCACTAAATGTAACTAATACCCTTAATCAAAGGAAAAGATCTAAGATATAATGGTTGGATCATAAGTGAAGGTTTCTAAAAATGTTAATATAATTAGTTTCATTTTCTATTAATTGAAAATAGCATTTTAAATATGATTTATGTTATAAAGCATGATAGTGTAACTTTTAGACTTTAGCATGACATGTGATTAGATTGTTATCATAGGTTGCTAGATTTATTTATCCTAGGGGCATGATAGTGTGATTTTATGCAAGTGTAACTTAGGACCAAGTTAGTATGATTTCATGCTAGTTTAAGTATAGCTTTATTCCTTTAAGTTAAGTTACATTCATAAGGAGCATGTTAGTATAAATGTTTATTAAATTTATATTAGAACCATGCTTTAAAGTTTATGATTTAATTGTTGTCAAATTTTATTAGTAGATCTACTTGTTATGAGATAAAGAGCATAAAACACCACAATGTACTCTAATGAGAAAGTAGAGTTTCATGACACAAATAAGAATGGATTACTTTGGACTTAATTAGTAAGGGCTATAGTTAGTAAGACAATATAAGGATTATCAAATTCTTGGCCCAAACTAGGAGAATAATAAACCCCATGAATGACATTGTATATATTCATGGACTTAATTAAAATCAATTACAAAGAGTACTTAGGGTCAACATGCTTATAGGAACCTTATGAAAGGTTGAGCTATGGTCACTCTAATGAATGTGAAACATAGTGGTTAAGGGGGTTATCTAATAGAGCCTCGCTCTTCCCCTACCTTCCGTTGATGTTTGTGAGGTCTAAACGCCTCCTTACATGAGGATTGAAGTAACCACTTTGTGTTCACCCATTCAACTAGTAACCCTTAGCCAATTGGAAATAAGAGGAGCAGTTTGGACTTAGGTTTAAATAAGTTACCTTCAACCAGCAAAACATTAACTGGTTGAATAATAATAGTAAGAGCATAAAAGGTTAGTAAATTACCTAACCCTAATAAAAACTATAAGTAAGATAAGGATGATCAAACAAGATTCATTAGATCTTGGATGATCAAAAACAATAAGAATAAGAATATTATATTGTACTTAGTATGCATGTTTATTAGTATGCTTATTCTAGTTCATTAGATTAGATAATCCAAACCCTTGATCAAAGATGATTCAAGGAAGAAAACCAAGATCATCCTCCTTAGGGATGATCCAATAATTGAACTTAGATCAAAGAAGAACTAGATGATAGAAGATCTAGGACCTTGATCTTTATCAACATGTGTAAATTATCAATCAATGGATCTATGAAAGATCAAGATCAAGGAGATGGACACACTAAGACTTAGAGAAAGAAAAACACTTAGATATGAATGATCTAAAGATCATTCTAAACATCAGATCTAGTGATCAATAGGATTATTCAAAATTTATATATTGACAATATGTATGGATGTATAGATTACATACATCAGTCAGGATCATGGAAGATTTGGGAAAAGAGATCACTCCTTGAAGATTGGAGGATTTGATGAATGCATTTACATGGGATATACATGATTTAACTCATGACCTTATGTTGACAAGAGTAATGTTAATACTTGTATTAAATCCCTTAAAAACCTTATGATCGACCAAACACATATAAGATGGTTAAGGACTAGACTATAAGTGAATAGGGAACTAGAAAATATTTTAGCCCTAAGTAAATAGACAAATGGTATGATATATATATGAAATCTATTTTACATACAAGCTTGGAGGCTTGTGAGTTTGTTTTAATATGCATAAGCCTAGGGGATGCTATGTTAGAGGAGTTATAAGGGTTTAGCCACCCACTCCTTGAAATTTGATGATATGATGATACCTTGTCCTATGAGAGGCTAAAAGTTGGGTGGGGGCAATTATGGGAAGGCCACCACTGTGAAAGTCCTGTCCCCCCATATAGGCAGTGACATAATATTTTCCACCGTGGTATCAGTGGTGAACAGGGCAGTTATCCTAGCTCGCTAGTACGGATCAGACTGCAGCATTGTAGCCCTTTTGATTATTTTGCACTATGATGCATATGAGAATAGGCATAGTGAAATGCCTTATGTTTTAGCATAATGAAATACTAGGTAATTGTATATTACCAATATTTTCCAAGAAGGGAAATTCCCAGTGTAAGATTAGCTAAAATAGTAAATTCTCATAATGGAGAGAATTGATCAGCTTAGTTAGGAATGATATTTGACTACTTTCATAAATTTAACTGGTTTACTTATGAAGAGTATGTATGTATATAGATATACATAAATTACAAAGTAAAGAGTAGAGACATGAATATGTTGAGGGATTATGTGATTATGAAGTATTAGAATTACATTGTTAATTATTATGCTTCTTGAATCCCCTACCAAGCCTTGCTTGCTGAGATATTGTACTTGTTGCAATATCTCAGATACAGGGAAGGAGAGTTAGGAGTTGAAGACGATAGAAGACTTGAAGAGAATAATCTTCAAGATATACCATTGAAGACATGTATTTTTCTTTGTTGAGAGTTTTATTGTATGGTGAGCTTGAGTTTTTGGATTTGTAATTTGGACAAGTATTGTAATAGATTTGGCTATACTGTGAACCACTGGATGGATTCTAGAATTTAATAAAAGTATATTCCTTCAATGGAATTTTATTTTGTACACAAATTGTACTTATGTTATGTATGAAGTGATGACTTGGTTTTTACAAAACAAGTTCTAAAGAAAAGAATTTTCGCTGCTTTATTTTGCAAAATTTTTTTTTTGTTTACACTCTTAAGGGCCCTGCCTTTCAAAATACATTACAAAACGTGTTACAAAAACCCGGGTCGTCACATTAATACTAAGCTAATGATAGCAGATCCTTTAATGGAAGGCATGCCATCAAAGTTGATTAAGGATCATGTAACACAGATAGGACTTTGTTCTAAATTTATCACTTTCTATTTGAACTATGGTAATATACTTGTAGCATATATTAATAATGCAACTCTAAATTCTTACATTTGTCTCTATTTTGTTTGTATACATGTATGATTGGAATGACAAATATTCATTTTTTAACCTAGAATAAACATTTGAGGCTTATTCGTAAAGATAAAAAAAAAAAAACACCACATAAAAAGCTTTTCAAAGAAGATAATTACATTGTAATACATTGAAGGTAATACTAATTTATAAAGAAATTATTGCCATGATTCATATAATTCATTTCTTTATTTGAGCATAAAGCTATTTAGACTAGTACATTAAGATTTATGAATTTATAAAGTTACAAATGTTTGGACAAAGTGAGAGAATGTTAGAATATATTTGGTCCATAACATTTACGGTTCAAAAATCTAACATAGACATGTGTGGTAACTGCTCATGGCAGTTATCCGTCCATCAAGGATAACTGCCATTAACCATCTATTCAAACATTTAAATAAGGATCCCCTATTCATGGAGTTGAACCACTCTGTTCTCTATCATCGTACACTGCACAGAATCAAAAGATCTCTTACTGTTACATTAGATTTACTATTATGGCTAGAGGTAAACTTCTAATCGTTTAATTTTGCTTTCGCATATTTCTGATTTACTGTAAACATTTAGAAATTAGGTTTACAAAATAACTACTGTAGAAGACAAGGCAAAGTTTTATGGGCCTGTCCATATGTTCTAACCAAGGTCGAACTCAAAATGAAGATACAATGCCGATTTGTCCACAAGGAGTTGACACGGCATTGGTACAGTCGAGAATGCAGTTTAACAGGGATAATGTGGCTAATTTTAAATAAGAGAGAATATTTTTTTGCCTTGTACATGAGAATATCTAAAACTCTGCAAAATGCATCCGAACCACGTCAACAAAATGCAGATTAGCCTAAATCACTTTGACTCGGCAGCTGTCTGCTCAGCACTTTTTGATACTATGGTTCTACCAACCTCAAATTGGCACATTCATATTATGATCCTAAGGCCACATTTGACGACAAATTTTAACTTCGATGATTGCAAGTGGTGACTTGGTGGCCCTAGTCTTGGTCGAAGTTAGTCCACCTTGGACATGGATTCTTAGACAATCCTAATCATCCATTGAAGAAGCTAAAATAGATCATTGATCAAAGGATACATCAGTTTACATGCATCAACCAAAAGTTCTTGACGGTTGAAGCAAAAGCAGCCAATTGCTTTGAATTCAAAAATCGAAAGGACACCAAACGGACGGCTATAGTCATACGATTCAACCATCCCAGCACCTTGCTACTTAATTCCACTGAACAACTGTTCATCTGGCCAGGCTGGTGGAGAAAGCTATGCTTTCCCAAAGGGGTGATGAATGATGCACTTCTCTTTTCATCTGTACAGCTTTTCCTTTTGAATTCTAAGATCAGATCGCATTTAGTAAATAAGTGTGCGTTTGCATATGATTCTGATTCTGGGACCGAGAATCGATTTCCTCCCAAAGCAATGAAAGAGTGCTTAAAAGACCTATCGTGGTTAAATATAGTTTCTGCTAATCTCTTTCCTAAACTCATGGAGGTGGAGCCCATTAGTCAAGGAAGCTATAGTATCAAGGTGTTTTGGGTGATGGATTATAGGTCCACTAGCTATATTTCTCATTTACTTCAGGAGGAAGTTCATATTACTATCCTAAGTGAGGCCACCTGTGGCATGGGACTCAAGGGCGATCCATCAGTCCTAAAGCTTTTGCTGTATTGTTCAGTTCCTTTAACATTTTATGGACCTACAATAGATGGAAATGAATGATTTGGTTTGCTTTATGTTAGTCCCTTTATCTTGAAAAAGAAAAGAATGTTTGATCTGTTTCAACGCAAGAAAGATAATTCTTTGGATTAAGAAATGAAGCATGGCCAATCATAATTATACAAAAAAATGGATCGATCATCTCCCTTTTACTTTTTATGTGCTACTTTATGACTTAACGAATGCTGAAATGACAGCACTGCAGGTACGGTATAGGGACCACATTGTCTAGAGTCTCCCTTTGAATGATCCAATCCATTCATCTCATTGTTCCACGCATCATAAATTAAAAATCATGTGATTTGGATGATTCTAGTACTTAAAAAATAATTGACAGTTTACAAGCTTTGTAAACATAGAATCGTCCAATATCATGTGATTTTGATCTGTAAGTTGGAGTAATATAAATGATTCCTATCATTACAAAAGTGAGCTATACAAAATGTGAACACTAGACCGTAACTCATGGCGCCTTTAGTTTAGCATGTCTCATGTCACTTTTAACCTTTAGTACGATGAGTGTCAAAATTAATTATATCTTCTTTGACCAACCAAAACACTTTTGTCGATTCAAGTACCTATATAAGGTCAAAGTTTCATACTGAGATCATCATAAAACATGTCAAATCATAGGTTTTGGTCAAACAAAAACAACCTTAAAAGTCTCAACATGTGTCCAATTAACCGAAGAATTTTAGAGCAAATCACTTATACACTCACTCAATCACACTCAAATTTAGTCCATCAAACCTGCAACCAAGTGTATTATAAAGAAAGATACCAAATTATCTAGTACTACCAACCATTTTGCTGGATATTTGTTGGCAAATCTTAATTCATCTATTAAGTGTGTGAAGCCTATTCATTTTAGCAGCTTGTCGAGTATCTTGCAGGTCATGAGCCTCTATGTGCAACCCATGTGATTTCCACCATCTTTATTCTTTCTCAATCTCTCATCTCCCTCCTCAACATATGTATCAATTCTGTTCAATCTGGAATTGCTGTAATATTACACTCTAGTAAGAAAAACAGAATTGCAAGGCACGGGAACGGAATTGACACCTATGATTCTGTTTGTCATTTTTCTTTGTTTTAGTAGAAGTGAAAGCATTATAAAGCAAATCACTTACTCTTTTAAACATAATCTTGAATATAAATCCCTATCAAATGGTGAAAGCAGGGACTCAAACCTAAGACACCAATAAAATAAAGTCAAATATTTTACATAAAAAATGTGGCTATCACTACCATCTATAGTAGCGTAATTCAAAAAATGAACCATCAGAAAAAGAGAGGTTCATGAGTTTGTTGTTGATGGTATGCGATGGTTGTGCACAGTTATATTATGAAAACTACTGTCAAAAGTACTAGCGAGGTCTGCTTGTTGAATGATCAACACACATTTATTTTTTTTCTAGAGTTTGAGATTGATGGCAAGTTCTCCCTCGACCGTCAGATACTCCTTGGCCATTGAATTGTTGAACGACCTTTGTTGATGAACGGCGACCGCTGCTTTTTTATTTCTATCTCCATGTGAAGACCACAAATGAGAGGATTAAAAATGTCAGGCGGGTTGAAACTTGTTACACTGCACATAGCATGGTCTAACGTATAAACGATTCAGACAATCAGACAAGTAGATTTCACTTGTACAGTACTCCTCCATATTCATCCAGAGAAAATGTGGTATTCATCATAAAGTTAACACATTGATCCAGCATCATTCAAGACCGACGGAAAAAACATGAGCACTGGGTGAGCTTTGTAGATTCTTTGTCTCTGCTACATCTTTTAGGGACACCATCACCAATGGGGATCTACGGGGTCACCCATAGGGAAAGGTCCGGAACGATAAATCTTCCTTCAATTCATTGAATCAAGACTCAGTATTGAGTTGGTTTTACTGAAAATTTAGAGCAAATTATAGGACTTCGTGAAACAACCACATGGTAAGAAATTTAATCCCAAAATTGTCCCGGCTAGCCATTAGATCTGCATATTTATCATTGCACTATGACTTCGCACTCATTTCAATAAGATGTAATGCATACTAAACTATCATGATAAACTATAATACAAGGTAATGAGATAATAAAAGTCATCCTAGGGATCATTAGCATCATCTAACAGTACTGGGGCAATATCTTATAAATTGGACTGATCGCATGGAATAACTAGGAGTTGCTTCATTATTTAATGGTTGGGATTTGTTCATGGATTAGTTAATTGATTTATGGTACAATTATGTAGTCAGATGATCATTTGCCACTTGCTTATGACTCACCCTATACCACATGACAGAACGAAATCAGAATATTTTCTTTCTTACATCATCACTGAAGAGAACGACAAGAAGATATGAAAATTCTTCTAATTTATAATGTCATTCAGATGAGCACAATCAGTAGACAATTCAAATCGGCCAAGTGGGATCTCATGGCTGGTGGGTATTGCACCATATTCTCTGCTGCATGGTAACAACATCTTTCTATAATTCCACTACTTGTATACAAATCCAGTTGGAACTCCTTTCTAATCAGAATGAACTAAACTTAGGTGTTTTGTAAATATATCTTCTGTTATTAAACACCCACCTATCAACACTACGAAATTGTGATTGATTTAATTCTTTATATCATTTTTTTCTTAAAATAGCCCAAAATAACTATCTGAAAATTATATTCTTCCTAATATGTATTTCACATTTATTGAAGGCAAAATGGGTTTTACAGGAGGCAAATCTACCATAAAGGGCCAAAATTTAGGGGGAAAAAACTCAAATCCGCTGGTAAAAATCTGCCTATAAAATCCTTAATTTCTTGTACTATGCCAGTCTCCATTAGCAAGTGAAGATTTGAAACATCTGCCACAGCATTTTGTAAAGAAAAAGTTGCAATAATGACCATAATAGAAAAATATAGAAAATATGTATTCAATTTATTAACATCCATCCCTAGGCATTACATGTTTTATCTGACTTACATGCAAAATACAAAACTCATCAACTCCTCTAGACCAAATTCGTAAGATATAGCCACTCTCCTGTGCAAAAGCAAGGAGAAAGACGTCTACTACTTTCAGCCAATAAATTTCTGCCAAGTGGGTGAATCCTATTTCTAACTTCCAAATCCATCTTCGATCTGGGATCGCTGATAATAACTAGCTAAACGTATCAACTAACAATATGCAACTTAGGACACTCCCAACACAAACTTTAGCACCAAACACCGTGGACAACTTCCATACATCTATTCTTCAACCTTCTCAACTGGAACATCCTTAGCTTCTTCTTCAGTTTGTCTCCCGGCTTCAACTGCTGTCTGCTCTGCCGGAGTTGCCGACGGGGCTTCAACGGATTCGGTAGTTTCCGGTGTTGCCTTCACAGTTGCCTCTGGTGCCTCCTCCACTATTGGCTCCGGTGCCGCCTCCACTGTTGGCTCCAGCGCCGCTTCCACTTTCACTTCTGTAGTGGTTTCAACAGCTGGTTCGTCTGTACTTGTGTCTTCTACAACCTTGTCAGCCTCTGCAACCTCAGTTGTAGCTTCAACTTTTGTTGTGGCCGGTTGTACCTCTGGGGCTGCGGCAGGTTGTTCCTCTGGAGCGGCCTCGGTAGCCAATTCCTTTGGGGCTTCGGCCGTTATCTCCTCTACTTTTGTTGTCTCTGGATTCTCCTTAACTTCTTCGGTCAGATTAGTTTCAGCCAGTGCTGCTGTTGCTGGTTGAACCTATTGGAGCCAATGTTTGTTTCATATATAAGTAAATGAACAAATGTTACATGTAAATCGTAAGACGAGGTTTTGCTAGATGAAACAAAAGTAGAGATTGATGTTGAATTATTGTTGGTCAATAGCCCCTACCATTGCTTGAAATATAACAAGGTAGATCATCAATCATCCAAGCATGTTCCGTTACAATGGATGCTAATTGACCTGTTATATTAGTATTTGATATATCGTATAGATCAATACTCAAAATATTGCAAACCTTATCCATGACTACCGGATCCAATAATACCATTTGATATAGTCATCTTAGAATTATCGGATCGGTATGGATCAATATCCAAAACATAACAACCTTGGAAACCTTGGAACGCCACTAGGAAAGATGAAAGATACCAAAGAGGTTCGTGATCACACCCAAAACATAGAAACCTTGAAGACTATATTAATCTACCAAAGATGATAGCTAGACTCAAAAAAGGGTCTATAATCAATTTGATAATTGATCTTCTATGCACAAGTCACTAGAAACCAAAGCTAATTTGAATTGGATTTACCTCAACAGTTGCCATGGGAATGCAAGGAGAGAGAGCTAGAGGAAGGAAGATGTGGAGACGAAGCTCTCGTGAACTGAGCGAAGCTAGAGAGAGAAGGTGTGAGTGAGAGGTGGAGAAAGGGGGGGTTATATGTAGTGGCTTAGAGACCTTGAAGTGGAGGGAAAGGGTGGAAAGTTGTTGGGGCCCGAAGGAATCTGGCAAGTGTGACATATCATAACACTGACATCGAGGCCCAAGCATGTTGCCTGAAATTGTAAAGAAAGAATGAGACGGGGTTGTTCATTGTTTAATGCGCTACCTAGGATTAGAAAAGCCAAATGGCAGGGGTTGGACATCACATCAGCCATCACCGCTTTGACATGTGCGTGACACCGTGTTCCGTGCAGCATGGCATATAGGTAACCTGCAATTATAATCAAAAGTGCCAAGGGCTGAATTTTACTAGTGTGGTTATCAATTAGAGTTAGAGTGCTAATGATCTTAAGATTGTTTCAAGGTTTCGATGATAAACGAGTCGGATTCAGTCGAAAAGCAATTTGGTTACAAGAGCTGAATCAAGTTACTCTTTGAAGACATGCATCTCCGACTGCAAACCCAAGCGAGAATTAGACTGATAGAAGATAGAGAAATTAATCGTAGCAGACATTTCTTGAGCCATCATTAAGATGGTTAGGCAATATTTCTCTGGTGCATGAATAGAATTCAATAGAGGCGATTTGATTACAACCTTAACCAACAAAATATGCAATTGTAAACCCCATATTTTATCAGAATGCAGAATTTCAGTGTGATCATAGCACACTCAGACAAAATATATCAAAATAAAAGATCGATTGGGTAACAATACAAGTTGGACTTGGCTTAGATGATTCACAGACTACTAAAGCACAAGATTAGTGAAGAAATATGTTCTTAACATGAGATTTAGGTGACTAAGCATGTATGTGGGCCTTTTTGTCCTATAAAAATGTGAACATTCTGTGGGCCCATTCCAGATGTACTATTTCAGTAAATTAAGTAAAATTGAGTTGGCTTTCTAAGGCATTGTCCTTTTATTTACTGCTTTGCTATGACCAATTATGACACGGACGTAAACCAAACACCAAAAATTTCTAGGCCGGTGGCTGGTGGGCCTTCCCTGCATCAACTGCAATAATTGATTTACCTTTTCACGTCTCCTATAAAGCGCCGCCCCAAAACCTTAAAGCTGGGTGGATCTTGTCAGTATGAACGACAGCTAGAAGCTTGTAACGGGGGCCCCACTTTCTGTCTACGAACATGTCACGTAGGATCTGAGTCAGAGTGGTCACGTGACAGATCAGGCTTCCACGTCAATTTAGTCGTCTTCCCGGCCATCAACTTCAAGGATAAAAGAAACCAACATGCTTCGGCTCAGCGTTGAACAAAAAGACTGAAATGCCCCTGTCATAACTTCAGGAGGATTGCCCTGGTTTGACAAAATTGCTCTTTGAAATGGTGTTCGCTCGTATTGCATGTTTCACTAGATACAGATGTGAGTATGTCCACATGAGGAGTAGGGTTTGGTGATCAGCCGTTCGTATTAGTGCTGCATCTCAGGTAGGCCTTGCATTGAAAAGCGTTTTTTGTCAAATGAGCTTGATCTCAATGAAAAATGGATAGCCCAGAGGTTTTACAAAAACTGGTAGAAAAATCTTAACATATAGGATGTATAAGATCATCACATCACGTATGTGGTCACCTATTTAAAATTCTGTACAAATTTGCACACCCAAACATTATATTAGAATCCTAACATGGTGTAGTAGTTCCTGAGATGAAATGAGCTGACATGAGATGAGATGTTATGAGATCAAGGTGGAGATAACATGGCTTGAGATGACCAAATCTAATGAGATGAAGGAAGATAACTGAAAATTCATCTTAATTGTGACTTGAGATACTTTTAATCTCAACCCATCTCAAGCACCACTAATACTGAGATGAGGAGATACAATTTCATTTCATTCTAGCTCAAGCACCACCAATAGGGTCCATATCACACTAGATCATCTCATTTGAACCACTTCTAAGTCTAACCCCCATAAAAAATTTCATGATGCATTTTTCCTTCTTTTTCCCCTTCAACAGAATTTGATCGAGATATTTACATAGGCTAGGCCACCATGAAATGGTAGGATGATCTAGATACTTCATTTGAGAGGCCTCGCCTAGTTGTGGACATCGCATGCCCATGTGATCTAAACTTGGAACTTGGATATTGCTCTAATAACCAGCAACCCTTATCGTATTAGAAAAGACTTGCCCTAAGTAGATGAACACGTTTGCTAAGGCCACAAAGTGCAATGATGGGTGCGATAGTCCAATTTGTATCCAATGTCTAACACATTCTAGGCATATATATGGGAACCAGAGTTGAACCTATTTTACTTGGTTCATTGATTCACTTTAATGAAGCTTAAAATCAAGCTTAGATTTCATAAGAAGCTATAATAATTTAGTTAATTTTATTTACTCAAGAATTTTTTTTCATAAAGCAAGCTGGGTTTTATGAATAACCTATAAACACCAAGCACCTTGAACCCATGACCAAGCATAGTAAGAGGCTCTTTTAGTGTGATTGCATTAGAAGGCCTTATGTCACAGGGTTGGAAGTTCCTTGGCTCAACTAGTGCTGCACTTTTGTGCAACTCCTTTGATAAACATAAGTTAGCCTTCAACTCCTCACTCTCCATTGCAAGGGCTACATTCACTCATCCTCTAGAATAATGAGACAACTCAGAAAGGGATTTACTTAAAGAGAACTTGTATTGAAACTCAAATAGCTTTTCTTTGTGTATTACAACCGAGAGACTCTCTCCTATTTATAGGCTTGGAGAGGAACAAGCAATGGTCTAGATTATATACAGGTGTCACTCATCTTGTTCTAGAAAATTCTACCAGTCTCTTGAATAAGGAAGATTCTAGACTATTGCATACATTATATTGGTGTATGCCTAAGTGCATATACTGTATTCAGCTTGGTGTATGTGATAAGCTTTTAAAGACCTTCTACGGACTCCTTTTAAAATCTAGGCTAGGCCTTTCATAGAGGCCTGGGGAAGAATCTCCTCCTTGAGTAGTAGGAACAGGTCACAGGCTTATTGGGTGTATATTGAAATTGAGCCTTGTGACATTCTCCCCCACCTAATTTATGCAACATTGCATTCCTTATACTTAGTGACATGTTCCTCAAATTTGCTACAACATTTTGGCTTCTTCCCACATAACCTCACTCTTTGGCAACTCTCGGCATTTCACTAAGTACTCGATCTTAGGATGAATTCCTCTTAGTCTTTTCATGTGATCATTAATAATGTATTCTACCTCCTTGTCAAAGGGTGAAGTCATCAGTGGCAATGCTCGCTTGCTAATTTCATGTGAAGGATCCTCCTTGTCTGCATCATAAGGTTTCAAGATGCTTGCATGAAAGATAGAGTGGACCTTGAGGGATGGTGAGAGCTGGACTTGGTATGAAACCTTGCCAACTCGTTTGATAATGGGGTAGGGTCCTTCGTACCTCCTTAATAATCCCTTATATTTGCATTGTAGAACCTTGAATTGTTGAGGAGTAGCTTGGTCATGGCATGTTCCCCTACCTTGAACTCTAGTGTTGCCTCTTTTCATATGCATGTTTGTTCATTCTCTTAATGGCCTTATGTAGGTAGGATTTGGCTGTGTTAGCTTGTCATGCCAGTTTCTAGCAAACTAAAAAGTTGTAGGGCTCCTCCTCTCATAGCTTGCTCCTACCATCAACGGAGTCCAAGGTTATTGGCCAATATCTAACTGGAAGGGACTATGGCCTATTGATTTACTCGTTTGCAAGTTTTACCAAAACTGGGCCACGTCCAAAAGTTTCACCCTGTCCTCTTAGTTTGCACTCACAAAATACTATAGGTACTCCTTCAGCAAAGCATTTGTAAGTTCTATCCATCCCTCCATTTGTAGGTGAAAGTTGTTGGAGAAGCAAAGTTTCATTCCCAAAAGTTTAAACATTTCCATCCCAAACTTTCCAGTGAATCGAGGGTCTTTATAAGTAATGGTCTTAGGAACTCCCCCATACTTCACCACATTCTTTAGGATCAATCGAGCTGCTTCATCAGCTGTGCAATCTGTAGTAGCAGTAGTGAAAGTTGCATATTTGGAGAAGCGGTAAACCACCACCAAGATAGACCACATCCCTTCCACCCATGGCAGTGCTGATGTGAAGTTCATTGAAATGATTTCCCATGGCCTCTAAGGCATGGGCAATGGTTCTAGCAATCCTCCCAGCTTCTAATGCTCAACCTTGTTGTGTTGGCATACTAGGCAGGTTTTCACATACTCATCTATGTCGTCTACCATCATAGGACAATAGTACTTGGTCTCCAACAAGGTAGGGGTCCTTCTTTGTGCTAAGTGACCAGTCCACAAGGTGTCATGACATCATCTTCTTCTCTTGGAATGTACACTTTTTTTTCAGCCTTGTTGAGCTTCCAGGTTTTCAAGGCAATAGGATAGCCTTCTTTCTCTAAAACTCCTCTTATGACAAAGTCAAAAGTATAAGTGTGTACCTCAAAGGGTTTCATATGATCTGGAAATTTGAGAATTGGCTCCACGATCTTTGTATCCTTAAGTTCCTTAAAGGCATTTTGGTACTACTCCATCCATCTCCATGGGCTATTCTTCTTTAGTAGATTTGTGAGTGAAGTAACATGTTGTAAAGTACCAAGCTATTAACCTTCGGTAGTAGTTGACATGGCCTAAGAAAATATGCAACTTGGTCTCTTTTGTGGGCACTTCCCACTCTGTAATAGCTTATAATTTAGCCTTGTCTATGCATATCCATCCCCCTCCAATCTAGTGCCCAAGGAATAACACTTCCTTCAAGGTAAAGGAACATTTCTTAGTTTTAACATAGAGGGAGTTTTCTCTTAATACTTGGATTATAGTTTAGAGGTGGTCTAAGTGTTCTTCCAATGTCTGACTATAAACTATATTATAATCCAGGTAGACTACTACTAACCTATCCAAGAGTGAAATATTTTGTTCATCAAAGTGCAAAAGGTAGCAGGGGCTTTAGTCAAGCCAAAGGGCATGACTAAAAACTCATAAGCATCGTACATTGTTATGCAAGATATCTTAGGTTCATCTCCTTCAGCAATACATACTTGGTAGCACCCCGATCTTAGGTCAAGTTTGCTGAAGTACCTTGCTTTTGTGAACTGATTAAACAAGTCAGCAATGAGAAGAATTGGATACTTATTCTTTATAGTTACCTTGTTGAGGGCTTTATAGTCAATATGCATCTAAGGCTTTCATCATGTTTCTTCTTTTGAAACAACACTAGGGCTGCATAAGGGACTTTTGAAGGTCAGATGAGTCCAACATCCAACAATTCTCTTAGTTATACATGTACTTCTTACGATTCAGGCTATGACATCTGATAAGGGGCCAATGTAGGGGGTCTTGAGCCAAGCTCTAACTCAATCTAGTGGTCAACCTTCCTTCTTGGTTGAAATCTCTTAGGCATGTTCGGAGGCATGACATCCTTAAACTCATTCAGGACTTTCTCAACTTTTTGAGGTATAATCATATCATCCTTATCTCTTTTCTCTATTAGGGGGTTTAAGAACATCTCTTCTCCTTTCTTTAGGCCCTTTACCAACTACGTAGATGATAGAAGCTTCCCTTGCTTCTTGCTATCCTTTATTAGTAGGATTATGCAAGGTGCCTTCTCATTAAGAAAGCTAAATACTTCAAGGCAAGGCATTGGAATGACTTTAACCAAACTAAGGAAATCCATCCTGAGTATAACTTAAAGTCACCCATAGTTACTGCAGTCAAATTGACAATACTTACCCGCTCCCCAACTTTGATGGGTAAGCTTTCATCTTACTTGTATCCTTTTCTAACTTGAGATCCAACCTCTTGACCTCTTTTCTTGAAATGAAGTTATGAGTATCTCTAGTATTTATCATAGCTTGAGTGCTCTTGCCATTAAGGCACACCTCTACATATATTAATTCTTTTACTTCCTAGGTAACAAGCTTGGCCATTGAATCCTATCCTTTCATGACATTGAAGAGTCTAAGTACACCCATCTTAGGCTCCTGTTCGTGGCTCTCATTATGGATCAACAGTACATTGAGGGCCTTCTTCTTTGGATATTCAAATGCCCTATGATCACCATCACATATAAAGCAAACTGAGCAACAAGGGGTAAACTTACCTTTGCCTTTTGAGTCATAATGGGTATTCTTACTTTCCTCCTTGTGGCTCTTAGGTTTGTCTCCCCCGTCTTTGCCTTCGTTTGCTTTGTCTTTCTTATCCTTACCTGCACCTTCTACCTTCTTAGTGAATTCCACCAACTTTTATGTAGTTGAGAGTGTTGTCCCCTCCTTTGCAACTCTTGCTTTGCCAAGGTTGTAATTCATCCATGAAGAAGAACAACTTGTCCTTCTTCGCCATGTTTAGTATGTTTAGGAGTAAGGCCATGAATAGGTTGACATATTTAAAGATAGATCTCATATGCTTGAATCACTTAAGATTCTTAGGAGCCAAGTATTCTACATTCTTTGTGAAGACTTGTGCCTTTATTTCCTTCTTGAAGTCTTCTCATGTGGACATAGTACAGCCACCCTCCATCACATTGTTGTACCTCCGTCTCCACTGAGTAAGATATATGGTGGTATATCTATTTTCAAGGTCTCTTATGAAATTTTAGCATCTTTAAAGTACTGCTCCATCTGCCAAAAAAAATTCTCCAAGTCCTTGGCATTACAGGTTCCTTTGTAGTTGTTAGGTTCTAGAATCTTGACTTTAGGAGTAAACTCCTTTAGTCCAAGTCCTCCCCAACTAGCTACGGGGCCAACAGAATTTTCACATCCTCTAGCTCAGTTACCTCATCATGTAGACCAGCTATCTCACCTTCTATAGTCTCAAGGCAATTAGATATGCTTTCCACCTTTTTCAATAGTCTTTATGTCCATTCACTTGAATACTTAAAACTTATTTCACATGTCATCGTTGAGACTATGCAAGGCATCCATGAAGGCATTAGGCTTGCTTAAACAATCGAAATGATTTTGTTCGAACATATCAATTTGAGCTTTTCAAGTATTGAGTCAAGCGTCCAAAGCCAACTCTTGTGATGAGTGTAATAACCCTAAAATTTTACTATTCCATAATCAGGTTATGAGTTTTCAAGAAGTGTATATTTTAATAAGATAATAATTTAGAACTAAAACTGACATCATTAGATAGTACTCTGAAAATGGAATCCAATGAGCCAAGGAATGCTGAAAACAGAGTCTGAATGAGGAAGTTATGGGACTTCAAAGCCAGGGGTAATATGATAATAAAAAGGGAAAAAAAACTAAGAACATGAAATTGAAATTATAAAATCTGGATTCTACTCACTGATACGATTCCAATGAACTAAGATTGCTGAAAATGGAGTTTGGACATATAATCACAAATTTTCTTGTGAAGGATAATTTGGTAATTGCACCAGTGGGCCCCCTCTTGCAGAAATATGGGTCCGATGATAATTAGATGTTAGTAAAAATCACATGTAGGAATCATGCCTTATGTTTGAAAGCATGTTGGGAGGAATGATGAGGAAAAACACCATGATTAACAACAAACATAAATTAATTAAAGGAAAAGAAGAATATAAAAGAAAATAATAAAAGGAGGGGCCATATTTGATAGTGGCACCCTCCCCTAGTGGTTTTCCAAAAATAGATCGTATGATCTGTTCTCAAACGAAGAAACTCTTTAGCCATGAAACCCGACGACAATGGGAAACGATGAAGAAGAAGGAAAAGAAGAAAGAAGGAGGAGGAGGAGGGAAAGGAGAAGGAGAGGAGAGAAGAGAGAGGGAGTAAGAGGGGTTTGTGAAACCTTTTTTAGATTTTCTAAATACTTAGCAGGGTCAAAACAAAAGCCTAGAGAATTTTTGCTCCAAGAATCCATTCGTTTAGGAAATTCTGTAAGCAAAAGCAGATCTTTTGGCTCCATGGTTGATCAGAGACCCCAATATGAGCTTACCCACCAAACATTGTGATCTTATCTCAGTTCTTTGAAATCCTACCTTCTCTTGGTCCATAAGGATTGGGAAAATGGCTAATTCCTGCATTCTTTGATCTGGGTTCGAATAAGATACGTTAATAACTAACATTCTGTTTCATATTTATTGTTCTTGTAGTGTGATCTTGGATGCACTCAATTTATATTACAGAATGTTTGTTTGGGATGTGGTTTCTTAGCACACTATGATTTTTGAATTAGTTAGTCTAGATTTTCTCAAGACGAGTTTTATTTCTTTGGTAAGAGAAACAGGCGGGAATCCATCCCAATCAATCAAGCTTATCTTCGATTCTGGTATGTTCTAGTGAGATAGGAAATTAAATTGCCAGCAATTGCACATAGTGAGTTTGAAATGTGGGTTCTCTTCTAATTGTCATGTGGGGAATGCACACTTAATAGCTCATGTGAATTCTAAAAGTATCACTGATGTGGGGAGAATGTTTGATGGATCTATGAACAGAGTGAAGAAGTGTCAGGTGGAAGGGCTTGTACGTGGGCAGAGGGTTTTGAACACTAGTTCTCCCATCACTGTACCTGTGGGTAAGGGAGAAGATGACTAGAATTTGTGAGTTCCTCAAATTCTAGTCCCCAGAACTATATGTGTAAAAGCTGGAATTCGCTAGTTCCTCGAAATTCCAGTCCCCAAAACTGTATGTGTAAAAGTTGAAATTCATGAGTTCTTCGAAATTCTAATCCACAGAACTATAGGTGTAAATTTTGGAATTCTCTAGTTCCACGAAATTTCAGTCTCCAAAATTGTACGTATAAGATCTAGAATTAGAATGAGAAATTGACTTGGACTCTAACCACTCTACTCAAAATTATGTTTTATGCAGTAGCTTCATTATCAGTGGTCTTGGCAATGGTTCTACACTTCAAGCCTTGTTATGGTCAGACACATATTAGTTTACTTGGACATTAGTTCTTTGACGAATTCACTAACAATTGTCAGCATAAAAGCCATCGGTATTGCCATAAAGCTTGTAATAGAGGGAATAAGGCAAGTTTCTTATCTTAAAACATGTTTTGCTCTTTTTGTTGCTATAGTAGTTGTGTGCATTCTAACTCAATTGAATTACCTGAATAATATTGAAGAACATGGTGGGTTGTGAAGAAGAGGGCGATTAAAGTTAGTGGAATCCGATGAACACGTCACACAAGGTAGGTGAAAATTTAAGACATCATGTCTAAATAATATGATGAGTGTTCTAAACATGATCTTATTTCTGCTTATAGATGTTATGAAACTCAAATGATATGATTTATATTTGACATGCTTTAAATTGTAATGATGAAAATAATGTAATTAAACAAATTGCATATTATAATTGATGCTTATAACATGTACATCATGTATGTGAATTGTGAAATTATATTTATGGTCAATGGGTACCATGTCAGTATTGGTGATGTATGAGTCTAGGTTTATAGGATACATCCTTGGTGGGCGATCACCTAATAAGTGAGGATGTTAGGATTATGATAATATATATATTATAGATATGCAAGACGTCAGTATTGACGATGTATGAGTCTAGGTTTATATGATACATCCTTGGTGGGCAATCACCTAATAAGTGAGGATGTTAGGATTATGATAAGATATATATATTATAGACATGCAAGATGCTTATGTATTATTATTTTACATCCAAGCGTGGTGGCCTGAGAGTTTTGATTTAGACAGGCATATGCCTGAGAATGTTATGCTAAGAGAGTTGTAGGGTTTGGCCACTCGCTCTCTGAAATTTATTATATGATGGATACCATGCTCGATGAGAGGTTAAATGTCAAGTGGGGCATTCATGGGAAAGCCGCCACTGTGACAGCCATGGTCCCCCCATGCGGACATGGGTTTTACTATTTTCATAGTTGGTATTAGTGGATTATTATGTAGTTATCTAGGCGCGTTGTACGGATTTAGACTGCGGCATAGTAGTCCTTATATTTGATGCACTATGATGTGTATCCTTGAGGGTTGCCAAAAGACGCTGGAGTGCCCAAGAGACGCTGGTTAGGCAGTTGTGAGGGTGAGGCAATTATGAGGGACCTAAAGAGGACAATATTGTATCCGTTGTGCACTTTGCCCATGGAACATGCGTATATGATGGCATTATGAGATGCCTTATATGATATGACATGATGATATGCCTTATATTACTTTCCTAGCTATGGATGGAAGATTGTGGACCCTGTATAGTGAGGGGCATGAGGATTATACTGATATACTAATAGAGGTTGGATGATTATGAACCCCACATAATGAGGGGTATGATTCTAAAACCCAATATAGTCTAAGGATATAGATTAGGAGACTTATTGATTATATTCATAATTTTGTATGTCTTTTAACAAATTCCATTTATGTGTATGTATGTTATATGCATATGATTGAAGGCGTAGTTCCATATAAGTTTCATATGGGTATATGAATGGGTAGAACTGTTATGCAGAGTATGGTTCATGGAATTGGATTAGTTTATTTAGATAATAAATAATAATTAAAGATGTTTGATAAATCAATGGATTACTTATATTTATGAAACATGTATATATATTGATAATTATAATATATGTTAATAATTGATTTATCAATGGATTGTTAATGATTATTAAACACATAGATATTTAGTTTATAAATGAATAATTGAAATGTAAAACATACAGTAAATCCAATTCAATGTAATTGCTATAAAAATAAATATTCTAATTACTATAGAATAATTAATATATCTTAAGATTTAGCATGCTTCTTAAACTCTCCTACCAAGCATAGCTTGATGAGATATTGTAAATATTTTATATTTACAATATCTCAGATACATAAAGACATGAGAAGATGTACACAACAAGAGGAATCTAGCAACCATACTTTTGCACTCAGGTATACATTTTACTAAAGCTTTTGTATTATGTAGTTAGTCATTTGAATTGTGATATTGGACATTTAATATAATGTTATAGGGGCTGTACAAGTGAACCACTGGATGGGTCCTGTTTTAAGAAATAAATTTCTATCTTCTAGAAAACTATATATATATATATATATATATGTATAGTGTGAACATAAAGGTGATATTTGGATTTTTGAAGAAGATGAATTTCAACGAAAAATCTTTTGGTGTTTTTGTATTTTAAAATTTAGAGGCGCCATCTTTTGAAATAAACGCAAAAAAATTTCATGAAAAACCTGGGGTGTCACAATGGGTCTCTAGATTTTTCCCTCTTGACCTATACTAGGCTTCCCCGGGCATGTTGACTACTCATGATTCATTTGCTATGATGCTATAGAGAGATTCTTACAAGCAGCTTCCATCTCGACCTACTCTGATATCAACTGTCACAAGGTTGTAATTTCCTTGCCTCAACTTGAATGAAATTTAGTAGAGGCTTGAAGGGGGGCTTACTAAGGGAAGGGCTGAAGGCAGCTTTGCTATCCATTCGACTATACCACCAAGTGCGCAACTCCTTTGAGGAACAAAAGTCAGCCTTTAGCTCCTTAGTCTCCCTTGCAAGGGCTACACTCACTTACCCATTAGAGCAAAGAGAGAACTCAGAATATGACTTGCTTAAAGAGAATTTGTATTGCAACCAAATGGCTTTTCCTTATGTGTTACAATTGAGGGACTTTCCCCACAATCAATGGTCTAAATTATGTACAAATATCACTCATCCAATGGTATTGGATCAGTTTACATTGTTCTAGACTATTTTTCTAGACTCTTGAATAAAAAAGATTCTAGAGTACTATATAGACTACATTGGTGTAGGCCCAAGTACATATAATGAATTCAGCTTGGTGTATGTGAGAAGCTTCTAGATAACTTTTAGAGGCTCCTCATCCTAGAATCTATGCTAGGCCTTTGATAGAGGGCTGGGCAAGAATCCCTCCTTGAGCATTAGGAATGGGTCACCAGTTTGTTGGTGTGCAATGAAATTGGACCTCTAACACTTAGCTCTAGTCTACAACCATTGCTGGTGCAGTTAATTAAAATTTAAAATATTTGAACTAAAAATATATTTGAGATAGTATGAAAGGAGTAAATAGAATTACAAGAAAAGCAATTACAAAGCAAATCACTTATGCACTCTCTCTAAATTTAGTCCCTATGGAATGGGAAAATAGTGATTCGACCATGTGACCAAGCATATTTTAAGGGAGATGTCAAGTTGTCTATAATCAACTGCCTTGGACTTTTGCTGCGGCTCTGATTAGCCTGGATCATAGCACATTGGAAAAGGAATCCGAGATCCGAGATAATTCCAATCTGAATAGATTTGGCTTGGAGTGGATTGTGATCTCGACATAGGTGAGTCTGATCCGTAACTGTCTTTTTCGACACCACTAAATATTCGAGCTAAAAATAAGAAAGTCGAGAGAAGCACGGAACTGCTTGCCTTTCATGCTTGTTCATTTATAGGAATTATTGGGAGCAGGCCAATATTGTCAAAGAAAATAAGAACAGTCCAAAGCAAAAATGGAGCCACTAATTCAATAATGCGAACCACGCAGTGACTATCGACGCCACTATTTTCCCGTTGATGATGATCATTGGTCTAACCCTTTAACTTTGTCCCGCAACAATGGATACTTCAACGATTGTGTTTGTCATTTGATGAGTTCGGTCCACAATTACATATCAGGTCCAAGTAACTGCTCGATTTTCAACCATTAAAATGTCAACAATTCATTGAATTGGAAGGTTGAAATTTTCAATTGCTGTAACTTTCTGGATTATAGGACGGCTAAAATCTACGAGTTGTGGGATCTTGCGACCCTAGGTAATGTGCATAACTAATTATAGTACTTACAATTATCAAAGGACTAGAATCGCCGAAAGGGTAGGATTTTCAGCCATGGGCTCTTCTGCTGCGAACAGCGTGATTTGAATTATTACTCCAAATGCCATCTATTGCTCCCATCTCCCCTTTCAGGTTGTGGCAAAAGCCCAAATAAGAATGACCATTCGATTAGTATTGATTCCAGTCATTTAATTAGCAGCCAGCAAAAAGGAGCCAAAAAAACATCTGAACTCTTCAGAAAATGATATAACATTAAGACCACCAAGACATGGTTCGATAGATAACTGATGTAGGCGCCACACTCAAATTTTTAGGTCTGAGTTATAACATCATATAGTACTTCAAAATCCGTAAAAAGCATTGAATTTATTGAAATTATAATAAATACATTAGAATATATATAAGTAAATAAACTCATCTCGACCGAAAAGCACAATCACACCAGCACTAATTCGGATCCCATTGTAACTCCTCCGTGATTAAGCATGCTTGGGCAAGAGCTCTATTAGGATAGGTCATCTCTAGGGAAGTCCTTGTGCAGCACTTGCACCAAAGCCTTTCGGTGTAGTAGTGCAAGGAGTCTGTCACCTAGATGACTAGGGTTTAGGCTCTGCATGTATCTCTAATTTCCAGAATATAAAAATAAAAAGAGAAAAAATACACTTTATTCCTTGAAACTATTCATTTATGACAATTCAATCTTTTAAAGTTCCAGAAAACTAATTAAGCCCCTAAAAGTATTGGGTTTGGTTGCACGTTAGTCCTTCTCCTAACTTTCCATCATCTGAACTAATTGTTGGGCTCTATAAATAATAGTTTATTATTTTCTCAAGAAGGAACTTATGACATAATTTTTTCTTTTAATTTAAAGATGAAAGTGTCATAAGTGAATAATTCTAAAGATTAAGTCATATTTAAAAAATAAATAAAAAGGTCCTCCTACTACATCCTCTCAATAATGTTTAACAAAGAAAGAAAAGAGAAATTCTATAGAAATGATAATCGTGCATGCACCTTAACACATGCTTGTTGGTATAAGATAGTCAAATTCATAATATACTTGAACTAGCAATATTCAAAAAATCATTGGAAGAGCCCTAGAAAAAGTTCAAAGGAATAACACAATTTTGTTCATTGCAAAAAAAAAAGAAAAAAGAGAATGCAAGTTTGATGTAATTTAATTAAATAACTATGGATTTTTCATAAAATTTTTAAATAATATAAGAGGGGAGCATGTGACATTTGATTGGCTAGAAAAAGCAAAAAACAAAAGAAGTTATAGGAAATGGTAGCTAAAAACTTTTTTTTAGCCAATCACATGTTACTTGCATTTTGCACCTACAACTCCTTGCTGAAATTACTGCTCCTCATATAAGAGAGTTTGACTAATTATTTGGTATTAATAGGAGTACTCATTTCAAATACATGAATACCCACTAAACACACATTTTACCTTTTTAACACTTCAAAAAGCATTGATATATATATATATATATATATATATATATATATATATATATATATATATATATATATATAGACACACACATGGGTGTTGCTGCTATTTAAAATGGATGTCTCTATTATTTTCCTTAATTATTTTATGAAATTAGTCTTCCAATTAGCAAGAGGAAGAATGCTAGAATACTGTTAGCCAATACAGAAGTTATGGTACAATTTTCTTATTTTTATCATGATAGGCTCCACTTATACGTCTGCTTATGACTCGATATATCTTGTATACCCACCATTACCGTGACTCTAGTGATTTCTAGTGTCAAGAAAATCTGCTTTTTACTCGATGATTCTCGACAATTCTTTAAAAAGCGTTCGTGACTGTCTATCTCACTATGTCTAATCATAAAAGCATATTTTTTATTTGTCAGACTCAATATAATGGACACTGTTTTTCGACTTGTAGTTATTCAGAATTGGAGAAATCACATGAACAATTTTGATCGACCAAAGTTAGGAAACACGGTGGTTTAGCTTTGAATTTTCATACAAACAGTGATTTTGAGAAGTCGAATGTAAATTATTGTTTTTAGCGAAGTTTCTGAAAGTCCACTTCTTGCTATGTGCACAACTTTTTACATGCTAGACTTGCCCAATCCGCAAACCTTTTGGAAAACGATAGCCACCAAGGTAGAGAATTCAGATAAACGGTTGGGATGATTCCCTTTTCATGGAAAGTAGGGGGCGGCTCTTTAAAGCGCTCTGTGGGGCCTTTGGCCATCACTCCAATGCATTTCAATACCAAACTGTGCGAGATGGGTATTTTGCGTTAACTTCAACAGCATTTCTCAAGGACTGTTTCGTCATTCGATAGAAGCTGACGAAGCAAAAATTTGCCACTAAAATTCATGTCATCCAAGATGGAACTCGATAACAACCTGGAAAATGCCGTTTGTCGGTGTCTCAGATCTCTAAGGGGCTCTCTCTCTCAAGTTAGTCGGCGAAGCCCAAAAGGATCTGTGAAGTGTAAAAGAAGAGGTAATGTCAAAAGCTACAGGGCATTGGAGATGGACCGTGGAGCCCACCGATGGCCATACTTGGCCGGTTCGATGGCCGGTTTGACGGCCCAGTAAGAATTTGAAACGTGGCACGGCGTATGGATCATAACGTGGAGACACATTAGTGTCACTTTTGTCCACATCGGTTCCACATAGGTGTTGGGAAGTAGTCGTGTAACGGAAGGGATTCTATTTTATTTTGGAACTTTTTCGTGTATGTTTTTGACAAACGACCATCCAACCGCTTAGGCTGTGTATTAATAGTACAAGTGGGGTCATCATTGTGGTGATAGCACCAATCAGCTTGACCTTTTCTAAAACAATGAAAAGGACTCGGCAGCCATGATTATGAATAGTAGGTCTTAGAAATGGCAAGTCCTGCTTAAGGGTATAATATCCACCATTCAAAACGGTGGCCCAGTAATTTGTATTCCTGATCGGCTGCATCTGCATAGCGTTTTCCAAATATGACCAAAACTGGATGTTACTTTTTAGCCATTGATTTAACACCTGGAATGGTTATTGGCGGAACCGTATGAAAATTCAGTATTAGCATAATTTGTGGATTTCTCCCAGAGATCGAAGGCTTAAATTCATCCAAATAAGAGCTAATTTTCCAGTACTGGACCCATCCACAGCAAAAGCTACCAAATAAATGGTTTGGAGCACTGAAACACTATGCCCTATTTGCACTTCTACTATGAAATAAAAGTATGCAAATCCACATGCAACTGCCCCCTATGTCTATAAATTCATTCACCAGTGTATCATGAGTAGTCCAATCATGTTGCAAAACAACAGTGTGTATAGCACTAGAAAAATTGCCCCTTATAAGTATGCTGTTCATAGCTACTATTGTGTGCTTAGTCAAGCAAACAGTCTCTCAACCGGAAGATCTAGATGATTAAACAAACCTAAAAAGAGTAGCTAGAAGAAAGAGGAACTTCAGATGAAGAGGAATGTTAAACCAACCACAAAGGCAAGTGTGTCTCGAGCACATTTTTTGGAGCCAACTTTAGCATGATCTAACATGTTTATCTCTTTGCACCTCCTTTGGGCATCTAATTGATAAATATAAAGTCACATTGTTTGGTTAATTCTAGATCTAAAATTTAGACCATTGTTATAAAAGTTTCTATATTGTCTGCTTCAAAATGCAACTTATTAGATAATAGAATCAACCAATTCATATGCTTTTTGATCCATTAGATATCCATAGATAGAGAAGGGAGATGAATGAGTCGGATTATATAAAGGTGGGCCCTTATAAATATGGGTACTAGACACACCTCCCTTTGTGCTCGTTTTAGCTGAAAAGGGTGAATATGAAAGGTAATAGAAAGTGGCTAGCATTGTCACATGTTACTAGTTGAGTTCATATGTATCGGTGCACATGAACCACTCATCATTAACTTAATTTGCCTTATATTATTGAATTTTATGTTTATAGAAATAATCTTATTCTTGTGACTTAAAATTCTGACTAAGATTTCTATCATAGATCAATAGGAGAGGTACATCTTTTAACCAAACCACTAGGCTACTAGGCTTTTTGTGCTTGTTCTATTAGAATGTTTTAAGTTAAATAACTAAAATGATTTTCTTTTACTTTATCTTCATATTGTGACTCTAATTAGTTATTACACACACACACACACACACACACACACACACACACACACACACACACACACACACACACACACACACACACATACATGTATGCATGTGTGCGTGCGTGCTAACAGTTTTTGTAATGGCTAAGCTTGTACCAACTCAATTAATTCACTAGCATTTTTAACCATTATAAGTGTAATGATGTTTTGGCTTTATGGACCAGCTATCCAAGACCCATTTAATGGGCGCACAACACTTCTCCTCTCCTCAAACCTCTTTACGTTTTAGGTTTTTTTTTAAACTTTTGGATTAGAGACATTCTTTGTTCCTCCTCTTCTAAGGTTTGCCAATTAGAGGTATAGTCTGCTTTGTTTGTTTAAGGGTTTGCCCAATCAGAGGCATTCTCTTCAAGAGTTATTCCACATATCAAGCCCTCTAGTTTCTTGAGTTCTAGTTAGATAATTCTTGACTATATTGATCTTCTATTTAACGTTCCTAGAGATATAAATTTTGAGGTTTTTCTTGATTCGTCAAATTTTCACTGAAATTTCAAAATCTTGACCTCTTTAATCTTATTTTTTGAAGTTATTTGAGTTATAATCTTGTTTCTCTTTAATATATTTCACTAATATTGAGGATTTTTTTTTCTTCTTGTGAACTTTATTTTAGGGCCTTCTTTTCACGACAAAGTGCGGACTAATTGTAATTGTGCAAATCAGTTGTGGTATATACTGAGTCTCACTTGGTTAAATTCCAGAGATAAAGCTACTGTATCCCTTGTACAATCTAGGAGGCTTTAATTATCTACAAGAAGAGCATTTTGAAGCATGCCTTGAAGTTAAATTCATCAAATTCATTTTGTGCAAGCTTTCTAGAACATTTAATTACCTATGGCATGTCAAATTAATAATAGAGATTCAGCTTATGCATTAGGTCTTCTAGAAAGAATATCTATGTAGTCTTCACATGCTAAAAGGATATAATTAGACATATGTAGCAACCAACATCCTAATCTAGTTATTTGAGCCATAATTTGTGTGCCTAATCTAGCTCTCAATCATTGAACCTAAAACAAATAATAACATACAGTAGCATAATACAAGTGAAAACAAATCAAACTTAAGAACCATTAAATTTTGACTTTGCATTACTAAAACTTGGGCTTTATAAGATGGAAAATATAAGATGGTCATAACACAACCGTCTTATATAAAATTTACATAAGACGGTTATGATAAATTGCCTTATATATTATAATAACATAAGACAATTTCAACATAACTGTCTTATATACATTAGTATAAGACAGTTCTAGAAAATTGTCTTATATTATTAAACAGTTCTAGAATAATATAAGATAGTTTTCAAGAGTCGTCCTATATTTTAAAATAATATAAGACAGCTTTTCAGAACCGTCTTATATAAAATTTTAAATAAATGATGGGATAAAATTTTAAGGGTTCAAAAAGCTAGCAAAACTACTTTAATTCATATAAGACAGATATTAATAAATCATCTTTTATTATTCAAACAAAAATTTAGGCAGGGGAACATATTGGTTTGAAAGTGACCTTTAATATAGGATGGTTTTTGGAAATCCATCTTATATAATTATTCAAATATAGGATGGTTTTTAAATAATTGTCTTATATTCATCGCAATATAGGATGGTTTTTAAATAATCATCTTATATTCGTCGCAATATAGGATGGCTTTTAAATAATCGTCTTATATTCGTCGCAATATAGGATGGTTTTGTAAAAACCATTCTATATTCATTTAAATAAAGGATAATTTTTAAAGAACCATCCTATATTCCTAATGAATATAGGATGGTTTTGAAAAACCATTCTATATGAATATAGGACATTTTTTCAAAAACCACTCTATATTAAAAGAAATATAGGATGACTTTTAAAAACCATCCTATATTCACATCAAATATATCAAAATCCCCCCCATACAAATTTTTTAGACTCAAAACCCCAAAACCCTTAAGGAGAAGAAGAAGAGGAGGAGAGGAGAAAGGGAGAGAAGGAGAGAAAGAGGGAAAAAGAAGAAGAAATAGGAGAGGAACAGGAGAGGCGAGGAGAGAAATCATGTCCCCCCAACCCTCATATGAATTTTTCAAAACCCCCAAAACCCTTAAGGAGAAGAAGAAGAAGAAGAAGAAGAAGAAAAATAAGAGAGGAGAGATTTCACTCCCCCCTACCCCCACAAAATTTTCTAACCTAAAACCCTCGAGGAGAAGAAGAAGAAGAAGAAAGAAGAAAAGGAGAGGAAGTTGGATCAGTTTTCTCTCATTAGGTTAGATCTCTCTCATTTCTTAATTTTATGCTTCTTTAATATTTGTAAATGGTTGAAATTAATCATTTTAGATAGCCTCCATTGAGTTTAAAAAGACCCATATTTTAGATTTCAATGTTTCATTCAAGAAGACATGCAAAATGTTGCTTGAATATGTGTTTTTACCATGCATTTTTTACTATATATGTTGCTGATTTTGTGCTTCTTTAATACTTGTAAATACTTGAAATTGATCATTCTAGATGGCCTCCATTGAGTTTACAAAGACCTATGTTTTATATTTTGATATTTCATTCAATAAGGCATGCAAAATGTTGATTGAATATGCATTTTTTTATTGTATATGTTGCTAATTTTCTACTTCCTTAATGCTTGTAAATGATTAAAATTGTTCATTCTAGATAGCCTCCATTGAGTTTAAGATGACCCATGATGTTTCATTCAACAAGACATGCAAAATGTTGCTTGACCATGCATTTTTATTGTATATGTTGCTAATTTTGTGCTTCTTTAATACTTAAATGGTTGGAATTGATCATTCTAGATAATCATTGAGTTTAAGAAACACATATTTTAGATTTTAATGTTTCATTTAAGAAGGCATGTAGAATGTTGCTTGAATAACGTTTGAATCATGCATTTTTTACTGTATATATTGCTGATTTTGTGCATTTCTAATGCTTGTAAATGGTTGAAATTGATCATTCTAGATAGTCACCATTGAGTTTAAGAAGACCCATGTTTTAGATTTTGATGTTTCATTCAAGAAGGCATGCAAAATGTTGCTTGAATATGCGTTTAAACTATGCATTTTTTACTGTATATTTTGCTAATTTTCTACTTCTATAATTCTTGTAAATGGTTGAAATTGATTACTCTAGATAGCTTCCAGTGAGTTTAAGATGACCCATGATTTAGATTTTGATGTTTCATTTAAGAAGGCATTCAAAATATTGCTTGAATATATGTTTGAACCATGCATTTTTTATTGTATATGTTGCTGTTTTTTTGCTTCTTTAATACTTGTAAATGGTTGAAATTGATCATTCTAGATAGCCTCCATTGAGTTTAAGAAGACTCATGTTTTAGATTTTAATGTTTCATTCAAGAAGGCATGCAAAATGTTGCTTGAACATGAGTTTGAACCATGCATTTTTTTACTATATATGTTGCGGATTTTCTACTTCTTTAATACTTGTAAATGATTGAAATTGATCATTCTAGATAGCCTCCATTGAGTTTAAGAAGATCTATGTTTTAGATTTTGGTGTTTCATTCAAGAAGGCATGCAAAATATTGCTTGAAGTATGCTTGTTGTAATACATGTTTGAATGATAACATTACCATGCTTTTGTTATTTTATATGTTGCTGATTTTTTGTTTCTTTAATGCTTGTAAATGATTGAAATTGATTATCCTTGATAGCCATTGAGTTTAAGAAGATCCATATTTTAGATTTTGATGTTTCATTAATGAAGGCATGTAAAATGTTGCTTGAAAAATCGGCTTCGAAAAGGATCAAAGTAAGGTTTACTATTTTTTTAGTATAATTCTATTACCTATAGACTCATAATTACACATGATATTTGAACCATATGATCTGTTTACTTTATTGTGTAGTGTCCTAGACAACAATATGATTGGGAGTGTGGGTATTACGTTTTCAGATATATAAGAACTCTCATTCAAGAAGGATTTACGATCTCCCAATTGAGAAAGGTCAAATTAATTGACTAACCATCATTCTTGTAGTTCTACATATCTTAAATGACTCCAATAATAATGTCTCAATTGATGTAATATTTGTTATCTTGCAGGTTGATTTGGGTAGCAAGAGTTACTCTTAATTAGACATAGATGACATCAGAATGGAATGGACTGAATATCTTTTAACTTTTAATTTGTAGATATCTGATGTTATTGAACACAAAACAATTTTATCACAAAAATATAATTTACAAATGCACTAATTAGATGCACGTGTTCCTTTTTCTTTTTTTAAATTTAAATGTGTATGCTTTCTTTATTTTACTAAGAATTGTATATGGAGAAGTTTGACATGGAATGTTGGAAATGTTGAATGTGCATGAATGTATTTTAAAATGATTTATAGTCTCCAGAAATGAAATGATGTACTTTAGAAGTTGCAGAAACAATGTATAAATAGAAACCAACAAAGCAGCACACAATGCATGAAGAAAGTATAAGCAATATAGGATGGTTTTTGAAAAACCATCCTATATTTCCTAGAAAATACAAGATAGTTATATTTCTTAGAAAATATAGGATGGTTTTTCAAAATCATCCTATATACTATTCAATATAGAATGATTTTTCAAAAAACATCCTATACACTATCTATATAGCATGGTTATTCAAAAACCATCCTATATACTAATCTATATAGGATGGTTTTAAAACCATCCTATATGTTTTTTTCAGTAAAAACCATCCTATATTGATTAGTATATAGGATAACCATCCTTTATTATACAGATTTATAAGACGTTTATTGGGAAATCCTCCTATATTAGACACATTTATAAGACGGTTATTTAGGAATCGTCTTATAGTTCATAGATATTACACACACTTATAGCACGAGTTTTGAAAAATCGTCGTATATTTTTTCATATTTATAGGATGATTTTTGGAAACTGTCTTAGATGAGTTTTCTATATAAGATGGTTTTAGAAACCGTCTTATATGGGTTTTCATTTTATAAGACAGCTAGGTATAAGATGATTTTGTAACCATCTTTTATAGCTATTTTTAACAGTATTATAAACTCATCACTGTAGTAGTTTTGCCAAGTAGATCGATGACTTCATCATTACAATTGTGAGTTTTTGTAGTATGAATTTTAAATTCAAAGGGAGTTCAAATGCAATGGAAATTAAAATTTCCAATGATCTAAAAGTCAGAGCCAATATAGTCTTTTTACTAATTTTTTCATTATCAAGCATTTCAAAATTTTGATAGCTATCTTTCCCTTATATTAGAAGTACGTATCTTGTCACTAATAGGAAGATGACTCATAGTTTTATATAGAAAAAAATATCACGATATGTTCAATCAAGGTTTCTACTATCTGTTCTAATTTTTGTATTAAAGTAGGATGTGTGTATAAACTTATTATAAACTTTGTATCATTATAGGAAATTAATTCACTGTAGATCGGAATCCTTTTTGCTATTTATCTATTTATTTTTATTTAAAAAATGATAAGGAGATAGACACTTGCTTGCTTAAGGAAGAAGTATAATGAGTGCTATGTGATAACTTGTGTTAATCCTTTGACCTATCCAGAAAGTTCTATTATGCTTTGCATCATTTTCTTTATGAACAGTTTCAAGAGAAATCAAATGAATGAGTTTAATCATCCAAAGACAGGAGCTTTAATAAAAAGTTAGCAATTATATTGCCACTTCCCATTTTATGTTGCTATATCGTAGCATTCCTCCTTTATATAAGGATGGCAATGCGAAGGGTTTCTAGGGGCTCTGCCCCCTTGCTCCAATTTGTGGTTATCTACTTTAGATTTTTGCATTCATGCACGCAAGCACACAAAAATGAAAATGGGAGAGCCAATTTTCCTTGGGAGATGGGGTTTCTATATTTATCAAGCAATTGTGGGTTATTTTCTTCTTGTTAAATCAAGTGTTACATTAACATTGCAATTATCTATTGTCATTGATTACATTGCTCTGATGATTGGATACATACAAACAACCTTTGAATAGTGAATAAATATATACAATCTTTGATTACATGACATACACAAACATACAAAGAAAATACCCTTGATTAGAGGTTGTTTGGGTATAACCAAAGTGCGATGATATGTGACTTCAATTGTCTTCAAATGATAATTTGTATTAGTTTTACAATGTGATTAGGTTGTCAACTCAGTTTTACGATGTGAACTAGTCGATAATTAGTATTGAAATGTTTTCCAAAGTGGAGGATAGATTCATAAGAGTGTGTGGCCTTTGGTGCCTCTTTGTCTAGTACTAGGTGTAGCATTAATAGGTTCCATCTTTGATCTTTTAGGTGTAGGTAACAACATCACTGGCCCATGTGCATAGCAATGTAATTTTAGTGTAGATGTGTAGCAGCATTGGACAAAGATGTTGCATCCCTTTAGGTGTTCATTGTTAGAGGAGCGTGCATGTATTGCCAATGATTGATCAATATTAAGAGAGAACTAGGCTTAATAATCTTAAAGTCATGGCATGTCTTTTTCAAACAACAAAAATTTGATAATAAATGAGTAATGTGATCTTGTCATCAAAAGTATCACATAGACTTGATAGGAGTGTCTAGCCTTTGGAACCTCTCTATTTAGTATTAAGTGTAGTGTTAACAAGTTCTTTCTTTGATTGTTTAAGCATAGGTAGCTTTATCAAAGCCTCAAATATATAGTAGTGTTCTTTTAGTGTGTATGTAAGAGATGTGTAGCAGTATTAGCACATATTTTTCATCTCTTTAGCCATTTGATGTTAGAGAAGAACTATGTAGTTAGAGGCCTGCCTAGGCACTGGTCACATGATCGACACCTAAATGATGTGAAGTCATAGGGTGGTCAAGGCACCAGCGCTTAGGGGAGTGCTTGGGTGCACCTGGAGCTTGTGTTTAGGCATGCCTTTGATTTCCAAGCACATTTGATGACCTGTTAAAATACCATCTTTGTTTTTTTTTTTTATTCTTCAATCCTCCAACCCTATTTTCTCTTCTTCTGAGAGTTCATACTATGGAAATAACCACTTCTCTTCAATCTTTTACACATCTAAGCAAATAAAGGTGGGGATTCGTGAATATCCATTTCAAGCACTATTTTTTGTTAAAAAATGCAAAAATCAGTATCATTTTTTAAATTTGTTCTTTTTTTAGATAAACGTTGATAAGTTCTTATTTTATAGGAATAAACAAATATTCCATTTTATTTTTATGTTTCTTTGTCATATATTTAACTTCTTTTTTGGTTTTCTTCTTATTTTTAAAAAAATAATAGTTATAGAAATTGAAAATAATTTTTTTTCTTCATTCATTGAAACATATTTACCACATACATAATTTCCCTTTTCTTGTAAGTGCATGTGTGAATTTTTTTTTCCACTTTTTTTTGTATTTTTTAAGATTATTTTTCTTTTTTCTAAAATAATAATTACAGAAATTGAAAATAATTTTCATTTTTGTCTTTATTTGTTGAAAGATATTTCCATCCACGTATAGCTTCTTGTTTCTTGTGAATGCATGTGTGATGTTATTTTTTTCATGTTTTTTGTATTTTTAAGGATATTTTTGTATTTTTTCAAAGATAACATTTATAGAAATTAAAAATAATTTTGTGTTTTGTATTTATTCATAGAAACATATTTCCATCCACATATATAGCTTCACTTTGATTGTGAGTGCATGTGTATTTTTTTCATATTTTTTGTATTTTTAAGGTTATTTTTCTTTTTTTCAATAATAACAGATATAGAAATTGAGAATAATTTTTGTATTTATTCATTGAAATGTATTTTCATCCACATATGTAGCTTCAATTTGCTTATGAGTGCATGTGTGATGTTTTTTCATGTTTTATGTACTTTTAAGGTTATTTTTTCTTTTTTAAAAAATAATAGTTATAGATATTGAAAATAATTTTAAATTTTCTTTATTTTTTGAAAAATATTTGAATTCGCATATAATTTCCCTTTTCTAGTGAGTGCATGTGTAATTTTTGTCATTTTTTTTTTTTGTATTTTAAGGTTTTTTTTAGGAATAACAGTTACAAAAATTGAAAATAATTTTCCTTCTTTGTCTTTATCCATTGAAACAAATTTCCATCCACATATATAGCTTCTTGATCTTCACTTTCCCCTTAATCCTGAGAATGCTCCTTTGCAGCAAACAACAAAAAATAATGCATAAAAGAAGGAGCTCAAGGCAAGAGCATGTGATTATATAACAAGTTAATTTTATGAGAATGGTATTGTCTTTAATCAGCTTATTGTCAATCTTTTGAAACCATGTTTGAGTCAATTGCACATGGACTAGGTATATGTTCTTTTTTTGTTTTCATATATATACTGGTACTTTTTATGCATGTTTCTTTAGTTAAGTAGTATTTAACTTGTGTGTGTGTGTGTGTGTGTGTGTGTGTGTGTGTGTGTGTGTGTGTTTCTTTTTTTTTTTTTTTTTTTTTTTCTATATTAAGGTTTTAAGGCACCCTCTTAGCTGAGTTGAGGGTGGCACTTTTTAAAAAGCAAGTTAAAAAGATGAATGAATTCGTCCAAGACTACAAAAAAGATTGGGCATGATATAAATGCTCTATAATGTCAGATTGGGAGATCGACAATAAGGTCGTACCTTGATCAATTTCTTGGTAAATTGTCCAACTATGATAGTTTTTATAAAATCAATTGATGGATCTAAGCATGTAAAGAGCTTAGATTAAAGATGTTGGACGAATAGAAAATGTTATCTAAGTAATCTCTCCTCTTAACCTCCATTTTGTTTTTGTTAAGAATTTTAATAGTTACTCTTGAATTTTATTGCCTATTACAAATCATCATGGATAATGCATCAAATTATGTAGCTATATGTATGTATTTATAACTAAGAAGGAAGTACTTATTTTGGACACCCTATGCAGCATATTGTGTTGATTTGATTTTGAAAGACATTGATTTAAAAAGAAAAGAAAAGTATACCATTGTGTTAATTGTTATTTAACTTTTGTAGGTAAGTGGTGGCTCACTTTGGGGCTAAATGCCCAATTCTTCAAAAACTTGCTATCAAAGTCCTCTCCCGAACCTGTAGTGCATCTCCTGGTGAGACAGAACTGGAATGCCTTTAAGAATAGTCTTACTTTACTAATTCATAGAGCTATTATGTTTGAGTTTTCCATAAGTGCTCATTCTATTGTAGTATAGCTTATACAAATATGTTTCAGTCCCACAAGAACTTGACTCAAAGAAATGGAGTTTAGATAAAATTTGATTTACCATAAATTAACAAAGATTACAAAAATTAACAATAAATGAGAAAGTTAGACCTATTGATTTATTAAAAAGTACACAATTTCAAATCCAAAAGGCAAAAATTAAACAAAATATCAATTGAAATCCACTTCCCTAGTTTGATCGTAGTAGGATTCTTCAATTTTAACACATTTGAGTTATTCACCCTTCATCAATTCATTACTCAGGTCTCTGATTAATGATTTAATGGTTGGATTATGTAGATCTTCTAAAAATTTGATGATATGGATTGATGTAAGAAATTGAGATTTGGAGAGCTTAAATTGTTTTTCTAGGCTTCAGATTTAAGATCAGAATCACTAGATTAGCCAAAAGATAAAAAAAGAAAGTCTAAGGTTGAGGTGTCCTCTCCTATTGGTCTACTTGGCATGCCACTTACCCATTTTGAAAAAATCCAAGTTGTCTTCCTATTTTTCCTCTTCAAACACTTTATTTTTGCAAGTGGTAGAAAATATGTAACTCTTCAAATCGTGTGGTCCCATGTTGCTTTAGCTTAAATGGCTTCTTTGGCTTCCTTTGATGGCTTTATTAGCTTGCATATTAGATTCATAGCTCTCATGGCTTAAATCCACCTAGCACTTAGTTCATAGCTTATATGCCTCAAGTGGCTCTTATGTGGCTTACATGGCTTCAAATCTCATGCAAAGGTGATGAAATTCTTCTACTTTTTGCATGCATTTTGCATAGGCCCACTCTAATCACCTTGAATTCTCATTTTCTTACTCTAGAATGATCTAGACCTTTACTTGAACTTTGACTTAAGGGAAAATGGGTCATGTTCTCTCTAGATTGATCTAGAAAATCAATTATCATCTAAGGCGACCTAGATCATTGGAGCTTCCTTTTAACACCTATAAAAGATTAAAAAAATATAATTAATACGTAAAAAATTATGATGGATTGCATACGTACTCTAGATTAGCTTCTAAACTTGTAGAACATTAAATTTTTGGATCATTAGTTCAGAATTGCTTGTCTCTTGAATTTTTGAAAAAATCCTAAAATAATGATCTACAATTTATAATACATGAGCTACTAATTGGGTACTTTTTATACAAACTTGAATACTTGTCAACTTAGACTATTTATATGCAACTATGTGTACATATGCGATATTAGATTTAACTTTCATGGAATACTTTCTAAAATAAGTAAAATAATAAATTAATCATATGCAATTCCATTAATAAGCTAATGTTAGCTAGACTATACTTAGTCAATCCAATTCTCATCTTAGTATAGGAATTGACCTAAAAAATAAAAAAGAATCTAAAAAGTAGCTTCTTTTTTTTTTTTTTTTTTTTTTTTTCATTCTTTTTTGTTCTTTTAAAAAAAATAAAGAAAAACAACTACAAAAGGACCAAAATTCTACACCCACCAACCTAAGTGAAACATTATCCTCATTGTTTGAAAAGTAGGATGATGATAACGTAATGAGAATGAAGAAATGGGAGATGTAGAAAAGAAAAGTTCCAAAAAACAGTGGTGCATTTTTACTATAGATGAAAAAAATTTAGAGGAAAAAATTACAAAGTTTGAAACTTCCTTAGGTCCCATATGAAATGGGTGGGACAAGCCTTTGAAACGGAAGGGTGAGTAAATTTATCTTGCAATTTTGAATTTTCATTTCGATACTTGACAAGGTATCATATACATCTCCAGGCTGCTTGTCATAATTAGAGACAATCTTGGGAGCTTGATGTAGCCTTTGTGAAAATGGACAAAGGATGTGATATGGCTTAGTGGGTGGAAGATTTTCCTTATCAACAAATTTATCTTTTTTCCTAATAGGTGTTAGTACCATTTCAGACTTTTTAAGACCACATTTCTCAATTATTTTACCATTATGAAGAATGATAATTTCCTTTGTTTGTTCTATGTTTGAATATTTGAAGAATTAATGTCACCTACCACGTGTACATCATTAGATTTTACATTTGGTGGGGTAGGTAATTGTCCTTTTTCAAGTGTCTGCGTCATTTGAAACATCATGTCCTTTAGTTTAGTCATGGATTGTGTGTTTTCTTTTAATTATGCTTTAATTTGAGTAATTTTCTTCTCATGGTGTTGCATAAATTGATGACAGTTATCCTCCACTTGCCTCTTAGGTGAGGAAGGTAAGGTCCAGGTGCAAATGGCCATTGTGGTGGTTGGTAAGGGTGGTATTGGGCCTTATGTGAGACATTAGCATTATATCCATTTCTCCAACTAAAAGTAGGATGATTACTCTAGTTTGGATTATATGTATCTAAAGATGGGGTAAAAGGTCACTCATACAAATGTGCTTGTTCATGAATCACATCCTGGAATGCATGAATGGTGGGATATTCCTAAGTGAGGTGTGTGTTACTTTTCACAAATACCTCACACCTGTTCGACCTTCTAAAAAGAACTTTTCTCATTTTCATGGTCTAAATTGTTCTAACTAATATCATCTTTTTTAGTCATGGCATATATTCCTTCCCTAGCGGATATGGTGGTGGACTGGGGCTTGTTTGTGTAACCTATGTTTTTTTAATCAACCCAAGTTTGTGCCCTATTTGTCAGCCATTCCAAATATCCTATGCCTCTTCAAGTTGTTTATTCAAAAAGTAGCCATTGCACATCATGTCAACAAACTGGTGCAAATGAAAATTAGGTCCTTCATAAAATAAGCTAATGATATGACAAGGTTTGTATCCATGATGTGGACAAGTCAACAATAATTCCTTGAATCTTTCCAAGCATTGATAAAAAGTTTCTTTATCCTTTTGGGTAAAATTCATTATATTTAGATGAAGAGTATTTGTCTTAAGTATAGGATAGAACTATTTCAAGGACTTTCCAGTCATTTCTTTCCATGTCATATGAAACTAGTTGGTAGTGAATGAAACCACATCTTAGCTTTTTCTTTTAAAGAAAAAGAAATTAGCTTGAGCCTTACTATATCTAACCCAGTGGTTTGAGTACATTGAGTAGTGTACACTTCATCAAATTCCTTTAGATGTTGGTAAGGACTCTCATTAATCAACCCATAAGATTTACAAAGTACTTGAACCATTCTCACCTTTAATTTAATCATACTAGCATTTGGAGGTAAACTTATACATGAATGTGTTCTATATAATTACGTTGTAAATAGTCTCTTAATGATCTCCCATAAGGATTTTGGTTATGCCAAGTATCCTCATGTTCTCTATGTTGGTCCTAGTCCTTGTTGTTATTCCTTCTCCAATTTTGAGGTGATGGAGAAGGTTTCTACCATGGATGAATGCTATCATCAAAGAGAGGTGGAGGTTTGCAACATCAAAGAGAGGATTGCTTGTGCATGAGGACATATCATCGTTATCGAAGATGAGAGGTGGTTTATCATCAGTAAAGAGGGGGTTTTCCTCCTTGGGAAAACATCACCTCTGTTAATGTTAAGGTGTGCATTATCCCTTTGATCAATGTGTAGATTAGTCATTGAATGTAAATGATCGTATTATTTTGTTTTTGTTTTTTTGTTTTTTGTTTTAATGGGAAAAACTATATTACATGATGCAACCTAAATGCTATTGATATATGGACAATGATAGAGCACAAAATTCAAATAACCCTAAGGCTCACAAGCAGGCAATTTGATTGTCTTAAATTTGTGTAGGGAAGAAGCTTTTAGATTAGCCTAATCTAATATTCCTCCTCTCTTTTAGTCTTGTCCCACCACTTACTAGTTAGATCCTAAACGAACCAACCACTTCACACCCTCCTCAGCTAGCCATAGGTAGTTTGAGTCATAGAATGTACTGGCATAGCTACTTGTTTAAAAAATGGCACACTCAGTTAGACATGGGCCATTGTAGTGGCAATGGGTTGCTTCCTTCCAAGATGGTCCTACAAGCATATGTTGACCTTTAGAGGTCTCTTCTAATTAATTTTAAATTAATTTGGAAGGTTGGATTACACGCTTGTGGTGATTATCCTATGTGGGCCAAGAGGCGGTGATGAAATCTAACCTTAATCTTCTAGGGCCGAGTGCCCTTACTAATTAATTTCTACACTCCATGGTAGTTTGATCAATATATAAATTACCTTAAAGCAATAAACACAATAAACCAATGCAGACCCTAAAATGTAACAAATATAAAGTATGCTATCTATAGACAATTACACTACCAAATAATGCAAAATTATTGTACATATGCAAACCCTAATCTAGGAACTTTAAGGAGTTAGGATTACTCATAGTAGGGTTTTAGATAAGATCTTTTCATACAAGGGTGGGAGCATTTACATTCCACCTCCACTTCCAGGTTACGTTGATCCACCCTTGACTTGCATTATTACAATCCTTATTAAATGAATTGCAATTAATAAAAAATACAATGTGTCCTTACTACAATTCACTCAAAATAAAAATTTAGCTATCGTAATTAAAATCTTCTTGAATTCCTTCTCCAAGTTCTTGTAAAATAAAAAACAGCAATAAGTACCAAAATTTAGGAAATTGAATAATTATGCACTAAGAAAAATTGAAAAATGCAGCTACAAATGCATAGAAAACTAAATGAATGCATTTTTTAAGATTTTAATTTTTTAATTTTTATTAAATTTTATGGAAATGTCATTGCCTACCCTCAACAAAGGTGCCAAAAACTTATTCAAGCTTTTTGCAAGTGCATGGGCTATTGTAACATAACTTATGCAAGTATGAGTTGATCCTACGAGGACTCGACTTAAAGAAATAGAGTTTAAATAAAATTTAATTTTCCAATAACTATAAAAAATTGTAGAAATTAAATAAAAATAAACTAAAAAGTCAGGTCTATTGATTTACTTATAAGAACACAATTCCAAATTTAAAAAATAGAAGATTAAACTAAATATAAAGTGAAATCCACTTCACTAGCTTGATTATAACAAGATTCTTAATTTTGACCACAATGGAGTCAATCACCCTTCATTAGTCCATTACTTAGGTCTTTGATTAATGATTTAATGATTGAATTATGCAGATCTTTCAAAAGTCTAATGATTTGGATCGATGTAAGAAAATGAGATTTAAATTGCTTAGATTGACTTTATGGGCTTCAAATTTAAGATTAGAACTACTAGATTAACTAGGAAGTGTACTAATGTAATGATCTAAAAATTAATTGGAAATCTAAGGAGAAAAAGATTAAGAATTGAATTGGTTCTTTTGGTTAAAACTAAATTCTTGATTCAGTTAGGCTTTAATCAAGTAGGGACTTATTCTTTAGTTTCTGTTTGATAATAGAACAAAACTTAGATAACACAAAATAGGAATAAGGATAAGACAAAATTTGAAAAAGCATGAATTATGAAAAGGAAAAACAAAGACTTAAATGAATTTAATTAAATAAGACTATGGGATAGGTGAGAATGTTTCTATTTTTCTTGTAACCTAAAGAAGAAGAAGGAGATCAAATAGCTCCCTGCACCTATTTGTATGTAGAAATCGAAGGGAGATTTTGGGGAGAAACCCAAATTGGGTTTGCTTAAATCAATTAATACTTGCAAAAATGAAAGGATTTAAGGAAAAATAGTGAAAAAATATTAAAGAAAACAAGTTAAAATTGTGAAACAAATAGGGAAAATATGATGGTGATATAGGGGCTCACTACAATGATGGAAACGAAGGAAAAACAATAGGATGAAAGAGAAGAAATGGGGAAAAATGGGAAAATGAGAGAGAGAGAGAGAGAGAGAGAGAGAGAGAGAGAGAGAGAGAGAGAGAGAGAGAGAGAGAGAGAGAGAGAGAGAGAGAGAGAGAGAGAGAGAGAGAGCTTTCTCCTTCCTTTGGTCCTCCTCCAATGTTTTTCTTCTCGGTCCCATAGAAAAAAACTTCTTCTCTAGCTTTTCTCTTTCTGAAGCTTCCTTAGAAGTGGTCCCAAAAGTGAGCTGGATCTTGGTCCCAAAAGTGAGCTGGATCTTTATTGTCTTTTTCTATTTTTAAACTATCTCCACCTTCTATTTACAAAGATTTTCTTCTTTATATGCTACTGTGATGCCCTTTCCTTAGTCTTGCCTTTTTCCTCTATGGGTTTTTATTTTCTTAATTAGAAACTATCCTTGCTAGTTCCCTTTTAGGAAATCATCTCATGAGTCCATCTTGCCTTTTTATCATTGATGAGTGAAGATGATCTAGTATCGATTAGCTTGATCTGAGCCATCCAATTTTCAATTTGGTAGATCTGCAACATATAAAACTAAATTATAATAATTTAAATAATGATTTAATCATTTGATTAGCTTTAATGATCATGTGGCTATTAAATTTTGTAGATCAATGGTTGGATGATCAATTAGACTAATAATTAACATTTAATCTAAAATTGCAAAATTGCAAAATTGCAAAATTAACATTTAATCTAAGGAGGACACTGAGGAGGAGGAGTTACAAGATTAGGGTAGTGGTCCTACTAGATATTTTGATAATGATTATGATAGCTCTGATGATAATTTGAACCCTAAAGATCCTTTAGGGATGACTGAAATGAGTAGTCTGAAACTCCTAAAAGTTTTTTGGCTTGACTATGCATGTATACTATTTTATTTATAGAGATTAGCATGTTTGGGTAATATTTCATCATAGAATTATGTTTCAATATTTTCTTACTTTTTTAGGATCTTTATAATTTTGAATAATTAGTTTTACACCTCGTGATTCTGATGAGTATGTGCTTAGGTTCTCTAGGTTCCAGGTGCACCCCATGTGCTTAGTTGTGCCTTGCGCCTCTAACTACATAAGAGAAGAATGCATGTTTTGCCATTAACCGTTCAATGTCAAGAGGGCATGAGGCTTAACTCCATTGGAGTTGTTGATTGTATTCTTCTATACTACAAAAAAATATTGTAATTTCATTCTAATTATAAAAAATGGGATATTTTTTTCTTCAATATATTTTATCAAATTACTTTAGATTAAGTAGTATGTAACCACCATAACAGTAATTGGAAGACCAACATCTTGGTTTAAGTGTCTAGCTTGGAAAGCTAGGAAGGTACAAAAGGTATAGATTAGAAAAGTTGGGTATGTAAGGATAAGTTAGCCAAGTTACTATGTCTTTGTTTTGTGAGAAACCTAAGTGGTTAATAGATGGATAGTATTTAAGAGACAGATGAGTGATAAGACCTTTAGAAAATTAAATAAAATGCAACCACTTGCTGTTACTTACTTGAATTGAATATGCCTTGATGGATTAATCAACTAGGGATAAAAGCTAGGTGGTTTAGATATAATACAACCATGGCCTAGCCTAAGTATTAGTTTTAGGTTAAGAGAAAACATAAGGATAGGATATAATAGGCTGAGGGGATTATGGAATATTAGAGCATCATAAGTGATAATGTCTAAAGTAAGGAAAGGAAATACATGGATGTGATATGAGAGTGAGTGTATGATTGAGATGTAGATATCATTAAATAAAAATGATCCATGCATGTGACCTCAACCCAACACATGAATGAGAGGCTAAGCCATTCAAGGAGGCACTGTCCCATATCATGATGAATTCCACGCAATCTAAGAGATAACTAATAAAACATTATAAGTATAGAGAAGGGAAGCTAATGCATGAATTAAGAAACCATCCCTTGCATCGAACATGTATGAATATGGAAAGGGATTCCACACAAAGGGGTAGCTAGTAGGAGGTAATGATGAGTTTCAACATGCAATACAAAAGGGAAGTAAGATGGTTTTCCTAGGCTGCAATGCTTCATGGGTACAACCTAAAGAAACAAGGAGAAAATCACTTAAGCAAAGAGAAAATTGGGGGAAGAAAAAGGATACTCAAGGAATGAAGGAAAAGATCCTAGAAGAAGAAGGAGATGAGAGTGGAAGAAGAAGAGGAAAAGAAGAGGACAAGTGAAGAGAGAACAAGGAAGAGAGGTGCTAGACGTTGGATTGTTTGGGTAGTCTAATAAGGTTGGGAAAATTCCATGACTTTGAAGCTAGAAATCATCACCAACTCACTAATCTTCTAAGGAATTTCCCAATGTAGGGGACACTAGGAATTTCTTTAACAAGATCGATATGTTAGTTTCTATAGAAATAAAAACTTGATTTTGTTTTTGGACTATTTGAAATGCCATGAGATTGTTTGATGAACTTCAAAAAGAACTTTGTTTCTTTTACTATCTTTGGACCTTTAATTTTGTTAGATATCATAGTACCTCATAGCATGATCCCATGACCAATGACTAATATTTAGAATGGATAAAATAAAGGAAAAAAATCCAATTGAAATAATTTATGTAAAAGGACACACTGTGATGGAAATGGTGTTACATAAGATGTTGTTGGTTGACTGAATTTTATGTTAATTTGAAGCATGATCAAGGTTTGTTAAACTTGATTTTTCATTACATGAATTGGTAACACGAAACAATTATTTTAGATGGTAAATTGGTATTGAAATCCCATGGAATTGGCATGAAAATGATGCTATCTTCAGAAGTGAAAATGACACCATTTCCACCCCCAAAGCTTATGTGTTTTAACCACTATTTTGTGGCCAAATGTTATATGTTAATTTGAGTTTTCCACTAGCATATTCATTAATATACAAATAGCACACATACTGTGGAAAATTGGTGAAGGAAATTAGATGAAAAGAAGCATGAAATGGAACCTTCCCTAGGCATGGTTTTCGTGTAGGAATTGGGCCAAATTCATGCTTTGATTTGGATGATCAATTGAAGATAAATTCTGGAAATTTTTGTACAGTTTTAACTATTGGCAAGCTAGCTTGAGAATGGAAGGATTGGATGATAGAATCTACAAATTTTTCTTTGTCTTATAGCTCACAAATAGGTGTCATGTTTTGCCCACCTTCATAAAATGATACCTGCATATTTCTAGGAAAAGTGAATCTCATTGAGGGTAAAAAACCATGGGAGTTCCAACCAACTCTTTATACCTTATTCTTACTCTATAAATTCAAGACTAATCGCTTCAAATCTATTTGTTTTCTAATTATTTGAAGAATAACTAATAGGCAGCTAAACAAAGAACCATGGACAGTTGAAACAGGAGCTAAAAACCAATTGACCTTTAGAGCCATTCTACCATTGCCAAGAAAAGACAATAAGTGGAGAATAGTAGCTAAAACTATAGAAGATTAATCTTATTAATGAGCCCTATGTGGTGCTTAGGTTACAGAAGAATTAGTGCACCAAAGTGTAACATGTGAGCGTGTTAGAATCCAATGAGTATGGGATCAATGTAGCACATTGCCATGGTGTGTTTTGGAGAGCAAATTCTCATTTGAAATGTTGATCTAAGGAGGTTAATATCAATTAGAGAGATGAAGTGAATAGGCCTTTTGATGTGTTTTAAAAAATATAGCAAGTGCACGGGTCCATTATAGCATAGAAATGACAAGTACGAGTTGACCCACAGACTCTATAATTAACAAAATTTAATTATTTTATAATAAGCAGTTAATTTTGCATAAAAAGCACCCAATTAGTAGTCCATATGGCATATATTGTAAGGCTTATTCTAGGATTTTTTCAAAAATTCATGACACATGTATTTGTGAGATAATAATCCAAAATTTTAATATTTTGTAGTTTCAAAAGCTAATTAGAACTAATATGTGATCTATCATAAATTTTTAGGTATTAATTAGGGGTTTAGCTCTTTTGTTGGTATTGAAAGAATAATCCAAAGGTCAAGATTATTTTAGATAAGATTCAAGGATCTATAACAACTTAGAGAGCCAAGGCCCATTTTATGTCAATTCTAAAGTTCAAGCAAGGGTCAAGATCATTCCAAGGCAAGCTAATGAGTTCAAGAAACCAATTGGAAGAATCAAATGTGACTTAATTGCAACCATGCAAAATCCATCACCTTTGGATGAAAAATTCAAGCCATACAAGCCACCTAAGCCATATGAGTAGTGCACTAAGGGCTAGGAGAAGCCAAGCCAAATATGTCACAACTCGGGTTTTTATATGATGCAATTTTGATAAAAAAGGCGAGATCTCTTGTTTTATAAATATGAGATGCATGAAAAAATTTTCTTATTTGGAAAACAACCTTTCATAAAAATCTCGAGTGTGAAAACACATTCTCCAATAATTTAGCCATGGCAAAGTTTTAAATCAATATTGTTCCTAAGAAAGTGTTAGTCACAGCCCCAGCTATTAGAGAGTAACTACAATCAAGTAACATTGAAAGATAAGATAGGGGTTTACTTACTTGTACTTAGTCTGTGTCTTCTAGTACAAACGTTCCTTGCCCTTAAGTATTTACTTTGTATCTGAAAAATGTTGAGGATTGGGTGAGTATATAATATACTCAGTAGGAGCCTATCACTACTAGTTTTATAAATGCATGAGATGTTTCAAAATCATATGCTCATTCAAAACATGCGTATGTTTGAATACTCGAGTTCAATATCAGTATAAGAATCCATAATCAACTAAAATTCAAAATATGCATATGTTTGAATACTCGAGTTCAATATCAGTATAAGAATCCATAATCAACTAAATTCTCATAACTTAAAAGATCACATAATCCAAAACTGAAAGTATCATATATATGATGACATCATGATATGCAATAGATGCTTCATGGAGTCCAACTCATGGACCTCTAGTATGGTATGGTCGACCAACCTCATATCATGCTATATGAAATGCACATAACTCATCAAACCATAGGGTCCACTATGCCCACGACCTCCTCGCCGTGTGGTCCCCGGGTACCTGAGGACACTCGGTCATAGCCTCCATGGGGCCTATGACACGTCGACCCAGTGCCGTGACACCAGTGGTAGCCCCCTGTACCACATGCAGTCGACGTAGGGACTTGCTTCTTTTTGGGCGTGGTACCCATCCACCTATTAGTGGTAGAGGCCGGGTGGCCAACCCAGACCCCTCGGCATAGCACCCACGGGCTTACTTGCCCAAATCACATAAGATAAGTCAAAACCTTTTGTTAAAACTTGTCCTCTTTTGGGTCCCTCACAACTGCCTGGCCCTCGGCACTCCACCGTCTTTTGGCAACCCTCAAGGACATGCAATCTTTGCAAGTACTTAAATCATGCAAAGCATGCACTTGTTTGCAACACATATATGTGCATAATGTATATGCAATCATTTCGAAACATGTCTATGTACAAAGCATTTCACATGCATGCTGAATTAATTCATACAAATCAAGTCATATATCTAAAACATATGTTCTCAAATAACAATAGTTCTTTTAAAAGAATCTAATAGTGATAGAGCACCTACCTGACTAGGTCGCGTTAAGCCCTTTGTCCTTGTACAGTCCTGAATATGGTTTGGGGACTCAAGGTTAGTTTAACCTATCTTTGATGGGTTTAGAGCAGTTGGGTCTTATTACTTAGGCATTAGGGGTCCATCCCTATGCCTATGGGTGTCCTAAGGTCCTACTTGGGCCTTGGTATCCTCAGTTTTCCAAAGTTCTAGTGGTCATGCTCCACCATCCTATTCTAAGGGTCATGTACTACTTTTATTGGGCCTTGATTAGGGATTTTATGTTTTGAATGTGTCCGCGCCATCGATACGAACAGAACTCCTTTTGCGGCGCCTCAATCGGAGCTCTAGATCTCAAGTTATAAGTGTTTTAGTATTGTATGTACATAGAGTCGTAAAGACAAAAAAAACGGAATGTTAGGGCACCGCGCGTCTGCTACGTGCGCCTTGCTTCCTTAAGTAACAAAGAAGTTGATGTGCGCTAGCGCACTGCACATCTGTAGATGTGCGCGACTTCTCCGCCCGTTTGTCCCTTTAGCGGGTGCGTCCCCGGACGCGCCCGTTGGTTTTCTTTCGACGGGTTCGACACGTCACGTTCCGTCTGGAACGTCTGCGTCGACTGGGGACCGGGGCATCCTTAGGACACCCTGGTTTGACCCTGTCGAACCAGTGCGGCCTTGGGGATGTCCCAGGGTCCTTGATGGCTCTCCCAGGCTCTGTTTTGCATGGTTTTTCATGCAAAAACCTAGGGAAACTGAGCCTAGGACTATGGGTGAGATGGGTTTGGGGAGTTTTTGAGCGTACCTGCTTCGTGGCTGGCTTTCTCTCCACGTTTCCCATCTTGGTCACTGCTCCCCGACTGGTTTTCTCCAAGGTTTTGGGCTGCCATTAGCAGCACCTAAGAGCTCTATTTATAGGGCTTTTAAAGAGGGTTCTGGAGGGGTTCTAACTGCCTTTGAATGGCGGTGGGGAAACCTCTAGAATGGCGATGGTTTCTCATTGAAACACTGTCGTTCCAAAAGCCTCTAGGAGGTTGCCCGTATCAAAACGGGCACCTGTGTTTTTCAGTTTAAGTTGTTTTTGTGAAATTTACAATTTTGCCCCTGAACTTCAAAGGGCCATATCTTGCTAATTTTAACTCCGTTTTGGGTGATTTTGATCTTGTTGGATTCCTTTTTCCGAGACGCATCTAGTGGAACAACTTTTAGGAACAAAGTTCTGGGTTTAGTCAAGGAAACTAGTGAAATGATCAAAATGCCCTTATCTTTAAAACTGAACTTTTTATTGCTAAACTTGGAATTTCAATATTACAAAATTGGAGTCATTACATGCTTACCCCCTTAGGAGAATTTTTTCCCCAAAATTCTACTATATACAGTCAAAAGATCTCGGGGTACTTTTCTCGCATTTTTGACTCCGGTTCTCAAGTTTCTTCTTCCATGTGCGCATTTCTCCACAAAACTTTGACTAAGGGTATGTCCTTGTTCCGCAGCTTCTTATTCTTATGATCCCGAATCTCAACTGGTCTTGTCTCTAATCTGAGATCCTCCGTCATCTCTATGGGTACCTTGTCGATGACATGAGCGGGGTCAGGCACATACCTCCTTAGCATAGACACATGGAATATGTTATGCACTTCGGATAGCTGAGGGGGTAGCGCGATCCTGTAGGCCACTTTTCCCACTTTCTCCAGGATTTCGAAAGGTCCTATGTAACGCGGACTAAGCTTGCCTTTGATACCGAACCTCATAACTCCTTTAGTGGGAGATATCTTCAGGAAAACGTGCTCTCCTATGTTGAATTCCAATGGTCTCCTCCTTCGATCAGCATAGCTCTTTTGGTGGCTTTGAGCTATGAGGAGGCGGCTTCTTATGAGTCTGACCTTCTCGGCACATTGCTCTACCAGCTCGGATTGGAGCACCTTGGATTCTCCAACTTCACTCCAACTGGTGGGTGATCGACAGGGTCTCCCATAGAGCACCTCGTATGGAGCCATGCCAATGCTTGACTGAAAGTTATTGTTGTACGCAAACTCGACTAGCGGTAGGTTTTCATCCCAACTCTGCTTCCAGTCAAGGGCACAAGTCCGTAACATATCTTCGACTATCTGGATTGTGCGCTCTGACTGTCCAAGGAAGATCCTAAGGATTTTTGGACAGACTTCCAGAGTTGCGAAGTGAAGCGGCTATCCCTATCTGAAGTGATACTAAGGGGTATACCATGTAGACTTACTATCTCTTTGATGTATAGCTGAGATAGGCTGTCAGTGGATTGGGTATGACGTATAGGAAGGAAATGGGCTGTCTTAGTTAATCTATCAACAATTACCCAGATCATGTCATGACCCTTAGAGGTCTTGGGTAGCCCTACGATGAAGTCCATTGTGAGATGGTCCCATTTCCATTCGGGTAACTCAAGGGGTTGTAAAAATCCTGCAGGTCTTTGATGTTCAGCCTTTACTTATTGACATGTTAAACACTTTGCCACAAATTCCCCTATGTCTCTTTTCATACCATCCCACCAATATTGTTTCTTTAAGTCTTGATACATCTTAGTCCCTCCGGGATGTATTGTATACTTGGACCGATGAGCCTCTTTTAAAATTTCTTGTCTTTACTCTTCATTAGCTGGTACCACTAATCTTCCTTGCATGTAAATGCTACCATCTTCCCTTTTTGTAAATCTTGGTTTTCCTATGAAAGCTTGTATATCTGGATCTCCGTTCTGTTCTTGCTTAACTTTTTCATTAACAGCCGATTTGATTGTTAGACCTGCCATAATGATCTTGTACTTACTTATGTCTGGTTTCCATGTGATTACTTCTTGTAGTAGCTTCCATCTCTTAGTTAATAAACTTGCACACATCCCTTGGGTTTTTCTGCTTAATGCATCAGCTACCACATTAGCTTTTCCAAGGTGATAATGAATGGAGAAGTCATAGTCTTTTAAGTATTCCATCCATCTTCTTTGTCGCATGTTTAAGTCTTGTTGGGAAAAGATATATTTAAGACTCTTGTGATCTGTAAAGACTTCAAACTTTTCCCCATATAAATAATGTCTCCATATTCGCAAGGCAAAGACTATGGATGCTAATTCCAAGTCATGGGTTGGGTAATTGACTTCATGCTTCTTGAGTTGTCGAGAAGCATAAGTGATCACCTTCCCATGTTGCATAAGTACGCAGCCTAGCCCTTGTTGCGAGGCATCACTATATATCTCAAATCCCCCACTTCCTGATGGTAAGGTAAGGACAGGTGAGGTAGTCAACCTTCTTTTTAGTTCTTGGAAGCTTTCCTCACATTTATCAGTCCATTCAAATCTTGTGTCTTTCCTAGTTAGCTTAGTTAGAGGTAAAGCCATTTGTGACAAACCTTCGATGAATCTCCTGTAATATCCGGCAAATCCTAGGAAGCTTCTTATTTCTGTGACTGTCTTAGGTCATTCCCAGTTCTGTACTGATTCAACCTTAGTAGGATCAACTGCTATGCCATCTTGAGAAATAATGTGTCCTAAGAAATTAACCTTTTCCAGCCAAAACTCACACTTACTGAATTTTGCATATAGCTTGTGTGCTCGTAGGGTGCTTAATGTTATCCTTAGATGTTCCATATGGTCTTCAGGAGTTTCAGAATATATTAAGATATCATCCACAAACACTATGATGAATTTATCTAAGTACTCCTTGAACACCCTATTCACGAGATCCATAAACGCGGCTGGAGCATTAGTCAAACCAAAGGACATCACTTTGAAGTCATAATGGCTGTATCAAGTCTTGAAGGCTATCTTGGGGATATTTTCTTCTCTAACTCGAAGTTGATGGTACCCTGATCGTAGATCAATCTTAGAGAAGACTCTAGCTGACTAAAGTTGATCAAAAAGATCATCAATTCGGGGAAGAGGGTACTTATTTTTAATGGTGACCCTATTCAGCATCCGATAGTCTACGCACAATCTCATGGAGCCATCCTTTTTCTTAACAAAAAGGACTGGAGCTCCCCACGGAGACACGCTAGGTCGTATGAACCCTTTGTCAAGTAGTTCCTGTAACTGGGTCTTCAGTTCTCTTAGTTCTGCAGGAGCCATTCGGTAAGGAGCTTTGGAAATGGGGGAAGTACCAGGTATAAGGTCAATGATGAACTCAATTTCCCTTGGTGGAGGTAGACCTGGTAAGTCCTTAGGGAATATGTCAGGAAATTCTCGGACAACCTCGGCATCCTTTAGCTTTGGTTGAAGGTTCTTGACAGATTCAATCTTGGCTAAGAAGAAGGGGCATCCTTGAGCAATGTGTTTAACTGCTTTCATGGCAGAAATAACACACGCTCCAGAATAATCCTTTCTTCCTTGGAGGGTGAAAGTGTCTTTATTAGGTAGGGTAAAAGTGACACATTTTTGACGACAATCAACAAAGGCTTGATGAAAGGCTAGCCAGTCCATACCTAGGATGATGTCAAAGTCATTCATATCTAAGTGGATAAGGTTGGCATGTAACAAATGGTCCTTAATCAGAATGGGGACATCCTGGAGATAAGAATAAGTGGGGAGTGCCTGGCCTACAGGAGTCATGACTTCTAGAGTGAAGTCTAGGTCCTGTGGTATAATGTTCAAGGATGATGCAAATTCCCGAGATATGAAAGAATGAGTGGAGCCTGTATCAAATAGAACTTTTGCAGGTGTATCATAGATAGAAAGAATACCTTCAACGACTGCGTTTGATGCTTGGGCTTGACTGGAAGTCAGGGCAAAGACACGTCCTTGGCTTTTTGGAACTTGATCTTCTTTACGCTCTTGTACTTTCCTTTTTGGACAGTTGCTAGAAAAATGTCCTAATTCTCCACAACTATAGCAAGTGATGTTGAAAGTGGGACATGGTTTGCCTGGATGATTTCTGTTACACCTAGGGTATGCCTTCCAGTCTGGTCTTCTTCCTTTGTTTTCAAACGGCTTCTTGAAAGGTGGCCTAGGTCCAGATGACTGAAAGGGTCTCTTTCCTTTGTTCTTCATGGTGTTGATGTTCTTAGTTTCTCTTATTGCCTGGTTCCTTTGATAATCTTTTTCATATAGGGAGGCCATCTCTACTACTTTGGCTATTGTGGAAGGTTGGAAACCTAGAACTCTATTCCTGAGTCCTGGGTTGAGTCCATCTACAAATCTTTCGGCTGCATCTTCTTCATCAGCACAAGCACAGGGTGCAAATCTTCGGAGGCTAATGAATCTACTTTCATACTGTTGAACGGTCATATTTCCTTGTTCTAACTCCATAAATTCCTTTTCTTTCTATTTCCTTATATGTTTAGGATAATATTTGTCATTAAAGACCTTTTTAAACTCTTCCCATCCTATTGTTTCTTGCTGATCAAAATAAGTCCTTTCTGCTGTTTCCCACCAAAAGGTAGCCTCTCCTCTAAACACAAACGTGGCCATGGGTACTTTTCTTTCTTCAGCTATGTTCATGGCCTTAAATATCTTTTCAATATCAATTAACCATTTTTTAGCTGTGGATGCTTCATCCTCTCCTATGAATGAGGGAGCTAGTCTCTGAAACCTTTCTAACTGAACCTCAGTCCTATCTATTGTTTTATCAGGGGAAGGATCTCGGGGGGTAGGAGTTTGGCTATGACTATTCATGTATTGTCCCATGTTCTGTAAGAATTGCTGAAATAACTCAGCCATCCCGTTGCCCGACCCAGTGGAGTCCACTGGTGGGGCTTCAGGTCTTGGAGCATTACTTCCCTTCTTTCTAGGCATCTGTAATCACAAGGCAATTCACCAAATCTTAGTTTGTGTTATCCTATTACCCCTTTCTCTTTCATGGATGAAACTTGATTATAAGTTATTCTCCTCATAACTGGGCTGTGAGTAACGTTAAACCGTGCTCTGATACCAATTGTCACGACCCGGGTTTTTATATGATGCAATTTTGATAAAAAAGGCGAGATCTCTTGTTTTATAAATATGAGATGCATGAAATTTTTTTTCTCATTTGGAAAACAACCTTTCATAAAAATCTCGAGTGTGAAAACACATTCTCCAATAATTTAGCCATGGCAAAGTTTTAAATCAATATTGTTCCTAAGAAAGTGTTAGTCACAGCCTCAGCTATTAGAGAGTAACTACAATCAAGTAACATTGAAAGATAAGATAGGGGTTTACTTACCTGTACTTAGTCTGTGTCTTCTAGTACAAACGTTCCTTGCCCTTAAGTATTTACTTTGTATCTGAAAAATGTTGAGGATTGGATGAGTATATAATATACTCAGTAGGAGCCTATCACTACTAGTTTTATAAATGCATGAGATTGTTCAAAATCATATGCTCATTCAAAACATGCGTATGTTTGAATACTCGAGTTCAATATCAGTATAAGAATCCATAATCAACTAAAATTCAAAATATGCGTATGTTTGAATACTCGAGTTCAATATCAGTATAAGAATCCATAATCAACTGAAATTCTCATAACTTAAAAGATCACATAATCCAAAACTGAAAGTATCATATATATGATGACATCATGAGATGCAATAGATGCTTCATGGAGTCCAACTCATGGACCTTTAGTATGGTACGGTCGACCAACCTCATATCATGCTATATAAAATGCACATAACTCATCAAACCATAGGGTCTACTATGCCCACGACCTCCTCGCTGTGTGGTCCCCAGGTACCTGTGGACACTCGGTCATAGCCTCCACGGGGCCTATGACACGTCGACTAGTGCCGTGACACCAGTGGTAACCCCCTGTACCACATGTAGTCGACGTAGGGACTTGCCTCTTTTTGAGCGTGGTACCCATCCACCTATTAGTGGTAGAGGCCGGGTGGCCAACCTAGACCCCTCGGCATAGCACCCACGGGCTTACTTGCCCAAATCACATAAGATAAGTCAAAACCTTTTGTTAAAACTTGTCCTCTTTTGGGTCCCTCACAACTGCTTGGCCCTCGGCACTCCAGCGTCTTTTGGCAACCCTCAAGGACATGCAATCTTTGCAAGTACTTAAGTCATGCAAAGCATGCACTTGTTTGCAACACATATATGTGCATAATGTATATGCAGTCATTTCAAAACATGTCTATGTACAAAGCATTTCACATGCATGCTGAATTAATTCATGCAAATCAAGTCATATATCTAAAACATATGTTCTCAAATAACAATAGTTCTTTTAAAAGAATCTAATAGTGATAGAGCACCTACCTGACTAGGTCGCGTTAAGCCCTTTGTCCTCGTACGCTCCTGAACATGGTTTGGGGACTCAAGGTTAGTTTAACCTATCTTTGATGGGTTTAGAACAGTTGGGTCTTATTACTTAGGCATTAGGGGTCCGTCCCTATGCCTATGGGTATCCTAAGGTCCTACTTGGGCCTTGGTATCCTCAGTTTTCCAAAGTTCTAGTGGTCACGCGCCACCATCCTATTCTAAGGGTCATGTCCTCCTTTTATTGGGCCTTAATTAGGGATTTTATGGTTTCTATGTGTCCGTGTCGTCGATACGAACAGAACGCCTTTTGCAGCGCCTCAATCGGAGCTCTAGATCTCAAGTTATAAGTGTTTTAGTATTGTATGTACATAGAGTCTTAAAGACAAAAAAAACGGAATGTTAGGGCACTGCGCGTCTGGTACGTGCGCCCTGCTTCCTTAAGTAACAAAGAAGTTGATGTGCGCTAGTGCGCTACGCGTCTGCAGCGTGCGCCTCAGTAGGCGCGTCTACAGACGTGCGCGACTTCTCCACCCGTCTGTCCCTTTAGCGGGCGCGTCCGTTGGTTTTCTTCCGACGCGTGCGACGCGTCACGTTCCGTCTGCGTCAACTGGGGACCGGGGCATCCTCAGGACACCTTGGTTTGACCCTGTCGAACCAATGCGGCCCTGGGGACGTCCCAGGGTCCTTGGTGGCTCACCCAGGCTCTGTTTTGCATGGTTTTTCATGCAAAAACCTTGGGAAACTGAGCCTAGGACTATGAGTGAGATGAGTTTGGGGAGTTTTTGAGCGTACCTGCTTCGTGGCTGGCTTTCTCTCCACGTTTCCCCCTCTTGGTCACTACTCCCTGACTGGTTTTCTCCAAGGTTTTGGGCTGCCATTAGAGGCACCCAAGAGCTCTATTTATAGGGCTTTTAAAGAGGGTTCTGGAGGGGTTCTAACCGCCTTTGAATGGCGGTGGGGAAACCTCTAGAATGGCCGTGGTTTCTCCTTGAAACACCGCCGTTCCAAAAGCCTCTATGAGTTTGAAGACGACGGGGTGCCCGTATCAAAACAGGCACATGTGTTTTTCAGGTTAAGTCGTTTTTGTGAAATTTACAATTTTGCCCCTGAACTTCAAAGGGCCATATCTTGCTCATTTTAACTCCGTTTTGGGTGATTTTAGTCTCGTTGGATTCCTTTTTCCAAGACGCATCTAGTGGAACAAATTTTAGGAATAAATTCCTGGGTTTAGTCAAGGAAACTAGTGAAATGACCAAAATTCCCTTATCTTTAAAACTGAACTTTTTATTGCTAAACTTGGAATTTCAATATTACAAAATTGGAGTCATTACAAAATAAGCCATGAAGCCAAGGATATGAGCCACGAAAACCACCAAGTTAGGAGCCGTAAAGGAAGTCATGAAAGCCAAGTCAAAATGGGTCCACATGTTTTGGAAACTTTCTAAGCAATTTTCCATTTGAAGAAAACATGTTTTGAAGATAAAAAATAGGAAGAAAGGTTAACTTGTCAACAAATATAGGAGGCATGCCTCTAAAGCATTTGTGGTTAACCACCCTTTCTTCCAATCCAAGACGTAGCATACCTTTCAGACCCAAAGTGACCGCTAGTAGATGCGGCAAATCAACCAACATCAGGGATGGTAGCTAAAGATCGGAATAGAGATCCAGTGTGAGCTAACTGAATTGACCCTGTTGCTAAGGCAGTTGTAGGAGAAGTGTTGAAGAAACAATAGTTCAAGCCATTGATCTAGTCATTGATCCTATAGCTTATCGAAATAAGCACCAGCAAACAGAGGTAGATACAGAGACATAGGAAAACCTTCATAACATGTGGACTAATTAGAGAAGAGGCCAGTTCCTTAGACTTTGCTTTTATCTCTCCTAATTTTCTTTCACTCACCTTCCTAGTTTGCCACTTTTCTTTCCCACTTTCCTAGAATCCTACTTCTAATTCCCTTATCCTATCTTATCTCTTTCCCATTCTTATCTCTCTTTGCTATCTTCACTAGATAGAATCTTATCACTTAGGAAGGAGGAGATCACCTATAAATAGAACACCATCTTCACCATCTCCTCAACAACCAGTTCCACACCTCCCTCCTTGAAGGCTAGTTCTCCACCCCTATTTCTAGTTCACCACACCTCCTTCATCTAAGGTTTTCCACGCACCATACTAAGATTTCAACGTAACTTACATACCAGCCTTTCCATGCCTCTTTCCCTATGTTTGCAGCCTAGTTTCCACCCCATCTTTATAACAAGTTTTCCTTTAACTTTTCATGCTATCTTGATTTCATCTTTGCAAGCTTTTCTTCCATGGTTATATGCGTAACTTCAATTAATCTTTCCTTGTGTTTTTGATCCAAGTTTTACTCTAGATCCTTACATCCAAAAGGCCATCAATGTCTTTTAATGATAGCCAAGAGATAGTAGCCTTAGGTTCAAGTTGATTGTCCTTTGAATTCCTTATTTGCTTGCTTTTCAATTGTTGCTTAATCTTCTTGTTTCTCCCATTTTTTTGGTTCCATCTTAATTTCATCTTAACTGAATCATGTCCCTTGGTTCATATGCATGGTCCTTGCTTGATAGTATTCAACTTGAGATTGAAGTTAGGACAACTTGCTTATGTGTTTATGATTCATGCACACCATTCTTGTAACTTTTTACATTCAATGAATGAGATTTGATTCCATGCACATTGTCCCTTGATGTTTACTAGTTTTGATTTTGTTTCATAGATTAGGTTTAATTCATGTTTAGATTTATTTGCATCCTTAGTTTAAATCTTAGTTTTTAAGAAGTTTCCAAGTTCTAGTTTTTCACGTTTCACGTTTTGATTTTGAATGCATGTTAGTTTTAGAAAGTTTCCATTTAGTTAAGTTTAATTTCATGCATGTTTAAGTTCCCAAGTTGTTTTTAGTTCCTAGATTAGTTCTACATCTATGTTGGTTATGATAGTTCATCTGAATCAATATCTAATTACATAATATCTATGAAATTTCTTATGGGATGGACCTCACTTGCATACAAGTATTACATTGATTTGAGTGCTTATGAGTAATATTAAAGGTACACCAAGATTTCGGTGTCATTGTCTTGGAAATCATAATATTAAAAATGGTTGCCATTTTTTTAAGTACTCATGATTACATTTAGCAAAATCAGTAAGCCCTTACAACCCTAAGTTACCCCTAATGGACGAGTTAGGCCATGTAAGGGTTTGTAGTGAATATACCCCCAAAATTCAATAAGGTTAAGTTCCTTAATTTATCTCAGACAATTATCCTCCATTACTATGCTACTTGCTTTAACAACTTAACAAAGATGAATGAAAAATTCTACAAATTACCTACATTCCAAAGCCATTTCATTATAGTTATATCTTGGAGTGTGCATGCTACATAAGTCTGAACTTCTAAATAAAAATGCTTATACTTTGTTAGAATAATGCCTTGACCTTAAATTCCCAATTATACACATAGAAAAGAAGCTCTCAGATAAAAAGGTTCAAACAAATTTTTCCTACTATGTGATCGAGTCCAACAATTTGATGGTTCACATAAACTTATGAGCACAAATGAGGTAAAGACTATGATCCCTAAGAATGGATGCCTTTATCAAGACCAGAAAAGGTTAAGGGGGTTCTCTAATAGAGCCTCCTCTTCCCCCACCTTCTGACGACATTTGTGAGGCCTAAACACCTCCTTACATGAGGATTGAATTAACCACTATGTGTAGAGTTTTTAACTGGTAAGCCCTAGTAAATTCTGAAATAAGGAGGAGCTATCTAGAATTAGGAGTGCAGAAATTATCTTCAATGAGTAAAATATTAACTGGTTGAATAATAATAAGATCATAAAAGGATAGTAAACTATCTAATCCTAATAAAAATGGTAATCAAGATAATCAAAGATCAAATAAGATCCATAAGGAGATCTTGAATGATCAAGAATAATAAGAATCATAATATTGTATGAATGTTTTGAAGTAGTATAAATATTAGATTCAAAGGTAGATCAATAGATTAGACCCTTGATCAATATGATCCAAGGGACAAGATCTAAATTATCCTATGTAAGGATGATCAAAAGAACAATTAGGAAGTATAAATGAGTTGAGGAATGACTATATACATATGATTTGATAGTACATGAAGGATATGCTGATCAATATCAATGGCATGATGGATGGTTAAAAGTAAAGGTAGGTGGACCTTAAGGATATATTCAATATATGAGATGCATGTATTTTACACATGATCTTGTCCTGATAAATGAGTTTTGATTATAATTGCCTTGGGATTGTTATGAATAAACAAAAATGTGAAAATGAATACAAAGAGTTTGATTAAGTAATTATGAAATTACTTAAGACAACAAATGATCTTTAAATGAATACAAAGGGATTGATTGAGTAATTATGAAATTACTTACTGGGTAGAATGAGAAGATTTGAACTATATAAGTTGGACCCCAAATCTTAAGGAAATAAGTTATAGGCATGTCCTATTATAACCGAACACAAAGTCTGTAAGTATGAAATATAATTTTCCATACAAGCATGGAGGCTTGTGGTTTTGTTTTAAGATAGGCTTAGGCCTAGAGATGCCAATGCTAGGAGAGTTATGAGGGTTTGGCTACCTACTCTTTGAAACTAATTATGATGATAATACCATGCCCAAAGAGAGGCAAAACATCGGGTGGGGCAATCATGTGAAGGCCGCCACTATGACAACCATAGTTCTCCCCATGCAAACATAGATTGTGTATTTTTCACCATGGTATCAGTGGAGTATTATGCAGTCAGGCGGGCTATATGGATTGAGACTGCGAGCATGGTAGTCCTTTGATATTTTGCATTATGATGCAATTGATTATGGCATAGTGATATGCCTTATGTTATGGCATGATGAGATGCCTTATGTTATGGCATGATGAGATGCATTATTTTATGGCATGATGAGATACCCACTAAAAGTTATTACCAATGTTGTATTGGAGGATGATTCCCAATATGGTGTTATTGATGATATTAACTATCTTTGCGATTTTTAATGTTTTATTTATATGTAATATATGCATATAATTCATATAATGAGTGAAGGAAAAAATGTTTATCTAATTGTATAAATTGATTTATATCATGGACATAATGAACTATTGATTTTGAGATATATTGAATATATTTCTTAAATCCCCTACCAAGCATAGCTTGCTGAGATATTGTAAATGTTTGAATGTTTACAATGTCTCAGATACTGTTAAGGAAGGTTGAAAGCTCAAGACTTGTGGATAATCGTCACTGAATTATGACTCAAGTTATTTACTCTGAGGAAGATCGTATTGATTTATTTGTAATTTAGATTGTAATATTTGGACAAGGTTGTAATGACTACCGGGGCTGTGTATGTGAACCATTGGATTGATCCTGATTTTAACTATAGTATTTCTATTGATATTCAGTAGAAAATTTATTTTATACAAAAATCTATGTATGATAAGTAATTTGAGGTGGCATAGCATTTTTGACAAATCAATTTCAAAGAAAATATTTTTTCACTGCTTGTATTTTAAAAAAATTCAAAATCAAGGCCCTACCTTTGCAAATATTTATGAAAATATGTTTTAAAAACCTGGTTCATCGCAGTTGGTATCAGAGTGGTTCATCCAGTCACTCATAGCTCCTATATGTCCAATATTATGATGACAATCCAAATTTATGTTAGGATAGAATTAGTTAAATAGAGTGTTTATATAGAAATTTTAATTTATGAGCAGATGCCACCTAAGAGAACTAGGAGGACGGCTCAAAGGATTAGTGATTCCGCTATGGAGAATGCATCCTAAGAAAATAATGTTGAGGAAATTATAACAAGAGTACTGTGGGGTCTTCTTCCCCATCTTCAACAACCTCATGTGAATGTAGAGCCGGTAGCAATACAAAATGCACTAGCTCCAGCTTAGCATGAAGCAAGGCCCAGCACAACTGTTCAAAGAAATGATACTCCAACACTAGTATAGGATCATTCATCACTTGTACCTATGGGAGTAATTGGAAATTCTCAATTTTCACCAGAGAAGTTGAACAAAATGCTAGAAAAATTTTAGAAAATGGTGATAGGTTATAATGGAAAGGGTGATGCTAAAAAAGCCAAGGAATGGATATATGAGGTTGAGAAAACTTTTGAAGTTTTACGAACTCCGGAAGAGGTAAAAGTAAAAATGGCCACTTATATTTTGAAACAAGAAGCTACCTTTTGGTGGAGATTGGCAAAGAGGAATTTCTTCTCAAATCTAGAAAATATCTCGTGGGACGAATTTAAAGAGGTATTTAATAACAACAAAAAATATTTTCCTCTTCATATTCAAGAAAGAAAGGAAAAAGAATTCCTAGAGTATGAAAACAAATTCGTACAGTTGAAGAGGTTTGCACTATATATCTATCTTACGGATAGGCAGACAGCTGACAAATTCCTAGGAGGATTTAATCCAGGATTGAGAACTAAGGTGTTGGGTAGCAAATCCAAGACCCTAGCCGAATGCGTAGAAATGATCTCCAAATTTGAGGAGGATTTTAAGCAAAATCAAAATGGGAAAAGAATAGAGATGGGAAATTTCAATCCAAGACCTTTTAAGAAAGGCAAGGGGCCCATGAAGAATTTCAGGCAACCAAGAATTCAAGGAAATCACACGTTTAGACAAAATCAAAGGCATTGTCCCAAATGTAGAAGATTCCACAATGGGAATATATGTCCTAATCCAATACAACAACGACCTCCAATCCAATGTTATAAATGTGGAGAACTGGGACACATGGCAAATAACTGTAATAAACAACTGGCAATCAAGGATGCAAAAACAAAGAATGTCACTAAACAGCAAGGAAGATTATTTGCCATTATTGGTAGTCAAGCCCAAACCTCAAAGGTGGTGATTGAAGGTACTTTGCATATATCTGATAACTATGCAATAGTACTGTATGATTATGGATCTATATACTCTTTTATATCCTGTGAAATTGCATCAATTATAAATTTACCATGCAAAGATTTGAGGTATAACTTTTAGGTGATAACTCCAATCAATGAGTAAGTATAGGTAAGGAAAATTCCAACCTTTATAGTAAAGGTAAAATCAAAATTGTTGAAGAATAGAAATAGAGATGATATTACTTGAGAATAATTTAGGAAAATAGTGAGTATTTCTCTCCAAAATCAGTAAAGGAGAAGAAATTTGATAAATAGATGAGTAATTTCTAAAGTATGAAGGAATGATTGTTTTACACTTGAGGAAAAATTTAGAGATAAACAAAACAAAGAAGAATAGTGACAGTGGAAAATTACAATCCCAAAATTCTTAGAAAAACAAGTTAACCATGATAGTATATGGTTTATAATGAGATCATAGTCTTGGATCTTGTACAGCAAATATGAATTTATTAAGATAATTTAGTGGATGAGTCAAGACAAGAGTTTATCAGAATTAAAATGGATATTGATCTTATTGATATGATTGATTTTGGTATATTGGAATAATTATGGACTTTGGTAAAAATAAAAATATATTTTTCACATTGATGAGGAAATAGTCATGGTATATGAGAAATAAGACTTGTAAACAAATACAGGAAGCTAAACATATTGTTTTAAAAGTTAAGCATTTTGGATAAATGAGCTGATTATAGAGCATGAATAATTCAAAACTATGGAGAAGGATATAGTTAGACAATTTCCAGATATATTGAGGAGTTTTCAAGATTTTCAATCTCATATGAAATTGAGTTATTATTGAATTAGTACATCTCAAATTCTTTATGGTATTTTAGATGATGATATAAGATGATCTGAATAAGTCAAAAAGTCAAAGACTATTATACAAAGGATTTATTTGACCAAATAAGTTATTGTGGAGAATACAAGAGATATTAGAAAAAAGATGGATTATTGTGACTATGCATTAATTATAATGCTGAATAATGTTATTGAGGAGGTTAAGTAACCTTATGTGATGACCCGAGTTTTTCCATGCATTTTTAAATGCAAGATCTAAATTTCCTAAGGCGGGATGCATCCCTATTTGAAAACCATTTTATAAAAACCATGCAATGCAGCAAAAAATCTTTAGTTTTAAACTCATTTTAAAAACCCCGAGTGTCATTTGCTTTCACAACAACCAAAGTAGTTTTTGAAAAACTTCAGAAATCATAAATGTTTTTCCCCAGGTCTATCCAATCACAGCACATAGCCCAACTGTAATTAAATACAAATACATGTCCAAAGGGTAGAGTGTTTACTTACATGTATGATTGTCTCCTTTTGATTTACTTGCTCGTAGCACTAACATAGGCGTCTTCTACTCATGAATGGAACTATCCTGAAAAATGTTAAGGATAGGGTGAGTATATACTATACTCAGTAGGAGTCTATCACTACTAGTTTTGCAATGCATGCTATGTTTAAAATCATGTGCTCTTTAAAACATGTGCATGTTCGAACAACCATGTTCAATATCGATATTAAAAACCATTGTCGAATTAGAATACTGACGACTAAAGAATTGCATAATCCAAGTCAAAAGTATCATATATATATATCATAAACATAATGATATGCATAAGATGCTCAACTAAATCCAACTCATGGATATCTGGTATGGTCGATCAACCTCATGTCATGCCATATGCAATGCAAGTAAATCCTCAAACCATAGGGCCCAACTATGCCCACAACCTCGCCGCCGTGTGGTCCCCGGGTACCTAAGGACACAGGGTCATATGCCTCTATGGGACATATGACACTTATTCGTCGTAAATCATGCAATTTATGAAATTGGTTGCAAAACATGCATGCAATGCATAAAATCTGCTCATGCTAGTATCGCATTCAAAGTCATAACCTTGCCTAGAAACCTGCCAGCCTAGAAGCCTGTCTGCTCTCTCTGGCCCGCCCTCATCGGCCAAGGCTACACTCATCATGCAATCTATGCATGTAGCACATGTCTTGGCAATATATGCGATCAATCAAGCAAAAACCTCTTTTTCAAAACCTGTCCTCTTTGGGTCCCTCACAACTGCCTACCTAGTGTCTTTTGGGCACTCCAACGTCTTTTGGTAACCCTCAAGGACATGCAATCTTTCAAAACTCAACAACCACAAATCATGCAATTATTTGCAAAGCATGTCTATGCATAATGCATTTATCATATGTATGCTGAATTAAGTCATGATAAACAAGTCATATACTTATACTTAAAACATGCATTTTCAAACAATCATGGCTCTTTTAAAAAGTCTAGTAGCGATAGAGCACCTGCCTCAAAGTCTCTTGGAGTTGTGTCCTTTATCACTCAACCTGTCCCTGGGTCTCATTTATAAACTCCTGGGTATGAATGGATACAAGGAGTCCTTATTAATTTCATTATATGTAGACATTAGATTGCTATATCTGCCTTTTAGGGTCCATGGTCCTTGCCTAATTCATTGTCAAGCTAGATCCTATGATATGGATCTACTATTCAATAGTTAAGCTCTGTAAATTGTCCTCTAATCCTAACTTTAAAGTCTCATTAGGTCCGCGTGTTGCAGTTCTCAGGACACCCGTGCATCCTGGGTGAACCGCGACTGCCTCACGTGCATGCGCGCCCAAAGGCTGTGCGAGGGACCGCATTTTGCACGTGCACATGCATGCCCAAGCGACGCGCATCCTAGATGGCATCGCACGAATGCACCTTTGGTGTAGCATGGCGCGTCTCAGGTCCCAGGGCACCCCGTGCATCCTGGTCGAGCTAGGACCCGTGCCCCACGTCGTGTGCTCACCCGAAGGCTACACTAGGGACAGTGTATGCACTGTCATATGCCTGGAACCCATCCCAGGAACCTTGTCCCAGGCGTACGTGGAGCATGGCATCCCTGGGACGCCTTGTTCTTGCGGGGCCGGCTGGACAGGCTTGGGACGTTTTCTAGCTAGGAAATCTGGCTGGAAACGCTAGATCCAGCAAGGATCTAGCCTGAGAGGGGGAAGAACCCAAGAGGGAGGGAAAGACTGCTTACCTGGGCATCCATGGAACCCCATTCTGGGTCTGAAACTTCAAGCCACTGGGAAACTTGATTAAGGAAAAACCCCAATGCCAGACCAGAAAAGAGAAGAGGGGAAATGGGGAGATGGGAATGGTCGGCCTAACTCGGGCCTGGCTCCTGTCGAAAAACTCAGGGAGCTGGGTTGAGACGGGTTTTCGATTTTTGCCAGAAACCCCAGTCCTAAAATCGTCGGAAAACTTGTGTTTTGGAAAGGGGGGAGATGGGGCTTTTATAGCCTTGCTATGCCGGTGGCAGATTTCTCTGAAAAATTGGGAGAGGAGGGTTTCTAGAGAAATCTGGAGGTGGAAGACGACAGGGGGTGCCGTTATCAAAACGGCCCCCTGCGTTTTTCATTCTTTTTCATTTTCTGTTTAAATTACGGAACTGCCCATGATCTTTAAACGGCTGTAACTTCTTCATACGAGCTCCGTTTTTGGCGTTCTTTGAGGCATTGGATTCCATTTTTTGAGTAGAATCTAATGGTATGAATTTTCCTCACAATTTCCTTCATTTACTATTTTAAATAAGGTAAAATATTCAACACAGTTCTTTTCCTATAGAATGTCCAGTTTTTGTTAAAAATAGCGTAAATTGCTTAGACATTACACCTTAACTCTCATAAAATGTGAGTTAGATACATCATTCAAAAATCAAGATAAATTTTGGGTTATACTTTTGGGATAAAAGATTTTTATGAATTTGATGAAGGAAAGTTTTCTTGGATAAATGAGAAATGGTATATGTTGAAGGATTTACTTTAAAATATAATGTTTACCAAATTTGGTAAGTGTACATTTCTATGACATATGAGGATAACATTAATGTTGATCCTTGATTGATTATGAGAACATAAAGAAAATTGATATGACTCCGTGATAGTAAAAGAATAGATTTTACAAAAGTTATGACAAGCTGATAGTGAAAATTTGAGAAAGGAAATATTATCAAAAGAAAATGATACAGAAGTATGGATATTTTGAATTGATATGAAATGTTTACTTCCAAAGGTTGGAAGGTTATATTGAGAACATAAATTACTTCAATTGAGATTTAATATAACAATTTGTCTTTGGTTGATAGTCAAAGAACTATCCACACCTTGGAGGTTAAGTAAAGAGTATTTCTATGAAATGGGGAGTAACGATATGATGAGAATTACTGACTAGTAAAAGTAAAGACTAATGACACCAGTCAAAGGAAATATGACCAAAAGGATTACTGTCATTTGGAAATGTGAAATATGAATAAGGGGATTACTTAAAGGAATAAGTCATTTGGAAATGTTAGAAAATGTCAAGTTAGTAGTTATGATATAGTATGGATGGCTAAGTTATCCAACGACTTATATGACTTTGATAAAGTCTACCTTTAAGGAAAAGGTAATATCATTGATGAATAAAAAAGGGAATAAAATATTACCTTAAGTGTTCATATTTTACAAAACAAGTTATATGAGAAAAATTATAAATGAGATGATGATAACTCATAAGTGAGTTATTATATTAAATTCCGAGGATGAAATTTCAATGAGTGGGGAAGAATGTGAAACCCAAATTTTCTAGAATTAATTGGAATTTTCATGAAAATCGAGGTAAAATATTAAATTTAATATAATATTAATTTTTAGAAAAAGAATCAGATCTTGAAACATAGATATTTGGAATCATTCATGTTAAACCATTCAGAATGACTGTAGGCATGCTAAAATATGATTTCCTATGAAAAAGTCCTATTTTTTGTAATTTTTGTGAATTTACAATTACCCATAGGAGTAAAATGGTCATTTCACTTTTGTGTGGGGTCCACAAAAGTTTGATGAGTTCGTGGACAGCCAGCTTAGGGAATATCAATGATGAAGAATAAACATGATGAGGAATATGCTTTTAATTTTATAAGAAAAGTGAAAATCATTTAAAATTAAAATAATTAAAATTTAATTAAAATAATTCACAAATGACCCTATAAATACCCCTCCTTCAAACTGCACAAAATTCATAGATCCCCAAGGCTCTCCCTCTCCCCCCCTCTTTCCCTCTCTTTTTCTCTTCCTTTTCTCTCTCCTCTCCTTCTAACAGTAGCAGCAGTCCCCACACATGCTTGGCCTAGGAAACAGCCTATCCCAGGCTGGCATGTCCAGGGGTGTGCCTTCCACCCGATTGCTACGTGGAACAGCCAGTTTGGGGTTTTTTCCCTAGTCGGCAAGATCTCTACGGATCTCTCTCCTCTGGCACTGAAAAGATCTCAGGGAACCTGAGATTAGGTTCCCAGCAGTCCCCTCTTCAAAACCTCTCTCCTTTCTCCACCTCGGCACTGGCAAGCACCCTGGTGGCGAGAAATTTACAAAAGCCCTAGCCGTTCGGCTAGGGCTTCAAAATCTAGCAAGGAAACCCATTTTCTAGCTATATTCTCTGTGCTAAACCAGATCCAGGTAGGTCTCCCTTCACTCCTCTTCAAAACCCCTATGGTTTCCAAGCCAAATCATAGTTGATTTGGTTCACCGGTGCTTGAATCATCGGTGAACCAAAATCCCATGACCTAAGGTGAAATCACTAGTAAATCGACCAGATTTTGAAATCTTAAACCATTGGATCCATTTAGAGGACCCCAAAAACCCTAGATCAGGATTCACAGAGAAATTTCCAATAGATCTAGCCGTTGATCTCGGGAGCTATTGATTTGACGGTCCAGATCAGACCGTGTCAACAGATCTTCAGAGATTTGACTCTAGGACGGACCCAGGGAGATGCGCAAGGCGACACTCAACCTGAGCGAGCCTCCGCACGTGCTCATGCGTGTGGACTATCTGATGCGCTGTAACAGAAAACGGTGACACGTGCCACTTCCCAGTTACGATGAAGTGCGCCTGCCCATTTTGTCGCATTCTGACTATCCAGATCAACTCCGGACCATTAAAACAGATTTGAGATTTAAAACTTCAATTCAGAGCTCATTTTAACTCCAAACAAGATTAGAAAGAAGCTCTGGATTCCTGGTGAAGAGTAGAATCTAATGGAATCATAAAATTTATGTTTTATTCACTGTAAAATTTTGTATATTTCAAATAGAGGTACTAATTCCCAAGATCAGTCAAGTCTGATATGATCAGACCTTGGATTTCCCATCCATTAGTGATCTAGTGATGAGGGAACATGGAATCAAGAGTTAGATGTGACTGATTTGGGATGAAATAAGAGATTTAGCCTTAATGGAGGAGAAATCTTAAAAATAGTTATAAATCTACTTGATCTGAGTAATCAAGCATGATCAGAAACTATGAAATAGTATGAATGATGATCTAATGATGAGATCATGAGAAATGAATGGCCTTATGTGGCTAATTTGGGATAGATTGAAATCTATACCCTCGGTTTGGATAAATTGACTTAAGATCTTCTTGATTGGTTGGATCAAGAAAGATCAGATCATATGATGAGATGCATCAATGATCTAATGATGATATCACGTTAAGAGAATGTTATAGAGCTGAAGAAAAAAGAAAGATCAAGATCAAAACCCCTTAATGGGATGAAAAATGAATAATATAATCAATGGATCAAAATGAACAAATATGATGTATTCAAATGAGTATGTGAATTATTATTGTAAATGTTCTTTTAATTGCTTATTAGATGTAATTGTTAGATTGATTTATTTATGCTTTAAATTGTTCCTGTTATGTAAATTACATGGAAAATGTAATTAAATGAAGATAGATATTGATGAACATTTACAATGAATATGAACATGGACTTAATGATAGCAACGGCTATAGTTAGTAGGAGAATATAAGGAATATCATTTCCTTGGTCTAAATTAGGAAAATAATAAACCCCATGAATGATATTTAAATGTTCATGGATTTAATTAAAAACAAATAGCAAGAGTACTTAGGGTTTAATGCTCTTAGGAACCGTGTGAAGGTTGAGCTAAGGTCACCCTAGTAAATGCTGAACATAGTGGTTAAGGGGGTTCTCTAATAGAGCCTCACTCTTTCCCCACCTTCTGAAGATGTTTGTGAGGTCTAAATGCCTCCTTACATGAGGAATGAATTAACCACTCTGTGAATAGTTTTTAACTGGTAAGCCTTAGTAAATTCTAAAATAAGGAGGAGCTATCTAGAATTAGGAATGCATAAATTATCTTCAATCAGTAAAACATTAACTAGTTGAATAATAATAAGATCATAAAAGGATAGTAAACTATCCAATCCTAATAAAAATGGTAATCAAGATAATCAAAGATCAAACAAGATCCATAAGGAGATCTTGAATGATCAAGAATAATAAGAATCATAATATTGTATGAATGTTTTGAAGTAGTATAAATATTAGATTCAAAGGTAGATCAATAGATTAGACCCTTGATCAATATGATCCAAAGGACAAGATCTAAATCATCCTATGTAAGGATGATCAAAAGAATAATTAGGAAGTATAAATGAGTTGAGGAATGACTATATACATATGATTTGATAGATACATGACGGACATGATGATCAAGATCAATGGGATGATGGATGGTTGAAAGTAAAGGTAGGTGGACCTTAAGGATATATTCAATATATGAGATGCATGTATTTTACACATGATCTTGTCCTGATAAATGAGTTTTGATTATAATTGCCTTGGGATTGTTATGAATCAACAAAGATGTGGAAATGAATATAAAGAGTTTGATTAAGTAATTATGAATTTACTTAAGACAACAAATGATCTTGAAATGAATATAAAGGGATTGATTAAGTAATTATGAAATTACTTAATGGGTAGAATGGGAAGATTTGAACTATATAAGTTGGACCCAAATCTTAAGGAAATAAGTTATAGGCATGTCCTATTATAAATAGACACAAAGTCTGTAAGTATAAAATATTATTTTCCATACAAGCATGGAGGCTTGTGGTTTCGTTTTAAGATAGGCTTAGGCCTGGGGATGCCAATGCTAGGAGAGTTATGAGGGTTTGGCCACCTGTTCTCTGAAACTGATTATGATGATGATATCATGTCCAAAGAGAGCAAAATGTCGAGTGGGGCAATCATGGGAAGGCCGCCACCGTGACAATCATGGTTCCCATCATGCGAACATGGATTGTGTATTTTCCACCATGGTATCAGTGGAGTATTATGCAGTTATTCGAGCGTGCTGTATGTGTATTGAAATTGCAAGCATGGTAGTCCTTTGATATTTTGCATTATAATGCAATTAATTATGGCATAGTGAGATTCCTTATGTTATGGTATGATGAGATGCCTTATGTTATGGCATGATGAGATGCATTATTTTATGGCAAGATGAGATGCCCACTAAGAGTTATTACCGATGTTATATTGGAGGATGATTCTCAATATGATATTATTGATGATATTAACTATCTTCACGATTTCCAGTGGTTTTATTTATATGTAATATATGCATATAATTCATATAATGAGTGAAGAATAAAATATTTATCCAATTGTATAAATTGATTTATATCATGGATGTAATGAACTGTTGATTTTGAGATATATTGAATATATTTCTTAAATCCCCTACCAAGCATAGCTTGCTGAGATATTATAAATGTTTGAATGTTTATAATATCTCAGATACAGTTAAGGAAGGTTGAAAGCTCAAGACTTATGGATAATCGTCACTAAATTATGACTCAGGGTATTTACTTTGAGGAAGATTGTATTGATTTATTTGTAATTTAGATTGTAATATTTGGACAAGGTATGTAATGACTACTGGGGTTATGTATGTGAACCACTACATTGATCCTGATTTTAATTAAAGTATTTCTATTGATATTCAATAGAAATTTTTTTTATACAAAAATCTACGTATGATAAGTAATTTGAGGTGGCACTCGGGTTTTTGACAAATCAATTTCAAAGAAATATTTGTCGCTGCTTGTATTTAAAAAAATCTCAAAATCAGGGCCCTACCTTTGCAAATATTTATGAAAATGTGTTTTAGAAACCTGGGTCGTCGCACCTGAAGCCCCCCCTCTCTCCTCTGTAGCAATGACCATCACTAGAAGCTCCTCCCCTCTCCCTGTGGCAACCACGACCCAAATCCCTCGCACCCTTCCCCCCCTCTCCTTGCATCATCAACACCACCCAAATCCCCTCATTTCCCTTTGATGGTCACCATATAAATCCCATACCCCCATTCTCACCCTCTCCCTATGGTGGAGACACCACTCAAATTCCCCGCCCCCTTCCCACCCTCTCCCTGCGGCAGTTACACCACCTGAATCTCCTCTTTTCCTGCCATAACCACCACTCAAATGCCCCAACCACCTTCTCACCCTCTCCTTGCGATGATCATCACCACTCAAAGCTCCCCTCGCCCTTGTCTATCTACACCACCCAACACTTGAAGCCCCCACCCACCGAAGCCCGTGCCCCCCCTTTCATCCTCTCCCTGTGGTGGCAAGCACCACTTGCTGCCCCGCCCTCTCCCTTTAACAACCAACCCCCCAAAGCCACTATCCCCCTTCTCATCCTCTCCCTGCTCCAACCACCACCTGAAGACCCTAACGCTGTCTTTTATTTCTTCTCTAAGACTTCAATGAATTCTTACAAGGGTAATTGTTCCTCTCCAAGTGTTCCACACCTAAGCCAATCTTAGTTCTTAGTTCCTCCATTAAATGTTTGGTTGTTATTCCTCTTTTTATTCTTCCTCTTAAACCTTTATTGTTGCTTAGTTCATGCGCAGGAATTTGTTGAATGCCTTTCCATTCCTTTAAATCTTCTTGGTTGTTGATCCAAGGATCCAAGGTTATTTTCCCTTGAAGTGACAAGGAAAAGTGACCTTGAATCCACTGGTTATACTCTTCATCACTTTGCTTAGATTTCATGATTGTGCTTCCATTAACATGCTTCCTTTTTGAACTTATGCAATAGTTTTTTCTTAGTGGTTCAATGCATGTTTCTTAGATATTGGGATAGTGCTTGAGATGTATTTGGAATTATTTTTTGGTTTACATTATGTAAGTATGGTGTGCCTACTTCATAAATAGTGTGCACCATCCTTGTACTTCTCCATTTGAATGAATGACATCTTGATGATTCTGGATTCTCTCTCTTATTGATGGATGTTCATTTTAGTTGTTTTACATGATTAGTTGTGTACAGGTTTCTAGTTCATAGTTTTCCATTTAAGAAAGAGTTTTAATTTAATCAAAAGCACCTTAATTCCATGCACACCACTAAGTGTCATGCACATGGTTCTAAGGAGGTTTTGGTTGAAGTTGTAGAAGTTTGATACATGATCAGTAAAATTAGATCTTGAAGTGTTATTCTTTCATGCAAGTTTAGGTCTTGTTTATGAGATTGAGTCTTATATTACATCGATATTTGCCATGTCACAATCTTAGGAATGTTTATCATGTTGTTAGATCTTATTCTTTTAATTCAAAGTTAGTAGTTCATTTATATCCATGCACTTTCTTTACTATCAGTTACATCTTTTATTTGTGAGATTTCATAGCGAGGAAACACATTAGAATCATGTGTCCCATCCTATGGTCATACGCATGGCTCTAGATGCACTTCCCTTGGATTTTTTGTTTGACGATGTCTCTTGAATTCATGGCATGGTGAATGATTGAATTGTTTCTTAGCTCTACATAGTAGTCTCCATTAGTTGGTTGCATCATTTAGGAAATTTCCAATTATCATGTTTAGGAAGTAATTAGTTTAGGTAAGTTCTAAATTTAGAAGGTTTTAATCTTAGAAATTTTTTATCCTCTTAGCTAGGTTTAGTTTTAGGAAAATTTAATTATATATATATATATATATCTATACTCAGAAAGTTTCAATTTTCATGCATGTTTTATCTGATTTGATTAAGTTTATTTGTTGCCTATGTCTTGTTGGTTTGTTTTCTTTAAATGGATTACATGACATTTTTTTATCTCATTGTTCTAATATCATTACGTTCTTGTTTGTAGTAAAAATGGAACAAGAACAATATCAAAATGAAGAATATTGACAAAGTTTAGAGCATGAACAATAGGCCAACATGAGCCCTACTTAAAATAGAAAGAGCATAGGGCGAGTAACAATGGAAAATTTCATCAAGAGAAAGTCAAAGGGAATTAAAGAATGCATCCTCTTATAATAGTCTTTTTTGCTCCGTAGTAAGAAGTGTGGTTCCTATCACAATTGATGATTAGGGACTTGTTCCATCCTCGACAAAAGATTCAATATGGGAAATGGTGAAGGTAGGTAAACATTAATAATATGTATAATAGAATTTATAATATACCTTATTTTCAAATATAGTAATATGTTGTGTACTTTGAATATTGCCTGTGATGTACCTAAGTAAAAGAAGTGCATGCTTTAAAAGGAGCTGGTGCACAATGGGAAAAATGAAAGAACTACCTTGTTCACAATTACATAGATCCATATCTCAATAATCTATTGAGATTACACATAGTGCCTCCTATTTATTTCTACATCATTGACCAGGTTGTGTGGAATGCATTTGTACATAACCGCACATTCATTGATTTTGAGGTATGTGCCAAAACATTGTTTCATTTAATTAATTACATATAACATCTTATTATTGTACTTGATTACATATGTACAAATATGTAGGAAAAGAGTGTAAGAGGAAAAAATGTGCATGAAACTAATATGCAACACCAAGTGTTTATGTTGGGCTATGCTCATTTAGAAGAGTGCGAAGTAAGCATCTATGACAATTTATTCCTTTAAAATTAATGCTGCTATAGTTATATATATTATGTTATCTAACTATAGTGCCTTGCTTGATAGCAAAAGAAAGCTAGGACTATGGAACCCATTGATCGTTCCATCTTCTGAAAGATATTGCATTTGATGGGCCATACTGGCCAAACATTCTCAGATAAAGTTACTGCACAAATTACTTCTCTCATTGTAACTGGTTTCAACTATCTATCAATTTTATACAATTAATTGGATTACGTGATCATGTCTTTCTAATTAAATTTTATAGACATACTTACCCAAACTAAAGCTTTAAACTAAAGCGGTGGTTCCCGCAGACGTAGGGCGCTTGCTACCCGAACTGCGTAAGCAAAGCGACTCCTCTTTACGGAAGAGATCTTGGAGGAAGAGATTGGAAAAGAAAGAATCTTCTTTTACCCGGTGCAGCAGCTCGACCTGAGGGAAAAGATGGATTTTTCCCAGCCGGAATGAAACTAGAACACAGCGGGATCAGAGATTAAATCGGCAGAGTAAGGAGCTCTACCCAAACTTGACTTTGTTTAAAGAAAGACTGGATTACAAATCACATGTACAGGAACTCTACGTAGTACTATTGCCAATGATGATATACTATGTAGGACTATGTGCAATAAGAAGGACCACCCTAGTTGAGTTAGGGACATGGGGTGTGGTATTGTTCCTTCTAAATTCTTTGGTAAAAGTTTACCTATAGTTCAAGATTAGGAGGCCTACAATGAGCTAGTTGAGAAAATAAAAATGGATATTTTTAGCCAGTTGCATGAAGGAGGTTTGATGATAGTTTCTCAATTCCTTGCACATAATTCTTGCAATGCCCATGTACCCCCATCAAATGCTAGCTAGAATTCTCCAACTGAAGAAGTTTATGAAGGAAAACTGGTGCCCCTCGAAATAGAAATTCTAGCCAAGGAGGCATATATATATATATATATAAACCTTAAAATTTGCATTGTCTTAAAATAATAATTCTTTATCTCAATCTCTCTATTGTAAATTGAATTTACAGGTGGGTCATTGCCTATTGGCTTTGGATTCTTGCCAAAACATCATGGGCAGTTAGTCATACTATGAGCATGAATAACTTGTGTTGCAAGGAATTAGTATGCCACCACATACTAAGCAAGTGTCCATTGCCATGGCTTTATATGTGAATGCTAGCCTACCATTCCCTTTTGAAATGAAAAATATTATAGCCATTGGGTAGGCAGTTGTATATTAATCAGCAATAACATGCACCATCGAAGTCGCCTGCTATTGCACCATCACCTATTGTTGCACCAATGGAACAAGTTCTTTTATATATGTTTATTTTTTTCATCATAAATTAGGTCCTCTTCATTGATTAATATTATTTAGAAAAAAATTTCTACATCTTTTACAACAATTGTCTAAGGATCGTATGGAAGTCCTATGTAACACACCTCAATCTCTAAGATTAATCTACAATCTCATTAATAAAGATAAGGCAATAAACCTTATATGAATCAAGAGGGAGTGCTTGTCGATGACGTTGTTGAAGTGACACTTATGGAAGAGGACCTATTATGAGTTTGCCTTTAGGATCAAAGTGAGCACCCTTAAATTGTTTCCTACATGGGGTATAATCACATATTTGCATAAAAAAATACTTGATAACTAAGTGTTATAATTTCATGGTATAGGTAATAAATATTTCTTTTATGTAGGTTCTTGAATGATACAACTAGCTTTTCTATGGTTGACAGTATACTTTACCAATTCCTAGACTCTTGCATGATTTGTGGAGCGGCAGTGCAATGATCGATAGAGAGGTGTGTTATGATATTTTACTAGGTTTTGGTGCTCTAAGGGACAAGGCTTAATGATTTCCTACAATAGTAGGTAAGTTTTAATTTTCTTGTTTTCTTGCTAACTTATTCCGTACTTAGGGATTGTCAACTTTAATTACAATTCACATGATTGTTTATATAGAGCTTATTGGATGCTGGTCTTTTTAGATGTGCATGCTGGATATGCTTTCTTTTTTTATTCTTGTGGATCTCACATCTGTCTTGTCTTTGTAGAAATTATAAATAAGTAAGATTTTATTCTTTTTATCTATTATGTGTAGATAAATATTTTTTTATTCATCTATAATGATTTGTAATTTAAATTTGTAGGGCATGGTTAACATGGGCTAATTTGACCAAGACTATACATTCATTGAAACTCACTTGGAAGGATGTCAATGTATAGAAAATAGTTAATTATTCTATTTTACCACCAATTAAACTTGCAATATTAATACTGATATTTATAGATTCTTTTTGTTTTCTTTGTTGCACAGTACCCTAGACAATAGTCAGATTAGGAGTGCAAGTACTATGTGTTGAGATATATGAGGACCTTAATATTCAATGATGTTGGCGTCTCTCAATTAAGAAAGGTAAGTCACTTTTTACTTTCATAATCTTATATTTTTTCATAGTTTTTTATGTATCCAGCTAAAAGAATGTGGCTTGAATTAAATATGACATATTACAAGCTATTGTACTTTCTAAGTGGGAAAACAATAAGAGTTACTCCTGAGTAAGCCTCAATGAAATACTAAGAAAATGAGCTAAGTTTGTAATGAGTTTCAATTAGAACACTTGGAGTAACTATATGATTGTAAAATACACAATAATGTTTTTTTTTTTTTCCATTCACTTGCATGTGTTCTTTATGTTTTCATTATTTTCTTTGATATGTATATATATATATATATTATGCGATGAATGAGTGGAAACTTGGAGTCTAGGCATAAATGAGTAAGTATGAATGAAGTGAATTTGGAGCTTCTAAATGAAGTGAATATGGGGGTTGGTTTTCATTATATTTATTGAATTATATAACTTTTATGGGATGATGAATGAGGACAACGTATAGTGTGAAAGTAAATGGGAATTGTGTAGACTTACAAATGAAGTGAATATGGATGTTGTAGTGAATGCATGTGTTATGATTTATTTTATGAAATCTTTTCAAGATAGATGTGGATGGATGTTTTATACCCAACGAGGAAGTGAATTCAAAGGGGGCAAGGCAGCCCAATGCACAAAGCTCCTGTCTATGTATGTTTGTTGTTCGTGTGTATAAAGATTGTAAGAAAATTATATTAGGTGTTACATTGAATGTAGAAGTATAGGTAGTGATTGCATGGTGATTTTTTTTATTTTTTTAAAGAAGGACTTTTGAAGTTGTCTAGCAAACAACTTTAAAAGTCATTTAGTAAACTGCTTTAAAATTTATTGACTTTTGAAGTTGACTCCATAGAAGTCATTTTATAACTGAATTCTATTTGCATTTTTTATCGTCTTTAAAGCCCCCTATGTAGTAGTGTATTGATTAAAGGAAGGATAGATGATGCGAATTTAAGCAAGGAAAGGTGGTTAGAAAGATAGGGGGGGTAGTGGAATCCATGGGGATATGGTTGTAGGTAAGAATGAAGGGGATAAGGTGGAAAGGAAACAAAATATAAGAAAATGGGAAGGAGGATAGGCTAGGGGAGGAAAGAGGATAGGAAGGATGAGATAAAATATAGGAAAATAAGTGAGAATAGGAAATAAAAGAGTTGGGAGGCATGGAATGGATTTTTTATTGTGTTGGAATTTAGAAATCTGAGATGAATGTAAGCCATTTGATTGGAATGAGTGGTGGAGATCTTTCCTACTTAGGTTTTTTATTTGAATTTTCAACAAGGGCAATGTGGCTTGGGTTTTGTATTTCTATGCCATTTCTCTCCGCCATTGTATCATGCTTCAATCATAGGATGGATGGTTGAGATTTCCTTGAAATCTCCTATCCAAAAAGGCATTGTTTTATGCCTCATTCCTTCTCATTTGTTGGATTAGTATGCCCTAAGAGAGATGGCTAGGATGCCATTGAGATTTTCTTATCCAAACTTATTCCCCTCCATTTTCTTCCCATCCCACTATTTTTATATTTAACTAATTATATTTAAGTGAAAAACCCATTTTTTCCTAAGGAGAATACATTTTTCTCCTCCTTGAAAAATGGTGGGCCCCTATGGGCCTCTGCTTGAGTGTGCTTCACATGTTTGCTTCCTATGTTTTCATATTTATAACTTCTTTTGCTCCTATAAGGTTTTGCAATGGTTATAGGGTTTCTCATTGTATTGAAAAATGATAATAAGACCCTTTATGCATTTTGATGTTTCAAACTTCACTAAATTTGGTTGGTGAGTTCATATTGGTGCTCATACTCTGAATTATCTATATTTTAGGATTTGGAAGGCCAAAAATGCTCTTTGTTACAATTGTAACCTAATCTTGCAAAATGTAGAAATATCCCTGCTTCATGATCTTTATGATAAAACATGTGTTAAAACCTAATAAATATTGAGGTATTCTATGTAATAATTCTATACCTTCCAAATAACCATAGACTTACATTTTGTTTGTCCTTGAGTAAAACAACTAAAATAGAAAACAAGAATTCTAAAAAATTTAACCATTTGTATAGGTGTTGTTGTTTGCATTTAGCATATGCAGAAATCCTTTAAACCCCTAGGTTACCCCAAGTGGACTAGTTGTAGTCTCATAGGGGTTTTTTGAAATGACACTTATAAATATTCTTCAAAAATTTTATGAAAGTCCTTTACATAAGAAAATTTTCTTCTATTCATGTTTATGTAATACCTAACTTTACTAGCAAATAAAGGTAAACAAAAAGGTTCAAACTACCACCCATATGTTAAATATACCCCATTGTTTCATTAAACTTCAAAATATAAATATGTGCTATAGCTAATAGATATAATTATTAGTTTCTAGTTCAAATATGACCTAAATTATTGTCTGAATGCATGATTTGACTTCAATTCTCTTAGGATATACTTTTCACCCATAAAGAGATGTCACTCAGAAAGGTGTAAATCTCTCATTAATATGTAAGTAAAATGTTATTCATCAAGTCCAAAAATCTCACGTATTTCATACAAAAGAACGATAACTTGGAAAGAGTGATAATGGCATCACGAGGATATCAACTACTAAGAATTTTATGCTCTACTAATTTTCCTATTTCTTCATAACCATATCCAAGCCATACTACTCACAAGATCAAGTTAGGTCTTTCACAAGGACAAAACAAAGGCTTAGTAAGGGTTATTAAAAGAATGGGTTTAAAATTTAACAAAGGCTGTTTTGAATAATATGCAAAGGACTTCTATGGTGTACTCACAACTTTCCTTCCATTTTTCTTTACAAGAGTGAACATTCTTCGTCATTGGCTATCTTTATGTTTTCTTTTTAACTTGACTTTATATATAGTCTTTCTTTGAACCTTTCTTCTTTCGGCCCTTTTGATGTTCATCTCTTAAATTATATTGCTCATACTTTTTCTGCAAGATATTTCTTCAATCTTCTCTACATATTTCATAAACAAAGTAGGTAAAGAATATCTTATAGGATTATAGTAAAGGTAATGGTTGTTTGGCTAACTAAGAAAAAGCTTATATTTTAAAGGGTCAAGGGGCTAACTATAAAAAAGTAACATAGGGAAAGTTAAAGGGTCTGGGTTTATTAAGGATGGCTTTTATCATTACTTAGGTTTTGTATGACTTAAAAATGACCATAATTCAAGAGATATGGTATAATTGTGATTTCCCAATAGTTGAAACAAAGCAAAGAATAATGAGGCAAACTAGGAAATTATGTTCACTGAAGAAAATTTTGAATTTTATGTATAACCATCAAAAAAGGAAGAATGGCTCTAAAGCTCACATGGGTTAATAGTCTCCACTATCTTCTTCAGGAACTTAAAGTTATATTTTCTCTTCATCTTAAACTATATATATACCTATTGAGCAATAATTATTCATAGTTTAACTTTCATGAAAACCTTTAAAAAAAGGATAGAATAATAAACTAATTGTTTATAGATATATTAATAAGCTAAAGTTCACAAGGTAACTGAATATTCAAAAAATTCAATTTCTCATTTTTGTAAAGCAACTTTTCATAAATTTTTATTTTTTTCCAAAAATTTTAATATTTTTAAAAATAAATTGACTCTAGAAACCTAAATGAACACATCAGAATTTGAAATTACCCACCCCTAGACTTAAAATATATATTTTTCATGGTATAGAACTTGTGACGACCCGGGTTTTCCCATGCATTTTTAAATGCAATATCTAATTCCTAAGGCAGGATGCATCCCTATTTGAAAACCATTTTATAAAAACCATGCAATGCAATGGAAAATCTTTGGTTTTAAACTCATTTTGAAAACCCCGAGTGTCATTTGCTTTCACAACAACTAAAGTAGTTTTTGAAAAACTTCAGAATTCATAAATGTTTTTTCCCAGGTCTATCCAGTCACAGCTCACAGCCCAACTGTAAATAAATACAAATACATGTCCAAAGAGTAGAGTGTTTACTTACATGTGTAATTGTCTCCTTTTGATTTTTCTTGCTTGTAGCACTAACATTTCTTGAGGCGTCTTCTACTCGTGAATGGAGCTATCCTGAAAAATGCTAAGGATTGGGTGAGTATATACTATACTCAGTAGAGTCTATCACTACTAGTTTTACAATGCATGCTACGTTTAAAATCATATGCTCTTTAAAACATGTGAATGTTTGAACACTCATGTTCAATATCAATATTAAACACCATTGTCAAATTGGAATACTGACGACTTAAAGAATCGCATAATCCAAGTCAAAAGTATCATATATATATCATAAACATAATGATATGCATAAGATGCTCAACTGAATCCAACTCATGGATGTCTGGTATGGTCGACCAACCTCATGTCATGCCATATGCAATGCAAGTAAATCCTCAAGCCATAGGGCCCACTATGCCCACAACCTCGCCGCTATGTGGTCCTCGGGAACCTAGGGACACAAGGTCATAAGCCTCCACGGGGCATATGACACTTCAACCCAGTGCCGTGACACCAGTGGTAGCCCCCTGTACCACATGCAGTCAAAGTAGGGATATGCCCTTTTTGGGCGTGGTACCCATTCCACCTAATAGTGGTAGAGGCTGGGAGGCCACCCCAGACCTCTCGGCATAGCGCCCACGAGCTTATTAGCCAAATCATATACGGTCAAACAAGTAAAAACCTCTTTTTCAAAACTTGTCCTCTTTGGGTCCCTCACAACTACCTACCCAATGTCTTTTAGGCACTCTAGCGTCTTTTGGTAACCCTCAAGGACATGCAATTTTTCAAGACAAAGAGAAGGGAAAGAGAGCTTTACCTGGGTAGCTGGGGACGCCCTTTTCTCGGCGGTGCGTTTCCCTCTACGCCTGCCAGAAATTCGTGTTGTCCGAAACCCATGAAGAAGGGGGAAAACCAGATCGATCTCCGGTGAGACCAAAAGAAAAAGGGGGAAAGGTGAAGAGAGGAGAAATGGCCGGCCTGACTCGGGCTTGGCCGTTGCCAGAAAACGCAGGGAAACTGGGTTTCTGATTTTTGCCGGAAACCCCAGTCCCAAATGGCAGAAAATCGTGTTTTGGAGAGAAGGGGTGTAGGGTATTTATAGAGGGAAGAAGGCGGTGCCCCTCAATGGCAGTGCCACCATTTCCCCTAGTATTTTTTGGAAAAATCGAGAGAGGAGGGTTTCTGGAGAAATCGGGAGGAGGAAGACAATAGGGGGTGCCGTTATCAAAAAGGACGCCTACATTTTCGTTCTTTTTCGTTTTTCTGTTTAAATTACAAAAATGCCCCTAATCTTTAAACGGCCGTAACTTCTTCATACGAACTCCGTTTTTGGCGTTGGATTCCATTTTTCGAGTAGAATCTAATGGTAGCAAATTTCCTCACAAATTCCTTTGTTTACTATTTTAAATAAAGTAAAACATTTAGCACAGTTTATTTCCCATAGACTGTCCAATTTTTGTTAAAAATAGCATAAACTGCTCGAGCATTACAGAACTACATACCATGGACAAATGAAAATAATAAACCTAAGAGGAATGGCCAAGAAAATAGTTGTTAAGTGTTCAATTTTGGTCAAAATACCCCTAATTTATTATTTAATTAGAGCATCTAGACCATTAATTTTAAGATTTTACATCAAATATTTGATTTTAGCTTTAATTGGCCATCCAACTATTGAATTGTAAAATTTAGTGGTTAGATGATTATTAAAGCTAATGAACGGTTTAGATTGCACTAATTGGGTCCTGTGCATTGCAGATCAATCGACTTATGCGTGGACTATCTAGATCAAATCAAGGATATCAGATGAAGAGGATGAAGTTTCATGGAAATCAGATGGAATTTGAAGAGTCCTAAGACAGGACAAAGTTGAAGACTTGCAGAGTTCTAGCAAGTCTAGAATTCTGGTGGGCCCCACTCTATCTCTTATCTCTCTTTTCCCTCTCTCTTATCTTCTCTTTTCTCTTATCTCTCTCCTCTCTTCTCTCTTCTCTCTTTTCTCTTTCTTCTATCTCTTTTATCTCTTTCCCTCTTATCCTCCTCTCTCTTTCATGTGTCTCTCTCATTCTCCTTTATATTCCCCTTCCCCTCTCTCTTGAAAAACTTTTTTTCCTCCTCTAGGGAGGCTGGGCTGGATCATCTCCCCCCCTCATTCTCTCTTCCTCTTTCTCCACCTCTCCACCTCTTCTCCCCTTCTCTCCCTTTCCCTCTTCTCTCTCTCATGTTTCCCTCTTCTCTCTCTCTCTCTCTCTCTCTCTCTCTCTCTCTCTCTCTCTCTCTCTCTCTTCCCCTTCTCTCATTCCCCTCTCTCATGCTCCCTCACTTCTCCTCATTCTACTCTCTCCTTCTCCTTCCACTTTCTTCTTCTCCCTTGGCTGAACTGAAGGTGAAAGCAGAACCAACTCTTCTCCTCACTGGCTGGCCTAGGTGCGTGACACACCAAGTAAGCCAGGCATCAAACCCAATTCCTCTTCTCTCTCTTCAACCCTGGATCCATCGTTGGACTGGCCCAAGCATCGTTCTAATACCACCCCGCATAGCATTAAACCCAATTCACCACCCTCTGTCAATCTTCCCCAGCTTCCACGCATACTCAACACTGGCCAGACGATACCTCATCAAGCCAGGTCCACAGCATAGCAGACATCTCTGAGCAACATCGACCGGCTAGACTTTCATTGTTTCTGGCTGGCTAAGGGAGAGAAAACCCAGATCGGGTTTTCTCCCATCTTTTCCCCCCATCTTTCTTCTCTTCCTCTCCTACTTTCTCTTCTCTTTCTCTCCTATTTTCTCCCATCTCTTTTCCTCTCCCTCATTCTTCTTCTTCTCCTCTTTCCTCTTTTCTTCTCACTTCTCTGGTTTCCACAGTCACCGGATGATCCCAGGGAAGGAAACCCAAGTCAGGTTTCCACTCCCGCATCCCCATTCTTCTCCTTTCCTTTCTTTTCCTCTCCTCTTCTTTTCCTTCCTCCTTCTTCCCTCCTTCATTCTTCCCTTCTTCCCCTCTTCCGGTTTTCATCGTTTTCCTGGTTTTTTGTTAAAAACCAGAAACCCCAAAAAAATCACATTTTTGCCCCTAGCAGATCTAAGAAATACCATTTGGGTCCCCTGTTTAATATCAACTGTGTCCCCAGAAGAATTCCATCCATTCTCTGATTTAATTCCAACTGTGTCCTCACTTTAATTACATCTATGTCTCAGTTTCATTTTATTCACATTTTAACTATTCAGGGACAATGGAATCCAAGGACAAGCTTATCCAGGATGCCTTTTAGTTTTATTTTCTGTTGTCTTTTGAATAAATAATTGTGCAAACTGGAGAAATTGAATAAATTTGGGTTTTAGTTTATTCTTAGTTTATTTTTAGTATAGTCTTTGTTTTTATTCTTTTATTAATTGAATTTTATTGAAAACTCCATCATTTTAAATTAAGTCCTCGTGGGATTGACCCGTACTTGCATAAGCCACACTACAATAGCCTGTGCACTTGCGGTTAAACAATCAACAATAGCATCAACACTCTTAAGATGGTACATTGATATTTTATTGTGGTCTATTGAATGCAACAAATGCAACACTAATATGATCCTAAAACCAAATTAACTAACTAATCTATTGTACCCTAATCCTAAACCTAATTAGCTAATCTAATATATCATAATCCTAACTTTAACAACTAAATGGTGGAGTTTCTTGTTGCGATTTTAAGTTAAAACTCACAAGCTCACCAATCAGTATAGTAATTCATGCTAAGGAGGTCAATCCACAAGGAATTGAATTGTTGTGATATCAGTGGTCCTTACTTAAATTATCCAATCTATCCAAAGATATTGATGTTTATGTCCTAATCTATCATTGAAAACATAAAAGTGACATATGGAAATATGTCAGTATGTTAAAAATTTGGGAACTTCCTTAAAAACATTACTTTCTAAAAATAAAACTTTCCTGAGATTAAAACCTTCTAAATTTACTAGTTTCCTAAACTCAACATTCTAAACATGAAAATTAGAAACTTTCTAAATAACATCTAATAACTAATGGAAACTAGTATAAGGAAAAATTCAAAAATTAGTGAGGAGATCAATCAGTTACTATGCACAGAATCATCAATAATAGTGTGCATAGTTCATGTTGAAAGAATGCTACAAGATGCACAAATTGGAAACTAATGAGCATGTAATCCTAAAGCATTTATGATCAACTATTTAAATGAAGCATGTAAACACTTAAGATGCATGGAAATCTAATGAAGAGATATGCTACTAACAAGGACATCAAAGAACTTCAGGAAACATTCCTCCAAACCATGCGCATAACTCAAGGTTTGTGCGCATGGTACAAGGGTGAGGGGTGTGTGCTACCTTTGTTAGATCTAAGTTGATGAAATTAATATAGCATGAAATGCATGAAAATAGCCAAGGTAAAGTGCATGTGGTTACTTGAAGAATAGTGCATGAAACCATTCAAATAACATTAGAACAAGTTAATCAATCAGTTGAATTCATTGAGATGAAATTACTTCCATAATAGTGGACAAATACATGCAGTAAAACAAGAAATGATATGAACTATTCCAAAATGAAAATCTCATTCCAAATAAATTTAATCTATCCATGATTCATAGCCAATATCTCAAAGCATCACACAAGGAATGCATATGATAAGTCACCTAGATGTAGATCTAGAACAAGGTAAGGAAAATAGAGTTTAAGGAAGGAGAAGAATGACATTCAAGCAACTTTTCCCTAGGTTGTCACTCCAACGTAAGGAAAATTTGGATCTAAAAAGAACAAACAATGGTGGTAAATAAAAGAGATGATGAATTGAAAAGTAAGCAAGGGTGAACACTATGCATGAACTAGATGCAATTAGACATCAAATAACAATACAAATAGGGAAGAGCAAGATAAACCATAGCTTAAACAAGTAGACAATGAAAGCAAGAACAAGAACTAAGGGAGGCATGGAAGGTAAAAGATGGATGGATGCCTCAAAGTTAAACACCCCAAGGAGAAAACTATGAAACTCTTGAAGCAGGAATGGAGGCATTTGGGAGAAGAAGAGGGGAAAATGTGGAATGTTTTCCCCACTCTCTCCATGGATCTATGTGTTGAACTCTTATTTGAGGTGTTTATATATTTGGTTTATGCTAAGGTGACTTAAAGAAAAGGTGTGGTTGAGATGAAACAGGAAGAGGATTGGATTGCTAGGATTAGAATATCAAGGGCTGCCTAGGGTTTTCTTGAGGAGGAAATCAAGTGGAAGACATGGAGGTAGATGCCACTTTTTTAGGGGGACCATCTCCTTCTTGCCAAAATTGTGGATGGCTATGGAAATTAGAAAGATAGGGAGGTTGGAGAGAGGATTGGATAGAGAGGGAAAGAGATTAAGAAAGAAGGGTGAGGTGGAAGGGGATGATTGGGTAGTGGTTTAGGACTTTAGGTGAATCTTAGGAAGGTAGTGGAGTAGATGAGATAAGTAGGGGAGGCAAGCTCCTACTTTGTAAGAGTTTCATGTGGAACTGCCTCCCTCGAAGTTTTTCACATGGAATGCCCAATGAGGAATGGAAGGTGGGAGGAAAGAGAGGGAGAAGAAAGAGATGAGGAAGAGAGGAGAAGTGGGAAGAAATGATTAGCTAGGTAGTTTCCTAAGAAGTGGGATTGGTTGGATAGGTTAGGTGGCACTCTAGGTAGCACTCTAGAAAGACATGACTCATAGGTGGGAAATTAAAATTCATATTTCCCCTTAGTGGTGAGGTGGAAAGAGAGAAAAAAGTCATAAAATCATGAAAAAAAATAAAAATAGAGAGGTATCTGCCTATTGGTCCACATGCTACCTTATCCTAGTAGATTTTTCCTCAATTATTTTCAAAGTAACCCTAAAAATCCCAAGGATATTCCTTGGATTCTCCTCTAATCTTAGCCTTTAATCTCACTTGGCTCATGTGGCTTGATGATTAACTTAGAGAGCTCCATTGGCTTGACTTCATGGCTAGATTTGAGGGTTTTCTTGGATTGGCTTGGTGGCTCAACCCTTTGGCTTTGATAGCCAGCTAAGGTCCTTAGCTTATCCTCTCCTTCATGGCTTGTATATGGCTAAGTGGCTTGAGTGAATCCCATGCAAAGGCGGTGGACTTTTCATGGATTGTGCATGGGCCCACTTTAGGCATCTTTGGCTCCTCTCATTGCATCATTTTCTCTTCCTAAAGATGATCTTGACCTTTCATCTCACTTTGGATTGATGATTTTAAGGTCTTGATTCGATATTTTGATCTTTCGTCAATTTTCATCTCGATCGATCTTGGCCATTAGATCATCATCGTACTTCCTATAAAACATGAAAAATTCTAATTAAATGCTAGAAAATTATTATTAATCACATACTTATGCTAGATTAGCTTTTGAACCTACAAAATATCAAAATTTTGATTTATTAGGTAAAAAATGCATGTAGTATAAATTTTGGCCAAAAATCTTAATTTACCCCTGTAAGTTACACATTAACTAAATTGGGTGGTTTTAGGCAAAATTAAACACTTATCACATGCACAAACTAGAATTTTGTTAGTCCCTAACAAAAGATGAAAAAAATTACTTTAGATAAAACTAATACAAAGTGACACTCTCGTAGGTACTCACGATCGCATTTAGCACATGCAGTAGACCTTTGAACCCCTAGGTTTCCCCTAGTGGATGAGTTTGGCTTGGTGAGGGTTTGCAGTGAATATTCCCACAAAATTTCCTAAGGTTGACAATTCTACTAGTTTTTCACAACTTAATGGAAATGGATGACAATTCTACAAATTATACATGTACTAAAGACATTTTATTCTAGTCATTTCTTGGAGTGTACATGTGTGTATAGCTACACAAGTCAAGTCCTCTAATTAGATGTGCTTGACTTCCATTGGGAATATGTTTTGACCTTGAGTCCCTAGAGGTATACTCTCAAAAAGTGAAGCTCTTAGACAAAGTGTTAACATATTTCTTTCATTATGTGATTGGATTCAACAAGGATAATGGTTCACATAAATGTTTAAGTGCTGATGAGACAAAGGAAAGTGATTCTTAGGAATGAATGTTCTCATCAAGAATATTTGGTGTAGTTTAACTTAATTTCTTCTTTTTTATATCCTCTTTAAGGTTATGTTCCACCTAAGATCCATAGGTCTTTAAATAGGACGCAATATATACTTGGGATAGGGTTAGAAAAAGAATGGTATAAGGATTTGAAAAAATAGGTCTTCCTTTCTTAGACTTCCTAACCTTTGGCACCTTGCTCATGCTATGGAGTAAGCATGTGAATCTTTAAAAATGGTGGGCCAATAAAAATCATGTTGCAAAATGTTTTCAGTTGTATTTTTAGAGCTAAAATGGCCCCCACAGCCCCCACATGCATGATCATGATAGAAGGACATGATCTTATTATGCTCACTATCTATTATAGATCTCCTTATCACCTGATTGGGACAATACTAGAAAAGTATGGATCATCCCAAGTAAAATATTTAACCCCAGTCTAAATTTGTTTTTTCTATCCTATTTGGTTCAATGATTGGGCATTTTTCCTATAATAGGATAATTCAGTATATCTCCATACCAAGGTAGTTGGGAAATGTACATTGTCTTTCATCTGGAAAGGATTTGGTTATAGACACATCATTGCTAGTGTGTTCCACCACTAATTTGGATAAGTGATCAACTACACCATTTTTGGAACCTTTTTGTGCCAAAGTGCTCGGTCAAATTCCTGTAGTAGGAGTATCCAATAGATCAACCTAGGTTTCTCATCCTTTTTTTTTTTATAAAGGAGGTACTTTATAGTCACATGATCCAAGTATATCATGACTTTAGACATTAGCAAGTACGATCTAAACCTATCCAAAGCAAACACAATAGGAAACAACTCTTTTTCTAAGGTTGAATAGGTGAATTGTGTATCATTTAGTGTTTTGTTAGCATAGTATATCACATAGGAAAGTTTGTTGATGCACTACTACAAAACAACTCCAATTGCATAATTCAATGAGTCACACCTTATCTCAAATGATGCACTCTAGGCAGGTAGTTGGATAATGGGTGTAGAGGTGGCCTTAAACTACTCAAATGCTTTCTTATAGCCCTCATCAAAGTCAAAAGTAGCCTCCTTTATTAGTAAATTACAAAGGATCTTGGCAATTTTGTTGTAGTCCTTGATTAATCTTCCATAGAATCTAGCATGCCCTAAAAAGGAGCAGTCTTCTTTAACGATCTTATTATGTGATATAATGTCTCCTAGAACTAGACCACTTTGTACCCTAAAATGGCACTTTTCTTAGATCAATATTAAGTTATTCTCCTGACACCTTACAAGAACTAACTTCAAATGGTGTAACCACTCATCAAAGGATAGACCCAAATACTGAGAAGTCATCCATGAAGACCTCGAGAAGTCTTTCCACCATATTGGAAAATATGCCCAACATACACCTTTGGAAAGTGGTCAGAACATTGCAAAGTCCAAAAGGCATACATTTGTAAGCAATTGTTCCAAAAGGGCAGGTCAAGGTGGCCTTCTCCTGATCCTCGGGTGTTATAGGAATCTGGTTATAATAGGAATAACCATCTAGAAAATAGTAATAACTATGTCCAGCCAACCTCTTAAGCATTTGGTCAATAAAAGGAAGAGGAAAGTTGTCTCCATCATGACCGCATTTAGTTTTTGGTACTCAATGCAAACTCTCCACCAAGTGATCATTCGAGTGGTTACCAACTCATTTTCATCATTATTGATTATAGTGACCTCAGATTTCTTGGGTACAACCTGAACGGGGTGACCCAAGTGCTGTCAAAGATGGGGTATGTCACGCCAACATCTAAAAGCATAGGGACTTCATCTCTAGCTACGTCTTCCATGTGGGGATTGAGTCATCTTTGGGTTTCCTTAAAATATTTAGCATTTTCATCTAAGTGCATCCTATGCACACGCACAACTAGACTAATCCCCTTGATGTCTGCTATGGTCCATCCCAGAGTAGTCTTATGTTCCTTAAGAACATCAAGCAAGCTTTCTTCCTATTGCTTTCTAAATTAGATGCTATTGTTACACGTTAGTATTCATCTAGTCCTATATAAGGATATTTGAGTTATAAGGCAAGGACTTTAGGGTAAGTGGAGGTGGTTTCTCTATGGAGGGAATGGGCATAGATTCTGAAGGAGGGGGTGGCTCCACATAACGGCCCTATTTGGAGGTATCTATGATTAGAGTAACATCTAAAAGGTAGTTTGCCTCATCAATGGATTTGTCTAAATCAAAATAACTGCTAATGTTCATTAGACAGGCCTCTAATGGGTCAGATATGGAAGATGGTGGATGATTGTCATGAGTTAGACTCTCGATCAAATTCACTTCACAAGAATCATTGAGGTCTAAATATTGTTGGTTGACATTAAAGACATTAAGTTTAACTATCATATTGTCAAGCAACAATTTCATTACATCATTCCTACAATTAATAATGCCATTGGACATCACCAGGAATGGACATCCAAGTATAACTAGAATTTGACTGTTAGCATCAGATATAGGCTAGGTGTCTAGTACAATGAAACCGACCAAGTAGTAAAATTGGTCCACCTATATCAAAACATCTTTAACCAAACCATGGGGGTATCTTCACTAATCTATCTGTGAATTGCAGGGTGGTAGTGGTTAGTTTTAGTTCACTGAGCTTAGTTGCTTATAGACAAAGTATGGTAACAAGTTAACACTCGCCCCTAGGTCATGCAATGACCTATCTATTATATGGTTTCCAATAATATAAGAAATGATAGGGTACCCTAGGTCTCTAAACTTGGGTGGGTTCCTGTGTTGAATTATAGAGCTTACCTGTTTGGTGAGAAAAGCTTTCTTCTGTACATTGAGCTTTCTCTTTCTTATTTAGAGCTCTTTTAGGAACTTGGCATACCGAGGGACATCTTTTATTCCCTTGAGCAATGGAATGTTGATTTGTAATTAGTGTAGGGCCTTGTCAATGTCTTCATTTTGATTTAAAGACCTTTCAATAAGGATAATAATATTTTTCCCAAAGGATCGTTTCTTTTGTTGTTGAGGTTGCTGGAAGCCTGGTGGTTACTAGAAAACTATAGCTCTAAGAATGTTTTAATTAGTATGGTGACAAATGGTCCCCCTCAAGAGTTATTCTTAGACCAAGAAAATTTTGAACTCCTAGCCCATCTAGGATTATAGGTCTTAGAATATGGGTTGTTGCTAGGTTAGTGATATGCTTTCAACGCATTCATTTGTTCCAATAGATATTCATTTATTGCTCTATTTGATGGACAAGTTGTAGTGATGTGGGCTAGGCTGGAACAGAGAGCCCAAAACTCTTGTGAAGGTTTAATATATGTGGCATGCATGAGGGACTGAAACATAGGTTCAACTTTATCCACTCTCCCATCATACTTATATACTTTTTCTAATACAAAGTTGAGATTATAGGCTAGAACTATATGCACTCCAATCTCATATAGACCCCTTTCTTTGGAGGCTAGTTGTTTTTTCTCTTCTATTCAAATAATCCCATTGCTATGGATTATCTGCCAATGTTTGGAAAAACTCCCAAGCCTCACTCTCATGTTTTGGCATGAGGGCCCCTCCACTTGCCAAATCTACCATTTGCCTATTCTGAGTATAGAAAATTCATTGTAGATGCTTCAAAATAATTTTCAAGTATACATTTTAGAATTTGTGACAATAGTGTTACCTATACAGTGAAAAAGTAAATCACTGATTATGAGAACCTCAAGAATATTGATATGACTTAGTGATATTAAAAGAAGAGATTTTGCAAAAGTTATGATAAGATGATAGTGAAAATTTGAGGAAAGAAATATCATTAGAAGAATTTTTTAGAAGAAAATGATATAGAAGTATGAATATTTCAAATTAAGATGAAATGTTTACTTCCAAAGGTTGGAAGGTCATACAGAGAACATTAGTTACATTAATTGTGATTTAATACAATGATTCATCTTTGGTTGATAGTCAAAGAACTATCCATACCTTGAAAGACATGTTAAAGAGTATTTTTATGAAATGGGGAGTAACAATATCATGGAAATATGTTATGAAAATTACCAACTGGCAAGGTAAAGATTGATGACAATAGTCAAAGGAAATGTGAAATTTGAACAAAAGGATTTCTCAGAGTAATAAATCCTTTTGAAATTTTAGAAAATATCACGTAAGTAGCTTATGATTTAGCCTGGATGGCTAAATTAACCAACAAGTTTTATAACTTTGATAAATTCTACCTTTAAGGAAAAGGTAATATGATTGAAAAATCAAAAGGGGAATAAAAGATTTCCTTAAGTGTCAATATTTCATAGAACAAGATACAAGAGAAAAACTATAAATGAGATGATGATAACTCATAAGTAAGTTGTTATATTAAATTTCAAGGACAAAATTTATATAAGGGGGAAGAATGTGAAAACCCCAGTTTTTCTAAAATTATTTGGAATTAATTGAAATTTTTTTGAAAATTGAGGTGGAATACTATATTCAATATATTATTATTTTTTTAGAAAAAGAATCAAGTCTTGAAACATAGATATTTGGAATCATACTTGGAAAATAGGTCAAAATGACTATAAGCAATCTAAAATTTGATTTTGAGTGAATAATTCCTATTTTTTTTAATTTTTATGAATTTATATTTACCCATAAGGGTAAAATGGTCATTTCACTTTTGTGTAGGGTCCACAAAAGTTAGCTAAGCTAGGGGACAGCCAGCACAAGGAATATTGATGATGAAGAATAAACATGATAAAGAATCTCTTTTGATTTTAATAAGAAAAGAATAAAAATTATTTTTTAAGAAATAATAGAAAATTTAATTAAAATAATTAAAAAATAGCCCTATAAATACCCCTCCCACTATTCACACAAAATTCCAGATCCCTAGACTCTTTCCTACTCTCTCTTTCCCTCTCTCTTTCCTCTTCTCCTTATTCCTCTTTCCTTTTTTAAATATCTTTCTTTTCTCTCTCCTCTTCCCTTTAAGCAGCAGAGCGCATCTGTGAATGCATCAGAGGGAATATTCCCTCATAGAGTGTCAGGCGCATCCACAGACTTGTCGTCCCTGATTAAATAGGGTTTTCTCCTGGAAACCCTAATTCAATTAGCCATCCATTTTTTGTTGTTATAATTCAATCACCACCGTTGGATGGGTTCGGGCTGACCTGATTTATAAAAGCCCTAAGATTCCAGATTGATCAGAGGTGTATTCACCAGTGAAACCATAAAAAAATAGTAAGTTTAGCGACCCTATATTTTTGGGCATAGATCTTGATTTTTCAGCTATATTTTTTTATTCTAGACGCTACTGGTAGGTACCCCTCATCATGCTCTTGCTATTCTGATAATTTTACATGTATAAAGATCACTAGCTTGAATTTTCTTGCGAGATTTTTTTAGTGAATCTAGTACCGGTGATCAAGCTTGAGAAGACTTATGAGATGTGAGTTTTTGGTAATTTTGAACCGTTGGATGGATTCAAAGGTTTTAAAACCCTAGGATAGGTGATCAAAGTAAAATTTTGTTAGATCTTGGCCATAGATCCAGTTTAAAAGAAAATGAACTGTCTAGATCAAACGATCTTGATGGACCGCGTTGATTTATGTCGAAGACATGGACTCAAAATGCACACAAGGACACTCCCTACAGTAGCATCTCCGCGAGCGTACCGCGCATGTGATGCTGACAGTCTTCGCCTGAGACGCCGCCTGAGTCTCAGCGACGGAGAATGCCATCCGCTTAGTTTTGTCATGTTCTGATAGTCCAAATCAAATTTGGATTGTCAAAACAGATCTGAAGCTTAAAACTTCAATTTAGGGCTCATTTTAATTCCAAATCAAGATCGGAAAGAAGATCTGAATTCTTGGTGAAGATTAAAATCTAATGGAAACATAAAATCTAAGTTTTATTCACTATAAATTTCTATAAATGACAAAAATTGGTACTAATTCTCAAGATTAGACAAATCTGACATGATCATACTTAGAATTATGATAATAACTTGTATAAATGGATTAGATGTAACTAATTTGGCAGATCTTAAGATCTTGACCATTAAAAGTAATAAAATCCTTGAAAATACATAATGATCTCCTTGATCAGATTGATCAAGAACTTTGAATCAGTATGGATGATGATCTAATGATAAGATTATGAGAAATGAATAGCCTAATGTGGCTAATTTGGGATAGATTGAGATCTATGCCCTTAATTTTGATAAAGTGGCTTAAAATCTTCTTAATCGGTTGGATCAAGAAAGATCAAATCATTTGATAAGATCAATCAATGATCTAGAGATGAGATTATATGAGATGATGTAACAAAAATATGAAAGATCAAGATCTAGGCCTTTGATGGGATGAAAATCCTAGATCTAATGAATAAAAAACAAAGAGGATCCTGATGAAGCACAACATGAGCATTGGAATTACTATTATTGTTAATGTCTTTATGTACTTAGTAGATTTACTTGCTAAATTTAATTCTTTATGCTTACCTATTATGTAAATTACATGAAAAATGTAATTAATGAAATATAGATGGACATTTAAATAAATGATGGGCATGGGCTTAATGATAGTAAGGGCTATAGTTAGTAGGACAATATAAGGATTATAAATCCTTAGCCCAAATTAGGAGAATAATAAACCCCATGAATGAGATTTTAAATGTTTATGGATTTAATTAAAATCAACTGACAAGAGTACTTAGGGTTTAATGCTCTTAGGAACCTTATGAAGGTTAAGCTAAGGTCAACTGCAATGAATGCTAAACATGGTGGTTAAGGCGGTTCTCTAATAGATTCTTGCTCTTCCCCTACCTTCTGATGACATTTTTTGAGGTCTAAATGCCTCCTTACATGAGGATTGAATTAACCACTCTGTGAGTAACTTTTAACTAGTAAACCTTAATCAATTGAAAATAAGAGGAAATGTCTAGAATTAGGAGTACATAAATTATCTTCAACCAGTAAAACATTAACTAATTGTGTTAGTATGTATGTTTTTGAATTAGTATGAAGGTTAGATTTAAATATAGATCAACAGCCTACACCCTTGATCAATATGATCTAAGGAAAAAGGTCCAAATCATCCTATGTAAGGATGATCAAAAGAACAACTAGGAAGTATTAATGAGTTTGAGGAATAGTTGTATATATATGATTTGACAGATACATGAAGGATATGATGATCAAGATCAATGAGAAGATAGATTGTTGAAAGTAAAGGTAGGTGGACCTTAAGAATATATTCAATGTAGATGTATTTTACACATGATCTTATCTTGATAACTATAGATTGATTATAATTGCCTAAAGTGTAATTTAGTAACTTTCCCAAATCAAAATATCTAAACATGAAATTTAGCAACTATTGTAAGGAAACAAATCAATTACTTTACTAAACAAAAATGAGAAACTAAACTAAGATGCAAACTAGTAAACAATGAAATCTAAACTAAACTATAACTAAATAAAAAAACTAAAGGAAAACAATCACTAATCAAGCAAGTAGAGGAGATCTACCCAAGTATCATGTGCATGACCATGAAATGGTATGCATGATTCATGGGGTAGGAATTGGTTTAATTAAATAATTTCAAAACCTAGCACATGCATTTTCCTGTACTTTGGATTTAATCTGGCTCTGCATTTTCCTAAAAGGTTGTTCTAGTTCTTTTGGAAGCAAGGAACTAGTGGGGCTTAACCCTTCAATATCTTCTAATATGCACCTTAGAGTTGGTTGATGTTCAATCATAATATCAATGGACTCTCCTTCCTTTTCGACCATAACTAGAAAAGTTTTAGATGAACCTAGATTGTTATCTTATGATTGGTCAGATAAAACTATTGGTCCAAATCGAGTGTTTCTTTAGCTCTTAATGGCTCAACTGGAACCACAGGAGATGTTAGAGGTCCATCTTCAATGAGAAGTGTATGTGAATGGCTTAGTATCCATTAAAGCACTCTCATCATCCATGGAGTATTTGTATCAAAATCAAACTTAAAATATGTAGGACACAACTTCAATGGATAACTACTAGAGGATGGTAAAGCTTGTTTGAGATTATCTATCTCATAAGGATCTTCTGACAATTTTTCCAACCCTATATAGTTATTGTTGGGCTTCTCATTATCCTCAAATTTGTTTAGTTTCATCAACCCTTTCTATGACGTCAGCACTTATTTAACCCTTTTGAAATTCCATCTGCGCACTAAATTGTTTAGTCTTGTGGAAATTCTAGTGTATTCTACATATATAAATAAAGGGTCTTTTCTAATGATTGTTCTCTTTGGTGGGGAAGAAATGACTTGTATGGCTCATATTGCTGTGGCATTGGGCATCGAGGATAGTCGATCTCAGCATAGGAATAATTACTAGGAGATGTGAATGCATTAGGTGCATTCACTTGCTATGAATAATATGCATTGTATGTAGAGCTTGATAGCCATGAATTAGAAGGATATGTCGGGTTAGAATAGGTATAACAATTCTTGTATTGAAGCTACCAAGATGACTTGCTGGCACGCTTAAATGCTTTTAACCTATTCAATTCACTATCCATTCTATTTGCCAACCTATCTAATGTATTAGATAGATCAGGAGTATCCTTTGCATCTATCTCATACATGTCCTCATAGCATAAGGGCTGGGAGTGAAATAGTATGAAAGGTGTTTTCTATCCCTTACTACAAGGGCCATTGCTTCTGCAAGGTTAATATGATTGGCTTAATTGTTTTAACCCTTTTCTACTGGTCCGTCTGATCATAAAAGTCCATGAGTGTGAGATCTAGATTCTCAAATCAATGGCCGCCCCTTCACTAGAAAATGGTGCAGTAAAATGTACTTAACCTTATATACAATGAAAACAAATCATTGTAGGCAAGAAAAGAGTACTTTATTTTATTTTTTAAAATTATACTAAGGGGAACCTAAGCTATATGATGCACCCTATATGATGCACATTCAAGGGCACACTATTAGTCCTTACCCTATTATAAACATGCTAAAATTTTCTTTATTTTCTTTAGGGGAGTGGCTTTTAGGTTATTACTAACCTAGGTAGATCCTCCTCTCTTAGAGACTTGCCCTACTACTTACTAATTAGATCTTACCTTGATCAACCACTCCACACCCTCTTCAGTCAATTGTAGTTGATCTAAGTCATAGAATGTGTTGGCAGAGCTAATCATTTAAATACTAATGTAGCTAATGAAGTAGGGGTCACTAGTGGCAATAGGTTGCTTCTTTCCAAGAGGGTCTTATGAGTTTGTAAGCTATATAGGTCTCTTCTAGATTGATTTTAAGTTAATTGTGAAAGGATAGATTTGCGTTTGGTGATGGTTAACCTAGGTGGGCCAAGGGATGGTGATGAAAACCACCCATGATCATGTTAAGGTGATTGCTCTTACTAATCATTTATGCACATTTCCACAATGGATCAGTGAACATATATTACACCTTAAAGTAATTCAACATGTCCTAGTTATGTAGGAAAAAGACGTAAACTAATGTGACTACCTATATACTATCTAACAAGGGGTTAGGGCTTCAATACACGGGACACTATAACCCTAACTACTTATGTCCTTAGGTGATAGCCAAGCCTAGGCTATCCTTACTAAATAGGTGATAACTAATGCAAAGTCCTAGGTGTGATGGAAAGTAATATAATGGATGCACACTATATGAATTACACCATCAAACAAATAATGTAAACCAAATTATATTCAAGCCCTAATATAGGAAATGTAAGGAGATCAGAAAAGCTTACAGTGAGGTCTTGAATAAAGTCTTCTCATACAAGGTGGGTCCATGTACATGCAACCTCCTCTTCTGAGTTTCTATGGCCCACCCTTGTCCTATATTATTACAACTCCTTTAATTTGAATAAATTGCATTTAAATAAAATTTTACAACACGTCCTCACTACAATTCCCTCAAAATTAAAAATAATTATAAACTATCCTAATTTCTCCTCTAAATTTTGTTCCAAATTCCTATAAAAGTAAATATAAAAGTTAGAACAAAAAAATTCATAAGAATAGTGGAAACTCAAATTTAAAATGCAACTAAAATAAATGTAACCCTAAAATCTACAATTAGTGGTAAAATAATTAAAATATATTTTAACTAAAAATCCATTGTGAGTCCTCTTCAATGGTGCCAAAAAAATTGATGTGTTCTAAGAAGTACCACAAGTACATTAGTCCATTACAACATAGATACATCAAGTATGGTCGATCCATAGAGATTCTCTAATTAATGAAGTTTAGTTGAAATCTATTTTAATTACTTTAACTAGCCAAATAATTTATTTAACTAGATTAATATTCTAAAATTACTAATAATAATAAAAGTATATAAAATCACTAGAAAGTAAATCTAATCATAGGGTTTAGAAATCCAATATCTTAAAACTAAACATTTCTATAGTTAAGGTATTTAGATTTTTCACTTACACATGTTAATAGAATTCTAATAATTCTGAAAACACAAAAAATATATCTTTCAAGCTCTCTATTTATAATTTTCTTAATATTAGTTTCCTAGCATGATAGTATACTCATTCAATGTATAGCCGGTCTTCTTAGTGAACCATCTATCAAAGATTTTCATATAGATATCATGTTCTTACTATACTTGGTATCCCTTTCTTTTCAAGCAATCACTGAATTTGTAAACTTAGAGTTCTATGAATCAAATATCAATATTGTGCTCCAATTTACTCTAGAATAAACTAATCTAAAAAATATATTGTTCTAACATATATTACATCTTAATGCTCTAGGTGAACTAATTAAACATAAGGATAAAAAATAAATTAGATCTAATAATTACAAAAGTAAGTAAACATAACACAAAGGAAATAACACTTAAAGCAAAGAGAAAAGAAATTTTATTCCATTGAAATGGAAATTATATAAATTGATTACTATGAAAATAACAGCAAAAACAAATACAACTAATCTTATGAGCTAAAAGGCTTTAACCTAGAATTTCTAACACGTCACTCAAGAGATCTTCTGGTGAATCATGTTAACCAACATGCTATTGCATTTCTTTCCCATTGTCTACTTATGATATAACTCATATTGTGTTACTCAACATAGCTATGGATCATCAACCACTCATGCCATACCCTTTGGGAGAAGTGTTTACATCCAAAAATCTACTTTATCCATATAATTCCAAGAGAGAGGAAGAGATTCAAAAAGGCTTACAAATGAAAAAATATTGGAGATATGAATGGATAAAATCATAGAGGATATGGTGAAAGTGTTGGGTCAAGAAATTTAGATCTAAAAGATGAATAAAAAAATTAGAAAAATAAAACAAGATAAAAAAAAGATTAAGGTGTGATAATGAAAATGAAGTTTAGTGTAAAAAGGGTTGAATGGAAGGAGTGAGGGAAACATTTCTTTTATGAAAATTTGTGGAGAGATCTCTTATGGAGTGATTAGCTTAAGATGCGAATTAGGGTTAAAATGTTTACTATTGAAAAAATGAAAAATAAAATAGTGGAGAAAGAATAAAAAATTGAGTGAAAAAGATTAAAAATAGAGTATGAAAAGAATGAATGAAAGGGATAAGGAATGCATTTTAGGTGGATCTTTTAGTGATTGATTGTAACACCCTGGGGTTCTAACAACAATAATATTTCCTACTTTGATCAAAGCCTCACGATTTTGCTCTTCCCCACTCGGAAAATGTGTTTTGACCATTAGAGTTACCTAAGCCCTTACAACTAGCCCAGCTCCCTCTCCTCAAATGATGTGGGACTAACTCTTAGGATCACCTCCAGTTGTGTGCCTCACACACTAATCTTAAGATACTGACTTTAAAGCTCCCTCATTCCTCTTAGGGAGCACAAGTCTTTGCATGACTCAGTCTAGTTGTAGACCACATGTGGCTAACCTACCATCACAAGAGGTATTGACTCTTATACCAACTGTAACGGCCAGGGATGTAACATTGCAGTATTGTTCACTTTGGCCAAACCATATGGTTTTAAAATGCATTAACACCATTAGAGTTACCCTAAACCTTATAACTAGCTCAGCTCCCTCTCCCTAGGCTATGTGGGACTAACTATTAGGATCACCTCTAGCCATGTACCTCCTACTACATGCCTCACATACCAACCTTAAGGTTCCAAGTCTAATACCTAGGTAGGTTGATCCCAGATGGGTAAGGACCCTGAGAGTTTCTCCCACATTGCTTAGGGAGGGGGAGCTGGGCTAATTACAAGACATAGACATCCCTCTCAGTGTGTATGTGTTTTCCCTATGAGGAAGAGCAAAACCATGATGCTTCAGCCAAAATAGATAACATACACACTACTGAGGCCCAAGGTATTATGATTGGTATCAAAGCCAGTTCCCCTTGTGGTGTTGGTTGGCCACACATAGTAGGCCAAAGTGGTCATGCAAGGACGTGTGTTCCCTAAGGGGGAATATGGGGCCAGGTGCAGGAAGCAACCCTGGGTAAATGGATCTTAGATGGGGAAAAGACCCTAAGAGTTACTCCCATATAGCTTGAGGAGAGGGAGCTGGGCTAATTATAAGAGCTGAGTATCCCTCTTAGTGTGTAAGCATTTTCCTTATAAGAAAGAGCAAAAGTGTGAGGCTTCAGCCATAAGGACAATATACACATTGTTGAGGCCCAAAGTGTTACTTTGATAGCATATGGGATGAAGGCCAAGGGCTATGATTTTGAAGGTGAGATCAAGTTTAAAAAAAATGGAATGGATTGAGGTAGGATGGAAGAATGAAACGTGCCTTTCTTATTCTTCTCTTCTCCTTGGATGTTCTTCCCTTTAGGATGCTCCCCCTAGTGTTTCATCACTTTGTATGGTCCTATAAAATTGGGAACTCGTCTTGGTTCTCCCCTCTTTCTTCCATTCTTCTATGATATGGAGCAAAAGAATCAAGAAGTGGAGAATGGAATGAATAAATCCCTTGTATTTAAATTTTTTGGGATGGAAGCCCTAGGGAATGGAGGGTGGAGATCATATGGGTTAAAGAAAGGATAGACGGTGGGTACTTAAGCAAGGAAAAGGTTAGAAAGAAGGGAGAGGTGTAGAATCCATGGGGATATGGAAGTAGGTGAAAAGGAAGTGGGTAAGGTGGAAAGGAAAGGAAATATAAGAAAATGGGAAAGAGGATAGGCTAGGGGAGGAAACAGGATGGGAAGGATAGGAGAAAATCTAGGAAAATAAATGAGATTGAGAAGGAAAGGAAGTGAGAGGCATGGAATGGATTTTTGGTTGTGTTGGTGTTCAAAAAGCTAAGATGAATGATGCCATTGGGTTGAAATGATTGGTGGATCTTTACTACTTAGGTTCTTTATTTGACTTTTCAATAAGGGAAAAGTGGCTAAGGTTTTCTATTTCTGCGCACTTTCTCTCCTCCATTGAATTATGCTTCAACCTTAGGATTGATGGTTGAGATTTTTTTGAAGTCTCCTATCCAAAAAGGCATTTTTTTTTATACCTCCTTCATTCTCATCTGTCTGATTGGTATGCCCTAAGATGGATGGCTAGGATTCTACTGAGATTCCTTACCCAAACTTATTTTCCTTCTTTATTTTCTCCTCATCCTACCATTTTTATCTATGACTAATTAGATTTAAGTGAAAAATACATTTTCCCCAGAGGAGAATACATTTTCTACTCCTTGAAAAATGGTGGGTAGCCCACCAATAATGGCTCAATATTCTCTCTTTGCATAGTAGCTTCCTATTGGTCAATCCTATCTAAAATGCCTTCTCGTTCATTTCCTTGGGACTGTCATAGATGTGAATTGATCTTAGCCACTCTTTCTTAAAATTCTAGGATGAAAACTAACTATAGATTTTCTTCTCTTTTTTTTGTCTCTCTCCTTACTCCTTATTTTCTCCACTAATCATACTAATCGTTTCATGTATTTCAGATGAATGGTTCACATGTAGGTGGTCATTCTAAAGTGTAGAGGGAGAAAGTGGAGAATTTAGGTCTTCTATTGGCCCCAGCTTGAGTGTGCTTCACACGCTCACTTCCTTTGACATGTGTGGTTCTTAAGCTTTACTTAGAAGCTCCTCAAAGATGGTGGAATGCATGCATGCATGTGTGAAGGTTTTTCCACCCTATGTTTTAATATTTATTGCCTCTTTTGTGCTGATAAGATTTGGCAATGCTTCTAGGTTTTTTCACTATGCTAAAAGTGATAAGATAAAGATAACCCTTCTGCATTCTTTACTTAATTTGATGGGCATTCCCACATTGATGCTTGAAGATTGAACTATCCATCTTTTAGGGTTTGGAATAATAAAAATGCCCTTTTTTGGACTTGTACCTTAACCCACAAAATGTGGAAATAATGCTAATTAGTGGTCTTTATGATAAAATAAGGTATAAAACCTACTAAATATCGACGTATTCTCTGCAATAGTTCTATATCTTTCACCTTTAAAATGTACAACTAACTCGATCGAATTGAGAGTGTGGAAGCTAGAACCTTAGGCCCACTCTAAAATATGAATTGGCCTTAGTTATCTTGTTGATTTTTGGGCATTTAAATGAGCTCATGCCATCACAAGACCATTAAAATGAGTCTTTAAAACCTATATTATGGTCTAAAAAATAATAATTCAAAACCTGATTTGGTTGAAAATTTCTATGGAAAGTAAGCCAATTTCTCTATATAAAACTCATATTTCAGGGAACTAGTGACCTTAGAATACTTAATGTTAAACAAGTGTTTAATGTTACTTGAAAATGCAATATCAAGGCAAAGGGAATACTATGTTGGTACCATGTGAATGATATGGAGTATTATGAATGATGATTTATATATAACTTGTGAATGCTACATGAAATTCTATATGAATGTCATGGGAATTCTACATGAAGTCAATGAAAATGTTATAGTAATGCCATATGATATAGGAGATACTACTTGAAATTATGTTTGAATGCTATGGAAATGCCATGGAATTGATACATTAATGCTATGAATAGACCATGGGAAATGACGTGGAAAGAAATATGGAAATTCTATAAAAAGTATTATACAAAGGTTATGATAAATCCATGGAAAAGATATGGTAATAGTCATGCTTTGCATAAGTAACTATTAAGGGTAACGTGAATCATTATGACATTGATCATAAATGTGGAAATTAAGTTAACATGGGTGATTGGACAATCACTATTTTACTAAATCTTGAACTTGTATGAAGGGAAACATTTCCTATTAGCTTGAAATTGATAGGCCCATCATTTGAGAACTCCTCGGTAAAAACTTGGCTTTACTAGGAACTATGACTATGATATTAGAGAACTTCCATGCCTAACACAACCAATACAAGGGAAAGAAAAAACATTGAAAGCAATGCATAGAAAAACAATGAAAGAAAATGCATAGGGAAAGCTATGAAAAGAAATGACATAAAAATGGATTCATCCAGGATGCTCCCATTACTGATAGTGAAATGTGAAAGGTAATACGATGTACACTAACCTCATTTGGCATGGATAGAAGAACATCTTCATCTTGAAGATGAAAGGGTTCTGAAATGGATCTTACATGATTCGGTACCACCCATACATAGGGTTTTAATTTGAGAGTAGGTTTCATGTAATTGTTCCCAGGATAAGTTAGTAACCCTGTTAGGAGAGGCTCAAAATTGGATCATGTTGGTATCCACGGCTGTGGCAATGGGTGGCGGTAGTTGCTTTGGGAAGCAGTAGCTCCACTGACATTGCATAGATGTTTGGATATGATATGATATGTGTGGTAGTTGATGAGGGCTGATGCCTCAATCATTCTCGGGAGTCAGACTAGAGCCTGTGGCTAGATGGTTATGTCACTCAGTAGAGAGTTAGTGTAACACCCCTAACTTTTGTAATGAAATTGAGAATTTTAAGAAAAAATTAGGCTAAAATATTAGGGTTATTAAAAATGCACTTCTCATAGAAGTACAATCAAAGGATAAGACATGTATAATTGAAAACATACTCAATGAACCCTTCAGAATGATTGTAAGCATGACTAATTCTAAATTCGGATGAAAAATACTTATTTTTCTATACTCTTATGAATAAAAGGGTAAAATGGTATTTCTACTCATAACTGAGACCTAAGGTATAAAAATTTGGAATGTAATCAGAAATATGAATCCAACACCACTAAGTATGCTCAATTCCGAGTTCATGGGAATAAACACTATTTTTCTCTATTTTTGGAATTAAAAGGGCAAAATGATCTTTTCACACTTGTGGGGCCCACAAGCGACCCATAAAGGAATCCAATGGCCACAAAACATGTAATTATGAGTCAAACCACTACCATCTGCTAGTGGAGATGGAGGTGGTAGTGGGAATCCAATGAATATTGAATAATAAAAAGAATAAAACATAATAATTACACATAATCATGAAAAACACCCAAAATGCCTATAAATACATCAGAAAAAAATTTCCAAAAATTGTCACAAAATTCCCTAGCCTCCCCCAAAATCTCAGCTCAAAACTCCTCCCCCTTCTCTCTCTTTTCTTCCTTCTTTCTCCTTGTTTTTTTTCTTCTATTAGCATGTCCACAGACGCACCCGAGGGAATATTCCACCCCGAATCATCGGGCAAGTTTGCAGACGCGTTGTTCCCTACAAGCAAGGTTTTCACTCTACTATAGTTTTTCAATTAGACATCCACCTTGGACAGTTGAAACCTTAATCCACTCCGTCAAAGAGGTTCATCACATCTAAATATACAAAAGCCCTATACTTTTGCAATGATTAGTGGAATATTAACCAGCCAAATCATTGGAAAATAGTAGCTCTTGTGACTTATATTCAAGCATGGATTTTCTTATTTTTTGGCCAATTTTCCAGACTCGGAACACTTCATATAGGTGCATCTCCCTCCCCTCTTTCTATTCCAGTAGTTAAGTTGTGTTTTCGGGCCTCCAAGAGATCTCCTCGGCTGTTGATTAGTTGAAGATGATGGATCTGGAAATAGGGTGTGATCCACCATCTTGGACAGCTAAGATGAAATCTCTGAGCCATTGGATGGTTTCCTAGGGTCCAAAATCCTAGGAGATGAAATTTGGGTCATTGATGGTCAAAGATGGAGGAGATCCGGCAATGAGTGATTCGACAGTCCAGATTTGGACCATCTCGCCTATAGCCAATCACCTTGATCATCCACCTGGGATAGGTGGTAATGGGCGCAGGCCACTGGTCGTCCTACACTCCTAAACCCATATTTGATCTAGGTTGTCCAAATTTTGAACTAGATTCTTGATTTTACAATTAAGAGCTTGATTTAGCTTTGATTTTAGATTATAAAGTTTTTATAGAATCCTTGTCATGTGTATTAGCTACTGAACTCATAATATTAATGTTTTTAATTGAATTTAATTGTGAAAATTACTAAAATCCGTTCCAACAGTGTTGGATCGTGATCATGATGATCTCAAATTGGAGATCTGAACTGATGGATGGGTTAAGGAGGTCCCAAAAACTTAAGAAATATGATCATAATAAAATTTATAGGTTTCTAGATCAAGTAAATAAAAAAAAAAAGTAGTAAGACTAAAATTCAGCCCTTAAAACGGGTTGAAATCTTAAAATCCCAATTCTGATCTCAATTTAACTCCAAATTGAGATTAGAAAGTTGGGTTGGATTCCTTGTGATGAGTAGAACCTACTGAACTTAGAAAATTTACATTTTGATGCATGTAAAATTCTGTTAATAAAGAAAAGTGTTACTAATTCTTATGATTAGTAAAATTTGGAGTGATCAAACTATATAATTATGATACATTGATGATCTGGTGACTTTGAAACATGGAATCGATAGTTATAAGTGACTGATCTATGATTAATTAAGAGATATACGCTTAAAAAGTAGTAAGATCCCTAAAAATGAATGGAAATCTCCTTGATCAAGGATGATTGGACAGTATAGATGTGTTTTGATGAAGATATGAAGTTAATATCATATGGAATTATGGACTGGATGATGATAATTTAGGATAGATCATGATCTATGCCCTTAAATTAGAAAAAATGACTTAAGATGTTCTTGATCGGTTGGATCAAGAAAGATAAGCTCATTGGATGAGATGCATCAATGATCTAATAACGAAATCACATTAAGAAGATGTGTTAGATCTAAAGGAAAATGAAAAGATCAAGATTTAAACCCTAAAAGAGATGAAAAATAAATAATGAACATTGGATCATGATGAATAGTTTTGGCATGTTAGATTTTCATTTGAATTATTGAATGTTATTATAGTTGTCCTTTATTGCTTAGTAGATTTGATTGTAGATTTATTTATTTATGCTTATGTCATGAAAATTACAATGAAAATGTAAATAGAATTAAATGACATTTACATAAAATAAATGACATGGACTTAATGATAGTTAGGGCTATAGTTTTAGGAGAATAATGAAACTCCATGAATGACATTTAAATGTTCATGGATTTAATTAAAATCAATTAGAAAGAGTACTTAAAGTTAAAATACTCATAGGAACCTTATGAAAGGTTGAGTTAAGGTCACCCTAGTAGATGATGAACATGGTGGTTAAGGGGGTTATCTAATAGAGCCTTGCTCTTCTCCCACCTTCTGTTGACATTTGTGAGGTCTAAATGCCTCCTTATATGAGGATTGAAATAACCACTTTATGTTCAACCATTCAGCTGGTAAGCCTTAGACAATTTGACATAAGAGGAGCTATCTAAACTTAGGATGGAATAAGCTATCCTTAACCAGTAAAACATTAACTGGTTGAGTAATAATAATAAGAGCATAAAAGGTTAGTAAATCATCTAATCCTAATAAAAATTGTAAATAAGACAAGGAAGATCAAATAAGATCCAAGAGAGATGTCGAAAGATCACAAACAAAAAGAAAAGAAATATAATGTAGATTGTAGTATTTTCTATGATTTTACTTATAGTGTAAATTGTGAACTTAGAAGATTTGAAACTTGATCATATATGATTCAAGGAAAGTTAGGGCATCCCTCATAGGATAACCCCATAGAATTACATATGGTTGATAGATGTATGAATTAAGATCAGGATGGACAATGTGGAGTTGAGATGTATGAATCAAGACCTTGATACTACTTTGAGGTAGGTGGATGTATAAGAATGCATTAAGGATTCATATGTATACATACATGATCTTTTGTTTAGAATTATAAACCTTCATGATATAAGTATGCTTAGTACCTTAGCATAGTCATGATCTAATCACATAATCCAACTAAGTGAACCAACCCCATGATCCAATTCAACCATTTACTTACCTAATTAAACGAGGTGAAAGTAATGAGATGTGTAGACTAAGGAAACCCAAAGAATAGGGCATAGAAAATATTCCAACCTTAGTTAAACAGACACATCATTTGATATGTACAATGTATTTTACACACAAGCATGGTGGTTGTGATTTTGTTTTACACAGTACTAGGACTAGGGATGTTATGCTAGAGAAGTTATGAGGGTTTGACCACCTGCTTCCGGAAATTTATATGATGGATACTATGCCCAAAGAGAGGCTAAAAGTTGGGTGGGGCAATAATGGGAAGGCCGCCACTGTGACAACCATGGTCTTCCTCGTGTAGACATGGATTTGTTATTTCCATAATTAGTATCAGTGGATTATTATATAGTTATCTAGGCGCACTGTACGGATTGAGACTATGGCATAATAGTCCTAATGTATTTTGCATTATGATGCACATATGATAGGCATAGTGTAATGCCATAACATGATGAGATGCCACTACATGAGTTCCTGGAAAGAAAATCACTGTACAAGAATTGGCTGAATATTGATCTTCTAAGTGGAAGTATAGCCATTAGAAGGAATAAGTTTTGAGCAATTTTCACTATTTTTATTGATTTATCATATACTATATAAATAACATATATACTCTATGTTGAGATATCTTATGAGTAGATAACCATGATAGAATGATGACTGAGGTAGGTATTCTTATATTAGTGAAGTAGTATATTTTTGTATCCCCTACCAAGCATAGCTTGCTGAGATATTGCAAATGTTTGAATGTTTACAATATCTCAGATACCAGGAAGGAGACTTAAGGAAGTAAAGCTTGAAGACTTAGGAGCTCAAGACGGTAGAAGACTTGAAGAGAATAATCAAAGAAGGTATGTCCCTTGAAGATATGTATTTTTATTTAAGAGCATTGTGTTGTATTGAGAGTTTTTAATGTAAGGTGAGGTTTGAACTTTGGATTATGTAATTTGGACAATGGTTTGTAATTATAATACAGGGGCTATGTAAGAGTGAACTACTGGATGATTCTTGGTATTTAATAAAATTTTATTTTATACAAAATGTCTATGTGTATTATGTATCTTGAGGTGAGACTTGGGTTTTGCTACAAACAAATTTAAAAGAAAAGAATTTTCACTGCATTGTTTGCGAAATTTTTATACCATTAAGGGCCCTACCTTTGAAAAATGTTTTACAAAATGTGTTACAAAAACCCAGGTCATCACAGTTAGTACTTAATTTGGTTATCAACTAATGAGTCAAGCTATGATACACCGATATCATAGAAAACAGGGAGCTCCTAGTAGTATGTATACCCTAATATGTTACACTAATGTGATGCGACAGACATGATGTTGTTTTATAGATTGACAACATTTCCACTGATATAGTTTAATCGATACTATTTAACCAAATTTTATTGAGCACTTGCATTCATAGTCATGCATAAACTTCGTTTGCAGTAACTATGAAAGAACCAAAAGTTGGATATTGTCTTAAATGCCATAGTTTTTCATGATGACAACTATTTAGGACATTTCATTAAGTATGCAATTGTAAATCTTTGTACACTATATAAAATACTTATATGTATCAACTAGACAATATATATATCTATATGTACTTGTTGTCGTGTGTCGAAACTAGCCTTATTAGGGTTGTTCCAACAAAGCTATTGTGCTCACCCACCACCAATTTTTTCTAGTAGACTTACGGATTACTATATATATAACTTATGTTGGCACTTTAAATTGGATGTGATGATAGTATATGGACTTTTAAGAATGAATAAAGTGATAGTAACTTAGTTGCAATTAGTGGATCATGTGACATGTTTTCCTTTTAGCTCCCAATCTATTTGACTATGTATGAAGTTAAATAGGTGGCCCTGGTATTGAATGTGGTTTTTTGAAATTATATTATGTATATTATGAGTTTCCAACACATCATTTGCATAAGCTTTTATCAAGAATTCCTTTGAATTACTCATGATTTTTCAAAATGGTTTTTGGAAAGTCAGGATGTCACAAATTTTCTATTAGAGTGCATGCCCTACTAGTCACAACTTGATTCACTAATCTTAAGTGTAAACTATAAAGAAGTCAAGTTTAGGAACCCTAACAAATTGGTTGAACTAGAAACTTATAAGTGTCTGGTTGATTTTTGGATGTTTCTCAGAAGAAGTAGATCAGATTTTCTACCTTCTACAAACCAATCTACTACCATGGAGATCCAGATAAATGCTGAGGCCTAGGAAGATGCAGCAGAGGACATTGTAGAGCTCCTACTTTAGTTAGGTAGCAATTGTAGGCCTCATGGAGAGCATGGTAGCAAATCAACTCAAGATGACTAAGAATAATGAATGAAAAGCCCCAAAGACTAGAGCTGAAGAAGAAATGAGAGACACAAAACATTTTGACATTCATTTCCTTATGTTCATTTGATGACTATGAATCTATTCATTGACAAAGTGAAAAACACTATTCTTTTGGCTAATTCAATGTAATTGGTTTGTGATTGACACATCTTTGGCATGGTTTTTGGAAGGAAATGAACTTTGATGGGAGTCAAATGTGAGTTTTGTATTTATCAATGTGTAGGTTAAGGTTGGTTAACACTTGGGCTTTTTGGTAAACAATTTCAATTAAGTTCTTTTGTATGATTTATTTGATAAATGAAAGTTTCAAATAAGGATCTCACCTTTTTAAAAGAATGTAATAGAAGATAATTGTGTTTAAAAGCATGGGTCGTTATAGGCTACTATAGGGGACGCAAAGAAAGACCATATTTCCCTATTAACCTTTGCTAGTTCCCGTCTTCAAATTGTGATGATGGTATTATTTGTTGTCTTTATGGAGAGAATGCATAAAGGTTCCTCTCCCCCTCAACCTCTTTGTGATCATCCATAGAGGGCTTGAAGAAAGTTGTCTCTCCCTCTGAACCTTTATGGATTCCCTTGAATTAATGCTCCTTAAGGATGTGATATTGCCATGTCATTCTCAGATTAATAATCTCCCATGTTGTTTTTCTAGCTATTCTTGGTTCATGTTATACTAGTAGCATGTCTCTTCAATATAAATCCTAATACCTATTCTGTCTTTTTTTGTGTGCCTTAGCAGACTACAACTCTGCAACAAGGGAATGGTCCTGCTTCCATCAACACCAACTTATTTTGATTTAGAGTGACTGACACCAACATGTTACATTACATGAAATTATAAGGTACTATAGGTCAATTGACCTTTTGTTTACCAGATGACCTAGTTCAATTGGTCAATTCCTATTTTCCTCTTCTTAGCTCAAGAACCTTACCACATGACTTGCTAAGCCATGTCATTCATTATTCCACCACTTTTCTTCTCACCCACATAGTTTTTCATTTCTTTTCTTTGTTTTTTTCTTCTTCTCTATGTTCTATCCTATTTTCTCTCTTTTCTCCATTTCTATCCACCACCACCTATTTTTCAAATCATAACTGTGAAACCACCAAAAAATTCAAGCTGAGTCCCCATAGCTCCTTTCTTCTTCTTAGCCCCTTTCCTTTTCTTTTGTTTTTCCTTAGGCTACTACTTTTTCTAGTGTTGGTGGTGCCCATGGTAGTCAATCCGCCCTTGAGAGGGTGAAAAACCATGTGGGTTTTTCCCTCTAGCTCCTCCTTTTTCTTTTTTCCCTTCGCCCTTTTTTATTTGGATTTTCTCCAACTACACCACCATTGGCTTATATTTTTTGGTGGCATGGTGCATCCTCACCACCATACCTATATCTGGGAAAAATCTATATGGGTTTCCTATAAAACTATTGAAAAATGTGCTTAATATCAAGATATTTTCTTAACTTGAATCAGGAACTTTGACATTTGATTAGATCAATCTTCAATCACGTGAATTAGCATCTTAAACTTGAATTAATATAATCAAACATACCTTGTGTAGGATCAAAATTATGAACCCGCTAGTTAGTGCACCACTATTTGAAATTTTAGCACTCCTTGCTTGATCTTCTTCATCTCCTGAAGTTACTTCAAGTCCCAACCCATAGAACTAGAAGAAAGAGAAAGACAACGAGAATTTTCTATATAGGGAACACACATGGGGGTCTTTTTTTTAGTTGCCTATCCTCTCTCATCTCTCTCTAATATATCACACACACACACACACACACACACACACATTTGGTTAAGGCAACTCCTATTCTAGTTATAACTACAACTAGTTAGTATGTTGTAACTTCCTAGGAATCTTCTAAAATAGTACCTTCTTCAATCTCTCGTATTAGGAAATACTTTCCTAATATGAATCAAACTCTCTCAAAAATTTAGAGAGGCATTTTTTATACATTGATTTAGATGACGCGGCTTAAGCATATTCACCCATGAATAACCACATTCAGCCCACATTATAAAATAAATTACAAAGCTACCCTTTTGTACAATTATCATTTTACCCTTATGTGTAATTACCATTATACCCTCCCTCTTAACTATATTTATTTGTAACATTAACATAGGGCTGAATAACCACTTATCCCTAAGCATATCTAAGCAAGTGTGAGTGGGCCCTATCTTTATGAACTTTGTCTCTTTCAAAAGTTCTTTTGATAAATATCATATATTAAACACACACACACACACACACACACACACACACATATTCAATTTAATAAATATTTTATCAAGGATCACCAAGGATTCATTTTTTCTAAGTAAATTCATCAGATGGCTTGCAATGAATATCTTACTCCATATAAGAGTGTTAGTCCCATTTTGGACATCTTATACGCTTATGAGTTCATAAATGTCCCACAACACTTGGAGTCAAATCTTAATAGATCTTATCATGAAATACACCAAAGATAAATATTATATTTCATTAAGGATATAGATTACTCAATTCCAAGGGAATAATGATCTAAAATTTTGTAATCATTTTCCAATTTTGGAAACCAAGATTTTTCCCTAAATATGAAATTGGATTTTTGATAACATAATAGTTGGATGTTGGGACCTCAATAAATTGCTAGAGCTTAGAAAGTGCTTTCTAGTGACATCAAGATGTCAAAATTATGACGTCGGAGGTCCATGCAATGGGCGAGTCAAATTTGGAAGTTGATATTAGTACCCTTTTCCATATATAATTAACTGCATTGGTTTAATAGGGGCCCACACATAGTTTCCAACCTTGGAAGCCAAGTAACAAGAAAAACTATTGTACTCTCCAAGTGAGAGAGTATGACATGTTTAGGAGGATGGTTAGGTTGATGGAATGAAAGGAGAGATAGAAAGAAAGGAAAGAAGGATGAAAACGTGTGTGTGTGGGGGGGGGGGAGGAGAGAGAGAGAGAGAGAGAGAGAGAGAGAGAGAGAGAGAGAGAGAGAGAGAGAGAGAGAGAGAGAGAGAGAGAGAGAGAGTAGATGGAAGAAGGAGGGGAAAAGCTAAGGAAAAAAGCAAGAAAAAATTGTCAAATTGTGATAAGAGTTAAGTAGATCTAGAACTGTTAAGCATACAACAAGTATTAAAAGGATTTTGAGATTTGAAGAAGGTGTTTTGCTTTGATGATTTTGTATACATATATCGTTTTTGGTCTTCAAGGGTTTTTTGAATTGTTGATTATCACTATGTTGATGTGCACTTATATGAACACTTTCTAGCATGTTTCTATACTGTGATATGGATGGTTTTTATCGTGACTGATTTTGAGCATGATTCCATACCTATTATTTTCTGTGCTTGCATAATCATGAAACCCAATATTTTCATTTTTTAGGACTTTTAGGCTTGGTTATGATCATTTTTTTTAGCATGAATATGTTGCTCTTATGGTAAGGTTTTTAACAAGAGATCATGTCTTTAATTTATTTGATTCTTGACCAAAGAGTACCTTGTAAAAGATATTTTTCTAGTCTTAAAAAGGTTGTATGGATGTGTAAATTTTGATGTGTCATTATGCCCATATATTTTTATATATTCTTTTGGATTTCATTAAGATATGATATGTAAAGTTTTAGCATATCAGTGTACCTTTTTTATGTCTAAGTTTTCACCCAAATAGAAGCTTGATGATTGACATCTTGAATCTTAAGATATGCATGTAACTAAAATTTTTAAATGTGTTGCATTTAGCTTAATTGAATGCCCTGTAGAGGATGCTCATCGTGTTGGGAATTATACTTGATAAATCTCAGTTTGGAAACCCCAAAGTGGATATTTACAAATTGCTTATTAGCACATTGCCATGCCTTGTAAATCATGGTTTTGAAAATCCAAAATAAGTTGATTTTTGGCATGTTTTTATACATGGAGAATGATGTGTTTTAGACTCTAAATTAATGCATAATATGTCCTATTTTTTACATAAGATAATGTCCTTACAATTGAGGTTATTGTTGGATTTTTTGAATAATGCATTGATGCTTGGATCTAGCTTGAGAGAGAGAGAGCTATTATGCAACTCACGTTTTGACATTTATTTTTATCTTGAAAGAAAGCTACTATGTGATCTAAACATTGATATGCATATTAGTTTTTCCTAAAGAGTGGCATCCCAATGGTGGACATCATGATGCCCTTTCAATGTTAGCTGTAGGCCCTGTGATGGATGTGGTGGTGAGTCCCTCCTTGGTATCAATGGGTACACAGTTTGGCGTAGCCATTCTTGAGTATAGTATGATACCATGTGATTTTTTTTAATTTTTTTATTTTCATTCCTAGGGATTAGGATGATGGTTCGAAAGAGGAACATGTGTTTTGGTCACTAGATGAGTACTCATGACCTACTTGGCAGATGTTGTCAATGATCATGGAAAATTTTGTTGGCACGAGAGAAAGTTCCTGAGTTGTAACATTAATGTTTCACTATTTTGATGGTAATTGATGCATCATGTTTCTACTTGAATTGTAAAGTTGTGATATTCAACCTCTTTATATAGAGATATATTTAGATGCATGTTGTATGAATGCTAGTGAATGGATATGATGCATTACATAGTATGACTAATGATAAGTTAGTTGGGTGACTTTCTAATATTAAAAATATGTTTTCAAAACACATGAGTGAGCACGTATGCAACCCAAGTGGTAATGCCATAGATTTTAAGTTTGTAGTTTTAGCTCTTTCTAATGGGTATAGTCATATACTCAACACAAAAAAACATTGCAGATCAATATATAAATAAATAAAATAGAAATAAATAAAATACTCTAGTGATAAGAAGTAAAGCATAAAATGTGACACTAGACAATTTGGAGTTTACTTCTCTTATGTTTATTTTATTGATTATGAATGTACTAAAGCACAAAGTGTTAGAATATATTTTATTGAACTTTACATTATATTCGGCTATGGTTGATAAACCTTAGGATTGTCTTTTGAATTAAAATGGAACTTGATGGACTTATACATATATCTTGTATTTTTAATATGTAGATTTTTGAATGGTTAACACTTGGGTATTTGAAAACAGTTTTAATGAAAAATATTCTTTTACAAGATTTGTTTTATAGATGAAAATTTTAAAATAGGGATCCTACCTTTAGAAAAGAATTTAGATATAGAAATTTGTGTTTAAAAATTTGGGTCATCACAGTTGGGCTTTTTTAGAACAAAAACTGAAGATCCTTAGGAACCATATTAAAACCTAATAAAGTGTCCTGGGACCCACTATGCCCACAACCAAATCGTTATATCGTGTACTTTCTGATATCTAGGAAAGACTTTGACCACATCCTCACAGGGCCTACAGGCTATCTTGGCAGGGTACTGTGAGTCACTTAATGTGGTCTCTACCACCAGTCGAGAAATATACTCCTTTTGGTCATTGGATATCATCTCACTTTTTAGTTGGTCGAGGACCAAGTGGCCAAACCCCCACAACCACCTAGCGTAGTTCCTGTTAGGCCTTAAGCCCATAAAAATCATATGCTAGGTATTCCATAACCATCACTTATATCTCAAGTAACTAAACTTACTGAGGGGATAATTTTCATTCATCAGATAACACACATTGTGCAAAGTCTAAACTGTCAATTCTTCACTGTTAATAAGAATTTCTAACAATTCCTTTTTATACAAGTCCTTTTCTCTCATGATGTGTTAAGGTTCATAAGGTCATGGTTTATAAAGTCTAAAAGTTATCAATCAATGAACTCGTAGATTACGCATTCAAAGTTATATATCGACCTAGTATGTATCAAATGGTCATAATTCATGCGATCAAAGAGATAGATATTAATTAATCATTTGATCATGAAATATGCAACCTAGCAATAATTTAGTCAATCTTGTATGATAAGATCCATTCTCATTCTCACTCAAGGATAAAGCTAAGTCATGGCTCAATTCCTTGGAGGTATTTTCCATTAATACATGGGACCAATTATTTAGGAAGTTTTTGAACAAATTCTTCCCTATTCCCAAAACAAATGCCCTTCGTTGGGAAATTATCAATTTCCAACAAAGGGATAATGAATAATATTAGAGTTTTGGGAACTGTGGAATGAACAATTATAAAAATGCCCTCAACATGAATTTGAGAAATGGCAACAAGTTCAATACTTCTATGAGGCATTAACACCTCAAAATAGATAAATGGTAGTTGCTACGAGTGGAGGGGCCCTCATGCTAAAAGATGCAAGAGACCTGGGAGTTCTTTCCTACATTGGCAGATAATTCCTAGCAATGGAATTATTCAAATAAAAGAGAGAGACACAACCAGCCTACAAAGAAAGGGGATCTATATGAGATAGAAGTTCATATAGATCTAACCTATAAGCTTGACTTTGTAGTTGCAAAACTAGATCCTTTAGGTGGAAGATTTGACAAACTTGAAACTATGTTTTAAACATTTATGAATGCTACTTTATCCCATAACCTCCACAAGAGGTGTGTGCTACTTGTTCTAGCCCAACCTATTTAACGTCAGCTTGTCCATCACATAAAGTATACCCTAAATATCTTTTAGAACAAACAAATGCTCTTAGTGCATATCGCAATCCTAGCAACAACAATCCATAATTTGAGACCTATAATCCAAGATGGGCTAAGCATCCCAATTTTTCATGGTCTAAGAATACTAACTAGGGAGGTACATCTAAGAACTGTCTCGCTCAAAACTTTCTTGGGATTTCTGCTTCACGGCAACCATCAAGTTTTCAACTGCCCCCACAAACACAAAAAACATCAATGGAGGATAATATAGAATATATCATGAAAAAACTTGATGAAAATAGTAAAGACTTGTTCCAAACCTAGAATGAGAGTCAACAAAATATAGCCAAGTTGGAGGGGTAAGTGGTTCAGTTGCAGGCATCTTTAAGTGAAAAGGAAAAAGGAAAATTTCTAGTCAGCCTATGCCTAATCCTAAGGTTAATTAGAAATAGGGTCTAGTTCACACAGACCCCATGAGCAAGTCAAGTCTATCGCAACCCTTAGAAGTGGCCATCTAGTTGATAACAAAGTAGGGTAGACTAAGGAAAAGGAAGAGGACAATGAAAAAGAAAAAACGCAAGAGAAAGAGACTAGACAAAAATCTCCTACTCCATCGGAGATTATAGTGCAGGAAACCTATGTTCCCAAAGCCCATTCCCTCATCTACTTAACAAGGCTAAGAAAGGAACAAATTTTAATGAGATAATTTGTTTAATAACTATTTAAACATGTGCATATAAATATTCCATTACTCAATGCTATAAAGGATATTCCTACTTATGCCAAGTTTCTTAAAGAGCTTTGCACTATGAAGCGAAAGCATGGTATGGTTGAGGATGTATTAATACAGTTGGACTAGTTTTATTTCCCTATCAATTTCAATGTCCTAGATACCTAACCTGTATCAGCCACAGAAGTTAAATCACAGTGATTCTTGGACGTCCATTCTTAGTGATGTCCATTGCAATTATAAATTGTAGAAATGGAGTATTATAATTATCCTTTGGCAATATGAAAGTTGTGCTCAATGTTTTCTGTGCCAATGAGCAACAATTAGATCTTGATGACTCTTGCAACTTAATTGAAGACTTAATTCCAGAAGTTCTACCACCATTGTCTACCTTTGATCCACTAAAAGCCTATCTTGCACAATATAATTGCAATTGTTAGCATCTAGCTAAAGATGTTAAACTTAGTGCTTACTGGGTGGCAACCTAAGGTTTTAGAGCCTACATTGACAATTATTCATATAGATGTCCTATGTTTTCAAACATTGGGGACAATATTTCATTTAGGCAGGGGTGTAGATGCACATAAAGATTTTTAAGTTTCTTAAGTTTTTCCAACAAAAAAAAAAACAACAAAATGAAAAAAACAAAAAGAGTGAGTGAGTGAGAGAGAGAGAGAGAGAGAGAGAGAGAGAGAGAGAGAGAGAGAGAGAGAGAGAGAGAGAGAGAGAGAGAGAGAGTTTTTAGGGAAGAATTCCCTTATTGTGATGAGAATTGACTTTTTAGACTTTGTAAGTCTAATGTTTTCACCTCTTAATGTGAGTGTATATGACTAGTTTTGCATCTTATTATGTGTTGAAGAATTTTTTTGAAGGCTAATTCTCAAAAATAATTACACACAATACATAGTCAACACTAAAAGAGAGGTATGACTTAGTGACCCTAAGAAAAATCTATGGAGACCTATAACCTGGTGAGTTTAGAGATTATCTTCCTTCAAAGAGATATAAGTAATTCCACAATTTCTTTAGTATATAATTGAATGTGATCCTGTTATCCTTGTTTTGGTTAACTATCAAGAATAAATAGGTTAACAACTTACTTTTTAGAAAATTTATTGAATTTTATAGGCTTTAGGAAACCAAGGAAATGATATAGGCCATCCTTGTTCAACCTAAAGACATAAAGTCAACCCAGTATATTCCATACCACTAGTTAGCCCTTTGAGTCTGCTATTAAGCCTTTCTTTCTTAACCATAACCACCTTAACCCAAAATAAACTAGTAAAATAAACATCCATTACCACTTTCAAAATGAGTAAAGTTAGTGGAAAAGTTTAGAAAAAAGGGACAAAAAGTGAAAGATGTGAGAAACATCAAAAGACTTTCTTTCAAAGAAGTCAAAAGAAAAAGAAGAGTGAAGAAAAATGAAAAGAGAAGAGTATTATTAGAAAAAGAAATGTGAAAAGAAAGAGATATTAGAAACAGAAAAGTTGAAAATAGAAAGATGAGTACAAAAGAAATTTACTTCAATCAAAGAAGAATTATCCAATAATAAAAAAGAAGACCTCTTCTCAATTTTGAACCTTCAAAATCCTTATACCCTTCTTTTCTAAACTTGTCTAAAGCCTACGTTTTGTCCTATCCAAAGACTTGTGGATCTTAGTGGAAAACAACCTTAAGATGATATAAAAAGAAGGAATTACAATAAACTACCCCTACTATTCTTGATGATGATATCCACTCTTAGGGATCACTTTCCTTTATCTCTTTAGCATTTCAAAAATTTATGTGAACCATAAGCTTTGATAAATCCCATCACACAATGAGAGAAATATGTTTAAACCCTTGTCTAAGAGCTTCATTTATGAGAGTGTACCTATTAGGATTTGAGGTCAAGACATATTTCCAATAGAATTTAATTATATCCAGTTAAAAGTCAAGACTTATGTGGATGTACACACACATGCACTCTAAGAAATAACTAGAATGAAATGTCTTTAGTATGTGTATGATTTTTAAAATCATCAATTATCTCCATTAAGTAGTGAAAAACTAGTAGAGTGCTAATGAATGAGGGTCCTTGGAGAAAAATAGGAGACTCAACCTTAGGTAATTTTGTAGGTATATTAAGTATAAACTCTCACAAGGCTTAACTCGTCTACTAGGGGTAACCTAGGGTTTCAAGGGCTTGTAGTATGTGTTAAATGTAATGGAGAGTACCTACAAAAGTGGCATTTTGTGTTAGTTTTTGTAAAATGATTTTTTGCATGCTTTGCTCAAGACTAGCAAAATGTTGGTTGGGGGTGTGACCGGTGTCTAATTTTTCATAAAAACCACCCAATTAGTTATCCATATGTTATAACTAAGAGGGGTAAATTAGGAATTTTAAACCAAAATTCGTAGCACATGCATTTTTTGACCTAATGAGGCATAAGTTTGTTATTTTGTAGGTTCAAAAGTTAATCTATAGTAAGTGTGTGATTAATCATAGTTTTCTAGGATTTAATTAGAATTTTTCACTTTTTGTAGGAAGCGAGATGGTGATCCAACAGCCGAGATCGATTGAGATGAACATTGAAGATTAAGATCAAAAGATCGAGTCAAAGCCTCAAAATCATCACTCTAACATAAAACCAAAGATCAAGATCATCTTTAAGACGAGAAAATTATGCAATCAAATGAGCTAAAGGTGGTCAAAGTGGACCCATGAAGCAAGTCATACATTTCTACTACCTTGGCATGGGAGCCATTCAAGCCACCTTAGCCATACAAATCATGAGAGAAGGGGACAAGTTAAGGAATTCAATCCAAACCATTTAATCCACTCAAGCCAAAGGATGTATCCATGAAGCCAAGCTAAGAGAGTCATCTAAGCTAGTCATGAAGCCTAGTCAATGGAGCCCTCAAAGTTAGCTATTAAAGCCATTAAGCTAAGCTAAATGGAAGGCTAGCATAGGAGAAAAATAAGAAGATTATCCATGATATTTTAAGGGATAATTTGAAGGAATTTAAGGAAAATCTTATTAGGATAAGTTGGCATGTGAACCAATAGGATGGGACCCTTCTATTTTTTATGTTTTTCCCATTTTTTTCTCACTTTCCACCTCACCACCAAATATCACCACGAATTTCACTTTCGATTCTAGAGTCCTACCTTTCTAAGACTTCTTCACCCTCCTAAACTCCCATCCAAACCATCCAAATAATTCCCACTTCTTAGGAAACCACTTAGCCAATCAATTTTCCCCACCTCACCCCACTTTCCTATTTGGTGATCAAAGGTTTCCTAAATAGGAAACGTTAGATCTACTTCAATTCAAGAAACTTCAAAACCCTAGATCATTCGACATCTATCCTAAACCTTATTCCTTACCTAATTCCTTGAATTTCCATCAACCAAACATCACAAAATTAGAAGGGAAAGAGATCTACTTTCATTCTAGGAAAAAGACACCTATATCCTTTTCAAATTAGAAACCAGCCAGCCATGCTTCCTCTCTCTCTTATGTCACTCCTTCCTAAGTTAGGAAACCACTCATCTATATATAGCCCCATGTTCCATATAAATTTTCTAAGTAGAGGTGGGTGACACACCTTGAAATCAAGCTTTCCTTTGGAGTTATTTGTTGCTGGAATTTGGTACATTGTTGGTGCTTTTGTTCCTTTGGTCTTCTTATTATTCTGTTGCTTATTTTCTCTCCAATTCAGGTTAGTAACTTAGTTGTTTTACTTTAGTTCCATTGCTTAAGTCTTCATTGTTTTGCTCCTTGGAATTCATGCTACTTTCCAACCCTTAATCTCTTTCTTTTTCATTCCATCCCATTAGTTTTTCTTTGTTATTCAATATAAATTCAAGTTAGTTATTCCCTTGTAGTGACAACCAAGAGAAGAGATAGCTTAAATTCTTGATTTCTTCTCTTGAAATTCATGTTTTGTTCATGATTTTTTCCCTTAGTTTTTGGTCATTTTCCCTTAACTATTTCACCCACCTAGCCTTTGTTTATCTCCAATTCCTTTCTAGGTTTTCTTTTCATTTCAGTATAATTTGTATTTTAAGCATTAAATTGGAATTTTGTTGTTGTTTAGATAGGATTTTGAGCTTTGGAAAAGTGCGCATATTTCAAAAAATTTAGGCAGTTATATTTGCATAATGTTGATGTAAATTTGGAGGTGTTTCAATAAATTTCTCTGGGAATTCTTATTATGGATTTTTTATTTCATTAAAGCAATTGATATTTGGGTTGTTTCTTTGCATAAAATTTATGGTTTTAGTAGCTTTCTATTGCTACATTTGTTGACTGTTCTTAAGTACCGAAATCTAAAAATTGGTTTTTCCTTAACCTTGTGCTTTAATTTCAGCCATTTAAATATTGCTTTTGCTTAAAGCCCATTTAGATTTTCACATTATTTATTAAATCCCATAGTTATTTTTCCTATTATCTTGCATTATAACCAGCAATTTTAATCATCTTTAGGGCTTCAGAATCATGCGCACAGTCCAAAAACCATGCGCATGGTTCTAAGTCCCATTCTCAGTTGAAATTTGGTTAATTTTTTTGTTTGATTTTGTGTTATAGTAGTTAATTTAGCTATTTTTATGTTATTTTAGGTTTAGAATGTTTCCTTTTTTAATTTTAGAAAGTTCCATTTTTGGTTAGTTTGGGAAAGTTCTTAATTAGGAAAGTTTCTTGTTTAGGTAGTTACCTTAAGTTTAGTTTCCTTATTTGAATCTTTGTAATTCTATGTAGTCTTTATTTCTTTTCTGTTAATTAGTTAATTTTCCAATTCCAATTTCCTAGTTTTAAATTTTAGTAGGTTTCTCTTACTTTTAATTATAGATTAGGACAGTTTTTATCTTTACTAACTATCATAAGTTAGTTGTTTACTTTTGTTTTTTTTATTATAATTTCTAAGTTTGCATGCATGTTAGTTTAGTAAGTTCCTAATTTCATTGTAATTTTGGTTTTAATAAGTTTTCTTTCTAGTTGTAGTTTATAATTCCATGCATGTTTCTATTTTGAGTACTTTAATTCCCTAATTCAACTACATCTCTTTCTCAGTGGTTGAAGTTAATCGATTTAAATAAAATCCAATTCATTGAAAATCTATGAGATTTCTCATGGGATCGACCTTGCTTGCATTAAAATTCTACATTGATTCATGTGCTTGCGAGTTTTAATTAAAACAACAACAAGCCCCATTCCCCTCTTAAATTTTGATCTCTTGCACTACCAAATCCAAGATGGATTTTTTAGATCCAAAATAAATGGCACAATCCTTACAACCCAAGGAATAAGACCCATTTCTCCATTCATTGATTAGAGAGGATGTAACCATTGATCTTGGATAGAACCTCAATTGAGCTAGATCTCTAGATCTTTGACTGATCTAACCATCTGTCATGATCTAGTCAATGATATACCTTTGAATGATGGATTTGTGACTAATTTTGTAGTTCCCCTAATCCAACCATTGATCTACCTCCAAATTACATATATGAACATATCCCAACCATTCATCACAATTGAACCCTTGATTTGTCTCTAAAAGTTAGATCTATGATCGTATATGAAGCCTCACATGATCCAGCCATTGATTGATCACTGGCACCTTGATCTGTGGATGATCTGATCCATTCATCATGATTCAATCATTAAGTAACCACTTAGTACCTAGACCTGTGATCAATATGAGCTCCCCTTTTGGTTTGATGTAGTTTTCATACCAGATCATCTGATATGTGATTAGATCTAACCTTTCATGAAGAAAAAGATGTTAAATAACTACCTTTATTTGAGTATGATATATTCTCAAAATGCTTTGATTTATATAAATCATGAATTGCATGATAAAATAGCTACTTATCGCACCTACACAAATGCAAGCTTACTGAGACATTGTATTTGTTTACATGTCTCATATTTGAAGAATTAGAATAGAAAGATGAAAAGGTCAAATGTGAGAGCAACTATGGAGTTTGAAATTTAAGATAGATGGAGATTTTACAGTATCCAGATTGTGAGTCTTGTAACCTTAGATTAGCTTTTTGATTCAGTCAAGAATGGAAATGTATATTTACTCTCATGTTTTGGATTCATTTGTATTTAATGGAATATGTTGTGATATGGTTGTGACTGGAGGTTTTAAGAAGTGTTAAGTCTTGTATATTTTTTTTCAAAGCAATGAAAAATTATGTATATTGTCTATTAGGTGTTCTAAACACATGCATCAAATGCACATATATCCAAAAAACTGAGGAAACTCTACCAAATTTTCAATAGAAATGAGACACTCATTTCACTATAAAATCCTTGTATTTTTTGTAATTAATGACAATCAAGATTTTTAGGAAAAATTTTAATGAAAAAAAATTGCTATTTTGTTTTCGAAAATAATTTCAAACAAGGGATATCCTAAATTTTGAAATAGTTTTTCAAAGGTATTTTTAAGAACCTAGGGTGTCACACATAAGGTCATGTTTTATAAAGTCTAACAATTATCAGTCAATGAAATCATAGATTATGCATTCAAAGTTATAAATCAACCAAGTATGTATCAGATGGTCATAATTCATTCGATCAAGGAGATAGAAATTACTTAATAATATGATCATGAAACATGTGACCTAGCAATAATTTATCTGATCTTGTATGATATGATCTTAGTCATGCAACCAAGGCTACCAATCAATCTATTCTATATCAAAAGATCATGGATTATACAATCAAGGAAAATGATCGATCTATTCTATATCAAAAGAGCATGGATTATATAATCAAGGTAAACGACCAATCTATTCCATATCAAAAGATCAACAGCCTAAAGCATTAGATCTATACGTACAGACATGTAATCTAGAGGTGGTCTGGTATTCATAGATTGAGGATTTATTTCAATGATCTAAGTGCTTAAGTCCCATATTCTAGGTGATCAATTAAGTGCATATGGATCAAGGATCTGTGGTGATAAATCCACACCCTTGGAATAAAGGTTCAAAAAGTTAGATTTGTAGGCTTAGATTTACTTCCAAGAAGATGAACCTATGAGCATAGATTTGTACCAAATGACCAGATCTATACGCACAGATCAACCTCACAAAAAGCCATGTCTTGTACTCATGGATCAATATCCAACCAAGATGGATCTATGGGTTTAAATCCTTGTATAATTAACCAGATCTATGCGCACAAATCACCGACACAAAACATTGAATCTTGTGTGCTTAGATCAATGGCCCAAAAATCAAATTCGTACACAAAATCAATGGCCAAACTAGTAAGTCCATTGCACAAATCAACAAAAGGACAAAAAATTATGTAGCATGAACCTGTAGTCCAAGCTACTAGATCTATGCACATAGATCAACCCCCTAGAAGATTTGTGTATGTGCATAGATCAGTTATTTAAGACATTAAATGTATTTCCACAAATCAATAATATACAAGATGGGCCATGCACAATCAATCCTACAAAAATCATGTGCCTATACACTATAATCATTCAACATGGACCATTTGCATGGACTCTCTAAATGATCAAATCTTAAGGTTCTACACATCAATCCAACAAGGGCCATGCACATGGGCCCTCTAACAAATCAACTTAGTACCATCCACATTAATTTATAAAGGACTATGCAAATGAAACTTCCAATGATCCAATCTTGGATCCTACACATCAATCCACAATGGATCATGTGCATAGATCTTGCCACAATTTAACATGGATCATGTACATAAATTCTCCTTTGATTCCACACACATGGTCTCCCCTATGATTCAAGGTGGTTAACATGCATAAAATCTTTTATATTTGAACTAGTTCATGCGCATGAACTCTCCCATGATTCAAGGTGGTTCATGCATATGAATCTTTTAATGTTTATATACTCATTTGTGTTCAATTTAACATTTATATCCTTATTAGCATGCAACCCAACGATAATATTCTTGATTATTCATCATTTGTTAAGGAGATCTAAGCAAAGATCCACACATCTATAGCTATGGTAAACATTGACCGATGAACTCACTTGTATCTAGCATGAGATTGACTAATAAAATACTCCTTTTCTAGCATGAATTCAATAGTAAGAAGCTAACAACTTTAGCCTATAATCAAATAATACATCATGTTATGCTAGCATAGATTAGACAATAGAAAAAAAATGGTTATTTCTGTCATGTATCAACCATAGAAATCACAACCATAATCACATGGGTTAAGAAGTAGAAAACATAGTGATTTGTGCAAGTAATCAAGCTATAAAATCCCAAGAAAACTCATGAGTATTGATTTCCATAAATAAATAAATAAAAAGTGAGATAGCTAGATCTACTTACCTCACTGTAGATCGGTTGTTCTTCTTAAGAATTTTTCCTCTCTCTACTTCTTTCTCCTCCTTCTTCCTTATTCCCTCTCTCTCTCTCTCTCTCTCTCTCTCTCTCTCTCTCTCTCTCTCTCTCTCTCTCTCTCTCTCTCTTTCTTTTCTTTTCAAGGCTCACACATCCTCTATTAAAGAGTCGTGAGTATCATATTTCTTCTCCAAACTTCCTTTCTTTTGATTGGTTTTTAGATGTAAGCTATTTAGATAGAGATCCTCTGTATCTTCATTTGTTATATCCTTAGGTTCATTGCACATGGACATGCTTTCTCTGCATATATTTACCTAGTTTGTTAGGATAGATTTAATCCATAAAGATCACATTGGGATCTTCACTCAATGCCTATCTAAGATCGTGGGGCCACTGCAATACACTTCTAATTAATTTTATCAAGTGGGTGCCAATATCAATGAAAAATCTCGTTTTAGTAAAATTTAAAGCCCCACTGTGAGATTTACACTATGCTATAGTCATTGGATTTCTCTTTTGAAGCTTAATCTATTGATAGGCATTTCATAGTCTAATTATTCAGATTTTGCAACATGAATTTTGAACATTGAATTGGTCATGATTTTTCATTAATTTTGAAAATTTGGAGAAAACTTCAGGATGTTACATACATGGCCCAAACAAGGTTGGAACATGATGTCAATTTCCACTCAAAAGTACAAGAAATTATGTCTTGCTCCCTACTTAATCTCCCCTAGCAAATGAAATCAATTTGTCCCAAACTTTAATCCAAACATTAGCCATTCAATGCTTATCAAACTACCATACAACATAATGAAAGAACGATGTTCATCATGGTGGAAATGAAGAGGCATTTTGAGCAGGAAACTGTCCTTGCATCTCTGCCTAGATGAATAGTCCATAATCTTAACATATTGCCTTCGTACCTGATGAAATTTATCTGTAAGATAGTAACTCTCAATCCTTACTTGTTGGTTATCTGGAATCAATAACACACATGGAGATTTATAGAAAAAATTTATGGGAAACATAAGCATTAAACCAAACTTTTACATAGTATACATCCTAACATAAATAATAGATCACAATAAAAATAAATTTTCCAAAAGCTCTCCTAATCACCTACAACTTTAAGGCTATGATATGGTCCCAAAATCCCCTACCTCTTTGAAAAGCCCCTTGATTCCTAGCTATTGCAAGCCCTTTCCTACTCCAATTGATGTAGTCTCCAATAGGTGTTGGGGATGCATACTAACAGGGATCAAATTCCCTTCTAATCCTTTCCTTCTCACCTCCACCTCTACTCTCCCTTTCACACTCTTTTCCCAACTAGAAGCCTAACTTTTTCCTTGGTTTTTTTTCCTAGTTCAACTTGATCTCCTTAGATTTCTAGTAGGTGATGAGCTCACTACAGGAGGGTGCATGCAGCTCTACTTCACCTCCAATTTCTCCACTTCCTCCTACCAATCTTCCTCTAATTTTGTAGGTTTTCTCCAAGGGATCAAAGCTCATTGATATGGCTGGCAAGGTTGATCATGGGATGGAGAAGGAGGAGAAAGACGCATCCCAATTTTTAGACTAGCTACTTGCCATGCATGCAACCAGCACAGCCACCATCATACCATGGCTTGGGCTATTTTACAAGCATGCAAAAGATAGCTCCCATGTTACAATCCCCAATATGCCCTTAAATTGCATTTAGCCTTTCAATTAAAACCCTAGACCTCACCTTGTTTGCAATTGTACCCTACTTCTCAACTACCTTTTAGTTTCTTATACTTGGATTAATCTCTACATTAGCCCTTACTTTGGTTAGTTACTAATGTCTCCTTTCTTACTTAGGTTTCTCAATTTTGGGAAAAATTTACACCTTCACCAAGTACGTTTTTAATTATACCCCATACTTATGCCTTCCTACCTCTAGGGTTTCCTCACATATCATAGACAATTATAATTCAATTTACTATGCATAGGACATCTTAAACTTATTCTAAAGTTTCTAATTATCCCCTTGATATAATTAAGGGTATGAAAGGAATTTAGTAAGTTGGAGTGAGAGAGAGAGAGAGTAAAATTGAAAAAATTCCCCAATTTTTGTAAATTACATACATATGAGATGGGATTTTACATAATCACTAATATTAGAACTCATTTAGTGACAAAATCATAGGTTCTTCTTCTGAATTATCATCTTGCTCCCTTGGAGTATAAACACAAAACACATGGGACCACACTATGCACATGAATGGGCTGACAGAATCATGTGTCTGCCGATACTTGGAGCGACTCACCACCAATAATAAAATCAGACCATTACAAGAGAAAATACAATGTAGTTCACTTCAGAATCCTAAGAAATATGTATATAAATTCATTTAAAAACCCATTCATTTTAGTCGAGACAAGTCAAATAGTTCAAAATAGCACAATCAAATGATCAGTTGACTTTAAAATACACAAATAGTGCAAAAAAAAATCTAGATCACAAATTAAACATAGATCTCACATAAAAAACTAAATCAAGGATCAAACATGTATCGTACAACAAAAATAAATCATGCATTGAAACTCCAAGTGCACATCATACCCTGGTGCAGAACAAAATCCAAATCATGATTCAAACTCAAATACCGATCAAAAGCCAAATTGCACATCCAAAGCTAGATCTTGCACCAAACATCAATCATTGACCATAAAAATTAAATCACATATCTCAAAGATCAGATTGCATATCACACAAGTGAAATCACATAGCATAAAAAATCAAATCTCACAAGACAGCTAGAAATGTAGTTTTCAATCTTTCAAACCATTTCAAAACCCTTTGAAAACTTGGTAATCCAGGATCCACCTACCTATGATTGAATGGTTTAGATCTTCTAAGATTAATCAATGAGTATAATGTGAGAGTGAAAGATAGTGAGAAATGCTTATCAATGACCTAAATCATCCATAGATTAGTTAGAACATTGATCATTGAATAAGCTAATGAATCGATTATCACTAATTTGGTTTTTTTACCACCAATTGGTGTGTAGAGATCTAAAAAATCATTGATTAGTTATAAGGTTCTTGATATGCCACTAAAAACTAAGAAAGATGTAGGAAATCAAATATCTACATTTTTTATCATGGATCTACACTTTCATATGTCAATCAACAAACAATCAAAGAAAAGGGGGTCAAAACTTACATATCTACACTTCCAGCTGTAGATTGGTGAGTTTAACAAAGATTGGTACTTCATATTGCTCAGATCTACTTTTTAGCCAAAGATTAGTGAGTCAAAAGTTGATAAATATTGGGAAGATCTATTACCATCTAGCAAATAGAACAAAGATAGAGGAAGACTAAAGCTTAGATCTATCTTCCTACCATGAATCAGTGAATATGACGATGGGAGGTCAAAAACCCCATATCTACTTTACTAGTAACAAATTAGTGCATTGGACTAAGAAAAAGCACTCAAAAACCCTATATTCAACTTTGATCTTTTATCTATGATAGTCATCAAAGGACATTTATGGTCTCCAATGTCCAAGAAGACAAGTGTGCTGTCTGAGGCAAAACTATTGTCAATTTTGGGTATTTCATGATCTTGATGGGAAAACTTGATACTTCTGTAGAGCAAGGGTTTGAAAGAAAATCTCGATCAATTAGAGATAAAGTGTTGAATGTTCTTCGTTTGGTCATTTGCTCCTCTTAACAAATGTTCTATATCCTTTTTGTATATAACTCCCTTTAGTTTCCACATAAAAACCCCACTGCTACCAAGGTAGCTTGTTTATGGGCCCCATCAGTCAACACACATAAAAGATAAATGGGAGTCGTGCCATTATAAACTTTGTGAAATTAGCTTGTCAAAGTGTATGCCTCTGACTTCAAATTTTACAATATTTTGATGTCATTAGAAAGCTCTTTCCAAGGCTTATCTATTCATTGAGGTCTCAACATTCAATTGTTTTGTTTTCAAAACTTCTATTTTTACATTTGGAAAAATCTTACATGGGTGTGTCCTAAGAATCAAAGATCAATTTCATGAGAGTGTCTATAGATTCCAAGGTTGATGGTCGATCAAAGAAGAACAATGGCAATCCAAGCTTCAACAGCCAAGATCGTACTTTAAAACTCTTGGAATGTGATCCTATGCTTATGGGTGGCCATCTAGAAGTGGATTATATTATATCAAATGGATCATTGAAAACAGCCCAATTATTCCAATTTAGAAAAATTCCTATTTTAGGAAACTTTGGATGGTTTGGATGAAATCTTGTAATGGGCAATGGATCTATTACTAATGACTATTCAGATGTGTTCCTTGATGATCAAGGAAGGCCAGCCCACCACCGCCCCCCCCCCGGCCCCCACCTCCCACCCCATGCCTTGTGGTAGCTTGGTCAATGGGTCAATGTTGACAAAGTGAAAGTCTTATCCATCCAAAATTAGAAACTCTTAGCTAGGAAGATTTATAGGTAAGGGAAGTTCTATACATTCTAAAAGTAGTTTCTTTGGTGTAAATGGAAACTTCCATGTGTTATAAAGTAAAGAATTAGCATTGGTAAGAAATTAGAACGCCTTGGAAGTGAAGAGTTCAAAATTAGAAAGTCCTTAAGGGCTAAGCAAGTCTTGTAAACTAGCTACTTTCTTTTTAAAAAATTTCTTGGCTTTGTGGGAGAGCTATTCTCATTGTACATGAATTAGAGGAGGTTACATTAATTTTAACTCAAGACTTTATTTTTTGAAAATCATGCTATGTTTTTTATTTGATTGGACATGCTTTCTTGTTTGATATTGTGAGACTTTTTCTTCTAGACCTAGCTTGGTTTGGTACAATGCATCTTAATTTGGTTGCTTCTATATCCTTGGGTGTATGTCTAAGGTGGTGAGATGTGTCGAGACTCTTATCCTTGTGGTGGATTCCTAAGGTGGCAAGTTTCTTCCTTCTCCTCAATCTCTATTGCACTTGGAGGATTCCTAGAGTGGACTCATGGTAGATTCCTAGAGTTAGACTATTTTGAGGCCTGAATTCCACAACGGTGATTCTATGCCTGTGCTATATAAATTCCCGTATTAATCTTGTAGTGGTGTTTGTGTATTTAAAGATTATTGGACATTTTCTCTCTAACCCTAATTGTTTAATTCCGTGAGTTTATTCTAGCACCTAGTTATCTGGCGTCAACTTGGTACCAAAGAGTTGTTCATGTGATAAAGATTTTCAATGGCATATTGAGGAAAGTGCCTTATTAGTTTTGATAAAGATGCTAAAGATTTGGAGATAGATGACCTATGAAAGCAAGTTGAAAGACTTAAGGAGCATCTAGAACATCTGAGCATGCATAGTGAAAAAGAGGTTAAAACCTGAATAGGATTCTTCTAACAAATCCTCTAATGATTTATATGACATGTCTTCCAAAATTAGAGTTTCCATCTAGAAATAATCTTTAAGTAATATCCCTAGAAGAAAGAAAGGAGATCTTAACTTTGTAGAGTGAAAGTTAATGTGCCTGAATTTGAAGAAAAGATATAGCCCATTAAGTTTTTTGATTGGTTACATATGGTGGGGAGCATCCATGGATACAAGGACTTTCTTGAAGATTCTGAGGTAAATCTTGTTGTCAATGCCTAATGCTTAAAAGCAATGTGTTTGACCCAGAAGAGAAAACCATAGCATGTTTCTTAGGAAATTTAAGGAAAGGCATTGGAGACACAGTATGCTACAGAAATACTAGTCATTCAATGATGTTAGGAAGTTGGCTTTGATTGTGGAAAAGAAACAAAAAGGTGTGAGTAAAAAAAATGTGGGTAGAACATATGGAAGAAGGAATACTTCCAATCTGAGGAGTGGTTCTAATGCTAAGTGGACCCATAACTTCAAAACTCAACAAAATCAATCTAAGCCTAAAAATAACAAGTAGTTAGGCCCATCTAATGCTAATCCAAAGAGATGTTATAAGTGCCAAGGGTTGGGACATATTGCCTCTGACGATCTGAACTGAAAGGTAGTTTCTTTGTTGAAGATTTATAAGACACTTCCATTGTACATGATATCTTAACATTGGAGAGGTTTAATTCTATTATATATCTGGACATTCCATTGTATGTGATATCTTAACATTGGAGAGGTTTAATTCTATTATATACCTAGATGAGAAGGACTATGCTAAAGAACCTATCATTGATACTTATCCTAATGATGAAGACTTCTTAAGTGGTTTTTTGTTGGATGAACTTTGGTTGAAAGAAGAAACATTGAAACTGTTGAAGTTACAAACACAAAATTGCTCGAGAATCAAAAGCCTGCCAGTGTTTCAAATGCAGAAGAACCACAAGCATGGAAGTGGTACTTGACTTTCAGAGATCATAATCAATTGAGATGCAAAAGAAGGATCTCTCCATCCAGATGTTTCTAACATGATCTAAAGATATACACTTGATGGAGAGCATGCTATCTACTTCTTACAATAATGCTATTACACGTCTTGTCAAGATATGTGACTCTCCAGAAGCAAGAATTTTAATAACAAATTTGAGTTCTTTGCTGCATTCATTGAACAAGGTAGCATCAATAATTTCATGGTGCAATAGTGTGATGAAACTTGTAAGAAGTGAATTCCTATCCGTCATCAATGAAGAATTACATGCAAGAATCAAATCTATTGGTGCATATTTTTTTCAAAGCCACAAAAGAGAGTAAAAAGGCTTGCAACTCTTTTGATGAAGTGAATTTTTCCATTGGATTGTTCAGAGCTAAGAAAAATAAATATTTAATCATCGACAAACACCAAAATCTATTGAATCTCAAGAAGGAGATTTGGTACCATCCCTTTGCTTCCTAGAGATATTAGTGAAGATGATGCGATTAACTGAAGGTTAAGTTTCTTTCAAACTAGGAGTGATCAGAGATCAACAATGGGTCAAGAGTGATCAAAGACATTTAAGGTATCAATGACCTATATTATGATATAAATCTCTTGAATCATGACATTAATGGCATGAAACTACCTATAGATTCCAAGATTGATGGCAAATCAAAGAAGATCAATGGCAATCTATGCAATCTGAGCTTGAATGACCATGATCTTACTTTAAAACTCTTGAACCATGATATTATGATTATGGCTGCTCACCTAGGAGTGAAACAAGTTATCTTAGATAATTTCAATGGCTTGGATCATTCAAGACAGGACAGTTATGTCAATTTACAAAAAATGTTTATTTAAGAAAACTTTAGATGGTTTGTGTAAAATCTTCTAATGGGTGATGGATTTTTTGCTCATGATGGTTCAAATATGTTGCTTGATGATCAAGGAATGCCAAATATGGGACTCCTTAAATAGGAAAGTGAAAACGCACCCCGTATGGTAGCTTGTCAATGGGTCAATGTTGATTAAGTCAAATTCTTATCCATTCCAAATTCGAAACTCATAGTTAGGAAGATTTATAAGTAAGGAGACTTATATACATTGTAATAGTAGTTTCTTGGGTGTGAATGATAACCTTTTATGTTTTAGAAAGTAGAGAATTATCATTACTAAGAAATTGGAAAGTCTTGGAATTGAAGAGTTCAAAATTAGAAAGTCCTTAAGGGCTAAGCAACTCATGTAAATTAGAATGTTCCCATATATTTATACTCTCATTCTACCTAAATTAGAGGAAGTTATTTCAATTTTAACCCAATCCTTTACTCTTTGAAAATCACAATTTTTTTCTTCTTCTTCTTTTTCCTTTAGAAAGTGGACATGTTTTCTTTTTGGAGATTGTGGGATGTGTTCTTCTAAACCTAGCTTGGGTTGGTAGAGTTCATCTTAGTTAGGTTGTTTTGTATCCTTGGGTGAATTCCTGAGGTGGTGAGATGTGTTAGGACTCTTATCCTTCTGGTGGATTCCCAAGGTGGCAAGTTTCTTTCTTCCCCTTAATCTCTATTACTCTTGGTGGATTCTTAGAGTTTGAACTATTTTGAGGCTTGAATTTCATGGTGGTGATTCTATAACCGTATCATAACTACTATAATCTTAATCTTATAGTGGTGTTTTCTATATCTACATATTATTAGACATTTTCTCTCTAAGCCTAATTGTTTAATTCTACAAGTTTATTCTAGCACCAAGTTATTCAGTGTCAAAATCCTTGTTTTCATAAATCACCAAATGATAAAAAAATTTGGGGCAGGTTTTTCAATCCCATCATCCGCCAAAAATTTCTATTACTCCTAGTTAGGTTTTTTCAGCTGGAGATAGTAGTACAAGCAAGGAAACTTCTTTTCTATAATCAAGACTAGTTAAAGAAAATGAATTTTAAAATACAAATTGTCTTATCATTGGTTGAAGACTAAGAGTGAATCTACCATCAAGAGAACAATGAGTGAGACTAAATGCCTATGTTTAAAGCAAGTACCTCTTTAGGTAGCATCTCTTAGAAAATAGTATCAAATTTTAATCTAAATGAATAACATGACTAGAGGTACCTCTCAATTAGCTATGGACAACTACACCAAGGTCTTTTCCTCTTTCTAGTGTAAGTAAAGACAAACACAATCCAAAACCAGCCAAGCCAAGCTATAGTACAAGATGTCATGTCCAAGCTACAAGACAAACTACCCTCTATGGTATAGGAAAACCATAGCCATGACAAGCAAATCATAGGCACGATGTTAGAAAAATCCTCAATATCCTTAAAATATGATGGAAATTGGGGCTTCAACCTCACAAATCAACAAGGGGACACAAGAGAGGGCTGATTGACACTCCATTTAAGTGTCATGTCAGTGCCACATTGCTACCACCCAGGATGCCAAGACAACTATAGCACCACATCATGAGAAAAGTCTCAAAAATAATACAAGATGGAATGTAGCATGACTTGGCCAACCCTTAGCATGTTATAACTTCCCATCTATAAATAGATGGCATTCCTCTTTGCTTAGGAGGCTTTTGGAAGAGAAGGAGAACTATACTACCAAAGCGGAAGACCATAGTTGGTAAGAAGATCCACTTTAGAAGCATTAGGAAATGAAAGGAAGAGGGTCTTTGGAGTTCTGTAAAGAAAAATAGGGCCAATATTCTTTCTCCTCACTTTTAGCGCCAAAATACCCTTAGTACCAAAATTTCCAAACTTTCTCAAATGATAGATCAAGGATATTAGAGTCCAAAAAGTAAGCGTAAAATCTTCATTTTCATCTATTTTCATAGAATTTATGATGTAGTGCAATTAACCACAATTGTCTCTTCTCAAAAGCATATTCTTCACATCCAATGGGATACTTTTAGTTTTTAAGTACTTGAGACTCTTCCAGTAGCTTTCTTATTTAAGTCTACCTCACTTTTATGGAGGAATATCTAAACATGCTATGTAAATAACATGAAATCTTAGTAGTTAGGGTTGTCCTAGTGGTGTTATGTTCCAATGGGCTTGCTGTGTAGCAAAACCCAATGATGAATAATCAATGCCAGTTTGCGCTAAGTCTATATGTGTTTTGTCTTTTTTTCTTTTCCTCTTTTGTGAATGTAAAAATATGTGCAAGGGTTTGTCCTCTCCTATCTATGCTATTTTATCTCTATCTAATCACTTCTAAATAAGTGAGCAAGAAATCCCTCTACTTATTCCACACACTAATTTGCATATGTTTTGAAAGTACTCACAAGCATACCAATCCATGTAGTAGATGTACGCCAGTGAGGTTGATCCCACTAGCCAAAAGAGTTGGATTGTTATAAATCTAGGAATTAAAAGGACAAAGAATTAGAAACATGCATAAACTTAACATAAAGGAATTTTGTAAAGATAACAACTTTCTAAAACTTACATGGAATCAAGAAAGGAAACTAATGCAAATCTAGAAACATGAATGACTTAGAAACCTAAGATGAATGAAATTTCTAAAACTAGAAATTAGAAACTTTCTAAACAATAAAAATTCTTAAAAATAAACTTTCTAATATGCAACTTAAAGAAACCTCCTAAAGATGCTGAATTTCTAAGATCAATGCTTTCTAATAATGAACTCCTAAACTAACATTATAAACTTCCCAAATACTAAGATTTAATATAAACATGCAACTAAACATAAACAATGCATAAAACTAAATCTAAACATGTATTAAACGTAATCAAACTAAACTAATAGTCAACCAACCTGAGTATCAAATAAAAGCATGCATGACAAGGAAACATGGACAAGAAGAGCGCATAGAACTTAGAAGAGTGTGCATAAACCAATCTTGTTTTATTGAATAGAAATCATTACAAAAGTATCTGCGCATTCAAGATAACTTAAACTTAGAAACATGCAAAGAAAGGTGTACTTATAACATAAAAATAACATAGCATGGCTTCAAACATAAAATCTAATACCATCTATGTATCCTTCATTCATGAGTAGCATGCAGGTGAACCAAAAGGAAAGAAAACCAAGGAAGAATAAAGAGAATTTTGGAAACAATTCTAAAGTCTAAAAGAAGATGATGATGGATGATAAATGGAAAAGAAAACAAAGGAGAAAATCTAAGGTTAACAACTAAGGAAGAGCAAGAACACTAACCTTTATCGAATGCTTGAAAAGGATTATCCAAACAACACTTTCTCTTGGCTGTCACTACAAGTGAGTGACGGGCTTTGGATGAAGGATAATTAGAGCACCAATTAGAAGCAAAATATCATGAAGAATCACCCAAGCAAAGTGTGTCTAGATCAAAGGAATGAAAGCTATATGAAGGAAGTGCAAAACTCTTCCAAGAGGGAGGCATGGCGAAGCTATCCTTAAAGGAGGCATTGAAAGCTTGATGGCTAGTGTGGAATATGGCATGGTAGACCTCCCTAGTGTGTAGAAAGGAAAACTTCCAAGGAAAAGCATACAAAGCCTTCAAGGTAAAGTGCATTTAAAGGTAAGCCTCAAGGGAAAATTCTTTTGAAGAATTTAAAAGAAAATTGCATGAAAAGAACTCCATCTAAAAATTTTGTTGAGAGCTACTTTTATGGATGGTGGAGAGAGTCCTATTAGTATATGAGTTTCACCCTTCTAAATAGATCAGATTTTCTTATCTTTATCTTAAGGAAGATGGAAAGATGAAACAAGATTTGGTAAAGAAGATAAGATAAGGATTAGGGAAAGGTAGTTGGATAAGGCAAGGGGACATAAGAAGTGGAAACTAAGAAAGATCATTTAGGAAGTGGAAAACCTAGAGGAAATTGATTGGAAGTAAAAAAATCTAGGAAATGGAAAGTTTAAAGGAGTTAGGTCTCTTCTCTTATTGGTCCACATGCGCATGCTACCTACCCATATTGATAGATTCAATCTTCTTACTATTTATTCTCTTCAAAACACATTTTTTTCAAGTGGGAAATTGCTCAGAAACTTCCCAAAATGTGTGGACCCATTGTTGGATGGCTTCCTTTGATGGATTTTGACTTGATTGCTTCATTAGCTTACATCTTGGGTTTCATGGTTCACATGGCTTGGCTTCTCCTAGTCATTAGTCATGTGGCTTAGGTGGCTTACATGGCTCCAAATCTCATACAAAGCTGGTGGAATTGCACGCATTTGCATGGGCCCATTCTAGTCTCCTTTGATTCTTCCAATTGCTTCCTTGAAACTCATCTGCTTGTCTTGAAATGATCTTGAGCCTCACTTGAGCTTAGGAATGATGAAATTTAGGTCCTTATTCTTCTAGGCCGATTTGGATCATTGATTCTCATCTAAAGCAATCTCCACCACTAGATTATCCTTTCAATACCCACAAAAGATCAAAAATCCTAATTAATTCCTCGAAAGTTATGATAAATCACATACTTACTCTAAATTAGCTCTTGAACCTACAAAATATCAAACTTTTGAATCATTAATTCAAAATGCATGTGAATTTTTGAAAAAACCCTAGGATAATTCTATAATCTATAACACATGAGTTACTGATTGGGTACTTTTTATACAAAATTGAATACTTATCATTAACCATCATATACCACTAGATTAGTAAAGACCACATAGTAAGCCTAAATATTAGAGGACCATGACCATTAATAGTGCTTTGTCTTCCATATTTTATGTTACCTTAAGACGTATCATGATGCCAATATCCACTACATATTTACATTTCTACATTGCACCATTTATCCCATGATCTTGTTTGACCTCATTGTCTTCATTGAATATATACAGTTTTGATTTTTTTCATTTCCTAAGGTGGCCTAGCTAGGGACTCATAGCTAACAGCTTGCTGAATCATTCAACCACCCTTTATTTCTCTTTCTTTATTTACATTGTCCTAATGCACCATTGTTAACCTTAAGAAGTCGACTGACGGCACTGTCCATTGCATATGTACATTTACTATAGCACTACCTATCTTAGGATGCCATTTGATGCCACTGTGCTCATTGAGTATTTACATGCCTATATGTTTTCATTTCTTTAGGCTGGCCTAGTTAAGAACCCACAGCTAATAGCCCTTTGGAGTAGTAAGCTACTCATCATTTTTCTTTCTTTATTGACATTTCCACAATGCATCATTATTTACTTCATGATGTTTTACCAGCTGGTGTAAAATATTTTGGCAAATCCTATGCCATGAATTCAAAGATTAAATATTCCCTTAGGCTGAGGCATTCCCTGTAAACAACACCCTACATCAAAGCCTAGATATAATGAGAAATGAGCAGGACTACTCTGGCATTTCCCCATAAGTGATATGCTACATCGAATCCTAGGTACAATGGGAAATGGGCATGGGCATGGGTTGATAGAGCATTCCCTCAAAAGTGATGTGCTACATCAAAACATGAGTGATTTGGGAAGTAAGCAGGGGCTCTTGTGTCATTCTAGATGTGAGCTTGTAAAGAAACTACCTCTTGAGAATAACATTTGCATTGCCACATGGAATATAGGAACATTGACATATATGAGTATGGAGTTAGTAGATATAATGAAATCTAGGAGAGTCAACATAGCTTGTGTCCAAGAAACCAAATGAAAGGGGGCTAAAACTAAAGAAATCAATGGGTATAAGCTCTGGTATGTAGGAAAGGACAATAACAGAAATATTGAAGGGATAGTGGAGATAAAGAATTAAAAGATAAATTCATAGACATTAGAAGAACCAGTGGTAAAATTCTAATAATAAAACTTATTCTAAGAGAGAAGATCATAAATGTGATAAGTGTATACGGGGCATAGGCATGGCTAGAAGATAAAATTAAGAGAAAGTTTTGAGAAGATATAGAGGGAGTAATGCAAGAAATTCCCAATATAGAGGGGATATTTATAGGAGTATACTTAAATGGTCATGTAGGAAAAGAAAAGCAAGGATAGTATAGGGTACATGGAGGGTATGGTGTTGGAGAAAGAAATGACATAAGGGAAGATACCTTTGATTTTGCTTTAACATATAACTAGCTTTAGCAAACACATACTTTAAGAAAAGGGATGTCAACTTACTAACCTTTAAAAGGGAATCTTATAAAATCAAATAGACCTTTTTCTACATAGGAATACCAAAAAATCAATGTGTAAGATACCCGATGAGAGTTTAACCATAACATAGGTTAATGATTCTATATATTTACATTAAGAGATGGAAGAAAGGAAATAAACTTAGTAGGTGTCCAGAAACTAAGTGGTGAAACTTAAAAGGAGATAAGATAACATCATTCACAAACAATTTGATGGTAAAAGGAAAGTGGAACAATAAAACAAAAGTAAACACCATGTGGACTTATATGGCTGAATCCATTAAGAAAGTGGCAAACAATGTTCTAAGAGTATCTAAAAGTAAAAGGTAACCAGTAAAGAAAACTTGGTGGTGGAGTGAAAAAGTGCAAAAATTTATTAAAAAGAAAGGCATGTGTTTTAAAGCATGGTAGTGACTAAAAATAATAAAAACTTTGAGCACTATAAGAATGCTAAAAGGGTAGCTAAGAGAGTAGTAAGTGAGGCTAAACTCAAGGTGTGTGATGATCTTTATAATAGATTAGGGTCAAGAAAAGATGAGAAAGATGTGTTAGAACTTGCAAAAATAAGAGAATAGAAGAGCAAGACATAGACCACATTAAATGCATTAAAAGTGATGACCAAAGGGTGCTAATCAAAGATGATGAGATCAAGCAAATGTGGTAAAGTTACTTTTGAAAATTCCTAAGTAACAATTTCCTGAGAAAACAGAGATTGAAAGGATAGTGAACCCAAATAATGCTGGACTATATAGATATAATCATAGGATCAAGATACCTAATGTGAAAGAGACCTTGAAAAAGATGAAATCAATAAAGGCCCTAGGGCGTGTATACCAATAGATGTTTAGAAGTATATGGGAGATACTAGGATAGTTTGTTTGATAAAATTATTTAACGAGATTGTAAAATTGGAGAGAGCGACAAATGAATGGAGGAACAGCTCTAGCATACCAATTTATAATAGTAAAGCAGACATACAAAGTTACACTAATTACTATGGGATCAAACATATGAGCATACTATGAAACTTTTGGAAAGAGTGTTTGAGTAAGGCCAGCATGCTCTATGGATATGAGTATTAGGCTGTTAAAGAACAACATGTACTGAGGATGAGCAAAGCTAAAATAAGGTTGTTTGATATGGATGAGTGGAAAAAGAAGAAAGGATAGAATTAGAAATGAAACATTATGGGAAATTTTGGAGTAACACTAATAGGTAACAAGATGAGGGAGGGTAGACTTACATTGTTTGGACATGTCCAACAGAGACCAAGAATGGTACTAGTTAGAAGGAATGAGTAGATCCAAGTTGAAGGCCATAAAATGGCATAGGAAAGGCCCAAAAGAATGTGTATAGAAGTGTGAGAAAAGATTTAAAAGCTCTTAGATTAAATGATACCACCACACTTGATAAATGGAGGAATAAGATTTGTGTAGCCAACCCCTAATCATGATAAGGTTCTGATGATGATGATGTTTCTTGACACTATTGTCCTTCATTGCATAATGTTTACATTATTACATTCTTCCATTTCTTTAGGAGACTTGCCAACTAGACTACAAAGTCTCTTGCCATTTGTAATTCTTACAAAGTAGTTGAATGGGGGAGTTGACTTCCTAAAGCACTATATACATAAACATTGCCTTAGGGGTATGTAACCATGTGCCAGTGAATGTGTAGTTTACTAATTGACCACTAATAAGACCTTTAACTTAACTGCTATCAAGATTGCTAATTGATTAATTTGGTGTAATATCCTCAATTTTTATTTCCAATTTTTAATAATAAAGTGAATTTATAAAATTATAAATACTATAAATTGAATTGAGGACTGAAACATCAAGAATTAGATTGAACTCAAAAAATGGAATCCAACGACACTAAGAATGCCCAAATTGGAGTTTGGACGACAATTTACCTAATTATTTCACTAAGGGTAAAATTGTCATCTGTTAAGTGGAACCACAGTACACCTGTGGCTGCCCAAGTTTTTAAAACACTTTTTCATGTTTATTTTCAAAAGATGGGTAGCCTTATTTGTAAAAAATTTAAATAGCAAAATCATTTTTTATAAAATTCATTTCTTAAAAACCCGAATGCCACTTTTCACACTCATACATATATACATAATTTTGAATACAACATATATTTCTACTGAATTAATCAATAAAAAATTTATTTATTTAAAAATAGTAGGATCGATCCAATGGTTCACATACATAGCTCCTTTATTATATTTGATGTCCAAAGTACACAAATCCAAACTACAATACAAATTTTCCATAATGAAATGTAACCTTGATCATTAGTATGGTTGTCATATTCTCCTGTCGTATCCATCCATTCCTTTCTATCTGTATTTGAGATATTTTAAACATTCAAACATTTACAATGTCTCAACAAGCTATGCTTGGTAAGGGATTTAAGAAGCATATAGAATTTACAACACAATATATAATTCAATAAATCTTTCATAAATTCAATATTTATATCCATCATATTCCATATAAATCAAGTAATTCAATTTCCTTGAACCATACTATGAATGATAATTCTATCATATAATTTCTTACGTAAAATCTTCTATGACTATTCTCCAACAACTCACATTAATACCTTATATATATAAACGTTAAAACCATGAAAAATAGTTAATATCTTCAATAATAATATCATAATATTCATACCTAGACTACACTAGGTTGAATAATCATCTAGCATGTGCTGGGAAATATCCCTTCCTAAGAAATCTTGGTAATGAGCATTTACTAGACATTTCATCATGCCATATCATAAGGCATTTCATCATGCCATGTATCACAATGCAAAAATATACAAAGGACTACTATGCTACAATTCAACCCATAATAGTGCACCTGGATAACTTCCAATTCACTCCACTGATACCACGGTGGAAAATATTATGTCACAACCCACATGGGGAGATAGGACTTTCATAATGGGGCCTTCCCGTAATTGCCCCACCCGACTTTTAGCCTCACTTAGGGCATGGTATACATCACATCATCAGTTTTCAGAGAGCAAGTGGCCAGACCCTACAACTCTCCTAGCATAGTATCCCCAAGCCTTATGCTTGTTGAATACAAAATCCACAGGCTTCCATGCCTATATGGAAAGTAATAATAATATTAGCAGATGATTTGTCTATTTATAAAAACTTATCTCACTATCCTTATATTTTGGTATACTTATACCAAGGACACAATCTCACATCTAAGTTTAGAGATAATCATTAATATAAATGATACCCATGTTCATTAATTAAGTTTAGGGATAATCATCTAATGTAAATGATATCCCTATTCATTAACTCAGTCTTCTCATATTAAGTTTAGTGATAATCATTTAAGATAAACGATACCCAATTTCCTTAATTTTGGTATTCATATACTAATGATGTAATTTCGTATCTAAGTGGAAGGATAACCATTCATATAAATGGTATTGGAGTATTTATCATGTATTTAACCTAATTTAGACAATTTAATTCTAACACACATTCATCAAATAGTAAACACATAATTCTAAGCATGATATCATTCTCCCTAAGTCATTAAATATTTAATAATTAAATTCTACAATTTTATAGACATTCTAAATGGTAACTATTTTCATAAGATCATGTTTATAACATAGATCTTTCACATTAATACAATGTATTCTTAAGGTTCTACCTACCTCAAAATATGGTAATGCCACTCATTAAGATCTTTCACAATCTTGGTTGACATATGTAATCTATCAATTCATACATACTATCATTATCTATCATAATTTTAGATAATCTTATATTTATCTTTCTTTAATTATATGTATCTCTTTCAGGATTTGTCTGATCTTTTCATTCTTGTTCCTTGATTAATATTAAGTATCTATATCTCTTTGTATTCTTTCATCTATCTCCTTTAGATAGTGTTTTTAACTATTGATCTTGAAAATTTGCCACTAGATTAACTTCTGATCTATTAGATCTGAGTATTTTCTAATCCTACATCTTATTGATTTTGATTTTTATAGATTCCTTTGATCTTTCTGATATATCAACAATTCATAATTATGAAATCATTCAAGATCTCATAATTGATCTTGTTTGATCATAATTATCTTATTCAAAGTTTAATTTGATTTGGTAATTTTCTAACCTTTTATGTTCATATTATTAAATTTCAACCAATTACTGTTTTATTGGTTGAAAATGATTTATTCATTCCTAAGTCTAGATTGCCCCTCCTTATATTAGGTTTGACTAATGCCTAGCAGTTAAAGTCTGCTCAAAAAGTGGTTAATACAATCCTAATGTAGACCTCAATAAACGTCAATGGAAGGAGAGGGAAGATCACTTGGATCTTGTATACCCCTCATAACTATGATGTTCAGAGTCCACTAGAGTGGCACTAGCTTAAACTTCTAAAGTTCCTATGAGCATTTTACCCTAAGTCGCTTTTCTACTTAATTTTACTTAAGTCCATGAACATTGATAATGTCATTCATGGATGTTTATTATTCTCCTAAATGAGCTAAGGAAATGGTGGTGAATTCCATTCCTTACCTTTTACTAATTATAGTAGCCCTTACTAGGACTAAGTTTATATCATTCATGTATTGTAAGTGTCCATGAAAGTAAATCTAAATTTTAAATAATTACATCTTTATTATATTTACTTAACATGAATAGTAAATCACAAAAATAAATCTAATCAAGTAAATCTACTATCAATTCAGAGATAATTAAACTACAAATTAACAATTTAGATTATAATTAAGCACATCACAAATGTCCATCATGATCCAATAATCAAATTTGATTTCTATTCTTTAGATCTAGGGTTTTCATCCCATTAAGGGTCCAAATCTTAATTTTTCACATTTCTGTCACATCTAACCCATAATTTTATATGACCTCATCACTAGATCATCAATACATCCAATCCAAAAAGTCTAGTCATCCTAAATCTCACTAATCAAGGAGATTAGTACTAGCTTTTGTAATTAACAAAAAGTTATAGTACTCAAATCTTCATTTTTATGGGTTCAGTAGATTTTACTCATCAAGAGGAATTCAATTCTTCTTTCCAATCTCAATTTGGACTTAAAATGAGTTTTGAAATGTATTTTTAAGTTTATGATCAATTTTAAAGGTCCAGATTTGATTTGGACTGTGAGAATGCGACAAAACAGTGATGGCGCAATTCCATTATCAGGAAGCTGGCGAAGTTGTAGTCAGTTACTACATGTGTGGGGCATGCCTCTATGGGTGTCCCTAACTGGCATCCCGAATCGCATCTTCGATGTGGATCTTCGATGATCTATGAGATGGCCCAATATAGACATTAGATCACCAATCATCAGATCAACGGTCAAAATCAAAATGTCATTTCATTGTGATCACCATTTTGGGGGTTTTAAGCTCTCCTAAATCCATTGGATGGCTTAGATTTCTCATATGAGTCATCCTTGATAGAGTTCCACACTGGGTTAACCGAGACTAGTTTCACCTAAAAATCATGTCGGAGAAACTAGTACGGTGACCCATTTCCTTTAAAATTTACCAAAAAAAGAAGAGGAGAGAGTGATGGCCTACCTAGAAACATTCACAAGAAAGAAGATGGCTGAAAAAATAGAAAATCCTCACCAAAAAGTTAACAGTGTCAGAGAAGACATACAGAGCTGATTTTTCAATAATTTCACTTGTGAATCGTCCAATAAAGTTAGGGCTTTTCTAGTTCAAGTAACTTTCAAATCGTTTTAATGGTTTAGATCATTGAAATAGTTTTTGAAATTGGATGGCTAATTCAATTTAGAGAAACTGGGTGGAACCTTCGTCCATCAGGGATGATGCATCTCTGGACACGCCCCGACTCCAGATAAGGTTATGTCTGTCGGGTGCGCCTGGGGACGTGATTCTAGTGAAAGAGAGAGGAGAAAGAAAGAAGAAAATAGGGAGGAGGAGGAGGAGGAGGAGGGAGAGATTGGGATCAAAGGGGGAGTTAGGGCACTTCCTATAGAAATTTATGGAAAATTTTTTGGCCTATTTATAGGTAGTTTTGTATTTTTTAATTAATTTTTTATTTTAATCTAAATTCCACTAAAAAATATTAAAATAGGGAGTGAAAATTCCACTACCTCCACAAGGGGCTGAGTGTTGGCTGATTCTTAACTTGCATCATTGCTGGCCTCAGTTCTTACTTAACTTTTGTGGGTCCCACTAAAAAGTGAAATTATTATTTTTTCATTTTAATAAAAAATTGAGCAAAATGCCAATTTTTCACCCGAACTTGGAATTTAACGTACTTATAATTAGGTGACTGGATTTTTTTAGTACATTTCAAATATTCATGTCTTAATTCTTGATTTCATTTCTATAAAAATGGATTTCCTTAGAACTTCAATTTCCAATTCCATTTTCAAAATTTTTGATTTCTCACTTTCATTAATTCAAATATATATGTAAAAATAGGAGTTATTACGACACTAATGCGGGTCCTAAAATCTAGACAATCAAAATGGATTAGGAACCTTCTAATTATGTTACTAATTAAGATTATCTCATCTTAATCATATTTAGGTAAAACTCCCTTTTTCCTAAATACTATTCAACTCCATCTTCTCCTCCGATTTTTCCCATTTTCCTTGATCAATCATGACCAGATCTATCTAAGTTCAATAAGATGAATCTCATCTTCTTCCATGGAGTTGCAGTGATGGATCGCCTAAAGAGCATTGCAAGCATGCAATTTCCCTCCATCTCTCATTCTTGAGTAAAATTATCAAGATCGGGTTTTTTACCAAACTAAGAGGTATGATCCAATTTTCTTCTTGATTTTCCCTTCCATTGGCTTTACTTTACTACCTTTTATTGTTCCCAACAATTAAATCAAAGATTTCATGACGTTAGTTTTTGAATCTATGAAAATTTGTGCCACAATAGAAAACCTATCTCAAAGACACCTCATATGGATAATCTGAATTGTCCATTAGATTCAGGGACCCTCAAAACCTTAGAAATAGAAAAATTAGATAATAAAAAATTAGATCATCTAGGACTCTGATGAAGCAAAAACAACATGGATGGTCCGAGCAAATGGTCTCTAATGGCCACTGGTTTAATCCAATGTAAAGGGCTTCCACCAATGTAGTCTGAGAAATAGGTAAAAGAAATTTCCATCCAAGATTTAATAGTTGGTCCATTCGCATCCTAGGTAAAGTCCATCTTGTTGCGATAGAAATGAACAGGAATAAATAAGCTTTAGCATAAAGGACCTGCTAATTTAATACAATGAAAAGGGTTTTAGCTGATGTAGTCTAGTGTAAATAGCCCATCGGTTTAATTCAGTGTAAGGGGTTTCTGCTGGTGTAGATCGATGTAAAGGGCATCTTATTTAAATTTTGATCCAAACCATCCAAAAATGAACTGAAACGTTTATTTTGCAATTCTAGGAGCTATATAAACCTAATTTTTTATCCAAGACATCTGTTGGAATTATCTCGATGATGCAAATATGATTTTAACATTAGAATCTTGATCTAATTACATTTAGTCAGATCAATTTCATAAAATATTATCCAATTACTTAGATCAAATAGATTAGAGGGCGATCAGGACGTAAAACTTGGACAATTAGATGACCCAACATATGAATTGAGGGATATCTAAGGACCCAACAATGTTTATGTAGAATTTATAAATCAGAGAGTGATCTAACCATCAGATCAAGATAGAATCTTATGGATATACACTAAAATGAGTAGATGAACATGAAATTGAACTGATTTGTGATAATTAAAGTTGGAATTAATGATTTAATCATAAATAGAGGCTTTAAAGAATGATCCAATAGTTGGATCGCCACAAATTCCATTGAGATGGCAGGAATTAAACCTTTTGTGATAAAGAAACATGAGATTGGCAAATTACAACTCTCTCAATGATCAGATGAAGCAAATAAGTATTGAATGTTATGAAAACTAATTGAAAAGATAAATTGGTTGATTTAGATCAAAAGATAGATCAGGGGATAATTATACAAATTGATATATAAATGGACACAACTTAAGATAAAAACTTATAATGGATTTATTGAGGGAAATAAATGACGCGAAACAGTACCATGGTACTGACAGGTACATTAAAGTGCAGCTAAGGGAATTACGTGCCTGATTTGGTTGTTCCTTCATTGAGGTAGGTGATGACATTTAATGTTGCATAATGTTTCTAAAATCTCGCATCTTCATAGCATTTGATTGACTGGGATTATTTGCAACATGGTTTCTTATTTGTACTCATGATTTTTAATTTATTATGATTTGATATGAGATTTTGATAGTGCATTAAATGGATTTTTATGATTGATCTATTTTATGGTATGGATACTTGTGGATTTTTTATATGAATTATAAACATTTCTTCTTTATTGCCTCACTGAGATTAGATAATTTCCATATAATAGATGGTGGAGGCTTGGTGGCTAGTCCTTAAAAGGTTGACCCTGGGATGAGGGGGTGCCTTAGGATGGTGAACCACAAGTTCTCCTAGTTTTATGAGGAGGCTTTGGTGGCTAGTTCTTAATAGGCTAACCCTGAGATGAGGGGGATGCCTTGGGATGGTGAGCCATAAGTGCTCCTGGTTTTATGAGATACATGATTTCTATGTTTTTGTGATTTATGATGGGTACTCTCACCTGGTGGATTCATGTTAGGAGAGTGTAACAGCCTGAGGGCCCATCCCCTGCAACGATATTGTCGATGCCGGAGTGCCCATACACCCCACATGGGTTTGTTCTTCCCCAGTTGCCCAGGAAAAAGGCCTCTTTGCAAGGGAAGTCCTCAGCACTCTTATCAACAGCCCAGTAACTTTTTCCCCTAGCGATGTGGGACTAACTCTCAGTCCCTCACCTTGCCTAGAAGCCTGCCAACCCTCTTGGCCGGCCCTCATCAGCCAAGGCTTCACAACCTCTCCCCCTTAGGGGACACGCGTCCCCGTATGTCTTACCACACGCGAGCGCCCACGTGCGGCTAGCCACTCACACCGAGTCGGGGTCTAGCTCTGATACCACTCATAACAGCCTGAGGTCCCATACCTTGTGTAATGACTCCAATTTTGTAATATTCAAATTCCAAGTTTAGCAATGAAAAGTTCAGTTTTTAAAGAAAAGGGCATTTTGGTCATTTCACTATTCACCTTGAATGAACCCAGAATTTGGTCCTAAAAATGGTGTCATTAGATGTGTCTTAGAAAAAGGAATCCAACGAGACCAAAATCACCCAAAACAAAGTTAAAATGAGCAAGATATGGGCCTTTGAAGTTCAGGGGCAAAATTGTAAATTGTACAAAAACGGTTTAACCTGCAAAACACAGGGGCCCGTTTTTTATACGGGCACCCCTTCATCTTCAACCTCTAGAGGGTTCTAGAACGGTGGTGATTGGAAGAGAAATCACCGCCATTTTGGAGGTTTCTCCATCGCCATTCAAAGGCGGTGAGAGCCCCCTCTAGAACCCTCTCTTAGCTCTATAAATAGAGCTCTTGGGTGCCTCTAATGGCAGCCCAAAATGTTGGAGAAAACCCATCATGGAGCAGTAACCTAGAGGAGAAAACGTGGAGAGAAAACCAGCCACGAAGCAAGTACGCCCAAAAACTCCCCAAACCCATCTCACCCATAGTCCTAGGCTCAGTTTCCCTAGGTTTTTGCATGAAAATCCATGGCAAATAGGCCTCTAGGGAGCCACCAAGGACCCTAGGACATCCCCAGGGCCGCACTGGTTCGACAGGGTCGAACTAGGGTGACCTAAGGACGTGTCGAACCAGTGTGGCCCTGGGGACGTCCCAGGTCCCTAACAAGCAGGACGATCCAATAGGAACGTCCCACGTCGACCTGCGTCGACCTCCGTTTGAAAAACCTAGACGCACCCGCAAAAGAGAGAAAAGGTGGAAAAAATTTGGCGCGTCTGTAGACGCGCCCGCTAAGGCGCACGCCACAGACGCGCAGCACTAGCAGCGCGTCGTCTTTTAGTTCTTTAAGGAAGCTGGGGTGCACGTCGCAGACGCGCAGCACCCTAGCATTCAATCTTTTTATCTTTAAGACTCTATGTACATACGACACTAAAACGCTTATAACATGAGATCTAGAGCTCCAATTGAGGCGCTGCCAAAGGCGTTGTGTCCGTGTCGACGACGCGGACACATCCAAACTATAAAATCCCTGATCAAGGCCCAATCAAAGGTAGGCATGACCCTTAGAATAGGATGGTGGTGCGTGGCCACTAGAACTTTGGAAAACTAAGCATACCAAGGCCCAATTAGGACCTTAGGACACCCATAGGCATAGGGATGGACCCCTAATGCCTAAGTAATAAGACCAATTACTCTAAAACCCATAAAAGATAGGCCAAACAAACCTTGATTCCCCAAACCATGATCAGGAGCGTCCGAGGACAAACGGGCTAGCGCGACCTAGCCAAGTAGGTGCTCTATCACTATTAGATTCTTTTAAAAGAACTATTATTGTTTTGAGAACATATGTTTTAAATATATGACTTGATTTGCATGACTTAATTCAGCATGCATGATAAATGCTTTGTACATAGCCATGTTTTGAAATGATTGCATATACATTATGCACATATATGTTTTGCAAACAAGTGCATACATTGCATGATTTAAGTACTTGCAAAGATTGCATGTCCTTGAGGGTTGCCAAAAGACGCTGCAATGCCAAGGGCCAGGCAGTTGTGAGGGACCCAAAGAGGACAGGTTTTAAAAAGAGGTTTTGGCTTATTTAATCTTATGTGATTTGGGCAAGTAAGCCTGTGGGTGCTATGCCGAGGGGTTTGGGTTGGCCACCCAGCCTCTACCACTATTAGGTGGATGGGTGCCACGCCCAAAAAGAGGCAAGTCCCTACGTCGACTGCATGTGGTACAAGGGGCTACCACTGGTGTCACGGCATTGGGTCGACGTGTCATAGGCCCTGTGGAGGCTATGGCCGAGTGTCCTCAGGTACCTGGGGACCACACGGCGAGGAGGTCGTGGGCATAGTGGACCCTATGGTTTGATGATTTATGTGCATTGCATATGGCATGATATGAGGTTGGTCGACCATACCATACTAGAGATCCATGAGTTGGACCCATGAAGCATCTATTGCATATCATGATGTTATCATATATATGTATATATATATATATATATGATACTTTCAATTTTGGATTATGTGATCTTTAAGTCATTAGTATTTCAATTTGATAACGGATTCTTATACTGATATTGAGCTTGAGTATTTAGACATGCACATGTTTTGAATGAGCATATGATTTTAAAACATATCATGCATTATAAAACTAGTAGTGATAGGCTCCTACTGAGTATAGTATATACTCACCCAATCCTCAACATTTTTCAGATACAAAGTAAATACTTAAGGGCAAGAACGTTTGTACTAGAAGACACAGACTAAGTACAAGTAAGTAAACCCCTATCTTATCTTTCAATGTTACTTGATTGTAGTTACTCTCTAATAGCTGGGGATGTCACTAACACTTTCTTGGGAATAATATTGATTCTAAAACTTTGCCATGGATAAATAATTTGAGAATGTGTTTTGACACTCGGGGTTTCTATGAAAGATTGTTTTCCAAAAGAAAAAGATTTTCATGCATCTCATACTTATAAAACAAGAGATCTCGCCTTTTTATCAAAATTGCATCATATAAAAACCCGGGTCGTGACAGTTGGTATTAGAGCACGGTTTAACGTTACTCACAGCCCAGTTGTGAGGAGAATAACTTATAATCAGGTTTCATCCATGAAAGAGTAAGGGGTAATAGGATAACACAAACTTAGAGTTGGGTGAATTGCCTTGTGATTACAGATGCCTAGGAAGAAAGGAAGCAATGCTCCAAGACCTGAAGCCCCACCAGTGGACTCCACTGGGTCGGGCAACGGGATGGCTGAGTTATTCCAACAATTCTTACAGAACATGGGACAATACATGAATAGTCAAAGCCAAACTCCTACCCCCCGAGATCCTTCCCCTAATAAAGCAATAGATAGGACTGAGGTTCAGTTAGAAAGGTTTCAGAAACTAGCTCCCTCATTCACAGGAGAAGATGAAGCATCTACAGCTGAAAAATGGTTAATTGATATTGAAAAGATATTTAAGGCCATGAACATAGCTGAAGAAAGAAAAGTACCCATGGCCACATTTGTGTTTAGAGGAGAAGCTACCTTTTGGTGGGAAACAGCAGAAAGAACTTATTTTGATCAGCAAGAAACAATAGGATGGGAAGAATTTAAAAAGGTCTTTAACGACAAATATTATCCTAAACATGTAAGGAAACAGAAGGAAAAAGAATTTATGAACTTAGAACAAGGAAATATGACTGTCCAACAGTATGAAAGTAGATTCATTAGCCTCCGAAGATTTGCACCACGTGCTTGTGCTAATGAGGAAGATGCTGCAGAACGATTTGTAGATGGACTCAACCGAGGACTCAGGAGCAGAGTTCTAGGTTTCCAACCTTCCACAGTAGCCAAAGTCGTAGAGATGGCCTCCCTATATGAAAAAGATTATCAAAGGAACCAGGCAATAAAGGAAACTAAGAACATCAACACCATAGGAAATAAAGAAAAGAGACCATTTCAGTCCTTCGAACCTAGGCCACCTTTCAAGAAGCCGTTTGAAAACAAAGAAAGAAGACCAGACTGGAAGACATGCCCTAAGTGTAACAGGTATCATTCAGGCAAACCATGTACCATTTCCAACATCACTTGCTATCTTTGTGGAGAACGAGGACATTTTGCTAGGGATTGTTCTAAAAAGGAAGTTGAAGAGCGTAAAGGAGATCAAGTTCCAAAAAGCCAAGGACGTGTTTTTGCCCTCACTTGCAGTCAAGCCCAGGCTTCAAATGCTGTAGTTGAAGGTACCCATAGAGTTGACAGAGGATCTCAAGCTATAGACGAGACCAGTTGAGATCCGGAATCGTAAGAGTAAGAAGCTGTGGAACAAGAACATACCCTTAGTCAAAGTTTTGTGGAGAAATGCGCACATGGAAGAAGAGACTTGGGAACCGGAGTCAGAAATGCGAGAAAAGTACCCCAAGATCTTTTGACTGTATATAGTAGAATTTCGGGGGCGAAATTCCCCTAATGGGGTAAGAATGTAATGACTCCAATTTTCTAATATTCAAATTCCAAGTTTAGCAATGAAAAGTTCAGTTTTTAAAGAAAAGGGCATTTTGGTCATTTCACTATTCACCTTGAATGAACCCAGAATTTGGTCCTAAAAATGGTGTCATTAGATGTGTCTTAGAAAAAGGAATCCAACGAGACCAAAATCACCCAAAACGAAGTTAAAATGAGCAAGATATGGGCCTTTGAAGTTCAGGGGCAAAACTGTAAATTGTACAAAAACGGTTTAACCTGCAAAACACAGGGGCCCGTTTTTTATACAGGCACCCCTTCATCATCAACCACTAGAGGGTTCTAGAACAGCGGCGATTGGAGGAGAAATCACCACCATTCTGGAGGTTTCTCCACGGCCATTCAAAGGCAGTGAGAGCCCCCTCTAGAACCCTCTCTTAGCTCTATAAATAGAGCTCTTGGGTGCCTCTAATGGAAGCCCAAAATTTTGGAGAAAACCCATCGTGGAGCAGTAACCTAGAGGAGAAAGCGTGGAGAGAAAACTAGCCACAAAGCAGGTACGCCCAAAAACTCCCCAAACCCATCTCACCCATATTCCTAGGCTCAGTTTCCCTAGGTTTTTTGCATGAAAATTCGTGGCAAATAGGCCTCTAGGGAGCCACCAAGGACCCTGGGACGTCCCCAGGGCCGCACTAGTTCGACAGGGTCGAACCAGGGTGACCTGAGGATGACCCGGGTCCCTAACGAGCAGGACGATCCAATAGGAATGTCCCACGTCGACCTGCGTCCACCTCCGTTTGAAAAACCTAATGGGCGCGTCCAGGGACGCGCCCGCAAAAGAGAGAAAAGGCGAAAAAAATTCAACGGGTCTGCAGACACGCCCACTGAGGCGCACGCTGCAGACGCGCAGCACGCTAGCAGCGCGTCGTCTTTTGGTTCCTTAAGGAAGCTGGGGCGCACGTCACAGACGCGCAGTGCCCTAGCATTCCATCTTTTTATCTTTAAGACTCTATGTCCATACGACACTAAAACACTTATAACATGAGATCTAGAGCTCCGATTGAGGCATCGCTAAAGGCGTTGTGTCCATGTCGATGACGCGGATATATCTAAACTATAAAATCCCTGATCAAGGCCCAATCAAAGGTGGGCATGACCCTTAGAATAGGATGGTGGCGCGTGGCCACTAGAACTTTGAAAAACTAAGGATACCAAGGCCCAATTAGGACCTTAGGACACCCATAAGCATAGGGATGGACCCCTACTGCCTGAGTAATAAGACCAATTACTCTAAAACCCATAAAAGATAGGCCAAACTAACCTTGATTCCCCAAACCATGATCAGGAGCGTCCGAAGACAAACGGGTTAGCGCGACCTAGCCAGGTAGGTGCTCTATCACTATTAGATTCTTTTAAAAGAACTATTATTGTTTTGAGAACATATGTTTTAAATATATGACTTGATTTGCATGACTTAATTCAGCATGCATGATAAATGCTTTGTACGTAGCCATGTTTTGAAATGATTGCATATACATTATGCACATATATGTTTTGCAAACAAGTGCATACATTGCATGATTTAAGTACTTGCAAAGATTGCATGTCCTTGAGGGTTGCCAAAAGACGCTGGAGTGCCAAGGGCTAGGCAGTTGTGAGGGACCCAAAGAGGACAGGTTTTAAAAAGAGGTTTTGGCTTATTTAATATTATGTGATTTGGGCAAGTAAGCCCGTGGGTGCTATGCCGAGGGGTTTGGGTTGGCCACCCAACCTCTACCACTATTAGGTGGATAGGTACCACGCCCAAAAAGCGGCAAGTCCCTATGTCGACTGCATGTGGTACAGGGGGCTACCACTGGTGTCACGGCATTAGGTTGACGTGTCATAGGCCCCGTGGAGGCTATGACCGAGTGTCCTCAGGTACCCGGGGACCACACGGCGAGGAGGTCGTGGGCATAGTGGACCCTATGGTTTGATAATTTATGTGCATTGCATATGGCATGATATGAGGTTGGTCGACCATACCATACTAGAGATCCATGAGTTGGACTCCATGAAGCATCTATTGCATATCATGATGTTATCATATATATATATATATATATATGAGACTTTCAATTTTGGATTATGTGATCTTTAAGTCATTAGTATTTCAATTTGAGAACGGATTCTTATACTGATATTGAGCTTGAGTATTTAGACATGCACATGTTTTGAATGAGCATATGATTTTAAAACATATCATGCATTATAAAACTAGTAGTGATAGGCTCCTACTGAGTATAGTATATACTCACCCAATCCTCAACATTTTTCAGATACAAAGTAAATACTTAAGGGCAAGGAATGTTTGTACTAGGAGACACAGACTAAGTACAAGTAAGTAAACCCCTATCTTATTTTTCAATGTTACTTGATTGTAGTTACTCTCTAATAACTGGGGCTGTGACTAACACTTTCTTGGAAATAATATTGATTCAAAAACTTTGCCATGGATAAATAATTTGAGAATATGTTTTGACACTCGGGGTTTTTATGAAAGATTGTTTTCCAAAAGAAAAAGATTTTCATGCATCTCATACTTATAAAACAAGAGATCTTGCCTTTTTATCAAAATTGCATCATATAAAAACCCGGGTCGTGACACCTTGCAATGATATTGTCCATGTCAGCAGATTGGGGCGCATATCACCCAGCCCACCCACGGTTTTGTTCTTCCCCAGTTGCCTAAGGAGAAGGCCTCATTGCAAAGGAAGTCCTCATCACTCTTATCAAGAACCCAGTAACTTTTTTCCTAGTGATGTGGGACTAACTCTCACTCCCTCACCTTGCCTAGAAGCCTGTCTGCCCTCTTGGCCCGCCCTCATTGGCTAAGGCTTCACAACCTTTCACCCTTAGGGGACACGCGTCCCCACATGTCTTACCACACGCGAGAGCCCGCATTCGGCTAGCCACCCACACCGAGCCAGGGTCTGGCTTTGATACCACTCTCTGAATTTATGAGATGATAAACACCTACCCACAAATGACACTTAGTAGGGGTTGGTATCATGAGTAATCCACACTACCGGTCTGGTCCCTCCCATGTGGATGGACAAAGAGTCTCCTGTTAAGGTGTTGATGGTGTGCAGCAGTTGGTAGACCTAGGAGCATGGTTACTACTGTAGATGACGATCCATGCCCTTGTTTTGTGTGTATGCATGATAAGCATTGATATATTATTGTGTTCCTAGGTGTGACCACACTTAGAGGAGTGGTATGAGTACTCATGACCTGTTGTGCGAGTGTATGGGACACTTGTGGGACCCACTTATCTTAGGTGCCCCACCTATTGACATTGTGTTCATATGATATTTTACCATATCATGCTTTACATCTATGAAATCCATGTTTTATTACACATGATGTTTTGCTACCATATTGATATGATTTATGACATTTGTATTTCATGGATATTGTGATCTATACTGATATCATCGTATGTTATTCAATCATTCTTTTTATGCCTTAATTATCATTACACTAAATGTCTATGTACCTATACAAGCAATAGCTTGCTAAGGCATTACTTTGTTTTGCAATGCCTCAGACATTGAGTACAATAGCAAGAAAGGCAAAAGCGTGGAACGACAGTGATAGCAATGGGGACCATCTTTATCTGGATGACAGATTGTGCGACATGAGTGATTAGATAGACTCCATTTCAGATTATCTTTATGGGCTATATATACTCATAATTGAGTTGGTTATGATACCATGGACATTTTATTAAGTGTGGTGGAATATTATTATAAATAGATCCTATGCCACATTCTTATGTTTTCTGGATATTTATTGTTTAAAATAAAGGCACCTATTGGTTTTTTACGTTGGATTTGATATTGGAATTGGTTTAAATTTTTTGCAACATATGTATATAAATTTTGCAATTATTCTAGTGATGTTTTAGAAATGGTATAACACCCCAAGGTTCTTAAATGAATGCTTTTAATATATTAGTAAATAAAACCTTTTGATATCAAGGATCCCAACTATATTTACTATTACTACTTTTACTATTAAAAAAATGGTAGAAAACCCCGGGGTGTTACATTTGGAAACCTTGTGTTCCTAGCATAGCACTATAGTCTTGGTAAAAGACATTAATCCAAACCCCCATCTTTCAAGTAGCTAGCCTGCGGATGTAGCATCCCATGCATTATACCTACACAGTGTTGGAAAATTGATAAATGGATTGAACCCAATAATTGGATTAGAAAGCCCAGTACATACTAGATCTAGGTGTGATAAAGGATTTGCAAATGCTTCATCCATCTCACATATGTCACATAGAACTGTAGCTACTGATTTCTTTTGAAAGATCTAGACAACTAATCTTCAATGTCTTAGATAGGCTAGCTACAAAATTTCAAGTGCAGTAGATTCTTATAGCTTAAGTATAGGGATTGAAAATTAGAGCCACTAATTTTTCTTTTTCTAAAGAAATGAAACAAGTAGTTAGGATCATCAAAATGCAACTATTTTTCATGGGTCACCTATTCTGGAGACATGGAATAAGATTATGGTCTATATCTTTCAACAAAAGTTAGCATTCTTAGTTTATATCATTTTCTAATTTAATTTTCTAAAGTTCCCTTTTAAATGAATATCTGCATATATCTACAAATATGCATATGAACAATGGATTTAATATATTGAATTAATTTTATCCATTTATATATGTGAATTGAACTTATTTGATACATATCTGCAAATTTTCATAGGACGAAAAAATATCTATGGAGCTTTACCCTTTTTATCAGCTCCACATATACGAAGCCAATGGGTCATTATGCTCTAAAAATTCATACAACTAACAAAGTTAAGTAAAATAAAAAATCATAGTGTAAGTACCCCAAAAACAAAACCACTATATTTGTAAAAATCCAAGTACTTTTGAAAATTTGAAGGAGAAATACTAACAAAATAGAAGGAAAATTTGAAAGATAAAGAGGTGAATGGTTCAAAGCTCTTACTATGTGGTTAACGTCAATCACAAAAAGATAGAGAAATGTTTCTTAAATTCTATAAGGAGGCAGGAATCAAACTCAACAAGAGTGAACACTTGATTTTAGTGTATGCTAGGTGCTCAAACATGAGTTGCAACTACCCCATGAGTATAGAAACCGAAATCAGTAGAGGGAAACTGGCCCAGACAAGGATGAGGATGTTTCTGCTAGTCCAAGGTGGGTGTGAAAAAGATGTTTACTTGCCATTAGTTATTTATCATGGAATGTGAGGGGAATTGTAACCCCAAGAAAAGAGCTTGAATTTGGAGAATTGTCATACAATCAATGCCATGGCATATTTGCTTTCAAGAAATCAAGTTGCAAGTATGGACTAAATATAATGTACAGTCAGTAAGCATGTTCAATCTACATTACTTTTAAAATCTTATTAAATGAAACAATTGAGCACCGTGGTAGAATTTATGCATCAAATGTTGACTTTAAAAGGGAAATTTTATGGAAAGATCTAATAGCAATCAGGCAAAGGTGCATGGGTCCGAGGATATATAGTGGGGATTTTAATGCTACTATGTCAGTGGAAAGAAATTCAGCATCTATATTTTCACAAGAAAGGGCCTCTTTTAGTGATTTTATAAACAATAATGAGCTTGTTGATGTTCCTCTCAATGGTGGTGACTTTACTTGGAGCAATAGACAAACACCTCCAGTATTAATCTAGATAGATTGTTTCTTTGTAACTTGGAATTTTTGGATCTATTTTTTGAATTAGTATCCTCTACAATTGATGACAGAATATCAAATTACAAATTAATAACTTTACAATTGACCATGGCATCATGGGGCCAAAGACTGTTCCATTTCAAGGTTAAATTCATACCATTCAAGGTTAGGGGAGTGGTAACAATTGTTAAGACCACAAGTGGAAAGATTGATGATTTTCCTATTACTATAGGATTGCACCAAGGATCAGCATTAAGCCCTTACCTTTTCACGTTGGTTATGGAGAGGAGTTAACAAAACATTTGAACAAGGAGATTCCATGGTGCATGTTATATACAGAAGATATATTTTTGATTGATAAGACAAGGGAGATTGCAAACACAAAGCTAGAGTTGTGTAGAGATGGTATAGAGTCTAAAAGACTAAAATTAGTCAAACTAAGATAGCCTATACTAAATGCAATTTTAGCGAGGAGACAAGTGGGAGTGAAACATCAGTAAAGATTGATAACCAAGAAGTCTCCCAAAATGACCACTTTTGATACTTGGGATCAATAATTCATGAGAGTAGAGAGATTGAGAGGGATGTTACTCAGCGAATCCAAGTGGGTTGGAACAAATTGAGATGTTCCTCTGAAGTTTTGTGCGATCGACAAGTGTCACTCAAGCTGAAAGGAAAATTCCATAGGATGGCTATAAGGCCAACCATACTCTATGGATTAGAGTGTTGGGCTGCAACCTACACTTTTTAAAGATAATTTTTAGTATTTTAAAACCTCTTTAAAAGTTGAGATCCTTATTTTTAAAAATTCTTTTGCAAACTCAATCATGAATATTAATATTTTTCATAAAATATTTTTAAAAAATACCCAAGCCTTATCCATTTCAAAACAAGGCTCACATCAAAGTCATATTTCATACCATTCAATTTTTTAAGTCATTCCCAAAGTTTATCATTCACAGGCAACTATATATGAAAAGTTTACCAAATAAAGCTTAGCACAAAGTGCTTTGGTACATCAATAATCAATAAAGATAAATAAGAAAGATAAATTTCCAAAATGGTCTAGTGTATCACTTTTTCTCTTAACTTCTCATCCTAGAAATCCTTAAGTTTTGCTGCTAGTTCTTTCCATGCTGATTTGTAGGGTTTTGGTAAGTTGAGTATATGGGGATATACTTGGTAAGAAAACTAAAACTACAAAAGCAAAAACTGTGGCATAGTAGCATAGAAGCACTTAGATGATTTTGAAATCATAATTTTCCTCCGAGAAAATCACTTGACTAATTCCCTCATTAATCACTCATGCAATGTAGTGCATGCTTAACAAACACATGCACATGCACATGCATCTATACATCTCTCTGTCTATATAGATTAAATATATTAACTTGATAATTCAAGTAAGACTACGATGCATTAGAATATTCAAAATAATGATATCAAACTAACAATTCGACATACTTTAATGCCCATAGAGATTTCAAACTCTCAATGGCATGTCTACCAATATATTTGTGAATACTTATCCATCAACCATAAATCTAGGTTCATCTATTGAACCATCAATTTCACTCTTTAGGAGCATTGAAAACAAAAAGCTCATGGGATCCAACCTATGCTCACAAATAAGACAACTAAATTGTGTGCCCTCTGATACATTGAGAAGGACTTCCACTACATCCTTATAGGGCTTGCAGTTGTCTCAAAAGAGTATCATGTCACCCAATATGAAATCTTACCACCAATCGAGAAAAATGTGACCTTGTGGGTATTGGGTACCTACCACCTCTTGTGATTGGCAGCCAAATGGCCAACTTATAAAATACTTCTAGCATAGCTCCCACTGAGCTCTTCACATGTTTCAAATCTCAAGCATCATTATACCCTCATACATTTTGCAAACCTTTTAATCAAAACTCATTCATGCACTTTTCAAAATATAGAATCATATAATAGCTCTTTTTCAAGCAAACTCAAAGTGCAAATCATAACTTACATCACAACTTATTCTCAAGCTAGATCAAACATTGTCATATTATTTTGAAAAGAAAATTCAAAATATGAAAAACCTAACATGTCTTTATGACATAGCTTCAAATCATGTTTAGAAATTGTAATTTTTTAGGCATAAAAGTATCGCAAATTAGCTTAACTTAGGTTCTAAATGCCATATTTTCCATAATTCAGCAACTTACTAAAAGTCAATCTATCAAACCTCAATTGTGGAATTTCATAATATGGATTTTCATATATGGTTTCTAAATAAAAATTGTAGCTATCACGATAAGTTTTTTAATCCAAAAATAGTCCTAAAAAGCATGATAAATCTTTCAAAAGTAACATGATAAAACCATACAAGTATGTGCCTCTTTTAATACTTAGAAAACATCTTTTATTGGATAGTTTTCTTGCCAAATCTTGCATGCTAGAGTAGCTTATGGATGCATCTTAAAAACTGAACTTGATGAAATAAGATCATGCTAGAGAAATGTTTTAATCCAAGTTGTGAAATCTATACTTGCAAGCATGTACAACTTGTCATGAAATACATGACACTGAAACATTTTTAACAATACATGTAGAGATCATCCCATGGAAACATGAAGATATGCTAGCATGATCCATGGAAAAACATGAGAATTTGCTAGAAAGAAAACATCTATAACAGTAGTTGAACAATATGAAATAAAAGCAACTTTGATAGCACACCTAGCATAGTATAGTATGTCTAGATTTTGGGCCCAAACTTACATGAAATCATCCCAAAATTAGGTTATATAAGATACAAATAATGGCTACAGTTCAACATACAAATGGAAAATCTAAGACATTAATAAAAGAGTTAAAGATGGTTGATGTATTTTAAATATTACTTCTGCAAGTACACGGGTTTATTATAAAATAGATTGGCATATACAAGTCAATCCCATAGAGACTCTTTAATAAACTGATTCAATTAAAGTCTAAATTATCCTAACTTAACCTAGTCAATTAATAAGGAAAACAAATAAATGTAAGTACTAAACTAAAGTAAAGAAATCAAACAAGAAAAGAAAACTAACTAAGAACATAAAAACTACTTTCATTAATATAATTTTTTTTACAATGAACTTGAACATAAAGAAAGGAAAAGAACAAAGCAAAGCAAATAAAGTAAACTCTCTTAAATGGCTAAAGTGACTACAATAGGATTCCTTTGTTGTGTCACTCAACAAGGATCTTTACATGTTCACTTCCTATCTTTGAACTTGAACTTCTACTTTACAGCTCCTTTGTTGTGTCACTCAACAAAGGGCTTGTACACATCTTTTCAACCATACACTAGATTACAACTAAGCATGTACCATCTATACAACTACTTTTACTTGCTAAGGCACATGACTTGCTACTAACAAGCAAAGAGGGAAGTCTCCCAACATGCCACAAATGAAAATAACATCAAACCATATCCATACCACTCTTAGGGAGGAGAGATCATGGCTTCCATTGAAAGAGGCCCAAGGTTTATCTCTTTTCCTTTTCAAGTGTCCCCAAAATTCTAATAAAAAGAAGGATGGAAGGCTTAGAAAAAGGATACATGTAAATCTAAGGAAGGAGGGGCATGCATAGATCTGAGGATGGTGTGGGTTGCACGCAAAAGTAAGGGGGCAAAGATGTGTAGGTGAGAGTGGTGCGTTCAAGTCTAAGGGTGGAAGGGAGAAGGCTGTAAGGTAGAAGATGGTGGAGGCATGGAAAGGAGGTGCATGCAAGAGCAATGTATGCAAGGGAGAGGTATGGAATAAAGAGGTTCATGAAAAATCAAGGGCTGGAAATGAGAGAGGGGGATGCATGTAAGTGGATATAGAATGATGCATCCCACTTAGAAAAAGAAAAAAGATAGGAGAAGGAAAATGGTGTATGTTCCACCTTAGATAAGAGGACTACTAGAGAGAGGTACTTCCTACAATGGATGCATAGTATTTGAAACTACATAGGTGACTACACCACATTCTCAATCTCTAGCTTCGTGTTCTTCTCTTCAGTCAAGTATGGAAGATGATGGTTAGAACCTTACCTTAACTTCAAGGGATGTGGGCGTGCTTCTTCAATGGGAGGAAGGTTGAGTGATCTCTCTCCCTTTGTTTCTCTAGGATGCTTGCTCTAAAGTCTTAAGAAAAAGTAAGAGATCCTTTATCCTTCTCCTTCACCTCTATTTATAGAGTTCTAAGGTGGAAGTGTGGTGACCCAGGTTTTTATAACAAATTTTACAATACATTTTGTAAAGACAAGGCCCTTAGAGCAAAAAAATTTCACAAAACAAAGCAGTGGAAATTCTTTACTTTAGAATTTGTTTTATAAAACCCAAGTCACCACTTCATACATAACATAAATAAAATTTTATACAAGATAAAATTCCATTGAAGGAATGTACTTTTATTAAACTTTAGGATCCATCCAGAGGTTCACAATACACAACCCATTGTGTTATTACAATACTTGTCCAAATACACAATCCAAATTACAAAGTTCAAAATACAATACAGGCTTTCAATACAATGTTTCAAGGGATATACCCTAATTACTTATTCTTTAATAGTTCTTCAAGTCTTGAGCTCCTAAGTCTCCTTCTCTGTATCTGAGATATTGTAAACATTTAAACATTTACAATATTTCAGCAAGCTATGCTTGGTAGGGGATAAGAATGCAAGTTATTGACAGTATAATCTCAATATTCAATTATCCCATAATTCATTCTATCATAAACACATTCACAGACTACTATCATTTATATGGACATCTCATTTCTTTGTCATTTGTGTTCACCTTTATACATACATATTGTATACGGATAAATCCATTAAAATTGTAAAAATAGTCAGTAATCATTTCCATACAAAGCTGATCAACTCCTTTCATTACAGGAGATTTGTATCTCTACCAGTTACTATACTAGGAATTTCCCTTCTTGAGAAAAATATTGGTAATATACAATTAACTGACATTTCATCATGTCATCCCTTAAGGCATTTCACTATGCCAATTTCATATGAATCATAATGCAAAATAATCAAGGACTACTATGCTTGCAGTCTGATCCGCACAATGCTCCCGGATAACTGTTTTACAATCCACTTATACCATTCTCAGTGAAAATTACAATATCCATGTCCATATGGGAGGACCATGGCTGTCATAGTGGTGGCCTTCCCATAATTGCCCCACCCGACTTTTAGCCTTTCTTAGGCTTGGTATTCAATTTCATCAAGTTTTAGAGAGCAGGTGGCCAAACCCTCTTAACTCTCCTAGCATAACATCACCGGCCTATGCCTGTTTAAAACCAAACCACAAGCCTCCATGCTTGTATGTAAAATAATACTTATACATATCAAACTATCTATCTATTTATCTAGGGCTGGAATATTTTCTACTTCCCTATTCACTTAGGGTTGTTCTCAATTCTCAACTTAACCATTTTATCCTTATTTTTCTCATTATTTGTTCGGATCATATTTCAATTTGAGGTATTTATCATAAAATATTAGTATTATACATATCAATACTTCAAAACATAAGATCATGTATTAGACATGTATCTTCATATAAAGGCATTCTTAAAAATTCACCTACCTCAATAAGGTATTTTTACTCCTTGAAATCTCCCATAGTCTTGATCAACATATATATATATCAAATCATACGTATAATGTCATTTTTCTAATCAAGGGTACATACTACATGGTCTTTTGATCATCCTTATGTAGGATGATCTGAATCTTTCTTCCTTGAATAACATATGTCCAAGGGTTTAGTATCCTATATACAAGTACTATCTATATCATACATAAACAATCTAATCTACATTGGTATTTCTTTTCCTTTATTGTTTTTTATCATACAAGATCTCATCTTGTTTGATCATCCTTATCTTACTTACTATTTTTATTAGGGTTAGATACTTTGCTATCTTTTTATGGTCTTATTATTATTCAACCAGTTAGTGTCTTACTTGGTTGAAGATAATTTATTTCTTCCCATTATTAGACAACTCCTCCTTATTTCAGGATGACTAATGTGTACCAATTAAAGTCTACTCAAAGAGTGGTTAATACAGCCCTCATGTAAGGAGACGTTTAGACCTCACTTACGTCAATGGGAGGCGAGGAAAAAGCACTTGGCTCTTGTATACCCACCACAATGTTCAGAGTCCACTGGAGTGGTACTAGCTCAACCTTTGACAAGGTTCTTATGAGCTCTTTACCTTAAGTCCCTTCTCTAATTGATTTTAATTAATTTCCATGGATATGCACAATGTCATCCATGGATGTTCATTATTTTCCTACTTTGGGCCAAGAAAATGGTAAACCATTCCTTCTATTGTCCTATTAATTATAGCCCTTATTAATATTAAGTCAAAATCATTCATTCATCTTAGTTGTCCATGAATCTCTATATTTCATTAGTTTATATTTTTGGTAATTTATGCTCATTATATCTTAACAACTACTTAACAATTGAATACAATTTGACAATAATTAAATCATAAACTTTAAAGCATAAATCAAATATAAGTTTAACAACCATATACTAACATTCTTCTTATGAATGCAACTTAATCTAATGAAATAAAACTATACATAGACTAGCATGATCCAAAGTTACGAAATACATAAAATTGTACTTCTATCCTAATGGAATCATGTTTAAATCTCTAATTTACACTAACATGGCCCTAAGATAATTAAATCTACTAACAAACTAATCATTTAGGGTATAGCATGCTAAAATTTAAAGATTACACTATCATGCTTCCTAATTTATAACATAAATCACATTTACATTTCTATTATCCAATAAAATACAATTAAACTAATTATATTAAGATTATTATAAACCTTTACTTATGATCCAACCATTAGATCTTAGGTGTTTTCCTTTAGATCAAGGGTTTTAATTACCTTCAGGGTTTTTAATCCATTAAGATCCAAAGATCATATCCACTTGATTTTGTCACATTTAATCCATGATCTAACTAGATTCCATTATAAAATTGTTCATTTAATATATCCCAAGGATCTGATCATACTTGATCTCATTGATCAAGTGGGTCCCTTTGTATTTTTAAGGTTTTTCTACTATAAAGGGTAGATCCCTTAATTTATTTCAGATCTGTCCAAATAAACCATGGATATCACTTTATTTCAATATTATATCATCATTAAAACAAATTCCCAAGATCTGATTACCTCAGATCTTGAAGATCTTGGAAATTGGAAACTTATTTCCCAAATACAAAACATTTCATGAATAATTTTTTACATATTATGATTTCATAAGAAACTAGACGTTATAAGCTTTCCATAGCTTCTTTCTAATCTCAATTTGGAGTTCATATGACTCCTAAATTGATCTTTGAAGTTCATAGTCCTTCTTAGGGTCCAAATTTGATTTGTGCCAAGCGGAACGGAGAGCCTGAATTCATCCAGGCAGAACAGGTCGGGCGGAACACGTTGGGCAGAGCGTCTGCCACCGGGACGAACGCGTGACACGCTTGCCTGATAACTGGCGCTGGAGCGTAGTCGTCCTGTTGGGACGACGTTGCACACACGTCGGGCACGCAAAAATGTTGCCACATTGCGCGTTTTTGTGTCACGTTTCTCCGTGCATGCTGGGTTTCGATTCGATTGGGAGATCGGACATTCCGTTCTAGACCATCCAATCAATCTCTCTCAATTGAGGGTCCAAAACTTAATATAATTTCTTAAAATTTTGACCCTAGGGTTTTTGGCCCTTTTGGATTGATTGGGAGGATCAAATTTTCCATCTGAACCCTCAATCATCATGAATTGAAGGTTCTGGTCCTTTATTTTTACAATTTTTCATCCAAATCAAATTACAGTAAAAATAAAATTTTCATGAAACAACAATAAATATGTCTAGGAAGTAGGTCCACCTACCTGATTGGAGAAAAAACTTATATTTGATGCCCAATTTGAGAGAATTACCGGTTGATAATAATATAGCCCGATAGTCTCTTATTTTGTGATTTACCGTTGTTTGAACCGTTGGATCTTGCAATTGATTTAGGGTTTTTGTATATAAGGTAGTATACGATGTTATGGGTGGTGGGATTTGTAAGATTGTACTTGGAATGGAGTGCCTAATTGAATTTAGGTCTCTTGTTCCAATTAGAGAGAGGAGAGAGAAAGAGGGAAAAAAAAAATGGTGAAGAAGGAAGGGAAATTTGAAGCTGAAACCCCAAGGGAGATTTGGGAATTTTGTGAGAAAGGTTTTAAAAAATCTTGAAAATTTTTGGGACAGATTTATAGCCAAATTTGAATTTTTTTATCATTTCTTTTGATAATTACTTTAGAATATTTAATTGGGAATGATTCTCCACTCCCACCCCATTCTCCACTACAAATCCTATCCAACTCTCCACCACCAGATGATAATGCATTGAGCAATTATTGTTGCTTCTAGAACATGAGCCCACTTTGTGGGCCCACTTTCATGTGAAAAGACCTTTTTGCCCTTTTAATTCTAAAATTAGAGAAAAATATTCACTATTTGTTCGAACTCAGAATCGAGCGTACTTAGTGGCATTAGAATCCTATTTCTGAGTACGTTATGAATATTGAGGTCTTATTTCTTGGCTATGGGTAAAATTAAAATTACCATTTTCCCCTAAAATGGACAAAATGAAGGAATTTTCATTTAACTCAGAATTGAAGGTACTTAATGTCGTTTCGATCAGTTTTTCAAGTACATCCATAATTTCTAGGTTTTAATTCATGATATAATCTCTATCAAAAAGAGAATTTTCAATAATCTAATATTCTAGCCCAAAATTTCTAAAAATTCAAAATTTATTAATTTTTCTCACTAATTTACAAAAATATGGAGTTATTACAGGAAGTCCTAGGGAATGGATGGCTAAGATAATGAGGAGAGAGGAGTGAAGAGTTGTTGAGATTTAGGGGAGAATGGAGGAAAGGAAGGAGAATGGCATAGGATTCATTAAGGTAAGATGGCTACATTGGATGGAGAGAATTAGAAGGGGATTGGATGTGGGATCTTGATAAGGTTGCAAAGGAATGATAGGATAGAAAGAAGGGAAAGAGACGAGAAGGATAGGAAGGAAGATTGAAGGGGATAAAGGGAGTGGAAAGAGGTAAGGTAGGATCTTATGGAGTTGAGGAAGGTTAGATGGGTTGTTATGGATGAATAGTTGGATGATTGCCCTTATTCCTTGGATGGTGAAGATGGGAGTATGAAGATAATGGCAAGCCTAAAGAAGTTTCCTCTAAATTCTATCTCAAATGAAGTGGCACTCCCTTTGAGAAAAAGATGTCTCCTCCTTCATGTTGATTCTCCTTATATAGAATGTGAGATAGTGGTAAGGTTAAGCTTTGGCTCCTCTTCATTACTTCACCATTGGATCATACTTCACTTAGGATTGAGTGGATGTGATTGCTAAGAAGTTTCCTTGTCTAAAGGATCAGGTTTTGTAACTCCTTTTTCTCAACCATTGGATCAGCATGCCTTACAGTGAATGGCTTAGTTTCCATTGAGATTTCCTTAGCCATTATAAGTCTTCTCCTTTAACCTCTCCTATTCCACCATTTTTTTCTCTAGCCAATGGGCTTTAAGAGTGGAGAATTTCTCCCCCTAGAAAAACACATTTTTCTCTTAAAAAAAAGGTGGGCAACCCACCGAAAAAATCTCCACCAACGGGATGCAGGTCTAGTCTTCATTACAATCTTGATTCTCATTGGTATGTACTTGTTTAAATAAATTCTTATTGGTTGCTTAGGATATTCATAAACAAGGATAGATCTTGGCATTGATCACTTCAAAAGAAAGGATGATTGTTGACCATAGATTTCTCGTAAATTGACTCTCTCCTCACCTCTTTTATTTTCTCCTTATTTCTCTCGTGTAAAAACATGGAATCAAGGGCATACATCACCTTGCATGGGAAAGTCATCTAACTCCTTTGGTGGTCCCCTCTTGTGATGAAGTAAGAGAGAGAGTGATTGGAATAAGTCTTCTTGCAAGCCCCAGTCTCTGACTTATTTTGTTTTAGAAAAATTTCTTATATATTTGTATCCATTGTATGTAATTTGGGCTTCACTTAGAAGCTTCCCAAAGTGGTGGAATACTTGCATGCATGCATGAAAATTCTGTTACCTTCACTTTTGATAAGAGAACCTTCTTTAGTATGAATAAGGTCAATCTTTAATTTAGGGTTTCTGACTACTTTGACTTTGATAACATCACCCCCTTATCATTTTGAACTCTCAAATTTCACATTTGGCATGTGGGCCATGACATATATTTGAAATTTTCCATGCATTCATGAAAAATTTTGTTACCTTCACTTTTGATAAGAACACCTTCTTTAGTACGAATAAGGTTGATCTTTCACTTAGGGTTTCTGACTACTCTGACTTTGATAACATCACCTCTTTATTATTTTGAACTCCCAAACTTCACATTTGGATGTGGGCCCATGACATTACTTGGACAATGGTCTTGCTCTTTTTTTAGGATTTTAAGTGCTAAAAATAGCATTTTTTTAGTTGTACCTTAATCCTGCAAAATATGAAATAAACCCTTATTAGTTATATTTAAGTTCATTCTAGGGTTAGATACTATATCAATGGTGTAAGACATATACCATTAATACTCATACATTAGATCAAAACATGTTAAAAATATGAATTAAAACATGATTAGGACATGCTAAGGTCAAGGCATTAATGGAAAGGTGTAAAGTGTTATTATTAGGGAGTGAAGCATGATATATAACATCAACAATCACAGTATGAATAACAAGAAATCAAATGTCCATAAAAGTAGATACTAGACATCTAAATCAATGTTTAAAATAGCTAAACTTTAACAAGTATTAAGGCAGATTACGTCATCTAAAACAAAGGTAACACATGATGTGAGATGTCCAAAACTAAAGCTTGATTAGCAAGGCATGTAACAAATCCAACAAAGAATGAAGCCATGGGATCCAACATAAAAAATCAGCAATAGGATCCAACAAAGAATAAAGGCAGCATGTTAGAGAGTAAAAAAATATGTGAAATCATGGTACAACTTCACCATTCTATTGCTGCTCATACACCACAATGGAACACCCTTACATATCAAATGTAAATATATTTTTCAGATTTAAAAACATTAAAAATGGTTGGTTAAAAACTTGCTAGTATTAGTTCATCTGCCTTACGGATGAATCTCACATTATTTTACAGCATTTTCCTAGCTTGAAAAAGGAAATATCATTTTCAATAGTGGCAAAAATGGCCACAAAATTTAGGCTATTACATTACCGCCCCTGAAATTCTTCTAATCTTTAGCTAAAAATAATTCTATACTTCTCTCTCTTCTCTTACTTCAATTCCCATGTTGTCTCTTCAATAGCATATTGTTGCAGAGGACTTTAACTAGTGAAATCTCATCATTTCTTAATTTTTGCTTTCTTATCTAAAATGTGAACTAGTTTCATCCCAAATGTTAAATCTAGCTAGAACTCGATCGGCACTTGATGAAGCACATGGGAAGGGTTTGGTATATACTTTCTTAGCATGAAAATATGAAAAACATTATGAACCCCAGATAACTAAGGTGGTAATGTTATGTCGTTGAACTAATCTTGTCCACAATCTCAAAAGGATTGATAAACTGAGATTTCAATTTCTCTTTTGTTCCAAACCTCATGACCCCTTTAGTTGAGAAAATTTTCAAAAACACATGGTTTTTTACTTCAAACTCCAAGTGCCTACACCTCTTATTACCATAGCTTTTCTATTTGCTCTGACTACAAGAAGTTGCTTCCAAATAAGTTTCACCTGGTTAGATCATTGTTCTACCAGTTCCAACTGTATAATATAGTTCTCTCCAACTTCACTCCAACATATAGGTGAATGATAGGGCCTCCCATATAAAGCCTCATATGGTGCCATTCCAATGCTTGAACAAAAATTGTTATTATATGCAAACTCAATCAAAGGCATCTCACATCCCAAATACCATTCCATTTGATAGCACATACTCTTAGCCTATCCTCTAAAGTTTAGATCATCCTCTCAGATGGACCATCCATATGAGGATGAAAAGATGTGCTAAAACTCAACAATGATCCCAATGACTCCTACTTACACCTCCAAAACTGTGAGGTGATTTGACTACTGTCAAAGGTAACGGTGATGGGCATCCCATGTAGGCTCACAATCTCTTCAATATATAGTCATTCCAAACCATTAATACTTTGATTCCATTGGATTGGGAGAAAATGTACCAATTTTGTTAGTCAATCAACTATCACTAATATCATATCATTTCCATTAGACATCCTAGGTAGAACCACTATGAAATCTATGGTGATATGATCCTACTTTCACTCAGGAAGTTTAAGGGGCAACAAAAGTCCCACCAGCCTTTTATGCTTAGCTTTGACCTTCTGACGTGTTAAGCATCGCTCCACATTCCCACATCCTTCTTCATACCAATTTGCAAAAAATGTCTTTTCACATCCCAGTACATCTTTGTTCCATTGGGATGAATGGTATACTATGATTGATGTGCCTAGCCACCTTGATAGCAAAAATGACACACACTCTTGAAATGTCTTATCTTTCTTGAAAAGAGATCATCACTTTTCTTGAAATATCAAATGTGATCTTCTTCTTACGATAGTCTACAATGACCCAATGTAAAGATGACCAATTCATCCATAAAATGATATCAAAGTATGCAATCTTTAGAAGAATTAGGTTAGCATCCATTCATCTTTCCTCAACTATGATAGGTACATCCTGAAGGTATTTTTGTGTTACATATAGACTCACCCAACCACGTCATTACCTCTAGATATAACCTTATATTTTGGATTGGACTATTCACATATAATGTAAAATCATAAGATATATAGGAATGCGTAGAACCTGTATAAAAAAGAACTTTGTCAAATTTATCATGAATAAGAAGTGTACCTTCCACTACACGTGCTTGGTCTGAGGTAATAACAAACGTCCATCCTTAGCTCTTGGAGATTGGGTGTTTTTGCACCATTCCTTATTTCTTCTTTGGACAATTTCTAGTAAGAGATCCTACTTCTCCACAATTGAAATATCTGAAGTCAGTAATAGGGTATGGTTTGCTTGGATAATACTTCTTACATTTGAGTCATGGTTTGATCTAGGTGCCTATCTACGATTGCTGAACTCACACTTTCATGGTTATTGAGACCCTTAAAATTGCAAATGGGAGGAGGTCCACATATGTGCTTCTTGTAATTTGGTGCAATCGTCAATCTTGAATTAGACTATGAGAAGCAACACAACACAACACAAGGTTATTATTTGTAGTCTTACATGCTATGTGACTTGCTTTTGATATTTTTCTTCCAATTCTAAGCAAAGAACTTGTTTACTTAAAGGAGAAGTACAACTTAAAACACAAATCTTAGAAAACTACTATGTGGTAATGTAATTTGATAGACTATTTGAAAGAAACACAAATACCAAGAAAAATGCCATGTAGAATTCATTGATTCATAATTCTACCTTAAGCAAGAAAGATCATTTTATTGCTTGGTGTACATTGTAAAAAATTTCTACCTCTTTTCTTAGCTAGTGTAATCTGCCAAAAGCCATCTAATGCAATTGGTCTTAAACAATAAGGTTCCTCGCCTCATTACACATTATGTGTGGTTGGATGTTCGAAGTGACACTTTTCTTTTTGTTGGGGAGATTTTTAGTAGATTAAGGACTTTTAGAAAATTATAGGTTACAAGATAGTTTGCTTCTTAATTCTTCATGTACCTCAAAAGGATTTGACACTTTCTCCTTGTTGAAGAGATCATCATCATCATCAAGACCTTATCCCAATTAGGGGTCGGCCACATGAATCTTGTTCCACCATTCCCCTCTTTTAAATATCATGGTTTCATTTAGTCTCAAAGTTTTAAAATCTTTTCTCAATACTTCTATCCACATTCTTTTGGGCCTCCCCCTTGCCCTCTGAGAACCTTCTACTTGCATTGACTCACTCCTAATTAGTACCATTTTGGGTCTCCTTTGGATATGTCCAAGCCATCTAAGTCTAATCTCCCTCATCTTGTTACCAATTTGTGCTACCCCTACGTTTCCTCTAATGTTTCATTCCTAATTCTACCATTTCTTGTCTTACCACTCATCCATCTCAACATCCTCATTTTGACAACTCTCATCCGATGAACATGATGTTCCTTAACTACCCAACACTTTGATCCATAGAGCATGGCCGACCTTATGGCCATCTTATAGAATTTTCCTTTTAGTTTGAGTGACACCTTCCAATAACACAAAACTTTAGATACACATCTCCATTTGTTCCAACCTGCTTGAGTTCTCTCGGTAATCTCCCTCTCAATCTCTCTACTCTCATGAATCATTGATCCAAAGTATTGAAAGTGGTCTTTTACGTGGACTTCTTGGTTATCAATATTAACTTGTGTTCTACTCCTACTCCTCTCCTTGCTAAAATTGCATTCCATATATTCTATCTAAGTTCAGCTAATTTTAAATCCTTTATATTATAATGCTTCTCTCCATAACTCTATCTTTGTGTTTACACCCTCCCTTATCTCATCAAGTAAGACTATCATCTACAAATAGCATGCACCAGTGAATCTCCTCGTGTAGATGTTTTGTTAACTCATCCATAACCAATGTGAAAAGGTATGAGCTTAACATCAATCCTTGTTGCAATCCTACAGTGATAGGAAAATCACCGGTCTCACCATTAGTGGTCTTAATATTTGTTACCACTTCCTCATACATATCTTAATTATGTTTATATACCAGCGCAAAACCCCTATCTCACCCAACACCCTTCATATTAACTCTTTAAGGACTCTATCATAAGCTTTCTCTAAGTAAGAGATGTGGAGGTCTTTCCGACTCTCTCTATTAGTTGTCTTACTAAGAAAATAGCTTCCACAGTAGACCTCCCAAGTATGAGACAAAACTGGTTCTCCATACACTTGTCCCATGTCGTAGCCTCTTCACAATCACTCTTTCAAAAGTTTCATAGAATGACTCATAAGTTTGATCCCCTATAATTAGTGTAACTCTATATATCTCCTTTATTCTTATAAATTGGTACAATAGAGCTTTTCCTCCATCCATTCTGCATTTTCTCTGATTTTATAATCTTATTAAACAACTTAGTCAACCAAACTACTTTAGTATCTACTACATGCTTCCAAACATCTAGTGGTATACCATCGAGCACCATGGCCTTTCCTAATTTCATCTTTTTGAAGGCCTCTTTCACTTTTGATATTCTAATCCTACATTCATATCTATAATGTCTAATGTTATTTAGGTTTATAGTATTTTCAATCCCTATATTCTTAGAGTTGTTGTCATTTAACAATTTTTGAAAGTAAGTTTCCCACCTTTATTTTATCTCATCATCTTTGACTAATACCCTTTGATCATCACTTCTAATGCACCTAAAATGATCTAAGTCCTTACCCTTCTATTCTCTTATTTTTGCAAGTTTAAATACATTTTTCTCATCGTCTCTTAATCCTAGTCTACTATAGAGGTCATCATGTGCCTTAAGTTTAGCCTCACTTACTATTCTCTTAGTAACCTTTTTAACATTTTTATACACTGTTCATAGTGTTCATTATTTCTAGTCTTTTGCCATTCTTTAAAACACACCTGTTTTTCTTTAATAAGTTTTTCCATTGTTTCACTCCACCACCATGTTTCCTTTACTATTTGTCCTTTAGCTTTACATACTCCCAAGACATCTTTTGCCACTTTCTTAATGAACTTAGCCATATTAGTCCACATGGTGTTTACTTTTATTTTATAGTTCTAGTTTCCTTCTACTACCGACTTATTTGTGAATGAGGTTATTTTTTTCCTTTTAAGTTCTACTACTTAATTTTGGATACCTATTAAGTTCATTTCCTTTCTTCCATATTTTAATATAGATATCCATAACCATTTACCTATGTTGTGAGGTTAAACTCTCATTGAGTATCACCTTACAATCCCTATGCATTGATCTTTCTGTATTCCTAAGTAGAAAAAAATCTATTTGGCTTTTATAGAGTCCACTTTTAAATGTTATTAAGTATTCGTCCTTCTTCTTAAAGAATGTATTTACAATGGCTAGGTTCTATGCCAAAGCAAAAACGAGGATAGTTTCCCCAATCTCACTTCATTCTCCTATACCATATCCCCCATCTATCCCATCATTTCCTTCCTTTTATTTTTCTACATGGCCATTTAAGTCTCTCCTATAACTATCCCCTTAGTGTTGGAAACTTCTTGCATGACTCCCTCCATATCTGTCCAAAACTGTCTCTTAATTATATCTTCTAACCCTACTTGTGGTGTATATGTACTTATAACATTTATGATCTGCTCTCCTAGAACAAGTTTTATTATTATAATTCTATCATTGATTCTTTTAACGTCTACAACTTTATCCTTTAATTCTTTATCCATTATTATGGCTATGCCATTTCTGTTATTATCCTTTCCTACGTACTAGAGTTTATACCCATCGATTTCTCTAGTTTTAACCCCTTTCTACTTGGTTTCTTGGATACAAGCAATGTGGACTCTCCTACATTTCATTGTATTTACTAAATCTAGACTCTTACTTGTCAATGTCCTTATATTCTATGTGGCAATACCAATCTTATGCTCTTGAGATAGCCTATTTTACTCGAGCACTTCTCCACCTCCAAGGCATGAACCCATGTCCACTTTTCACTACACCTAGGTTCTAATGTAGCACGTCATTTTCGAGGGGGATGCTCTAGTAGCCCTCGCCCATTTTCCACTATACCTAGGATCAAATGTAGCACGTCGCTTCTAGGAAAATACCTTAGCAACCCTTGCCCATTTTTCACTGCAACTGGAATTCGATGTAGCGCGTCGCTTATGGGGAATGCCCTAGCTTGAGGAAATGTTGTTTTCGATTCATGTTATGTTAGGGTTGCTATACTTTAAAGAAGCTGGAGATGATTTTATTATTTTCTATTCTTACTCAAAACTGTATTTGCAAGTAGGAAAATAATAACAAAATCAAAATCATCTTCAACTTTTTCATTGCCAGCTGGCACCTAATGCAAGACCTTCCTCCTTTTCATCCAGGCTTGGGACTGGCATTGGCGGAGTTTCCTTGTTGAAGAGATTTCAAGTAAACTTAGGACTTGGGTTACTAGATAGTTTGATTCTAAATTTTCTTTTATTGGAATGTCATTAATGGTCAACCAAATGCTTCAAAAATTGAAAGTTTAGGATAATCTAATGGGGGGGTTTCTAATCCTGATGATGTCTACTTGATCAATTGGGCTCACCAAAAAGAGGGACCTTTTTGTTGTCCAACCGGCTCATATTTTGCCACGCAAAATTGAGACCCATTGATATTTCACTCTCAGGCCCATTCTTGGCCTTCCTCAAACAGCCCGATATGTTAGCCCGAGTTCTATAATGCGAGAAATTGAGAAAAAGTCGATATTTACGAGCCATATTAAGAGGACACCGGTTTGGATTTTCGTCGTTTCTAGACCTTTGAACATAAAAAACCTGTTTTTTTGCGACGTTTCTCGCCTTCGCCTTCTGCGACGAAAATGGTAAGAATTCTTCTCATCTTGTGTCCTAATTCTATTATAGATCCCGATCTGACGATCCTCCTTTTCATGAGCGGTTGGGTTTCCACCATTTGGATTGACTTTGCTTGTTCTTGTGTTTAATGCGAGGAAATTAGCTTTTGCCATGTCGATTTCGGAATTTGACGCCTTTTCTAGGAGATCTTCCGATGTCATGTTCTATTCTAGCTAGATTTTGTTTCCATTACGTGGTTTTCGAACAGATCATGCTCAATTTGCTACACATATGAGCTTTAATATTGTGCATTCAGTTCATGAACTGCTGTTAGAGAGATTGAATTTTTGTTGTTTCCTTCAATTTTAGTTGCTTTGATCCCCTTGATTCGAAATCCGAGTTTTTTGGTAATAGATTTTTCCGACGAAGTTTCTTCTTCCAACACCTGCAATATTGAAATTTTCTTTAGCTCGAATTTCCGACTACGATCTTTTCAGATTTTGTGTTTCTTCAGAGGAAAACAACAGCTTATGTTTTCTGATTTTTAAATAAAAATTTTTCTTTGGATATAATGTAATTAAGTGTCCATTTTTTTATGAGTTTCTTATGAAACTTTTTTTTTGCTTGTTGGAAGTAACACGTTTTACTTTGGAAATCAGTTTTGTTTGAGGAATGCTGACATAGTGTGCGACACCACATCAGCTTGCTTTAGTGCACCCCACTTTGGCGTGATGGGCCCCACCTTTGCTTGATTAGAACTGCCCATCTGATTTTTCCTGTCTTGGATATCTTATATGCCAAATATGAAGATAGTTGAATGACCTTTACATCCAGAAACTTGCGCATGATACGCATTGATTATAGATATTTCATTAAACAGTGTTTCCAATCGTCCATCTGCTTTGATAAAAAACATAGTTTTTCAGATTGCATGCTTATTCAATCATCAGAAGGGGAGCCTTGGTGCAACGGCAAAAGCTGTCGTCGTGTGACCTTGAGATCACAGGTTCGAGGTGTAGAAATAGCATCTTGCAAAATGCAAGGTAGGGCTGTGTACTTTAGGCCCTTGTGGTCCGCCCCTTCCCTGGACCTTGCATAGGCGGGAGCTTCGTGCACCGGGACTACCCTTTTTATGCTTATTCAATCATCAGTATTTTTGGACCAGTAGTCATCCAAAGATGAATAAATTAGATGGACAGTTCTGATCAACCAAAGGTGGGGCCATCATTGCCAAAGTGGGGAGCACTACAGCAAGTTGTTGTAGTGCACCTACTATATGAGCATTCCTTTTTCTGTTTTTTAGATCAAATTTTACTGCTTTCATCTATTATAGTATAAGTTAAAAAGGCAAGCTAGATGCATAGAACACCCATGTGTGCAGGTTCTGGGGAAGGGGCGGACAATAAAGGGCTACACTATTTTTTTCTTTTGAGATTATTGCTCTAATGTTGTGTGATCAATTTTATTGGTATTATTTTTGTGAACTTCAAACTAAAAATGTTAGAGATTATTGCATTGTTAATTTTGCTTTCCATCTACTCTAAACAACTAATGGTGGTTATTGGAAAGATTGCTTTTGAAGATCCTTGGACAGAAAAATAGGATACTTACATAATTTTTCTTTGGCTTCGTAGTCATTGATGTTAACTTGTATATGTGCATGAGAGTCTGAATATAAAGTGGGACATAACATTCTTTGTATTATTATGATGCTTTTTCCATGCTATCTTTCGTTTGCAAATTTTTTCTTCTTTTTCCTTGTGTTTTGAGTTTTGAATGGAAACTTTTCAAATTCTGTTGTTTTGTGCTTCTTGTCAGGAAAGTAGCAGCTTGTGGTATTGACATTTGAAATAACATTTTTTCACTGGGAATCATCTCTCTAAATATCATATGGTCGATTAATTTCTCCTTCTTTGAGTTTCTAATGCAAATTTTTCACATGTTGCTTGTTTGTGGCATAAAAGTGATGTAGGACAGCATGCGCAAATGACCTAATCTATATGCTAAGATCATATTAGAATTAACTTAATTAAGAAAACATAAATTAAAGTGCAATGAACACTTTAATATTCCGAAAATCAGTCTTAATTAGCATGAATAGCCTACAATGAGTTACAGGATCTGCAGATTGCCCCAGATCTCTACTAATTAAGGTAATATTGAATTTTCAATTTGGATCATCCCCCTAATTGGTGAACTATCCAGATTAAGCTTTGGGTTTAGGGTTCATGAATTTTATGCAGGATAAGAATTCTAGGTTATTATCAACGCAAATCACATAACCACATGCAGCTTAGAAATCGTCATTTAAAAGACAAGGTAGAAAAGTACTAACTTATAGAATAGGATGAAACAAAAGTGATTCGCCCTTGTCAACGCGGCATTGAGCCCATATCTTTTCACGTTGGTTATGTATTAGTTAACAAAACATCTGCATAAGGAGATTCCCTGGTGCATGCTATTTATAGATGATATTGTTTTACTTGATGAGATAAGGGAGGGTGTAAATACAAAGATAGAGTTATGGAGAGAAGCATTAGAATCTAAAGGATTTAAAATCAGTTGAATTAAGATAGAATATATGCAATGCAATTTTAGCAAGAAGAGGAGTAGGAGTGGAACACCAATCAAGATTGACAATCAAGAAGTCTTTGTAAAAGACCACTTTCAGTACTTAGGATCAATGATTCATGAGAGTGGAGAGATTGAGAGGGAGGTTACCCAGAGAATCCAAGCAGGTTGGAACAAATGGAGATGTGCATCTAGAGTTTTATGTGCTCAGCAGGTGCCACTCAAACTAAAAGGAATATTCTACAGGATGACCTTTAGGCTGGCCATGCTCTATGGATCAGAGTGTTGGGCAGTTAAGGAACATCATGCCCATAGGATGAACGTCGCAGAAATGAGGATGTTGAGATGGATGAATGGTAAGACTAGAAAGGATAGAATTAGGAATGAAAATATTAGAGGAAATTTAAGGGTAGCACTAATAGGTAACAAGATGAGAGAGACTAGACTTAGATGGTTTGGACATGTTCAAAGGAGATCGAAAATGACACCGATTAGAAAGAGTGAGGGAATGCAAGTAGATGGTTCTAAAAGGGCAAGGGGAAGGCTCAAAAGAACGTAGATAGAAGTGGTGAGGAAAGATTTAAAAACTTTGGGACTAAATGAAGCTTGATACTTAATAGAGAGGAATGAAGGAATAAGATTCATGTGGTTGACCCCTAATTGGGATAAGGTCTTAATGATAGAACGCGGCTTCACGCCTACGGGAAGGAAGCTAGAACGAGGAATCCATCAAGTCTAATGAAATTTTCATTCCTTATTCATAAAAAACAACTTACAAAAAAGAGAAAAAATTCTTAAGCATGGGACATCCAACTTTAATCTAGAAAGAGACAAAATTGCCCCTACTTACGTCATAGCACACTAAGAAACCTAATATCCTTAGTGGTAAATATCCCAAGTAGACTAAACTATAACATAACATAAAAAAACGTGGACTCCCTAGCTGAAAAGACTTTGACCCTATTGAAGTAGGAATATTGAACCTCCCAAGTGTATGTGGGTACAATGCAGGGTTGTCAAATGCATATACATGCACTTTGCTCATCAGTAAAAATCCTCCATGTATGTAGCTTCCCGATTGTGGGGTCTTCAAATAGTGCCCATATACATGGGTCTTCAATCATTTCTTACACTTGCATCTTTCTAGGATGGGAACCTCATTGTAGTACATATGTACGTGTAAGAGGTCTTCCACTCTTAAGGACCGGACGAAATAGGAGTCCTCCTTCATAGCCTTTGGTATGTCTTGAAGTCATGTCTAGGTTGGTGATCATCATCATGATTGCCTCGTGGTGAATACTGGGGCTCCTGTTGTAGTAAACTGTCAAGAAGGTCTGGATATAGATGCTGAAACTCGTACTCTGTGATCTAAGTACAATCAGAAGTAGGCCTGTCCTTCTACTTGGCAAGGAATTTTTTGTAGCCCCTTTGTTTAGTGGATACTATTTGATCGTTAGGCTATGAACTTTAGTAACCCATGTAATTGAATTACCGACTAAAAAAAAAAACACTAGCATTCTTAGACACATCAGTAGTCTTAGAGCAAGGAATAAAGTGGGCTATTTTAGAAAACAGTCCACCACAAAAAATATAGAATCATGTTTCTTGGTAGTCACTGGTAGTCCTAGCACAAAGTCCATGCTCAAATGTTGTCATGGGGCATGTGGCACTGGCAAAGGGGTGTACAATCCTGTATTCTGTTTGCGTTGCTTTGCCAGTTGACAAGTATGGCATTTTCCAATGATATTGGCAATATTTGGTTGGAGACTAGGCCAATAGAACTTGTCAGGAACAAGAGCAATCATCTTGTCACGACTGAAATGACTAGTGATGCTACCCCTGGAGAGCTCCCAAATGAGAGAATCTCTCAAGAAAGTGAGGGGAATACACAAACGAAGGCTTCTAAATAAATATCCATCCTATAGAAGGTAGTCCTTAGCACTTTGTATTTGACACATGGGCAATGCTGCGTAAATCTCTTCAAAATCCAGACATGATGGATAGTCCTCTCTCAAACGCTCAAACTCGGTGATCTCAACTAGTAAGTTGTGTAGTAATGCCACCTTACTAAATGCATCTACAGGTTTGTTCTTGACCTTTGCCTTGTGCTTAAGCACAAATGAATATTCCTGAAGAAATTCAACTCATTTGGCATGCCACGAATTTAATTTCTCTTGGGAGCTGAGGTGTCGTAGAGCCTCATGGTTAGAGAACAAGACAAATTCGTTCGGCTATAAGTAATGCCTCCAATGTCGTAATGCCTGAACGACGACATAGAACTCCTTGTCATAGTTGGAGTGTTTTTGCAGTGCATCGTTTAATTTCTCACTAAAAATTGCCACGAGGTGACTCTCCTGACTTAGAACTCCTACACTTAAATCAGATGCATAGCATGCCACTTCAAAAACCTTTTTGCTCTTTGATTTCTTTGAATGCTATGGACGCAGCGTTCATCCATTTAAACTCCTCCATGCACTCAGTAATGGGAGCCATAATAGAACTGAACCCATGGATTAAGCGACGATAGAAGGTTGCTAACCCATGGAAACTGCGAACCTTGTGAATATTTTGTGGCTTGCTCTACCCCACGATGGACCTCACCTTCTTAAGAAGAAACCATAAATCATAAGAAGAGAACCTATTGGGAAGCAAATGAACATTTCTTAAGATTTGCATATAGCTTCTTTGTCCTCATCATCTCACTAATCTGCCTCAAGTGGATAAGGTGCTGTTTCTGGGTTTGAATATAGATCAAGATGTCGTCAAAGTACACAACTAAGAACTTGCTAATACATGGCCTCAGCACGTATGTCATGATTCTCGTGAATGTACGAGGTGCATTCGAAAGCTCAAAAGGCATGACCATCCACTCATATAAACCATCTTTTGTCTTGAAGGCGGTCTTCTACTCATTTCCTAGATGAATATGGACTTGGTGATAGTTGCTCTCAAGGTCAATCTTTGAAAAGATCGTTTCACCCACTATCATGTCTAGTATATCGTCAAGCCTTGGTATGGAAAATCGATAATTGACCGTGATTTTATTGATAGCTCTACTGTCCACACACATTCTCTATGACTCATCTTTCTTAGGTGTGAGTAGTGTGAGTGCGGCACAATGACTAAAGCTCTTCCGAATGAGACCTTTCCTTAGTAATTCATCTACCTGTTTCTTCAACTCGGTATGCTCGGTGGGATTCATTTTGTAGTGGGGAAGGTTTGGAAGACTATCCGAAGACTAGATCAATATAATGCTGAATATCCCTCATGGGAGGTAACTCGTCTGGTAAATCATTAGGAAAAACATCCTGATACTCATGTAGACCGGGTGCTACATCGTTCAAGTACTGAAGAGCCAGCAACGATGGGGTCTCTTTCTATGTAGTTATAGGCACCTAGGTGCAAGTCGAAAGTGTTGCGCCTGGGTGGGTAAAAGTCACATGGGAGTCGAGGCACCAGCACCTAGGTGCACGCCTAAGTGCGCTTGGAGCCTTAGTTTAGGTGCACCTCTGATCCCCAGGTGCAGCTGACGATTGGTTAAAGTTATAACTTCATTTTTTTTTAATAAAAAATCTTCTAACCCTATTTTCACTTCTTTTAGGAGCGTAGAAGGTGAAAAGGACCATTCCTCTTCAATCTTTCACAAATTTAAAACTAAAAAGGGTATGGATTCATGAATCTTAACTTCTTTTTACATTTTTTGTTAAAAAACGTAAAAAAACAGTACCAATTTTTCATTTTTTTTGTTTTGTTTTGTTTTTTAGATAAATCTTGATGGGTTCTTATTCTCTGTGTATAAACAAACGTTCCATTTGAGTTTTATGTTTCTTTGCTATAAATTTAAGTTTTTTTCTTGTTTTTTCTCTATTTCAAAAATTGAATTTTTTTTTTCGTTTCTTTGTATTTTTTCATTGAAACGTATTTCTATCCACATATATTGCTTCCCCATGCTTGTGTATGCATGTGTGATTTTTTTTCCTGCTTTTTGTATTTTAGGGCTATTTTTTTCAATTTTTTTGAAAATTATAGTTACTAAAATTGAAATTTTTTTGTTTTCTAATCTTTATTCATTGAAACATATTTCCATCCATATATAGCTTCCCCTTGCTTGAGTAAATGTGTGATGTCCTTTTTCATGGTGTTTTGTGTTTTAATGTTATTTTTGTTTTCAATTTTTTTTTTAAAATAACAATTACAGAAATTGAATTTTCTTTTTTGTATTTCTTAGTTAAAACATATTTCCATCCACATATATAGCTTCCCCGTGCTTGTGAGGACATGTGTGATGTTCTTTTTCATGGTTTTTTGTTTTTATTAGTTAAAAAATATCTCCATCTACATATATAGCTTCCCCTTGCTTGTGAAGACATGTGTGATGTCCTTTTTCATGGTTTTTTTTTGTGTTTTAATGTTATTTTTTAATTTTTTTGAAAATAACAGTTACAGAAATTTAAAAAATAATATTTTTTTGTATTTATTAGTTAAAACATATTTCCATCCACTTAGAAAACTGTATGCTTGGGTAATATTTCATTATAAAATTATGTTTCTATGTTTTCTTACCTTTTTTTATGATTTTTGGTTATTTTTGTAATTATTAAATATTCATTTTTCCTCCTTGTGATTCAGGCACGCGCCTAGGCCTTCCAGGCTCCAGGTGCACCCCCTTGCACCTCTAACGACATAGGTCTCTTTTACCACTAGGGCATAGAAGAAACACTTATTTTAATATCCCTTGCAAATGTGGCAACACTGACAATGTGTAGGCCTTTAGCTATCGCTTTGCCCTAGTCTTCTTTTAGCTCAAGTGGAGCTTTGGGTGGTAGAGGATTGAGTCGGATCCTCTTGCCGTCATGCAAGAAAGTGCACGAATTAGACCGGTTATAAATAGTAACATGCGTATCATAAAGCCATGGCATATCTAAAATAATGTGGAATGCATCCATAGGTACGACATCACACTATAAGGTGTCTTTGTATGCTAGAAATTCAATGGAACCTCACACCACTAAGTAACTAGGAGTGATGATCAAGCATCAACCCACTCAACTCTGTAAGGTCTAGGGTGGGAAAGGGGTGAAAGTCCTAAGGGGTGATAGCATTGGTGGAATTATATTCGTGTAGCTCCCACTATCAATGACAACTTTACAATTTTTTTTTGGCTACTCTTGACATATGTATGAAAAATGTTTATCCTATGCCAATCATCTCCACCCTTTGGGTGCGGGAGAGCATACTTGACTACCATCACACATGGGATATTACCTTCCCCATGGGGCCTAAAGGCCTCTTGCACCATGGAAACTCTTTAATTGTTTGCCTCATGGGCCTCCTCATTGCTGGCCTCACCAACAGGTTCATAAACCTCCTCAGGCCATCCTTCATACCCATTGTCCACATCCTCGCCTTCAATTAATGGGGATTTAGAGGGGGTCCTAGAAGAGCATTGTACAACAACATGTTTAAATCCTTGACATTGATAATACCTAGGGTTGTTGTTTACCTTTGAACTCTCTCCTGAGACAATCTTTCCTTTATTGACATTAGATGTTGCAATCGCTTGAGTTCTAGGTTGTTGATTTCCAAATGTAGATTTAGTTCCGGATTCATATCGCTTAGCGGGTTGCAGTTTGAGATACCTCTCTAATTCTTGCACTATTTGATAGGCGTGATCTAAGGAATTTATATTGTGGGGAATGAGTTCTTTTTGAATCTTAGGGTGAGGGCTTATCCTAAACCTAAATAAGGTCACAGAGAGATCCTCCTTTGCATTGCACCTCATTATAAACTCATCGAACCAAGCAATGTATTTAGTGACAGACAGACTTCTTTAGCATAAGTTCTTCCACTGATCTAGTAACCTAGAATGGTAGGATAAGGGGACAAATTTCTCTGTCAGCCTGTCCTTCATGTTCTCCCAAGTGAAATGGATGGACGCATGGTTGTTGCTCACCGACGCTCTAAATTGGTCCAATAGAGCCTTGCTTGGCCAATCAGTTTAATCTTAGCAAATTGGACCTGCTGCCCTTCGGACATTTATACCAGTCAAAGTAATGAGCCATGTCTGAAAGGCAGTCAAGAAATTGCTTTGGATTCAGTTCGCCATCATAGATAGGGCCTTAAGCTTGACAGATTTCAAGGCCCATTTTTTAGTGATATGGGCTTAGAATTGCAACGATGTTGATTACCACCTCCTTTGTGGTTACCTCGCTCCTCTATGGCTAGTATAGTACGCGCATTACCTATGAGAGGTTTGGGTCGCGACTCTAAGGCCTCAGTGCGGGAACCCTAATCATCTAATCGCATTGTCAGTTTAAATGCTAGCTAATTACACGATAATTCAACTCAGCTAATTGGGCCTAAATTTCCCAAAGGATTTTGTTGAGTTGTGAATCCATTGGTTGGTAGGATTGACCACTAATGAGTGGACATATACTAGGATGCCTTGACATTTGACAACTAAAAACCCTACGACTCTATGGTAAGTACCCTATACCTATATGTAGTGTTCTAAATCTAAATAAAATAAGCACACAAGACCTCTAAGATCCAACTAAACACAACAACCTATAATGAGCTTCGCAGAGTTTGTCGTTGGGGGAAGGTTACAAATGCAAACTAATGCAGATCCTAAGCAATCTTTTGCTCTGATACCAAATTTATTATAGGACAGCATGTAAAATGACCTAATCTATATGCTGAGATTAGATAAGAATTAACTTAAATAAGAAAACATAAATTAAACTATGACGAACACTTCAACATGCTGAAATCAGTCTTAATTAGCATGAATATCCTACAATGAGTTACAGGATCTGTAGACTGCCCCAGATCTCTACCTATTAAGGTAAGATTGAAGTTTAAATCCGAATTGTCCATCTAATTGACGAAGTGTCCTGATTAAGCTTCGGATCTAGGGTTCAGGAATTTTATGCGGGATAAGAATTCTAGGTTGTTACTGACACAAATCACGTAACCACACGCAGCTTAGAAATTGTCATTTAAAAGACAAGGTAGAAAAGTACTAAACAGAACAAGATGAAACAAAAGTGATTCTGCCTTGTACGGAATGCAGCTTCACGCCCACGGTAAGGGAAGCTAGAACATGGAATCTACCAATAGAAAAAAAAAAAAAAAAAAATCCTAAGTGGGGACATCCAACCCTAATCTAGAAAAAGACAAAATTGCCCTTCCTTAAGTCACAACACACTAAGAAACCTAATACCTTTAGTGATAAATATCCCAATTAAACTAAACTATAACATAACATAACATAAAAAAAAAAGAAAAAAAAAGTGGGATGATGGTCCCTATCAAAAAGTAATATGTTTTTTATTGGAATTTAATTTGATAGTGTTGGTAGATTAAGTTCATTTTGTTGATTTGGTAGGTTCAAATCTGTTGTTTTCTGTTTGGAAATTATTGCTCCACTGTTGTTGATTGATATCATGTGTCTAATTTTCTGAATTTCAAAACAGCTCTTCAATTTTTTTCTTTTTCCATCCGTTTGGAACAAAGAATGGTGGTTGGGAACATAACTGCTTCTGGACCCTGGATAGGAAATTAGGATTCGTTGTTATTTGTTTGTGAAACAATGTTTTATTTATGCAATGTAGTTGTGCTGGATAAGTAGGTTGGTGTTGTCAGTATACGCTTTGATGCTTTCTTTGAATTCTTGACGGAAGCATAACTTAGTTTTGCTTGCTTTTTTATCTCTCTACATGATATAAGTTATATTCTACAGTGTTGATTTGGATATGGTTCTTAGACGTTGGAGATCTTTTGATCTGCAGTGTCTTGATGGATCAGTTATCTCTACTTGTTTTTGGTCTATTGAGAGAAGCTGCTTTATAGATACTTCAACATTATTTGTTTTTATCTCTGCTTGAAAAGTGTACCGTTTCCATACATTTATAAATTCATGTGGGATTTATTTTCTTCTCAGAAGTCATTAAGTTTTGAATCATTTGCTTCTATTGATCTATCATCATCATCATCAAGGCCTTATTCTGACTAGGAGTCAGTTTAATGAATCTTGTGCCTCCAATCCCCTCTATCAAGTGTTATGGCTTCATTTAGTCCAAAAGTTTTTAAACCATATCTCGCCACTTCCATCCACGTCTTCTATTGATCTATTTGCATCAAAAACTGTAGGTGGAACTGAATTTTGAAATGATATTTTGCTCCTTATTTGTTTTCTATACTCTAATGTCTTCCCCTTTTGTATGCTTCAAATGGAGCCATTCTTCTCAACAACATGCTTTCCTTTGGCTGTTCCTCTTTTAGCAAGAGTCTCACAACTAGATAAAGAATGAATCTTGTTAATAATGAATCAAAAAACCCCAAGACCAGAAAATTAATTGAAATTCTCTGGATGTCTCTGATATAACTAAAGCTGTTGTAGTGATAAATGCTGCTTCTTCTTTTTTTACCAATATTCTATACTCTTAATAAGGGGAATTCCCTCCTACTTTTCAAGGGTTTAAAAAACTGAATTATAATAGGATTTGAATAAAATTTAGATTTAGAATACTATAAAATGCAAACTATTTTCCTAATATTATCCCAAAATATTGGTGTAGAGGTCTGCCCAAATATAATGGTATCCTTAAAGGAACAGTTACATAACCCACCGGCTTCTTTCTTTTTCTTTTCTTCCCGTTCTCTTCCATAACCCCCGCAGTTACTATGTGTCATTCAATGTTCCAACTATTTATAATTACTTCCTAGACCACACTCCATATAAATTACATCTTGTTTGTTGCAGTTTTCTGAATTTATTTTGTTACCTTCGTCTTCCTATCCAAACATTTCCCCTGCCCATTTCTACTTTCTAAATCTATTCTAAGAAATGCTACAGTATGTACCCCATCTTGGCCTATTCTAGCAATTGCTTTGCAAGAATGGCCCAGATAAACCCTGTTTTCATGATTAAATAACTGTAAAATCAGGAAATTGCAAAGAATGCAAACTACTGGATCTAGAATTTTTCCTGATATTTGTGCTGCATATTTTTCGATTCACTTTTTTGTATTTATCTTCCCCTAAAACCCAGGTTACTCTAGGTCACTGTTCAAAATCGGTGGCCTAAGTGTGCTATAGCATTCCTTATCTAATTTTATTAGACACTATTTCTCCTTTAAAATTCCAATTTCTGTGTATGGTTTCAGAAATGACTGTCCTAGAAAACATCTTTTCATGCTTTTTATCCTATTTTTCTACATGCTTTCCTTTTTTCTAGTCATGAAACTCTCTCTCTCCCTCTCGTGTCATGCATGTGTGCCTCTGCTAGTTATGAGTAAGGTGAAAGGAAAATTGTTACTTGTGTGACCTTTCTTCGTGATACTGTTTGCATGACTGACCATTTTCTGTTTTCTTATTCATGACTGTCTTGGTTTGTTAGCTTATCTTCATATAATGATGCCTCACTAAAATTTGAGTTGCTCATCATTAGTTGTTTTCCCGGAGTGATTTATATGTGCTTATAAAGTACATATATCAGAAGGATGCCTTTTTTTATCCCTCAAGAATTAAAATGATAATTATGTTTACATTTGGAATGACCTTTTAAATGCAACCCCGTCACCATTAGGCAATATAAGAAATTTAATATTAGTCACCTATTTATTTTCTTCCATTGACCTTGCTAGCAAGACTAGGATGGCAGGTTTACAGTACTGCCGCATTAATCCAGAGCCCCATTGGAACTTTAATTCTGCTGGAAACTAGTTGTCAATATTGGTATGGTACTGGGCATATGCCAGTATACTGGGTTCCTGTCCAAAAACCAGTACAGAAATGGGATAATACCAGTCCCGGACAAATGCTGGTCAATAATGCCTGTACTGGCTGAAACCAGTTATAACATTTGGTATTTGCATTTTGTTCCAGTATTGGCCAGGAGATAGAAATTACACTTTTCCTTTTTGTTTCTCCTTTTAAAGGGGGGCAGCCCCGGTGCACGAAGTTCCCGCCTATGCGGGGTCCGGGGAAGGGGCGGACCACAAGGGCCCTATAGTAGGCAGTCTTATCTAGCATTTTGCAAGAGGCTGATTCCACGCCTTGAACCCGTGACCTTAAGGTCACATGACGACAACTTTTACCTTTGCGCCAAAGCTCCCGCCTATACGGGGTTAGGGGAAGGGGCGGACCACAAGGTCACATGACGACAACTTTTTTGTTTCTCCTTAAAGATCCCAATTAAACTATGTTTTATCAATAAATCAAGGACAAATTTGTCATTGCATTATTCCGGTGCCTTTTCTCCCTTTTTTTCCTAGAGAAACCCTAGATTCACAGCAAGAGGAAGAAAATGACACCATTTCAGTAATAAAGTACCTCTTTTCTTTTCAAACAAAATGTAGAAAGGAGGGTAATACATGCAAATCGGACCAAGGGGCTTCTGGGTTTGCTGGATTTTTCAGTTTTCCCAACCGTGCAACTTAGTAGACACTTCCAGAGAAGAAGACATCATTAATGCTCTATCATCTTTGATTTTACTAAAAATCAATTTGAAGGGAGTAATACATGCAGATTCAACCAATATGCATCTGGTTTTGCTTTATTTCGTGAAGTTTTTGCTGAATTTTGAAGTTTATTTACCCCTACAACTGTAATGACACAGTTCCAACTAAGAAGAAAATGTGATTGAGCTTTTATTGTTGATTTTTTGCAAAAATCAAATTGAAAGGAGTGTTTTATCAAGCAAAAGTGATGCAGATGCTTCTGTTTTTCAATGTTTTTTGTAATCTTTTTGGGGAGATCTTTTGCCTTTTCATTTTTATGATTTTTAAAATTTCTTCCTATTCTTTTAAAAATATTCTGCAGTAGTATTATTATTATTGTTATTGTTATCGTTGTTGTTGTTGTTGTTAGGGTCAGTACCAGTATTGTGTTGGTCACACTGCCCCCATGTACCAGTTTGAGGTCTAGACCGTTATGATGACTAGTATGAGATTAACGACTAAGGCTGGAGATGAGGGCATGTTTGAAAGACCATCTAGTGCTCTAGTACCAGTATTGTGTTGGTCACACTGCCCCCATGTACCAGTTTGAGGTCTAGACCGTTATGATGACTAGTATGAGATTAACGACTAAGGCTGGAGATGAGGGCATGTTTGAAAGACCATCTAGTGCTCTCCTTGTAATTGGTAGTTCACAAAATTTTTGAATGTGGAGAAATGTCTTCATGACTAATCTTTACCATATAAGTGATTGAAAAAGCTTCCATGGAAGTTCATACCTGTTTCAATTTGTTGAGTGGTTCAATCATTAAATCCTAATTCTTTTTACCATGTGATGAGTATTTAATTGATTCAGATGGATAATTGGTGAATTATTATCAATCGTGGTCATTGAGATTTTAATCTTACATGTGCTTTCTATTTCCAGTTTGTGATTTGAATAACTTGACCTCTGAACTGCATAACTATGGGCCAATTTGTCATTATGCATCAGTAATTGGTTCATTCACTATAGTTTGGTGCACGAAGAGGCATTTTATTTCTTGCTTTAGTGGTATTCTGCGCTGTATGTTTCCAAACAATGGCCATACTTTTGTTAACTGGCACGGGAGCATGGCTATACTTGATCATGATAGGGTAGCTGTTGAGTCCAAGTAGTTTGTTTAGACTGCTGAATTTAGTTTCTTTCATCAACTTCTAGAAACTAATTGAGATTCCAAATAGCATTTTAGATCAGGTAATGATATTCATTTATTGGTATATCTTTCAACCACCTCAGTAAATTGCTGTGTCAGAAGCAACTCTGAGACTTGTTGCTTAGCTGCTCTGAGTTGCTTCCGATGGTTTGGTGTGTAATACAGTTAAATCTCGAGTTTCCACATTGGTATGTTCTGTTAATTTGGGTTATATATTGTCTGTCAGACTACCTCAAGGCGCCTCGCAGACAAGAAAGTAGCAAAATTCCAGAAAAATATCACAAAGAGGGGAGCTGTTCCAGAGACTACAACAAAGAAGGGAAATGATTACCCTGTTGGGCCTATTGTGCTTGGTTTCTTTATATTTGTAGTCATTGGATCATGTAATCTCCTTCTCCTTCCCTACATTTCTTTTGTGTTTGTTGTTTGATACCTTGATCTGAACTTCTTGTGGGTTTTTTCTGCAAATCTATATAGAGAATACCAAAGAAGCATATAGTATAAGAGCTGCTGCACATATCACACCACTTCTTGTTTATTTGGGTAATCAATACTAATGATGATGGTGCTGGAGTTGGTTCATTCAGACAACATCATTTAATGCTTCCTCACCTACTATTATGTGATGTTTTTGACATGAAAGATTTGGATCTTGTACTTTTAGTTCTCCCTTAAATAAGTAACAAAGATTGGGTAAGCATCAGTGCCAAATTGAAGAGGACCATTTATGGCCATACATGATTGCAGCATTTAGTTCTTTGCTTTATGCTGTAAGCAATTTCCATGTCTTTGTGGAAATTTTTCTAGATCTCAACCTGTATGTCTTTGATGTAGAGACTCCAGCTGATTCGGTTGATAACTGTAGTTGCATTGCTTAAATTAGCTAGATAGGCCTATGGCTGTTGGTACACCTACATGCTTCCCTAGAGCAGGCGTGTCTTTGTTCTTTATTGATTCTTTCTACCTCGTCTTCATCAGTTTCCTATCATTATCAGCTTAGTTGTTTTGGTTACACTTCAGTTTCAAACCCTTATTTAATCCTTCTTGTGTTCTGGTATAGCTGACCTATCGTTTCTTGGTTTTTTCCTTGCCATAGTAATTAAAAACTTCCGAATGAGATAGGGACTATCCTTAAAGTTCTTCTTACTTTAAAACTCAACAGAAGCAGGGCTTCTTTGTCGATGATATTTCCTGTAGTTGTAGTGTGTGTGTGTGTGTGTTTTGACTTTATAATGCCAATGAGTATGTTCAAAATATGAAATGATCCTTGAAATTTAAGTTTTAAATAAAACATATTTGAAATTCACTTCTGGAGCTAATAAAAAATTCTTAAAGATAATTCTGCAATACAATTTAATATTGGTGCTTAGTGGTTTTGTTGAGCAGTTAATCATGACGACTTCCTTTGTATTTCCTTATATATGCTTCTAGTTCGATTATGGTGACATTTGTAGCATGCATAATATTTATTTCATGATGCTTCCACACATCTCTTTTCTTCTTGTTCTTTCGATTGTGGTTTCCACTTGCTGCTGCTCCTTTTCAGATATTGCTTCCTGCTTCCTGCTTCCTGCCAACCCCCTTCAATTTCCCAACAGCATCTTGCATTCTTTTTCAGCTGAACAATCAGCACACCTCCCTGTTGTTTGATTCATCATTTTTTTTATTGTATCTTCCATGCATCATGAACTTAGAAGGGAAGCCTTGGCGCAATGGTAAAAGTTGTCGTCATGTGACCTTGAGGTCACAGGTTCTTGCAAAATGCAAGGTAAGGCTGCCTACTATACGCCCTTGTGGTCCACCCCTTCCCTGGACCCTGCATAGGCGGGAGCTTTGTACACCGGGGCTGCCCTTTTTTTTATGCATCATGAACTTGCCTCTGTACTGCATGCAATTCTTTTAGTTCTATACTTCATTTAAGGTTTGCGTCCCAACAAATACATTGACATCCTAAATTGGGTACCTTACTGAGCCATTTTGGCAACAGTATCTCACAACTTTTAGGAACTAGCCAAAGCCTTCTAAAATTCGGAACTGGTGCTCTCTTCAAGCTAATCAAAATGATTATTCACTGCCATCCTGACCACAATGCATGGAGAAGTTTGCGAATTACATAATTATGCCAGCAGCTGATGATTGAAGTCAATTTTGTTCTTGTATTTTGCTGGAACTGCGGCATGTGGAGTGTACATTAGTGAATTCACAGAAAACCTGGACCTTGAATGTTGTGTGGTATGTTGAAGTGGTATAGGTTCATTCATCATTGCAAAAGACTTGTTTGACCGTTAGGAATGCTGTTGCTTCTCCCAGTTTCCTGTTGTTATCTCAAACCATTCTGAACCTCTTGATTTGATTCTGAAATCTTTAAGCAGGAAGACGAGGATTTCTTGCTTGATAAGAAACACGGAAATGAAGTTGCCCAGTAGTTTAGAGAATTTTGGCGCTGAAGTTGCCCAGTAGTTATAGAGAATTTCGGTGATTGACTTATTTGGGAACTACTGGATTGATGAACTTCTTTTAAGAAGATCGTTGAAGAGGACAACATAATCTAATATTAAATAGGTTGATTTTAGTTTCCATATTTTTCTTTTCCAGCTTCAAGATCAAAGGTAATGGAATAGTAATTAAACGTTAAATTTTCAAAGGTCTACTACCGGATCTGACTGCATTATTTGTGTGTTATTGGCAGCCCTCTTCCAGATAATTAGGACAGCCACAAGCGGCGGGATGGCCTGAGGCGGCAATGCGTGAGGCTGGGCTGAGCGTGGGTGTTGTTTGAAGCTCTATCACGTACTACTAAACTTAGGCTGTCTAGGTTATAGAAGAGACGAGTAGGAAACCTTCTAATGAAGGCCGTATTGGTTCGATCGTGTTTGTTACAATTACAATGAAAGAAATGAATGTTTTGTGGTCTAAGCCAATGTGATCTTACTAAAAGTAGCTTTCCTTTGTTGGGTGAAGTTTCTGTTTGTATTCTTTATGGCACTGGGAATCGTGTTTGGTTCTTAGAGGCGTGCATGATATTGCAGATTATGCAGTTACAAAGTACGTGAAAATACAGTAAATATCATCAGTCCGTCCACCAAGGTGCTAGTGATTGCCAACCATCTCAAAAGGGTTCAAAACAATTTTGATATTATTAATAAATCAAAAGAAACACAAATGTAAAATGTGTGATCTATTTGAGGCAGGTTTAACGACTGTCAATGTGCTTAGCGGGTAGTTGCTTGATCTTAGAAGTTCAGTTTGGGGACAGTTGGTGGATGTTTCAGATCATCCTTAAGGGTTAATGATCGGGCCTCACTGTTCTAGAATGAGGTCATTCCTACTTTTGTACTCGTGTGGATGTTGTTGACAGCTATGCCGATCGCCAAATATCTTCGCAGGAATACATTGCCTTATCCTATGGTAGCCATCTTGCTTGAAGTCGGGGGATATTTTGTCAATTTGTATTTGAAACAATTGTATGGGCTAAACTTGATAGCTATGCAGGATATGAAATGAGAGTATTGCATAGAATTGGTACGTTATTTGTGTAACCCTTGAAATGCTCAGGGACCATTAGTCAAGGAGTACGTAGGGTTCAATCTAGTCTTGACTGACTGCAGAGAGTCCAATTCCGTCTAAAAGGACCTTACCGAAACTGCCGTTGAAAGCCAACTAACAAGGATTTTGGGCTCCATGTTAGAATCACTGATAGATGGAACTTAATGTGGTGAGAGTGCATTCGGCGATAAGGGAGAACCATGGAGTCCAAGTCCATATTCATTAATGGCCCTGTAAATGCTAATCCATATGTTGGGAGGCTGATCTTTTTGGTAGTATGGCTACAAGGGTCTAGCTGAGGCCAAGTACATTGTTCTGGTTACTGTATAAGGAAGTACTATTTAGGTGCAGACACTGTAGAAGAACTGTTGTGCGATATGCAGCACAAGCGACAGTAGCTACATCGACGGCTCCAAAAGTTGATCTTGGAAGTGAGTGCTGCTCTTCGACTTCTCTCCCTCTCTCCCTCTGAAAATATGAAAGAAACACAAATCAATGGAATAGTAAACAACTCTCTAAAAACAGAAACCCTGACTGGATCATCTACAGTAGCTCACCAGAAAAAGGGTCTAGCTGAGCGCGTGTACATTGTTCTGGTTACTGTAAAGGAAGACATTAGCCATATCGACAGCTCAAAACGTTGCTCTTGGAAGTGAGTGCTGCCCTTCGACTTCTCCCTCCCTCTCTCTCTCTGAAACACAAATCAATGGAATAGTAAACAAGTCTCTAAAAAAGAAACCCTGACTTCTTGTATACTGTCTTTCAGCTCCTGGAATTGCAAATAATACACACCAATATACCTTGATTCTTACTTGGTGAAAGAAGCATTCCAGTAACATACAATACAGATAAAAGTAACATAAACTGGTGACAGCTTGTATAAGTCACTGTTCACTTTCTCTTGGCTTCATTTGCACAGCCTTTGTTACACAAGAACTGAAAGTGGCACCTACGCTTTCGCCTCTCCTGTCTCTTCACTGAGTAAATCTAAACTCCATACAACTGCAACACTATTCATACTGCAACCTTGAAATCATAAACCTCTAAAAGAGAGACTGCAATCTTGAAAGCTACTGTCCTAAATCATTTAACAAACCTTTTCATGTAGAAATAACAAGGAAAATCCTATTTTTATCAAACTCTCCATTTTGTAACTCCTGTTGTACAAGTTCTAGAATGATATTTTCCTGATGTTTCTACAACAACCAGCAGCAGATTTATAACCATATCCAAAAAATCAAAGCCGCCTAAAGAAGAAGGAAATGGAAATAAAAGGAAAATGAATAACAGATCCGATATATCTAATCTGCGCCTCTTATCCTGCATCCCAAGGAGACAGACGGCCAATATTTTCAGACATTGTATAAAATCCCACTGTAACAAGTTCCAGAATGGTATTCCCTTATGTTTCTACAATTTTATAATCCAACCCCAAAAATAAAAATATTAAGACAATGAAAAGAAACATAAAAAAAGAAAAAAGAAAAAACCAAAGAATTTTATCATGCGCCCACAAAGCTAACTTCTCTTCTTCTCTGCTACCACGTCTCTAAACTGCATCTATCTAGTGCAAATTCTTATCCTGGACTCTTTCACACGTTGAGTGGTTGACAAAGAAACATAAGGGATGAGCAACTCCCAAGCCTTCCTCCTAGCCTTTCATAACAATCAACAGAAAACAAAGAAAGAGAAAGTTGGACCAAATGGTCTCTCCTGGCAAGCCCATGTTCTTCTGCTCCGGCAACTAATAGCCAGTGTCTTGGCAGGGAAAGTCTAGCCAAAACTGGCTGAACACAGACTGTATATAGCCGGCGGTAACCTCCCATGGCTGTAACTACTGGACGAGAAGAGGCGCTAACGTGGCGGTTGCATAGATTCTCCCATAGGGCGTCATGTCGGCAGGCGGCGTTCCAGAGGCGGCAGACGAGGGCGGCGTTGGCCAATGACCGCGTGTCTAAACGCATGAACACTTCCAGTAAGACGCCTCTGTGGTCGTTGATGTGGAAGCTGTTGAAATTGGTCTTTTTGTTGGTTTTCTTCTTCTTGGGTTGATCGTTTGTTTCTGTGTTTGCCATGGTTACGAGAGAGAGAGAGAGAGAGAGAGAGAGAGAGAGAGAGAGAGAGAGTATGTAGGAGGTAAGGGTTGAGGGTGGATTTGACTTTTGCGTGGGGAAGGAAAACGGGTACGGAGGGAGGGAAAGAGACGGGGCCAAGGAGGAAGTTCCAACGCATGGGTTTCTTTTTTTTTACTTTATTTATTTAAAGTGAAGAATTACAAAGCAAATTACGAATCACCCGTTCCCCGATTAAAGATGCTAATTTATTTGCAACGAAGCAAATTACTCTCGCATCCATTCGCCCAATTAAAGGAGAGATGCTAAATTGTTTGCAACCATTGGGACTAGAATTTTGTTGGCTATAATTAGCTATTTTTATGGTTATCTTATTTATTTTATTTCATTATTGATCTCATTTTTGGACCTTTATTGGTTGGACGTTGAAGAAGTACCTCACTTTCACATCAATGACTCCACTTTTGGATAAGCTCTGGCTTCTACCCTTTGGTTAGAAGCCAGAGATTTGACATTGTTAGCTGGTCTTCCACTACTGATTTAAAATAGCTATTGAAATGTTAACTTCTGGGACAATTAATTAAATTTTTTAAAATATTAATATATAATTAGTAACTTAGTCCAATTTAGATGAAAAAGAAAGACAAGAAAGGAAAACACGTATTGGTAAGAACCGTTTTTAGTCAACTCCTATAAGTTGAGAGAATAAATTGGTTATTGTCATTTTTCCTGGTCACTTTTGTTTCTTTTCTGAAAGATATTTAGACTATAGATTACCACATCATTATTGTTGTTTTTTTCATAATTGTGAGTCGCGCTGTCAATTTGGTCGGGTTTGGTGCGATTCCATCATATACATAACCTAACTAATTTTAATCTCTCAAATTCGAGTTTGGTTCAAATTATGCTTCTACTTCGAATCCTGTTCTCAATATCCAAAATCTACCATTTCGGGTTTGGGATATTTTTGGGATAGTAGTATAAACTCTGACTATACAATATCTGCAAAAACATACTTTCAAAAAGACATGCATGAAATAAATATACACATTTTCCTTGGTTTTTAGTTAAGCTAGACAATGTGTTGCATTGTACTTGGCATATAACAGTATCTATACACAGAAACTTGAATATCTTATACATATGAAACTAGAGGTTCTAAAAATTGTGGTTACTGTGACACAAAGAAATAAACTCTGAAATGATCATTTTGACTTTTAAATATACCTAACTTATTCATATAATGAAGGAAAAATTTCAAACTAGTTCGCTTTAGTTTGGGCTCTATTTTTAGCTGGAAGTCTTATTTGTACCAAACTGGTTCGCTGGAAGTCTTATTTGTACCAAACTGGTAACCAATCTTTCTTTTTTGTTCCTTCGTAGTTCAGTCTGTGATGGGTCACTAATAGCCTTAACAGAAAGAGATCATCACGAGCGCAACTTGTGTCCTTTTAGTGAAGGTAGAAGCGAGATTACATTTTTAGCGACTAATCCAGGCTAGGACCCTTGGCACTACGGTAGAGTTGTTGTCGGGTGTCACAGGTTCAAGGCATGAAAACATGATCATGCAAAATACAAAGTAAGATTGCATACTATTGGCCCTTGTGGTTCGCTCCTTCCCCAGACCCCACGTACATGGGAGCTTTGTGTGCCAAGGTTGCCCCATTACAAGCCAAGATCCTCATGCTTCATCTTACCCAATCACATTCGCACGTCAGCTCTGTCTAAAACATTTTCACGAACCCGTCTCCGTATCCTTTACCTATAACATTAGAATAAAAAAATCGCTAAATACAGATTGGTGGACGTAAGCGACAAGCCCTCTAAAAGCTCCTCCGCTAGCTAACCGATGTTATAGAAATTCCGGCTGCAAAGACAGATGAAAACCAGAATCTTCAGTAATAGCAATTCCATGGAATAGAGAAGAAATAAAAATCTGTGTTGTCTCTTCATCGTTTGTACTACAACTCTAGGGTTTCCATAAGAGAGAAAGTTGCAGGCTTCTTATTTTCTCGGTTGTTCACATGCCATGTGATCGAAGTTGCGGTGTCTCAACTCTCTAGGTCCCACCCGATCTTCCACCCAATATCACAAATATTTCTTCCACAGAGTTGTTTCTCACCATCATACGTACAGCTCCCAGCAGTAAACAACTACCTAAATGTCTGTGTTCTAATATGGGACAAAAAAAACTTCTGGGCTTTTGTAAAAGAGTCAAAACCATGGATACTAGTTGTACATTTTTCCTGTAATAAAAGGACATTTTAATCTCAGTATTTAATAAGATTTGGATTCAAATCATGTGTCAAACCATACCCTACCCAACCTGAACTTGGATTCTGGTGAGATTTAGCAATTGAAAATTATCGGTGGACAAGATTTAACATTTAATGTACACATAAATTTGATTTCAGACCGATCAATTTTTCGGACAATCAAGCCCAATTGACAGCTCCAATGGTGAGGTAAATTTAGATTGTTATGGTAAGCGATAAAGTTAGATTGCTAACTATAACAAATCACTGATTACCATGGTTGCATTATTTTTGTTAGTGTTGCATGAAGTGTAGGGGTGGACGCATCTCACTCCGTCATTTATGATGCGTAGTGTTCATTGGTGGGACCTTCCCTGCAAATAAAAGACAACAAAAATAAAAAAGAACTTGGGTTGGTGATTGGGAATGCTGGTTGAAGGGAAAGGAAAAAGCTAACAATTGAAAAGACTCTGGTTGTTAGGCTTCTTTCTAGCAGTCACCTTCTTGGAACCACGTGCCCTCAATGATCCATTTGTAGGAGCTTGGTTCCATCACTGGGAAAGTGTCTTGCTGCCGCTGGTTTTTCCTTGATCGTACGGTCCCACTCTCCTTGATCAGCAAAGCCTTGTTGCCAGCACAGATATGTGAAATATTTTATTTTTCTAAGCCTCAATTTTATTGATGAGGATGATCATCGTGGTATACAAGAGCAAAGGTTTCGATAGTACATGAATGGCTCCAAATGGTGCCAAAAGGCTTGTAAGTTTCATATCGAGCAGCGGCGCAAGACGGGCCTCTCCCGTGGTAAGTGTGCACAACATTCAAAAGAAAAAAAGAGGAATTTTGCTTTCGACGTAAGCATAATAGGTATCAGAACTCAAAAGGAAGGAATAAACGGTTAAGATTCAATCAACAAAATATTTCCAGTCCGAGCGTTTTGATTTAGTCATATTAGAAAGAGTGACTCAAGGAAATGATTTAGATCATGCAGTTCCGTGAAATCAAATCAACATGAAGGGACAATCTGAACCCCAAGTTTCTGGGCCGCATCTCGGTGAAGCAAAACTAAACATTTGTAACATTTGATCATCAAATTATCGGTTTTAATTTTACCATTTTTTAATCGAATATTTTTCAATTTTTGTTCAATACTTTTCTTTCCCCATTTAACCTAAGCTTGGAAATAGAAACAAATTCGCAGACCGTAGGCTTCTTTACTTTTCAACCTTTCTATATAGAATCCAATGATTTTCCACAGCAACTCAAAATCATAAGATCCGTCCAAACAAAACACAAGAACTCGAAGAAGTGGGACTCGCATCTTTGTTGTTGTCGGATTGGATTTTGGGTCAAAAAGTGAACTTCAAACCCTAGAACATATAAAACACAAAATATAATAATAAAGGTGATCTGAGAAGATTTGAAATAAAATGGACAAGTGACTTGAACCTTAGAGCCCACCAGTCCGGTCCCTTTTTTTCCTTTTTATTTCAGTTTTATTCTTAGTTTTTCTTTTCGTTAATAATAATAAAATAGTAATAATAATAATTCTTATTATTTTGAATGGAGCAAGCGAAGAAAAATATATCGAACTCCTGGATCAAATAGAGACATCACAACTCTGGCAACAAAGTAGTCCACAATGATGATAATAGTTAATTAAGACTCAATCATACGGGTATCATCAACTTTTGTAAGCGATGAAGATGCTGTGGGAACTTATTTGTGAATCTCATCAGTGGCTAGTCATTGCCAAGGCTTGGCTTGCCAATCACAATGTGTATCCTAGAATCCGGGCAATAGGAAATGCATTTTTCCATCATTTTTGTACCTTTATTTAATAGGTCGAAAGTTTATAATAATCAGGGAAAATAACCATGCATTTTCACGGATTGAAAGAACTCTATGTTGGACCAAGTACAAAATTGCCTGATTATGAGGCTCTGCCCTAATCACAATAGTTGGTACAATCTCCTCAAACCATAGATGACCAAAAGGCATGGACAACCTTCCCTCATGAAACTTGTTGCATAATTAGGGACCAAAGGCTTCTCAAGAAGGCAAATATACTCTTTCAACAGTTGAATCCCATTTGACAACGTTATTTGGGCCATCCAAGACGCATGACTAATCCCTAAAGTTGTGTCTCTTTCCGTCAGAATGTGGTAAACTCACTAGTGATCATCCTCATTACATTTAAATGGCTGATGGTCAAACAATGCGGCTTTTTGTGCTACCTTCTTGCCCCGCAGCCAACCGAACCCACCAACTCAGCTTAAGACGATCTTATGTGCTTTTGAAAATCTATTTGTAATGATCTCTCATAGGGTATTTCATCTCTTGACTCATCGATCATTTGTAACATATCAAAGGTTCAAATGATATCCCTTAGCAAGAACGCCTATTCCAACGGTAGAGGCTAATTCTCATAAAAGGCAACTACATTTTGCTCATATTCATTAGTAATGACCCCTCGCACAATAACATTGTAAGTTAGTAGAGGGAACTGAAGTAATTCCTCTATTGGTCGTGCTCCTCACAAAATACTCCACCTGTGAAATTGAGGAATGCCAACAACCTACTGACATCATTCCCAATCTTGCTTGATAATTTATAGTAACCTTATCACTAAATGAGGCCATGACCATTGATAGAGGAGAATGGAGAAACAAGATTCGTATAGCTGATCCTTAATCAGGACAAGGCTTTGATGATGATGATGATGAACTATGAGTTAATGTGTATTGCCCAATTTAACCACTAGCAAACTTCTAAATATCCACAACATTATCCGCTCGAATATACATTGGCTTAAGGTAGTCAGTGATGCCTATAAAAATAACTAGTTGATGATTCTTTTTATCTTAAAGTGGAGCCTTTGGGTTTCCATATTGTAACAACCCAACTTTTAAATTGTATTTCATATAATGTCTGAGTTATTTATGAAGGAAATGCGAACCATTCATAGATAGAAGAGCCAAGCCATTCATCGTGTTCCTCTTGATGGCATGAACAAAATCCCTCAAGTGATTCAGTAGTCGAGATAGATTTGACAAAGATTCCAAAGTAGTGGTGACGTATGGCTATGACTGTGCTGATTTGCAACAATCCAATAGTTATCCAACCATTGATTAGCCACAAAGACATCTAGATATATGAGATTTCGAGCTCCATCTCTTTGATCTGAGACATTCATTCTCAAATTATTTTTTATTAGAGGCACGATTGATAAGATTTTAACTCGTTTGTTCATATGATTTACACATTATATTATTGTTAATGGATAGAATGATCATTGATAATAGATCCATAGTGAATTATGGCTATAAAGCCGATCAATCATTCAAATTGAGATTGGTGAAGAACTATGACAAAATGATTTAATTAGATTACCAATCCACAAGGGTGGTCAGATTGTCAAATAGCAGGCCTTTAACATCAATTAGGGAATGAAAAATGGATTCCCAAGGACCTAAACATGATAGATGTACGATTTATAGTGATCTACAGATTGGATGATGCATCGACAATTGCCCAACTTTTTAAATTTAAGATTTGATGAATTGATGAAGGTTAATTGATGAAATTGAATGTATATAATGCTAACGTACGTCATGACCAAAATCTGATTGTTAAATTTTGGTTAGATATATAAAATAATAGAAATATGGTAATTTTTACCTGATTGGATAAGATATGACAATAGTACAATGGTAAAACTTACATAATACAGATAAGTTGTTGTGATTTTATTTAGTGAGACAAAACTTGATTGTTAGATGGATTGGAAAATGTAAAGCTATCTATAAACTAATGATGTGAATCATTGATCAATAATCAATGATGTGGATTAGATGATCTAAGGCCTGATGGATGTCTAGTTGATGATCCATGATTGGGAAAGTTTGATCAACAAATTGAACGATCATGATCGCACTGATCTATACTGAAGAGTAATGGAAAAGTGATCTATGATAGACCTTGATTGTAGATGATCATGAAAGACTTAGATCGCAAACAATTAAGAATTTACTAGGAATGTGTGTATGTTTAATAGATTGGCGAGTAATCAAGGATAAAATCTTGAATGGTCAACCTTAACTGCTGATCACTAAGTATATTAGACTATTATATAGCTAATGGAAAGAGTAAATGCCTCATGAGGTAGGTCGAATTGAGATTGCTTTGTTTTTATATATATTTGAATTATGATTGTAATAAGTTTTGATAGAATATGTGACAAATGAAGTGAACATGCAACTTGTGTTTTGAATGATGATTTAAACTATTCATGCAAAAATGTATGTTATTAACTATTTGTCTTGTAAGAAATGTTTACAAGATTGTTTGACTATACTTGGATACATGATTACCAATATTTGTGTATATGTTTTGCGTAGATTTATTTTAGATGATATTGATGAAATTTAGGGATTTGTTTTGAGACCTTTTATCACGAGATATTGATTTAATCAAGCGACTTGTGAGAGTTGGTCGTGGCCCATTTGCATATTTTGTTCTATTGATATGGTTAAAATTAGGCAACTAGTGAGAGTTGGTCCTCACCCATCTTCATATTATGATTCATAGATTCAATCAAAATTAAATGACTCACTAGAGTTGGTCGAGGTCCATTTACAGACTATGATTCACAGATATAGTTAAAATCAAGCTACTCATATGAGTTGGTCTTAGCCTATTTATAGATTGTGATCCACAAATATGGTTAAAATTAGGCAACTCGCGAGAGTTGGTCCTAGCCTGTTTATATACTATGTTCTACAAATATGGTTAAAATCAAGTGACTTGTAAGAGTTGGACCTAGCTCGTCTAGAGACTATGATTCAAAGACATGGTTAAATTAGACAACTCGTAAGAGTTGGTCCTATCCTATTTACAATTTTGTTTTTGTTCAAATAGTTAAAATCAAGCAACTTGCAATAGTCGGTCCTAGCCCAATTATGGATTATATTCTACAGATATGATTAAAATCACATGACTCACGAGAGTTGGTCCTAGCCCATTTATAAGCGACTTGTGAAAGTTAGCTTGGCTTGGGATGAGTTACCAGACCCTCATTGATTGACTGATGAGAGTTGTCAATGAGGGTTGTTGAAGTGTGACAATATAGGCTTCTAGGTGCTCAAGATTTTTGTTGGATTTAAGTACTTGTTTTGTATCATTTCTAGATGAATTTTTGAGGATTTGCATTGGACGTTTTGTCAATGAGTTTTGAATATACTATATGTATGATAGTTTAATCTTTTTGTATATATTTTTGTGTGCTAAGTTTCACATTGAATTGAGAATTTGATATTGTTGATTGTTTTTCACAAGTGCATGGGCTATTATACTATAGTTTGTACAAGTATGGGTTGATTCCACAAGGACTCGACCTGAAAAAAATGAAGTTTTAATAAAATTTAAATTTTCACAAATTAACAAATTATAAAAATTAAATAACAATAAATTAGAAATTTAGATCTATTGAATTAATGAAAAGTACACAATTTCAAGTTCAAAAGACTGAGAATTAAACAAAATATCAAGTGAAATTCACTTTTGTAGCTTAATTATAGCAAGAATTTTCAACTCTAGCCACATCTAAGTTAATCAACCTTCATCAATTCATCCCTCATGCCTTTGATAAATTATTCAATGACTGGATTATGCAGATCTTCCATAAATATGATGATTTGGATTGATGTAAAAAATAATGAAAAAATGAATGGTTTAGATTGAATTTCTAGATTGCAGATGAAAGATCATAATTGTTAGATTAGCTAAGAACTATGTTTAGATGAATATCTGAGAATTGATTAAAAATATAAAAAGAAAAAGATAAAAAATTGAATTAGTATTGTTAATTAAAGCTAAACTTTTGATTTAGCTAGGCTTTAATCAAAGAGAGATTGGATTGAGTAATTCTAGGATTAAGAGAGAATAGAACAGAATTGAGACAAATTAAAATAGGGATAAGAATAAGACAAAATAGGGAAAAAGGTGAACTAGAAATAAGACAAAATAGGAGATATAGATAGAATTAAATAAATAAGGCTAAGGCTAAAAAAGGAATTTTTCTTAAAATTCCTTTCTTTTACCTTGTAACCTAAGAGGAAGAATAGGATGATGCAGGCATAAGTGGAAGATGACACAGGCAGGAAGATGGGCAAAAATGAGCAAAAGAAGTGGGATTTGGGAGATGGAATTGAAGTGGGCTATACCGAAAACAAAGAATGATTGTAATAAAAAGTTTTTAAGGAAAATTTGTGGGAAGTGAAATAAAAACTAACAGGAAACAGGGAAAAAAATGGTGAAGATAGAGAAGAGAAGCAGGACAAAAGATTGATTGTGAAATAAAGAAAACAGAGAGAGTAAGAATAGTAAACAGACATAGTGACTGGATTGGAAGTGGAATGGAAAGGAAACAGGAGAGAATCCAATGACAAGAATGATAGTGAATAGTAAATAAGATTAAACAGGGACAAGGAATTCTAGGAAATGACGAATAAGTCACAAATAACTTCTAGGAATAGTAGTTGAAGATGGACTATTACGATGGGAAATAAAGAGAGAGACAAGTGTGGAGATGGGTTCTTCATCCTCTTCAATTTAAGCTTCTTTCGGTTTAATTCTTCAGGTCCCCTCTTATGGTGAAGAGAAGTCTCCTATAGTCTAGAAAGAGACCTGACCCTCTAAGAGTTTCTTCAATGCCTTCTTCCCTTTTTAAAGCTTCTCAGCCTTCGTCTTCTATTATAGCTTTCCCCCTTAGGGTTTCCTTCATCGGGATCTCCTTCTATATTAGCATATTTCCTCCCTCTTTCCAAAATTCATAGCTTCCTAATAGATCACATGTACCCCTTTTGTTTCTATTGTAATATGTTTCTTTCACCAAACCTCTTTTAGAAATATCCTACTAATCTATCCTCCAATAGATTATGCATAAAATGCATTTCAGCCTTTCCAAATTGTTGCTTATTTCTTCTATCCTTACTTATTTTTAGGAATTTTCTTTCTTATTCCCTTTTACCATCTTCATCTTGTATTGTAGTGCTCTTGTAAGGAGAAGATAACTACTACCAATCAACTTGATCCAAGCCATCCAAGTTTAGTTTGGTTGATCCGCAACATACAAAACTCAATTAGATTCATCTTGATCATAATCTAATCATATGATTATCTCCTGATGATCATTCGAGTGTTAAATTTTGCAAATCAATGGTTGGATGATTAATTGGAGCTAAAATAAACATTTAAGCTATGATCTTATTAAATGCTAGATTAGGGGTATTTTATCCAAAATTAAATACTCAACACACCTGTTAGCAAACATTTTGCTAGGCTTGAGCAAAAATTACTAAAAATCAAATTACAAAATTGACACAAATTGTCATTTTTTTAGCTACTTACTATTGCATTTAACATATGTAACAAGTTCTTAAACCTCTAGGTTACCCTTAGTGGACGAGTTAAGCCTCATGAGGGTTTGTAGTAAATATAACCACAAAAGTCCAAAAATCATCTTCAAGACAATTTCTAATTTTTTCTTAGAGAATTATCTTCAATAAATCTATCAACTTTAGAATATTAATATAAATAAATAAAAAATTCAAAACCCTGCTCATTGATAAATATATTCTAATTAAGCTCAGATCTTAGAGAGTTGGTGTGTGTACAGTCTACACATACAATAATCCTTATCTCTAAGTATACTTCTAACTTTTGAATTCAATCTGAAATATGTTTTGACCTCAATCCTCACTAATAGATATACATTCATAAATAAAACTCTCAAATAAAGGGTTCAAATCATGTCGTTCTTTTAAATATGTGAGCAAAGTCAATAAAAGCAAATATATCTCACATATTCTGATGAAGGAATAAGAGTTACTAAGGAATTTAATTTTCATCCCTTTAGAAAGGATAAGATGCCATTACCTTTGAACTTTTAGACATGTTGCTCTTTAAATTGTACCTATTCATATCCTCATCAAGGTACTAAAGAAAGGGATATAAGGTTTTAAAAAATTCTTCAAAAAAGTAAGTAGAGGTCTTTTACTAAAGTTGATAATTCTTCTTTACTTTGTACCACATTGAATATTTCTTTTTCCATTTTCTTCATTTCAAATTTAGACTTCTTTTCTTGTTTAGCACTTTTGCATCTCTTTGAAGAACATTATTTTTTCTTGATATTCACTTTTTTATTGCAACCAAAAAGTATTTCTTCTTTCATCTCTAACTTAGCTTTTGAAGAAAATAGGTATTAGATAATTTATATTAGGTTAACATGGGCAAGGGATAAGTTGGGTAGCAAAAGAAAAAGGCTTTAATAAAAAGGCTCAGTTTGGCTAACTAATGGTAGAAATGTTATGGTGTAGGCTCCATGTCTTTATTTTAATATCAAGGATGGCTTAAATCATTACCTAAATTTCTTATAACCTATTAGATTCAATAAACTTCTAAAAATTTAAAGGTAATAATCTAATTATTCAAGAAATTAATTAAATTTAAAAATTACTAGAATCAAATTTAATTTAAGCACACTAAAGAAAATATATGGAACACATTTATAACCTCTCAAAAGAATGAATTGCTTTAAAACTCACTTAGGTTATAGGTCTCTACTGAATTTCTTTAGGACCTCTAAGTTATAACTACTTATCAGTTCACACCTTGGACATGCAACTGTGTGTATATATATGTGGAGATTTAGCTTTCATGAAATACTTTAGAAAATAAGTAAAATAATAAATTAATCATACACAATTCCATTAATAAGCTGAAGTTAGCTAGAATATACTTTAAAAAAATCCAATTCTCATCATAGTGTAGGAATTGACCTCAAAATTCATTTTTTGCAAAATTTTTATTTTTTTTGAAATCACTAAAATCAACTAAAAAAATAGAATTTGCTAGAATGTTACACCCCTAACCTGAAAGAAACATTATCCCCAATGTTTAAAAAATAGGACAAAAAATGAATATGGGTAATGTAGAAAGCAACAAATTCGAAGATACAAAAGATGGTATAGAGGGATTAAATCCACTTAATCCTGATAAGTAAGATCATCCAAAGTTATGAGCTCATCTTCTTGATTCTAATATTCTAGGGAAGGTTTTAAATGTTGACCATTCACTTTAAAAGTATGTCTAGTCCTATCATCATCAATCTTGACAGTCCCATATGGAAAAACTTCTTTGACTCTATATATCAATACTGGTCCATTAAGTTATAAGCTTCAAAAGAAAAAGGTGAAGCCTAAAATTGTAAAACAGAACCTTCTGGTTTGGAGTAAATGATTTTATCATTATATTTTTGTGATGAAAAACTTTCATCTTTTCCTTATAAATCTTATTACTTTCAAAAGCTTCTTGCTTGATCTCATCCAACTCATTGAGTTGGAGTTTTTTATGTAAGCATGCTCTATCAATGTTAAAATTAAAAGTCTTTAGTGCCTAGTAGGCTCTATGTTCCAGTTCCACTAGCAAATGGCAAGCCTTACCACATACGAAATGATAGGGAGACATACCAATCAGGGTCTGATGTGTAGTCTTGTAAGCCTAGAGGACATCAGTTAATCTAAGAGCCCAATCCTTACAACTTGAATTAACAATCTTTTGAATAATTTGTTTTATGGCCCGATTAGATACTTATACTTGTCTACTTGTTTGTGGGTGATATGATGTCACAACTTTATGGGTGATATTATACTCTCTCATGTGGCTTCAAAAGATTCATTACAAAAGTGTGTACCATTATCACTTATAATGGCTTTAGGTGTCCCACATCTAGGAAAAATGTATTCTTTTAATAATTTTTAGTTACCATTTAATGATCATTATGCCTACATGTGACAGGCTCAATTCATTTGGACACATAGTCTATGGCTAATAAGATATAAATATAACTAAAAGAAGGTGAGAATGGCCCCACGAAATCAATGCCTTAGCAATCAAAAACTTCAGTGACAAGGATAAGGTTGAGAGCCATCATATTCCTATGGGTTATTCCTCCTAACTTTTGACTTTGCTCACAAGCCTTATAGAATACATGTTTGCTTTTAAACAATGAAGGCCAGTAAAAACCACACTATGAAATCTTTGTAGCTATTTTCTATGCAGAAAAATATCCACCACATGCTTCTGAATGATAGAAGGAGATGACACTATTTTGTTCTAAGCTAGGTACACATCTCCTAGTTATCTAATCTGACAGTACTTAAACAAGTATGGATCGTCCTAGAAGTAATGCTTAATATTGAAAAAGAATTTTTTCTTTTCTTGCTGGTTCCAATATTTTATAATCTTCCCTATGAATAAATAATTTGCAATATTAACGAACTAGGGAGAATGGGAAACATGAAAAAGTTGCTCATCAAAGAAAGTGTTTTTAATTGGCAACTCATCCAAAGGTTCGACTAGGAATAGGTGAGATAAATGGTTAGCGACAACATTCTCTACTCCCTTTTTATCTTTTATCTTAATGTCAAACTCTTGAAGTTGAAGAATCAATCTAATTAGTCTAAGCTTAGCATCCTTCGTGGAAAGTATATACTTTAAGGGCTAAATGGTTAGTGAATATGACTATTTTAGATCCAACCAAGTAAGATCTAAATTTATCCAAGGCAAAGATAACTACTAGGAGTTCTTTCTCTATAGTGGAATAGTTAATCTAAGTGCTATTTAGGGTCCTACTTGCAGAGTAGATGACATATGGCTTTTTTCTCTTTTCTCCGTCCTAGTCTTGCTCCAACAACATAATCGCTAGCATAATACATGATTTCAAAGGGTAGACTCTAATTAGGTGGTTACATGATAGGTACAGTGATTGACTTGTCTTTAAGATTTGTAGAAGCTTCTTGATAGCTATTTGTCGACTCAAAAGGGGTATTCTTTAGAAGGAGGTGACTCAATGGTCTGGATATTGCATTAAAATCTTTAATAAACCTCTTATAGAATCCTGCATGACCTAGGAATGAGCAAATATCCCTAAGCGATTTAGGGATCGGTAGGTTGGCAATTAGGTCAACTTTGGCTCTATCTACCTTTATTCCTTTGGAAGACATTATGTGGCCAAGGCCAATTCCCTTAGGAACCATGAAATGGAACTTCTCCCAGTTAAGCACTAAGTTCTTTTCTTTACAACAACTTAAGACTTTTCTTAAACTTTTAAGAACATGTAAACTTCGAAGATTCTCTCTACCATATCACTAAAGATACTCAACATGCATCGTTGAAATGTGGTAGGAGCATTACATAATCCAAATGGCATTCTTTTGTAAGAAAAAGTGCTAAAAGGAATTGTAAAAGTGGTCTTCTCCTGATCCTCAAGTGTAATTTTTGTCTAGTTATATCCAGAGTAACCTCTAGAAAACATGTATTGCAACCCTTTCTAACATTTAATTGACAAAAGACAAAGGAAAATGGTTCTTCCTAGTGACATCATTAAGATTTCTATAGTCAATGCACATATGCCAACCAGTGGTAACTCTAATAAGAATTAACTCATTATCACACCAAACTTCTTTGGAACTACTTAAGTTGGACTCACCCACTTGCTATCACTAATGGGATAGATGATTCTTGCTTCAAGCAACTTAAGGACCTATGCTATAACCACATCTTTCACATTAGGATTTAACCTTCTCTTTATCCTCATAATATATCTTATGGGTACAAATTAAAGGGTCAATACCTGTAATGTGTGCTAGGGTCCATCTTACTACACTTTTATGTTCCCTAAGGGTTTTGATCAATTGCTCCTCTTGAGATTTTTCCTATTGAGAGGTAATTACAATAGGGAAAGTTTTTTCATCTCTTAAACATGCAAATTTGAGTTTAGAAGGTAGAGGTTTTAAATCTAGCTTAAGAGATTCAACTGAGGATGGAATGAGAGTAGATTGCCGATTGCCTCAGTAATAGTTCTTCAAAATGAGTTTTCCATCTATTTATGTCCATGATTGGAATAGAATCAAGGAGGGCATTAACTTTCTCTATTAATGCATCCTCATTAAACTCATTAAAGTGGGCCAAACAAGCCTCATGTGGGCCTGATAAGGAAGATGAAGGAAATTGATCTTGCACAACTAAATTTATCATGTTTACACTATGCAAGTTATCGATGATTTCACTAAATTATTTACAAATATTGAAGATGTTTTGCTTTAATATCATATTCCTAAAGGACAATTTTATGACACCATTTTTGCAGTTAATTAAGGATTTGGATGTAGGTAGGAATACTCATCCTAGGATAATTGGTATTTCATTCTTCTCATTCATGACTGGTTGTGTATCTTAAATTAGAAAATCAACAAGATAGCAAGACTATTCTACTTGGACAAGCACATCTTTTATTACCCCTTTTGGCATCTTCATAGACTGGTTGGTTAATTGGAGTGAAGTGGAAGTAGGTTTAAGCTCACCCATACCTAGCATTTCATATATCGAGTATGATAGTAGGTTAACATTAGATACTAAATCAAGCAAAGCTTGATTAATCTTATAGTTGCTAATAATGCAAGGAAGAGCGGGGAAACTTGGATTCTTATATTTTCATGGTCTATGATGCTGAAGAATGAAATGAACTTGCTCAGTCAAAAATGCCTTCTTTTGAACATCCAATCTTCTTTCTATAGTGCAAAGGTCTTTTAGGAATTTGGCATATCATCGTCGTTGTCATCATCATCATCATCATCATCATCATCATCATCATCATCATCATCAAGACCTTATCCCAATTAGGGATCAGCCACATGAATCTTATTCCTCCATTCCTCTCTATTAAGTACCATGACTTCATTTAGTCCTAAAGTTTTTAAATCTTTCTCACCACTTCTATCCATGTTCTTCTGGGCCTTCCCCTTGCTCTTTTACAACCTTCTACTTGCATTGCCTCACTCCTAACTGAAGCCATTTTCAGTCTCCATTGGACATGTCTAAACCATCTGAGTCTAATCTCCCTCATCTTATTTTATAGCAAATGATAGGATTTATTTCATAGCACCCAAGATCAGTATCTTGATCTTAACTTGCTTGAAAATATCTAAAATCTCATCATTAGAGGCAGACTTTAGAGCTTAACACAACCCTTGAGGGAATGGAGCAGGAATAGGACATGGTTCAATAGGTAGAATTGAGTCCCTCTCTTTAGAGTTTTCTTTAACACTAGTGGGTTTTTTCTACCTGTTTAGTCTTTTATGACTCATCTTTTTGAATTCTTTTACCACTCCTAAGAATGGTAATAGCCTTAGTCTGTTCCATGGTAGAGCTTGATGATGCATTATATGTTTTATTGCTAACCACATGTAACCCTTAGGATTCGCTTGTGGTTGAGCTGGAAACTTTCCTTTTTCCATATTTTGCATCAATTGACTCATCATTTTTTCATTTCATTCATGAACTGTGTGGCTTGTTTTAATTAGTTTTCTAATTAAGAAGTTTTTCTCTCTTGATTTTGGATAAGTTGATGGAGGTTATCCTCTATAGGCCTTTTGGGTGGGGTATGTAAGGTCCAAGAGCAATAGGCTTGTGAGTTGATGGTATGGGCCTGAAACGGGATGTCCTTGATTTTGTTGGTGAGGCTAGTATGGGCCAAGTTGTGAGACATTGGCAATTGGTCCATTTCTTTGACTGAAATGTGGATGGTTTCTCTAGTTGGGATTATATAAGTCTCTAAGTATGGGGAGAAAAGTCTTTTATAAGTATTAAGGGAACCAACCTAATCATGAAGTATCTCTTAGAATGCTAGAATGGAGAGACATTCCTGAGTAAGATGTGTGGTACTTTCATAGATGCTACACACTTGTTCATCCTTTTTAAAGATATTCTTTCCCATTTCTATGGCCTTTACTTTTTGTTCTAGGAATGCTACTTTGACATTAAGTTCATCTCTAAATGTTCAACTCTTTTCAGTCATTCCATGTCTATGCACTTTTAGCTATCCATTCCAAATACTCTTCTGTCTCCTCTAGTTGTTTATTTGAAATGTTCTCATTGCACATCATCTCTAGGAACTGGTGTATGTTAGAATTAAGTTTCTCATAAAAGAAGCTGATAATGCACCTTGGTTCATAGCCATGATGGGGGCATATGAGTAATAGATCTTTGAATCTTTCTTAGAATTGATAAAATGACTCTTTGTCCTTTTGGGTAAAGCCCATTATCTTACGGCTGAGTGTATTTGTTTTATGTATAGGAAATTTTTTTTCTTTAAAAAATTCCCTAATCATTTCATGGAAGGTCCTTATGGAACCTACTGGTAGTGCATTAAACCATATTTTAGATATTTCCTTTAAAGAGAAAGAAAATAGCTTAAACCTTATAGTATTTAAACCAATGTTCTACCTCATCAAACTCTTTAAGTTGTAGGTAAGGACTTCCCTGTCAAACTCATGAAATTTGGGAAGCAATTGTATTACTCCTATTTTATGTTCTAGTGCACTAGCATTTTGAGGAAGAATGACAAAAGACGGTGTACTGGTGAGTGTAAGATGTAGGTAATCTCTTAGAGTTCTACCATGAAAGTTTTGATAAAAATCATTATCCCCATGTTCACTCTATTGGTCCCACTCCCTATTATTATTCCTTCTCAAATCTCTATTTGGTAGATGATTATTCTTCCTTGGTGGGTGTTGATACTCATCATCCATTAGAGGTGGTGGTCACTCATCATGATGAATGGAGGGTGTTGATCACCTCTATTACTTCCATGGGGCGAGTTACCCCTTGATTGTTGACCAGTCATTGATGTGGACTGATCTAGTTGTATGTCGTTTTGGTTTAAGATAATCAAATTGTCCACATACCAGAATCTAACTTTTCTGGCAATTAGAGTTACTGACAGTGTCAATCGTAGCCGACGGACAGAGGTAAGTCTTGTCCCTTCTCCCCCTCCCCTTTTATTCCACTTACAGCATATACATGAGTTGCACCGGTGATGTTGAAGAACGACGTGGATTTGTCATTCTTCTGGGTACTCGATGTACCCTACTGTAGGCGTGGGAGTAAACCATTGAAACTGTGTCAAAACCACTATTCATACATTCATCTGGTGCATGACGAACCCAGGACCAAACCCTTTAAATTTGAGGGAGATCCAATGGCTAGTGACCTCGAAAATAATGAAGAACAGTATGTAGGGAAAAATTTAAGAACGTGAGAAAAATCGAGAAAAACCCTAGTTTTACAAAATCAATCAAAAGGAGTGTTAAAAATGGAATATACATGAAATTTCAAGCAAAAGGGTGAAAAAATCATGAATTTAGGCACTTGGGGAGTCATTGGTGACTATCGGACTCCGGTCATCTTCTCCTGTTACGGCTCCCGCATCAGCGCCTTGTCGTTGATGTCGGGACACCGTGCGTGATGCCCCAACGCAAATGCATGGGCGAACGCACATTGCCACACGCATGCATAGCGCATGTGTCACAAGAGTGCCCAATGTGCAGTCACGGGAGGCTGGGATGCCCAGCATCTTGGCGACTAGGACGCATGAGGGGACGCATTTTGGTGACCAGGATGCACGCAGCATGTCTCATGATGTGTTTCAAAAGTGGAGCATCTTGGGGACATTGGTTTACGCAGGTGTAACCCAGTGTAAACCGAGCTGCCAGTGTAAACCGGTGAAAACAGCCTGCCCGACTCCCTATAAATTAATATGTATTAATTTATGAAGTCTTTTCACAAAAAGCTTAATTTTGGAAGCTACAGAGGTCCAAATCATGATCGGAAGCATCCGTTGCAATCGTCTTAACAAAATGGACCTAGATTTCACTTGAAAACCTATATTTGATCACTTTTCAATTATTCAAATCATGAAACATTATTCAATAACTTAGATCTGGCTAATCAAAGGGTGATCGGGCCCCAAGACTTGAATAACGATATAGCATATGATAATAAATAATGGTTCTAAGGATCAAATTAGATGTAATTACTCTAGAAATTGATTTAGAAAATTGGTTTGAACCAGATTTTGAGAAATTATTGATCTGAGGATGATTTGATCGTTACATTAAGGTATAAAAGTTAGATACACAAAAAAAATGAACAGATGAACATGAGATGAGACTAAATTATAACAAGTAATGTTGGGACTAAGGACAAAATCATAATTAGAGATCTTAGAGGATGATCCAATGGTTGGATCACCATAGATTCCATTATGATGAAATAAATAATACAAAATAGTATTATGGTACTTACAGGTACATCTGAATGTACAAGTTAAGAGGATTATACATTTGAGTTGGGTGATCTCACATCGAGGTAGGTGATGGCATTTAATGTTATGTTTTGATTTAAAAACCTTGCATAATCGTAGCATCATGATTGATTGTGATTTAATTGCACTTATTTATTTAGTCTACGATTTGTGAGACTCATGATTTTATGCTATGATCGATATTTGGTTTTGATAATGTATTGAACGGATTTATGATCTATAATTTCATGAGATTGATACTACGTATTTATGCATAATTAAAAATTATCTTTCTTTATTGCACCACTGGAATTGATGGGTTTTCAAAAGGACAACAGTAGAGGCTTGGTGGCATGCCATGGGAATTGTGAGCTATGAGTGCTCTTAATTTTTTGAGATACGCAATTTTAGTGTTTTGTGTTTTATGACAGGTGCTCTCACCCAGTAGATGTCATGCTAGGAGGGAGTAGGGCCGGCCACCCACCTTCCAAAATTGTGATGTGATTGTGATATGATAGACACCTACCCACAGATGGCTTTCAGTAGGGGTTTGGTAATATGGATAGACCACACAACTGGTCCGGGCCTTTCCATGGGGACGTACATTTAGTCTCCCGTTATGGTGTCGACGGGGAGCAATGGTGGTTGAGACCTTGGAGGGTTGCCATTGCGGCATGAAGATACATACTCTTATTCTGTGTGCTTGCATGATGAGCATGGAGATGTTATTGTATGTCTGGGTGTGATGACACACAGAGGTTTGATATGAGTACTCATGATCTGTTATACGAGTGTATGGGACATTCGTGGGACCCACATACCCTGGGTCGCCCTGTTGTTATTGTATACTCATTTATATTAGATCATATCATGTTTTAAATCCATAAGATGTATGATTTATCGTACATGATATTTTGAGATTTTATTGGCATTGCTTATAATAATTATATTTTCATAGATAATTGCCTTAGTCATTATATCAGTACCATTATTCGATTTTGTTCTATTGCTATTACATTAAATATTTATGTACCTACACAAGCTATAGCTTGCTGAGGCATTGCTTTGTTTTGCAATGCTTTAGATCTTGAACGCGACTATAGGAAGGGCAAAACTGTAGAGAGACAGTGATAGCAGTGTGGATTGCTTTGCTTTAACTGATAGACATCGACGTGAGTTATTAGCAAGACTACATTTTTAACTTACTTTATGGAGTATATACATTTATTATATGGAATTGATTATAATAGTTATACATATATGATGGACATTGATTTAAGTATGGTGGAATGTTATGATGGATAGACCTTAGGCCACATTATTGTGTTTTGGATATTTATTGTTTTGAAAATAAAGGCCCCTATGATTTTGACGTTGGATTTGATATGGGTGTTGTCTTAAATTTATTTCTCCTTACTTATATTTATCCTTAAATAATAGTCATGATGTTTTGGAAAAAGGAAATAACACCCAGAGGTTTTTAGTAAATGTTTTAATAAAATAATTAATAGAATCTTTTATTTTGGGATCCCGACTATTACTAATAACATTATAAACAAATGTTATAAAAACCCAGGGTGTTACAGTTGGTATCAGAGCCTAGTCTATTCCATCATCATCCTTACAAATGTCCACTTATATGTAGTTAAAAGTCTATAAATTGTGGTTAAAGAGGAACTAGGAGAGAGAAACTTACACTTAGTGGTATTTAAATCTTTGATAGATGGCTCCTCAAAGAAGGACAAGGTCTACCCTTTCTACACCGATTGCCTAACCTGCTGAGTTGGTTAATAGGGTGATGCTAGGGTTGATAACCCTCATACAGCAATAGGTTAGGATTGCGATTCAGGTCATGAACCCTAACCCTGCGACATCGCCTCTAGTAGCACCCATGGATTCATCTGTCCATTCCACCCCCCAGTGCAGGCCCCACTAGCACTTAAGACCATCGAGGGTGATGCTATGAGTGATCCTAAGAAGTCAAATAAACTATCATAACGATTCCAAAAGAAGGTGCCACCCTTTTATGGCAATGGTGATACTGAGGAGGCTGAGCAATGATTATTTGAGGCAAAGGGGACATTTGACGTGATGAAGATTACACCAGAGGATTAAGTTCGGGTAGTTGCCTACCTATGAAGGGTGAGCAAGCTTTTGGTGGCAGACTTTTACACTTTCACGACCAGATCCTACAGAGACGATGATGTAGGAGGCCTTTAAGAAGGCTTTTGATACTCAGTACTTTCCACCTCATGCATTGCAATCACTGAAGAAAGAGTTTGCCACCCTCAAGTGGAGAGACATGATGGTTTAGTAGTACTTGAACTGATTTACCCAACTGAGGAGGTTTGCTCCTGATGTGCTTGCCTTAGATAAGGAGGCAACAGATAGATTTGTGGGTGGACTGACACCCTGGCTGAGAGATCGGGTGATTCTTCACAACCCACTACTGTGCGTGTGCATACTAGCCACTAAGGGCAAGAGACCTTTTAGTGCTATGCAGGCACATAACGCACTAGGTTACTAGCTGCAAACCAAGCCTAAGAGAGACATAAAGAAGAAGAGATGTGACAGGTGTAAGGGTTGGCACCCTAGGTGAGGGTGTAATAGATTTGACAGGCCACAGCATCAGAGGCAGCCCCAACAACAGCGACATCACCAGCCACCTTTCCAAAGATAGCCATATAGGTGCTTTAATTGTGGAGAAGTTGGCCATTTCATCAAAGACTGTCCTAAGGGGCAGATAGAGAAGCAAACTAAGATGTGTTCAGAGAAAGCTACAGCACCACATAGTTAGGGACAAATATTTGCCATCATATCATGATAGGCGCAGGCATCACACGAAGTCATTGAAGGTACTCTTCTAGTCTCAGACCGACATGCCAGGGCCCTCTTTGACATAAGGTTCACTCATTCCTTTATATCATGCATTTTTGCATCTTGTCTTGATGTATGCGTGCATAAATTAGCATTTGGGTTGGATATTATGACACCCGTGGGAGAGATAATAGAGACTACGAAGTATCTCCAAGAGATACTTGTGGAGATATTAGGAGTGAGGATGGACTAAGACTTCATTTTACTAGACATGGTCGACTATGATGTTATATTTGTGATGGATTGATTAGCTAACTATTGGGCTACCATAGACTACTGAAAAAAGCGGGTCTTTTTTCACATACTCGGGCAACCAAAAATATTGTTCCAGGGCAGAAAGGATTAGGCAGGTGCATGCATCATCTCTGCAATGAAGGCGGCACAATTTTATTCATGAGGGTGTAGGGTGTTCCTCACGTATGTGACTATTGAGGACAGGAGGCAGCCATAGACTGACGATATTGATGTTGTCCGTGAGTTTGTAGATGTTTGCCAAGAGGAGCTGCCAGGATTGCCGCCGAGTAGGGAGATTGACTTTACCAATGACTTGGTGCCAAGTACATCGCCTATCTCTAAGGCACCATATAGAATGACCCCAATAGAGTTGAGAGAGCTTAAAGTACAGTTGCAAGAGTTATTAGATAAGGCCTTCATCAGGCCAAGCGAATCACCGTGGGGAGCACCAATCCTTTTTTGTGAAGAAAAAGGATGGATCATTGAGATTATGCATTGACTACTGGTTGCTGAATAGTGTCACTATAAAGAATTGATACACTTTGCCACGCATAGATGATTTATTTGATCAGCTCCAATCAGCACAAGTATTCTCCAAGATAGACCTGAGATCAGGATATCATCAGTTGAGGGTTAGAGAAGAGGACATCTCGAAGACTACTTTTAGGAGTCGTTATGGCCACTATGAGTTTTTAATGATGTTGTTTTGATTGACAAACACACCTACATTGTTCATGGACCTAATGAACTGTGTCTTTCAAGCTTACTTGAATAAGTTCATGATTGTCTCTATTGATGACATCTTAATTTACTCACCTAGTCATGAGGCACACAGGGAGCATCTCCACACGGTATTAGACACACTTCATCGACATCAGTTATATGCCAAGTTCAGTAAGTGTGATTTTTGGTTAGATCAGGTGCAGTTGTTAGGCCACGTGGTATCTAAAGATGGAGTGGTTGTAGACCCAGCAAAGGTTGAGGTAGTACTACATTGAGAGAGGCCCAAGACGGTGGTAGGATATTATCATCGATTCATAGAGGGATTTTCGAAGATTGCATTACCTTTGACTACCCTGACTCGGAAAGACACTCAGTTTGTTTGGACTGATGCATGAGAGGGAAGCTTTCAAGAGCTCAAGAGGAGACTTACTACTGCCCTAGTGTTGACATTACCATCAGGTGTAGGTGGTTATGTAGTTTATTGCGATGCCTTGGGTAAAGGATTAGGACCAGTGCTGATGCAGCATGGAAAGGTAATTGCTTATGCATCGAGACAGCTTAAGACACATGAGATAAATTACCTAACACGTGATCTGGAGTTATCAGCAGTGGTATTTGCATTGATGTCCTAGAGGAATTATCTATATGGTAAGAAGTTTGAGGTATTCACTAATCATAAGAGCCTCAAGTACTTCTTTACTCAGAGTGATTTGCACATGAGGTAGTGTAGATGAATGGAATATCTCAAGGACTTCGATTTCACCATACAGTACCACCTAAGGAAGGCTAACGTCATCGTAGATGCCTTGAGTAGGAAGTTTGGAGTAATGATTGCCAATTTGTACACTCAGTCTAAGTTCTTTGACAGGATCTTAGAAGCACAGGGCAAAGATAAAGAGTCACATGATCAGGCAAATAAGGTAGATTTTACAAGAGGACTGGATGGAGGAGTCAGATTTAAGGGTAGGTTGGTAGTACCGGCAGATGATGATTTGAAGCGTGAGTTACTTCAGGAGGCACACCAGTCCCAGTATACTATCCATCCTGGAGGTATGAAGATGTATCAGGGCCTTAGGAGACATTTTTGGCGGAACAGAATGAAGAAGGATGTTGGAGAGTGCATGGCACGGTGTGAACATGTCAACATGTCAGGGTGGAGCATTAGCATCCATTAGGACTACTTTAGACATTGGACCTTCCTCAGTGGAAGTGGGATCATATTATCATGGATTTTATTGTGGGTCTTCCGAGGACTGTTTGCGGCCATGACATGATATAGGTCATTGTGGACAAATTGACCAAGTCTGCTCATTTCCTTCCTATTAGACAGAATCAGACAGTGGACAGCCTAGGGAAATTGTATGTTTAGGAGATCATGAGTCTACATGGAGTTTCCTTGACAATTATATCAGATCTAGACACTCGGTTTACCTTGAAGTACTGGAAGAGCGTGTAAGAGGCTTTAGGATCGAGGCTAAAATTTAGCACAGCATTCCACCCTTAGACAGACGGTCAAAGCGAGAGGACCATCCAAACGATTGAGGATATGCTACGAGCTTGTGTTATGGATTGGAAGGGTAACTGGGAAGATCATTTACCACTGGTAGAGTTTGCCTATAATAACAGCTATCACGCAAGTATTAGCATGGCTCCATATGAGGCACTTTATAGTAGGCCCTATCGGTCACCCTTATGTTGGAGTGATGTAGGAGAGAGACACATAGTGAAGTCCAAGTTGGTGGAAGAGTGTGTAGAGAAAGTTTGACTTATTCGTAAGAGATTGTTGACAGGTCACAACCACCATAAGAGTTATACTGACAAGAGGCAGAAGACCTAGAGTTCTCCAAGGTGAGCATGTATTCTTGAAGGTTTTTCCCATGAAAGGAGTGATGAGGTTTGGTAATAAAGGGAAACTTAGCCCTAGGTACATTGGACCTTTTGAGATATTACATAGAGTTGGGTCAGTAGCATACTAGCTAGCCTTACCACCACAGTTGGCAAATGTACATGGCGTCTTCCATGCATTTATGCTAAGGAAATACGTGCCAAATCCATCACACATGTTAGATCAGATTCCAAGAGAGTTACAGCCTGACATGACATTTGAGAAGAGACCTATGTATTCTAGATACGAAAGTCAAGGAATTGAGGACAAAAACTATGACATTAGTCAAAGTCCTTTGGTAACATCATTCACTATAGGAGGTCACATGGGAGACATAAAAGGAGATTTAGAGAATCCACCCAGAGTTATTCACATAGAGGTCATCATCATCATCATCATCATCAAGACCTTATCCCAATTAGGGGTCGGCCACATGAATCTTATTCCTCCATTCCACTCTATTAAATACCATGGCTTCATTTAGTCCCAAAGTTTTTAAATCTTTCCTCACCACTTCTATCCACGTTCTTTTGGGCCTTCCCCTTGCCCTTTTAGAACCTTCAACTTGTATTGCCTCACTCCTTCTAACTGGTGCCGTTGTTGGCCTCCTTTGAACATGTCCAAACCATCTAAGTCTAATCTCCCTCATCTTGTTACCTATTGGTGCTATCCCTAAATTTCTTCTAATATTTTCATTTCTAATTCTATCCTTTCTTGTCTTACCACTCATCCATCTCAACATCCTCATTTCTGCAACACTCAGCCTATGAGTATGATGTTCCTTAACCGCCCAACACTCGATCCATAGAGCATGGCCGGCCTTATAGCCATCTTATAGAATTTTCCCTTTAGTTTGAGTGGCACCCGCCGAACACATAAAACCCACGATGCACATCTCCATTTGTTCCAACCCACTTGGATTCTCGGGTAACCTCCCTCTCAATCTCTCCACTCTCATGGATCAATGATCCTAAGTATCGGAAGTGGTCTCTCACGAGGGCCTCTTGGTTATCAATCTTGACCGGTGCTCCACTCCTACTCTCCTTGCTAAAATTACATTCCATATATTCTGTCTTAGTTCGGCTAATTTTAAATCCTTTCGATTCTACTGCTTCTCTCCATAGCTCTAGCTTTATGTTGACACCCTCCCTTGTCTCATCAAGTAGGACTATATCGTCTGCAAATAGCATGCACCAGGGAATCTCCTCATGCAGATGTTTTGTTAACTCATCCATAACTAATGTGAAAAGGTATGGACTTAATGCCGATCCTTGGTGCAATCCGACAGTGACAGGAAAATCACCGGGCCACGCCACTAGTGGTCTTAACATTTGTTACTGACTCCCTCATACATATCTTTAATTATGTCTATATACCCCGAGAAACCCCTTTAACACCTAACACCCTCCATATTAACTCTCTAGGGACTCTATCATAAGCCTTCTCTAAGTCAATAAAGACCATGTGTAGGTCTTTTCTCCTCTCCCTATATTTCTCTACTAATTGTCTTAGTAAGAAAATAGCTTCCATGGTAGACCTCCTGTGCATGAAACCAAACTGATTTTCCGATACACTTGTTTCATGTCGTAGCCTCTTCTCAATGACTCTTTCAAAAAGTTTCATGGTGTGGCTCATAAGTTTGATCCCTCGATAATTAGTGCAGCTCTGAATGTCTCCTTTATTCTTATAGATTGGTACAATAGAGCTTTTCCTCCACTCATTAGGCATTTTCTTTGATTTTATAATCTTGTTAAACAACTTGGTCAACCAAACTACCCCAATATCTCCCATATGCTTCCAAACCTCTATTGGTATACCATCAGGCCCCATGGCCTTTCCTGATTTCATCTTTCTCAAGGCCTCTTTTACTTCAAGCATTCTAATCCTACGTTCATATCTATAATATCCAGTGTTATTTAGATTTATAGTATTTTCAATCCCTATATTCTCAGGGCCATTGTCATTTAACAATTTTTGGAAGTATATTTCCCACCTTTGTTTGATCTCAGCGTCTTTGACTAATACCCTTTGATCATCGCTTCTAATGCACCTAACATGCTCTAAGTCCTTACTCTTATGTTCTCTTACCTTTGCAAGTTTAAACACATCTTTCTCACCTTCTCTTGTTCCTAGTCTATTATAGAGCTCATCATATGCTTTAAGTTTAGCCTCACTTACTATTCTCTTAGCAACGTTTTTAGCATTCTTATATTGTTCATAGTTTTCATTATTTCTAATCTTCTGCCATACTTTAAAATGCATTCGTTTTTCTTTAATAGCTTTTTGCACTGTTTCATTCCACCACCATGTTTCCTTTGCTAATAGCCTTTTACCTTTAGATACTCCTAAGACATCTTTTGCCACTTTCTTAATGGACTCAGCCATATTAGTCCACATGGTATTTACTGCTTTCATAATTCCAATTTCCTTCTACCATCAACTTATTTTTGAATGAGGTTATTTTCTCTCCTTTTAAGTTCCACCACTTAGTTTTTGGATGCGTATTAAGTTCAGTTCTTTTACTCCATCTTTTGATATGAATATCCATAACCATTAACCTGTGTTGTGAGGTTAAACTCTCACCGGATATCACCTTACAATCCTTACATATAGATCGTTCATTATTCCTAAGTAGAAAAAAGTCTATTTGGCTTTTATGAAGTCCACTTTTAAAGGTTATTAAGTGTTCATCCCTCTTCTTAAAGAGTGTATTTGCAATGGATAGGTTATATGACAAAGCAAAATCGAGGATATTCTCCCCCATCTCGTTTCGTTCACCTATACCATACCCTCCGTGTATTCTATCATATCCTTCCTTATCTTTTCCTACATGGCCATTTAAGTCCGCTCCTATAAATATTCCCTCAGGATTGGGAATTTCTTGTATGACTCCCTCCATATCTTCCCAAAACTGTCTCTTAATTATATCTTGTAGCCCTACTTGTGGTGCATATGCACTTATAATATTTATAATCTGCTCTCCTAGAATCATTTTTATTATTATAATTCTATCACTGATTCTTTTAACGTCCACAACTTTATCCTTTAATTCCTTATCCACTATTATTCCTACGCCATTTCTATTATTTTCCTTTCCTACGTACCATAATTTATACCCATCTATTTCTCTAGCTTTAGCCCCTTTCCACTTGGTTTCTTGGATACAAGCGATGTTGACTCTCCTACGTTTTATCGTGTCTACTAACTCCAAACTCTTACCTGTCAATGTCCCTATATTCCATGTAGCGATGCGAATCTTATGATTTGGAGATTCCCTATTTACTATCGCCTTTCTCGACCTCCATGGTATGAACCCATGTCCACTTTTCACTGCACTGGTTACGATGCAGCGCGTCGCTTCCGAGGGGACGCTCTAGCAGCCCTTGCCCATTTTTCACTACACCCGGGATCCGATGTAGCGCGTCGCTTCTGGGAGAACGCCCTAGCAACCCTTGCCTATTTTTCACTGCATCCGGGATCCGATGCAGCGCGTCGCTTATGGGGAACGCCCTAGCTTGAGCGAATTTCAGATTTCGATTCATGTCATGTTGGGGTTGCCATAGTTTTAAAAGCTGAAGATGATTTTCATTAAAATCATTAAAATCATCTTCAGCTTCACCCTTGCCGGCTGGCTACCTGACGCAAGGGTGGCCATATTTTAAGAAGCTGAAGATGATTTTCATTTCTCCCTCACAAACTAATATACAAATGCATATTTATTTGTAAGAAAGAAATAATAGAATCATCTTCAACTTCCCCCTTGTCGGCTGGCTACCTGATACAAGGGTTGCCATCTTTTAAGAAAAGGAGATGATTCTCATTTCTTCCTCACAAACTAATATACAAATGCATATTCATTTGTAAGAAAGAAATAATAGAATCATCTTCAACTTCCCCCTTGCCGGCTGGCACCTGACGCAAGACCCTCCTCCTTTTTATCCGGGCTTGGGACCGGCATTGGCGGAGTTGTTATTCACATAGAGGTATGTATTGAAATTTTGAGGACAAAAATTTAATAAGGTGCGAAGGATGTAATATCCTCAAATTTTAAATCATAAATTAGTAATAAATCAAATAAAATAAATTAAAACTTTTATGCATAGAATTTGGTTTTGAAAACCTTAAAACTAGAAAGTAGGCATCGATAGGAATTGAACAGTAGAAAGAACACAGAAAACGGAGCTCAAACAGAGAAGTTATGAACCATTGAAGTTAGAAGGGCAATTTGGTAATTTAGAGAGGCCTGAAATACAGGGGCTATTTTTGATAACGACACCCCCTTCTACCCTCCCCAATCAGATCTAACTACTTCGCTAGAAAAATCAGTCGAGGGGTAGCGTATAAAGGAAAAACTTCCCTTCCTCCTCCTCAGCACGATCTCTCTCCCCCTAGACTTCTCCTTTCATTATCTTCTCCATCACGTTCCTTCCATAAAATCCTAACCTCTTTAATCTCACTTTTCCAGCAACTAGAGTTACTGACAGTGTCAATGGTAATCGATGGACTAAGGTAAGTCTTGTCCCTTCTCCCCCCCCCCCCTCGCCCTTTTTTTTCCCACTTACAGCATACATATGCGTTGCACCAGTGATGTTGAAGAATGAGGTGGATTCATCGTTCTTCCAGGTGTTCGATATACCCTACTGTAGGAGTGGGAGTAAACCAATGAAACCATGTCAAAACCATGATCTACACATTAATCTAGTGCATAACAAACCCAGGAACAAACACTTTAAATTTGAGGGAGATCCAACGGCTGGTGACCCCGAAAATCATGAAGAATAGTAGGTAGGAAAATTTTTAGGAAAGTGAGAAAAATCAAGAAAAAACCCAAGTTTTGGCAAAATCAATCAAAACGAGTGTTAAAAATGGAATATACATGAAATTTCGAGCAAAAGGGTGCAAAAATCATGAATTTTGGGCACTTGGGGGGTCATCGGCGATGACTGGACTTTGGTCGTCTTCTCTGGCGACGGCTCCCGCATCGGTGCCCTGTTGTTGATGCCAGGACGCCATGCGAGACGGCTCAACACAAACACACAAGTGGGCTCGTGTCGTCGTGCAAGCGTGAGCGCCTTGCGTGCAGTCACGGGAGGTCGGGATGCCTAGCGTCTTGGCAACCAGGGTGCACAAGGGGGCGCGTCTAGGTGACCAGTATGCAAACGGCATGTCCCGTGATGCGTTCCAGAAGCAAAGCGTCTTGAGGATGCTGATTTACACCAGTGTAACTCGGTGTAAACTGAGCCGCCAGTGTAAACCGGTGCAAACAGCCTGCTCGACCCCCTATAAATTAATATGTATTAATTTATGAAGTCTTTTCACAAAAGCTTGATTTTGGAAGTTACAGAGGTCCAAATGACTATCGAAAACATCTATTGTGATTGTCTTGATGACATGGACCTAAATTTGACTTGAAAACCTGCATTTGATCACTTTTAAATTAGTCAAATCATGAAATATTATTCAATAACTTAGATTCGGCTGATCAAAGGGTGATCAGGCCCCAAGACTTGAACAACGAGAGAGAGTCTGATAATAAATGAAGGTTATAAGGATCAAATTAGTTGTAATTATTCTAGAAATTGATCTAGACCATTGGTCTGAACCAGATCTTGGAAAATTATTGATCTGATGATGATCTGACCATCAGATTAAGGTATAAACGTTAGATACACAAAAAAAAAAATGAACAGAAGAACATGAGATGGGACTAAATTATAATAAGTAACATTGGGATTAAGGACAAAATCATAATTAGAGATCTTAGAGGATGATCCAAAGGTTGGATCAACATAGATTCCATTATGATGAAATAAGTAACACAAAATAGTATTGTGGTACTGACAAGTACATCTAAATGTACAAGTTAAGAGTATTATACGTTTGAGTTGGGTGATCTCACATTGAGGTAGGTGACGACATTTAATGCTATATTTTGATTTAAAAACCTTACATTATCATAGCATCATGATTGATTGTGATTTAATTACACTTATTTATTTAGTCTACGATTTGTGAGACTCATGGTTTTATGCTATGATCAATATTAGATTTCAATAATGTGTTGAATGGATTTATGATCAATGATTTCAGGAGATTGATACTACGTATTTATACATAATTAGAAATTATCTTTCTTTATTGCATCACTAAAACTGATGGGTTTTCATAAGGACGACAGTGGAGGCTTGGTGGCTAGTCCTTTGAGAGGCTAACTCTGGTATGAGGGGCGTGCCTTGAGGATTGTGAGGCACGAGTGCTCTTGGTTTTTCGAGATATGTGATTTTCATGTTTTGTGCTTTCTGACGGGTGCTCTCACCCAGTGGATGTCATGCTAGGAGGGAGTAGGGCTGGCCACCGACCCTTCAAAATTGCGGTGTGATTGTGATATGATAGACACCTGCCCATAGATGGCTTTTGGTAGGGGTTTGGTAACATGGATAGTCCACATGACCAATCCGGGCCTTTCCATGAGGATGGATGTTAAGTCTCTCGTTATTGTGTCGACGGGGAGCCGCAGTGGTTGAGACCCTGGAGGGTTGCCACTGTGGTGCGACGATTCACTCTTATTCTGTGTGCTTGCATGATGAGCATGGAGATGTTATTATATGCTTGTGTGTGACAACACTCAGAGGTTTGATATGAGTACTCATGATCTGTTATATGAGTGTATGGGACACTCGTGGGACCCACGTACCTTGGGTTGCCCTGTTGTTATTATATGCTCATTTATATTAGATCATATTATGTTTTAAATCCATAAGATGTATGATTTATCGTACATGATGTTTTGAGATTTTATTAGCATTGCTTATAATAATTATATTTTCATAGATAATCGCTTTACTCATTATATCAGTACCGTTATTCGATTTTGTTCCATTGCTATTACATTTAATGTCTGTGTACCTACACAAGCAATAGCTTGCTGAGGCATTGCTTTGTTTTGTAATGCCTTAGATCTCAAGCACGATTACAGGAAGGGCAAGACTGTAAAGAGGCGGTGATAGCAGTGGTGATTGCTTTACTTTGACTAATAGACAGCGACGTGAGTTATTAGCAAGACTACATTTTTAACTTACTTTATGGACTGTATACTTTTATTTTGTGGAATTGATTATAACAGTTATACATATGATGGACATTGAGTTAAGTATAGTGGGATGTTATGATGGATAGACCCTAGGCCACATTATTGTGTTTTGGAAATTTATTATTTTGAAAATAAAGGCGCATATGATTTTGACGTTGGATATGATATGGGTATTGTCTTAAATTTATTTCTGTGTACTTATATTTATCCTTAAATAATAGTCATGATGTTTTGAAAAAAGGAAATAACACTCAGAGGTTTTCAGTAAATGTTTTAATAAAATAATTAATAAAATCTTTTATTTTGGGATCTCGATTATTACTAATAACATTATAAAAACTCAAGGTGTTAAAGATGGTCTTTATAGGTCCCTTCTAGTTGATTTTAAATTAATTGGGAAGGTTGGGTTATACACTTGTGGTGATTATCCTAGGTGAGCTAAGAGGTGGTGATGAAATCTATCCTTAACCTTGTGGGTTTGGGTGCCCTTACTAATTAATTTTCAATCTCCATGACAGTTTGATCAACATATAAATCACCTTAAAGTGATAAACATGCCCTAAAATGCAATTAAAAATAATAAACTAATGCTAACCCTAAAATGTAACAATTATAAAGTATGCTATCTGTATGCAATTATACTACTAAACAATGTAAAATTATTCTAATAATGCAAATCCTAATCTAAAATTTTTAAGGAGTTAGGACTTCTCATAGTTGGTCCTTGATAAAGTCTTCTCATATAGGGGTGGGACCATTTACACTCCACCTCAACTTCTAGGTTACGATGGTCCACCCTTGACTTGTATTATTACAACCCATTTAAATGAATTGTGATTAATAAAAAATGCAATGTGTCCTCTCTACAATTCATCAAAATAAAAAAAAATTGGCTATCCTGATTGAGATCCTCCTTGATATCATATTTTTTTAATTTCTTACAAAATAAAAAACAACAATAAGTACTAAAATTTAGGAAATAGAGCAATTATGTATTTAAAAATTAAAAAATGTACTTAAAAATGCTTAGAATGTTAAATAATGTAATTCTTAAAATTTTAGTATTTTTTATTTTTTATTTTTTATTAAAATTTATGGAACTCTATTGTGGGTCCTTAACAATAATGAGAAAAAAACTTTGTTAATTTTCTATAAGTGTATGGGCTATTGTAGTATAGTTTGTGCAAGCACGGGTAGATGCAGTGGGGGCTCAACATAAACAAAATGGAGTTTTAATAAAATTTAAATTGTCAAAAAATTACATAAATTATAAAATTAAATAATAATGAATTGAAAACTTAGATCTATTTAATTAATGAAAATCCATAATTCCAAGTTCAAAAGATAGGCAATTAAACAAAATATCAAGTGAAATTAACTTCCCTAGCTTGATCATAGCAATATTTTTCAATTCTATCCACATCTGAGTCTATCAACCATCATCAATCTATCCTCCACATCTCTAATTAATTATGCAATCACTGGATTATGCAAATCTTCTAAAAATTTGATTATCTAGATCAATGTAAAAAATTAAGATTGGATAGTTTAGATTGAATTTTTTATTACTGATGAAAGATCAAAACCATTAGATTAGCTAGGTATTGTAGTTAGGTGAATATATAATAATTGGTTGAAAATATAAAAACAAAATGATAAAAAAACTAAATTGGTATTGTTACTTAAAGCTAAACCTTTGATTTGGTTAAGCTTTAATCAAACAGGGATTAAATTGAGTAATTCTTGAATTAACTGAGAACATAACAGAGATAAAGTAAAACAAGGATAAGAACAGGATGAAATAGGAAAAAATATGAATTGAGAATAAGACAATAGGGGATATAGATGGAATTACATAAATAAGGCCAAGGATAAAATGAGATCTTTTTTAAAACTTTCTTTCTTGATGCAGGCGCATGTGCAAGATGACATAGGAAGGGAGATGGGTGAAAATGAAGGAAAAGAAGTGGGATTTGGGAGATGGAATTGAAGTGGGTTTTACTCAAAATAGAGAATGATTGTAATGAAATTTTTTTGGGGATAATTGGTGGGAAACTAAGGTAAAAGCTTATGGGAAACAAGGAAAAGAAACAATGAAGACAGAGAAGATGAATAGAAAAGAAGATTGACTGTGAAACAAAGAAAATAGAGAAACTACGAGTAGTAAAGAGAGTGTGTGATTGGATTGGAAGTGGACTGGAAAGGAAAGAGGAGGGAATCCAACAATTGGAATGACAGTGAATAGTAAATAAGAGAAAAAAGGAACAAGGAAGGTTGAGAAATGATGAATAGGGCAAAAGCAACAAGTAGGAATAGTAGCTAAAGATGGATTACTATGATTGGAAACAAAGAGAGAGACAGGGATGGAGATGTGTTCTTCATCCTCTTCTGTTCAAGTTTCCTTTGGTTTAGTTCTTTGGGCCACTCTTATAGTGAAGAGAAGTCTCATGCAGTCTAGAGAGAGCTGGCCCACCAAAGTTTCTTCAATGCCTTCTTCCCTTTTTAAAGCTTCTCAATCTTCCTCTCCTATTACAACTTCCCCCCTTGGGGTTTCCTCCATCGAGATCTCCTTCCATATTAGCATGTTCTCTCCCTATTTCCAAAATTCATATCTTCTTAATAGATCATGTGTACCCTTCTTGGTTCTATTGTAATATGTTGCTTTTATCCTCATCTATCTTCTTTCCTCCTTTAATAGATTATGCACAAAATGCATCTTGATCTTTCCAAATTGTTGCTTGTTTCTTCCATCCTTACTTATTTTCTGGAACTTTCTTTCTTATTCCCTTTTACCATCTTCATCTTGTGCTATATTGCTCTTAGAAGGTAAAGATGATCTGGTTCCAATCAACTTGATTCATGCCATCCAAGTTCATTTTGAATGATCTGCTACATACAAAACTAAATTAGATTCATCTTGATCATACTTTAAGTATTTGATTAGCTCCTGATGATTGTCTGATAGTTAAATTTTGCAAGTAAATGATTGGATGATTAGTTGGAGCTAAAATTAATATTTAAGCTAAAAATTACAAAATTGAGTGATTGAATGATCTAATTAAATGCTAGATTAGGTGTATTTTATCTAAAATTAAAAACTTAATAGATATCCACTATGATTTAGATGAAAGGTATTTGCATAGATGCATTAAGGTTTTATAACTTCATTGTACGTAATGAAATTCAATCATGTATTGGATATCATTATATGAATTTATTTCATGAGTTTATGATTAATTTAGATTGATTTGTGAGCATATATGAATATTTGAAAGACAATATGTTTGAAAATGCACTTATGATTTCATTCAAAATTTAGATATATGATTAACTTACAATCAAAAGACATATATTGTCAAAATTAAGTTTCAGATTTGTATTATTACTGTATGAAATGAGTTCAATTCTTAATGAGCGTATGGATTGAGAATTGAATAATTTTTGTACAAATGCATGATGTGTAAATTGAAGAAATTGTCATGAGTCATGCTTTGAGATATACTAATTTTGATCAAATGTGAATACTTACTAAAAGTATTGATTTTAGTAACATAAATTGTGTTTTATGATTTATGCATCTTGTTCCACCTACACAAGCACAAGCTTGCTAAGATATTTGTATTTGTTTACAATATCTCAGATTTGATGAGATAGAACAGAATGAAGAAAGCAAAAGATAGAATGAAGATTGAAAGCTATGCTAGATAGATTTTGGATATGATAAAATTTGCTTTCAAATTACCTCCTTAAAATTGAAATTGTTTTCTTTTCAAACTTAATGATATATTAGAAATTAAAGGGAGACAATCTCCTTTATTGTTTCTTATTATGAATGTTGTCTATTAGGGATGCTATACATGCAAGAAATGTGTAATATTTGAGAAATAAAGGAACCTTTGTCGAATTTTTGGTAAAAATGAACCGATCATCTTACTATCAAATCCTTGATTACAAAATAGTAATGGCACTTAGGGTTTTTGGAAAAAAAATTTCATAGAAAAATGTTTCCATTGTTTATTTTCAAAAGGAATTTTTAACTAGAAGCCTCACTTTTCATAAGAACTGAGAAAAATTCATTTAGAAACCCAAGTCAGCTCAGTAGGTATTAGAGCTCAGTTGAATCCATTCACAACCAGTCCCACATTTCCAAAAGTCATATATATGCAATAAGTGAGAGTTGGTTAACCAAATATGAGTCACAAAGATGACTTAAAAGAGATTATTATTGAAATTAAATCATAAGCTATTCAAGAGAATAGAAATAAGATCTATCAATCTTCCCATTCAGAGCTCAAAAAGAGCCTTAGCATTTGGGAAACTATTTGATTTTTGAGAAAAATAAAGATGACTTGAGGAGTTAGAATGAATGAATGTGAATTTGTAGGGTTTTTAGATGGAGTCTCAGTTGAATAATTAGTACATTTATACTAATGCAATTAAAAGAAAATGCTAATTTTTTGCTATTGGTGAAGATGTTCATTAGACATGATTCAATTGTGAGTTGTTGACCATAATTATATGGAATATAATGTAATAAGAGTTCTATTGAGAGAACAATTCTTTTAATAGTACTTAGAGAAAAAGCACATTTATTGGATAAGGGTGATCTTAAAAACTAACAGAGTCTGAAGAACCAAAAATTTGGCCACTGATGTGACATTGTGGTTGATAAAAAGAACTCCAAAATGTTCAACTTTGGAAGTCTATATATATGAATGATCACTTGAGTGTTCAAACCCTAACTTGTACTATGTGTATGTAGAGTTTTGATAAGAAAACAATTGTTGTACAACAATAGTCAGAGAATAATGAGAAAGGAAAATAGATTTCAGATAACTAGGAGGATGATGAGTTGAAGGATGATATTTTGGTAAAATTATATGATCTACTTGAGCAAAATGATCAAGCAAAAGGATGCAAAGAAAGAGAACTATTGCCCCTAAGTAGAAGAATAAAGTTCCTCCACCTAAACAAGATATTCATCTTGGACTGAATATTGATGAAAGTGATGGCTTAGAGAACATGTGATGCATAACACTAAGAAGTAGAGAGTATGTGTATGGAGGCAATTGAGGCCCCCGAATGGGACATCGAAGGACGGAAAAAATGAAGGAAGAACTAAGGATAATGGCATACTTTGCAAAACCAATTTCCCACATGATAAAACAATATCTAAAGTTAGAAGTTGGTCTATCTAAAACCGTTGCTTCTCCTTTGGAAGGAGAAAGTGGTTTGAGTCTAAATTAGTAGCAAACTAGAAATGCTTGAAGTTATTCTGACTTTGAATTTTATGGTGGACCACAAGCAAGTGTGCATGATAAAAATTTAGATGACATCATAACAAACTACTACATGAATAAGTAAGAGCCATTTCCAAGTTGCATCCATAGATGGTTAAATAGTAATGATTTTGGTGAGAAATTCAGATTCCCACACAGGAAGAATGGTACTTAGGATATGCAAAAGATAGTAGTGTTGACTATTATGATCAGAAGGCTTATCTTGACAAGCTTCTATTGATGAATAGGATGCTGGAGGCTGATATTCCTAGGTAGTTTTGATTGTTTTATCATGTGGGAAATTGGTTTAGCTCAAAGGCAAAGGCAATGTATGTTGCTTAGCCAAAGGCAATGTTTTATCATGTGGTAAATTGCTTAGCCAAAGTATGCCTTAGCTCAAAGGCAATGTATGTTGCGTTGATACGTGTGTAATTTTGGCTAAAAAACTCCTAGTTTAGGCATTCAATGAGATCATCTAACCGTTCAAAAGTGCAAAATGTAGCTTGATTTTTAATTTGGCTCAAATTGACCATCCAAACTTTAAAATTTCAAAATCAATGGTTAGATGATCAGTATAGTTTATTAGATGACTAATGTGTGGTTTAGAATATTCTAATTTACTCTTTTATTTTGCAGATCAACTAAAAGAGATTGGACGGCTGAGATGTAGTCTCAATGTTGCAGATTAGTTGAAGGTTTCCTAAAGGAAGAGGTGTCTTAAAAGAAGAGGGAAAGAGTCCTAATTTGGGAGAAGAGATAGTTTCCTAATAGGATCCTACCTCTTAAAGGAAGGAGATGGAGAAAAAGAAGGAAGTGAAAAATCTATAAAGAGGGGAGCCGTATGAGGGGGAGGGAATTATTTTTCTTGGCTTTGTTCTTTCACTTTGCTTCCATTCAACCGCACTTGTTCATCTTTTTTGTTGATATTTCCAATTGCTTACCACAGCTATCTCAAAGCACCAAGCCATCCCCTCTCCTTCATCGTTTTGTTTCAACCTCACTCTCCATCACGCCCACCTCATCTCCACAACCCTCTTCACTCACCGCACTCCTCTGCTCCATCTCTTCCAGAACTTAAATATGTATTTTTGTGCTCCAGACGAACAAGACGTTCCCCTCTTCCCCTTCTTCTCTTTCATTCTCTTCTCTTCCCTTCAGCCCCTACCTTCATCGCATCATCTGTTCTAGGCGACATCCTTCCCCACCGTCCATCTACTCCAATCAGGCACAAACCCAAAACCCAGAACCCAGAACACCTTGCATCTCCACCTTCCAGATGACGCCCAAAAAAAGGCGTCATTTTTTTTATCCCCGGATGAGCTTCCAGCTTCCGCACGCCCAAACTAGGAACTCGCTCATCCAACGGCCCTGGACCAGATGACGAAACCAAAATCGGGGCACACCAAGTGTCTGCAACCCTCTTCTCCGGCTATTTCTGTTTTACGAAAGTTTTTGGGAAATTTCAGGAAAAATTCCAATTTTGCCCCTGATTGAATGATTTAAATTACATTCCATGTTCTGTACTGTTATTATTTCCATTTTATCTTCTTTTGGTTCTGAGTAATCTACGTTCTATCTTATTTCATTCTTGTTTACTTCAATTAACAGTTCTGGTTTAACAATGGAAAATCTTTAATTTCTTGTTTATTTTGATTCATAACTGCAATTAAATTTTAGGGCATGTTTTAGGATAGATTCTAGTAGCATTAATGTTCCTGATCTTTATTTCAGATTCTGAAAACAGATCTAAGCCGTTAATCATGAACTTCATTAATTTGATTAGCTCTCTATAAATTTGATGAATCTGGCTAATTCATCCACCAGATCACTAATTTAGGGCATGTTGAAGATATTGATGAAGTCGGATCAAGGTTTTTCATGCCAGAAGTGAGGAAATTGAATAGTAGTTAGCTAGTAAATTAGATTTTCCTTAATTTCTTTTAGTTTTAGTTTTAATTAGGATTTTATTATTCCTTTTTTGAATTTTCCGGAATTAGACCTCTAGAATTTTACTGTTAACTTGAATATGAATTCTGAATTTTTTTGTTAATTTGCATCAATTAAATTGAATTTTAAATAATTAAATTTTATTAAAAACTCCAAAATTCTAAGCGAGTCTCTGTGGGATCGACCCGTATTTGCATAGCTATACTACAATAGCTCGTGCACTTGCAGAAAACATCAACATGCGTCAAGACTTTAGATTGATTAATTGAGGCTTATTTTCATTTTTACCATTTTGGACTACCAGGTTTAGTTGCTACTTCCTTACGAGTGAGTTCATTGATGTCACAGAGATATGCTTTTCGCCTCAATGAAGTGAACTATGCTAGGTCAAATACTTTTGTAATAAGATTGCTCATTATAGGACGGTATTGTTGACAATCCTTTGGATCCATAACGAGATTCATCATTCGACTTTCTTGCTGACATGTAGAGCTTTTGCGCATAGCCCTTCGGCTATTATCACACCATAGTTCATCTGGGTGACTTAATAAGTAACAGCTATCACTTCATATATCTTTTGAGGAGAGTTTGTTTAGAAGGATAGTTCCAACTAGTCTATGAAGAGAAAGGCCCCAATGAATAACTATACATAAAATGCCATTTCATGAATCATAATAAATTAGAAATGATGATGAGGATGTGTATATAAGTATAGAGTTGTAGCTTGAATATAGATTATGTATAGAATGAACCCCAGTAATTTCTTATGATGGGGTAAGGATTTTATGAAAATGTTGTTAATGAAAAACTGATTGCTATTCTAAACAAGAGCATTTGACATATGATGCTTATTCAACCCTACATCTTGAACTTAGCTAATTCTTGAAAGAGTTGGAGTCTAGTTCCTATAAAGATGTGACTTATAATTGAATGAGCCTAATCATGAGTCTAGTTGGTCCTTAAGCTCCTTTCATATGCATGGAATTACTTGAGCAAAGATTGGAAATGACAAATAGAGAAATTATCTTGCATTGTGAACTAAGAATAAAATTAAAAGATGGAGAGACTTTGTGAAAATATGTTGCCATATCAACAAATTAAGAATGAGAATTAGAGTGCGCAGTGAATGCTACTTTTTAGAGCTCAAAATAGACAGAAAAGATATGCTAGTAAGTGTTGTAATAACTTAGAGTTTAAAGTTTGGAATCATAGTTATTTGATAAATTCATTGACCAAAGAGTTATAAGATCTAGAATAAAATGAACGAATAAAGAAGTTTCTTTGATTGAATTTTTGTGTAGAAATCCTTCAATTAAAGTGACCACATGGAATTGGAATATATGATGAAATAATAAGAACACATCTATAATCATTATGGGGATAATGTGAAAAGAATTTTGATGATGAAATTCCTTCAGGGGGAAGAATCTAACAACCCCAATTCTTAAATTGCATTTCGTATAATTTCTGAAGGAAATGTAAATTTGCATTTTTCTATTCTAAGTTCTATGAAATTGACATGAAAGACACCTAATTGACCCTTAAAATTTTAATTGTACTAAAAAAAAAGGATTTTAATGACACTAAGAATGCTAAAAAGGGATTTCAATGACACTAAGAAAAGGGAAAAGAGTCAACTGATCCACTGACTATCACTCCCTTCCTCTCTCTCCAACCACCGCACCTCTTCTCTCTCATTCATGCTGGCCATATGGGGCAATGCAATACACCACCACTGTGTGCTTCCCTCAACAACATTGTTAGACCATGCCGGCCAAATGACATCGAAACAACACTTATAGGTGCATGCAACCCTTCCTTGGAGAAACCCTTTTCTCCTTTTTTGCCCCATAGAACATGTGGCTCTATGTGCACACTACCAACAATATGAAAACCCATTTTCCTCCTACTCCTCTTATTTATCCTTTGCCCCAGGCATCTATTTCCACCTTCCCTTCTTGTCACCAACGACAAAAATGGTGACTATAACCAATCCATTGACTATAGTGATGGTTGGGGACAAAGAAAACTCTGATAAAAGATCAGAGCCGTTCATCATGTTCCCCTCAACTCCATGAACAAAACCCCTCAGGCAATTTGGTTATCAAGGTAGGTCTAACAAGGATCTAAATGCAACGGTGATGTATGGCTAGGACCATGTTGATTTGAAATGATCCATCTATGATCCCATCATTGTTAGCTACAAGATACTCAAATCCATTAGATTGGGAGCTCCATTTATCTAATTGTGATAGAAACATTTGACCCGAGCCGTCCATTCTCGAATTTTCGATTAGAGGCATGATCAATATGATTTTAATTCTTTTGTTCCCATGATTTGCCAACTATATTATTATTAATGAATAGAATGATCATCAATAATAGATCAATAGTGAATTATAGTGCAAAGATTGGTCTACCTGCTCAAATTGAGATAAATGAAAACTTGTGATCATATTACTTGTTTAGAGCACCGATCCACAAGATCAATGGTCAGATCATCAGATTAAATATTTTTGACATCTATCAGGGACTAGAAAATGGATTCCTAAGGACCTAGACATAATAGATGTACAATTTAGAATGATCTTCTTATTAGATGATGCATGAGAACCACCTAACTATTAAATTTAAGATTTGAGGAATTGATGAAATTGAATGCATATAATGCTAACCTATGTCATGAACAAAATTAGACCATTAAATTTTAGTCAAATCTATAAAATAAAAGAAATATGGTAATGTTTACCTGGTTGGATAAGATTTGACCATAGGATAATAGTCAAATTTATATAGTAGAGATAAGTGGTATGATTTTATTTAGTCATAGAAATTTGATTGTGAGATGAATTAGGAAATGTAAAGTTAACTATAAACTAATGATCTGAATCATTGATCAATAATCAACAATGTGGCTTAGATGATCCAAGGCATAATGGACATCTAATCGATGATCCATGGCTGGGAAAGACAGATCAACATATTAGACGGTCATAATTGAGTTGATCTATACTAATTAGTGATGAAAAAGTGATCTAAGGTTGATCTTGATTGTTGATGATCATGAAAGACTTAGATTCCAAATGATGAAGAATTTTAATAAGAATCTATGTATGTTTCGTAAATTTCCATGTAACCAAGGATAGAAGCTTGAATGTTCAGCCATAATCACTGATTAGTAAGTGGATTTGATGGTTATAAAGCTCATGAAATAGGTAAACCCCACACGATGTAGGTGGAATTGAGATTCCTATGTTTTTACATATATTTAAATTATGATTGCATAATAAGTTTTGATAGAATATGTGATAAATGAGGCAAACATGCAAGTTGTGTTCTGAATGATGATTCAAACTATTCATGCAAAGTGTATGTTATTTACTATTTGTCTTGTAAGAAATGTCTATAAGATTGTTTGGTAGTACTTGGGTATATGATTACCCCTATTTGTGTATATGTTTTTTGCATATTTGTTTCAGACGATATTGATGACTTTTGAGTTTTTGTTTTGAGCCCTTTGGACACGTGATAGTGATTTATTATATGATTAAAATTAGGCAACCTGTGAGAGTTGGTCCTGACCTATTTACATATTTTGTTTTATTGATATGGTTAAAATCAGACGACTACAAGAGTTGGTCCCGACCTATCTACATATTGTGATTCACAAATATAGTCAAAATCAAATGACTATCTAGAGTTGGTCCTAGCCCATTTATAAACTGTGCTCTACATATATGGTTAAAATCAGGCAACTTGTATGAGTTGGTCTTGGCTAGTCTACAGATTGTGATTCAAAGACACAATTAAAATAAGAAATTCATAAGAGTTGGTCCTGCCCTACTTACAAATTTTGTTTCTATTGATATGGTCAAAATCATGGAACTTGCAAGAGTTGGTTTTGGCCCATTTACAAACTGTATTCTACATATATGTTTAAAATCACACAACTCATGATAGTTGGTCTTGATGCATTTACAAGCACTAGTGAAAGTTGGCATGGCTTGTGATGAGTAATAAGACCCTTGTCAATTTATTGATGAGAGCAGTCGATGAGGGAGGGTGAATTGTGACATTGATAGGCTTTTAGGTGCTTAGGATTTTTTATGGATTTTGAGTACTTGTTTTATTTGATTTCTTGATGAATTTTTGAGGATTTGAATTGGACATTTTGTCACTGTGTTATGCTTATACTGTATATATGCAATGTTTTGTATATACTTTTGTATGTTGAGTTTCTCATTGAGTTGAGATTTGATGTCAATTATGATTTAGATGAAAGGTATTGGCACAAACGCATTGAGGTTTTAAACCTTTATTGTAAATAGTGAAATTCAATCATGTCTTAAATAATTAACTAAGAAAAATAGGAGTGAAATAAAGATTCAAAGAAAGATAAGCTAGTTCTATGTGCTAAAAGTAAATTAAGACGGCAAGGAAACAAAGCAAAAAAGTAAGAAATTAAAGGAGGTAGAAATTGAAGTTTAAGAGACAAGGAAAGGAAGCTTAAATTTCATGGAACACCCCCAAAGAACAATCATGAAAGTGACCTAGATCTCCCTTGAGTGAAACTCCACTTTTCAAGGTGTTGGAAACTAACCCTCTACTTGGAAAAATAAAAAATGGAATCCATGAAGTATTTATAGATGGCTGGATTTCCATTTGAATGAAGCTTAATCTAAGAGAGGAAAGTAGATCTAGATCTAGGATTTTAGTAAGGAAAGTTAGGTGGAGAGATGACGTGGATAAATTATGTAAGCAAAGATGTCATCATGGTTGGTTGCCATCTTTAGAGGGTAAAGGCATTAGACTTGAAAACCTCATGCATGATTCTAATTCTCATGTAAAGTAGTGAAATTGCATGGCTTTTTCCTTGGATCATTTTAATCACCTTTGATGCTTTCCATTGCCTCCTTTCTTGCTCTATGATGGTCTTGAACCTTGATGTAGATTTGAACTGATGGAAATGGCCTTAGCTCTCTCTTTTGATCTTGATCTTCAATTCTTATCTCAATCAATCTCAAACTTTGGATCACCTTCTCAAAGCCTACAAAATATGAAAGCCCTAATTAAATCCTAAAATTATGACCATTCACTTACTCTTGATTAGCTTCTAAACCTGCAAAATACCAAACTTTTGAATTATTAAGTCAAAGATGTATTGTTATGAAATTCTAGAAAAACCCTAGAAATAACACTTTATTTGGTAACACACGAACTACTAATTGGTTACTTTTTATACAAAATTGAACACTTATTAGTTGTAAGACATTATAGTTAGGTAATAAAAAATATATATAACTATAACATAATTTGAAATGATAAAACTGTCATAGATACTTACTTCATGCCCTTCTAAATGCCATAGCCCAATCTTGAGAGCTAGTACTGTGTATTAGTTTTATGCACCTTTCTGCCTCTCACACACTTTGCCAACACGTTGGTACATTAGTAATCAAGTGCAATAATTAGATGTTACATATAATTAATTAAATGAGCCATGATTTTAGCACATACCTCAAATTCAAAGGACCTGTGGTCCTTTACAAATGCATTCCACGTGTCCTGTTCAATGATGTCAAAATAAATGGTATGCATTGTGTACAACCTCAACAGATCATTGACAAATGGAGCTACACGATTACAAACAAGGTAATTCTTTCATTTTATCCATTACTCACCAGCTCCTTACAAAGCATGCACCTTCTTGTGCTCAGGTACTTTAAAGGTAGTCTACAAAGTATAAATCAAGCTACTATATTTGAATACAAGACGATAAGGTACTGTAACGCCTGAGCAATTTATGCTATTTTGGACATTCTATAAGAAATGAACTATGTTGAATGTTTTACCTTATTTAAAATAGTAAACAAAGGTATTTGTGAGGAAACTAGTACCATTAGATTCTACTCGAAAAATGGAGTCCAACGCCTCAAAGAACACCGAAAACGGAGTTCGTATGAAGAAGTTACGGCCGTTTAAAGATTACGGGTATTTTTATAAATTAAACAGAAAAAGAAAAAGAATGAAAAACGTAGGGGGCCGTTTTGATAACAACACCCCCTGTCGTGTTCCTCCTCAGATCTCTCCAGAAACCCTCATCTCCCAATTTTTTCAGAGAGATCTGCCACCGCCATAGCAGGGCTATAAAAAGCCCCATCTCCCCCTCTCCAAAACACGATTTTTCGGCTAGTTTGGGACTGGGGTTTCTGGCAAAAATTGGAAACCCATCTCATACCCGTCTCTCTACATTTTTTCGGTAACGGCCAGGCCCTAATCAGACTGGCCATTCCGTTCCCGTCTCCCCATTTCCCCTCTCTTCTCTTTTCTGATCTGGGCATTGGGGTTTTTCCCCTTCATAGAGATTTCTAGTGACAAAGGATTTCCAGAACCGGAACGGGCTCTACCACCGGCGATAGGTGCTCCCTAGCTGCCCAGGTAAGCCGTCTTTCCTTGGTTCTTCCCCTTTTTGGGCTAGATCCATGCTAGATCTAGCATTCCCAGACGTTTTCCAGCTGGATTTCCTGGCCGGAAAACACTCCAAGACTAGTTCCAGCTAGCCCTACACGAACAAGGTATCCCAGGGACGCCATGCTCCACGTACGCCTAGGACAGGGTCCCTGGGATGGGTTCCAGGCATACGATAGTGCGTACACTATCCCAGGTGCGGCCTTCGGGTGCACGTGCGACATAGGGCATGGATCCTGGCTCGACTAGGATGCACGAGGTGCCCTGGGAGCTGAGATGTGCCATGTTACACCAAAGGTGTGTCCGTGCGATGCCATCCAAAATGTACATCATAGCGCGTCGCTTGAGCTTGCATGTGCACATGCAAAACGCGGTCCCTAGCACGGCCTTTGGGCGTGCATGCACGTGAGGCGGTCGCGGTTCAACCAGGATGCACGGGTGTCCTGGGAACTGGGACACGCAGACCTAACGAGACTATAATGATAGGATTAGAGGACAATTTATAGAGTTAACCAAGGAATAGTAGATCCACATCATAGGATCTAGCCTGACAAATGAATTAGGCAAGGACCATGGACCCCAAAGGCAGATCTAGCGATCTAATGTCTAAATAGATTGAAATTGATAAGGACTCCTTGTATCCATTCATATCCAGGAGTTTATAAATGAGACCCAGGGACGGGTTAAGCGATAAAGGACGCGACTCTAGGAGACTTTGAGGTAGGTGCTCTATCGCTACTAGACTTTTAAAAAGAGCCATGATTGTTTTGAATGCATGTTTTAAGTATAAATTATATAACTTCTTTAGCATATAAATGAATTCAGCATGCATATGATTAAATACATAATGTATAGACATGTTTTGCAAACAATTGCATATATTTCATGATTTGTGAGCATTGAGTTCTTGAAAAATTGCATGTCCTTAAGGGTTACCAAAAGATGCTGGAGTGCCCAAAAGATGCTGGGTAGGCAGTTGTGAGGGCCAGGCAGTTGTGAGGGACCCAAAGAGGACAGGTTTTGACAAAGAGGTTTTCGCTTGTTTGATCTTATATGATTTGGGCTAATAAGCTCGTGGACGCTATGCCGAGAGGTCTGGGTTGGCCTCCAGCCTCTACCACTATTAGGTGGAATGGGTACCACGCCCAAAAAGGACAACGTCCCTACGTCGATTGCATGTGGTATAGGGGGCTACCACTGGTGTCACGGCATTGGGTCAATATGTCATATGCCCCGTGGAGGGTATGACTGAGTGTCCTCATGTACCCGAGGACCAGTCGTGGGCATAGTTGGGCCCTATGGTTTCATGGATTTACTTGCATTGCATATGGCATGACTTGAGGTTGGTCGACCATACCATATATCCATGAGTTGGATACAGTCGAGCATCTTAAGCATATCATTATGCTTATGATATATGATACTTTCGACTTGGATTATGCTATTCTTTAAGTCATCAGTATTCCGATTTGACAGTGGTTTTTAATATCGATATTGAACATGATTGTTCGAACGTGCGCATGTTTTAAAGAGCATATGATTTTAAACATAGCATGCATTGTAAAACTAGTAGTGATAGACTCCTACTGAGTATAGTATATACTCACCCTATCCTTAACATTTTTTAGGATAGCTCTATTCATGAGTAAAGGACACCTATGTTAGTGCTACGAGCAAGAAAAATCGAAAGGAGTCAATTATGCATGTAAGTAAACACTCTACCCATTGGACATGTATTTGCATTTAATTACAGTTGGGCGGTGAGCTGTGACTGGATAGACCTAGAAAAACATTTATGATTTCTGAAGTGTTTTAAAAAAAAACTACTTTGATTGTTGTGAAAGAAAATGACACTCGGGGTTTTCAAAATGAGTTTAAAACAAAAGATTTTTCGCTGCATTGCATGGTTTTTATAAAATGTTTTTCAAATCGGGATCCCACCTTAGGAATTTAGATTTTTCATTTAAAAATGCATGAGAAAAACCAGAGTCGTCACAGGTACGCTATATACTATATAATACAAACATAATATTTTAACATAGCCTAACCATCTCTCACGTTGAATCTTTTATTATTGGTGACACATGTCTCCAAACATCAAATGTGATAGGCACCATGTTTCTTACTATGCAGAGAAAACTGCTATGAGTTGTTGCACTCTCACCTATCTCCTGCACCCTACTATTGTATTGGAGAGTTTCTTTAATTCCGTTTGGCTTTCTCTTGATGGCCTTTTCCATTGTTGTTTGTCATCTACCCTTTCTCGTTTGAATGCTATTGACGTTAGCCTATTGTTCATGCTCTTGATATTGTTCATATTGTTCATTTTGATGTTGTTCATGTTTCATCTTTACTACAAACAAGAACATGATTACATCAGAACAGTGACATGAAAAAGTCCATGTACTGCATTTAGAAAAGAAGAAAAGTAGAAAAGGACATAAAAAACTTGTTTTTTTTTAGTATAAAGTTAGTGTTAGCCTATGAATTTAGAGTGGTATTTAAATGTAAACCAGACACAGAGATTGACTACTCACTTCAATTTTCTAATCTAATAGAAATCCAATATATATATTTAAAGAAGTTGTCTATATATTTAGTTATGTAAACATTTTGTGATATAATGCAAAAGCATGCAATAGAATGACTAGCGACCCTGCCTCTTCCATGCAAATGAATCAAAATCAAACTCTAAATGATTGATGACAAGGATGTGTCCAATATCCTAAAACCTTAACAAAAATCCATGGACATGACTAAAATAATCCATAACAAAAATTCAATACAACATAAATAGTATAAGAGAATGCAAATGCAAAACTCATCAAAGCCTCTAAAAGTATCTTAAACCTCCAAGCATTTAGATAAGACCACCTACAATAAGATATTATTGCTTAAAGTAAATAAATAGGTATAAGCCATTACTAACATGCTCTATTTCAATTCAAGATGAAAATTCCATTCAACAAGGAAATTCTATGGATCTAACTTCTTTATCTAAACAATGTGATAACATTGAACCACCTGACACTTAATTAACAGCCTTAAAAAAACATGGAAAGGTTTTACATGTTTAATTAGTTCTTTCAAGCATCATACACTTATTCTGTAGATTAGTATCCATTCATCAATTAGTTTTGTATGTTTAACATTAACCTAACTTGCATGGTTGTTTTTATTTTTATATAGTTTCTAATTTTACGTTTGCATGCATTCTACACTTTGGTTCTAGCATAATAAGCATCATAGATCATTTTCCTAGTCTACAAAGTCTTCATCATTATACTTTTGTTTGTTTTTAGAATTTTTTTAATTTAGAAGTATGCTAATTTCTAATTTCAAAATCTCACACATAGATCTTAATTCTTTCTTTTTAATGCTTTTGTTAAATTCCAACTTTCTTTACATACATCTTAGACCACTTTATGAACTAAATGCATGATCAATTCTTTGATTTAGCACTTTCTTAAATTAGTAAGTATGGTAATTTCTATTTTTAATCTCAGGTAAAGTCATTATTAACATGCACCTTTCCAATTCAAGATGGAAATTCCATTCAACAAGAAAATTTCATGGATCTAACTTCTTTCTTTAAACAATGTGATAATAGCAAACCACCTGAAACTTAATCAACGTCTTAACCAAAACATGGGAAGCTTTTGCATGTTTAGTTCTTTCAAGCTTCACACACTTAGACTATAGCCTATTATCAATTCATCATCTAGTTTTGTAAATTGCTTGGTGTTTCTATTTTAAGACGTCTTTTAAATTTAGGTTCATGCATTCTACACTTTTGGTCTAGCATAATAAGCATCATAGATTATTGTCTTACCTAGTATAGAATGTCTTCATCATTTTACTTTTTCTTATTTTAGAACTTTCCTAATTTTGAAGTATGCTACTTTCTAATTTTAGAATCTCACATATAAATCCTGGATTCTTTCTTTTTAAAGCTTTTGTTAAACTTTCATCTTTCTTTACATATCTCTTAGGACCACTTTAGGGACCAAATACATAATCAATTCTTAGATTTTGCACTTTCCTAAATTAGAAGCATGGTAGTTTTTATTTTTAGTTTCATGTTTAGTATAGTTAAAATTTCTATATTTCTTTATATTCATTCTAGGATCAGTTTAGGATTACATACATGTTTGTATTTAGATAGAGCATATATCATCCATTTAGTTTTCAGGCATAGTTATTCCATGCACACCCTAAATCCCGTACACCTACCATTACAAGAATCACATAAATAAATAATAAAGTTAAAACAACATTACAAATGAAAAGAATCATTTGAAATATTCTTTGTGAGATTTACCAAAGCTAAAACAACATAACAAACCAAGAACGACTAGGACGGAAAGAGGAGTTCACACGCATGGTCGGCTTGAGACCAGGAGAAAGAGAGAGAGAGAGATGCACATTGGGTCTATCAGGGATGTGTGTAGGGCTGGTCAATGACTATGAAGGGTAGAGAGAGAGAGAGAGAGAGAGAGAGAGAGAGAGAGAGAGAGAGAGAGAGAGAGAGAGAGAGAGAGAGAGAGAGAGAGAGAGAGAGAGAGAGAGAGAGAGAGGATGTATAGTCGGTCGAGTTTGGCTGACAACCGTGTAGGAGAGAGAGATAGAGAGAGGGGGAAGGGGATGTGCACTGTCAGTCAGGGCTGGCCAGCGATTGCACAAGGCATATAGAGAGAGAGGCTGGAGGGGGATGGGATACGCACACGGTTGGTTGGAGTTGGACATTGACTGCATAGGACAAATATATATATATATATATATATAGAGAGAGAGAGAGAGAGAGAGAGAGAGAGAGAGGAAGGAGGGATGGAGTGTGCAAATGGTTGATCAGGGTCGACCAACGACTACCTAGGGCAAAGAGAGAGAGGTAAGGAGGAGAGGATGTGCACAATTAGTTGGGAGGGAAGGGGTGTGCATGGCTTGTCAGTGCCAATCAGATGAAGAGAGAGAGAGAGAGAGAGCGCAAGAGGGTTGGTGACAATTGTGCAGGCGGAAAGAGGGAGAGAGATGGAGGGAATGAGGGAGGGGATGCGCAGAATGAGTCAAGGCCAGTTGGTGACTGTGCAAGGCAAAGAGAGATAGAAGGAGCGAGGGATAGAGGAAGTACCTTACGTAGGCAAAGAAGCATGAGTTTTCTAATGAGGCACAATATCTATTGACGAAGAGACTATGAGTGGGACTATAGATGATAGGAAAGGTAAATGGCAAGAAGAAGGTATAATGTGATCTTATATACTTTAGATTTTTAAAGCAAAGAAAAAAAAGACTTTAAAAGTCTAAAAAAGAGAAATTTAAAAAATTTTAAGTCATTTTTATTCCACTTTAAAAGTATAAAATTGAATTTTAAAATCATTTTTAAAGTCATTTTTGAAAAATAACTTTAAAAATTATTTCTAAAGTGAGATAAAAAATACTATAAAAGCTTTTCTAAAGTCATTTTTTACTTTTTTATTTTGAACATTATTTCTATATATATTATTTTACTTTACTCTCTTACTTGACATTGAAGTTTCCTAAAATTCAAAGTTGATTCAAGTATTCTATGCACACACACACACACACACACACACACACACACACACACACACACACACATACACATACATATATAAAATCAAACATAAGAAGAAGAAAATCCAAGTATTTTTTGAATAACTTTGCATTTATCATCCTTTAATTACATATATCAACTATTAGATATTATTACATCTCATTAATACAAGATAGCACATGATTAAAGAGCTAATCTAGAACTATTTTATAAAAATAGCACACACCACTCTTTAAAGGGGAGACAGATGGTAAAGCTTCGAAGATTGACATCCTTGGTTAACTTGATGAAAACATATATATATATATATGTATGTATGTATGTATGTATGTATGTATGTATGTATGTATATTTCTTGTCATCAAATCCTAATTTTAGACAAGAATAACAAACAATGCATGAGATACATTCTTTCTCCAATTTTGAGGTTTAGATCGAGAAGCAGTTATTGTTTGAAATGAAATCATATGATTTTTGCTAGAACCATAATGATCTAACTATGATCTTAGCCCCATCATCTGCAGTGTAATGGCAATTTTCTTTTTTAAGCCCTTTTAGTCAAACAAGAGTAAACCACTTTTAATTTCAATCATTCATAATATTTATAATCAATAAAATGATTATGTCTTATTTATTTTGGAAAATAAATGGATTGGATAGGTGGATAAATTTTTTTAAAATTTTAAAAATTTGAAGTTAGAACTTATTGAAAATATTCTTATAATTAGATTCTACTCAAAAAATAGAATCTGACAACACAAAGAACATTGAAAAAGGAGTTTGAATGAAAAAGTTATGAGCATTGGAAGAAAAAGGTATTTTAGTAATTGAAAGATTGAAAAAAAGAGAGAGAGCAAACATTCAAAACACAGGGGCTGTTTCATTAACAACACCTCTTCTGTCTTTGTGGCACCATTTATGTCCCCTTGCTCTGTCACTGCATCAGCACCTACTTCAATGCTGGAAACCACATCTACGCTGGAGAAGATGGTAGGCTCCGCCCCACTTCTGGTCATCGTTTGTGGTTGCTATGCTGCCAAAAGGATGGTGCACCACCCTATAAATCTCCCCCTTCTCTCTCCCCCATCACACCTCATACCCATCTTCGATCTTCTTCCCTTCCCCTGCTGCTACTCTTCATCATTTTCGGCGACCTTATTTTTTTGGAAAGCATAGGCAGACCAACAACCACTAGAAAAAAAGCACTCCTTGGACTCCCTAGGTAGGATCTCTCCACTCTCCTTCATTTTCCTTCCTTCTTCGACATTTTCCCCTCATATCTAGGTTGGATCTAGTCTCACCGGTCGGCAAATCACAGGTGAAACTAGAATTGGTGGATCAAGTTGGAGCCAACTCAAGGATAGCTTAGATGAGAGATATGAGCCATCTGATGGATTAGTGGGACCCTAAAACCCCTGACATGTGAAATCAGTAAAATTTTAACTCATTTTAGGTGTTGATCCAAGCACTAAAAGATTCGATGGTTTAGATCGAACTGCACTAAACTTTGAGCCCAAGACGCATTCTGGAATGCATCTTAGAGATGTAGGAATCATGATGTACCTTCACATGTGTGGAACATGTGTGAGCTTAGTGGGCACTATGCTAAGAGGTTTTTAGTATGGTTTGGCCTCCTGGCCTCTAACCACCAAAGGTGGTAGGTATCATTGCCCAAAGTGGCACTTGTCCCTTCCTCGACCGTTGTGGTAATGGGACAACCACTGCAGGTATTCACCACACCCTTTTTAGGACATATCCATAGTTGCCGTGGAGGCTATGGTGGGTTGGTCTCTAGATACTAGAGACACATGATTTCCAATAGGTTTGGTCTTGAGCATAATGGGCCTTATGATTTCTATTCTGATATCGCTATGCATATTGCATTGAGATGGTCTTAGACGAGTACTTGTGACCAGTCGGCTTGATGTGTTTGTTGAGATTCTAGCATATAGATTGATCTATTACTACTTTAAGAAGTTAGTAATGTTTATATTATTAATGATTTATTTATTGTTTGATTTCATTGGAAGTTCTATTACTTTGATATGCAACTGTGCAAATGATTTATACCTAAATAACCATGTTGAGATGAGAAGGTTGTAAGATTTTATTATATGAAAAATCTTGATTTATGCATGTTGTATGTCGTGTTTTCAAATTAGTAGTATCATATTACCTACTGAGTATCATGAATACTCAACCAAATATAATATTTTTTAGGCCAGGAAAAGCAAGATTAGAAGGAGCATTAGGACGTCTTATGCTACAGTCAAGAGAGAAGGTAAAAAACTAAGTGAGAATGTAGTTCTCCCAGAACAAAGTGTGATAATTTTAGTATTTAATGTAAATTGACTATAAGTGATTATTTATAACTTGGGCTATATTTAACAATCTTGGGAATGATAATTATTCAATTTTGTATTTTGTTCAAAATTTCCATGGCATGTTTCATTTATTAATGATGTAAATCATCATCTATTTGTTGAAATGAAATAATGACACTCAGGGTTTTCATGAATAAATTTTCAAATGATATCTACTACATTTATTTCTAAAAATTATTTTAAAAATAAAGATCAATCCCGCAAGTAAAAGCTTGCTATTTTAAAATTGCATTATAAAACTTAGGTTGTCACAGTTGGTATCAAAGTCCAAGTTCAAGTTATTCATAGCTAAGTTATGAAATAAAGAACTTATAATCAATTTACATTAAGAGGAAAACTTTAGACTAGCATAATAGAATTCCTCAAAGAGAGTATGTTGCTCTTGAAAAACAATTGCTGCCTAAGAGAAGAGGAGGTCCAGCCCAAAACCTATTAATCCCCCACTGATTCCTATGGATTTGGAAATGGGATGGATGAAGCCTTTCAGCACTTCGTGCAACATATGGGGCAATTCATACCTAATCAACCACAAGCATTTGTGACAAGAACCTCACACCAAAGAGGATTGTTGACCAAATAGGGGTGCAACTTGAATGATTTTAGAAGATGAACCCATCATTCTCTGGTGAAGATGAGTTAGCCACAGTGGAAAAGTGGATCTTTAACATTGAAAATCTATTTAAAGTGATGAAATTTTTTGAAGAAAGGAAGGTTGATATGGCTACTTTTGTACTAAAAGGTGAAGCAAGCTTTTGGTGGGAAATAGTTGAAAGAACATACTTTGATGATAGTAATGCCATACCTTGGGAGGATTTCAAGATTGTATTTAATGAGAAGTATTTCCCATGACATGTACGAAAGTAAAAGGAGAAAGAATTCATGGATTTGGAACAAGGCAACCTATCCAAGCAATAATATGAAAAAAAGTTTACATGTTTTCATAGATTCACACCCAATGTTTGTGCCACTGAAGAAAATGCTGTAGAAAAGTTTGTTGATGGGTTAAACCCTGGACTAAAGAATAAAGTGACAGGGCTTCAACCAATCACCATGGTGAAAGCAGTAGAAATGGCATCTCTCTTTAAAAGGATTTTCAAAGAGCATAGGCTGATAAGGAGAAGAAGTCCAACATTAGTGGACAAAACAACAAAGGTCTAAAAGACCCATTTAGTCTTTTGGATCTCAATACCTACACAAATGACAATTTGACAATAAAGGAAGAAACCCAGAATCTAGAGCTTGCCCTTGATGCAACAGATATCACCTAGGCAAACCTTGTACCTTGCCCCATTTCAAATGTTTTATTTGTGAAGAAGCAAGACACATAGCCAGAAATTACCATAAGAAGAGGAAAGGGGAAGAACACAAAGAAGATAAGATTTATCAAAGCTAAGGACGTGTATTTGGCATTACTTTAGGGCAGGCTCAGGCATCCAACATAGTAGTAGAAGGTATAATTCACATCTATGATAGACCTACAAAAGTATTATTTGATACTGGTTCTACCCATTCATTTATATCATGCGAGTTTGCTTCTTGTATTGATGATGTAGTTCAAAACTTAGATTTCTCCTTAGAAATCATGACACCCTTAAGCAAGTCCATTTCCACACAAACATACTTCTAGGATGTTCTCATTGTAATTGAGGGAAAACGAGTTAACTTAGACTTAATCCACCTAGATATGGCAAACTTTGATGTCATACTTGGGATGGATTGGTTAGCCTCACATCATGCAACTGTTGATTGTTGAAAGAAGAAATTTATCTTTAACATTCCTAGAGGAGTAGTGGTTTCCTTACAAGGGAGAAGAGATTATTTAGGAGCATGTGTTATTTCTGCAATAAAAGTGGCAAAGCACATTGCTCAAGGGCGCCAATTCTTTTTGGGTAAAATAGAAGACACTGAGGTTGCAAATTCTCAATTAGATGAGGTGGCTATAGTTCATGAATTGCCAGATGTGTTCTCTGAAGACTTACTAAGGCTACCACCAAAAACGGAGATAGATTTCACTATTGACCTAATACCTGGTATAGCCCCTATATCGAAAGCACCGTTCCAGATGGCTCCAATAGAATTAAAGGAGCTAAAGACCTAATTACAAGAGTTTTTAGACAAAGGGTTTATTAGACCCAGTGTATCTCCTTGGGGAGCACCAGTCTTTCTTGTTAAGAAAAAGGATTGATCAATGTGACTTTGCATTGACTATCAAATGTTGAATAGGGTTACAGGGAAAAACAAATATCCCTTACCAAGTATTGATGATCTCTTAGATCAACTCTAGTTAGCTCATGTCTTTTCCAAGATCGATTTACAATCTAGATACCATTAGCTTAGGGTTAAGGAGGAGGATATTCCAAAGACAACATTTAGAACAAGGTACGGTATGAGTTTAGAGTAATGTCCTTTAGATTGACAAATGCACCAACTGCATTTATGGATCTTATGAACTGAGTATTCAAAGCCTACCTTGAAAATTTTGTTATAATGTTTGTGGATGATATTTTGATCTCCCTAGAAAATCTTGAGGAACATAGAGAACATTTACAACTAGTACTGCATACACTTAGAACGCACAAATTATACGCAAAGTTTAACAAGTGTGAATTTTGGTTGGAGGAAGTGAATTTTTTGGGTCATGTTATTTCTAAACATGGCATTGCTGTCGACCTAGCAAAAGTTGAAGCAGTGGAAAAATGGAGTACACCTAAGACAATGATTGAAATAAGGAGCTTTTTAGGCCTTGCGGGGTACTACTGTAGATTTATTGAAGGATTTTCACACATTGCCTTACCCTTGACCCAATTGACAAGAAAAGATGTGAAGTTCATGTGGGATGAGGCATGCAAAGAAAGTTTTCAAGAATTAAAAAGGAAGCTAACCACTACACTAGTACTTACTCTTCTATTTGGAAGTGGAGGATTTGAGATCTATAGTTATTCTTTCAGGAAAGGACTGGGATGTGTGCTCATGCAAAATGGAAAGGTGATAGCCTATGCCTCTCTACAATTGAAAAAGCATGAGGTCAACTACCCTACCCATGACTTGGAGCTTGCTGCAATAGTCTTTGCTTTAAAGATCTAGAGACACTATCTATACCAAGAAAAATTTGAAGTCTCATAGATCATAAAAGTCTTAAGTACATCTTTTCACAGCAAGACTTGAACATGCAATAGAGGACATGGATAGAGTATTTGAAGGATTATGACTTTGCTATTATATACCATCTAGGAAAGGCTAATGTAGTAGCAGATGCTTTATCTTGAAAGATGCAAAGAACGTGTGCAAGCTTATTTTCCAAAAGATGGAAGTTGTTACAAGAGGTAATAGAATGTAGACCTAAAGCAAGTCATGGGGGATCCTTCACAACAAATTTGATCGTGAGATCCACTATTAATGAGAAAGTTAGGTAGGTTCAAAAGGCTGATGCCAAAGTACAAACATTAGCTAGAAAATTAGGTTTCATTAAGGTGATAGATGATAGTATTCATATGTGTGGAAGATTAGTGGTGCTAGCCAATGATGAAATAAGGCAAGATATTCTCAAAGAGGCACAACAATCTAAGTACATTGTTCATCTTGGTGGTCTGAAAATGTATCAAGACTTGAAGAGACAATTCTGGTGGAATGGTATGAAGAAGGATGTGGGAAAATTCGTAGCACAATGCTTGACTTGTCAGCAAGTTAAGGCTGAACACTAGACACCAGCAGGGGTATTACAACTACTCCAGCTTCTAGAATGGAAGTGGGACCATATTGCAATGGACTTCATAGTGGGATTACCCAAGACATCTAAGGGACATGATATGATATGGGTAATCGTTAATCGACTAATTGAATCATCGCACTTTCTCCCAATCCACAAAATCAATTTGTTGACAGCCTGTCTCAGTTGTATATTAAGGAAGTGGTGAGTTTGCATGGGATACCACTGAGTATCATTTTTGATAAGGATAGTCATTTCATCTCACAATTATGGAAGTCAATGCAGAAGTCATTAGGATCTTCATTAAATTTTAGCATGGCTTTCCAACCTAAGATTGACAACCAATCTGAATGAATGATTCAAAGATTGGTTTGAATGAAAAATTCAAAGATTGGAGGATATGTTGCGGGCATGCGCAATTGACTGAGAGGAGAATTGGGAGGAGAGCTTACCGTTATTTGAATTTGCATACAACAACGGTTTCCATTCAAGCATGGGTATGGCTCCGTATGAAGCGCTCTATGGTAGTCCTTGTTGTTCGCCCATGTGCTGGAATGAAGTCAATGAAAATAGAATCATATAGTTAGAGCTGGTAGAACGGTGGGCAAACAAGGTGAAACTTATTAAAAGACAACTTCTCATAGCTCAAAGTCGACAAAAGGGTTATGCTTATAAATGATGAAGACAGTTGGAATTTGAAGTTAGAGATCATGTTTGCTTGAAGATATGTATGCCTAAGGGCGTTATGAGGTTTGTTGCAAATGGAAAACTTAGTCCTCGATTTATTGGACCATTTGAAGTCCTAGACAAGATTGGTATGACTACCTACAGACTTGCCTTACCATCACAGTTATTAGATGTTCACAATGTTTTTCATATATCCATGCTGTGAAAATATATTCCTAATCACACACATGTACTTGAATGAGTGCTAGTTAAGTTATAACTAAACTTGACCTTGGAGACAAAATTTGTACAAATTCTGGACAAGAAGATCAAGAAATTATGAAATAAAGAAATTTCTTAGTTAAAGTTCTATAGAGGAATGCATCTATCGAAGAGGAAAACTGGGAAGCGAAATTTGAAATGAGGGATAGATATCTTGAACTTTTATTGAGTAGTAAATTGCAAAATTTTGAGGACGAAATTCTTTGTAGGGAGTAATGATGTAAGGACCAAACATTTTAAGTCCTTTCAGTCAAATAAGAGTAGTCCTCTTTCGATTTCAATCAATCATAATATTTGTAATCAATAGAATTATTATGCCTTATTTATTTTGGAAAATAATTGGATTGGACAGGTGAATGAATGTTTTAATAATTTTAAACTTTTGAAGTGAGAACTTATTAGAAATATTCTTATAATTAGATTCTACTTGAAAAATGGAATTCAATGACACAAAGAACATTGAAAAGGGAGTTCAGATGAAAAAGCTATGAGCATTGGAAGACAAAGGATATTTTGGTAATTAAAAGTGAAAAAGGAGAGAAATTATTCAAAACGCAGGGGGCTGTTTTGTTAACGACACCTGTTTCATCTTTGTGTCATCCCCTTCTGTCGCTGTGTCAACATTCCATCAGTCCCAGAAATCATGTCTACGCTAGAGAAGATGGTAGGTGTGCCCCACTTTTGGTCACTGTTTGTGGTTGCAACACTGCCAAAAGGATGATGCACCACCCTATAAATCTCCCCCTCCTGTGATGACCTGGGTTTTCCCATGCATTTTTAAATGCAATACCTAATTTCCTAACGGGGATGCATCCCTATTTGAAAACCATTTTATAAAAACCATGCAATGCAGCGGAAAACCTTTAGTTTTAAACTCATTTTTGAAAACCCCGAGTGTCATTTGCTTTCACAATTACTAAGGTAGTTTTTGAAAAACTTCAGAAATCATAAATGTTTTTCCCCAGGTCTTTCCAGTCACAACGCATAGCCCAACTGTAACTAAGTACAAACACATGTCCAAAGGGTTGAGAGTTTACTTACATGTATATTTGTTTCCCTTTGGATTCACTTGCTCATAGCACTAACATAGATGTCCTCTTTTTGTGAGTGGAGCTGTCCTGAACCATGATATATACGAACGTATCCTGTCCTTGAGTGCTTATTGATGTCTGAAAAATGTTAAGGATTGGGTGAGTATATAATATACTTAGTAGGAGCCCATCACTACTAGTTTTATAAATGCATGAGATGTTTTAAAATCATATGCTCACTCAAAATATGCGTATGTTTGAATACTCGAGTTCAATATCAGTATAAGAATCCATAATCAATTGAAATACTCATGACGTAAAAGATCACATAATCCAAAATTGAAAGTATCATATATATATATATATATGGTAACATCATGATATGCAATAGATGCTTCATGGAGTCCAATCATGGACCTCTAGTATGGTATGGTCGACCAACCTCATATCATGCTATATGAAAAGCACATAACTCATCAAACCATCGGGTCCACTATGCCCACGACCTCCTCGCCGTGTGGTCCCTCGGTACCTGAGGACACTCGGTCATAGCCTCCACGGGGCCTATGACACGTCAACCCAGTGCTGTGACACCAGTGGTAGCCCCCTGTACCATATGCAGTCGACGTAGGGACTTGCCTCTTTTTGGGCATGGTACCCATCCACCTAATAGTGGTAGAGGCCGGGTGGCCAACCCAGACCCCTCGGCATAGCACCCACGGGCTTACTTGCCCAAATCACATAAGATTAAAGAAGTCAAAACCTCTTGTTAAAAACTTGTCCTCTATGGGTCCCTCACAACTGCCTGGCCCTCGGCACTCCAGCGTCTTTTGGCAACCCTTAAGGACATGCAATCTTTGCAAGTACTTAAATCATGCAATGTATGCACTTGTTTGCAACCCATATATGTGCATAATGTATATGCAGTCATTTCAAAACATGGCTATGTACAAAGCATTTATCATGCATGCTGAATTAAGTCATGCAAATCAAGTCATATATTCAAAACATATGTTCTCTAAATAATAATAGTTCTTTTAAAAGGATCTAATAGTGATAAAGCACCTACCTAGCTGGGTCGCGCTAACCCTTTTGTCCTCGGACGCTCCTGATCATGGTTTGGGGAATCAAGGTTAGGTTGACCAATCTTTTATGGGTTTCAGAGTAGTTGGGTCTTATTACATAGGCATTAAGGGTCCATCCCTATGCCTATGGGTGTCCTAAGGTCCTCATTTGGCCTTGGTATCCTCAGTTTTCCAACGTTCTAGTGGCCACGCACCATCATCCTATTCTAAGGGTCATTCCCACCTTTTATTGGACCTTGATCAGAGATTTTATGATTTGGATGTGTCCGCATTGCCAACACGGACACAACGCCTTTTGCAGTGCCTCAATCGGAGCTCTAGATCTCAAGTTATAAGCGTTTTAGTGTTGTATGTACATAGAGTCTTTAAAGACAAAAAGTCGGAATGCTAGGGCGCTGCGCGTCAGCGTCATGCGCCTTGGCTTCCTTAACTAAAAAAATGACGCCTTTTCTAGCACGCTGCGTGTCTACGGAGTGCACCTCAGCGGGCGCGTCTGCAGACGCGCGCGACTTCTTCGCCCGTCTCTCTCTTTAGCGGGCGCGTCCGTTGGTTTTCTTCCGACGCGTTCGACGCGTCACGTTCCGTCTGGAACGTCTGCATTGACTGGGGGACCGGGGCATCCTCAGGACACCCTAGTTCGACCCTGTCAAACTAGTGCGGCCCTGGGGACGTCCCAGGGTCCTTGGTGGCTCTCCCAGGCTCCGTTTTGCATGGTTTTTCATGCAAAAACTTAAGGGAATTGACCTTGGAACTATAGGGGAGATGGGTTTTGAGCGATCTCGGACGTACCTGGCTCGTTGATGGGTTTTTCTCCTCATTTTCCCCTCTAGGTCACTGCTTCATGACTGGTTTTCTCTAAGATTTTGGGCTGCCATTAGAGGCACCCAAGAGCTCTATTTATAGGGCTTTTAAAGAGGGTTCTGGAGGGGTTCTAACCGTCTTTGAATGGCGGTGGAGAAACCTCCAGAATGGCAGTGGTTTCTCCTTGACACACTGCCGTTCCAGAAACTTCTAGGAGGTTGAAGATGAAGGGTGCCCATACCAAAACGGGCCCCTGTGTTTTGTCGCTAAACCCCTTTTTGTAAAAATTACAATTTTGCCCCTGAACTTCAAAGGGCCATAACTTGCTCATTTTAACTCCATTTTGGGTGATTTTGGTCTCGTTGGATTCCTTTTTCTGAGACGCATCTAATAGAACCATTTTTAGGACCAAATTCATGGGTTTAGTCAAGGAATCTAGTAAAATGACCAAAATGCCCTTATCTTTAAAATTGAACTTTTCATGGGATTTTAATATTACAAAAATTGGGGTCATTACACCTCTCTCTCCAATTGCACCTTAGACCCACCTCCAATGTTCTTCCCTTCCTACTATTGCTCTCCATTGTTTTTGGCAACCTTGTTTTTTCGGCAAGCACAGGCAACCCTGCAACCACCAAAAAGAAAACCACTCCTCTGACTACCTAGGTAGGATCTTGCTCCAACCGCCCCCCCCCCACCCCCCCCTCTCATTTTATTTTCTTCTTTGGATTTTCCCCCTCAAATCTAGGCTAGATCTGGTCTCACCATTCTGCAAATCACCAGTGACACCAGAGCTGGTGGATCAAGGTTGGAACCCACTCAAGGAGAGCTCCAACAAGAAATCTGAGCTATTTGATCGATTCGTCGGACCCAAAAACCCCTGGGCATGTGAAAATAGTAAAATATTAACTCATTTTAGGCATTGATCCAGGCATTGAAAGATCTGATGATACAGATCAAACTGCACCAAACTGTGCACTCAAGACGTATTCTGTAATGCATCTTATAGACACGTGAATCCTGACATGCCTTCACAAGTGTGTAACACATGTAAGACCTTTAATGTTCGACCAGGATGCACCTGTATCCTAGGAATCGAGACACAGCTTGGGTCTAGACTTTAAATCTGGACTGTTAGACTGATCTGAAACATGGAATCTCTAATTTTGGGAGCCATACATGTCCAATTTATGATTGAAAAGGTCTGTTGGATTCTTCTTGATAGCACATACCTAATTATGAAATAAAATTTAGGATCAGGGAATGATTTTAACTGCTAATGACCCCAAAACCCTAGGAATCACATAGATCTATAAGATCAAAGATGATTAGGCCTCATAAAATGATCCATTGGATGATTTAGTAGATAAATATACCTCGATCAACCTTGAATCATAGATTCGATCATTCAAATCAAATATGAAACTGATCTAAGGATTGTGACAAGCGATTTGAGAGATCCAATAGTTCATTTACAAAATCTTGATGACATAGATGTTATTGAAAGAAATCTAACCATTAAATATTGGATATTTAAGTAAGATCTAGTTTGAAGATGTAGTAATCAATGATCAATAATCTAAAGGATAGATCTGACCATTGATCTATAACTCTAACTAATGATCCATAGAGAATGGGAAATGGTACTTAGATCCTTACCCTTAAAAATTATATCTAGAACCCCACAAAGACCCTAAAGGTGATCCAGGATCCAGATTAAAGAAGAACGCAAACAACATCTAAGTGAACCCTTTAGGTAGGTAGTTTGATGCTACTAAGTTTTTGAATTGCATTCCAGAATCTAAATGATTTACTTTAATCTATTTTCATCTTTAATATGTTTTTGAAAATGATATTGAGATATGATATTTTTATAATAAGCATGCAGATTGTTCTCATGATTCATGATCTTGAGTGCTATTGCTTACATCTTCCATGGATAGTTTTATATATGCATCGCATGCATGTTTTGAAAACAAGTTGCATAAATTACATGATCTATGATGATTGAGTTTTGGAATATATGCATACACATATATCTCTTTTTTAGGCTAGTAAGCCTGGTGGGCACTATGCTAGGAGGTTGTTAGTCCGGGTTTGGCCTATTGGCCTCTAACCACCAAAGGTGGTTGTTATCATTGCCCAAAGTGGCACTTGTCCCTTCCTCGACTATTGTGGTAATGGGATGACAACTGGAGGTGTTCACGTCACCCTTTTTTAGGACATATCCATAGTTTTCGTGGAGGCTATGGTGGGCTAGTCTTTTGATACCAGAGACATACAATTTCAGATAGGTTTGGCCATGAGCATAGTGGCCCTATGATTTCTATTTTCATATCACTATGCATATTGCATTGAGATGGTCTTATATAAGCACTTGTGACCATTTGACTTGATGTATTTGCCCAGATTCTAGCATATGGATTGATCAATTACTACTTTAAGAAGTTAGTAATGTTTATATTATTAATGATTTATCTATTGGTTGATTTCGTTGGAAGTTCTATTACGTTGATAAGCAAGTGTACAAATGATTTATAACTGAATAACCATGTTGAGATGAGAAGATTGTAAGATTTTATTATATGAAAAATCTTGATTTATGCACGTTTTATACTGTGTGTTCAAATTAGTAGTATCAGATCATCTATTGAGTATGATGAATACTCAACAAAATATATTATTTTTCAGACTAGGAAAAACAAGATTAGAGGGAGCATCAGGAAGTCTTAGTGCTACACAGTCAAGAGAGAAGGTAAAACTAAGTGAGAATGTAGTTCTTTTAGAACGAAGTGTGATCATTTTAATATTTAATGTAAGTTGACTATAAGTGATTATCTATAACTTAGGCTATGATTAACAATCTTGGGGATAGTAATTATTTATTTTTGTATTTTGTTCAAATTTTTCATGGAATGTTTCATTTATTAATGATGATAAATCATTATCTATTTGTTGGGATGAAATAATGACACTCGGGGTTTTCATGAACAAATTTTCAAATGATAAAAATTTCTACTACATTTATGTCAAAAAATTGTTTTAAAAATGGAGATCGATCTCGCAAGTAAAGACTTGCTATTTTGAAATTACATTATAAAACCCAGGTCGTCACCTGCAGTGACAAAACCCACTTCATCTATAACATGCAAATAGAATGTTTTTAACAAGAAAAGTCATGGATGACAATAATAAGGTTTAGTATTCTTACCATGTTCGTCATGAGATAAATATTTAAAATCTCCAAAATGGATGGCTAGAGAGGAACAAGATAGATAATAAGTAGTCAGTTTTTCATAAAAAGTACCCAACTAGCAGCTCATGTGTTGTAAATTATAGGGCATTATTATAGGATTTTTCCAAAACTTCATGACATATGCATTTCTGAGTTAATGATTCAAAAATCTAGTATTTGTAGGTTTAGAAGATAATCTAGAATAAGTATATATTTATCATAATTTTTTAGGTATTAATTAGCTTTTTTAGGTATTGAAAGAGTAATCCAACGGCCAAGATTGCCTTAGATGATAACTTATAGTCTAGATCAACCTAGAGAGACTGAGACCCATCTTCCATCAAATCAAAGTTGAAGGGTCAAAATCATTCAAGAGCAAGTAGATGAGAATTCAATGGTGTAGCTTTAATATTACTCATAAGTGCACGAATCAATGTAGAAATTGTATGAGTGAGGTCAATCCCATGAATAATCTCACAGTTTCATATGTTGATTAATTTTTATTTGAACCACTTATTCTAGCCAAATAGAGATTGAATTTGATTTAAACTAGGAACATAAATAACATGAAAATAAAGATATGCATGGAATTAAAAACATGAACTAAAGGAAACTCTCTAAAAGTAAAGATCTTCAATGGAATTACAAGCTTTCCTAAATAACATGCGTTCAATAAAAGAAACTAATGAAAAAATAGAATGACTTAATCTAGGAAACTTAAACATGCATGAAGTCGAAACTTCCTAAAATAAAAAATTTCTAAAAATAATACTTCTTAAAACCAAAATTAGAACTTTCTAAAAATAGAACTTGTTAAAAACTACATAAAACCAACCTAACATGCAACTAAACTTAGATAACAACTAAAGAACCCTAAAACAAGACAAATAAAACATGCAAGACTAAGCAAACAAGAACAAAATGGAGCACATAGATATGGTAAAGTGCTCATAATTCTAAGTAAACTATGATGCATGATTGGGACATGAAAGGTGCATATGATTATTAAAGATGTAAGCATGGAATTAAGATGAATTTTGTCCATTAATGGACATGAGTATGGTGTGCATGAAAGCTTGAATGGAAGATGCATGAAGAGTATCCATAAAACATGGAACACTAAGAAGAAGTGGGACATGATTTGCTTATGGAGGTGGTGATGTGTAACTCTAGGAAAGGAATTCGAACTAGAAGGTGGAAAGATATGATCTAGGGAGGTAAGTGGATGGTGGTTGAATGGGTGAAACATGGGAAACCTTAAGGGGGGAGGTCCCATTTTTTGTGGAGCTTCCCCTAGGTTCCATGCACAGAATCCCAAATTGGAAAGTGGAGATAGAGATGGGAAAAGAAAAGTTAAAATGAAATTTTAAGGCTCTTCTCCTGTTGGTCCATCTATGCATGCCATCTTCCTTCTAATTATCCTCTTGAAAATCACACTTTTAGCATGGGATAATTGATTGAATTTCTCCTCTAATCTTGTGACTCCTTTTGGAATGATTTATTTGGCTTGGTGGCTCACTTTGATGGCTCCTTACTTGTTGCCTTAAGTGGCTTAGTCCCTTGGTTTCAAGGCTTAGGTGACTTGGGTGGCTTACATGACTCTAATTCCCAAGCAAAGGTGTTGAAATTGCATGGCTCATTCCAAATCTCCTTTCATATTCCAATTTCTTTCTTGAACTCAATTGCTTGCCTTAGAATAATCTTAACCCTTGCTTAAGCTTGGAAATGTTGAAAATAGGCCTTGACTCTCTAAGTTATTCTTGATCCTCAATTCACATCTTGATTGATCTTGGTCATTGTCTAATCATCTCAACACCTACAAAAGATAAAAAAGCTAATTAAATCTTAAAAAATTATGATAATTCACATATTTACCTTGGATTAGTTTTTGAACCTGCTAAATATCAAAAATTTAAATTATTAAGTCAGAAATGCATGTGTTATGAATTTTGGAAAAGTCCTATACTTTTGCAATATAATTTATAACACTTGTTGGGTACTTTTTATAAAAATTTGAAAACTTATCATTCTAGTTGACTGAAGTTAGGCCACGCAAAATCCACACAAAAGGTAGTAGAATTCCACAACCTTTGCATGAGATTTCAAGCCATTCAAGCCACCCAAAAGGACCTAAGCCATATAAGCCATGTAAGTGCTACAAAGAGATAAGCCATGAAGCCAAGATGCAAGCCAATGAGGCCATCAAAGGAAGCCAAAGAATCCATCTAAGCCCAAGCAACATGGACTACACAATCTAAGGAGTTACATGTTTTGTACCACTTGCAAAAAAAATGTTTTGAAGAGGAAAAATGGGAAGGAAACTTGGACTCTATCGACATGGGTAGGTAGCATGCCAAGTGGACCACTGAGAGAAGAGACCTCTCCTTTTAAATTTTTTTATTTTTCTTCTTTCCGTCCTTTTCTCTCCATCTTTCCAACTCACCCTCCATCATGGGACAATTAAAAGGGGAATCATGCACAAGGTTGGTTGGATCTCCTATCTCCACATCGTAATTCTCAATCTTTCCCCCCATTCTTATCCCTTTTTTTCTTTTCCCTTGGGATAAATTTTTAGGAAGATTTTATCAATTTAGAAGGGTGAACATTGCATAAAAACAAGGAAGGCTTTCCATGCATGGGCCATAGGGGATTTCAAGCCTCCTTCAAGGCTGGAATTCCATGCAAACTCCTTGCCTTTCAATTCCTCTTTCTTGCTAAGTTCTATTAGGGTTTCCATGCATCTATACTAGAGTTCAACACATGTTCCATTCAGGTTTCACCATGCCTCCTTCACCCAAGCTTGCAACATCTTTTTCCAGGTTGGTTTTCAAACATATTTCCTTTCCTAGTTGCTAAGTCTTGTCCTCTTTGTTTCATGTTCATAGTTCTAGGGTGTTCTTCATTGTTGATTGCTTCTAGTTTGCTTTAGTTCTCCTTGAGGTTGCTTGCTTTACATTAGTACTTGTTCTCTTCTAATTTTCATTCTCAAATTGCTTTCATCCTCTTACTTATCTCTTTTAGGATTCACATGCATGCCATATTGTGAAGAGTGATTATTGGATTCCAGATTGAATTCAAGATTTCTTGTAGTGACATGTTATGAATATTCCACAACATTCTATTCTATTATAAGTTTCCAAGTTTAAATTCCTATTGTACCATGCGCACCACTCTTGTAATGAGTAATACTCAACAAAGCAAGTCTCTTTCTAAGTATGATATGTACTCATCTTTGTTCATGTCATTGAATAGCACACATCTCTTTGTAAATGTTTCTAAGTTTAATGTGCAACATGCTTATTGATCCATGCAAACTCTTCATTCTATGTTTCATGTGTATTCTCCATGGTTCATGCACATCCTTTTGATTCTTGTTTATTTAGTTGCAAACATTGTTTCATTGATTAGGTACATGCTAGATCTTATTTTATTAATTGCTTATATTTAGTTGCATGATTAGATCTTAGTTTTTAAAAAGCTTCAAAGTATAAAAAGTTTTTATTTTTAGAAGTTTCTTTAGTCTAAGTTTCTGTTTCCAATCCCATGTTATTTAAATTCCTAGATTAATCATAACACTATATCTTTTGGGTAGGATAATAAATTTGAACAATTTCCCATTGCATGCAAATCTATGAGATTCTTAGTGGGATCAACCTCACTTGCTTACATCGTACTACTTTTATTTGTGCTCTTGCAAGTAATATTAGAACTACCCCAAGTTTTTGGTGTTGTTACTGAAGAATCACAATGAATTTGTGATTGGAATCTAGTTTAGATTGATTATCCCTAGTCCTAGTTTTGGGTTGCATTAGTTTATGTTTTTGCATCCATTGCTGCAATTTTGCTAATTCCTCAAAAATTAACATATTTCATTTGTTTTGTGTAAGGGGAATTTGGCAAAAGGAGTGGCAGGGGTCCTGTGGGCCAAAGCTTCATTAGATTAGTTAGGATTTTCATGCATTCCTAGATTAGGGTTTTCATTTTTGAGAGGACTTGTAGTGAGGCCAAGTTGTAATTTATTATTATTTTTTTGTTTGTTAAAGAATGGGTTGTAATAATATAAGGCAAGTGTGGGCCACATCCACACTTGAATGATCCAACTCACTTCAAGGACTCCACTGTAAGTATCTAACCCTCTCTTTATTTTTCTAGTGCAGTTGCATTTAGTATAATTTGCTTTGCTGATTGGTATTGTAATTCATGTAGTATAGGTCATGTGTACTATATTGTTGCACAAGATTTAGGGTTGTTGTATTAGAATTGCACCCATTTAACAAAGGTTATCTTAAGCTTAGCTATAACCAAGGCATATGTTATATGGTTATAATGTCCAATCTGTTAGGGTATGGACCCTTTGTTAAATAACTTATAGGTAGGCATTAATTTATTTTCCTTGCATTGTACTACGTGTTTATTGCTTTATGGTGGATGATCAAATTGATTGTAAGGACCCCGCAAGAACCCTCATAAGATAAGGACTAGATTTCATTACTAGATACTTGCCCCACTTAGGTAATCAAATTGATCTTGTATGTTCACAATCCTAGCCCTTAAATTTTAATTTAAAATCAAGTACGAAGAGACTTAGGGTTTCATCCTTTTTAAAGGAGGAGATCTACTATCACTCTAGTGGCTTTTGAGCATCTTGGTTACATTGGGTATGCAAAATCTAAGTGGTTTTCTAACACCTTTCATTGACATTTGTAGAGGTCTAAGTTCTTACATGAGAATTGTATTAACCACTTTAGAGCAGAACCTAACTAGTAAGCAGTAGTCGAGCTTGAATAAAAGGAGTTGTCTAGTTTTAGGTCTCAAAGCTATAACCCTAAAAAATAACAAAGAGTAAAAAACCAAATAATTAGGATTTCCATCATTTAGATTTAAGAGTCACATTTAGTTAGGATTGCACCATAGTGCATGCATGATCATTGATTTCAAAATGAATTAGCACCATTTGATTCTGATATTGAACATACCCTTAGACAAGGAGAAGGAAATAGAATACATTACCTCATGGAAAATCCAGCCACTAGAGTTGAAGCCAAGGCTATAAGAGATTTCTATGTGCCACTCCAATTAAACACTCTCTCATACATTGCATGCCACATACCAATGCATGCCATTTTAAGCTAAAGCTTGGAGTCATTCAGTTACTCCCATCTGATTATGGTATAGAGAGAGAGAGAGAGAGAGAGAGAGAGAGAGAGAGAGAGAGAGAGAGAGAGAGAGAGAGAGAGAATCCATACCTTCACATCAAGGAATTTCTTTATATATGTGTGACATTTAAGTTCCAAAATTTTTTGGATGATAAACTTAGTTTGTTTCCATTCTCACTAAAAGATAAGGCCAAATCTTGGCTGAATTCTTTAGAGGTCGATTCCATTACCACACGGGACTAGTCACAAAAGTTCTTGAAAAAATTTTGTGCCATACATAAAACCATTGCCCTGTGTAGGGAAATCATAAATTTTTGATAGAGAGAAGATGAACAATATTATGTGTTCTGGGAATAGTGGAACAAATTGCTACAAAAATGTGCCCTCCATGGATTTGAGAAATGATAGCAAGTTCAATACTTTTATGAGGCACTTACACCCTAAAATAGAAGGATGGCAGATGCCGCTAGTGGAGGGGCCCTCATGATTTAAAATGAGAAAGAGGCCTAGGAATTTTTAATACCTTAGCTAAAAATTCTCAGCAATGGGATTATTCAAATAGATGAGATTAATATTTTCATCCTCAAAAGAGAGAAGGCCTTTATGAAATATGAGTGACCACAAATATGTCATATAAGCTTGACCCCTTAGCTAGATAAATGGATAAGGTGGAAAATATGTTATAGAAAATTGATGCAAGACTTGATGCCTTCATGTTTGGAAGAGCATCCATGAAGCCTCCATAGGATGTATGCTCTATTTGTTTCATCCCAGCACACTAAATGTTAACTTGTCCATCTAATCACACATAACTTGAGTACCTTTTAGAACAAGCAAATGCTATGAATGCATATCATAATTGTAGCAATAACCCTTACTTTGAGACCTACAATCTAGGCTGGGCTAAGCATCCTAATTCTTCATGGTCGAAGAACATTGAGGAGGTCCATCTTTGAACCCCTGCTCAAAATTTTCCTAGAGCTTTAGGAAATTATGTAGTTATTCATGGAGAAAGCTCTTAAAAGCTAGGATGAGACTTGAAAAGCACCAAATCATCTCCAGAATAAGAATAGATAGAGCTACAATGTAAATTTCCAAGCTATTGCCAAACTAGAGATGCAAATGAGTTAATTATCTACTACACTTAATGATAGAGGAAAGGGATCAATCCCCAGTCAACCAATCCTAAACCCTAAGGGACAGTTTGAATTAGGATCATCTTCAAATTCATAAATACCAAGTAGGGTAGACTAAGGATAAACTAGAGGATAATGATCAAGCTCCAACAAAGGAGAAAGAGAAAAGACAAAAATCTCCAAATCCATCTGAACTCATAGTGGAGGATCTTATGTGCCTAAAGCTCCATTCCCTCAACTTCTGACTAAGGCAATGAAATGGACTAATTTTCATGAGCTAATGAATGTATTAAACATATTCAAACCAACATTGCATTACTCAATGTAATAAAAGATATCCCTACTTATGTTGAGTTCCCCAAAGAGCTTTGCACCTGACACCGCAAGTTGATGTGTCAAAGAAAGCATTACCCATTAAGCAAGTGAGCTCTTTGATTCAACACCAAACCCCAACAAAATTTAGAGATCCAGGTTGTCCTATGATCTCATGTGTTATTGGAGATCACATCATTGATAGGGCATTGTTAGAATTAGGGGCTAGTGTAAACCTGTTGCATATTCTGTCTATATGCAACTAAGGTTCAGTGAACTCAAACATAAAAATATCATGTTACATCTTGCAGACAAATCAGTTAAAATGTCATGTGGTATAGTTGAAGATGTCTTAATGCAGGTGGACCAATTTTATTTCCCTATTAATTTCATTGTCCTAGACACTTAGTAGTCAGATCCTAGTTATTCTTAGACATGCATTCTCGGCAATGTTCAATGGCATCATAAATTGTCATAATAGTGTAATGAAACTGTCTTTTGGAAACATGAAAGTAAAGCTTAATCTATTTAATGTTGATTATCATCATCTAGACTTTGATGACTCCTGCATAGTCAACCTAATTGAAGATCTAGTTCCATATGCTATTCCGCTATCACATATCCTAGATGTGGCCTGTCTTGCACACTTTAATTATGATATTGATATAGACAGGTCCATAGATGAAGTGACTAATCTCTTAGAAACTACAGTGATCATGGATGCCTCTAAATGGGGACCTCAAGTTGAACCTCTTCCCCTATCCAATTCTATATCTGTGCCTTAGTTGATGACCTCCAACTCTTTTCCTTAAACCATTGCCTGAAAATTTGAAATATTCATACTTAGGACATGATGATTCCTTATCCATGATCATTGCCTCAAATCTTGATCAAGCACAGAAAGGAAAGCTACTTAGTATTCTATAAGAATATAAGATAGCTTTAGGGTGGACCATAGTGGATATAGAAGGGATTAACCCTGCTATGTGTATGTGTTGCATTCATGTAGAAGGAAATACTAAACGATCTAAGGAAACACCAAGAAGGTTTAACCCTAACATGAAAGAGGTTATTAGAGATGAAGAGCTTAAATTGTTAGATGTTGGTCTCATATACCCCATTTCTAACCATTAGGTGGAGAGTTTGCATTGTATACTGAACATTGAACTTGGTCACGAGGAAAGACCACTTTCCTCTTCCTTTTATTGATGAAATGTTGGAAAGTTTACCTGGCCATAAATATTATTTTTTTTCCAATTATAACCAAATACCCATAGCAATTGAAGACTAGGAGAAGTCTACCTTCACCTACCATTTTCAGACCTTCACCTATTGTTGTATGCCCTTTGGATTATGTAATGCTCTAACTACTTTCCAAAGGTGTGTGTTAAGAATATTTTTTGCTACGGTGGAGTGGTTCTTAGAAGTGTTCATGGATGATTTTCTAGTATTTGGATCATCCTTTGATGAATGCCTGTACACTTGAAATTAGTCCTTGCTAGTTGTTAGGAGAAAAATATGTACTAACATCAGAAAAATGTTATTTTATGCTATAAAGTGGAATTGTTTTAGGAGACATAATATCCTATAATAGAATAGAGGTTGATAAAGCCAAAGTGGATCTTATTGCTAATCTTCCCCTTCCTAGGATGGTGAAGGAATTCCACTCATTTTCAGGCCATGATGGATTTTATCGATGATTCATCAAAGATTTCAACTAAATTTCTAAGCCCCTATGTAATTTACTTATGAAGGAGACAATTTTTTACTCTAATGAAACCTGTACGAAAGCATTTGAGTGCCTAAAGGCTGTACTTACTTCTATGCATATCATTCAATCATCAGATTGGAGTGCACCATTTGAAATAATGTGTGACGCTTCAGACTAAGAAGTCAATGTTGTGTTGGGGCAATGTATTGATAAAGTCCCCCATATGACATACTATGCTAGTAAGACCCTCAATGATACCCAACTCAATTATTATACTATGATGAAAGAGTCGTTGGCTGTCATGTTTACCTTGGACAAATTTAAATCTTATTTGCTAGGATCTAAAGTCATCATCTATTTGGACCATGTAGCATTAAAATACCTTCTTTCCAAGAAGGATGTTAAACTGAGACTTATCTAATAGATTTTATTGCTCTAGGAGTTTAATATAGAGATTTGGGATAAGAAAGGTTTATATAATCTTATAGCAAACCATTTATCTAGGTTGATTGTAGAGTCTTTTAGTTAATGTATGCCCATGACATAATCTTTCCCAGATGAGCAACTTCTGCACATTTCCCAGTCAACTTGGTATGCTAATTTGTCAATTATCTTGTTATGGATCAAGTTCCTAATCACTAGTGAAAACAAGATTGGAGTAGATTTCATGCCAAGGTTAAGCACTTTTCATGGGATGATCCATATCTATTCAAGTACTATGCCAATTAGGTCATTAAAAGATGCATCCTACATAGTGAATATCAAGAAATCATTTCCTTTTTCCATGACCATGCATGTGGGGGCCACTTCAGTTCAAGAAAGACAGCTACAAAATTTTTGCAATGTTGTTTCTATTGGCCCACCATTTTTAGAGATTCACATCCTTACTACATGGCATGTGTAAGATCTCTACATCCTTGTGGGAGTGAACTATGTGTCCAAATGGGTGGAAGACATAGCATGTAAGACCAATCACCACAAACTGATCTTCTAGTTTTTGAAGAAAAATATTTTTGCATGCTTTGGTTCTCCAAGGGCCATTATTAGTGATAGGGGAAAATACATTTTTAGCAGAGTGTTTGAGAATTTAAAGAAGAAATATAGTGTCACTCATAGAATTGCTACCCCATACCATCCTCAGACTAGTGGACAAGTAGAGGTGTCAAATAGGAAAATTAAACAGATCTTTGAAAAGATAGTTAATCCTAGTTAAAAAGACTAGTAATTGAGACTTAATGATGCATTATGGGCTTTATCATGCTACATTCAAAACCCCTATAGGCATGCCATGCCATAAAGCATTATCGGCAGCGGCTGGTGCTTGTCAGCCATGAATGTGATCCTAAGTGTAAGAAAAATACTTTATTAAAGGATATGTATCAATCCATCTAGCAATCCACGTTTTGATTATGTTGTGACGAAAGGTCTATTTATATGGGCCTATGTCGAGGGAGAAGGTCTATCATCTCCTTGTAGAACTTGAGCATAAAGCATATTAGGCCATTAAAAAGCTCAAATTTGACTTAGATAGTGCTGAGACCCACAAAAGCTCCTACTCAATGAGTTGGATGAACTTAGGAAAGATGCATATGAGACTGCTAAGACATACAAGGACCGAATTAAAGCACATCATGATAAACACATCCTGTGAAAGTCCTTTACTCTAGGACAAAAAGTCCTCTTGTTTAATTCTATGTTGCATCTATTTCATGGTAAGCTTTGTTCTTGATGGACTAGACCTTACATTGTCGGAACTATTTATCCTTATTGAGCCATTGAGATTGAAAAGGATGGGAGGTTTCTAAAGTAAATGGTCAAAGGTTGAAACCCTTTCTAGAATTGGTGAACCCTAAAGTAGAGGAAATTCTACTTGAGGATCCTATTTATGAGGACCCTCCATAGCATGTTCCATGACATCTACATTCATTATGAGTTTGGCATGCATTCATCTTTGTATTGTATCTCACTTTATGTTTGGCTGAAGACATTAAAATTATGACTCACTAGGAGGCAACCTAACATTTTTAGAATCTTATTTTTCTACATCACTCCTTCACCATATATGAAGCCTATGTTTCAAAACATTGGGAAAAATGTTCAATTTACTGTGATAATAATTGGATTTTTGAATTTTAGTATTTCTCCTACTTTAACTTATTAATAGACATGCATATGGTTAATTTGGCATTTTATTCATTTTCTAAAGTATATATGAAGTTAAATCTCAAAAAATAATTACACATAGTATGTCGTCGTCGTCATCATCATCAAGACCTTATCCCAATTAGGGGTCAGCCACATGAATCTTATTCCTCCATTCCACTCTATTAAATACCATGGTTTCATTTAGTCTCAAAGTTTTTAAATCTTTCCTCACCACTTCTATCCATGTTCTTTTAGGCCTTCCCCTTGCCCTTTTAGAGCCTTCTACTTGTATTGCCTCACTCCTTCGAACTGGTGCCGTTGTTGGTCTCCTTTGGACATGTCCAAACCATCTAAGTCTCATCTCGCTCATCTTATTACCTATTGGTGCTACCCCTAAATTTTCTCTAATATTTTCATTTCTAATTCAGTCCTTTCTTGTCTTACCACTCATCCATCTCAACATCCTCATTTTTGCGATGCTCATCTTATGAGTATCATGTTCTTTAACTGGCCAATACTCTGATCCATAGAGCATAGCTGGCCTTATAGCCATCCTATAGAATTTTCCTTTTAGTTTGAGTGGCACCCACCAATCACATAAAACTCCAGATGCACATCTCCATTTGTTCCAACCCACTTGGATTCTCTGGGTAACCTCCCTCTTAATCTCTCCACTCTCATGGATCAATGATCCTAAGTACCGAAAGAGGTCTTTCACGGGGACTTCTTGGTTATCAATCTTGACTGGTGTTCCACTCCTACTCTCTTTGCTAAAATTATATTTCATATATTCTATCTTAGTTCGGCTAATTTTAAACCCTGGAGATTCTAATGCTTCTCTCCATAACTCTAGCTTTATGTTTACAACCTCCCTTGTCTCATCAAGTAAGACTATATCATTTGCAAATAGCATGCACCAGGGGATCTCCTCATGCAAATGTTTTGTTAACTTGTCCATAACTAATGTGAAGAGATATGGACTCAATGGTGATCCTTGGTGCAATCCTGCAGTGACATGAAAATCACCAGGCACGCCACTAGTGGTCTTAACACTTGTTACCACTCCCTCATGCATTATACCCCTGAAAGTATGTTTCCCTCATACATTGTCATTTAATAATTTTTAAAAGTATGTTTCCCACCTTTGTTTGATCTCATCTTCTTTGACTAATACCCTTTGATCATCGCTTCTAATACACCTAACATGATCTAAGTCCTTACCCTTCTGTTCTCTTACTTTTGCAAGTTTAAATACATCTTTCTCACCTTCTCTTGTTCCTAATTTATTATAGAGCTCATCATATGCTTTAAGTTTAGCATCACTTACTATTCTCTTAGCAGCGTTTTTAGCATTCTTATATTGTTCATAGTTTTCATTATTTCTAATCTTCTACCAAGCTTTAAAACGCATCCATTTTTCCTTAATAACTTTTTGCACTACTTCACTCCACCACCATGTTTCCTTTGCTAATAGCCTTTTACCTTTAGATACTCCTAAGACATCTTTTGCCACTTTCTTAATGGACTCGCCATATTAGTCCACAGGGTATTTACTTCTATTTCATAGTTCCAATTTCCTTCTACCATCAACTTATTTTTGAATAAGGTTATTTTCTCTCCTTTTAAGTTCCACCACTTAGTTTTTGGATGTGTATTAAGTTTAGTTTTTTTACTCCATCTTTTAATATGGATATCCATAACCGTTAACCTATGTTGTGAGGTTAAACTCTCACCAGGTATCACCTTACAATCCTTGCATATAGATTGTTCATTATTCCTAAGTAGAAAAAGGTTTATTTGGCTTTTATGAAGTCCACTTTTAAATGTTATTAAGTGTTCATCCCTCTTCTTAAAGAGTGTATTTGCAATGGACAGGTTATATGACAAAGCAAAATCAAAGATATTCTCCCCCATCTCATTTCATTCACCTATACCATACCCTCCATGTATTCTATCATATCCTTCCTTATCTTTTCCTACATGGCCATTTAAGTTTGCTCCTATAAATATCCCCTCAGTGTTGGGAATTTCTTGTACGACTCCCTCCATATCTTCCCAAAACTATCTCTTGATTATATCTTATAACCCTACTTGTGGTGCGTATGCACTTATAACATTTATAATCTACTCTCCTTGTGATGACCTAGGTTTTATATGATGGAATTTAATAAAAAGGCGAGCTCTCTTCCTTTAGAAATATGAAAATCTTTTGTTTTGGAAAACAATCTTTTGTATAAAACCCCGAGTGTCAAAATACAATTTCAAATCATATAGCCATGGCATAGTTTTAAATCAACTCTATTCCCAAGAAAGTGTTAGTCACAGTCCCAGCTACAGAGAGTAACTACAATCAAGCAACATTTACTAAAAGATAAGGTGGGGTTTACTTGTACTTAATTCGGATGTTCTCTGTTGTGGGTATATCCTATCCTTAAGTGTTTACATGTATCTAAAAAATATTAAGGATTGGGTGAGTATACACTATACTCAGTAGGAGTCTATCACTACTAGTTTTACAATGCATGCTATGTTTTAAACCATATGTTCTTTAAAACATGTGCCTGTTTGAACACTCATGTTCAATATCAATATTAAAAGCCATTGTCAAAATAGAATACTGATGACTTAAAGAATTGCATAATCCTAGTCAAAAGTAACATAGATATCATAAACATATACTATGATATGCATAAGATGCTCAATTGAATCCAACTCATAGATCTATGGTCGACCATACTCATGTCATTCCATATGAAATGTAAGTAAATCATCAAAATATAGGGCACACTATGCTCACGACCTCAGCGCCGTGTGGTCCCCGGGTACCTAGGGACACTCGGTCATAGCCTCCACGGGGCATATGACACTTTGACGGGTGCCGTGACACCTCCCGTGGTAGTCCTCGTGTACCATAACAATCGAAGTGAGGACAAGCCTTTTTGGCATAGTACCCTTTCCACCTATAATGGTAGAGGCTGGGAGGCCACCCCGAACCTCTTGGCAGAGCGCCCACGAGCTTACTAGCCCAAAAGCATTTATAGATAAAGCCAGAGCTCAATCATCGCAAATCATGAAAATTTATGCAATCATTCTTAATGTCTGCTTTGGGTCCCTCACACTGCCTGGCCCTCACAATTGCCTAACCAGCATCTTTTGGGCACTTCAGTGTCTTTTGGCAACCCTCGAGGATAGGCAATCCTATCATTTTAATTCATGCAATTTATGCAATCGATTGCAAATCATGCATGCGATGCATAAAATCCGCTCATGCTAAACAGGTCATGTGTGTAAGGATGTAACATCAGTTTATATGATATACGCATAAAGACAGGACATGTAACTTTAAAACATGTATTAGAAAAGCAATCATGACTCAAAACATGCATTCTAAAAGCATCATGGGTTCTTTTTAAAAGTCTAGTAGCGATAGAACACCTACCTGGTTTGATCGTGCTAATCCCCTTGTCCTCGTACGTTCCTGGACATGGTTTAGGAAAAAAAGGTTAGCTTGGCCTATTTTTATAGGTTCTAGAACACTTTACCTCACTACTTACCCATTAAGGGTTCATTCCCATGCCTAAGGGCCTCCTAAGGTCCCTAACTGGGCCTTGGTATAGTCAGGTTTGCAAAGGTTTAGTAGCCCCATGCCACTATCATGGTTTAAGTGTCATGCCAGCCTTAGATAGGGACTTGATCAGGTATTTTATGGCTTGAGTGTGTCCACGTCGTCGATACGGACATAACGCCTCTCGTGTCGCCTCAATCGGAGTCCTAGAACTCACGTCATGAGTATTTTCGTGTTAAGAATACATAGAAGGCCCAAAATGGGTCCCACGTCATTGCTCTTAGGATGCATTGCATCCCGGTCAAGTGGCGACTGGCCTGCACGTGCGGTCGCACACTCCTAGGCGTCCTCAGGTTGCGCGTTCCGCTTAAGCGGAACGTGCGGCGTCACCATTGCAGACCCACACGAGGCGGGCGACCGGGACGCTAATGCGTCCTGCATTAGCTGCGCGTGCCCCACAGGGCACGTCCGCCAATGCACCAGACCCTCCGCCCTTTTTCTCGTTTGCGGGCGTGTCCACGGACGTGCCCGTCGGCTTTTCCTTTAACGCACAGGTGCGTTTTGGTTCCGTGGTGACCTGGGCGTCCTCGGGACGCCCTGGTTCGACCATGTCGAACAAGTATGCCCTAGGCACCGACCCTGGATCTATTGTGGCTCCCAAGAGTCCCATTTTGCATGGTTTCTCATGCAAAAACTTAGGGATATTCATCCTGAGACTGAGGGGGAGATGGGTTTGGAGTTGTTTAAGGCGTACCTGGTTCGTTGTTGGGTATTTTCCACGTTTTCTCCTCTTGCACACAGCTCCCAGCTTGGTTTTTCCCAGGGTTTTAGGCTGCCATTGGAGGCGCCCAAAAGCTCTATTTATAGAGTTTACAGAGGGTTTTGGAGGGGGGTTTCTACCGCCATGGAATGGCAGTGGAGAAACCTCCAAAATGGTGGTGGTTTCTCCCCTGCACACCGACATTCTAGAATGTCGGTGATGCAGTACGTTTGGGAAGAAGGGGGTACTCGTATCAAAACGGGTCCCTGTTTTCTCAGGCCAAATTCGTTTTAACTTTAATTACAATTTTGCCCTTGAACTTCAAAGGGCCACAACTTGTTCATTTTAACTTTGTTTTGGGTGATTCTGGTCTTGTTGGATTCCTTTTTCTAAGATGCACCAAAGGGTATCATTCTAAGGACCAAATTTCTGAGTCTAGTCAGGGTGAATAGTGAAATGACCAAAATACCCTTATATCAAAAAGTGAACTGTTCATTACCAACATGGGATTTCAAGGTTACTAAAAATGGAGTCATTACATTCTTACCCCCTTAGGGGAATTTTGCCCCCAAAATTCTATAATATACAGTCAAAAGATCTCGGGGTACTTTCCTCGCATTTCTGACTCCAGTTCCCAAGTCTCCTCTTCCCTGTGTGCATTTCTCCACAAAACTTTGACTATCTGGATCGTGCGCTCTGACTGTCCATCGTTCTATGGATGGAAGGCTATGCTAAAGTTCAAGGAAGATCCTAAGGATTTTTGGACGGACTTCCAGACTTGTGAAGTGAAGCGGCTATCCCTATCTGAAGAGATACTAAGGGGTATGCCATGTAAACTCACTATCTCTTTGATGTATAGTTGAGATAGGCTATTAGTGGATTGTGTATGGCGTATAAGAAGGAAATGGGTTGTCTTAGTCAATCTATCAACAATTACCCAGATCATGTCATGACCCTTAGAGGTCCTGGGTAACCCTACGATGAAGTCCATGGTAATATGATCCCATTCCCATTTGGGGTAACTCAAGGGGTTGTAACAATCCCGCAGGTCTTTGATGTTTGGCCTTTACTTGTTGACATGTTAGACACTTTGCCACATTTTCCCCTATGTCTCTTTTCATACCATCCCACCAATTTTCTCTTTAAGTCTTGATACATCTTAGTTCCTCCCAGGTGTATAGTATACTTAGACTGATGAGCCTCTTTTAAGATTTCTTATCTTAATTCTTCATTAGTCGTTACCACTAATCTTCCTTGCATGTAAACGCTACCATCTTCCCCTTTAGTAAACCCTAGTTTTCCTATTAAAGCTAGTATGTCTGGATCTCCTTGCTTAACCTTTTCATTAACAACCCACTTTATCATTAGACCAGCCATAATGATCTTGCGCTTACTTATATCTGGTTTCCATGTTATTACTTCTTGTAATAGCTTCCATCTCTTAGTAAATAAACTTGCACACATCCCTTGGGTTTTTCTACTTAATGCATCAGCTACCACATTAGCTTTTCCAGGGTGATAGTGAATGGGGAAGTCATAGTCTTTTAAGTATTCCATCCATCTTCTTTGTCGCATGTTTAAGTCTTGTTGGGAAAAGATATATTTTAGACTCTTATGATCTGTGAAAACTTCAAAATTTTCCCCATATAGATAATGTCTCCAGATTGGCAAGGCAAAGACTATGGCCGCTAATTCCAAGTCATGGGTTGGGTAATGGACTTCATGCTTCTTGAGTTGCCGAGAAGCATAAGCAATTACCTTCCCATGTTGCATAAGTACGCAGCCTAGTCCTTGTTGCGAGGCATCACTATATATCTCAAATCTGCCACTTCCTGAAGGTAAGATAAGGACATGTGCTGTAGTTAACCTTCTCTTTAGTTCCTGGAAGCTTTCTGTAATGACTCCAATTTTGTAACATTAAAATCCCAAGATAGCCATGAAAAGTTCAGTTTTTGAAGATAAGGAAATTTTGGTCATTTCACTATTCACCTTGACTGAACCCAGAAATTTAGTCCTGAAAATGGTACCATTAGGTGCGTATCAAAAAAAGGAATCCAACAATACCAAAATCACCCAAAACAGAGTTAAAATGAGCAAGTTATGGCCCATTGAAGTTTAGGGGCAAAAATGTAATTTTTATTAAAAAACGGGTTTATCCTGCAAAACACAGGGGCCCATTTTGATACGGGCACCCTTCATCTTCAACCTCCTAGAGGGTTCTAGAACGGCGGTGATTGGAGGAGAAATCACCGCCATTCTGGAGGTTTCTCCACCGCCATTCAAAGGCGATGAGAGCCCCCTCAAGAACCCTCTCATAGCTCTATAAATAGAGCTCTTCGGCGCCTCTAATGGTAGCCCAAAAGGTTGAAGAAAACCCGTTGTGGTGGAGTGACTTAGAGGGAAAACAAGGAGAAAAACCCAACAATGAGCCAGGTATGCCCAAGATCCCTCAAAACCCATCTTCACAGTAGTTCTAAGATCAATTTTCCTAGGTTTTTGCATGAAAAATCATACAAAATGGAGCTCTAGAGAGCCACCAAGGACCCAGGGACGTCCCCTGTTGAACCAGGGCGTCCTGAGGATGCCCCGGTCCCCAGACAACGAAACGTTCTAGCCGGAATGTGACGCGTAGATCGCGTCTAAGAAAAACCAACGGGCGCATCCGGGGACGCGCCCGCAAAAGAGAGGACGGGCGGGAAGTTCAGCGCGTCTGCAGACGCGCCCGCTAAGGTGCATGCCACAGACGCGCAGTACACTAGCAAACTGAGATTTTTCTGTCTTAAGGAAGCTGGGGCGCATGCCACTGACGCGCAGCGCCCTAGCATTCCGCCTTTCACTCTTAAGGCTTTTATGTACGTGTGACCCTAAAACGCTTATAACTTGAGATCTAGAGCTCCGATTGAGGCGCTGCAAAAGGCGTTGTGTTCGTGTCAATGATGCGGAAACACCAAACTATAAAATCCTTAATCAAGGCCCAATCAAAGGTGGGCATAACCCTTAGAATAGGATGGTGGCGCGTGGCCGCTAGACCTTTGGAAAACTGAGGATACCAAGGACCAATTAGGACCTTAGGACACCCATAGGCATAGGGATGAACCCCTAATGCCTAAGTAATAAGACCAACTACTCTAAAAATCCATAAAAGATAGGCCAAACTAACCTTGATTCCCCAAGCCATGTTCAGGAGCGAATGAGGACAAAGGGGTTAGTGCGACCTAGTCAGGTAGGTGCTCTATCACTACTTGATTCTTTTGAAAGAACTATTATTATTTTGAGAACACATGTTTTAAGTATATGACTTGTTTAGCATGACTTAATTCAACATGCATGTGATAAATGCTTTATGCATAGACATGTTTTGTAAATAATTGCATATGCATTATGCATAGATATGTTTTGCAAACTATTGCATACATTGCATGATTTGTGAGCATTAAGTTCTTACAAAAATTGCATGTCCTTGAGGGTTGCCAAAAGATGCTGGAGTGCCGAGGGCCAGGTAGTCGTGAGGGACCCAAAGAGGACAGGTTTTGAAAAAAAGATTTTTTCGCTTGTTTGATCTTATGTGATTTGGGCTAGTAAGCTCGTGGGTGCTATGCCGAGGGGTCTGGGTTGGCCACCCAGCCTCTACCACTATTAGGTGGATGGGTACCACGCCCAAAAAGAGGCAACGTCCCTACGTCGACTGCATGTGGTACCGGGGGCTACCACTGGTGTCACGGTACTGGGTTGATGCGTCATAGGCCTCGTGGAGGCTATGACCAAGTGTCCTTAGGTACCCAGGGACCACACGGCGAGGAGGTCGTGGGCATAGTTTGGACCCTATGGTTTGATGATTTATGTGCATTGCATATGGCTTGATATGAGGTTGGTCGACCATACCATACTAGATATCCATGAGTTGGATTCAATGAAGCATCTTATGCATATCATAATGTTATGATATATATATATATGTATATGATACTTTTGATTTTGGATTATGTGATCCTTTAAGTCGTTAGTATTTCAGTTTGCCAGTGGATTTTAATATCGATATTGAACTTGAGTATTCAGACATGCACATGTTTTGAAAAAGCATATGATTTTAAAACATCTCATGCATTGCAAAACTAGTAGTGATAGACTCCTACTGAGTATAGTATATACTCACCCTATCCTTAACATTTTTCAGGATAGATCCGCTTACAAATAGGAGACAACTATACATGTGAGTAAACTCTCTACCCTTTGGACATGTATTTGTATTAATTTATAATTGGGCTATGTGTTGTGACTGGAAAGACCTGGGGAAAAACATTTATGATTTCTGAAGTTTTTCAAAAACTACTTTGATTGTTGTGAAAGCAAATGACACTCGGGGTTTTCAAAATGAGTTTAAAACTAAAGTTTTTCCACTGCATTGCATGGTTTTTATAAAGTGGTTTTCAAATAGGGATGCATCCCGCCTTAGGAATTAGATATTGCATTTAAAAATGCATGGGAAAACCCGGGTCATCACACTTTCCTCACATTTATCAGTCCATTCAAATCTTGTGCCTTTCTTGGTTAACTTAGTTAAAGGTAAAGAAATTCGTGAAAAACCCTCAATGAATCTCCTGTAATACTGGCAAGTTCTAAGAAGCTTCTTATTTCTGTGACTGTCTTAGGTCTTTCCCATTTCTGTACTGATTCAACCTTAGCAGGGTCGACTACTATGCCATCTTGAGAAATAATGTGTCCTAAGAAATTAACCTTTTCAAGCCAAAACTCACACTTACTGAATTTTGCATATAACTTGTGTGCTTGTAGGGTGCTTATCCTTAGATGTTCCTTATGGTCTTCAAGAGTTTCTAAATATATCAAGATATCATCCACAAACACTATGATGAATTTGTCTAAGTACTCCTTAAACACCCTATTCATGTGGTCCATAAACGTGGCTGGAGCATTAGTTAAACTAAAGGACATCACTCTGAATTCATAATGGTCGTATCGAGTCCTGAAGGCTGTCTTGGGAATATCTTCTTCTCTAACTCAGAGTTGATGGTAGCCGGATAGTAGATCAATCTTAGAGAAGACTTTGGCTGATTGAAGTTAATCGAAAAGATCATCAATTCAGGGAAGGGGGTACTTATTCTTAATGGTGACCCTATTTAGCATCTGATGGAGCCATCCTTTTTCTTAACAAAAGGGACTGGAGCTCCCCGCAGAGATACGCTAGGCCATATGAACCTTTTGTCAAGTAGTTCCTGTAACTGGGTCTTCAATTCTTTTAGTTCTGCAGGATCCATTCGGTAAGGAGCTTTGGAAATAGGGGAAGTACCGGATATAAGGTCAATGGTAAACTCAATTTCTCTTGGTGGGGGTAGACCTAGTAAGTCCTCAGGGAATACGTCAGGAAATTCTTGGACTACCTCGACATCCTCTAGCTTTGGTTGGGGACTCTTGATAGATTCAATCTTGGCCAAGAAGAAGGGACATCCCTGAGCAATGTGCTTAACTACTTTCATGGCAGAAATAACACACGCTCTAGAATAATCCTTTCTTCCTTGGAGGGTGAAAGTGTCTCCATTAGGTAGGGTAAAAGTGACATGTTTCTGGCGACAATAAACAAAGGCTTGATGAAGGGCTAGCCAATCCATACCTAGGATGGCGTCGAAGTCATTCATATCTAAGTGAATAAGATTGGCATGTAACAAATGATCTTTGACCAAAACGGGGACATCTTGGAGATAAGAATAGGTGGGAAGTGCCTGGCCTACAGGAGTCATGACTTCTAGAGTGAAGTCCAGGTCCTGTGGTATAATGTCCAAAGTTGATGCAAACTCCCGGGATATGAAAGAATGACTGGAGCCTATATCGAATAGAACTTTAGCTGGTGTATCATAGATAGAAAGAATACCTTCAACTACTGCATTTGAAGCCTGGGCTTGACTGGAAGTGAGGGCAAAGACATGTCCTTGGCTCTTTGGAACCTGATCTTCTTTACGCTCTTCAACTTTCCTTTTAGGACAATTCCTAGCAAGATGTCCTAATTCTCCACAAGTATAGCAAGTGATGTTGAAAGTGGGACATGGTTTGCCTGAATGATTCCTGTTACACCTAGGGCATGTCTTCCAGTCTGGTCTTCTTCCTTTGTTTTCAAATGGCTTCTTGAAAGGTGGCTTGGGTCTAGATGACTGAAATGGTTTCTTTCCTTTATTTCTCATGGTGTTGGTGTTCTTAGTTTCCTTTATTGCCTGATTCCTTTGATAATCTTTTTCGTATAGGGAGGCCATCTCTATGGCTTTGGCTATGGTGGAAGGTTGGAAACCTAGAACTCTATTCTTGAGTCCTAGGTTGAGCCCATCTACAAATCTTTTCGCCACATCTTCCTCATCAGCACAAGCATGTGGTGCAAATCTTCGGAGGTTGATGAATTTATTTTCATACTATTGGACAGTCATGTTTCCTTGTTCTAAGTCCATAAATTCTTTTTTCTTTTGTTTTCTTACGTGTTTAGGATAATATTTGTCATTAAAGACCTTTTTAAGTTCTTCCCATCCTATTGTTTCTTGCTGGTCAAAATAAGTCCTTTTCGTTGTTTCCCACCAAAAGGTAGCCTCTCCCCTAAACACAAACGTGGCCATGGGTACCTTTCTTTCTTCAGCTATGTTCATGGCTTTAAATATCTTTTCAATATCAATTAACCATTTTTCAACTGTAGATGCTTCATCTTCTCTTATGAATGAGGGAGCTAATTTCTGAAATCTTTCTAACTGAACCTCAATCCAATCTATTGCTTTATCAGGGGAAGGATCTTGTGTGGTAGGGGTTTGGGTTGTTGATTACTCATGTATTGTTCCATATGCTGTAGGAATCGTTGGAATAATTCAGCCATCCCATTGCCTGACCCAGTGGAGTCCACTAGTGGGGCTTTAGGTCTTGGAGCATAGCTTACTTTCTTTCTAGGCATCTGTAAATCACAAGGTAATTCACAAGACCTTAGTATGTGTTATCACATTACCCCTTAATTTTTCATGGATGAAACTTGATTATAAGTTATTCTCCTCATAACTAGGCTGTGAGTAACGTCAAACAGGGCTCTAATACCAACTGCGACGACCCGGGTTTTATATGATGCAATTTAATAAAAAGGCGAGCTCTCTTGCTTTAGAAATATGAAATGCATGAAAATCTTTTGTTTTGGAAAGCAATCTTTTGTATAGAATCCCGAGTGTCAAAATACATTTTCAAATCATATAGCCATGGCATAGTTTTAAATCAACTCTATTCCCAAGAAAGTGTTAGTCACAGCCCCAACTATAGAGAGTAACTACAATCAAGTAACATTCACTAAAAGATAAGGTAGGGATTACTAACTTGTACTTAATTCGGATGTTCTCTGTCACGGGTATATCTTATCCTTAAGTGTTTACTTGTATTAAACCATATGTTCTTTAAAACATGTGCCTGTTTGAACACTCATGTTCAATATCGATATTAAAAGCCATTGTCAAAATAGAATATTGACAACTTAAAGAATCGCATAATCCAAGTCAAAAGTAACATAGATATCATAAACATATACTATGATATGCATAAGATGCTCAACTGAATCCAACTCATGGATCTATGGTCGACCATACTCGTGTCATGCCATATGCAATGCAAGTAAATCATCAAAAACATAGGGCACACTATGCCCACGACGTCAGCGCCGTGTGGTCCTCGAGTACCTAGGGACACTCGGTCATAGCCTCCATGGGGCATATGACACTTCGACGAGTGCTGTGACACCTCCCGTGGTAGTCCTCGTGTACCACAACAATCGAAGTGAGGACAAGCCTTTTTGGTATGGTACCCTTTCCACCTATAGTGGTAGAGGCTGGGAGGCCACCCCGAACCTCTTGGCAGAGCGCCCACGAGCTTACTAGCCCAAAAGAATTTATAGATAAAGCCAGAGCTCAATCATCGCAAATCATGAAAAGTTACGCAATCATTCTCAATGTCCTCTTTGGGTCCCTCACACTGCCTGGCCCTCACAACTGCCTAACCAGCGTCTTTTGTGCACTCCAGTGTCTTTTGGCAACCCTCGAGGACAGGCAATGCAGTTGTTTTAATTCATGCAATTTATGCAATCGGTTGCAAATCATGCATGCGATGCATAAAATCCGCTCATGCTAAACAGGTCATGTGTATAAGGATGTAACATCAGTTTGTATGATATACGCATAAAGACAGGACATGTAACTTTAAAACATGCATTAGAAAAGCAATCATGACTCAAAACATGCATTCTCAAAGCATCATGGGTTCTTTTTAAAAGTCTAGTAGCGATAGAACACATACTTGGTTTGATCGCGCTAATCCCCTTGTCCTCGTACGTTCCTGGACATGGTTTAGGAGAAAAAGGTTCTCTTGGCCTATTTTTATAGGATCTAGAATAGTTTACCTCACTAGTTATGCATTAAGGGTTCATTCTCATGCCTAAGGGCCTCCTAAGGTCCCTAACTGGGCCTTGGTATAGTCAGGTTTGCAAAGGTTTAATGGCCCCGCACCACTATCATGGTTTAAGGATCATACCAGCCTTAGATAGGGACTTGATCAAGTATTTTATGGCTTGGATGTGCTCGTGCCATTGATACAGATACAACGCCTCTCGCGGCACCTCAATCGGAGTCCTAGAACTCAAGTTATGGGTAGTTTCATATTAAGAATACGTAGAAGGCCCAAAACGGGTCCCGCATCACCACTCTTGGGAGGCACGTGCGTCCGTCGGCTTTTCCTTTAACACATAAGTGTGTTTTGGTTCCGTCATGCATGGCTTCTCATGCAAAAACTTAGGGATATTCATCCTAAGACTGAGGGGGAGATGGGTTTGGTGTTGTTTAAGGTGTACCTGGTTCGTGGCCGGGTATTTTCCACGTTTTCTCCTCTTGCATACAGCTCCTAGATTGGTTTTTCCTAGGATTTTGGGCTGCCATTGGAGGTGCCTAAGAGCTCTATTTATAGAGGTTATAGAGGGTTCTAGATGGGGGTTTCTACTGCCATGGAATGGCGGTGGTTTCTCCCCTGCACACTGACATTCCAGAATGTCAGTGATGCAGTACGTTTGGGAAGAAGGGGGTGCCCATATCAAAACGGGTCCCTATTTTCTCAGGCCAAATTCGTTTTAACTTTAATTATAATTTTGCCCTTGAACTTCAAAGGGCCATAACTTGCTCATTTTAACTCTGTTTTGGGTGATTTTGGTCTTATTGGATTCCTTCTTCCGAGACGCACCTAAGGGTATCATTCTAAGGACCAAATTTCTGGGTCTAGTGAGGGTGAACAGTGAAATGACCAAAATACCATTATCTCAAAAAGTGAACTGTTCATTACCAACATGGGATTCAAGGTTACCAAAAATGGAGTCATTACATTCCTAGAACAATTTTTTTTTATTATAATTCTATCACTAATTCTTGTAATGTCCACAACTTTATCCTTTAAGTCCTTATCCACTATTATTCCTACACAATTTTTGTTATTTTCCTTTCCTACGTACCGTAATTTATACCCATCTATTTCTCTAGCTTTAGTCCCTTTCCACTTGGTTTCTTGGATACAAGTGATGTTGACTCTCCTACATTTTATTGTGTCTACTAACTCCAAATTCTTACCTGTCAATGTCCTTATATTCCATGTAGCGATGCAAATCTTATGTTATGGAGATACCCTATTTACTACTACTTTTCTCAACCTCCATGGTATGAACCCATATCCACTTTTCACTGCACTTGGGTTTTGATGCAGTGCATCGCTTCCGAGGGGACGCTCTAGCAGCCCTTGCCCACTTATCACTACACTCGGGATCCGATGTAGCGCGTTGCTATGGGGAATGCCCTAGCTTGAGGGAATGTCTGTTTTTGATTCATGTCATGTTTGGGTTGCCGTAGTTTTAAAAAGCTGAAGATTATTTTCATTTCTTCCTTACAAACTAATATACAAATGCATATTCATTTGCTAGCATAAAAGAAATAACAAAAATCATCTTGAGCTAAACCCTTGCCGGCTGGCAACTTGACGCAAGGGTGGCTGTATTTTAAGAAGCTGGAGATGATTTTCATTTCTTCCTCACAAACTAATATACAAATGCATATTCATTTATAAGAAAGAAATAACATAATCATCTTCAACTTCCCCCTTGCCGGTTGGCACCTGATGCAAGACCGTCCTCCTTTTTCATTTCGGCTTGGGACTGGCATTGGCGGAGATTAGACTGATAAATAGTTGTGGCTTAGAGACCCTTAGGAAAATCAATGGAGATCTATACATAGTCAAGTATTAGAGACTATCATCTTTCTGATGATTATATATAATTCCCTATTTTCTTCAACAAACATCAATTTTGAAAGATATTGGTATCTTTGTTTCGTTAATTGCCAAGAATCACCAATTGGAGTATTCACATTCCTAAACATTTATTGAATGTGATTGGCTTTAATTAAGAAACCTAGGAAAAGATATAGGCCTTCCTTGTTTTAGCCCAGAGACGTAAACCCTACATAGTACAGTATACAACTAGTTAGACCTTTTGAGTTGCTTGGTAAGCCTTTTCCATTCAAAAACTTATATACCAAGTTAAATATCCATTACTTAATAATAAAAAATGCATAGAGATGGTAGAAAAAGCTAAAAGTTGACGAAAGTCTAAGAAGTGAAAAATATATAAGTGTTTATAAGGAAAAAGTCTTCATTTAAAGGGAAACAAAGAAAGAAAAGAAAAGAAAAATTGTGAATGAAGAGAAAAGAAAAAAAGTCACTTAAGTACACTAATAAGTATCTAATTTTGTACTAAAACTACCTAATTAGTTATCCATGTGTTACAGCTTATAAGGGTAAATTAGGGTTTTTGGCCAAAAATTATAATACATGCATTTTTAATTTAATAGATCTAAAATTTGATAATTTATAGGTTCAGAGGCTAATCCAAGGTAAGTATGTGAATAATCATTTTTTATTAGGATTTAATTAGAGTTTTTTACTTTTTGTAGGAAGTGAAAAGGTGATCAATGGTCGAGTTTGATCGAGATGGAAATTAAAGATCAAGATCGAAAGATCAAGTCAAGGCTCAAATGACATTAGCCCAACATGAGAGTAAGGATCAAGATTCTCTTAAGGCACACAAAAGATGGAATTGGAGAAGTCAATGGTGTTTAAAGTGGGCTCATGCAAAATCCAACACCTTTGCATCGGATTCACTCAAGCCACCGAGCTATATACATGCTATTAAGAAGGTGACAAACAAAGGAGCCTAGCCAGCCATCAAAGGCAAGTATTTGTGCTACATAGCTAAGCCAAAAGATCCCTTAAAACTAGCCATGAAGCCAAGCCAAGTGAGCTCTCGAAGTTAGTCATCAAGCCACATGAGCCAACCTACATGGAGTGTCATGATTAGAGAAAAATCCATAGGATTTTTAGGGTTAATTGAAGATAATTGATGGAAAATCAACTTGGATAAGGTACAAGAAGATACCACACCATTTTTATTATTTTGCAATGATTTTTCCACTTTTTCCTCTCTTTGCACCTCACCATAAAGAAGCATTAAGAATTTCACTTTCAACTTAAGAGTCCTACCTTTCTAAAACTCTCCCACCTTCCTAAACTCCTATTTCATCCAGCCAATCAATCCTAGAGTACCACCTAATATATCCAACCAATCCCCATCTTCTTAGGAGACCACCTCACTCCACTTCATCACCATATCTCTCTCACTCTAGGAATTTCACATGGAAAAAAAATCAAAGAGGCCTCTTTCCAAGGAAAATGGTTCCTCCCACCAAGGGTTGGGCCATTCCCATGTTGCCATATCCTCACCTCCATCTCATCCATTATTCTCTTTCCTATTCCTCACCATAATCTTTTCCACTATTTTAAAGTTTTCCTTATGAAAAATCTCACATGAAAATCTTTGTGGAGAGGGGTCCTAACGCATAGATCCTAGAAAAGAGGACTCCTCCTCCATTCTATATCTCAATCTCCCATCAATTCTTCCACCAAGTTTCCTTTTAATAAACCCTAGGAAACCACCCATATCCTAATCCTAGCCATTCAATCTTCTTCCCATCTCATCCCCACTCTACCATTTCTCTAAGTCACCTTAGAAAACTCTAGAAACAAATTACATACAAACCCTACAAAAAAAAGTTGTATAATGCATAAATTCATTGATCTTCAATTACAAGGTTAGTCCCTCCCTTAAATGTTTGCTTACTTATTTTAATCATTATTTTTCCTAAATCCTTGATTCCATGCCATTCTAACATGTTTTCCCTTCATATATATATATATAGACACACACACACACACACACACACACACACACACACACACACACACACACACACACACGTTATGGTTCATTCTTGCTTCTTGGTGGATCTTCCTTATCATGCTTACTAGTTTAAGAGGGATTATAGGTTTTATTGAGAGTCTATTTTGAAGTTGATGTGATTTAAGCATGGAACACACACTCCACAAATGGTGTGCACCATCTCTTTAATCTTTTTCCTTGAATGAAAGAATTATTTGACTATTGATTCAATTTTGTGATGAGTATTCTTGAGTTATCTTATCATTAGTTGATTATTCCAGCAAGTTATTCATCTAAATACCTCTGAATCTAAGCACAAAAACATCTATAATCACTTTAATTCCATGCGCATAAAACTTGTTCTATTCACTTGGTTTTGAAGAGGGTTGGAAGAAGTTTATGAATGATTGGTAAAGGAATTGTAATCAGATCTTGAGGTACTAATTAATGATTTAATTTCATGATTATTTTCCCTAATTAGTTACTTGATTAAATAAAGTGCATCCTAGTATTTTAGGACCATGTGTATCGCTCTAGGTGTCATGCACATGGTACTTGATGCTATTCTTTTGAACTAAGTTGTCATCATATGTTATCTTTGTTTCATGAAAATTTTTGCTTTATTACTGCCTTCCATGCATTGCATTTTAGTTTGCAAGATGGTTTACAATTAGGAGTGAAAGATATAGCACTTTATTCCATGTGCATGGACCTTGAATCATGCACATGGTCCTAGATGTTTTCTCTTTAGAATTGTTGCATAGTATGCTCATGAAAGCCATTTCTTAGGAAGTGGTTGAGTTACTATTGCATATTAGTTTCCATTGGCTTGTTATATCTTATTTAGAAAGTTTCTAATTTTTAGTTTTAGAAAGTTTAGGTTAGGAAAATGGTAGATTTGTTGCTTAATTTCCTTATAGTAGTTCCCCTAGTTAGATTCACAAAGTTTCCAATTTTTACGCTATGAAAGTTAATTTAGGCAAGTTCTAAATTTAGAAGATCTTTACTTTAGGAAGGTTTAGTTTTAGAAAGTGTATTTTTAGGAAAGTTGTTAAGTTTAGCTTGTTTTGCTTTTAGCATGTTCCCATATTTCATGTGTTTAAGCTTCCATTCTTAGTTTAGGATAAATTTCACTATCTTTTGCTAGGTTAGATAATTTAAGTAAGGACCACTAATATCACAAAACATTTGATTGCTTGCAAGATCAACCTCCATCGCATGAATTACTATAGCGATTCATGCGCTTGCAAGTTTAACCTTAAAATCACAAGTAGTTTTTGGCGCCGTTGATGGGAATTGCAAAAGAATTGTCTAATGGACCTTAACTTAGAATATTTACTTCTAATCTAGGTTTAGGGTGCATTGGTATAGTATTTTCATAATTTTTTTCATTTTATTGCTATTTTTTCTTTATTGACCATTATTGTTTAATTTTTCTGAAAGGGAAATTGGCAAAGGAGCAACTATGATCCTATGGCCACTGCTTCATCAACATACATTACATTTTTGTTGCTTACCTTGATTAGGATTGAGTTTAATTGTAGTGAGGTCCATGGTAATTTTAATTTTATTTAATTTTTAAATGGGTTATTACAATACAGGGCAAGTGTAGGGTGTGGTGGCCCACACTTGATCATCATTGAACCCCTCATTGTGAGCAATCTTCACCCATATTTTTTATTTATTTTCTAGTATAAGTGCATATAGTATAATTTTGCATATATGAATGGTAGTATAAATCATAGAGATTAGGGTCATGCATTGATACATGTGGTGTATTACTTAGGACTGCTACATTAATTTTTACACCTATTTAGCACCGGCTAGCTTAAGCTTAGCTATAACTAAGGCATAGGCTGCATGGTTATAGTGTTCAGTTTGTTGACGTGGTTGAACCTTTGTTAAATATCATATGGGTAGGCATTAGTTTGATTTTTGTTCTATATTGCATGTTCACAACTTTATGGAACTTAATGCTAATAAGGGCCCCATGAGAGTCCTTATAAGATAAGGACTGGATTTCATCCCCAGATCCTTGGACAACCAAGGAATCAATCAATATCCTTGTCTGCTAGGATCCCAATCCTTTAATTTAAAATCAAGTAGAAGGAGGCTTAGGATTATTGAGCTCATAGTACCCTTTTAGTGGGACACGATCTATAGTCACCCTATTAGCTTTTAAGCACTATGGCTATAGTGGTTGTCTTAAAATCCAACCGATTTTCTCACGCCTTCCATTAATATTAGTTGATATCTAAACACCTCCTAACATGAGGATTGTATTAAACACTTTAGAGCAGAACTCAACTAGTAAGCAATAGTTAAATCTAGATAAAAGTAGGAGTTGTCTCAATCTAGATCTAAGAAGCTACTACCTATGTAGTAACAAAAGATAATCAAAATACTACTTCATTAGTGATTACTAAGACTGATTGTGCATCACGTGGAGTTAGAGTCAGCATATAGTTAGGACATTTAGTTAGGAATTAGGATAGTTCATGTAAGGGTGTCTATCTTAGAACTTAGAACTAGTACATTTTGACCAAGAGATTGAACACATCCTTAGGCAAGGGGTAAGAAACCAACTTCCCATGCCCATGGCTACACCACCTATATAAGTCGAGTGCAAATTTGTTAGAGATTTGTATCCACTACTCTAGCTTAACTAGCCATCTTATATAGCTTTACCTCCAACAAATACAAACCACTTCTAATAAAACCATGAGTCCCCCACCTTTGATGGTTAAAAGTTAGAGGACCCTTACCTACATATTAAGAAGTTCCTTGATATTTAGGTCACATTTAAGTTTTAAATATTTTTGGAGGACTCAATTAATCTTAGGTTATTCCCATTCTCACTCTAGGATAAAGCTAAGTCATGGCTAAATTCCATGGAGGTAGGTTCCATACATTCGTGGTAGTTTTCCCATGAATGTTGGAAATGGTGGAATGAACTGTTGCACAAATGCTCTCATCATGGACTTGAGAAATGGCAGCAAGTGTAAAACTTATATGAGACATTGATGCCTTACAATATAGTAGATTCCATGAGTGGGGAAGCCTTCATTCTAAAAGATGAGAGAGAGGCCTGGGAGTTTTTCTAGACATTAGAAGATAATTCCCAACAATGGGATTATTCTAATAGGAGAGAAAGAAACAACCAGCTCCAAAGATGTGATTGGAGTGCATATAGATCTACCTTACAAGCTTGACTCTGTATTAGAAAGAAGGGAAGAGTATAATGGGAAAGTTAACAAACTTAAAACTATGTTTCAGTCCCTCATGGTAGCCACATCTATTAAGCCTCTATAGGAGGTTTATGCCCTCTGTTCCAGTCCAGCCCTCATAGCAGCTTCTTATCCATCAAATAGAGAGATTAAAAAATATATATTGGATCAGGTGAATGCTTTAAACGCCTATTGCAATCCTAACAACAACCCATAATCTAAGACCTATAATCATGGATTGCCTAAGCATCCAAATTGTTCTTGGTTGAAGAACAACTACCAAGGGGATATTATGTGAACCCTCTACCTAAAACATTCCTAGATCTATAGTTTCCCATCAACCACTTGGCTTCCAACAACCTCAGTAACCAAAGAAACCATCTTCTGAGGAAAATATGCAGGCCCTTATCAAAAGAACTTTGAAGAAAAATGAAGACACTTATAAGGCGCTACACCAATTGTAAAATGACAGTCAACATTTATCAAATGTTAACTCTCAAGACATAGCCAAGTTAGAAATGCAGGTTAGCTAGTTGCTTGTTGTACTACAAGATAGAGGAAAGTGTTAGTTCCCTAGTTAGCCCATCGCTTGTCCTATGGGCCAATTTGAGATAAGATTGAGTTCTCAAACTCAAAATTCCCATGAGCAGGCTAAGTCTATAACTACCCATAGGAGTGGCCATTAGATCAAAATACAAAGTAGGGTAGGTTAAAGAAAGTGTTAAAGAAAATGAGGTAGGCAAAACATTGAAAAAAGAAAAGAGATAGAAATCTCCTACTCAACCTATAGTGGAGGCACCCTATTGTCCAAAGCCCATTTCCTCAATTAGTGAACAAGGCTAGAAAGGGCACAAACTTTAACGAGCTCATGGATGTATTTAAACATGTACAAATTAACATTCCATTACTCAATGCAATAAGAGATGTCATCACTTATGCTAAGTTCCTAAAAGGTCTTTGCTAGAAAGAGAAAGCCCAATGTATTGCAGAAAGCTTTCCTCACTGTGTAGGTGTTAAGTGTTTAATTTTGGCTAAAAGACCCTAGTTTAGCATTTAATTAGACCATCTAACTCATTAATTTGGTAATTTTTGGATAAGATATAAAAATTAGCTCAAATTGACCATCCAACCATAAATTGTCAAAATTAGTGGTCAAATGATCAATTGAGCCAAGTGGATGCTTAATGTGTGGTTTAGATGATTCTAATATAGTCTTTGATTTTGCAGATCAACTAAAGGAGGGTTGGATGGCTTAGATCTATGTTCAATGGTGCAGATCAAGTGAAGATTAATAAGGCAGGAGTCCTAATTGGAGGTGGAGTCCTAAAAGGAAGAGGAGTCTTAAAAGGAAGAAGAGTCCTAAATGGGAAGAAGAGGAGTTTCCTAATAGGAATCTACCTCTTCAAGGAAAGATTTTGAGTAAAATAAGAAAGGGAAAACAATTATAAAGTGGGGAACCATAGGGGAGTGTTGAAAAAGTTTGGAGTTTTTCGTTTCTTTCCTTAAGCTTGTTTGCTATTTTCCTTTCCTCGTCTTCTTGTGTTCATCCTTTTACTTTGCCCATATCACTTTTCCATTTCAAGCACCAGCACTCCTTGTTTGTTTTGAGTTCCTTTGCTATCGCACCTTCCTTGTTCCATCTTCCCTCTTTCCTAGCCTAGTTATCTCTTACTCACCTCTACCCTGCCCCCACCTTCTGACCTTTGACTCTCTCCAGCGATTCACTCCAATCTGCTCTGTCGGTTTTTTATCACCGCATGTTCCCTATTTGGGTTGCACCGTACCAACTCCATTGTTACACAACCCATCATTCATCTCTTGCTTACATCACTCAAACACCTAGCCTCCACTACAGCACCAATCTCTCTCGACTATCTACCTGTTCAGGCCTACATCAATCACACCATCTCATCACCAGTTAGGCATTATTTTTTTGTTCCGTTTTACATCTGCTCCTACCACAACTCATCTCTCCAGCCTAGCCACCCCACATCGCACCACTTTCCCTGCTCCAATTCCTCACAACATCTCTTTTTCTGCTCAGATTTCCTCCAAGCACCACCACGCTCTTCTGCTCCACAAGAACCAGACGACGCCCAAAAAGGCATCGTATTTTTTTTTCGTTTCACTTCGGATCATCACCGCCCAAGAGCAAGCTCCAGTCCAGATCAAGTCTGGCTCTCTTCTAGATGGCCCCGGCATCCTCTCTGGCAACCCCACTCTAACTGACAACCGATCTCCCACAGCCATGCCCATCTTCTCCAGCTATTTCTATTTTACGAGACTTTTAAGGAACTTTCAGGAAAATTTCCAAAATTTCCCTTGATAGATTATTTTAAATTACATTTGTTGTCCTGTCTTGTTCTTATCTGTGTTTTATGTTATTTCCATTCTGGTAATTCACATTTTGTGCTATTCTATCACTGTTTAACTCAATTAACGGTATTGGTTTAACCATCGATAATCTTTAATTTCTCATATATTTTACTTCAGAAATTCAATTAAATTTTATGGCATGCTTTTAGGATAGTTTCTAGAGTAACTACTATTCCTAATCTTCATTTTGGATTCTAAAAATATATCTAAGCCATTAATCATGAAATTCCTTAATTTGATTAGATCTCTAACAAATTGATGAATCTGACAAATTCATCTGTCAGATCACTAATTCAGGACATGTTGAATATAGTTAAGGAGTTTGATCAAGGTTCCTTATACTTGATTGAAGAAATTGGATAGTACTTAAGCTAGGGAATTAGATTTTTAAAAATTTTCTAGTTTTAGTTCTAAATAAGGTTTTATAGTTTCTTTTTCTCTTCTTCCTGGAATTAGACTTCTAAAATTTCATTGGTAAACTAAAGACGAGGTCTAAATTTTTGTTAATTTTTGTCAATTAAATTGAATTTGAAATAATTAATTTTTTTTAAAAACTCCAAAATTTTAAAGCGAGTCCCTATGGGATCAACTTGTATTTGCATAGCTATATTACAATAGCCATGCACTTGTGAAAAACATCAACAAGATTTTGGCACCATTGCAGGGGACTTGCAACGGAGTTTTTATAAAATTTAATTAAAAATCCAAAAAAATAAACAAAATCCAGAAAAATAAAAAATATTAGGAATTGCATTTTTTTTTAAAACATTTTAGGAAGTTTTAGGTCCATATTTAATAATTTTTTAGTGCATAACCACTTTATTTCCTGAATTTGGTGCTAATTGTTATTTTTCTTTTTCAGTAAATTGTCAAGTGGAGCATCATCAATTAAATAGATTTTCCTTGCTTTCTTAGATTAGGAATTCTTCTTTTTATTTTTTTTTACTGAAACTTGTAGTGAGGCCCCTTTGTAATTTTCACTTTTAATTTTAATTTTGAAAGGGTTGTAATAATATAGGGCGAGTGTGGGATAAGGTGACCCATACTTGATCTTCATTAGAAACCCCACTATAAGTCTTCTCACTCATTTATTTTATAGATTAGGGTTTGCATTTAGAGTAAATTTGCATTGTTTGATAGTGTAACTCATATAGAAAGCATCCTTTATATTTGTTGCATTTTAGGGTTTGCATTAGTTTATTGCTTTTAATTGCATCTTAGGACACATCTAATGCTTTAAGGTGAATTATATGTTCATCGAACTGCAATGGAGTGTGGAATTAATTAGTAAGGGCACCCTACCCCCATAAGATCAAGGGTGAATTTCATCACCACTCCTTGCCCCACCTATGATAATCACCTTAAGCACACTACCCCACTATTCAAATCAAATTAAAATCAATCAGAAGAGACCTATAAGGCCATCACATGCTCGTAGGACCCTCTTACTAGACTCAATTTATTGTCACTCCAGTGGCTTTTGAGCACTCTAGTTATTGGGGGTTGTCTAATAGGGCCTCGCTCTTCCCTCGCTTCCTATTGACGTTTGTGAGGTTTAAATGCCTCACATGAGGGTTGCACTAACCACCTTGCATAGAACCTAATTAGTAAGCAATCATTGTCCTCACACATTCAAGAAAATCAATATATTGCTTATTAGCCTAAGGTGTTTGACTGTGCCTTTTTTGTTTGCATCACATAAAGTTAGAGTTGGCATCTAGAGTAGGACATTTTACATTAGGAATAGTTCATGCATGGGCATCGATCTCAAAACCCTGAGCTACTACCTTTAAACCGAGAGATTCAATGCATCTAACACCAAGGGGAAAGAAACATAGTTCCTATCACTATGGTTGAACCACCAGCAGAGATTGAGCGCAGGACTATTAGAGATTTATATGTACCGCTCCAACTTAATACCCCATCCTACATAGCTTTAGATCCAACTAATGCTGACCATTTTGAGTTAAAGCCGGGAGTAATTTCGTTACTCCCTACTTTTTATAGTTGAGATCGAGAAGACCCATACCTACATATCAAGGAGTTTCTTGATATTTGTGCCACATTTAGGTTCTAAAATTTATCTGATAATTTGATTAGGCTTAGGTTATTCCCATTCTTACTTAAGGACAAAGCCAAGTCATGGCTTAATTCCTTGGAGGTAGGTTCCATGCATACATGGGACCAATTGTCTAAATTTTTTTTTAACAAGTTCTTCCCTATTCACAAAACAATTTCCTTGTGTCGTGAAATTATAAATTTCCAGTAAAAGGATGATGAACAATATTATGAATGTTAGGAACAGTGGAATGAACTGCTACAAAAATGCCCTCACCATGGATTTGAGAAATGGCAGTAAGTTCAATACTTTTATGAGGCATTGATGCCTCAAAATAGACAAATGATAGATGCAACGAGTGGAGGAACCCTCATGTTAAAAGATGAAAGTGAAGCATGGGAATTCTTTCAAACTATAGCCGATAATTCTCAGCAAGGGGATTATTCAAATAGGAGAGAAGAACTAACTAGCCCATTAAGAAAGGAGGTATATATGAGATAGGAGCACATACTGATCTATCCGATAAGCTCAACTTTCTCACTGAAAAATTAGATGGAAGAATGGACAAGCTTGAAACTACGTTTCAATCTTTTTTGGCTATTATATTAGCCCAAAAACCTCCACAAGAGGTATGCGCTACTTGTTCTAGTCTATCCCATTTAACCTCAGTGTGTCCATCTAATAAAAGTATTCCCTGAATATCTTGTAGACCAAGTGAATGCATTGAGTGCATATCACTAGCCTAGCAACAACCCATATTCTGAGACTTACAACCTTGGATGGGGTAGGCATCCCAATTTGTCTTGGTCAAAGAATAACCACAAAGGAGGCCATCTGTAAAACCCCCTATCCAAAACTTTCCTATTAGAACTACAGTTCCCCATTAGCCACCTGGCTTTAAACAACCTCTACAACAAAAGAAACCATATTCAAAGCAAAACCATCCACAGCATGTTTGAACAAATTATAAAATATAATGATTACACTAAAAAGGCCTTACACCAATTGAAAAATGAGAGTAGACAGTTAGCCAATGTCAACTCTCAAGCCATAGCTAAGCTAGAGATGCAATAAAGCCAATTGTCTACTGAATTACATAATAAAGGAAAGGGTCAGTCTCCTAGTCAACCCATCCCTAACCCTAAGGGTCAATTTGAGATAGGGTCAAGTTCTCAAAACCTTAACCCTCATGAGCATGCCAAGTCCATATTCACCCTTAGGAATAGTTGTCAAATAGATAATAAATAATGGCAGGCTATGGAAATTGTAGAAGAAAAAGAGGCAACAAAAATACAGGAAAAAGAAAAAAGACAAAACAATCTTATAGGTGAGCTCTTTGATTCATTGAAAAATAGAAAATGAGGTAGGCAAAACATTGAAAAAATAAAAGAGATAGAAATCTCCTACTCAACCTATAGTGGATGCACCCTATTGTCCAAAGCCTATTTCCTCAGTTACTGAACAAGGCTAGGAAGGGCACAAACTTTAACGAGCTCATGGATGTATTTAAACATGTATGAATTAACATTCAATTACTCAATGCAATAAAAAATGTCACCACTTATGTTAAGTTCCTAAAAGATCTTTGCTAGAAAGAGAAAGCCCAATGTATAGAAAAAAGCTTTCCTCACTGTGTAGGTATTAAGTATTTAATTTTGGCTAAAAGACCCCTAGTTTAGCATTTAATTAGACCATCTAACTCATTAATTCGGTAATTTTTGTATAACATATAAAAATTACCTCAAATCGACCATCCAACAGTAAATTGTCAAAATTAGCAGTCAGATGATCAATTGAGCCAAGCAGATGCTTAATGTGTGGTTTAGCTTATTCTAATGTAGTCTTTGATTTTGCTGATCAACTAAAGGAGGGTTTTGGATGGCTGAGATCTATGTTCAATAGTGCAGATCAAGTGAAGATTAATAAGGTAGGAGTCCTAATTGGAAGAGGAGTCCTAAAAGGAAGAAGAGTTTTAAATGGGAAGAAGAGGAGTTTCCTAATAGGAATCTACCTCTTCAAGGAAAGAGTTTTAGTAAAATAAGAAAGGGAAAACAATTATAAAGAGGGGACCTATCGGGGAGTGTGAAAAAAGTTTGTCATTTTTGCTTATTTTCCTTAAGCTTGTTTGCTAGTTTCTTTTCCTTGTCTTCTTGTGTTCATTCTTTTCCTTTACCCATATCTCTTTTCCATTTCAAGCACTAGCATTCCTTATTTGTTTTGAGTTTCTTTGTTACCACACCTTTCTTGTTCCATCTTCCCTCTTTTCTAGCCCAGTTATCTCTCTCTCACCTCTACCATGCCCCCACCTTCTCACCTCTGCCTCTCTCCAGTGATTCACTCCAATTTGCTCTTCGTTTGTTTTTGTTCACGACACATTCCCTATTTGGGTTGCACCGTACCAACTCCATTGTCGCACAACCCATCATCCATCTCTTGTTTACATCACTCAAACACCTAGCCTCCACTGCAGGACCAATCTCTCTTGAGTATCTACCTCTTCAGGCTTGCATCAATAGCACCATCTCATCATCAGCTAGGCATTGTTTTTTTGTTTTGTTTTTGTCACGACCCGGGTTTTCTCATGCATTTTTAAATGCAATGTCTAATTTCCTAAGGCGGGATGCATCCCTATTTGAAAACCATTTTATAAAAACCATGCAATGCAGCGGAAATCCTTTAGTTTTAAACTCATTTTTGAAAACCCCGAGTGTCATTTGCTTTCACAACAACTAAGGTAGTTTTTGAAAAACTTCAGAAATCATAAATGGTTTTCCCCAGGTCTTTCCAGTCACAATGCACAACCCATTTGTAACTAAGTACAAACACATGTCCAAAGGGTTGAGAGTTCACTTACATGTATATTTGTTTCCTTTTGGATTCACTTGCTCATAGCACTAACATAGATGTCTTCTTTCTGGGAATGGAGCTGTCCTGAACCATGATATATATACGGACGTATCTTGTCCTTGAGTGCTTACTGATGTATGAAAAATGTTAAGGATTGGGTGAGTATATAATATACTCAGTAGGGCCTATCACTACTAGTTTTATAAATGCATGAGATGTTTCAAAATCATATGCTCATTTAAAACATGCGTATGTTTGAATACTCGAGTTCAATATCAGTATAAGAATCCATAATCAACTGAAATTCAAAATATGCGTATGTTTGAATACTCGAGTTCGATGTCAGTATAAGAATCCATAATCAACTGAAATTCTCATAACTTAAAAGATCACATAATCCAAAAGTGAAAGTATCATATATATGATGACATCATGATATACAATAGATGCCTCATGGATCTCTAGTATGGTATGGTCGACCAACCTCATATCATGCTATATGAAATGCACATCAAATCATAGGGTCCACTATGCCCACGACCTCCTCGCCGTGTGGTCCCCGGGTACCTGAGGACACTTGGTCATAGCCTCCACGGGGCCTATAACACACCAACTCAGTGCCATGACACCAGTGGTAGCCCCCTGTACCACATGTAGTCAACGTAGGGACTTGCCTCTTTTTGGGCGCAGTACCCATCCACCTATTAGTGGTAGAGGCCGGGTGGCCAACCCAGACCCCTCGGCATAGCACCCACGAGCTTACTTGCCCAAATCACATAAGATACGTCAAAACCATTTGTTAAAACTTGTCCTCTTTTGGGTCCCTCACAACTGCCTAGCGCTCGGCACTCCAGCGTCTTTTGGCAACGCTCAAGGACATGCAATCTTTGCAAGTACTTAAATCATGCAATGCATGCACTTGTTTGCAACACATATATGTGCATAATGTATATGCAGTCATTTCAAAACATGGCTATGTACAAAGCATTTAACATGCATGCTGAATTAATTCATGCAAATCACGTGCAAATCAAGTCATATATCTAAAACATATGTTCTCAAATAACAATAGTTCTTTTAAAAGAATCTAATAGTGATAGAGCACCTACCTGACTAGGTCGCATTAACCCTCTTGTCCTCGTACGTTCCTGAACATGGTTTGGGGACTCAAGGTTAGTTTAGCCTATCTTTTATGGGTTTAGAGCAGTTAGGTCTTATTACTTAGGCATTAGGGGTCCATCCCTATGCCTATGGGTGTCCTAAGGTCCTAATTGGGCCTTGGTATCCTCAGTTTTCCAAACTTCTAGTGGCCACGCGCCACCATCCTATTCTAAGGGTCATTCCCACCTTTGATTAGGCCTTGATTAAAGATTTTATAGTTTGGATGTGTCCGCGTCGTCGATATGGACACAACGCCTTTTGCGGCGCCTCAATCAGAGCTCTAGATCTCAAGTTATAAGCATTTTAGTGTCCTATGTACATAGAGTCTTTAAAGACAAAAAGTCGGAATGCTAGGGCGCTTCGCGTCAGCGTCATGCGCCCTGGCTTCCTTAACAACCAAAAAACAATGCTTTGCTAGTGTGCTCTGCATCTGCGGCATGCGCCTCAGCGGGCCCGTCTGCAGATGCGCGTGACTTCTCAGCCGTCTTCCTCTTTAGCGGGCGTCTCCACGGACGCGCCCGTTGGTTTTCTTCTCAGATGCGTTCGACGCGTCTCATCTGGAGCGGGCCATCTTCGTCGTAGGGGGGCCGGGGCATCCTTGGGATGCCCTGGGTCATCCTTGAGGAACCAGTGCGGCCCTAGAGACGCCCCAGGGTCCTTGGTGACTCCCTAGAGACCTATTCCCCATGGATTTTTATGCAAAAACCTAGGGAAACCGAGCCTAGGACTGTGGGTGAGATGGGTTTGGGGATTTTTTGTGCGTACCTGCTTTGTGGCTGGTTTTCTCTCCATGTTTTCTCCTCTAGGTCGCTGCTCCTCAATGGGTTTTCTCCCATGTTTTGGGCTGCCATTAGAGGCACCCAAGAGCTCTATTTATAGGGCTTTTAAAGAGGGTTCTGGAGTGGTTCTAACCGCCTTTGAATGGCGGTGGGGAATCCTCTAGAATGGCGGTGGTTTCTTCTTGAAACACCGCTGTTCCAGAAACCTCTAGGAGGTTGAAGACGACGGGGTGCCCGTATCAAAACGGGCACTTGTGTTTTTCAGGTTAAGTCGTTTTTGTGAAATTTACAATTTTGCCCCTGAACTTCAGAGGGCCATATCTTGCTCATTTTAACTCCGTTTTGGGTGATTTTGGTCTCGTTGGATTCATTTTTTTGAGACGCATCTAATGGAACCACTTTTAGTACCAAATTCCTGGGTTTAGTCAAGGAAACTAGTGAAATGACCAAAATGCCCTTATCTTTAAAACTGAACTTTTTATGGGCTTTTAATATTACAAAAATTGGGGTCATTACAGTTTTACATTTGCTCCTACCACAACTCATCTCTCCAGCCCAGCCACCCCACATCGCACCACTTTCCCTTCTCCAATTCCTCACAACATCTCTTGTTCTACCCAGATCTCCTCCAAGCACCACCACGCTCTTTTGCTCCATAAGAACCAGACGACGCCCAAAAAGGCATCATTTTTTTTTTTTTCGTTTCACTTTGGATCATCATCGGCCAAGAGCAAGCCCCAGTCCAGATCAAGTCCGGCTCTCTTCTAGAGGCCCAGGCATCCTCTCTTGCAGCCCTGCTCTGACCAAAAATTCATCTCCTCCAAAGATTTCCCACAGCCATCCCCATCTTGTCCAGCTATTTATATTTTACAGGAGTTTTAAGGAACTTTCAGGAAAAATTCCAAAATTGCCCTTGACAGATTATTTTAATTTACATTTATTGTCTTGTACTGTTCTTATCCGTGTTTTACGTTATTTCCATTATGGTAATTCACATTTTGTGCTATTCTATTACTGTTTAACTCAATTAACGCTACTGGTTTAACCACCAATAATCTTTAATTTCTTATCTATTTTACTTCAAAAATTCCATTAAATTTATGGCATATTTTTAGGATAGTATCTAGAGTAATTACTATTCTTGATCTTCATTTTGGACTCTAAAAACATATCTAAGTCCATTAATCATGAAATTCCTTAAGTTGATTAGATCTCTAACAAATTGATGAATCTAACAAATTCATCCATCAAATCACTAATCTAGGACATGTTGAATATAGTTAAGGAGTCTAATCAAGGTTTCTTATACCCAATGTGAAGAAATTGGACATTACTTAAGCTAGGGAATTAGATTTTCTTAAATTTTCTAGTTTTAGTTTTAATTAAGGTTTTATAGTTTCCTTTTTTGTTCTTCTTAAAATTAGACTTTTGAAATTTCATTGGTAAACTAAAGATGAAGTCTAATTTTTTTTGTTAATTTTTGTCAATTAAATTGAATTTGAAATAATTAATTTTTAAAAAAAACTCCAAAATTTTAAAGCAAGTACCTGTGGGATTGACCTGTATTTGCATAGCTATACTACAATACCCCGTGCACTTGTAAAAAACATCAATAGTAGGTGAGCTCTTCAATTCAAAACAAGACCCCAACTAAGTTTAGAGAGTTAGGGTTCCCTACAATTTCATGCATTATTAGAGACCGTGTCATGAATAGGGCACTGCTTGACATAAGGGCCAGTGTTTACTTGTTGCCATATTTTGTCTATGAGAAACTGAGGCTCAGTGAGCTGAAACCAACCATTACCAGTCTATAATTGGCAGATAGATTAGTAAAGATACCCCATGATTTGGTTGAGGATGTTTTGATACAGGTTGACTTGTTTTACTTCCTAGTTGACTTCATTGTGCTAGAAACCCAACCTATATTCAATGCTGGTAGTTAGATTTCAATTATACTTGGACCTCCATTTTTGGCGATGTCCAATGCCATTATAAACTATAGGAATGGTGTGATGAAACTGTCATTTGCTAACATGAAAGTTAAAATCACTGTCTTTAATGCGAACCAACAACATTTAGACCTTGATGATTCTTGTGAAGTGAATTTGATCGAGTCTAATTCATGACATTCATCCACCATCATCCATCTTTAACCCACTTGAGGCCTATCTAATGCACTTTAATGGTGATTTTGACTTAGACAAGTCAATAGAGAAGGTAACCAACCTTGTAGATGTAGCTCCAATTATGAATACCTCCAAATGGGATCCTTATGTGGAACGACTCCCTTCATCAAAGTTTGTTCCCTTTCCCTCTATAGAGCAACCACGGTCTTTGATCTTTAAACCCCTACTTGATAATCTTAAATACTCCTATCTAGTACTATATGAATCCTTACCTATAATAATATCATCCGATTTAGATTAGGAATAGGAAGGAAAATTGCTTGATGTTTTAAGTAAAATAAGATTGCTCTAGGGTGGACTATAACAGACATCAAGGGAATTAGTCCAATTGTATGTGTGCATGGGGGACACCTAGAAGAAAATACTAAATCATCTAGGGAAACTCAAGAAGATTAAATCCCCACTTGAAGGATGTGGTCAAAGGAAGTCCTTAAGCTTTTAGATGTTGGTGTGATATACCCCATATTTAATAGTACTTGGGCCAACCCCATTCAGGTTGTACCCAAGAAATCATCTATCATTGTAACTAAGAATGGAGATAATGAGTTGGTACCCAATCGCATGACCTTTCAGTAGAGAGTTTACATTGGTTATCGAAAATTGACAGTAGTTAAGAGGGAAGACCACTTTCCTCTCTTTTTTATTGACCAAATGCTTGAGAGATTAGCCAGTTATGGTTATTATTGTTTTCTAAATGGTTACTCTGGCCATGCCTAGATTCTTATAGCACCTGAGAATTAGGAGAAGGCCACCTTCACCTGCCCTTTTGGGACTTTTGCTTACCGTCATCTGCCTTTTGTGCTTTGTAATGCTCTAGCCACTTTCTAAAGGTGTATGTTGAGGATATTTTTTTTATATGGTAGAAAGGTTCCTAGAGGTTTTTATGGATGACTTCTCAATCCTTTAATGATTTCTTGCACCATTTGAAATTAGTTCTTGCAATGTGTCAGGAGAAAATTTTGGTATTAAACTAGGAGAAGTGTCATTTTATGGTACAAAATGGTATAGTTCTATGCAATGTAATATCATATAATAGTATATAGGTAGATAAGACCAAGGTGGATTTAATTGCCAACATTCCTCCACTAAGGATGGTAAAAGAAGTCTCCTCTTTTTTAGGTCATGCTGGATTCTACAAGAGATTCATCAAAGATTTCAGCAAGATTGTTAAGCCCCTCTATAATTTACTTACAAAGGAGGATTTTTTTGACATTGATGTGGATTGTAGAAAAGCATTTGAGCAACTAAAGGCTGAATTGACCTTTGTGCTTATTATTAAACTGCTTGATTGGAGTGCACCATTTGAGATAATTTGTGACACTTCGGATTACGCAATCAGAGCTATTTTGGGGTACCACATTGACAAACTTCTCCATGTGATACATGAAGCTAGCAAAACACTCAATTATGCACAACTCAATTATTCTACCATAGAAAAAGAGTTGTTGGCTATTTTATTTGCTTTGGATAAGTTTAAATTATACTTATTAGGGTCTAAAGTAATAGTGTACTCAGATCATGCTGCCTTGAAATATCTCCTTTCTAAAAAGTATATGAAACCAAGGCTTATCCATTAGATACTACGTCTACAAGAATATGACCTAGAAATTTAGGACAAGAAAGGTTCTAAAAGTGTACCAGATCACTTATGCAAGTTAGTGGTGGAACACACTAGTGACAATGTGCATATAACTAAATCCTTTTTAAATTAATAATTAATTCACATTTCCTAGCTACCTTGGTATGGAGATATAGTGAACTATTTTATTATAGGACAAATGGCCAATCATTGGACAAAAGAAGATAGTAATAGATTTATGGCCGAGGTCAGATACTTGGTATGACCTGTGCTTATTTAAGTACTATTTTGATCAAGTGATAAGGAGATAAATACCCAATAGTGAGCATAATGAAATCATCTCCTTCTGTCATGATCATGTGTGTGGGGGAGACTTTAGCTCTAGAAAGACAGCTGTAAAAATTTTGCATTGTGGTTTTTACTGGCCCACAAATTTTAAAGATTCACAATGCTTACTGCATAGCATGTGTTAAGTGCCTAAGGCGAAGAAGTCTAAGGAGGAAATGCATGATGCCCTTAAACCCCATCCTTGTTGCAAAACCATTTAAAGTTTGGGCCATAGATTCCATAAGGCCCTTTCTTAATTCTTTAAGGAATATGTACATCTAAGTGGGAGTTGACTGCAGGCCCAAATGGGTGGAGGCCATGCCTTGAAAAATGAATGACCATAGGGTTGTAGTCAAATTTTTAATGGAAAATATATCTGCAAGGTTTGGTACTCCATGCGCCATAATCAACGATGTGGGAAAACACTTTTGTAATAAAGTGTTTGAAAATTTAATGAAGGCCTATGATGTCAACCATAGGATATTTACCCCATACCATCCTCAAGCTAGTGGGCAAGTAGAGGTATGAAATAGAGAAATGGAGTATATTCTAGAGAAGACATTCAATCTAAGTAGGAAAGACTGGTCTACTTGACTTAACAATGCTTTATGGGCTTCTCGCTCTCCCTATAAACTCCTATAGGCATATCACCCAACCACTTGGTCTATGTAAAGCTTTTCCACTTACCTGTAGGGTTGGAACATAAGGCATATTGAGCTATCAAAAAGATCAATTTTGAGGTAGTTGCTGCTCAGACCCACAAAAAACTCCAACCCAATGAGTTGAGAAAAGATGGATATGAATTTGCATGTTTATACAAAGACCAGATGAAGGTTAACTATGATCAAAAAATCTTAAGGAAATCCTTCACACCAGGATTAGAGGTCTTCTTGAATAATTCTAGTTTGCATATATTTCTAGGGAAACTCAGATCTCGATGGATAGGACCCTATGTAGTATGCACCATATATCCTCATGGGGACATTGAGATAGAGAAGGATGGTGAAATCTTCAAAGTTAATGGATAGAGGTTAAAACCTTTCCCAGAATTGATTAACCTTGAGATAGAAGAAATAATGTTAGAGGAACCAAAGTATCATGATCCATCCTAGAATGATCCAGACCAACTTACAGATAAAAGTCCTTACCCTCATCATTATGTCTAGCTGAAGACATAAAACTTAGCACTCCTTGGGAGTCAACCTAGAAGCTTCTCAAATATAAGTCTTCTACATCTTTCCATTATCATATAGGATCCTATGTTTTCAAACATTAAGGACACTATTTAGTCCATGTTGGGACTGTAGATGTACATAGGGATTCTAACCTTTCATGTATTTATGAAAAAATGAGTTTTGAGGTAGAGTTCCTTTACTGTGATTAGAACTGGATTTTCAAAAAATTTGTAATTCTACTATTTTAATTTCTTAATGGAAGTGCATATGGCTAGTTTTGCAAGTTATTCATGCATTGAAGATTTTTATGGTCATGTGTTGAAGCATTTTATGGAACTTAATTTTCAAAAAATATTTACACACAGCACATAGTCTAAAGTAATAGAGAGATATGACTTAGAGACCTTGAGGAAAATAAGTGGAGACCTATAACCAAGTGAGTTTTAGAGATTATCTTCTGTCAGAGAACTATAAGTAATTCCAAATTTTCTTCAGCATATAGAATTTTAGTGTGATCCTATTATCCTTGTTTTGGTTAATTAACAAGAATAAATAGGAGTAATAGCTATCTTTCCAGAAAATTTATTGAATTTGATGGCTTTACTACCAGTTAGCCCCTTTAGCCTATTATTAAGCCTTCTTTTCTTAACCCCATATACTAAAACTAAAAAACCTAGAAATAAATATCCATTACCCATTTTCAAAATGAGTAGAGTTGGGACCACATTTTCTTTAGCATATAGAATTTTAGTATGATCCTATTATCCTTGTTTTGGTTAATTACCAAGAATAAATAGGAGTAATAGCTTTCTTTCTAGAAAATTTATTGAATTTGATTCGTTTAAGAAACCTAGGAAATGATATGGGTCATCCTTATTCAGCCTAGAGATATGGAACCTACCTAATACATTATACTACTACCTAGCCCCTTGAGCCATTATTAAGCCTTCTTTTCTTAACCCCAATACCTTAAGCTAGAAAAACATAGAAATAAATATCCATTACCCATTTTCAAAATGAGTAGAGTTGGTACCACATTTTCTTTAGCATATAAAATCTTAGTGTGATCTTGTTGTCCTTGTTTTGGTTAATTACCAAGAATAAATAGGAGTAATAGCTTTCTTTCCAAAAAATTTATTGAATTTGATGGCTTTAAGAAACCTAGGAAATGATATAGGTCATCTTTGTTCAGCCTAGAGACATGGAACCTACCTAATACATTATACTACTAATTAACCCCTTAAGCCTATTATTAAGCCTTCTTTTCTTAACATAAGAAATCAAAAGAAGAGGAAAAAGAAATAAAAATCAGAAATAGAGAAGAAAAATTAAAAGGAAAACATAAGAATACAATAGATATTCACTTTAGTATAATCAAAGTTAAGTTGTCTAGCAATCAAATGAAGATCTCTACTCAATTTTTAACCTTTGAACCCTTATACCCTCTTGTCTGAACTTGTCCCAAGCCTATGGTTCATCCTAATTAAAGAAATGTGGATATTAGGTGGAAAATATCCTTAAGGAGGAATAAAAAGAGGAACTAAGGTTAATTACCCCTACTAATATTGGTAATAAAATCTATTCTTAGGGATCAATTCCTTTATCTTGTCAGTGCTTAAAATCTAAATGAATCATTAGTTTTGTTAGATCCAGTCATATGATGAGAGAAATATGTTTAAGCCCTTCTCTAAGAGCTTCAATTTTTAGAGTATACCTATTAGAATTAAGGACAAAACATATTTTCAATGGAATATAAGCATATCTGATTAGAAGTCTTGATTTGTGTAGCTATACACATGCATGCACTCTGAGAAATAATTATAATAAAATGACTTTAGTATGTGGATAACTTGTAGAAGTGTCATTCATCTCTATTAAGTTGTCAAAAACTAGTAGAGGACTAATGAATGAGGATTCTTTGAAATAAAATAAGGGACTCAATTGTAGGGAATTTTGTGGTCATATTCACTGCAAACCTTCACAAGGCTTAACTCATCCACTAGGGACAACCTAGGGGCTTTGGGGCTTATTACATGTGCTAAATACAGTCGTGAGTACCTACAAAAAAGGCAACCATTTGTTTTTTATCATTTTTATCAATGTTTTGTTGGGGAATAGCAAAATACTGGTTAGGGGTCTGATGAGTGTTGAGTTTTTCATTAAAATCACCTAATTAGTTACCCATATATTATAACTTATAGGGGTAAGTCAGGGTTTTTGGCCAAAAATTATAACATATGCATTGCTGACCTAATGTACCAAAAATTTGATAATTTACATTTCTGACCTAGGGTAAGTATGTGAATAATCATACTTTATTAGGATTTAATTAGAGTTTTTCACTTTTTATTGGAAGTGAGACAGTGATATGACGACCGAGTTTGATTGAGATGGAAATTGAAGATCAAGATTGAAAGATCAAGTTAAGACTCAAATATCATCAATCCAACATGAGAGCAAGGATCAAGATTACCTTAAGGCATGCAAAAGATGAAATTGCAGAAGCCAAAGGTGGCTAAAGTGGGTGGCACAAGCCATACAAAATCGACCACCATGGGATATACTCAAGCCACCTAGCCATATACAAACCATGAAGAAGGGGACAAGCTAAGGACCTAGCCAACTATCAAAGCCAAGGAAATGAGCCACCAAGACAAGCCAAAAATGCCCTTAAAGCCAGTCATGAAACCAAGCCAAATGAGCTCTCAAAGTTAGCCACATGAGCTAAGCTGCATGGAGGTCCATGATTGGAGAAAAATCCAAAGAAATATTCATGGGAATTTTAGGTATTTTGAAGATAATTGGGGGAAAATCCACTTGGATAATGTAGCATGTGGACCAATAGAAAGATACGAATCCATTTTCATTATTTTTCATGATTTTCTCACTTTTTTCTCACTCCACCTTACCATAAAGAAGCACTAGGAATTTCACTTTCTAGTCAACATCTCCTACCTTCCTAAACTCTTATTTCAACCAGTAAACCAATCTTAAGTGTGATCTAACCTATCCAACCAATCCCCACCTTCTTAGGAAACCACCTCACTCCTGTAGGAATCTCACATGGAAGCAAAAGGGGGAGATGCCTCTTTCCTAGGAAAATGGTGCCTCCCACAAAGGGTTGGGCCATCCCCATGTTGCCACATCCTCACCTCCATCTCATCCATTATTCTCTTTTGTCTTCATCACCCAAATCATTTCCACTATTTTCCACTTTTCCTTAAATTTGACATGAAAATCTTTGTGGAGAGGAGTCCCAACACATATATCCTAAAAAATAGGACTCCCCTCTTCTTTATCTTAATGTCCCACCAATTCTCCTACCATATTTCCTATTTTAATAAACCAAAGGCTGCTACCCATATCCTAATCCTAGGCATCCAATATTCTTCCCATCTCATCCCCACTACCTTTTCTCTAAGTCACCTTAGAAAACTCTAGAAAAAAATTATGTGTAGATCCTCCAAAAAGTGGAGTTGAACGCAGAATTTTTTTGCAGAAAAGGAAAGCCAACCATCTTCTTAGGAAACCACCTCACTCCACCTCATCGAACATTGGACCAATTTTTTCATAATATTTCAAGCTTCTTTGATCTTCAATTATAAGGTTATCCCCTTCCTTACCTGTTTACTTATTTAGCTCCATCTTTATGTTGCTTAAATCCTTGATTCCTATCTATTCTAGCTTGTTTTTCCTTAGTATTTTTCTTTTTGTGGTTCATTCTTGCTTCTTGTTGGATCTTCCTGATCATGCTTACTTGTTGAAGAGGGATTAGAGGTTTTATTGAGAACCTATTTTTAAGTTTATTGTAATAACCCCAATTTTTGTAAATGGATTGAGAAAATTAATAAAGTTTGAGTTTTCAAAAAATTTGGGCTGGTATATTAGGTTATTGGAAATTCTCTTTTTATAAAGATTAAACATGATTTAAAACTTATAAATTATGAATGTACTCAAAAAATCGATCAAAATGACACTAAATATGTTCAATTTTGAGCTAAAGTGAAAAATTCCTAATTTTCTCCATTTTATCAATAAAAGGGTAAAATGGTAATTTTACATATAGCCAAGAACTAAGACCTCAATATTTAGAATTTACTCAGAAACACAATTCCAACACCACTAAGTATGCCTAATTCCAAGTTTGGGGGAATAAAATGAATTTTTCTCCATAGAAGGGCCCACAAACGAATGCAACGCCAAGAAAACATATAATGAGTGGTCAAACCACTACCAGCTGCTAGCGGAGAAGGAGGTGGTAAAGGAGGACCCAATGTTAATTTAATATTTAAAAGAATTAAAACACAATTATTACATGTAATTATGAAAAATGCAAAACACCTATAAATACCCCTCCAAAAATGTTCATTCAAATTCCCACAAAATTATCTTCCTTACTCTGAAAAACCAGATCTAGATTCCTTCCCAAAATTCCATTAGGCACTTTCTCTCTCCTCTCTCTAATTGCAACAAGAGACCTAAATTCAATTAGGCACACTGTTCCAAGTTGAATCTCACAAATCCTAGCTTCCATACCATCCTAGACTACCTTATCTACAAAAACACCAAATCAATTTGAAGATCCAATGGTGCAATCAATAGGAAATCACAAAATAAGGAACTATCAGGCCATGTTATCATCAAAGGGTATTTATTTCAAATTGGGCTCAAAAACTATGTTATTTCTCCAATCAAGTAGGTGGAGCCTCTTCCTATACTCATTTCATGTTGTTTTATGTAATTTTTATTTTTCTATAATTAGTTTTAGGTTAAAAATTTGTAAAAATAAAGTAAGGACTAGAACCCTTCAATTCTGGATGATGGAGGCTCAAATGGAAAATTTGAGTTGACCAATCAATCCAGAAGGATCCAAAACCTCCAGGGTAGAAATTTCATGAATTTTTATTAAGTTTTGAGCCCTTAATTGTAAAGGGATTGATTGGATGGTCCAAAACAGACTACCCCATCTCCCAAATTGGAATGATTCCCAGAACACCATGCGAAACACCGCATGGAAATGCACCACGGGGCAGTGTTTCCGCCCGCATGTATGCATGTGACATCGTCTCGACGGGACGACCATTGGATAGTGCTGGTCCACTGCAGATCACACTACACATGTGTCCCATGACGATTGTGTGCTAACCCATCTGGCCGACTAGCCTGCTCCTCCCAATCCATCCAGGCCATTCATTCTGGTGGGCTCAGATCAAATATGGACCCTAAGAATGACTGTGAACTTTACAGTTCAATTGTGGAGTCATCTAAACTCCAAATTGAGATCAGAAAGAAACTATGGAAAGCTTATAACTTCTATTTTCTTTTGAAACCATAATATTGATAAAATATTCCAGAAACTTTCTATTTTCAAGAATTTAGTTTCTAATTTTCAAGATTTGAGATGATTAGGTCTTGGGGATCTGAATTACTGATGATATAATGTTGAAATCAAGTGATATCTGTGATTGATTTGGATAGATCTAAGATAAATTGAGGGATCTACCCTTTATGGTAGAAAAACCCTAAAAATATAAAGGAACCCACTTGATCAATAAAATTAAGTATGATTAGACCCTTGGGATGGATTGAATAAATGATATTATCATGGAATCCATTAAGATCATGGATTAAATATAACAAAAACAAGTTGACTAAGTCTTTAGATATCAATGGAGTAAAAGCCCTAAAATTAATCAAAACCCTTGATTAAAAGGAAAATATCAAAGATCTAATGGTTGGATCATAAGTAAAGGTTTCTAATAATCTTAATCTAATTAGTTTCATTGTCTTTTATTTAATAATAGTATTGTAAATGTGATTCATGTTATAAAACATGATAGTTCTTAAATTTTTACATGCTATGTCCTATGTGTTATTAAATTGTTATATTAAGTTGATAGATTTAATTATCTTAGGACCATGTTAGTTTAAATTTGGAGTTCTAGCATGATTTCATTAGATTAGTAGTAAATTTTCATGTATTTTATAACTTATGATCCATGTTAGTATAATAGTGTATAAATGCCCTCAGAATGAGATAGATGTACAATTCTCTTATGATTTAAAGTGTACAATTATTTGAATTGTCAAAGTATAGTATAAGCATCTTAATTATCTTTAAACTTACTAGATATAATTATTTAATTAGTGGTTATGTTTCAATATTCATAAATCACCAAAAAGGAAATCTAATGCAATAGAGATTCATGGACAATTAAGATGAGTGAATGACTTAGACTTAATATTAGTAAGGGCTATAGTTAGTAAGACAATATAAGGATTATCAAATCCTTGGCCCAAACTAGGAGAATAATAAACCCCATGAATGAGATTTTAAATGTTCATGGACTTAATTAAAATCAATTAAAAAGAGTACTTAGGGTTAACATGCTCATAGGAACCTTATGAAAGGTTGAGTTAAGGTCACTTTAGTGAATGTTGAACATAGTGGTTAAGGGGGTTTTCTAATAGAGCTTCGCTCTTCCCCTACTTGTCGTTAACATTTGTGAGGTCTAAAGGCCTCCTTACAAGAGGATTGAAGTAACCACTTTGTGTTCTCCCATTCAGCCCAGATACGCCCTTTAGTTCGCCTTTTACTAGCGTCGTCGTCCACTCTCCAGTCTACCTTTTCGTTCTACACAGAGACGCCCCAACCCTTCACTGGTCGGTCTTCAATGGCTGGATCACATCCCACTGGCTCCAGCATTTTTCTTGCCTCCGAACGTCCCAGAGACAGAAACCTAAAACGGGTTTCCTCTCGCGTCATCATTTTCGTCTTTCTTCTTCCTTCTTCCCCCTCCTCCTCCTCTGGCTACTTCTCCTTGTCGAATTCATCTGTTTTTTTTGTTTTAAAGTTTTTATCCTAAATTCCAATTTTCCCCTTAGGTGTTTAATGAGAATCTCATTTTTGTCCTTTTCTTTTAATTACAATTGTATCCCTATTTTAATTACATCTGTGTCCCTAATTTATTTACATCTGTGTCCTTGTTATATTCAAGTTTTATTTTATACATCTTCTACCAATGTTATCGAGGGACAATGCTCTCCATGGACAGTGTAATTCAGAGATGTTTAATTAGTTTTATTTTACGTTTTCTAGACTTGAAATTTATGTCAATTACATCATTTGAATAAAGCTGAATAGTTAGTTTAATTCTTTTCTTTTTTTAGATAATTAAATTTTATTTAAACTTCTTATTTTTAATGCAAGTCCATGAGGGATCGACTCGTATTTGCATAGCTATACTACAATAGCCCGTGCTCTTGCAAAAAACATCAACAAGTTTTTGGAGCAGTTATTGAGGACCTGCAATGGAGTTTTTTAGAATTTAATTAAAAATCCAAAAAATAAAAAGTTGTAGGAATTGCAGAGTTTCAATATTTTAGGCAATTTTAGGTGCATTTTTAAAAAAAAATTTAGTGCATAACTACCTATTTTCTTGAAATTGGTACTTATTTCTAATTTTCTTTTTCAAGGAAATAGGAAAGTGGAGGAAATTGATAAGAATATCTTCAACAACATGGAAATTTCCCTGCTTTCTTAGAATAGAATATGTTTTTTGAGTGAATCTTGCAATGAGTAATTTGCACTTTTAATTTCAATTTTTAAAGGGTTGTAATAATATAGGGCAAGTGTGGGATAAGGTGGCCCACACTTGATCTTCATCAGAAACCCCACTGTAAGTCTCCTCACTAATTTATCTTCTAGATTAGGGTTTGTATTTAGAGTGAATTGCATTGTTTGGTAGTGTAACTCATATATAAAGCATTATATTTGTTGCATTTTAGGGTTTACATTAGTTTATTGCTTTTAATTGCATCTTAGGACACATCTAATGTTTTAAGGTGAATTATATGCTGATCAAACTGCCATGGAGTGTGGAATTAATTAGTAAGGGCGGCCTACCCCCATAAGATCAAGGGTGGATTTCATCATCACTCCTTGGCCCACCTAGGATAATCACCTCAATCAAATTAAAATCGTTCAGAGGAGACCTATAGGGCCATCACATGCTCGTAGACTCTTACTAGACACGATTTATTGCCACTCCAGCAGCTTTTGAGCACTGTAGTTATTGGGGGTTGTCTAATAGAGCCTCGCTCTTTCCTTATCTCCTCTTGACGTTTGTGAGGTCTAAACACCTCCTTACATGAGGGTTGTACTAACCACCTTACGCAGAACCTAACTAGTAAGCAATAATCAAATATAAAGGAGAGGAGAGGAGGACCCACACAAATTCAAGAAAATCAATATATTGCTTCTTAGCCAAAGGTGTTTGACTATGCCTTTTTGTTTGCATCACATAGAGTTAAAGTTAGCATCTAAAGTAGGACATTTTAGATTAGGAATAGTTCGTGCAGGGGCATCGATCTCAGAACCCTGAGCTACTACTTTAAACCCAGAGATTCAATGCATCCAACACTAAGGGAAAAGAAACATAATTCCTATCCCTATGGCTAAACCACCAGCAGAGATTGAGCAAAAGACTATTAGAGATTTTTATGCGCCGCTCCAACTTAATACCCCATCCTGCATAGCTTTACCTCCAACTAATGCTAACCATTTTGAGTTAAAGTTAGAAGTAATTCAATTACTCTCTACTTTTTATGGTTGAGATCGAGAAGACCCATACCTACATATTAAAGAGTTCCTTGATATTTAAGTTCAAATTTTTTTGGATGATTCGATTAGGCTTAGGTTATTCCCATACTCACTTAAGGATAAAGCCAAGTCATGGCTTAATTCCTTGGAGGTAGGTTCCATACATACATGGGACCAATTGTCTAAAAAGTTTTTGAACAAGTTCTTCCCTACTCACAAAACAAATGCCCTGCATGATGAAATTATAAATTTCCAACGAAGGGATGATGAACAATATTACGAATGTTGGGAACGGTGAAATAAACTACTACAAAATTGCCCTCACTATGGATTTGAGAAATGACAGTAAGTTCAATACTTCTATGAGGCATTGACGCCTCAAAATAGACAAATGATAGATGTAGTAAGTGGAGGAAGGCTCATGTTAAAAGATGAAAGTGAAGCATGGGCATTCTTTTAAACTGTAGTCGATAATTCTCAGCAATGGGACTATTCAAATAGGAGACAAAGAACTAATCAGCCCACTAAGAAAGGAGATATTTATGAGATAGGAGCACATACTGATCTATCCAATAAGCTCGACTCTGTCATTGAAAAATTCGATGGAAGAATGGACAAGCTTGAAACTATGTTTCAATCTTTTTTGACTGTTACATTATCCCAAAAACCTCCACAAGAGGTATGCACTACTTGTTCTAGTCCAACGCATTTAACCTTAGTGTGTCCATCTAATAAAGTATTCCCGGAATATCTTGTAGACCAAGCGAATGCATTGAATGCATATCGCCAACCTAGCGACAACCCATATTTTGAGACATACAACCCTGGATGGGCTAGGCATTCCAATTTGTAAAAGATAATGATTACACTAAAAAGGCCTTACACGAATTGCAAAATGAGACTAGACAGTCAGCCAATGTCAACTCTCAAGCCATAGCTAAGCTAGAGATGCAATTAAGCCAATTGTCTGCTGAATTACATAATAGAGGAAAGGGTCAGTTTCCTAGTCAACCCATCCCTAACCCTAAGGGTCAATTTGAGATAGGGTCAAGTTCTCAAAACCTTAACCCTCATGAGCATGCCAAGTCCATAATCACCATTAGGAATGGTCATCAAATTGATAACAAAGAAGGGCAAGCTAAGGAAAATGTAGAAGAAAAAGAGGCAACAAAAACATAGGAAAAAGAGAAAAGACAGAACAATCCTGTAGAACTTATAGTGGAGGCACCCTATGTGCCTAAAGCCCCTTTTCCCCAATTACTGAATAAAGCTAGGAAGGGATTAAACTTCAATGAGTTAATGGAAGTGTTTAAACATGCACAAATCAATATACCCTTGCTCAATACAATCAAAGACATCCTTGCCTATACCAAATTCTTAAAAGAGCTCTACACAATAAAGCGAAAGATTAATGTGCCAAAGAAAGCCTTCCTCATCGAATAGGTGAGCTCTTTGATTCAACATAAGACCCCACTAAATTTTAGAGACTCAGGATGCCCTACAATCAGTTGCATCATTGGAGATCATGTCATAGATAGGGCACTTCTTGACGTAGGGGCTAGTGTTAACTTGTTGCCATACTCTGTCTATGAGCAACTCAAACTCGGTAAGCTGAAACCAACCACTACCACGCTGCAATTAGTTGATAGATCTATCAAGATACCTCATGGTTTGGTTGAAGATGTCATGATACAGGTGGATAAGTTTTATTACCCTGTTGATTTCTTTGTGCTAGACACCCTAGTTGTATCCGATCCTGGTAGTCAAATCCCAGTCATCCTTGGACGTCCATTCTTGGCAATGTCAAATGCCATTATTAACTATGGGAATGTTGTAATGAAACTCTCATTCGAAAACATGAAGGTTAAGCTTAATGTTTTTAATGCCTACCAACAACATTTAGACGTTGATGATCCCTGTGATGTCAACTTAATAGAGAGTCTAATTAATGAGATTCATTCACCATTGTCCATCTCGGACCCACTAGAGGCTTGTCTGATGCACTTTAATAGAGAATTTGACATAGACAAGTCTATTGAGGAGGTAAATAATCTTTTAGATGTCGTACCACTCATGGATACCTCTAAGTGAGGTCCTTATGTGGAACCACTCCCACCGTCTAAATTTGTTGCCATACCCTCAATAGAGCAACCACCTTCTCTGGACCTAAAACCCTTTCCTGATAACTTGAAATATTCATACGCAGGCCTCGATGAAACCTTACCTATAATAGTAGCATCAAACTTAGATAAAGAATAGGAGGGTAAGCTTTTAGATGTTCTTAAGGAACATAAAAGTAGTTTAGGGTGGACAACAATAGACATAAAAGGGATAAGTCCAGCCATATGCATTCATAGGATACATTTAGAAGAAAATGCAAAACCTTCTAGGAAGACTCAAAGGTGACTGAATCCTGACATGAAGGACATGGTTAGAGATGAAGTCCTAAAGCTCTTAGATGTTGGCGTCATATACCCTCTCTCTGATAGTACTTGGGTTAGCCCACGGTAGTAAAAAATAAGGATAACAAGCTAGTCCCCACCCTCATGACCATTGGGTGGAGAGTTTGTATTGACTATCAAAAGTTGAACACAGTCACAAGGAAAGATCATTTTCCTCTACCTTTCATTGACCAAATGATAGAGAGGTTAGCCGGACATAGCTATTACTGTTTTCTAGATGGATATTCTAGTTATAACCAAATTCTTATAGCACTAGAGGATTAGGACAAGACCACCTTCACTTGCCCTTTCGGAACCTTCGCCTACAGAAGTATGTCTTTTGGGATTTGTAATGCTCCAGCTACATTTCAAAGGTGTATATTGAGGATTTTCTCAGACATGGTAGAAAGATTCCTTGAGGTGTTTATGGATGACTTCTTAGTATTTGGGTCTTCATTTGATGAGTGCTTGCACCACTTGAAGTTAGTCCTTGTAAGGTGTCGGGAGAAGAATCCTTTATGAAATTGGGAAAAGTGCCATTTTATGATACGGAGTGGGATAGTATTAGGCCACATAATATCATCCAATGGGATATAAGTTGATAAGGCAAAACTAGATTTAATAGCCAACCTTCCTCCACCAAGGATAGTAAAAGAAATTCACTCTTTTTTAGGACATGTTGGCTTTTACAGATGATTCATCAAAGATTTTAGCAAAATTTCCAAACCCTTATGTAATTTACTTACAAAGGATGCCACTTTTGACTTTGATGAGGACTGTAGGAAAGCATTTGAGTGACTTAAGGCTGAATTGACTTCTGCACCTATTATTCAACCACCAGATTGGAACACACCATTCTAAATAATGTGTTATGAGTCGGATTATGCCATTAGAGCTGTTTTGGGCCAATGTATTGATAAACTTCCCCATGTGATATATTACACTAGTAAAACACTAAATGATGCACAACTCAACTATTCCACTACTGAGAAAGAGTTCTTAGCTGTAATGTTTGCGTTGGATAAGTTTAGATCTTACCTATTAGGGTCTAAAGTTATAGTATACTCTGATCATGCGGCTTTAAAGTACCTCCTTTCTAAAAAGGATGCAAAACCTAGCTTGTTTTGTTAGATACTACTTTTGCAAGAGTTTGACTTAGAAATTAGGGACAAGAAAGGTTCAGAAAATGTAGTAGCAGATCACTTATCTAGATTAGTGGCGGAGCACACTAACAATCAAGGGCCTATAACTGAGTCATTCCCAGATGAATATTTATTGCCTGTTTCTAAGTTACCTTAGTATGGAGATATTGTTAATTATCTTGTTAAAAGACAAATGCCTAATCATTGGATCACACAAGATAAAAAGAGATTTTTAACCGAGGTTAGATATTTTATTTGGGATGACCTATACTTATTCAAGTACTATCTTGACCAGGTAATTAGGAGATGCATACTAGATAGTGAACAAAATCAAATCATCTCCTTTTGTCATGATCATGCATGTGGGGGCCATTTCAGCTCTAGAAAGACAGCTGCAAAAATTTTGCAGTGTGGATTTTATTGGCCTACCATATTTAAGGATGCACATGCTTACTACAAGGCATGTGTAAGGTGTCAAAGGTTAGGAAGTTTAGGAAGGAGACATATGATGCCCTTAAACCCAATCCTTGTCATAGAACCTTTTGATGTTTGGGCATAGATTTTATGGGACCTTTTCCTAATTCTTTTAGAAATTTGTACATCCTTGTGGGAGTGGACTACGTGTCCAAGTAGGTGGAAGCTATACCTTGCAAAACCAATGACCACAAGGTTGTGGTAAAGTTTTTAATGGAAAATATTTTTGCACGGTTTGGTATTCCAAGAGCTATAATAAGTGATGGGAGGAAACACTTTTGTAATAAAGTATTTGAGAACTTAATAAAAAAGTATAGTGTCAACCATAGGATAGCTACCCCATACCACTCTTAGACTAGTGGTCAAGTAGGGATATCCAGTAGGAAAATAAAGTAGATTCTAGAAAAGATAGTCAATCCAAATAGGAAAGACTGGTCTCTAAGAATTATTGATGCTTTATGGGCTTATCGTACAACATATAAAACCCCTATAGGAATGTCACCATGCCGCTTTGTCCATGGAAAGGCCTGCCACTTACTAGTAGAGTTAGAGCACAAGGCATATTGGGCTATCAAAAAGCTAAAATTTAACTTAGATTCTGCTGGAACCCACAAAAAACTCCAACTCAATGAGTTCAAGGAGTTGAGGAACAATGCATATGAGTCTGCACAATTGTACAAAAACCGAATGAAGGCTGTACATGATTGACATATTCTAAGAAAATCCTTCACACCAGATCAAAAAGTCTTACTGTATAATTCTAGATTGCGTCTATTCCTACAAAAACATAGATCTAGATAGATCGGACCTTATACAATACACACAATTTATCCTCATGGGGCCATCGAGATTGAAAAGGATGGAGAAATCCAAAAGGTCAATGGTCAAAGGTTAAAACCATTCTTAGAAGTACCTGACCATGAAATTGATGAGACACTTGAGTATCATGATCCACCTTAGATTACCACTCCAGGAGCCTTGCAGTATATCGTCATTGCACTCATCATTATGTTTGGCTAAAGACGTTAAACTTAGCACTTATTGGTAAGCAACCCAAGGGTTTAGAGTCTACATCACTCCACTTTCATATAGAATCCTATGTTTTCAAACATTAGGAAAAATGTTTCATTTAGGTTGGGGGGTGCAGATGCACATAGAGATTTTGAATTTTCTTGAGTAAAAATATATAGATATATATGAAAAATTTGAAAAAAATTTTTAAAGTAGAGTTCCCTTACTGTGATGAGAACTGGATGTTCAGAATTTAGTAAATATATTATTTCCACCTCTTAATGGGAATGCATATGATTAGTTTTGCATGACATTCATGTATGACAACATTTTATGAAAGTTATTTCTCGAAAACCATTTACACACAGCATATAATCGCGACCAATATAGAGGTATGACTTAGAGACCCTGAGAAAAATCAGTGGGGACCTATAATCTAGTGAGAGTTTGAGACTATCTTCTTTTAGAGAGTTATATGTAATTTCATAATTTCTTTAGTGTATATACAATAGTGTGATCCTGTTATCGTTGTTTTAGTTAACCATCAAGAATAAAGAGGAGTAATAGCTTTAATTCTAGAAATTTATTGAATCTGATAGGCTTTAGGAAACCTAGGAAATGATATAAGCCATCCTTGCTCAGCCTAGAGACATAAAGCCTACCCAACATAGTATACCACTAGTTAGCCTTTTGTGATGACCCGGGTTTCATATGATGCAAATTTCATAAAAAGGCGAGATCTCTTGCTTTAGAAATATGAAATGCATGAAAATCTTTTGTTTGGGAAAGCAATCTTTCATATAAAACCCTGAGTGCCAAAACACATTTTCAAATCACATAGCCATGGCATAGTTTTAAATCAACTCTATTCCTAAGAAAGTGTTAGTCACAGCCCCAGCTATAGAGAGTAAGTACAATCAAGTAACATTCACTAAAAGATATGGTAGGGGTTTACTTACTTGTACTTAATTTGGATGTTCTCTGTCATGGGTGTATCCTGTCCTTAAGTGTTTACTTGTATATGAAAAATATTAAGTACACTATATACCCAGTATCTGTTCTTCAAACCATGTGCATGTTTGTTTAATATCGATATTAAAAGCCATTGTCAAAATAGAATACTGATGACTTAAAGAATAGCATAATCCAAGTCAAAAGTAACATAGATATCACAAACATATACTATGATATGCATAAGATGCTCAATTGAATCCAACTCATGGATCTATGGTCGACCATACTCATGTAATGCCATATGCATGCAAGTAAATCCTCAGAAACATAGGGCACACTATGCCCACGACCTCAGCGCCGTGTGGTCCCCGGGTACTTAGGGACTCTTAGTCATAGCCTCCACGGGGCATATGACACTTCGATAGGTGCCATGACACCTCTAGTGGTACTCCTCGTTTACCATAGCAATCGAAGTGAGGACAAGCCTTTTTGGCGTGGTACCCTTTCCACCTATAGTGGTAGAGGCTGGAAGGCCACCCCGAACCTCTCGGCATAGCACCCACGAGCTTACTAGCCCAAATCAAATACTATTAAGTAGGCAAGAACCTTTTTTTTTTCAAAACATGTCTATGCATGTATCATGCAGACAAGAATTCTTTTTCAAAACATGTCTATGCATGTAACACATGTCTTGGCAATATAAGCGCAATGTATTTTTCATATGCATGCTAAGTTCATTTATGAAATCAATTCATGCTAAACAGGTCATGTGCATAAGGATGTAGCATATGTTTATATGATATACGCATAAAGGCAGGACATGTAACTTAAAAACTTAAAACATGCATTAGAAAAGCAACCATGATTCAAAACATGCATTCTCAAAGCATCATGGGTTCTTTTTAAAAGTCTAGTAGCGATAGGACACCTAAGTAGTTTGATCGTGCTAGTCCCCTTGAACTCTTACGTTCTTGGACATGGTTTAGGAGGAAAAGGTTGGCTTGGCCTATTTTACCTCACTACTTAGGCATTAAGGGTTCATTCCCATGCTTAAGAGCCTCTTAAGGTCCCTAACTGGGCCTTGGTATAGTCAGGTTTGCAAAGGTTTAGTGGCCCCGCGCCACTACCATGGTTTAAGGGTCATGCTAGCCTTAGATAGGGGCTTGATCAAGTATTTTATGGTTTGGGTGTGTCCGTGCCATCGATACGGACACAACACCTCTCGCGGCGCCTCAATCAGAGTCCTAGAACTCAAGTTATGGGTATTTTAATATTAAGAATACATAGAAGGCCCAAAACGGGCCGTGTGTCACCGCTACCGGGACGCATCTACGTCTCGGTCAAGCATCAACCAGCCCGCACGTGTGGTCGCACGCTCCTGGGCGTCATCAGGCGGCGCGTTCTGCTTACGTGGAATGCGCGGCATCACCGTCGCAGGCCCACACAAGGCAGGCGCCTGGGACGGTAATGCGTCCCGCGTCAGCGGCGCGCGCCCCACTGGGCGCATCCACCGACCCACCGGGCCTCCGCCCCTTTTCTCATTTGCGGGCATGTCCACGGACGCGCCCATCGGTTTCCCTTTAACTTGCTGGGTGCATTTTGGTTCTGTGGTGACCTGGGCCTCCTCGGGATGCCCTGGTACGACTTTGTTGAACCAGAACGCTCCAAGCACCTGCCCTGGATCTGTTATGGCTCCCTAGAGCCCCATTTTGCATAGTTTCTCATGCAAAAACTTAGAGACATTCAACCTAAGACTGAGGGGGAGATGGGTTTGGAGTTGTTGAAGGCGTACCTGGTTCGTGGCTGGGAATTTTTCACGGTTTCTTCTCTTGCCTGCAACTCCAAGACTAGTTTTTTCCAGGGTTTTTGGCTACCATTGGAGGCGCCCAAGAGCTCTATTTATAAAGCTTAAGGAGGGTTCTGGAGGGGGGTTTCCACCACCATGGAATGGCAGTGGAGAAACCTCTAGAATGGCGGTGGTTTTCTCCCTACACACCGACACTCTAGAATGTCGGTGATGCAGTATATTTGGGAAGAAGGGGGTGCCCGTATCAAAACCGGTCCCTATTTTCTCAGGCCAATTTATTTTAAATTTAATTATAATTTTGCCCTTGAATTTCAAAGGGCCATAACTTGCTCATTTTAACTCCGTTTTGGGTGATTCTGGTCTTGTTGGATTCCTTTTTCTGAGACGCACCTAAGGGTACCATTATAAGAGCCAAATTACTAGGTCTAGTTAGGCTAAACAATGAAATGAGAAAAATACCCTTATCTCAAAAAGTGAACTTTTCATTACCAACATGGGATTTTCAAGGTTACAAAAATGGAGTCATTACATTCTTCCCCCCTTAGGGGAATTTCGCCCTCAAAATTCTACAAAATATACAGTCAAAAGATCTCGGGGTACTTTTCTTGCATTTTTGACTTCAGTTCCTAAGTCTCCTCTTCCATGTGCGCATTTCTCCACAAAACTTTGACTAAGTGTATGTCTTTGTTTCGCAGCTTCTTACTCTTACCATCCAGAATCTCAATTGGTCTCGTCTTTATCTTGAGAGCCTCCATCAACTCCATGGGTACCTGGGTGATGACATGAGTAGGGTCAAGCACGTTTCTCCTTAGCATAGATATATGGAATACGTTATGCACTTCAGATAGCTGAGGGGGTAGTCTGATCCTGGAGGCCACTTTTCCCACTTTCTCCAGGATTTCAAAAGGTTCTATGTAACACGGACTAAGCTTGCCTTTGATACTGAACCGCATAACTCCTTTAGTGGGAGATATCCTCAGGAAAAGTGCTCTCCTATGTCGAATTCTAATGGTCTTCTCCTTTGATCAACATAGCTCTTTTGCCGGCTTTGAGCTGTGAGAAGACGTTTCTTTATGAGTTTGACCTACTCAGTGCATTGCTCCACCAACTCGGACTGTACCACCATGGACTCTCCAACTTCACTCCAACTGGTGGGTGATCGACAGGGTCTCTCATAGAGCGCCTTGTACGGAGCCATGCCAATGCTCGACTGAAAGCTGTTGTTGTATGCGAACTCCACTAGTGGCAGGTTTTCATCCCAGCTTTGCTTCCAATCGAGGGCACAAGCTCGCAGCATATCTTCGACTATCTGGATTGTGCGCTCTGACTGTCCATCAGTCTGTGGATGGAAGGCTATGCTAAAGTTCAAGGAAGATCCTAAGGATTTTTGGACGGACTTCCATAAGTGAAGCGGCTATCCCTATCTAAAGTGATACTAAGGGGTATGCCATGTAAACTCACTATCTCTTTGATGTATAGCTGAGATAGGCTGTCAGTGGATTGGGTATGGCGTATAGGAAGGAAATGGGTTGTCTTAGTCAATCTATCAACAATTACCCAGATCATGTCATGACCCTTAGAGGTCCTGGGTAACCCTACAATGAAGTCCATGGTAATATGATCCCATTTCCATTTGGGTAACTCAAGGGGTTGTAACAATCCCGCAGGTCTTTGATGTTCGGCCTTTACTTGTTGACATGTTAGACACTTTGCCACAAATTCCCCTATGTCTCTTTTCATACCATCCCACCAATATTGTCTCTTTAAGTCTTGATACATCTTAGTTCCTCCCGGGTGTATGGTATACTTAGATCGATGAGCCTCTTTTAAGATTTCTTGTCTTAATTCTTCATTAGTCGGTACCACTAATCTTCCTTGCATGTAAATGCTACCATCTTCCCCTTTAGTAAACCCTAGTTTTCCTATTAAAGCTTGTATGTCCAGATCCCCTTGCTGTGCTTACTTAACCTTTTCATTAACAGCCGACTTTATCGTTAGACCTGCCATAATGATCTTGCGCTTACTTATGTCTGGTTTTCACGTCATTACTTCTTGTAATAGCTTCCATCTCTTAGTAAATAAACTTGCACACATCCCTTGGGTTTTTCTACTTAATGCATCAACTACCACATTAGCTTTTCCAGGGTGATAATGAATGGAGAAGTCATAGTCTTTTAAGTATTCCATCCATCTTCTTTGTCGCATGTTTAAGTCTTGTTCGGAAAAGATATATTTAAGACTCTTATGATCTGTGAAAACTTCAAACTTTTCCCCATATAGATAATGTCTCCAGATTTGTAAGGCAAAGACTATGGCCGCTAATTCCAAGTCATGGGTCTTGTAATTGACTTCATGCTTCTTGAGTTGTCGAGAAGCATAAGCAATTACCTTCCCATGTTGCATAAGTATGCAGCCTAGTCCTTGTTGCGAGGCATCGCTATATATCTCAAATCCACCACTTCCTAAAGGTAAGGTAAGGACAGGTGCTGTAGTTAACCTTCTCTTTAGTTCCTGGAAGCTTTCCTCAATTTATCAGTCCATTCAAATCTTGTGTCTTTCCTGGTTAGCTTAGTTAAAGGTAAAGCAATTCATGAAAAACCCTCGATGAATCTCCTGTAATATCCAGCAAGTCCTAAGAAGCTTCTTATTTCTGTGATTGTCTTAGGTCTTTCCCATTTCTGTACTGATTCATCCTTAGTGGGGTCGACTGCTATGTCATCATGAGAAATAATGTGTCCTAATAAATTTACCTTTTCCAGCCAAAACTCACACTTACTGAATTTTGCATATAACTTGTGTGCTTGTAGGGTGCTTAATGTTATCCTTAGATGTTCCTTATGGTCATCAGGAGTTTTTGAATATATCAAGATATCATCCACAAACACTATGATGAATTTGTCTAAGTACTCCTTGAACACCCTATTCATGAGGTCCATAAACGTGGCTGGAGCATTAGTTGAACCAAAGGACATCACTTTGAATTCATAATGGCCGTATCAAGTCCTGAGGGCTGTCTTGGGGATATCTTCTTCTCTAACTCGAAGTTGATGGTAGCTGGATCATAGATCAATCTTAGAGAAGACTATGGCTGACTGAAGTTGATCACAAAGATCATCAATTCGGGGAAGGGGGTACTTATTCTTAATGGTGACCCTATTTAGCATCTGATAGTCTACGCACAATCTCATGGAGCCATCCTTTTTCTTAACAAAAAGGACTGGAGCTTCCCACGAAGATACGCTAGGCAGTATGAACCCTTTGTCAAGTAGATCCTGTAACTGAGTCTTCAATTCTTTTAGTTCTACAAGAGTCATTCGATAAGGAGCTTTGGAAATAGGGCAAGTACTAGGTATAAGGTCAATGGTAAACTCAATTTCTCTTGGTGGGGGTAGACCTGGTAAGTCCTCAGGGAATATGTCAGGAAATTCTTGGACTACCTCGACATCCTCTAGCTTTGGTTGGGGACTCTCAACAGATTCAATCTTGGCCAAGAAGAAGGGACATCCCTGAGCAATATGCTTAACTGCTTTCATGGAAGAAATAACACACGCTCCAGAATAATCCTTTCTTCCTTGGAGGGTGAAAGTGTCTCCATTAGGTAGGGTAAAAGTGACACATTTCTGGCAGCAATCAACAAAGGCTTGATGAAGGGCTAGCCAGGCCATACCTAGGATGGTGTCGAAGTCATTCATATCTAAGTGAATAAGATTGGCATGTAGCAAATGATCTTTGACCAAAATGGGGACATCCTGGAGATAAGAATAGGTGGGAAGTGCCTAGCCTATAGGAGTCATGACTTCTAGAGTGAAGTCCAAGTCCTGTGGTATAATGTCCAAGGTTGATGCAAACTCCCGGGATATGAAAGAATGAGTGGAGCGTGTATCAAATAGAACTTTAGCAGGTGTATCATAGATAGAAAGAATACCTTCAACTACTGCATTTGAAGCCTGGGCATGACTGGAAGTGAGGGTAAAGACACGTCGTTGGCTCTTTGGAACCTGATCTTCTTTATGCTCTTCAACTTTCCTTTTAGGACAATTCCTAGCAAGATGTCCTAATTCTCCACAAGTATAGCAAGTGATGTTGAAAGTGGGACATGGTTTTCCTGAATGATTCCTGTTACACCTAGGGCATGTCTTCCAGTCTGGTCTTCTTCCTTTGTTTTCAAACGGCTTCTTGAAAGGTGGCCTCGATCCAGATGACTGAAATGGTCTCTTTCCTTTATTTCTCATGGTGTTGGTGTTCTTAGTTTCCTTTATCGCCTGATTCCTTTGATAATATTTTTCGTATAGGGAGGCGATCTCTACGACTTTGGCTACGGTGGAAGGTTGGAAACCTAGAACTCTGTTCCTGAGTCCTGGGTTGAGCCCATCTACAAATCTTTCTGCCGCATCTTCCTCATCAACACAAGCATGTGGTGCAAATCTTCGAAGGCTGATGAATTTAGTTTCATACTGTTGGACAGTCATGTTTCCTTGTTCTAAGTCTATAAATTCTTTTTCTTTCTGTTTTCTTACGTGTTTAGGATAATATTTGTCATTAAAGACATTTTTAAATTCTTCCCATCCTATTGTTTCTTGCTGGTGAAAATAAGTCCTTTCCGCTATTTCCTACCAAAAGCTAGGCTCTCCCCTAAACACAAACATGGCCACGGGTACCTTTCTTTCTTCTGCTATGTTCATGACTTTAAATATCTTTTCAATATCAATTAATCATTTCTCAACTGTAGATGCTTCATCTTCTCCTATGAATGAGGGAGCTAATTTCTGAAACCTTTCTAATTGAACCTCAGTCCTATCTATTACTTTATCAGGGGAAGGATCTCGTGTGGTAGGGGTTTCGATTTGTTGATTACTCATGTATTGTTCCATATGCTGTAGGAATCGCTGGAATAATTCAGCCATCCCATTGCCCGACCTAGTGGAGTCCACTGGTGGGGCTTCAGGTCTTGGAGCATCGCTTACTTTCTTTATAGGCATCTGTAAATAACAAGGTAATTTACAAGACCTTAGTATGTGTTATCATATTACCCCTTAATCTTTCATGGATGAAACTTGATTATAAGTTATTCTCCTCATAATTGGGCTGTGAGTAACATCAAACCGAGCTCTGATACCAACTGTGACGACCCGGGTTTCATATGATGCAAATTTCATAAAAAGGCGAGATCTCTTGCTTTAGAAATATGAAATGGATGAAAATCTTTTGTTTTGGAAAGAAATCTTTCGTATAAAACCCTGAGTGTCAAAACACATTTTCAAATCATATAGTCATGGCATAGTTTTAAATCAACTGTATTCCCAAGAAAGTGTTAGTCACAGCCCCAGCTATAGAGAGTAACTACAAGCAAGTAACATTCACTAAAAGATAAGGTAGGGGTTTACTTACTTGTACTTAATTTGGATGTTCTCTGTCATGGGTGGATCCTGTCCTTAAGTGTTTACTTGTATTTGAAAAATATTAAGGATTGGGTGAGTATACACTATACTCAGTAGGAGTCTATCACTACTAGTTTTACAATGCATGCTATGTTTTAAACCATATGTTCTTTAAACCATGTGCATGTTTGTTCAATATCGATATTAAAAGCCATTGTCAAAATAGAATACTAACGACTTAAAGAATAGCATAATCCAAGTCAAAAGTAACATAGATATCATAAACATATACTATGATATGCATAAGATGCTCAACTGAATCCAACTCATGGATCTATGGTTGACCATACTTATGTCATGCCATATGCATGCAAGTAAATCCTCAAAAACATGGGGCACACTATGCCCACGACATCAGCGCCGTGTGGTCCCCGGGTACTTAGGGACTCTTAGTCATAGCCTCCACGGGGCATATGACACTTCGATAGGTGCCATGACACCTCCAGTGGTACTCCTCGTTTACCATAGCAATCGAAGTGAGGACAAGCCTTTTTGGCGTGGTACCCTTTCCACCTATAGTGGTAGAGGCTGGAAGGCCACCCCGAACCTCTCGGCATAGCACCCACGAGCTTACTAGCCCAAATCAAATACTATTAAGTAGGCAAGAACCTTTTTTTTTTCAAAACATGTCTATGCATGTATCATGCAGACAAGAATTCTTTTTCAAAACATGTCTATGCATGTAACACATGTCTTGGCAATATAAGCGCAATGTATTTTTCATATGCATGCTAAGTTCATTTATGAAATCAATTCATGCTAAACAGGTCATGTGCATAAGGATGTAGCATATGTTTATATGATATACGCATAAAGGCAGGACATGTAACTTAAAAACTTAAAACATGCATTAGAAAAGCAACCATGATTCAAAACATGCATTCTCAAAGCATCATGGGTTCTTTTTAAAAGTCTAGTAGCGATAGGACACCTAAGTAGTTTGATCGTGCTAGTCCCCTTGAACTCTTACGTTCTTGGACATGGTTTAGGAGGAAAAGGTTGGCTTGGCCTATTTTACCTCACTACTTAGGCATTAAGGGTTCATTCCCATGTCTAAGGGCCTCTTAGACATTGGACATTCTAAAATGTCGGTGATGCAGTATGTTTGGGAAGAAGGGGGTGCTCATATCAAAACAGGTCCCTATTTTCTCAGGCCAATTCGTTTTAAATTTAATTACAATTTTACCCTTGAATTTCAAAGGGCCATAACTTGCTCATTTTAACTCTGTTTTGGGTGATTCTAGTCTTGTTAGATTCCTTTTTTCGAGATGCACCTAAGGGTACCATTCTAAGGACCAAATTTATGGGTCTAGTCAGGGTGAACAGTGAAATGACCAAAATACCCTTATCTCAAAAAGTGAACTTTTTATTACCAACATGGGATTTTCAAGGTTACAAAAATGGAGTCATTACACCTTTTGAGCCTACTATTAAGCCTTTTATTTCTTAAAGCCATTCACATTAACCCAAAATAACTGAGTAAAATAAATAACCACTACCCATCTTCAAAATGAGTAGAGTAGAAAAAAGGACAAAAAGTCAAAGAAGTGAGAAAAATTAGCTGTCTTTCTTCTAAAGAAGAAAAAAGAAAAGGAAGATAAGAAACAAAAGAAAAAGAAAGACAATTTTGAAAGAGAAATTCAAAAAGAAAATTTGTCTTAGAAGATATTCATTGAAGACCTACTCAATTTTGAACCTTTGAAATCTTTATACCTTTCTTTTCTAAACTTGTCCTAAGCCTACATTTCATCCTAGTTAAAGACCTATTGATCTTAAGTGGACATAGCCTTAAAGAGGAGATAAAAAGAAAGAATTAAAGTAAAAGACCCCTAATATTCTTGGTGTTAACATCCACTCTTAAGGATCACTTTTCTTTATCTCATGAGCATTTAAAAGAATTATGTGAACCATCAACTTGTTGGATTTGGTCACATAATGAGAGAAATATGTTTAACCCCTTATCTGAGAGTTTTATTTCTAAGCATATACCGTGAGGATTTGAGGTCAAGGCATATTTCTAATGGAATGTAAGCATATCTAGTTAGAAGTCAAGATTTATGTGGCTATACACACACATATGCACTCTGAGAAATAGCTTAAATAAGATGTCTTTAATATGTGTATGGTGTGTAAAATTGTCAAATCTTCGTTATTAAGTTGTGAAAATTTAGTAAAGTTACTAATGAATGAGGATTCTCTGAGATAAAATAGGGGACTTGACCTTACTGAATTTTGTGGGTATATTCACTACAAACCCTCACGAGGCATAACTCGTTCACTAGGGGTAACCTAGGGGTTCAAGGGCTTGTTGCATGTGCCAAATGCAATCGTGAGTTCCTACGAAAGTGGCACCTTGTACCAATTTTGTGTAAAATAGTTGTCTACATGTTTTGCTTGGGACTTGCAAAATGCTGGTTGGGGGTGTGTTAAGTGTTAATTTTGGCTAAAAGACCCCTAGTTTAGCATTCAATTAGATCATCTAATCGTTCAAATTTGCAAAATTTAGCTCTAATTGACCATTCAAACTTTAATTTTTCAAAATCAATGGTTAGATGATCATTAGAGCTTATTAGATGATTAATGTGCAGTTTAGATTATTCTAATTTAGTCTTTTATTTTGTAGATCAACTAAAGGAGGGTTGAATGGCTCAGATCTAATTTCAATGGTGTAGATCAAGTGAAGATCAATAAGGCAAGAGTCCTAAAAAGAAGAGGAGTTCTAAAAGGAAGAAGAGAAGCTTCCTAATAGGAATCTACCTCTTCAAGGAAAGAGTTAGAGGAAGAGTAGGAAAGGAAAAAGGTTATAAAGAGGGGGAATCGTAGGAGTGGGGGAGTTGCTTTTTTGGAGAGTTCGGAGTTTTTGGGCTTTGGAATTTTTTAGTCGTTGTCTTCTTTGTAGCCCTTTATTTTATTCATCATTTTTTATTTGCCTTCCTAGTCTTCTTTTTTTTTTCCAATTGTTACGTATTCCTCCTCCATAACTCTTCTCTCTCTCATGATTCCACTCCTTTGTTCACAGCACCCATCCATCACCGCTTGATCGTTCAACCCAGATATGCCCTTTAGTTCCCCTTTTACTATCATCATCATCCACTCTCTAGTCTGCCTTTTCGTTCAAAACAAAGATGCCCCAACTCTTCACTGGCTAGTCATGACTAAACAGTTCAGCCCAACATTTTCATCTCCCTTGTATATAGCACCACTACCCAGCCCCTTCTCTTTTTGTTCCTCCTCTGTTCATCGTCAATTCCCTTTTCTATTTCATCTACCGCAGAAACCCTCTTTAGTGCTCCAAATCTCCTCCACGCGCCAAGTCCAAAGATGCAAGCCACCAGCCTGCAATCCCCTAGTCATATCCTCTAGTTCCCCTTCACCGTCCAGCTATTTATTGGAGACATAGGAAAACTATGTAGACCGCCTAGATCTTCCCATGCCTGCACTCCACCCGCCAACACCCAACTGCCTTCACTGCCCCGGACAGAAGCCCCTTCTTCTCCAGCGTCTCTGCATTGTCAGACCCAGACCATAGTCTTCAACGGGCGGATCGCACTCCCATCCCACTAGCTCCAGCATTTTTCTCGCCTCCGGACATCTTGGAGACAAAAACCCGAAACAGGTTTCCTCCCGCATCATCATTCTTCTTCTTTCCTCTTCCTTCTTCCCCCTCCTCTCCCTCCAGCTACTTCTCCTTGTCGAATTCATCTAGTTTTTTCATTTTAAAGTTTTTATCCTAAATTCCAAATTTTCCCTTATGTGTTTTATCAGAATCTCATTTCTATCCTTTTCTTTTAATTACATATGTATCCCTATTTTAATTACATCTGTGTCCCTATTTCATTTACATATGTGTCCATGTTCTATTCAAGTTTTATTCTATCCATCTTCTAACAGTGTTATCGAGGGACAATGCTCTCCATGGATAGTGTAATTCAGAGATGTTTAATTAGATTTATTTTATGTTTTTTGGACTTGAAATTTATGTCAATTGCATCATTTGAATAAAGCTGAATAATTAGTTTAATTATGTTATTTTTTTGTTTTAGATAATTAAAATTTGTTTAAACTTCTTATTTTTAAAGCGAGTCCCTATGGGATCGACCCGTATTTACATAATTATACTACAATAGCCTATGCACTTATGAAACACATCAACAATAAGGATGATCAAACAAGATCAATTAGATCTTGAATGATTAAGAACAATGAGACTAATAACACTGTATTGTACTTAGTATGCATGTTTATTAGCATTCATGCTATAGATCAAATCAAGATCATTGATTAGATAATATAAACCCTTATTCAAATATGATTCAAGAAAAAGAACCAAGATCATCCTCCTTAGGGATGATAAACTAACTGAACTTAGATTAAAGAAGAACTAGTTGATAAAAGATCTAGGCCCTTGATCTTTATCAACAAGAATAGATTGTTGGTTAAAGGATCCATGAAAGATTAAGATCAAAGAGATGGATATACAAAGACTTAGAATAGAAAATAATTAGATTTGAAAGATTAGAACATCATTCTAACCATCAGATCTCTTGATCAATAGAATTATTCATATTGTATATATATTGACGATATGTATGGATTTATGGATTACAAACATCAGTCAAGATCATGAAAGATCTGGAGAGATGGATCACTACTTGAAGGTAGGAGGATTTGATGAATGCATCTACATGGGATGTACATGTTGAACCCATGATCTTATGTTGACTAGTGTAATGTGAATACTTGTATTAAATCCCCTGAGACCCTTATGATACAACCAAACACATATGAAATGGTTAAGTTAGAATTGAGGACTAAACTCTAAGTGAATATGGAACTAGAAGATATTCCAACCCGAAGTAAATAGATAGATTGTCTGATACATATGAAACCTATTTTACATACAAGCATGGAGGCTTGTGGTTTTGTTTTAAATAGGCATAAGCCTGGGGGATGCTATGCTAGGGGAGTTGTGAGGGTTTGGCCACCCGCTTCCCAAAATTTGATGATTTGATGATACCTTGCCCTATGAGAGGCTAAAAGTCGGGTGGGGCAATTATGGGAAGGCCACCGCTATGAAAGTATTGTCTCCCCATATGGACAGTGACACAATATTTTTCACCATGGCATCAGTGGTGAACAAGGCAGTTATCCGAGCGCGCTAGTACGGATCAAACTGTAGTATGGTATTCCTTTGATTATTTTGCAATATGATGCATATGAGATAAGCATAGTGAAATGACCTATGTTTTGGTATGATGAAATGCTAGGTAATTGGATATTACCAGTATTTCCCAAGAAGGGAAATTCCTAGTATAGGACTAGCTGAAATACTGATTTCTCATAGTGGAAAGAATTGATCAGCCTAGTTGGGAATGATATTTGACTACTTTCATAAATTTGATGGAATTATATATGTATTGAATGTATGTATAAGGATGTACATATACTAGAAAGTAAAGAGTTAGATACATGAGTATATTTATGAATAACGAGATTATGAAGTATTAGAATTATACTATCAATTACTATGCTTCTTGAATCCCCTATCAAGCATAGCTTGCTGAGATATTGTAAAAGTTTCAATGTTTATAATATCTCAAATACAGAAAAAAAGAGTTAGGAGTTCAAGACTATAGAGGACTTGAAGATAATAATCATCAGGGTATACCCCTTGAAGACATGTATTTTATTTTGTTTGAGAGTATGATATTGTAATGAGATATGGTGAGCTTTGAGTTTTGGATTATATAAGTTGGACAAGGATTGTAATGGATTTGGATTATACCGTGAACCACTGAATGGATTCTGGAATTTAATAAAAATATATTCCTTCAATGGAATTTTATCCTGTACCAAAATTCTAAACTATTTGGTAAATTTAATAAGTGTGAATTCTAGTTAGAGAAGGTTAATTTCTTAGGTCATGTAATTTCCAAGAATGGAGTAGAAGTGGACCCCACCAAGGTTGAAGTAGTAATGAATTGGGAGAAACCTAAAATAGTAACAGAAATATGTAGTTTTCTTGTACTAGCAGGATACTACTATAGATTCATTCAAGGATTTTTTGATATAGCTCTTCCTTTGAATTCATTGACTAGAAAGGGGGTACAATTCACTTGGACAGAAGAATGTGAAAATAGTTTCTAAGAGCTAAAGAAGAGGTTAACTACAACATCAGTATTGACTTTGTCATTTGGAAGTGGGGGATATGAAATATACTGTGATGCTTCAGGCAAAGGGTTGGGGGGTGTTGATGCAAAATGGGAAGGTCATTGCTTATGCATTTAGATAATTGAAGACATGAAATAAATTACCTAGTACATGAATTAGAATTTGCAGCTATAGTATGGAGAAAAATTTAGTGTATTCACATACCATAAAAGTCTTAAATACATCTTCACTCAGGCTTATTCAAACATGAGACAAAGAAGATGGATGGAGTATGTCAAAGACTATGATTTTGCCATCAAATACCATCTTGGAAAAGGGAATGTAGTAGCTGATGCATTAAGTAGACAGCCAAGAGCTGTACTCACAAACATCACCATTCAATCAGCTTTTGTAGAAAGAGTCCTTAAAGCCCAAGAAGAAGATACAATAACTCAGGAATTGGGAAAAAAGAAAGTATTTTGTAAGGGTACAAATGGGGGTCTATGTTTTTACGAGAAATTGCTAGTTCCTTTAAATACAGACTTGAGAAAAGAACTATTATAAGAAGCCAATCAGTCAAAAATTTCCATACACCCTTGGGGTACAAAGATGTATCAGGATTTGGAAAGAAACTTTTGGTGGGAAGCATGAAAAGAGAAATAGGGGAATTTGTGGCTAAATGTCTAAATTGTCAATAAGTAAAAGCTGAAGACTAAAGACCAGCTGGGATGTTACAAACATTGGAACTTCCAGAATGGAAATGGGACAACATCACTATGGATTTTGTAGTAGGTTTACCAAGGACTCGGGCAGGTCATGACATGACTTGGGTGGTTGTGGATAGGTTAACAAAGTCATCACATTTCCTTCTAATTAGACAAAACTAGTAAGTTGACAGTTATACATCAAAGAAATAGTAAGTCTTTATGGGATTCCAGTATCCATCATCCCTTATAGGGATGGAAGATTTACTTCAAAATGTTGGAAGAGTGTACAACAAGCCTTGGAAACCTCACCTAAATTTAGTACATCATTTCATCCTCAAACAAATGGTCAATCAAAAAGGATATTCAGACTTTAGAAGATATGTTGAGAGCATGTGCATTAGATTGGAAAGGGAATTGGGATGAACATATTCCATTAGTAGAATTTTCGTATAACAATAGTTTTCAAACAAGTATTGGTATGGCATCACATGAAGCATTGTATGGACGGCCATGTTGATCACCAACCTGTTGGAGTGAAGTTGGAGAAAGTAAGTTAATAAAGTCAGAACTAGTGATACAGTGTACAGACAAGGTTAGATTGATACAAAAGAGGTTGTTAACAGCACATAGTCTGCAGAAGAGTTACACAGATAAAAGACATAGAAACTTAGAATTTGATGTGGGGGAGCATGTATTTTTGAAAGTATTAATAGTCGAAGGAGTAATGAGGTTTGGAAGCAAAGGAAAACTTAGTCCAAGATTCATCGGTCTATTTGAAATCCTAGAAAGAGTTGTTCTAGTGGCTTACAAATTAGCCTTACCACCCTAACTCTTAGAAATACACAATGTCTTTCACGTATCTATGCTACAAAAATACCTACAAGATGACATGCATGTACTTCAAAGGGCTCCAAAAGAGCTAAAACCAGACCTAACCATTGAAGAGAAGGTGATGTGGATCTTGGACAGCAAGGAACAAAAGTTAAGGATCAAAACTATTCTGCTAGTCAAAGTCCTATGGCAAAATCACTTTGTTGAGGAAGCCACATGGGAAACAGAAGTAGAAATGAGGAAGACACACCCTAGTCTATTTGCTTAAGTTATTATAATACAAATTTCAAGGACGAAATGATCGTAAGGGGGGAAGATTGTAATAACCCCAATTTTTGTGAATTGATTGAGAAAATCAATAAAGTTTGAGTTTTTAGAAATTTCAGGCTGGAATATTAGGTTATTGAAAATTCTCATTTTATAGAGATTAAAATGTGATTTAAAACTTATAAATAATGAATGTATTTGAAAAATCTATTGAAATGACACTAAGTATGTTTAATTCCGAGCTACAATGAAAAATTCCTAAATTTATCCATTTTATGAATAAATAGGTAAAATGAAAATTTTACCTATATCTAAGAACTAAGATCCTAATATTTAGAATGTACTTGAAAATATGATTCCAATGCCACTAAGTATGCCCAATTCCAAGTTTGGGGGAATAAAACAAATTTTTCTCCATAAAAGGGCAAAATGGTCTTTTCACACCCCGTGGGGCCCATAAAGAGCCCACAAATGAATCCAACGCCCAGAAAACATGTAATGAGTGGTCAAACCCCTACCAACTACTAGTGAAGAAGGAGGTGGTAGTGGAAGATCCAATATTAATTTAATATTTAAAAGAATTAAAACATAAGTATTGCATGTAATTATGAAAAATCCAAAACACATAAATTGTGACGACCCGGGTTTTTGAAAACATGATTTGTAAAGTATTATGAAAGGCAGGGCCCTTAAGAGTGTAAAATTTTTTTCGCAAAACAAAGCAGCGGAAATTCTTTTCTTTAGAACTTGTTTTGAAAACCCAAGTCACCACTTCATACATAACATAAGTACAATTTGTGTACAAAATAAAATTCCATTGAAGGAATATACTTTTATTAAACTCCAGGATCCATCCAGTGGTTCACAGTACAGCCAAATCTAGTACAATACTTGTCCAAATTACATAATCCAAAACTCAAGCTCACCATACAATAAAACTCTCAACAAATAAAAATACATGTCTTCAAAGGTATACCTTGAAGATTATTCTCTTCAAGTCTTCTATAGTCTTCAGCTCCTAACTCTCCTTCCCTGGATCTGAGATATTGCAACAAGTACAATATCTCAGCAAGCAATGCTTGGTAGGGGATTCAAGAAACATAATAATTGACAATGTAATTCCAATACTTCATAATCTCAATATCCTTGAACATACTCTTTACTTTGTAAGTTATGTATATCTATATACATACATACCCTTCATGGGTAAACCAGTTAAATTCGTGAAAATAGTCAAATATCACTCCCAACTAAGCTGATCAATTCTCTTCATTTTGAGAATTTAGTATTACAGCTAATCTCATACTGGGAATTTCCCTTCTTGGGAAACATTGGTAATATACAATTACCTAGCATTTCATTATGCTATAACATAAGGCATTTCAGTATGCCTACTCCCATATGCATCATAGTGCAAAATAATCAGAAAGGTTGCTATGCTGCAGTCTGATCCGTACTAGTGCGCTCGGATAACTGTCTTGTTCACCACTGATACCACGGTGGAAAATATTATGTCACTGCCCATATGGGGGGGCAAGACTTTCACAGTGGTGGCCTTCCCATAATTGCCACCACCCGACTTTTAGCCTCTCATTGGGCAAGGTATCATCATATCATCAAATTTCAAGGAGCGGGTGGCCAAACCCTCATAACTCCTCTAGCAATAGCATCCCCTAGGCTCATGCCTATTAAAACAAGCTCACAAGCCTCCAAGCTTGTATGTAAAATAGATTTCATATATGTCAGACCATATGTCTGTTTACTTAGGGTTGAAATATTTTCTAGTTCCCTATTCACTTATAGTTTAGTCCTTAACCATCTTATAGGTGTTTGGTTTGATCATAAGGTTTTCAAGAGATTTACTACAAGTATTATCATTACTCTTGTCAACATAAGATCATGAGTACAATCATGAATATCTCATGTAAATGCATTCATCAAATCCTCCTACCTTTAAGGATTGATCTCTTTTCCCCAATCTTCCATGATCCTGACCGATGTATGTAATCTGTACATCCATACATATTGTCAATATACAAATTATGAACAATCCTATTGATCACTAGATCTGATGTTTAGAATGATCTTTAGATCATTCATATCTAAGTATTTTTCTATCTCTAAGTCTTTGTATGTTCATCTCCTTGATCTTGATCTTTCATAGATCCTTTGATTGACAATCTACACATGTTGATAAAGATCAAGGTCCTAGATCTTCTATCATCTAGTTCTTCTTTGATCTAAGTTCAGTTCTTGGATCATCCCTATGGAGGATGATCTTGGTTTTCTTCCTTGAATCACCTTTGATCAAGGGTTTGGATTATCTAATCTAATGAACTATAACAAGTATACTACTAAACATACATACTAAGTACAATATAGTGTTCTTATTCTTATTGTTCTTGATCATCCAAGATCTAATGGATCTTGTTTGATCGTCCTTATCTTACTTACTGTTTTTATTAGGGTTAGGTAATTTACTAACCTTTTATGCTCTTATTATTATTATTTAACCAGTTAATGTACATGGTTGAAGGTAGCTTATTCAAGCCTAAATCTAGACTGCTCCTCTTATTTCCAATTGGCTAAGGCTTACTAGTTGAATGGGTGAACACAAAGTGATTACTTCAATCCTCATGTAAGGAGGCGTTTAGACCTCACAAACGTCAACAGAAGGTAGGGGAAGAGCGAGGCTCTATTAGATAACCCCCTTAACCACTATGTTCATCATTCACTAGAATGACCATAGCTCAACCTTTCATAAGGTTCTTATAAGCATGTTTACCCTAAGTACTCTTTCTAATGGATTTTAATTAAGTCCATGAATATTTATAATGCCATTCATGGGGTTTATTATTCTTTTCCTAATTTGGGCTAAGGATTTGATAATCCTTATATTGTCCTACTAACTATAGCCCTTACTAATTAAGTCCAAAGTACTTCATTCTTATTTGTGTCATGAAACTCTACTTTCTCATTAGAATACATTTTTGATGTTTTATGCTCTTTATCTCATAACAAGTAAATCTACTACTAACATTCAACCATAAATGAATTATAAATTTAAAGCATAAAACTACCTAATTTAACATTCAATGAAAATGAGGCAAGGTACTTAAATTAAATCTAGCACCTTATGATAAGAATGAACACATATCATACTAAACTCTAAATGTTATACTAGCATGCTTTATAACATAATAATATAAAATGAAACTAATTATATTTACATTTTTAGAAACCTTTACTTATGATCCAACCATTTGATCTTAGATCTTTTCCTTTGCTTAAGGACTTTAGTTATATTTAGAGAATTTTCTCTATTAAGGTCAAAAGATCACATTGATCTATTTTTATCATAATCCATCCATGATTTCCTTGGATTTCATCATAATATCATCCCTTTAATCCATCCCAAGGATCTGATCATACTTGATCTCATTGATCAAGTGGGTCCCTTTGTATTTTTTTATATTTTATTTTAGGGTTTTTCTACCATAAAGGGTAGATCCCCTATTTTATCCAAGATCTGTCCAAATTAACCATAGATATTACATTATTATATCATCACTAAAATAAATTTCCAAGATCTGATCACCTCAGATCTTGAAGATCTTAGAAATTGGACACTTATTTCCAAAATACAGAACTAAATTTTAGAAATATTATGACTTCATTAGAAACTAGACATTACAAGATTTTCATAGCTTCTTTCTGATCTCAATTTGGAGTTCATATGACTCCACAATCTTAAATTGAAGTTTTCAGCCGTTCCTAGGGTCCAGATTTGATCTAGGCCCACTAGAATTAATCTCTCTCAATTGAGGGTCCAAAACTGCTCAGATATTTCTAAAACTTCTACCCTAGAGGTTTTGGACCATTCTGGATTGATTGGTGGAGTCAGATTTTTCATCTGAGCACTCCATCATCATGAATTAAGGGTTCTGTTGTTTACTTTATTTTTACCTTTTTATTACCAAAATTAATTACAGTAAAATAAAAATTACATAAAACAATACTAAAAATATATGAAAAGGATTTCTACTTACTTGATTGGAGATAAAACCTCATTTATATGCCCAATTTAAAAAAATACCTTGTTGATGAAGATATAGCCTAAAATCCACCTTTCTTGCAAATACCGTTGTTTGAACCGTTGGATCTTGAAATTTCTTTGGGGGTTTTGTAGAATAGATGTGTTGGGATGTTTTGGACGGTGAAATTGATCAAATTAGATCTAGAACAGAGTGCCTAATTGAATTTAGGTCTCTTGTTCTAAAGAAAAACAAGTTGGAAAGAGATCTAACTCTTAGAAATTTTGGGATTTTGGAGAGGGATTCTAGATCTAATTTTGTGGGGATTTTATGAGGATTTTTGGAAGATTTTTGGGGTTGTATTTATAGGCATTTTGGGTCTTTTTCCATGATTATAATATGTTATTTTTTTAATATAAAATGACATGAAAGTCTTCAATGCTCCCATGCCTAACTTTTCTTCCCCATGACTAGTTGATCTTTGTTGAACTATGTTTCACATGGGCTGCTGATCAAATTGGTTGTTGGGGACGTGGTGGTCCCCATGTGGGCCCCACATGGTGTAAAAAGTCCGTTTTGCCCTTTATGCATAAAACGTTGGGTTTTATTCCCATGATCTCGGATTTGAGTGTACTTAGTGGCGTTGGATTTGTATTTCTTAGTACATTCTAAATTTTGATGTTTCATATTTTGATTTTTGGAATATTTTGATTTTTGGGTAAAATTACTATTTTACCCCTTTTGTCCAAAAAAATGAAAAACTTAAGGATTTCTCATCCGAATTCGAAATTTGTCGTGCTTACAGTCATTTTGAAGGGTTTGCTGAGATTAATTTCAATTTTACATATCTTATTATTTGATTATACTTTTATAAAAAGTATATTTTAAATAACCCTAATATTTCAAAATTTCAAAATATCTGAAACTCAAACTTTATTGATTTTTCTCAATCAATTTACAAAAATTGGGGTTATTACATAAATAGCCCTCCAAAAATCCTAAAAAAAATGTTCATTAAAATTCCCACAAAATCATATTTCTTACTTTATAAAATCAGATCTATATTCCTTCCCAAAATTCCAAAACTCCCAAAAATGTCCCTTTTTGCACTTTCTCTCTCCTCTCTCTAATGGGAACAAGAGACCTAAATTTAGTTAGTCACTCTGTTCCAAGTTGAATCTCACAAATCCAACTATCCATACCATCCTAGACTACCTTATCTACAAAAACACCAAATCAACTTGAAGATCCAATAGTGCAATCAATATCAAATCATATAACAAGGGACTATCAGTCTATCTTATCATCAAAGGGTATTTATTTTAAATTGGGCTTCAAAACCACATTGTTTCCTCAATCAGGTAGGTGGAACCACTTCCTATACTCATTTCATGTTATTTAATGTATTTTATATTTTTCTATAATTAGTTTTAGGCTTAAAAACTTATAAAAATAAAGTTTTTAACCAACCAATCAATCTAGAAGGATTCAAAACCCTAAGGTAGAAAATTTGAGAATTTTTATTAAGTTTTGAGCCCTTAATTGTAAAGGGTTTGATTGGACGGTCCAAAACAAACTGTCCAATCTCCCAAATTAGATCGGTTCCCGAAACATTGTGTGAAATGTCGCACGAAAACGTGCCACACAAAAGCATTGTTGCTCATGTGCGTATGTGCACCATCGTGTCGACGAGATAAGGGCGACAGCACCGATCCTGGGTGGATCGTGTCACACATGCGTCCTAGTGACGAGTGCTTGCTAACCCATCTACTGGACTGGCCTGCTCGACCCGATCAATCCAGGCCATTTGTTCTGGTGGGCCTATATTAAATTTGGACCCTAGGAACTACTGTGAACTTCATAGTTCAATTGTGGAGTCATATGAACTCCAAATTGAGATAGGAAAGAAGCTATGGAAAGCTTCTAACTTTTATTTTCTTCTGAAATCATAATATTGATAAAAAACATTCCGGAAACTTTTTATTTTCAAGAATTTAGTTTCTAATTTTCATGATCTTCAATATCTGAGATGATTAGATCTTAGGGATCTGAATTGCTGATGATATAATGTTGAAATCAAGTGATATCCATGATTAATTTGGACAGATCTAAGATAAATTGAGGGATCTGCCCTTTATGGCAGAAAAACCCTAAAAATACAAAAGGGATCCACTTGATCAATAAAATCAAGTATGATTAGACCCATGGGATGGATTGAATAAATGATATTCTGATAGAATCTATTGAGATTATGGATTGAATATAACAAAAGCAAGTTGATTAGGTCTTCAGATCTTAATGGAGTAAAAGCCCTAAAATTAATTACAACCCTTGATTAAAAGGAAAAGAACCAAGATCTAATAGTTGGATCATAAGTAAAGGTTTCTAATCATCTTAATCTAATTAGTTGCATTGTCTTTTATTTGATAATAGTATTGTAAATGTGATTCATGTTATATAGCATGATAGTTCTAAAATTTTAGCATGCTATGTTCTATGTGTTATTAGATTGTTATATTAGGTTAGTAGATTAAATTATCTTAGGGCCATGTTAGTTTAAATTTTGATTTTAAGCATGATTCCATTAGATTGGTAGTAAATTTTCATGTATTTTATAACTTAGGATCCATGTTAGTATAATAGAGCATAAATGCCTTTAGAATGAGATATATGTACAATTCTCTTATGATTTAAAGTGTATGATTATTTGAATTGTCAAAGTATAGTATAAGCATCATAATTGTCTTTAAGCTTAGTAGATATAATTGTTTAATTAGTGGTTATGTCTCAATATTCATAAATCACCAAAAAGGAAATCTAATGCAATAGAGATTCATAGACAATTAAGATGAGTGAATGACTTGGACTTAATATTAGTAAGGGCTATGGTTAGTAGGACAATATAATGAATTATCAAATCCTTGGCCCAAACTAGGAGAATAATAAACCTCATGAATGATGTTTTAAATGTTCATGGACTTAATTAATGTCAATTAGAAAGAGTACTTAGGGTTAACATGATCATAGGAACCTTATGAAAGGTTAAGTTAAGGTCACTCTAGTGAATGTTGAACATAGTGATTAAGGGGGTTTTCTAATAGAGCCTCGCTCTTCCCCTACCTTCTATTAACATTTGTGAGGTGTAAACGCCTCTTTACATGAGGATTGAAGTAACCACTTTGTGTTCACTTATTCAACTAGTAAGCCTTAGCCAATTGGAAATAAGAGGAGCAGTGTAGACTTAGGCTGAAATAAGTTATCTTCAACTAGTAAAACATTAATTGGTTGAATAATAATAATAAGAGCATAAAAGGTTAGTAAATTATTTAACCCTAATAAAAATTGTAAGTAAGATAAGGATGATCAAACAAGATCCATTGGATCTTGAATGATCAGAACAATAAGAATAATAACATTCTATTGTACTTAATATGCCCATTTATTAGTATGAATGTTATAGATCAAATCTAGATCATTAGATTAGATAATCCAAACCCTTGATCAAATATGATTCAAGGAAAAGAACTAAGATCATCCTTCTTAGGAATGATCAAATAACTGAACTTAGATGGAAGAAAAATTGGATGATAGAAGATCTAGGCCCTTGATTTATCAACAAGAATATATTGTTGGTCAAAGGATCTATGAAAGATCAAGATTAAAGAGATGGATACACAAAGACTTAGAATAGAAAATACTTAGATCTGGAATATTAGAAGATCATTTTAACCATCAGATCTATTGATCAATAGACCTTTTCAAATTTTATGTATATTGACAGTGTGTATGGATTTACAGATTATATACATCAGTCAAGATCATGGAAGATCTGGAGAGATGGATCAGTCCTTGAAGGTAGGAGGATTTGATAAATGCATCTATGTGGGATGTACATGTTGAACCCATGATCTTATGTTGACCAGTGTAATGTGAATACTTGTATTAAATCTCCCAAAACCCTTATGATCCAACCAAACACATATGAAATGGTTAAGTTAGAATTGAGGACTAGACTCTAAGTGAATATGGAACTAGAAGATATTCCAGCCCTAAGTAAACAGACATATTGTCTGATACGTATGAAACCTATTTTACATACAAGCATGGAGGCTTGTGCCTTTGCTTTAAATAGGCATAAGCTTGGGGGATGCTATGCTAGGGGAGTTATGAGGGTTTCGTCACCCGCTTCCCAAAATTTGATGATTTGATGATCCCTCGCCCTATGAGAGGCTAAAAGTCGGGTGAGGCAATTATGGGAAGGCCACCACTATGAAAGTCCTGTCTCCCCATATGAACAGTGACACAATATTTTTCACTGTGGTGTTAATGGTGAATAGGACAGTTATTCGAGTGCGTTAGTACGGATTAGACTATAGCATGATAGTCCTTTGATTATTTTGCAATATGATGCATATCAGATAGGCATAGTGAAATGACTTATGTTTTGGCATGATGAAATGCCAGGTAATTGTATATTACCAGTATTTCCCAAGAAGGAAAATTCTTAGTATAGGACTAGCTGCAATACTGATTTCTCACAGTAGAAAGAATTGATCAGCTTAGTTGAGAATGATATTTGACTATTTTCATAAATTTGACGGATTTATCTATGTATTGTATGTATAAGGATGTCCATATATTACAAAGTAAAGAGTTAGATACATGAGTATGTTTATGAATAACGAGATTATGAAGTATTAGAATTATACTATTAATTACTATGCTTCTTGAATCCCCTACCAAGTATAGCTTGCTGAGATATTGTAAAAGTTTCAATGTTTACATTATCTCAGATATAGGGAAGGAGAGTTAGGAGCTCAAGACTATAGAAGACTTGAAGAGAATAATCATTAGGGTATATCCCTTGAAGACATGCATTTTGTTTTGTTTGAGAGTATTATATTGTAATGAGAGTTTCATTGTATGGTGAGCTTTGAGTTTTGGATTATATAATTTGGACAAGTATTGTATCCTTCAATGGAATTTTATCTTGCACAAAAATTCTACTTATGTTATGTATGAAGTGATGACTTGGATTTTTCAAAACAAATTCTAAAGAAAAGAATTTTTGCTGCTTTGTTTTATGAATTTTTTTTACCACTAAGGCTCTTACCTTTGAAAAGGTATTACAAAATGTGTTACAAAAACCCGGGTCATAACATTTATGTTATGTAAGCATGGTGCGTACACTCCATGAATGTTGGGCATCATCTTTTCAGTCTTTTCCTTTGAAGGAATGAATTATTTGAGAATTGATTCAATCTTGTGATTACTGTTCTTGAGTTATATTTTTATTAATGCATTATTCTGCAAGTTACTCATCTAATACCTCTCAATCTAAGTAAAAAACCATCCTTAATCACTTTAATTGCAATCGCATAAAACTCATTCTATTCACATGGTTTTGAAAAGGGTTGGAAGAAGTTTAGCAAATGACTAGTGAAAGAATTGTAATCAGATCTTGAGGTGCTGGTTAATGATTTAATTTCATTATTATTTGCCCTAATTAGTTGTTTGATTACATAAGAAGTGCATCATAGCTTTTTAGGACCATGTGTATCAGTCCAGGTGTCATGCACATGGTACTTGATGCTATTCTCTTGAACTAAGTTGTCATCATATGTTATCTTTGTTTCATGCAAAATTTTCCTTTATTACTGCCTTCCATGCATTGCATTTTATTTTGTAAGATGGTTTGCAATTAGGAGTAAGACCCATATCATCTTATTCAATGCGCATGGATCTTAAATCATGCACATGGTTCTAGATGTATACTCTTTAGAATTGTTGCATAGTTCTGTTCTTGAAAGCCATTGCTTAGGAAGTGGTTGAATTAGTATTGCATATTAGTTTCCATTTTATTGTTATATGTTATTTACAAACTTTTTAATTTCCATGTTTAGAAAGTTTAGGTTAGGAAAATGGTAGATTTGTTGCTTAATTTCCTTAGAGTAGTTCCCTTAGTTAGATTTGCAAACTTTCCAATTTTTATACTTAGAAAGTTAATTTCGGCAAGTTCTAAATTTAGAAGATTTTCTACTTTAGGAAGGTTTTAGCTTTAGAAAGTGTGTTTTAAGGAAAGTTGTTAAGTTTAACTTGTTTTGCTTTTAACATATTCCCATATTTCATGTGTTAACCTTCCATTCTTAGTTTAGGATAAAATCTCATTATCTTTAGCTAGGTTAGATCATTTAAGTAAGGACCACTAATATCACAAAAATCATTGATTCCTTGTGGGATCGACTACCATCGCATGAATTACTATAGCAATTCGTGCCCTTGAAAGTTTAACTTTCAAATCACAATTAATTTGTGCAATCATTGTTGGGGAATTACAACGTAATTGTGTAGTGGACCTTAACCTACAATATTTACCTCTAGTCTTTGTTTAGGGTGCATTGCTTTAGGATTTTTAAAATATTTTTGCAATTTATTGCCATTTGTTTTTTTTTTTTTACCATAATTCTTTGATTTTTGTGCAAGGGAAATTGCCAAAGGAGCAACGGCAATTCTATGGTCCAAGGCTTCATAAACATAGATTATGTTTTTATTGCTTTCCTAGATTAGGATTTGAATAAAATTGTAGTGGGTCCCATTGTAATTTTAATTTTATTTCATTTTTAAATGGGTTGTAATAACGTAGGGCAAGAGTGGGGTATGGTGGCATAGTTGATCATCATTGAATCATCACTATGAGTGATCTTCACTGTTACTTTATATTTATTTGCTAGTATAAAGTGCATATAGTATAATTTTGCATATGTGGATGGTAGTATAAATCATATAGATTAAGGTCATGCATTGATATATGTTGCATATTACTTAGGACTGCTGCATTAGTCTTTGCACCTATATAACAAAGGCTAGCCTAAGGTCAACTATAACCAAGGCATAAGCCACATGGTTATAGTGTCTCATTTATTGTAGTGCTTAAACCTTTATTAAATAACATATAGGTAAGCATTCGTTTGATTTCTATTCTACATTGCACGTTTACAACTTTATGGTAAAATAAAACTTAATCCTAGTCAGGGCCCTTTAAGAACCCTTATAAGGACTAGATTTCATCACTAGATCCTTGGTCCACCTAGGAATCAATCAAAATCCCTGTGTATCACGATCCGAAACCCTTGAACATTATTTTAAAATCAATTACAAAGAGACTTAGGATTATCGAGTTCATAAAACCGTTTCAGAAGGTGTCACGACCCGGGTTTTTATATGATGCAATTTTGATAAAAAGGCGAGATCTCTTGTTTTATAAGTATGAGATGCATGAAAATCTTTTACTTTTGGAAAACAATCTTTCATAAAAACCCCAAGTGTCAAAGCACATTCTCAGTTTATTTAGCCATGGCAAAGTTTAAATCAATATTATTCCCAAGAAAGTGTTAGTCACAGACCCAACTATTAGAGAGTAACTACAATCAAGTAACATTGAAAGATAAGATAGGGGTTTACTTACTTGTACTTAGTCTGTGTCTCCTAGTACAAACGTTCCTTGCCCTTAAGTATTTACTTTGTATTTGAAAAATGTTGAGAATTGGGTGAGTATATACTATACTCAGTAGGAGCCTATCACTACTAGTTTTATAATGCATGAGATGTTTTAAAATCATATGCTCATTCAAAACATGTGCATGTCTAAATACTCAAGCTCAATATCAGTATAAGAATCTGTTATCAAACTGAAATACTAATGACTTAAAGGATTGCATAATCCAAAATTGAAAGTATCATATACATATATATGATAACATCATGATATGCAATAGATGCTTCATGGAGTCCAACTCATGGATCTCTAGTATGGTATGGTCGACCAACCTCATATCATGCCATATGCAATGCACATAAATCATCAAACCATAGGGTCTACTATGCCCATGACCTCCTCGCCGTGTGGTCCCCGGGTACCTGAGGACACTCAGTCATAGCCTCCACGGGGCCTATGACACTCGACCCAGTGCCGTGACACCAGTGGTAGCCCCCTGTACCACATGCAGTCGACGTAGGGACTTGCCTCTTTTTGGGCGTGGTACCCATCCACCTAATAGTGGTAGAGGCCGGGTGGCCAACCCAGACCCCTCGGCATACCACCCACAGGCTTACTTGCCCAAATCACATAAGATTAAATAAGCCAAAACCTCTTTGTAAAAGCTGTCCTCTTTAGATCCCTCAAAACTGCCTAGCCCTCGGCACTCCAGCGTCTTTTGGCAACCCTCAAGGACATAAAATCTTTGCAAGTACTTAAATCATGCAAAGTATGCACTTGTTTGCAAAACATATATGTGCATAATGTATATGCAATCATTTACAAAACATGGCTATGTACAAAGCATTTATCATGCATGCTGAATTAAGTCATGCAAATCAAGTCATATATTTAAAACATATGTTCTCAAAACAATAATAGTTCTTTTAAAAGAATCTAATAGTGATAGAGCACCTACCTGGCTAGGTCGCGCTAACTTGTTTATCCTCGGACGCTCCTGATCATGGTTTGGGGAATCAAGGTTAGTTTGGCCTAGCTTTTATGGGTTTTAGAGTAATTGGTCTTATTACTTAGGCATTAGGGGTCCATCCCTATGCCTATGGGTGTCCTAAGGTTCTAATTGGGCCTTGGTGTCCTTAGTTTTCCAAAGTTCTAGTGGCCACACGCCACCATCCTATTCTAAGGGTCATGCCTACCTTTGATTGGGCCTTGATCATGGATTTTATAGTTTGGATGTGTCCGCATCTTCGATACGGACACAACGCCTTTTGCGGGGCCTCAATCAGAGCTCTAGATCTCAACTTATAAGCGTTTTAGTGTCGTATGTACATAGAGTCTTAAGAATGAAAAAAACGGAATGCTAGGGCACTGCGCGACTGCATCGTGCGCCCTGGCTTCCTTAAGGAACGAAAAGAACCCGCAGCGCTAGAAAACTATGCGTCTGCGGTGTGCGCCTCAATGGGCGCGTCTGTAGACGGGCCGGGTTTTCCCACCGCTCGTCTCTTTTGCGGGCGCGTCCCTGGACGTGCCCGTTTGGTTTTTCAAATGCAGTCGACGTGGGACATTCCTATTGGATCGTCTTGCTCGTTGGGGACCCAGGTTGTCCTCAGGTCACCCTGGTTCGACCTTGTCGAACCAATGCAGCCCAGGGGACCTCCCTGGGTCCTTGGTGGCTCTCCTGTGCTCCGTTTTGCACGGTCTTTCATGCAAAAACTTAAGGAAATCATTCCTGGAACTATGGTGGAGATGGGTTTTAAGTGATCTCGGACGTACCTGGCTCGTTGCTGGGTTTTTCTCCTTGTTTTTTCCTCTAGGTCACTGCTCCACGATGGGTTTTCTCCAACGTTTTGGGCTGCCATTAGAGGCACCCAAGAGCTCTATTTATAGAGCTAAGAGAGGATTCTGGAGGGGGCTCTCACCACCTTTGAATGGCGGTGGAGAAACCTTCAGAATGGCAGTGATTTCTCCTCCAATCACCGCCGTTCTAGAACCCTCTAGAGGTTGGAGATGAAGGGGTGCCAGTATCAAAACGGGCCCCTGTGTTTTGCAGGTACAACCATTTTTGTAAAATTTATAGTTTTGCCCCTGAACTTCAAAGGGCCATATCTTGCTCATTTAACTCCATTTTGGGTGATTTTGGTCTCGTTGGATTCTTTTTTCTGAGACGCATCAAATGGCATCATTTTTAAGACCAAATTTCTGGGTTCAGTCAAGGTGAATAGTGAAATGACTAAAATGCCCTTTTCTTTAAAAACTGAACTTTTCATTGCTAAACTTGGAATTTCAATATTACAAAATTGGAGTCATTACATTCTTACCCCCTTAGGGGAATTTTGCCCCCGAAATTCTACTATATACAGTCAAAAGATCTCGGGGTACTTTTCTCGCATTTCTGACTCCGGTTCCCAAGTCTCTTCTTCCATGTGCGCATTTCTCCACAAAACTTTGACTAAGGGTATGTCCTTATTCCGCAGCTTCTTATTCTTATGATCACAAATCTCAACTGGTCTTGTCTCTAGCTTGAGATCCTTCTTCAACTCTATGGGTACCTGGTTGATGATATGAGCAGGGTCAGGCACGTACCTCCTTAGCATAGATACATGGAATACGTTATGCACTTCGGACAGCTGAGGGGGTAGTGCGATCCTGTAGGCCACTTTTCCCACTTTCTCTAGGATTTCGAAAGGTCCTATGTAACACGGACTAAGCTTGCTTTTGATACTGAACCTCATAACTCCTTTAGTGGGAGATATCTTCAGGAAAACGTGCTCTCCTATGTCGAATTCCAATGGTCTCCTCCTTCGATCAACATAGCTCTTTTGGCGGCTTTGAGTTGTGAGGAGGCAGCTTCTTATGAGTTTGACCTTCTCGGTACATTGCTCTACCAGCTCGGATTGGAGCACCCTGGACTCTCCAACTTCACTCCAATTGGTGGGTGATCACAGGGTCTCCCATAGAGCGCCTCGTATGGAGCCATGCCAATGCTTGACTGAAAGCTATTGTTGTACGCAAACTCGACTAGCGGTAGGTTTTCATCTTAGCTTTGCTTCCAATCAAGGGCACAAGTTCGCAACATTTCTTCGACTATCTGGATTGTGCGCTCCAACTGTCCATCAGTTTGTGGATGGAAGGCTGTGCTATAGTTTAAGGAAGATCCTAAGGATTTTTGGACAGACTTCTAGAGTTGTGAAGTGAAGCGGCTATCCCTATCTGAAGTGATACTAAGGGGTATACTGTGTAGACTTACTATCTCTTTGATGTATAGTTGAGATAGGCTGTCAATGGATTGGGTATGACGTATAGGAAGGAAATGGGCTGTCTTAGTTAATCTATCAACAATTACCCAGATCATGTCATGAACCTTAGAGGTCTTGGGTAGCCCTACGATGAAGTCCATTGTGATATGGTCCCATTTCCATTCAGGTAACTCAAGGGGTTGTAACAATCCTGCAGGTCTTTGATGTTCAGCCTTTACTTGTTGACATGTTAAGCACTTTGCCACAAATTCCCCTATGTCTCTTTTCATACCATCCCACCAATATTGTTTCTTTAAGTCTTGATACATCTTAGTCCCTCCTGGGTGTATTGTATACTTGGACCGATGAGCCTCTTTTAAGATTTCTTGTCTTAACTCTTCATTAGCTGGTACCACTAATCTTCCTTGCATGTAAACGCTACCATCTTCCCTTTTTGTAAATCCTCGTTTTCCTATGAAAGCTTGCATATCTGGATCTCCTTTCTGTTCTTGCTTAACTTTTTCATTAACAGCCGACTTTATTGTTAGTCCTGCCATGATGATCTTGTGCTTACTTATGTCTGGTTTCCATGTGATTACTTCTTGTAGTAGCTTCCATCTCTCAGTTAATAAACTTGCACACATCCCTTGGGTTTTTCTGCTTAATGCATCAGCTACCACATTAGCTTTTCCAGGGTGATAATGAATGGAGAATTCATAGTCTTTTAAGTATTCCATCCATCTTCTTTGTCGCATGTTTAAGTCTTGTTGGGAAAAGATATATTTAAGACTCTTGTGATCTATAAAAACTTCAAAATTTTCCCCATATAAATAATGTCTCCATATTAGCAAGGCAAAGACTATGGCTGCTAATTCCAAGTCATGGGTTGGGTAATTGACTTCATGCTTCTTGAGTTGTCGAGAAGCATAAGCGATTACCTTCCCATGTTGCATAAGTATGCAGCCTAGCCCTTGTTGCGAGGCATCGCTGTATATCTCAAATCCGCCACTTCCTGAAGGTAAGGTAAGGACAAGTGCGGTAGTCAACCTTCTTTTTAGTTCTTGGAAGCTTTCCTCACATTTATCAATCCATTCAAATCTTGCGTCTTTCCTGGTCATCTTAGTTAGAGGTAAAGCCATTTGTGAAAAACCTTCGATGAATCTCCTGCAATATCCGGCAAGTCCTAAGAAGCTTCTTATTTCTGTGACTGTCTTAGGTCTTTCCCAGTTCTGTACTGATTCAACCTTAGTAGGGTCAACTGCTATGCCATCTTGAGAAATAATGTGTCCTAAGAAATTAACCTTTTCTAGCCAAAACTCACACTTACTGAATTTTGCATATAGCTTGTGTGCTTGTAGGGTGCTTAATGTTATCCTTAGATGTTCCATATGGTCTTCAGGAGTTTCCGAATATATTAAGATATCATCCACAAACACTATGATGAATTTATCTAAGTACTCCTTGAACACCCTATTCATGAGGTCCATAAACGCGGCTGAAGCATTAGTCAAACCAAAGGACATCACTCTGAATTCATAATGGCCGTATCGAGTCCTGAAGGCTGTCTTGGGGATATCTTCTTCTCTAACTCGAAGTTGATGGTACCCTGATTGTAGATCAATCTTATAGAAGACTCTAGCTGACTGAAGTTGATCGAAAAGATCATCAATTCGGGGAAGAGGGTACTTATTTTTAATGGTGACCCTATTCAGCATCCGATAGTCTACGCACAATCTCATGGAGCCATCCTTTTTCTTAACAAAAAGGACTAGAGCTCCCCACGAAGATACGCTAGGTCGTATGAACCCTTTGTCAAGTAGTTCCTGTAACTGGGTCTTCAGTTCTCTTAGTTCTGCAGGAGCCATTCGATAAGGAGCTTTGGAAATGGGGGAAGTACCGGGTATAAGGTCAATGATGAACTCAATTTCCCTTGGTGGAGGTAGACCTGGTAAGTCCTTAGGGAATACATCAGGAAATTCTTGGACCACCTCGACATCCTCAAGCTTTGGTTGGGGACTCTCGACGGATTCAATCTTGGCTAAGAAGAAGGGGCATCCTTGAGCAATGTGCTTAACTACTTTCAAGGCAGAAATAACGCACTCTCCAGAATAATCCTTTCTTCCTTGGAGGGTGAAAGTGTCTCCATTAGGTAGGGTAAAAGTGACACGTTTCTGGCGGCAATCAACAAAGGCTTGATGAAAGGCTAGCTAGTCCATACCTAGGATGATGTCAAAGTCATTCATATCTAAGTGGATAAGGTTGGCATGTAACAAATGGTCCTTAATCAAAATGGGGACATCCTGGAGATAAGAATAAGTGGGGAGTGCCTGGCCTGCAGGAGTCATGACTTCTAGAGTGAAGTCTAGGTCCTGTGGTATAATGTCCAAGGATGATGCAAATTCCCGGGATATGAAAGAATGAGTGGAGCCTATATCAAATAGAACTTTAGCAGCTGTATCATAGATAGAAAGAATACCTTCAACGACTGCATTTGATGCTTGGGCTTGACTGGAAGTGAGGGCAAAGACACGTCCTTGGCTTTTTGGAACTTGATCTTCTTTACGCTCTTGTACTTTCCTTTTTGGACAGTTACTAGAAAAATGTCCTAATTCTCCACAACTATAGCAAGTGATGTTGAAAGTGGAACATGGTTTGCCTAGATGATTTCTGTTACACCTAGGGCATGCCTTCCAGTCTGGTCTTCTTCCTTTGTTTTCAAACAGCTTCTTGAAAGGTGGACTAGCTCCAGATGATTGAAAGGGTCTCTTTCCTTTGTTCTTCATGGTGTTGATGTTCTTAGTTTCTCTTATTGCCTGGTTCCTTTGATAATCTTTTTCATATAGGGAGGCCATCTCTATGGCTTTGGCTACTGTGGAAGGTTGGAAACCTAGAACTCTGTTCCTGAGTCCTAGGTTGAGTCCATCTACAAATCTTTCGGCCGCATCTTCCTCATCAGCACAAGCACGGGGTGCAAATCTTCGGAGGTTGATGAATCTACTTTCATATTGTTGGACGGTCATATTTCCTTGTTCTAAGTCCATAAATTCATTTTCCTTCTGTTTCCTTATATGTTTAGGATAATATTTGTCATTAAAGACCTTTTTAAACTCTTCCCATCCTATTGTTTCTTGTTGATCAAAATAAGTTCTTTCCGCTGTTTCCCACCAAAAGGTAGCCTCTCCTCTAAACACAAATGTGGCCATGGGTACTTTTCTTTCCTCAGCTATGTTCATGGCCTTAAATATCTTTTCAATATCAATTAACCATTTTTCAGCTGTAGATGCTTCATCTTCTCCTGTGAATGAGGGAGCTAGTTTTTGAAACCTTTCTAACTGAACCTCAGTCCTATCTATCACCTTATCAGGGGAAGGATCTCGGGGGGTAGGAGTTTGGCTATGACTATTCATGTATTGTCCCATGTTTTGTAAGAATTGTTGGAATAACTCAGCCATCCCATTGCCCGATCCAGTGGAGTCCACTGGTGGGGCTTCAGGTCTTGGAGCGTTGCTTCCCTTCTTCCTAGGCATCCGTAATCACAAGGCAATTCACCAAATCTTAGTTTTGTGTTATCCTATTACCCCTTACTCTTTCATGGATGAAACTTGATTATACGTTATTCTCCTCATAACTGGGCTGTGAGTAACATTAAACCGTGCTCTGATACCAACTGTCACGACCTGGGTTTTTATATGATGCAATTTTGATAAAAAGGCGAGATCTCTTGTTTTATAAGTATGAGATGCATGAAAATGTTTTACTTTTGGAAAACAATCTTTCATAAAAACCCCGAGTGTCAAAGCACATTCTCAATTTATTTAGCCATGGCAAAGTTTAAATCAATATTATTCCCAAGAAAGTGTTAGTCATAGCCCCAGCTATTAGAGAGTAACTACAATCAAGTAACATTGAAAGATAAGATAGGGGTTTACTTACTTGTACTTAGTTTGTGTCTCCTAGTACAAACGTTCCTTGCCTTTAAGTATTTACTTTGTATCTGAAAAATGTTGAGGATTGGGTGAGTATATACTATACTCAATAGGAGCCTATCACTACTAGTTTTATAATGCATGAGATGTTTTAAAATCATATGCTCATTCAAAACATGTGCATGTCTAAATACTGAAGCTCAATATCAGTATAAGAATCCGTTATCAAACTGAAATACTAATGACTTAAAGGATCGCATAATCCAAAATTGAAAGTATCATATACATATATATGATAACATCATGATATGCAATAGATGCTTCATGGAGTCCAACTCATGGATCTCTAGTCTGGTATGGTCGACCAACCTCATATCATGCCATATAAAATGCACATAAATCATCAAACCATATGGTCCACTATGCCCACGACCTCCTCGCCGTGTGGTCCCCGGGTACCTGAGGACACTCGATCATAGCCTCCACGAGGCCTATGACATGTCAACCCAGTGCCGTGACACCAGTGGTAGCCCCCTGTACTACATGCAGTCGACGTAGGTACTTGCCTCTTTTTGGGCGTGGTACCCATCCACCTAATAGTCGTAGAGGACGGGTGGCCAACCCAGACCCCTCGGCATAGCACCCACAGGCTTACTTGCCCAAATCACATAAGATTAAATAAGCCAAAACCTCTTTTTAAAACTTGTCCTCTTTGGGTCCCTCACAACTGCCTGGCCCTTGGCACTCTAGTGTCTTTTGGCAACCCTCAAGGACATGAAATCTTTGCAAGTACTTAAATCATGCAAAGTATGCACTTGTTTGCAAAACATATATGTGCATAATGTATATGCAATCATTTACAAAACATGGCTATGTACAAAGCATTTATCATGCATGCTGAATTAAGTCATGCAAATCAAGTCATATATTTAAAACATATGTTCTCAAAACAATAATAGTTCTTTTAAAAGAATCTAATAGTGATAGAGCACCTACCTGGCTAGGTCGCGCTAACCCGTTTGTCCTCGGACACTCCTGATCATGGTTTGGGGAATCAAGGTTAGTTTGGCCTATCTTTTATAGGTTTTAGAGTAATTGGTCTTATTACTTAGGCATTAGGGGTCCATCCCTATACCTATGGGTGTCCTAAGGTCCTAATTGGGCCTTGGTGTCCTCAGTTTTCTAAAGTTCTAGTGGCCACGCTCCACCATCCTATTCTAAGGGTCATTCCCACCCTTTATTGGGCCTTGATTAGGGATTTTATAGTTTGTATGTGTCCACGTCGTCGACACAGACACAACGCCTTTTGCGGCGCCTCAATCGGAGCTCTAGATCTCAACTTATAAGCGTTTTAGTGTCGTATGTACATAGAGTCTTAAAAATGAAAAAAATGGAATGCTAGGGCGCTGCGCGACTACGTCGTGCGCCCTGGCTTCCTTAAGGAACAAAAAGAACCCGCAGCGCTAGCACACTGCGTGTCTGCGGTGTGCGCCTTAGCGGGCGCGTCTGCAGACGCGCCGGGTTTTCCCGCCGCTCCTCTCTTTTGCGGGCGCGTCCCTGGACGCGCCCATTTGGTTTTTCAAACGCAGTCAGCGCAGGACGACGTGGGACGTTCCTATTGGATCGTCTTGCTCGTTGGGGACCCAGGTTGTCCTCAGGTCACCCTGATTCGACCCTGTCGAACCAATGCAGCCCAGGGGACCTCCCTGGGTCCTTGGTGGCTCTCCCGTGCTCCGTTTTGCGTGGTTTTTCATGCAAAAACTTAAGGAAATCATTCCTGGAACTATGGTGGAGATGGGTTTTAAGTGATCTCGGATGTACCTGGCTCGTTGCTGGGTTTTTCTCCTTGTTTTTTCTTCTAGGTCACTGCTCCACGATGCGTTTTCTCCAACGTTTTGGGCTGCCATTAGAGGCACCCAAGAGCTCTATTTATAGAGCTAAGACAGGGTTCTGGAGGGGGCTCTCACCACCTTTGAACGGCGGTGGAGAAACCTCCAAAATGGCGGTGATTTCTCCTCCAATCACTGCCATTCTAGAACCCTCTAGAGGTTGGAGATGAAGGGGTGCCCGTATCAAAACGGGGCCCCTATGTTTTGCAGGTAAAACCGTTTTTGTAAAATTTATAGTTTTGCCCCTGAACTTCAAAGAGTCATATCTTGCTCATTTTAACTCCATTTTGGGTGATTTTGGTCTCGTTGGATTTCTTTTTCTGAGACGCATCGAATGAAACTATTTTTAGGACCAAATTTCTGGGTTTAGTCAAGGTGAATAGTGAAATGACTAAAATGCCCTTTTCTTTAAAAACTGAACTTTTCATTGCTAAACTTGGAATTTCAATATTACAAAATTGGAGTCATTACAGAAGGACATGATTTATTGTCACCCTAGTGGCTTATGAGGATTGTGATTATAGTGGGTGTCTTAAAATCCAAGTAATTTTTCCATGCCTTCCATTGATGTTGATGAAGGTCTTAATGCCTCCTAACATGAGGATTATATTAATCACTTTAGAGAAAAACCCAACTGGTAAATATTAATCAAATCTAGATAAAAGGAGAATTTATTTAGATCTAGGTCTAAGAAGTTACCACCTATGCAGTAACAAAAGATAATCCAAATCCTACTTGATTAGTGACTACTAGGATTGATTGTGTATCAAATAAAGTTAAAGTCAGTATATAGTTAGAACATTTAGTTAGGAATTAGGATACCTTATGACCTAGAGATTGAATGCAACCTTAGGCAAGGGGTAAGAAACCAACTTCCTATACCATGGTCATACTACTAGTAGAAGTAAAGCAAAATCTCTTAGAGATTCATATGTGCCACTCTAGCTTAACACCCCATCCTATATAGCCTTACCTCCAATAATAGCACACCACTTCGAATTGAAGTTTTGAGTCATGCAAGTACTTCCCACTTTTTATGATCGAGAGTGGGAAGACTTGAACATACAGATCAAGGAGTTCATTGATATTTTACCCCACATTGAAAGTTCAAAATTTTTTGGAAGACTCAATTAGACTTATGTTATTCCTATTCTCACTCAAGGATAAAGCCAAATCATTGCTAAATTCCTTAGAGGTAGGTTTCATATATACATGGGACTAATTTTTAGGATGTTTTTGAACAAATTCTCACCCTTTCACAATACAAATGCCCTTTGTAGGGAACTTATAAATTTCCAATAAAGTGATGATGAATGGTATTACAAATGCTAGGAATAGTAGAATGAACTGCTACAAAAATTCTCACATCATAAATTTGAGAAATGGTAGCAGTTCAATATTTCTTTGAGGCATTGATGACTTAGAATAGACAAATGGTTGATTCTATAAGTGGATGGGCCCTCATGCTAAAAGATGAGAGAGAGGCATGGGAATTTTTTTCAGAGATTAGTAGATAATTCCTATCAATGGGGTTGTTCTAATAGGAGAGAAATAAATAACTAGCCCTCTAGGAAAGTAGGCTTATATGAGATCAGAGTGCATACAGATCTAGTTTACAAGCTCAGCTTTATATTAGAAAGATTGGATAACTATGATGGGAACATAGACAAACTTGAAACTATGTTTCAGTCCCTCATGGCTGCCACATCTATTAAGCTTCTACAGGAAGCTTGTGATCTTTGTTCTAATCTAGCCCACATAACATCAACTTGTCCATCAAATAGGGAACTTAGTAAATATCTCCTGGAATAAGCGAATGTATTAAATGCATATTGCAATCCTACCAACAACCAATATTCTAAGACCATAATCTAGGATGGGTTAGGCATCCAAATTTTTCTAATCGAAGAACAACTACTAAGGGGGACCATCTATGAACCCCTACCCAAAACTTTCATGGAGCTACAATTCCCCATCAACAGCTTGGCTTCCAACAACCTCAGCAACCAAAGAAACCATCTTTTGAGGAAAATATATTGTCCTGTATTGAAAGATCTTTAAAGAAAAATTAAGACACTAATAAGGCCCTAAACCAGTTGCAAAATTATAGTCAACATTAAGTCCATGTCAACTCTCACGCCATAGCCAAGTTAGAAATGTAGGTTAGCTAGTTGTCTGTTGCACTACAAGATAAAAGAAAGGGTCAGATCCCTAGTTAGCCCAACCCTAATCCTAAGGGCCAATTTGAGATAGGGTTGAGTTCTCTAACTCATAACTCATATGAGCAGGCTAATTCTATAACTACCCTTAGGAGTGGTTGTCAGGTCGGCAACAAAGTAGGGCAAGCTAATGAGACCGTCGAGGAAAATGTGGTAAGCAAAACATAAGTGAAAGAAAAAAGATACAAAACTCCTGCTAAACCAGTAGTGTAGGCATAAAGAAGTACTACAAATTTCACTTTCCACTTAAGATTCCCACCTTTATAAAACTCTCCCACCTTCCTAAACTCCTATTTCAACTAACCAACCAATCCTAGAGTGTTGCCTAACCTGTCCAACCAATCCCCACCTTCTTAGGAAAACTACCTCACTCCACCTCATCACCCTATCCTCACCATCCACTCTTCATCCAAGGGCTGCCACTATCCCTATCTTTTCATTCAATATATCTATCACTCCTACAGGAATTTCACATGAAAACTAGAGGCGACACCTTTTCCTAGGGAAATGGCACTTCCCACCGATGGTTGGGCCATTACCATGTTGCCATATCCTCACCTCCATCTCATCCCTTATTCACTTTCCTCTTCATCATCCAAATCTTTTCCACTATTTTCTACTTTTCCTTAAATTTCATGTGAAAATATTTCTGGAGAGGAGTCCCAACGCAAAGATCCTAAAAAATATGACAACTCCTCCCATTTTTATCTCAATTCCAACCAATTATCCCACCATGTTTCCTTCTTTAATAAACCCTATGCAGCCACCCATATCCTAATCCTAGATTTCCATTCTTCTTCCAATGTCATCCCTACACTACATTTTCTTTATGTCACATCAAAAAACTCCAACAAAATATTATATATAGATCCCCTAAGAAAAAGGAGTTGAACACATAACTTTTTGGGAGAAAAGGAATGCCTACTTCAAGAGAGGAGGGATCCCCATCTTCCTTTTTTGGAAAATCTCCAATGAATCCCTCCTTGGAGCCATTCATTCTTAGTATTTTAAACTTCTTTGATCTTCAATTATAAGGTTAGTTCCTTCCTCAGTTGTTTGCTTACTTAGTTCCATCTTTATTTTGCCTAAATCCTTGATTCCTTATAGCTCTAGCTTGCTTTTCCTATATATATATATATATATATATATATATGTATATATATATATATATATATATATATATATATGTATATATATGGTTCATTGTTGCTTCTAGTTGGATCTCACTTATCATGCTTACTAGTTTAAGAGGGATTAGAGGTTGTATCGAGAATCAACTTTGAAGTTGATGTGATGTAAGCATGGTGCACACACTCCATGAATGTTGCGCACCATCTGTTTAATCTTTTCCCTTGAATGAATGAAGTATTTGAGTATTGATTCAATCTTGTGATGAATGTTCTTCAGTTATCATTTTATTAGTGCATTATTTCAACAACTTATTCATTTAAATACCTCTCAATCTAAGTACAAAAACTATCCATAATGCATAAAACTTGTTTTATTCGCATGGTTTTGAAAAGGGTTGGAAGAAGTTTATCAAATGATTGGTGAAGGAATTGTACTCAAATCTTGAGGTGTTGGCTAATGATTTAATTTCATGATTATTTACCTTGATTACACAAGAATTGCACTACACCTAGCATTTTACCACCATGTGCATCACCCTAGGTGTCATGCACATGGTGCTTGATGCTATTCTTTTGAGCTAAGTTGTCATCCTATGTTATCTGTGTTTCATTCAAATTTTCCCTTTATTAGTTTCTTCTATGCATTTCATTTTAGTTTGTAAGAGGGTTTGCAATTAGGAGTAAGACAAATTGCATCTTATTCCATGTGCATGTATCTTAAATCATGCACATGGTTCTAATAGTATTTTGTTTAGAATTGTTGCATAGTTATGTACGTGAAAGTCATTGCTTAGGAAGTGGTTGAATTAGTATTCCATATTAGTTTGGTTCTTACATGTTATTTGAAAATTTTCTAATTTCTATGTTTAGAAAGTTTAGTTTAGGAAAATGGTATATTTTTTGCTTAATTTCCTCATAGTAATTCCCTTAGTTAAATTTGCAAAGTTTCTAATTTTCATGCTTAGAAAGTTAATTTAGGCAAGTTCTAAATTTAGAAGGTTTTTACTTTAGGAAATTCTTATTTTTAGAAAGTGTGTTTTTAGGAAAGTTGTTAAGTTTAGTATGTTTTTTTTTTTAGCATATTCCCATATTTCATGTGTTAAGTTTCCATTCTTAGTGTAGGATAGAATCTTGCTATTAAGTAAGGACCACTAATATCACAAATCATTCGATTCCTTGTGGGGTCAACCTCCATTATGTGAATTACTATGCCTATTCATGCACTTGTAGGTTTATCTTTAAAATCACAAAATGCACTAAGTAGTTTTCTAACAGTCATTGAAGACCTTTACTAAGATATGAAAACCATGAATCCTTGTGCTCTTTCTTTCAAAATTGGTCCTAAAGCTAAGTTTCGTCCCATCTAAAGTCCTGGTGATCTTAAGGTGGAATGTAGTCATAATGGGGATACAAATATTAAGGTGACCTACCCCTTTTGTTTTTGGAAATGGCATCCATTCTTAGGGATTAGAATTCTTTGTATCATCTATGTGTGTAAGACTATGTGAACCATTAGTATCATTGGATCCAGTCACATAGTGAGAGGATTTTGTTTGATCCTTTTGTGAGGGTATATGAGTGAGAAATTGAGGTTAAGACATCTTTCCAATGGAGTATAAGAAATTCTATCTCGAAGATCAAACTTATCTAGCCTGCACATAAACTGCACTCTGAGACATGATGTAATAAAATTGCTTTGGCATATGGGTAAATTCAAGAAATTTTTATTCAATTTTATTAAGATGTCAAATTCAATAGAGTACTTGTAGCAGAGAATTCTCTAAAAGAAACTAAAGAACTTAGACTTATTGAATTTTGTGGGTATATTCACTATAAACCCTCACAAGACCTAACTTGTCCACTAAGGGTAACTTAAGAGTTTAAGAGCTTGTTGCATATACTAAATGCAATCCTAAGTACCTATGAAAGTGTCAACCATTTGGTCTTATTGATTTTTCACATGCTTAGCTTGTGACTAGCAACATGTGTGTTAGGGGTTGTGATAAGTAGTGAATTTTGCAACAAAAAAAAAGTACCCAATTCGCAGTTCATGTGTTATAAATTATAGGGCATTATGATAGGATATTTTTAAGATTCATGAAACGTGCATTTCTAAGCTAATGATTCAAAAATCTAATGTTTCACAAATTCAAAAGTTAATCCAAAATAAGTATGTGATTTCACCTCCATCTCATCCCTTGATCTTCAATTATAAGGTTAGTTCCTTCCATAGTTGTTTGCTTACTTAGTTCCATCTTTATTATTTTGCCTAAATCCTTGATTCCTTATAGCTCTAGCTTGTTTTTCCTATATATATGGTTCATCCTTGCTTCTAGTTGGATCTCACTTATCATGCTTACTAGTTTAAGAGGGATTAGAGGTTGTACAGAGAATCAACTTTGAAGTTGATGTGATGTAAGCATGGTGCACACACTCCATGAATGTTACGCACCATCTGTTTAATCTTTTCCCTTGAATGAATGAAGTATTTGAGTATTGATTCAATCTTGTGATTAATGTTCTTCAGTTATCATTTTATTAGTGCATTATTTCAACAACTTATTCATTTAAATACCTCTCAATCTAAGTACAAAAACTATCCATAATGCATAAAACTTGTTTTATTTGCATGGTTTTGAAAAGGGTTGGAAGAAGTTTATCAAATGATTGGTGAAGGAATTGTACTCAAATCTTGAGGTGTTGGCTAATGATTTAATTTCATGATTATTTACCTTGATTACACAAGAATTGCACTACACCTAGCATTTTACCACCATGTGCATCACCCTAGGTGTCATGCACATGGTGCTTGATGCTATTCTTTTGAGCTAAGTTGTCGTCCTATGTTATCTGTGTTTCATTCAAATTTTTGCTTTATTAGTTTCTTCTATGCATTTCATTTTAGTTTGTAAGAGGGTTTGCAATTAGGAGTAAGACAAATTGCATCTTATTCCATGTGCATGGATCTTAAATCATGCACATGGTTCTAATAGTATTCTGTTTAGAATTGTTGCATAGTTATGTACTTGAAAATCATTGCTTAGGAAGCGGTTGAATTAGTATTCCATATTAGTTTCCATTAGGTTCTTACATGTTATTTGAAAATTTTCTAATTTCTATGTTTAGAAAGTTTAGTTTAGGAAAATGGTATATTTTTTGCTTAATTTCCTCATAGTAATTCCCTTAGTTAAATTTGCAAAGTTTCTAATTTTCATGCTTAGAAAGTTAATTTAGGCAAGTTCTAAATTTAGAAGGTTTTTACTTTAGGAAATTCTTATTTTTAGGAAGTGTGTTTTTAGGAAAGTTGTTAAGTTTAGTATGTTTTTTTTATAGCATATTCCCATATTTCATGTGTTAAGTTTCCATTCTTAGTGTAGGATAGAATCTTGCTATCTTTGGCTAGGATAGATAATTTAAGTAAGGACCACTAATATCACAAATCATTCGATTCCTTGTGGGGTCGACCTCCATTATGTGAATTACTATGCCTATTCATGCACTTGTAGGTTTATCTTTAAAATCACAAAATGCACTGAATAGTTTTCTAACAGTCACTGAAGACCTTTACTAAGATATGAAAACCATGAATCCTTGTGCTCTTTCTTTCAAAATTGGTCCTAAGGCTAAGTTTCTTCCAATCTAAAGTCCTAGTGATCTTAAGGTGGAATGTAGTCATAATGGGGATACAAATATTAAGGTGACCTACCCCTTTTGTTTTTGGTAATGGCATCCATTCTTATGGATTAGAATTCTTTGTATCATCTATGTGTGTAAGACTATGTGAACCATTAGTATCGTTGGATCCAGTCACATAGTGAGAGGATTTTGTTTGATCCTTTTGTGAGGGTATATGAGTGAGAAATTGAGGTTAAGACATCTTTCCAATGGAGTATAAACAATTCTATCTCAAAGATCAAACTTATCTAGCCTGCACTCTGAGACATGATGTAATAAAATTGCTTTGGCATATGGGTGAATTCAAGAAATTTTTATTCATTTTTATTAAGATGTCAAATTCAATAGAGTACTTATAGTAGAGAATTCTCTAAAAGAAAATAAAGAACTTAGCCTTATTGAATTTTGTGGGTATATTCACTACAAACCCTCACAAGACCTAACTTGTCCACTAAGGGTAACTTAAGAGTTTAAGAGCTTGTTGCATATACTAAATGCAATCCTAAGTACCTATGAAAGTGCCAACCATTTGGTCTTATTGATTTTTCGCATGCTTAGCTTGTGACTAGCAACATGTGTGTTAGGGGTTGTGATAAGTAGTGAATTTTGCAACAAAAAAAAAGTACCCAATTCGCAGTTCACGTGTTATAAATTATAGGGCATTATGATAGGATATTTTTAAGATTCATGAAATGTGCATTTCTGAGCTAATGATTCAAAAATCTAATGTTTCACAAATTCAAAAGTTAATCCAAAATAAGTATGTGATTTATCATAAATTTTAAGTATTAATTAGTTTTTTTTTTTTTTTCCTTTTAGGTATTGAAAGAGTAATCCAACGGCCAAGATTGCCTTAAATGATAACTAACGATCCAAATCAACCTAGAGAGATGAAGACTCATTTTCATCAGATCAAAGTTCAAGTAAAGGTCAAGATCATTACAGAGCAAGCAAATGAGAATTCAAGGTGACTAGAAGTAGGCCCATGCAAAAAGGTAGTAGAATTCCATCACTTTTGCATGAGATTTCAAGCCATGCAAGCCACATGAAATCTAGCTGAGCCATATAAGCCATGAACTATGTGCTAGGAGGAGCTAATGAAACCATCAAGTTAGAACCATCAAAGGAAGCCAAAGCAACATGGACCACATGATTTGAGCAGTTAACATTTTCTACCACTTGCAAAATGTGTGTATTGAATAGGAAAAATAGGAAGGAAACTTGGACTCAATCAACATGGGTAGGTGGCATGCCAAGTGGACCAATAAGAGAAGAGACCTCCCACTTAAACTTTCTTATTCTTATTCTTTCCCTCCTTTGCTCTCCATAATTCCATCTCACTATTGTGATTTTAAAGTTAAACTTATAAGCACATGAATCGGTTATAGTATTCTCACACTTTCAATCTTATGAGGAATCAAAAGAATGTGATGCTAGTGGTCTCCGCTTGAAATATCTAAAGTAGCCAAATTCAAGAGATCTTTAACCTAACTAAGAATGAAAATTAGCACATGGAAATAAAAATTATGCAAAAAAAAACTTAAAACATGCTAAAATTAACAACTTCCCTAAAACTTGCTTTCTAAAAATAAACCTTTCCCAAATGAAAATTTTCTAAATTTATGACTTTCTTAAATTTAAACTTTCTAAAAATTTAATTCTTAACAACTTTCTTAAATCATGCAAATCCAAGAAAACTAAGCAACCAAATCAACTACTTAAGAAATTATGAAAAAATTAATTACTTTACTAACTACAAGAAAGAAACTAATTAAGATGCAAACTAATGAAATCTAACTATAACTAAACAAGATGAATAAAGTAAAACAATTACTAATAAGCAATGAAAGGAAACTACCCAAAGTATTATGCATGAGACCATGGAATGGTACACATGATTCATTGGGTAAGAATGGATCTAATCTATTAATTTGAAAACCCAAAGCATGTAATCTTACCCTAACATTAACTAAGCTATCTAAAAATCTAGTTAGGATTTAAAAAATAAGGTGAGCATAAAGTGTATGGTGGTGGAAATTAACATAAACAATCCATCCACACAAATTCTTGCACCATGCTATTTGAATCATTTGCTTAAAGAAACATGGAAAATGTAAAATTAAAATTCTAATGCAAGCAAACATTCATTGTTGGATATCGGGATGAATTGAAAACTTTAAATAACTTCATTGAATCGCATAAAAAATTCCCTAACATAATGCCCAATACATGTAGTCCAAATTTGAAAATTATATTATATTATAATGGATACCACTTGATCTTAATCAACCCACAACTACAAGCTAATCCTTCTTGAATTGTTCCAACACTCAATCATGAATAAGCATGCTTGAAATCAAGGAAAAATTTCACTAGAAACTAAAGGTAAACTTTAAGAACTTAAGGAAAGCAAGAAGGGATTGATTGAAACAAAAAGAGATCTAAAGGCAATAGAAAACAAGGACAAGATCAGATTTTAGGTGAATTCCCTCTGTTGTCACTTCAAGGAAAAACTAATGTTATATCTTAATCATTAACAAAATAAAACAATAGAATTGAAAAGCATTAACTAACAATAGTGGAAGTATAGTTCAATCAAAGAAAAGAAAACTTAAAAGTGAACCAACCAACCTTTCAAAGAAGAATTAAAGGACCAAAGCTAGGTGTTGAACACTTTGAGGAGATGCAGCCCCACCTTGGAAAGAAAAACAACCCCCAAAGGAGAAGAATGGCAAAGGAAAAAGGTGTAGGAGAATTGGGAAGAAAGAGGATGCCCTCCTCCAAAGAGAAGGATGCATCTTTTTCCTCCCAAGGGAGATGCCCCCCTACTTTGATTTTTTGTGGGTCTTTTATACTTTTCTTCCATATTTTCTAGGGTTTCCTAAGAATAAGGAGTTGTGGGGATGAAATCAAGGAAATTTGGAGGGCTAGGATGCATGGTCAATTAGGGTTTTGAAGATAGAAAGGTGAGATAAGGCGACTACCATCTTTCGATGTCCCTAGGTGGGAAGACGCCATTTTTTTAGGGTGAGGCATCTCCCCCCTTCGAAAATCATTAAAGCCTATACGAAATTTGGAAGCAGTATGTTGAATAAGTTAAGTGAGAGAAGGAGAGAGAGGAAAATGGGAGGAAAGAGATGGGCAAAAAAAGGATAAGAAAGTGAGGTTAGGTGGGAAACTTTTATTGATAAGTGATATCCTAAAATGTGGGGATTGATTGGTAGATGGGATGGGAGTGTAGGAAGGTGGTGGAGTCTCAAAATGGTAGGACACTTGAAAGAAAAGTCAAATCCATGGTTCTACTTGGTGATGAGGTGGAAAGTGATAAAAAGGTTAGGGAAATATGAAAAATAGAAGGATCTCATCCTATTGATCCACATGCTAACTTATCGTAATGAATTTTCCTTTAATTCTCTTCAAAATATTGCTTATAACCTCATGGTTAATACTCCTAATTTTCCTCCAATCCTAGGCTTCCATTTAACTTAGCTTAATGGCTTTGATAGCTAACTTCGTGGGCTCTATTAGCTAGGCTTTATGGCTGGCTTAAATGGCTTTCTTAGCTTGGGTTCATGGATCCATCCCTTGAATTTAGTGGCTTTAATAGTTTGGCTTGAATTCCTTAGCTTGTCTCCTTGTCTCATGGCTTATATGGTTAAGGTGGCTTGCATGGTTTCCATGCAAAGGTGGTGGAAATGAATGGCTTGGTTCATGGGCCCTCTTTGGGCACCATTAGCTCCTTTAATCACATCCATTACTAGTCCTAAAGATGATCTTCATCCTTGATCTTATGTTGGATTGATGATTCATAGGTTTGACTCAATCTTTTTATCTTGATCTTCAATGTTCATCTCAATCAGTCTTGTCATTGGGTCACCATCTAGATTCCTACAAAAAGTTTAAACTCTAATTAAATCCTAGAAAAATATGATTAATCAAATATTTACCTTAGAATAACCTCTGGACCTACAAAAGATCAAATTTTTAGTCATTTAGTAACAAAGGATGTGTTACGAATATTGTTCAAAAATCCTATTTTACCCTTATAAATTGTTACACATGGGCAAATAATTGGGTGGCTTTTATGCAAAATTAAATACTTAACACTCATCCTCCATTGTGGGACAATTTCAAGGGGAATCACCCACAAGGTTGGTGTGATCTCCCTTCTCCGCTTCCTTATATCCTCCTTATCTTTTTCTCTATCTTTTCTCCCATTCTTATTCCTTCTTTCCTTTTCCCAATGGATAGACTTTTAGCAATCTTTTATCTCTTTAGAATGGTGAACATTGCAAAAAACCAAGGATGGCCTTCCACACATGTGACATAGGATATTTCATGCCTCCTTCAAGGTTGGAAATCCATGTAAATTCCTTGCCTCTCAACACCTCTTTCATGTTAAGTTCTATTAGGTTTTCCATGCTCCTATATTGGAGTTCACCACAAGTTCCATTTAGGTTTCACCATGCCACCTCCACCCAAGCTTTCAATGTCTTTTTCCAGGCTGGTTTTCATGCCTATTTCCTTTCTTGATTGCTAAGTCTTGTTCTCTTTCTTTCATGCACATATTTATAGGGTTTTCTTAATTGTTGTTTGCTTCTAGTTTGGTTTAGTTCTCCTTGATCAAACGACACCTATCTCTTGTAGTGATAGCTAAGAAATAGTAGCCTTTGAATCATCTTGATTTCTTTTGTTTGCTTTATTTAGATTAGTGCTTGTTCTCTTCTAGTTGTCATTCTCAACTTGCTTTCATCCTCTTGGCTACCTCATTTGGGATTCACACACATGCCATATTGTGAAGGGTAATTGTTGGATTGAAGATTGAATTCAAGATTTCATGTAGTGACATATTATGAATATTGCTCACCATTCTATTACAAGTTTCTATGCTTAAATTCCTCTTGTACCATGCGCACCACTCTTAGGCATGTTTAGTTGCAAGATTAGAACTTAATTTTTAGAAAATTTATAAGAATAGAAAGTTTCCTTAGTTTAAGTTTTTAATTCCATGCATGTTTCACTTCCATGTTATTTAAATTCCTCGATTAATCATAACACCATATCTTTTGGCTAGGATAATAAATCTAAACAATTTCCAATTGCATGCAAATCTGTGAGATTCCTCGTGGGATCGACCTCACTCATGTGGATCCTATTAATTTGATTCTTGCACTTGTGAGTAATCTTAGAACTACACCAATAGAGAGAGATAAAATAATTAGAGGAAGATGCCATCATTCCCCATGCAAGATGAAGAAAGTCGATGGGTATATGAAAAAAAATGAGACAATTTCGGCCTTTTAATAACTTTTAGAGTTAGTTTTAAAAAACAACTTTAAAAATACTTTTCAAAGGTAAAAATAAAAAATGTCTTTAAAAATTTTTTAAGGTCATTTTTATCTAATTTTAAAAGTTGAAAATTTTTAAAATGACTTTAAAAATCATTTTTAAATTAATACAAAAACTTACTTTAAAACCTTTTTTCTAAAGTATTTTTTTTAATTTTTTTACCATGAAAATAACTTTTAAAGTTAGTCACTTTCCATCTTTAAAATTATATATATATATATATATATTTATAATTTTATTTTACAATTGCTTACTTATAATGACACCAATTTTTCATAAAATTTAATGTTGATTCATGAATTCTGTGCATATATACATATATACCTACATACATACATACATACACACACACATATATATATATGAACAAACACAAGAACTATGAAATCCATGTATTTTTTGAATAATTCTTCTTCATATATCTTCCTTTCATTACAATAATATATATATATACATATATATGTATATATATCAAATATTACATAGTATTTCATCTCACTGATACAAGTTAGCACTTGATATATAAAAGAGTTCAAAAGTTTAAGAAGTGAAAAATATCAAAGTGTTTGAAAGGAAAAAGTTTTCATTCAAAGAAATACCAAGAAAGAAAAGTTGTGAATGAAGAAAAGGAAAAAAAAAAAAAAAAGGTCACTTAAGAGTACTAAAAAGTTGTCTAATAGTCATTGAAGACATCTATTCAGATTTGAAAACTTTGAATCCTTGTGCCCTTTCTTTTAGAACCAGTCCTAAACCCATGTTTTGTCCCATCTAAAGTCTTGTTGATCTTAAAGTGGAATATAGTCTTAATGAGGATATAAATATTAAGGAATTAAGATGAACAACCCATTTTGTTCTTGATAATGACATCTATTCTTAGTGATCACAATTCTTTATAACATCTGTGCATATAAGATTGTGAACGATTAGTACTGTTGGATTTGGTCACATAGTGAGAGGATTTTATTTGACCCTTTTCTAGGAGCTTCATTTCTAAGTGTATACTAGTGAGAAATTGAGGTTAAGACATCTTTCCAATGGAGTATAAGAATTTCTATTTAGAAATATAGACTTATGTAGCCTGCATGATAAGTGTTAAATTTTGTATTAAAAGAACCCAATTACTAGTCCATGTATTATAAACCATAGTGCATTATCATAGGATTTTTTCAAACTTCATAACACATACATTTGTGAGCTAATGATTTAAAAGTTTGATATTTGCTAGGATTTATGCTCTTTTGTAGGTGTTGAGAAGATGATCCAATGGTCGAGATCAACTAAGTGAGAATTAAAGACTAAGATCAAATCAGAGAGCCATGACCTAAAATGCATTATTCAAAGCTCAATCAAGGCTCAAGATCATCCTAGGGCAAGTAAGAAATAAATTGAAAAGATCAAAGGTGATTAAAATGGGCCCATGCACAAACCATGCAATTCCACCACCTTTGTGTGTGAGCCATGTAAGTTGCCTAAGCCATTTGAGCCATGATAGAAGGTGACAAGCTAGACAAGCCATGGATCCAAGCACTCAACTAAAGCCATTAAGCAAGGAGCCGTCAAAGTGAGCGACCAAGCCATATGAGCTTGGATATACGAAGTCACACTATTGGATGAAGATTTCAAACAATTATCCATCCTAAAAATGTTTTTTTCTGAGGGATAATTAGAAACGAATTTGGATGATAATCAACACGGTAAGATAGCACACTAGGTGGACCAATAGGAGAGGAGACCATTCCTTTTCTCACATTTCTCTCTTTTTCCCTCTCTATTCTGATCTCTCTCTCTACACTTACCAAAGAAGGTATTCCACATGAAACACTTAAGGGGGAGATGCCTCCTTCCTAAAAAGGAGGCGTCTCCCACCTTCCTTAAGGTTTTCCCACTTCCACTTTCCACTTTCGTTCTTCCTTTTTTCCCTTTCCATTTCTCCATCTTGCCTTCTCTCCCCTCCATATTTCCTCTCTCTTTCCTACACTCCATGTGAAACAATTGTAAGGGAAGGTGTTCCAAGCCACCTTCCTTGAAAAGTGGTGCCTCCCCCTTTTACATTTCCTTAGAGTTCCACCACTTCTAGCTTCTAATTCCGTGTAGTTTCTATCCTCCAATGCCTATTTTCTATTCCCTTTTTCATTAGGTTAGGATCTTACCCTTCGTAGAAACCAAAAATACCTATAAATCTGGTATGGAATCCCATGCATGAACCTAATGCGAGGGGCACCAATTTATCCTTGAATACTGGCACCTCCTTTCTCTTAATTACTAGGGTCTTGATGCACTTATCCTGGCTGCTGCTCCTCACTTTTGTTCCATGCCTCCTTCAAGCCTTTTCAAGTTAGTCTTCATTTTTGTTTCATAGTTTCATGGCTCTTCTTATCTTTTACTTTCATGTGCATATTGCTAGTTTGATTTCCTTTTGTTTTGCTTCCAATTTGCTTAATCCTCTTACGTAATTATCCCTGATCCAAGGCCTCTTATCTCTTGTAGTGACAGCAAAGAGAAACGTAGCCTTCATTCCTCTTTGATATCCTGTCATTATTCTTCATGTTCCTTACTTTGTCATGGAATCTACCTATGCTCCCTTGTTGAACTTATTCCCATCATCTTTCACTCCCTTTCTTTTGATTTTCACTCTTGGGTTTCACATGCATGATATCTTGGAGTGGATGATGATCATTGGATGGTGTTGAAGAAGATTAAATCATTATTTGGATTAAGTTTATGCCTTGTAATAGTGGACATATTTTTGTTTCTACATTCCATGTAACAATTTTCATCCAATAAAGCTTATGTTTCATGTAAAAATTTTCATTCAATAAAGAAAGATATTGTGGATTAAGCTTATGCACACATTTCATGTAACAATTTTCATCCAATAAATCTTATGTTTCATGGAGAGTTTCTTGTCCTTATTCTCCTACATGTAGTCCTTAAATTTTCTTATTTAATGCTCATGTTCCTACCTTGAATCATATGCACTATGTCTCTTTCCATGCTTCAAGTTCAATTTGCATCACATGCACCATACTATTATAGTTTTTACTTCAAATTTCATACGCATATTTCATAGGTTCATGCATCTTGTTTGCTTGATTCCTTACAAACCCATTTAGCTTTTTAGGTTTTTTAGTTAACACTTTGATTAGATTTCATCAGTACTAGATTTTAGTTCATGCATATTAGCCTCTTTCCAACCCCATGAACCATGCGTACAACTCCAAGGGTCATGCATGGTGATTGTGTTAGGTTTCCTTGATTAATTACTCATTTTGTAGTTTAGATTTCATTATTTAATTGCTTTGCATCATGGGTTAGTTTAGAAAGTTTCTAAGTTAGTTTTAGAAAGTTTTATTTTTGAAATTTCTAGGTTTATGCAAGTTTTACTTTTAGAATGTTTCCACTGGAATAAGTTTCCTAAATTTAATTCATTCTAGTTTTGCATTAGTTTCTTTCATTGAATGTATGTTAGTTAGGAAAGTTTCTAATTCCATTGAATATCTTTATCTTAAAAAGCTTCCATATAGTTCATGTCTCTAATTCCATGCATGTTTCCTCTTCCATGTCATTTAATTTCCTAGTTTAACCAAATCAATCTCTCTTTGGCTAGGCTAAGTAATCTAAATTAAATCTAATCAATATACAAAACCATGAGGTTCCTCATGGATTGACCTCTCTCAGGTGCAAATTAATACATTGATTTGGGCTCTTGTGAGTAATTTTAAAACATACATCAGCATACCCACACTGAACTATGAGCTGTAATTGTAATAAAATGGCTTTGGCATATGGCTAACTTGAAGAATTTTTCATTCATTTTTATTAAGTTGTAAAAGTTAGTAGAGTACTAATAGAAGAGAATTCTTTAAGAGAAACCATAGAACTAGACCTTATTGAATTTTATGAGTACATTCATTGGAAATAGTTATGAAGCCTAACTCATCCACTAAGGGTAACTTAAGGGTTTAAGAGCTTGTTATATATGCTAAATTCAATTGTAGGTACCCCTACGAAGATGGCAACCATTTTGTTTTCATGATTTTTTGCATGCTTTGCTCAGGAGTAGGAAAATACTAGTTGGGGGTGTGCGATAAGTAGTAAATTTTATATAAAAAGTATCCAATGAGTAGTTCATGTGTTATAAATTAGAGGGCATTATCATTGGATTTTTTACAAAATTCATGACACGTGCATTTTTGAGCTAATGTATAACATCCCCAGTTCTTGTAATACATTTTCACAAAATCTTTTACAATTTTGGGGCCTGAAGTTTAGAAAACTATTTAAAAAACAAACCATGGAAAACATTTTTCATGTGAAGATTTTTAAAAATTCCTAACTATCACTTTTTCTTTTAAAAAAATATAAGGATTTTCAGAGAAATGAGTGCTACATTTCTACCAAAAATTCTACAGAATATCCTCTTTCTTTTGGACTTACACATTTTATACACGCGATGCAAAGTCGATGATAAACAAAATACAACAAAAACAAAATCAAAAGGGAGACTCAATCTCCATCCAATTACATGCATACATAATTTTAATGTTTATAGTTTAAAAATCAAGTTTTTAATTAAAATAAAAAGAATAGATCATGACTAGGACAATCCAGTCACAACCACATAATCATATTTCAATTTACATGTACATATGTCCATAAAGCAAAATTCATTTTAAATAAACTCACAACATCAATTCTTAGCAATCTTAACTAAGTTGTACACATTTGATATTACTCCTCCATTCTTCTCTTGAAATCTCTTGCACGGTCTTCTGCTCCCCTATCTTATTTCTTCAAACCAAGAAAATTGTAAACAATTTAGAATGTCATAGCAAGCTCGCACCTGTATCACTAGTTTCATCATCAAAATATGAAGTTACACATTTTTAATCTAAAATAAGTTCCCAATCACATGTTATGCAGTTATGTAGAATGTGATGCATAAAGAGTAGTACAATAAAACTTTAAAATCCCAAATATGCCTTTCCAAAATTGCACAACCTCATTCCTTTAGACTGCTGATCTGTGTTTCCATCTGTGATTCCTCAATCGAACTTCCATCAAGTCCTAGATTACTAATTTTGGGTCACTGATTATTGATCCATGATTTAGATTTGTATCTTTAAATTCAAAACATTGAATGGTGGTCTAATTATGATTTTTATATTATTGATCAATGATCAAAACTCATCCCAAACCATTAGAGTTTTGATCTGTAATATCCTCAAATTTTAAATAATAAGTTAGTAATAAATTAAATAAATAAAAATAAAAAAATTTATGTATAGAAATTGGTCCTAAAAAATCAAAAACAAAAAAGTACACGTCGATAGAAATTGAATGGTATAAAGAACATCAAAAACGGAGTTCGGATGAGTGAGATATGACTATTTTAAGTGTAAGGGTAAATTGATAATTTGCCAAGAACGTTAATTAAAGGGATTCATTTTGATAACGGCACCCCTTTTCTACTTCCATTAGAGTTCTAATGGGGGAAGGCACTGATCTACCTTCCGTTAAGGAAAATCAGGACTTGGGTTATAAAATTCAAGTTTCCTCTTTCATGCCACGCCACACAACCAGAGGAGAACCGTCGTTTTTCCTCGTGCACATCGTGAAAATGAGTTGAAGGTTGCACGCACTAAAGGGCTTTGATCTCCCATCTCCGGCTCTAATAAGGTAAGTTATACATTTTAACTCATTAATTATGATGTTTTCCAACTTTCCCCTCACATATCTGGACTAGATCAGATCAAAATGGGCATTGGATGGCCTATGGATTCAAAACCGTGGAGCATGGTTAGACCCATGTTAAAGACACCTCAAATGAGAAATCTAAGCCATTCATTGTGATCTTTGGACCCAAAAACCCTAGGAACGGTGAAAACAGATAAAAAATCGGAGCTTCTGGGGCTCTGATCAAGCCAAAACAAGGTGGACGACTTGGGTACTCCATTGCACATGCGAGTGGGATGCTCATGGGCATTGTCCCGAATGACCTAAACGCGCGAGCTTCCTGGACGCATAGTGCACTGGTGTAAGCCAGTGCAAACCGCACCACTCGTGTAAGTCGGTGCATGCGTAACTACCCTTGTAAATTAATATATTAATTTATGAAGCCTTTTTACAAAAAACTTGATTTTGGGAGCTACAGAGGTCCAAATCACAAGCGAAAACATCTGTTACGACTAACTGATTAATAACATAGAACCGACTAATCAAAGGGTGATAAGGCTTTAAGACTTGAACAATGAGATAAAGTATGATAATAAATAAGGTTCTAAGGGGAATATTAGCATGACTACTCTAAAAATTTATCTAGACCATTGGTCTGAACCAGATCTTGAGAAATTATTGATCTAAGGATGATCTGACCGTCAGATTAAGGTATAAACGTTAGGTACACTCAAGAACGAATAGATGAACATGAGATGGGACTAAATTAAGAACCAAATCATAATTAGAGATCTTAGAAGATGATCCAATGGTTGGATCACTATAGATTCCCTTATGATGAAATAAATAACACGAAATAGTATTGTGGTACTTACAGGTACATCTGAACATACACGATAAAGGGATTATATGCTTGAGTTGGGTGATCTCACATTGAGGTAGGTGACGACATTTAATGTTTGATTTTGATTTTAAAACCTTATATTATCATGGCATTATGATTGATGGTTATTTAAATTGCACTTATTATTAATTGATGATTTTGTGAGATTTAGAGTTTTATGCTATGATCGCTATTTGATTTCAATCATGTATTGAATGGACTATGACCGATGGTTTCATGAGATTGAGATTATCTACTTATACACAATTAGAAAATTATCTTTCCTTATTGCATCACTGAAATTGATGAGTTTTTATGAGAAAGAAAAGTAGAGGCTTGGTGGCTGGTCTTTTTAGAGGCTAACTCCAGGATGAGGGGCGTGCCTTGGGGATTGTGCTACATACGTGATTTTCGTATTTTGAGTTTTATGACGGGTGCTCTCACCAGGTGGATGTCATGCTAGGAGGGATAGGGCCAGCCACCCACTCTCCGAGATTTGTGATGTGATTGTGATATGATAGACACCTACCCGCAGATGGCTTTTGGTAGGGGTTTGGTAACATGGATAGTCCACACTACTAGTTCGAGCCTTTCCATGGGGATGGACATTAAGTCTCCGGTTATGGTGTCGACGGGGAGCGGCGGTGGTTGAGACCCTACAGGGTTGCCACTGCAGCATGACGATCCATACTCTTATTCTATATGCTTGCATGATGAGCATGGAGATGTAACTGTATGCCTGGGTGTGACAACACTCAGAAGTTGGATATGAGTACTCATGATCTGTGATGCGAGTGTATGGGACACTCGTGGGACCCATGTACCTTGGGGGTACCCTATATTATTGTATGATCATTTACATGAGGTCATATCATGTTTTAAATCCATGAGATGCATGTGTTTTATTGCAATTACATTAAATGTCTATGTACCTACCAAGCATTGCTTGCTGAGGCATTGTGTTATTGTTTTAAATTCAGAGGTATGTTCTAAATTCACATGGACTGTGTATGTATATATATGTTATTGGACTTGATTATACTGTTATGGGAATGTGGCTGATGACTGGATGATCCTGGAATAGTAAATCTATTTTAAACATGTTTACTTGGAAAAAATAAATGTTGTTTTGCATCAATGGTTGACCTTGGGATTTTTCTAAAAATGGAATTCGATTGAAATGATTTTTCGCTATTTTGGTTTTTATAAAAAATTGGGGCCCCACCTTTCGAAAAGTTTTATTAAAAAGTATTGAAAAACCCAGGTCGTCACATGATCACCCATGTACCAATAACTAATCATTGATCATATGCAAGAATAGTGTCAGATGCCCTTGCGATCTATTGTTCACTATCTAAATTGGTGATCAATGATTAGAATTGGTTGGATCTTGATCTTAGCATGTTATTAAACATTTTTATCCAATAGATCAAGATCTAGTATGGTAATTATTGGAGGATCAGCACCATTAGCTTCTAGTTTATGGTTTGATCAACAAATCAATGTCTAGAATTGTAGACCCACAAAAATGGGTGGTTGATTTCATTGATTAATGCACTTATAGTGGTTGGATCAGCATTTTATAAGTGATCCAAAGGCTAAAATTTACAATGGGGTATAAAGAGGACAAGAAAGTGGTTGGATTTGATTTTTTGTGTGTGCTTGCTACAAATATTGAAATTCATTGAACATTGATAAGTGTCCAAATTTGTATAAAAAAATCACCCAATTAGTTACCTATTTCTTCTAACTTATAGTGTAAAATTAGGATTTTTGGCAAAAATTTATAACACATGCATTTTTTGACCTAATAGATCTGAAGTTTGATACTTTGTAGGTTCAGAGGCTAATCTAAAGTAAGTATGTGAATAATCTTATTTTTCTAGGCTTTGATTAGGATTTCTTATCTTTTGTAGGTGATGGGAAGACAATCCAACAGTAGAGAGTGATGGAGATGGAAATTGGAGCCATTCATAAGGTTTCCTAATCTAACTAGGAAACTTAAGGAAGCCATGGTATAAATGTGATGACCTGGTTTTCCACATGCATTTTTAAATGCAAAACTAATTCCTAATGTGGGATCGATCCCTATTTGAAAACAATTTTATAAAAACAATGCAATGCAATGAAAAAGTCTTTTATTTTAAATTCATTGTGAAAACCTCGAGTGTCATTTTCTTTCAAGATGAACAAAGTAGTTTTGAAAATTACGGTAATCATAAATGTCTTCTCAGGCCTATCCAGTCACAGCTCACAGTCCAACTGTAGTAATGACAAATACATGTCTAAAGGGTAGATCATATACTTATATTTATACTTGTCTTCTCTTCCTTCACTTGATCATAGCACTAACATTTTCTAATGCTTCATCTAATCCTGTATAGAGATAATCTGTAAAAATAATATATTTGGGTGAGTATTCCTCATACTCAGTAGGTGATCTAATACCACTAATTTGGAAACACAGCATGCAACATACATGGTTTCAAAAGAGCCTTTCCATGTGAAACATCATGCAATTTCTCTTTGTGTAAACATACATTTTTATACATAAATCATAGGCTTGTTTGCACATTTTCAATCATGAAAGTTTTTATCAAAATCTAGAAATCAATGATATAACGGTCATGAAAATCATAGAGTAGTAATCACATAATGAATCATAAACTAATCATAATTATGAAATTCTTAAAATAGTAATCGGTCAAAGTAGATGATAATATCCCTATATATATCATGCACATGGGTCTCTCAGTGAACACATCACGCCAACTGGTCACCTATGCTCACAATCATGAAATCATAGGGTCAACTATGCTCACAATCAACACACAGCTGAAATTGTGTGTCTCCAATATCTAGAGACCACCCACCATAGCCCTCTACGGCGACTATAGATATGTCCTCGAAAGGGTGCCGTGAACACTTCTAGTGGTCGTCCTTATTTACCACAGCAGTGGAGGAAGAGACAATGCCATTTTGGCAGTAATACCATCCACTTTTTGTGGTAGAGGCTGGCAGTAATACCATCCACTTTCTTAGAATAGTGATGTCCTAAGACATCTAATAGATCAATTTATGAGATCTAATCATAGTTGATCTTGTAGATCCATGAAATTTCTATGGGTTTAGGCTATAGTTTCCTTGAACAGTCTTATGATCCTAAATTTTATTGTATAAGTAGATCCGCGTCGTAAATATGAACGCAACGGTTCTTTTGGAAAATCGATCAGAGTTATATAACCTTCTTAATTGCATTTTTAGTGTCGTAAGTTAGATGAACGATCCAGATATGATAATACAGGGCTTGCTCGTTACGGTTCGCAGGATGCCTGTATGTCTCGGTTGAGCCGCGACGGCACCTGCATGACCACACACTCCCAAAGAGCGCATTTCGATCATGCGTTATGCCCTGCATCCCTAAGGACAGACTGATCCGATGGTTCCCATCAGATCCATCAGATCTGTTTTTCTCCGATAATATTCCTATCGGGAAAAGTAGATATGGCATGTTCCTTATCTGATTTCTACCAGAAAGAGAAGAGGGATAGTAGTTACCTGAGTTCTAGCTAGACAAAGGTGAGAAAATGACCTGGGTTCGAGCCAATGACTGGAATTTGGGTTGTCCTGGATCTTGGGTCACCGAAAAACATGAAGAAGAGGAAAAACCTAGTTTTCGGCAAGACCAGAGGAAAAAGTGGGGAAAAAGAGAAAGGAGAATGGCCGGCCCGAAGGAAAGACCTTGGCCAGTGCCGAAAATCGTAGAGGAAATGGTAGGAGGGGTTTTCCAATGAAAGATTTTCCAGAACCCTAGGCTGTCGTAAAACACGGAGTGCAGGGCAGCCGAGGTTGGTTTTGGTAGCCAGAGGAGAAGAGGGGAAGGGGAGATTTATAGCCCATGAAGGGAGTGAAATCCCGTGGCGGTGTTACCGTTTTTCCAGGGCCACAAAGGCGAACTAGATGTGATGACCCGGGCTTTTATGAATGCAGTTTTATAATAACAACAAGATCAATCTCTATTTTAAAACACTTTGTGCAAAATATGCAGAGGAAAATTTTCTTTTAATCACAACTTTTGTATAAAAATCCTGAGCGTCATTAACAAATCTCGGTAAATAAATAGTGTATAAGGCCATGGCTCTTTTTAAACAAAGCACAAAGATGAATAATTTCTACTCCCAAGATTGATAATCACAGTCCCAAGTTACAAATAAGCACTTACAGCCAAGTTTACATCAACTATAAGAAGGGTTACTAGATAAGTTGTTACTCAGCCTTACCTGTGCTTACTTTATCTATGGTCCTACATCCCTTTGATGCTCCTCCTAATTGGACTTTATCTGATCTGAAAAATGATGGATTAGGTTGAGTATTCTTCACACTCAGTAGGTAACCAGCTACCACTAGTTTGAAAACACGATATGCAAGAGAGTTTATATTGAACACATTCATAAAGACATCCATTTCTATTCATGGTTAATCAGGGATATATATGTAACTGTGTAAACTCAAAAACTAGCACGATGAAGAATATAAAATGCAAGTATAGTAAATCAACTTGTGCATGCATATATGTCGGCAAACACCTCAAGTGAACTAATCAATGATGACCGTAGCTATGAAATTCTTAAAATACAAATAAGTTAAAACAGATAAGGATATTGCCATGAATATCATGCATATGGGTCTTTCAGTAAATCACTCAACTGACTAGTAACAAGGATTTGTATGGACCATCCCAATGCTATATGCATATCGATAAAAATCAAAATCATAGGGTCAATTATGCTTCTCCGCTGGCTGCCTCATTCAGCGATCTGCCCACTAGAAACTCAGGGTTTTATTCCCACCGTAGGCTGCCTCATTCGGCGATCTACCCACTTGGACCTCAAGGTTTTGTTTCCACCACAGGCTGCCTCATTCATCGATCTACCTGCTTAGAACTCAAGATTTGTTCCTACCGTAGGTTGCCTCATTCGACGATCTACCTACTTAGCATAGTGACCACCAGCCTCATTAGCTCAAAAAGGATAGAGTCATGTAACCCATATAGCAATCATTGTAAACATGCGAGCAATGCATTCCTAAAATTAGTTTCATGCAATTAATTGTATTCAAGGTCATAAGTAAAAATCTCCATGTTCTTTATGTAAATATGATATCTTAAAAACATACTAATCAAGGTCATTAGGAATAAAGCATTTAGATTTTGGAAATGCATTTGAAAACGTAGTGGTAGCATACTACCTACCTCAAGCATCGTTTACTTAGCTTGTGCCTTTCCTCAATTCGAACCCTAGAGTACCTAGGTCAAGTCTTGAAGCCCTAGATATTGTTCAAACATAAGATCCCAACATTATTTCTCGATTCATAGGGCAGTGGCTCGATCTATATGATTTATGGGTTTCTAGGGGTCGATCCATGACATTCTTGGTCTAAGAATGTCCTAAGGCCTCTATTAGATCAAATCATGAGGTCTGATCACAGTCGATCTCATTGATTCATGAGATCTCCATGGTTTTTAGGTTGTAGTTGCCTTAAATAGTCTCTTGATCCTAAATGTTATTGTACAATTTGGTCTGCGTTATAATTACGAACTCAACGGTTCTTTTGGATCATCGATCGGAGTTATATAGCCTCCTTAATTGCAGTTTTGTGTAGCGCCTTAATGGGCGAACCAGATTTGTTCATTAGGGATCGCCCATCACAGTTCCCAGGACGTGTGCACACCCCTGTCGAACCAAGACCGATTTCGCACGCGTGTGCATGCCCGAGCGACACGTTATAGGGCATCCTGAACTATGTCGTGTTGATACGTCTTCAGCACGGGTGCGAAGCATCTCTGCTCCCAGGACACCCTGCTCATTCCAGTCGAGTTGGGCATCTGTTCGCACGCGGCATGCATGTGACTGTTGACCCAGGGAGCTCGTCACGGGTGCGCGTCATGTCTGTGAGCCCCCAGGACACATCATCTCATCACAGGCCGACGTCATGCTTGTGTGCCCCTGGGATATGTTGTTTTCGATGGGTTTCAGCCCGTCTAGCTTAGTCCCAAAATTTTGGCTATTTCTGGCCAGAAAACAAACTAGACCTAGCTGGGGTCCGGGGGAAATGAAAGAGTAAGAGGAGAGAAGTGGAGTTGCGAAGAGAATCGTACCTGAGAAGCTCTTTTTGTTGCCCAATCAGAGTCCTCTAATGGATCTGCAAACCCTAGTTGCTGGATCCATTTTTGAAAGTGATTGGAGTGGAGGAAACTTGATCTGGGAAGAGGGGATGTAGGGTTTTTATAATGGAGAAGGTGGTGCCACCCAATGGCGGTGCCGCCATTTTTTCCTGCACTGTACTGCAAGAGTAGTGCAGCGCGACAACTGGAGTCAATGGCGGTGGAGTGGTCGGTGGGGAAGAAGGAGGGGTGTCATTATCAAAACGACCCCTTGTGTTTTTGAGCTATTCTCTCTTAAATGCAATTTACAAAAATACCCTAGTCTTCAAAGGCTCATAACTTGGTCATACGACCTCCGTTTTCTTCGTTCTTTGAGGCGTTGGATTCCATTTCGAGTGTAGAATCTAATGATATGAATTTTTCTCACAAATTCCTTCATTTCATATTTTAATTGAAATTAAACATCTACCACTCTCTTAATATAACAAAACATCCATTAATTTTCAAAATAAACCATTTTTACAAAATATCTTCAAAATTGAGTCATTACACCGAAGAAAGGCTGTGCAAATGCTGTGAGGCGTTTGCATTGACAGGGATGACGAACAGGGGTGTTGTTATCAAAACGGCCCCTTGCATTTTTCGTCCCTTACCCTTTTATGTTTAAAGGACAAAAATGCCCTTACTCTTTGAAAGTCCATAACTTGGTCATTTGATCTCTGTTTTCAGCGTTCTTTATGCCGTTGGATTCCATTTTTCGATTAGAATCTGATAATAGAGATATTCCTAATTGAACCAAATTGAATCTCTAAAAATATCACTTTTCATATTCCAAAATAGGACTTAAAAATTCAAGTTATTTCATTATTACCCCTACAAGAATTTCATCTCGAAATTCCACAAATTGTTATCTCTAGGATATTTTGTTTCTTAGGTTCCTTTTGATGAATGTATTCTCCCTTAAGACTCAAACTAAGGAAATTTCTTTGCTTCACCTCCATAATTCTCTCATCCAAACTTCAATTGGGTCAATAATTAGAAGAATTTTGTTATTGACTTTCTTTTCGTGTTATCTTCCAACCAAGTCTAGGGACATTCATAATTCATCATTCTCAGAATTCCTTCAACAAAATCCGTAAATATAACTCAAATTCAACTAATATAGAGCTACTTTTACTGCGAGCTCTGATACTTAGTCTTTACTTGCTAATTAGTCAACACTGTTTCATAAATTCAGTTCATACAATTGAGATCTCCAAATCCTTGGATTACCACACTCCTTTAATCGTGTATAACCTACTCCAGACTTTGATGATACTACATTACTTCTTGTTCTTTGATAATCTTATTTATTGTCTTTTATTTTAAATAGTGGAGGATAATCTCTTTTTCCTCTTGTCTTCCATCTAGTGATCCATTTATTATTAAAGTCTTCTCTTTAAAGTTGACCTACACTTGGCTAGTAAAAGTCCCAAAAGTTTACATTCTTCCTATTGTGTCTCATTCTACTCCATATTTTCTTCTAGAATCTTTAAAAATTGATACAGTTTCTCTTCTCATCTTGTTATGTCAATGATAAAAGCTTTCTTCATACAAAACCCTTTAGTTGGAAAATTATTTGAGAACTAGTCTCCAACTTTGAATCCCAACTGTCATTAACCTTTCATATATGACTCGATTCCTCAACCAATGTTTACATTCAAACTAGAACTTTGAAAACAAATCAAGTAGCATCTTCCATCAATTGTATTATCACATCTTGCAAATAAGATCTCCTAACTATATATCAAGTTGCATGGATATTGAATTCCATCAAATACTTTTCTCCTCAAAGGATTTATTCAAAATCATGTCAAATATTTATGATCAATATATCATCATAGATCAAATGTTCTTGTTTAGAGCCTTATATCACCATCCGCATAAAATTTTCATTAGGATTTCCAACAATATTCATACTCTTGTCAAAATTTTCTTATCTCAAACAGAGTCCACTTACTATGCTCATGGTTGAATCCATTGCCATTATCCTCCTTAAATTTTCCTTGCTTGATGATTTTCTTTGGGATCTTCTAGACCAAAAGTTCTATACATATAATTGTCATCTCAATCCAGTAAAGTTAACCCTAAAAATTACTTCTATTTAATTTCTACAGCTGGTCTCCGTACTTAATACATACATATAACAAATACCCTTTTGTTTAAAGGCAATTGAACATCAGATGTTATTATATAGTGTGACAACTATCTTAACTCCTCTTCTTCCATTTCCTATATTGATATATTGTTCAATCATTTATCAAGGCTTTGTTATCAACCATTAAGTCTTAATTGTCAGGAGGTATCATCATAAGTACCAATTTTCTCAATTCCTCAAATTTTTTTCTTTCAAGTACCACCTCATACTTATCTTACAACAAGAATAATCATCCAATAGCTAATTTGTGCTAAAGCTTCTAGAGCGACAATTTTAAGAAACACACAGGTAAGCATAGAGCATCTACCTATACATAGAAAAAGAATCTGTTTGATTACTTGTTTATCCTTTCCCAAATTTACAGCTACAAGCTCAAAGGTCTCTAAAGCAATCAGTGCTTAACTACCTTTCTTTTTAATCCAAGTCAATAGCATACCTTCCAAACCCAAAATGACCTCTATCGCTTGTCATAGCATCGATCAAGGTCTAGGATTATCCGCAATTTTTGTCATTGTTCTAGATTATTTCTCATTTTACTTTTGTCTCGGTTGTTACTGCTTCTATTGTACTTTTAGATCCTCAAATGACTTAGTCTAATCAACTTACTTCCTTTAGGGAAAAACTCATGTTTAAGTACCCATAACATTCCTCATAACTTAGGCTACTATCTAATAGATGCTATCATGGTTAATTAGATATGATTTGAATACATTAGTTTAATCAACATCTTTCTAAAGATAACGACACTTAATTTTATTTGCTCTTCCAATTTGTCTTTATACTATTAGGCCTCAAGTTCATCCTTAATGATACTCTCGTTGATGAAGATCGATTGGACAAGTTACCATCCTCGCCCTTTACTTCTCGTTATAACTTCACTCAATCATATAACGGCAATGTAGGAAATTATCAACTTCTCCTTGTTGTGGACTACAACCACTAGTGTTTCCTCATAAACTAATGGATTTGATAAAGTTCTAATCTCACCAATGGTATAAGCATCAAAATAATTGTAAAATTAAATTCCTAGTTGGTCATTATCCTCGTTTGAAAATAGCTTGTAACGCACTGTCCTTAGCATCGACACTCTACTAAAAGACTATATTTTTTGCTGCTTTATCTTTATTATACTCTATTACCATAATATCACCAACTCGACTACTCTTATTCCTTCAAATTGGAATGATTCATCTTTCAATTTGGCAATATGACTCAAGATGAAAGATCTTTGATTCTATACTTCTCCTTCCTATCCTCCATAAATCATGATCTTCTTATTCTGACTGTTCAATATCCATCAAATATTTGTAGTTACATATCTCTCTCTCTATCTTATTATTGTTATTATTTTCCTTATTCAACATCCTCCTTTTGTCTACTTAGATCAATGTCTCCATTTGATTGGTTGCATATAATCAATATCACATCTACACGTCAGACATGATATCAAAATCCTTAATTGTCTATATTCTCAATAAACCAGGCAGTGTCTCAACAATTACATTGACATTTTGTTCATACTATACTTCTCTTATAAGATCATGTCATGATCAATCTATCATCACATATCTGTCATCCCCATTAGATTATCATCAAAATCTTCTAATAACTATGTTATAATCAAATTCTTTATCATTCTTCTCAAATTCAGTCTTTTACATCCCCTATCATATTCATGTTGTATTCCTCTTAATAATATATCAATTATTGTACTCATCTTCTGATCTGCTCCATTATACTCAGGTTGTCATTGTAAGATAGCCATTTACTCTTCATAAAGTTCCAATTAAGTTATCCAGAATTGAGCTAAGTTCTTCTGGATTCTCACTTTGATTGATCTAGTACAAGTCAAACTTATCCCCTAAAGATTCTACTACTATCATCTTGTATTCTAATCATACTCTTATTCTCATATACTAATTTCCTTGTTTACACCACTGTGCAATAATCCTTAACCCCTAAGTATGTTAGATTAGAGTTTTGATAGGATTTTGAGCCATCCAATACCTAAATACTTGCTAGATCTATCTCCTTTTCACCTATTTATTTGTGGTGTATTTCTTTGTGATCTAATATTATTCCTTATTCTTGTCATCTCTACTACTTATATTTAGACACTTATTCTTAATTATTCTCGTTGTATATGACTTTTGGATATGCAAGCCTGGCTGTGAAAGGATAAAACTGGGCTCTGATACCAACTATGACGACCGAGGCTTTCACATGCATTTTTAAATGCAAAACTAATTCCTAATGCGGGATCAATTCCTATTTGAAAACAATTTTATAAAAACAATGCAATGCAGCGAAAAAATCTTTTATTTTAAATTCATTTTGAAAACCCCGAGTGTCATTTGCTTGCAAGACGAACAAAGTAGTTTTGAAAATTATGGTAATCATAAATGTCTTCCCAGGTCTATTTAGTCACAGCTCGCAGTCCAACTATAGTAATTACAGATACATGTCCAAAGGGTAGATCATATACTTACATTTATACTTGTCTTCTCTTCCTTCACTTGATCGTAGCACTAACATTTTCTGATGCCTCATCTAATCTTGTATAGAGATAATCTATAAAAAATAATATATTTGGAGGAGTATTCCTCATACTCAGTAGGTGATCTGATACCACTAATTTGAAAACACGGCATGCAACATACATGGTTTCAAAAGAGCCTTTCCATGTGAAACATCATGCAATTTCTCTTTGTGTAAACATACATTTTTATGCATAAATCATAAGCTTGTTTGCACATTTTCAATCATGGAAGTTTTTATCAAGATCCAGAAATCAACGATATAACGATCACAAAAATCATAGAGTAGTAATCACATAATGAATCATAAACTAATCATAATTATGAAATTCTTAAAATAGTAATTGGTCAAAGCAGATGATAGCATCCCTATATATATAATGCACATGAGTCTCTCGGCGAACATATCACGCCAATTGGTCACGAGTACTCGTATATGACCATCTTAATGCTATATGCAGATCGAAAAAACTGAAATCATATGGTCAACTATGCGCACAATCAGAGCACAGCTGGAATCGTGTGCCTTCGGTATCTAGAGACCACCCACCATAGCCCTCCACAACGACTATGGATATGTCCTCAAAATGGTGTCGTGAACACCTCTAGTGGTTGTCCCTGTTTACCACAGCTGTCAAGGAAGGGACAATGCCATTTTGGCAATGATAGCATTCACTTTTTGTGGTAGAGGTCTGGAACCAACCCTGTACATAAACAACCTCTCAGCATACTGCCCACCAGGCTCAATAGACCAAAAATATAGATACATGAAACCCCAATCTCAATCATTATAAATTATGCAATCTATGCAATGAGTTTCAAAACATGCGAGCAATGCATATAAATATGCATATATTCTAAATCACAATAATCACAAATCGTGCAATTTATGCAATTATTTTCAAGGCCATATATCATGAAGATAATTTTGCATGCTCATATAAGAACATCATATCTCAAAAATCATACTAACGGTAATAAAGTCAAGTAAATCATTTAGGGTTTGGAATGCATTTGAAAACTTAGCAGCATCAGACTACTTACCTTGATGTCTCTTGAATCGGGTTCTTCATTACTCGACCCTGAGTTACCTTTGTGAAGTCCTGGATGTTATTTGGGCATAAGAATCCAAGTATTATTTCCTTTTCTTTGTACATTATCAAGTTGATTCACATAGCAACAGCTAGATCTATACTATAGGCTATAGATCCTTGATTAGTGGGTTTCTAATGTTGATTTATGTGATTTTGGGTTGATCTTGGAATAGTGATGTCCTAAGACAACTAATAGATCAATTTATGAGATATGATCATAGTTGATCTTGTAAATCCATGAAATTTTTATGGTTTTTAGGCTATAGTCACCTTGAACAGCCTTATGATCCTAAATTTTATTATATGACTAGATCTGAGTCGTAAATATGAATGCAACGGTTCTTTCAGATCATCGATCAGAGTTATATAGCCTTCTTAATTGCATTTTTAGTGTTGTAAGTCAAATGAACGATCTAGATCTAACAATATAGGGCTTGCATGTTACGGTTCCCAGGACACCTATGTGTCCCGGTCGAGCAATGACCACACTCGCACAACCGCACATGCCCGAAGGCCTCTCCAGAGAGCGTGTTTCGGTCGTACGTTACATGTTGCGTCCCCGGGCACAAATTGATCCAATGGTTCCCATCAAATCCATCGAATCTGTTTTTCTCCAGCAATATTCCTGCCGGGAAAAGTAGATCTCACATGTTCTTGATCCAATTTCTACTAGAAAGAGAAGAGGGATAGTAGTTACCTGAGTTCCAGCCAGATAGAGGTGAGAAAATGACCTGGGTTCCAGCCAATGACTGGAATCTGGTTGTCCTGGATCTTGGGTCCTTAGAAAACATGAAGAAGAGAAAAAACCTAGTTTTCAATGAGACCATAGGAAAAAGTGGGGAAAAAGAGAAAGGAGAATGGCTGGCCCAAAGGAAAGACCTGGGCCGGTGCCGAAAATTGCAGAGGAAACGGGAGGAGGGGTTTTCTAATGAAAGATTTGTTGGAACCTTAGGCTACCGTAAAACATGGTCTGCAGGGCAGCCAGGGTCGGTTTTGGTAGCTAGAGGGGAAGGGGAGATTTATAGCCCATGAAGGCGGTGCCGTCCCATGGTGGTGCTGTCATTTTTTCCAGCGCCACAAAGGCTGACCAAAGAAAGGCGGTGCAGATGCTGTAAGGTGTCTACATCGACAGGGATGACGAACAGGGGTGCCATTATCAAAATGACCCCCTATGTTTTTGGTCCCTTACTCTTTTATGTTTAAAGGACAAAAATGCCCTTACTCTTTGAAAGTCCATAACTTGGTCATTTGATCTCCATTTTCAGTGTTTTTTATGTCGTTGGATTTCATTTTTTGAGTAGAATCTGATTATAGAGATATTTTGACCAAATTGAATCTATAAAAATATTACTTTTCATATTGCAAAATAGGACTTAAAAGTTCAGGTTATTACAATAAATCTCAACAATCCAAAGGTGTGATCAAGATCATCTCTTGGGGAAAGTAAAGAATGCATTTGGAAGGGCTAAAGGTGCTCAAACCTCGCCCATGCATAAGTAGTGCAAAGTCCACCACCTTTGCATGGGCGCCATTCAAGTCACCTTAGCCATCTAAGCCACGAGAGAAGGTGACGAGCTAAGGAAGACAAGCTAATCCAATAAAGCCATGGGTGTGAGCCATGAATCCAGGAAAAATGAACCTTCAAAGCCACATGAGCAAGCTACATGGAGTGCCACTATTGGAGGATAATTTCACTCAATTATCCTAAGATAAAAAGTGAAATTTTCAAGAGAGCAATGAAGGGATAGTTGGGTGAAAATCAAGACAAATAAGCATGTATGTGGACCAATAAGAAGAAACCACCTTAGTTTTTTTCTTTTTTAATGTTTTTCCCACCTCTCTCTCTCTCTCTCTCGCTCTCACTCTCTCTCCATACAAAGCAACAATGAATTTCACCAAGGAGGGAGATGCACCTACCTAAGAAGGTGGCATCTCCCACCTTTCTAAAATACCACCTCTCCAGCCAATCACCCCTCCTTCTAATTCCACATCATCTTCTTTGTTCTTATCATTTTCTTTTATTTCATACCTAACTCCATCTCTTTATTTCCAATTCAAAAGTGAATCCACAATTTTTTAAAAGAGGTAGACACCCCTCCTAAAAAGGTGGAACCTCTCACCTTGTATCTCCCTCTTAGTCATCCTAGGTTATCCAATCCTTCCCACCACACCTCTTCCCTAAGGTTTGCTTTAGATAGCAACCAAACATATAAAATAGGGGGAAGTAGTTTCATGTGGAACATCTTCTAGAGAAGGGGAAAACACCCCCTCCTAAGAAGGAGGCATCTCCATCCCTCCCTCCTTGCTTAAACTCTTCAATGCTTTCTCCATTGGTAGCAGCCTTCTTCAAGCCTTCCATGGCCCCTCATGGGTTCTTTTCTTACATGATTTTCTCCTTGAAGTTGAGGTTAGTTCTCCTCTTAGTTCATTATTTACTTTCCTTTGAATTATTTTTTTCTTTTGATCTATGTGAAGATGTTATTGACTGTGAACCCGTATTGGGTTATTTACCAGAGGTATGGAAAACATTGTGGAAAACTGAACAATTATACAATATCTACTACTTAGACTGATAAATCCAAGGGAAATTGCTATATCCTCTATTAAAAGAGGAGAAATGTGCCTGGATGTAATGCTAATTCAGAAGGATATAACTCTTATAGATTCCATGTTCTAGTTTCCTAGCTTTATTGTCTTGTTTTCTTTGATTGTTGCCTCTTACTTTGTTCATTAGATCCTTTAATCTAAAGGCTATAACTCTCTTACAATGATAGTCAAGATAGTATATCCATTAGATCAAGTTCCTTGCTCATCTCTTATTTCCTTTCCCATATTTTCTCCTATATTTTTCATTAGATTGTTCATGGTTTACATGGATGCTTAATGTTGCTTGATGTTTGGATGATTGAAGATATATTAGAAGTTGATTTTGGGGATTTTAATTATTTCTAAGTAGGGTATGCACACCCCTTGGAGGTTTATGCTTCAATGATGAATTGCTTACTATTATGGTTGCTTTTAATTCAGTTTTTCATGGCTGCTAGATACTATTTCCAAGCTTAGATAATGTGTGTTTCATGTGCATAAACCCATGGTTCAAGCACTTGGTTTCAAGATGGTTTCCCTTAGAAAAATTGCTTAATTTATATTGGATTTTCATTCTTAAATTCTAGTTCAATTCATGCATCCCATGTTAGATTAGTTTACATCTTATTCATGCATATTCATGTTCATCCATGCATCAGTTTAGGTTAGGTCATGCATTATAAGTTAGTTTAGTTTCATGCTTTAAGTTTTAGGCATTCCATTATAGCCTAAGTTGCATCCTAGTTCATACATGCTTTCATGTTCCATTCTTGCATTTTAATTACTTTGCGTCGTGTGTTCTTTTTAACTTAATTCCATCTACACCAATTTTTTTAATGGTTTCCTTAAGTCTTGCATCTTTATTTATTTAGATTAGTCATGTTAGGGTAACTTGAACATTTTTCAATTTTAATAGCATGTTAGAGTAGCATTAGTAAGTTTTCATGTTTAGTTTTAGTGTGTTCTAAACTTAGAAAGTCTCTAATTTAATAAATTTGTGGTTTCCATGTTATTTTGAAGCCTTAGTCTAGGTAAAAATTACTTTCTTTGGCTAGGTTAGAAAATTTAAATGAGATCCACTATTCATACAAACCCTTCGATTCCTCATGGGATCAACCTCCATTGCATGTTATATTATAACAGATTCATGCGATTGTGAGTTAATTAAAAGAACATAATAAGTTATTGGTTCCATTTCTGAGTTAATAGGATGAAAATTATATGTAATCATTGTGAGCCACAAAGTTCAAAACTATCTTGCAAACCTCAAACCCAGATCCACATAGTCTTGCTCATTTTTTATGAATTTAATGAAGACATATCGATTGATGAAGTAAATAACTTATTAGATAATACACTATTAATGGACACTTCTCAATGAAAAGCTAGAGTAGAACCCCCTATAGACCCTAAAATTCAAATTGAACCATGCAGTATAGAAGATGTACCCAATTGGAACATACATATCTTATTTGAACATACACTAAGTAGTAATCTAGGTCCATCAGAAAGCCTACCTATGCGAGTAGAATAGGAAAAAGAAGAGTCAATTGATGTACTGCTTGTACTTCAACCAACTCTAGGGAACACATTAAAAGATGATCAGGGCTTAAGCCTTACCATGTCCCTACCTCTAGTAATCTAAGAACAACCTTTTAGAGAGATAAAGAGTTAGCTCATACCCCTATTTCAGGAAAATGTGAGGGAGAAAGAAAAAAAAGATGTGGAGTATCATGGTCAATGTTATCACTAAAATTGGTCAAGACTGGGACAATTCATTGCTAATTGGTCTTATGACATTTAAATTCATGGCAATTTGTGCTGTCGTTGTATTAACACCAACTCAATTTTCAAGGTGGAGGTATATGGACTACCATGAAATATTGAAAATGGGCAAATCAATGTGCTCCCTCTGAACTCAAAATTGTGATGGTATACTGTGTCATACTATTACCACCACCAAAAATTTCAACATGAGGCAAATATATAGATTACCATGAGATTCTAAAGTGGCATGAGAAATCATGCCCATTTCATTGTTAGAGTTAGGTTAGGAAAAATTAGGTTAACCTAGTAAGGTCAAGATTAGGGTACACTAGGCTCTATCAGGCTAAAGACATTAAACTTAGGACTCATTGGTAGGCAACCTAGGGATTTATAGAAAGTCTTAGTGTTCTGCATTATGCATCCATCATATAGGTATCCTATGTTTCAAAACATTGAGGACAATGTTTAGTTCAGGTTTGGGGGTGTAGATATGCATCAGATTTCTAAATTTTTCTTGCATTTTTGAAAATTTGAAAAAGAGGAAAATTTTATGGTAGGTTCTTTTATAAAGATGAGAATTCAAATTTTCTAAATAATTAGCTATCTTTTGAAATTTAGCTTATTAATAGAATTGCAAACAATTATTTCAGTATTTCATCCTTGCTGTAAAGTATTTCATGAAAAATTAAACTCAAAATATTTATTGCATAAAATAGGTATGTATATAGTTTAAGATGAAGAGATAAGAAGATCTATGAAAATTTGTAATCCAAGTGTGTTTAGAGCCATTTTTCCTTTTTTGAGGATTATACATAAATTCAAAATTTTTACTTGGTCTCATTATTCTTCATCTTGGTCAACTATTAAGAAATTACAAAAGACTATAACATATATCTATTAAGTTGATGGTCACTTCTATGTTATATGAAGCTTTGGAAATGATAGAGACCATACTTGGAAAACCTAGAGCCTTTAGCCTTCCTTAAGTTATTTTCCACTAATTAGCCCATTGAGTGTTTAAAATATATTCATTTTTCTTTCTTAGCCAAACAACTTTACCTATATCGAAGCACTTTGATATATCCATTACCTAATTGTTCTAGAATTTGGGGAGAAGATTGAAGAATATCTTTGAAAAAAAAGTATAAACAATACAATTCAAGAGATGAACATCGAAAGGGTTAAAAAGAAGTAAAAGTTCAAAAAGTTTTATCTATAAAGTCAATTGATAAAAATAAAAAATGGAAAAGATAGCCAATGAAGAAGAAGAATGTTCAATCTTGTGAGTAAAAATGAAAAATTTGTAAATATATTAATAGAAGACCTTTACATATTTTCCAGACAACCTTTGTTCACCTTCATACCTTTTTTTTTAATAATCCTTACCTAAGCCTACCTTCTATCCTAATAGAAGTCCTAACCTGATCTTAGGAGAAGTATGGCTTGGACATAGTCATAAATAAATAAGAAATTTGATAATGTAACATTTTAACTAGTTGACATCCTTTCATGAGACTATTGCTATTTTTTCTATGTTATTGTTCTTTTGTATGAAATATATGAGATTTTTGGACGTGATGAGCAATATTCTATTCAAACATTAATGAGGGATTTGAAAATTTTTATTGACTTCTTTCTAAGTGATAAATATATCACGTGAGAATTGAAGTCAAAGCATACATTTGGACGGTAATTTAGGTTATATTTCAATTATAAACTATAATTATATATTAGCTATAGCACAAACTCATCTTTTGAAGTTCAACAAAATAATGGGATATATTTAGCATAAGGGTAGAAGCTTGAACCATTTTTTTCATCTTTATTAGTAGGCTAAAGTTAGGTATATAATATGAGCTAAGTAAGAGAAAAGTTTCTCAAATAAATGAAGGACGTTCATAAAAATTCTTAGAATTTTGTGAGCACACTCAATGCAAACCCTCACGAGGCCTAACTAGTCCAGTAGGGGATAACCTAGAGGTTTAAGGGTTTGTTGCATATGATAAATGTAATCATAAGTACCTATGAAAATGGCAATTTGTATCAATTTCATAAAATAATTTTTTGCTTTGGGCCAACAAATTGCTCGTTGAGGGGGTGTGATAAGTGTCCAAATTTGTATACAAAAAGACCTAATTAGTTTCCCATCTATTATAACTTATAGTATAAAATTAGGGTTTTTGGCCAAAAATTATAACACATGCATTTTCTGACTTAATGATTCTAAAGTTTGATATTTTGTAAGTTCATAGGCTAATCTAGAGCAAGATTGTGAATAATCATACTTTTGTAGGATTTAATTAGAATCTCTTATCTTTTTTAGGTGATGGAAAGGAAATCCAATGGCCGAGAATGATCAAGATGGAAATTGAAGCCATTCGTGAGCTTTCCTAATCCAAGTAGGAAACCAACAATCTAAAGGTGTGATCAAGATCATCTCTAGGGCATGTAAAGGATGCACTTGGAAGAGCATGCTTGAAATGAGCACATGCACAAGCTATGCAAAGTTCAGAACCTTTGCTTGGGAGCCATTCAAGCTACCTTAGTCATATAAGCAATGAGAGAAGGTTTCAAGCTAAGGAAGACAAACCAAGCAATGAAAACCAAGGGTGTGAACCATGAAGACAAGCCAAATGTGTCCTCAGAGCAAGCTATCGAGCCACTTAAGCCAAGATACATGGAGTACCACTATTGGAGAAGAATTTCACTCAAATATCTTAAGCAAAAAGGTGAGGTTCCAAGAGAATAATTAAGTGATATTTGGGTGAAATCAAGACAAATAAATTCATGTGGACCAATTCGAAGAACCCACCTTATTTTTTCCTTTTCCCATGTTTTTCCCACCTTCTCTCTCTCTCTCTCTCTCTCTCTCTCTCTCTCCACCATACAAAGCAACCATGAATTTCACAAAGGAGGGAGATGCTGTGACACCTCAAGTTTTCTAAAACCTTTTCCCAATAGATATGGTAATAATAATAATACATTTAATAAATAGATGAGATCCCTAAAATAGAAAACTCACATTTAATATAAATAACACAAGCGTTTCAAAGGAAATACCCAAAAAGAAAACCCTAAGGATCATCGAAGTCCAAAACCATGACAATAAGCAAAATCAAATCATCAATATGTTGAGCATGCTCCATTTAAAATTGTGTAATCCAAACATCAACCATGAAAGTGATAGTAATAATAAAATGTCCATAATCTCCAAGGTTCCATCCATGATCACCACATCATACATACACCTGTGTAAGTGAACACACACTAAACCCAAAAGTGTGGGTCCAATACCATCCACAAATATACATCCCTATATAGCACAAAAAGAGTCAAATCACAAGTTAGAGAGACATACACTAAGTCAATCTCTAGAGTACAAAATGGCAGATAGTCCTTGTGGTCCTCACGCAATCAATGCTACTCCACTTGATTTTCCCTTAACGCTATCACACTCCAAATCTAAGGCATTGCAAAATACATCAATGCCTCAGTAAGCTATTTCTTGTGTAAGTGATTACAAGCCATGAAACATGCGACAAAAAACTTTGCAAAGAGCATTAATATCATGTCGAGTCTCATAGAGTAAATCATTTATAAGGAACATTAAATCATCAGGCATCCATAATGAATAAAGCATGAAATCTCATAAGTCTGAACGAAACAATCAATATCGAAACATGCTTTTCTCCTAAGCAACACAATATCAAAGCTAATCATTATGACATGCAAACCATGATCAATACATGAATAGGCATCTGTCAAAATAGATAATAATCTATGTCCACAAAATAATATAATGCATGTCATAATGAGCAGGGCACTGCACACAATAAGCCCTCAAAGTGTCCAACTACACTCAAATCACTGGTAATGAGTACTCATCCCAAAATCTAGGGTCCCTCTCCTATAGCTCGCACAGCCATAGCCCTGCCCACATAGGCATCACCCTTAATACATCGTCACACTGTGGGTATACATACACATATGCATTGCATGAACATGCAAAATAAGTCCATGGGGTACTATGTTGTAGTGGCAACCAGTCCCAAACAATATGTCATGATCTATGAAATCATGGAAAAATCCCAAACATAATCACCTACCTCAGAACGCGGTACTCCAATCAAGCACGTAGGCAATATCAAATAGTGCACTCTGATGTACTTGTCACATCATAAATCACACTAAGTCATCCTATGTGACGACCCAGGTTTCATATGATGCAAATTTCATAAAAAGGTGAGATCTCCTACTTTAGAAATATGAAATGCATGAAAATCTTTTGTTTTGGAAAGCAATCTTTCATATAAAACCCCGAGTGTCAAAACACATTTTCAAATCATATAGCCATGGCATAGCTTTAAATCAATTCTATTCCCAAGAAAGTATTAGTCACAGCCCCAGCTACAGAGAGTAACTACAATTAAGTAACATTCACTAAAAGATAAGATAGGGGTTTACTTACTTGTACTTAATTTGGATGTTCTTTGTCATAGGTGTATCCTGTCCTTAAGTGTTTACTTGTATCTGAAAAAAATTAAGGATTGGGTGAGTATACACTATACTCAGTAGGAGTCTATCACTACTAGTTTTACAATGCATGCTATGCTTTAAACCATATGTTCTTTAAACCATGTGCATGTTTGGACACTCATGTTCAATATCGATATTAAAAGCTATTGTCAAAATAGAATACTGACGACTTAAAGAATCGTATAATCCAAGTCAAAAGTAACATAGATATCATAAATATATACTATGATATGCATAAGATGCTCAACTGAATCCAACTCATGGATCTATGGTCGACCATACTCATGTCATGCCACATGCATGCAAGTAAATCATCAAAAACATAGGGCACACTATGCCCATGACCTCAGTTCCGTGTGGTCCTCGGGTACCTAGGGACTCTCGGTCATAGCCTCCACGGGGCATATGACACTTCGACGAGTGCCGTGACACCTCCAGTGGTAGTCCTCGTTTACCACAGCAATCGAAGTGAGGACAAGCCTTTTTGGCATGGTACCCTTTCCACCTATAGTGGTAGAGGCTGGGAGGCCACCCCGAACCTCTCGGCATAGTGCCCACGAGCTTATTAGCCCAAAAACATACATAGTCCCAATCTCAAATCAACATAAATCATGCAATTTATGCAATCATTTTCAATGTCCTCTTTGGGTCCCTCACACTGCCTGGCCCTCACAACTACCTAACTAGTGTATTTTGGGCACTCCAGTTTCTTTTAGCAACCCTCGAGGGTATGCAGTTATCCAAATGATCCAATCTCAATCTTCGTAAATCAGGCAATTTATGCATTTGTTTTCCAAGCATGCGAGCAATGCATTCATAAAATCATCTCAATGCAAATGATCACATTCAAGACCATATATTATGAAAATAACTCGATAATATGAGAGCAATAAATCATTTCTTTAAAAAAGCAACCATGATTCAAAACATGCATTCTCAAAGCATCATGGGTTCTTTTTAAAAGTCTAGTAGCGATAGGACACCTACCTAGTTTGATCGTGTTAGTCCCCTTGTCCTCGTACGTTCCTGGACATAGTTTAGGGAAAAAAGATTAGCTTGGCCTATTTCTATAGGTTTTAGAACCATTTACCTCACTACTTAGGCACTAAGGGTTCATTCCCATGCCAAAGGGCCTCTTAAGGTCCCTAACTGGGCCTTGGTATAGTCAGGTTTGCAAAGGTTTAGTGACCCCGCGCCACTATCATGGTTTAAGGGTCATGCCAGCCTTAGATAGGGGGTTGATTAGGTATTTTATGGTTTGGGTGTGTCCTGGTCAAGCGACGATCGGCCCGCGCATACGATTACACGCTCCAAGGCGTCCTCAGGCTGCGCGTTCCGCTTACGCAGAACGCAGGTGTCATCGTTGCAGGCCCACACGAGGCGAGCACCTGGGACTCTGATGGGTCCCGCATCAGTGGCGCGTGCCCCACAGGGCATGTCTACCGACGCATCGGTCCTCCGCCCCTTTTTTTTGTTTACAGGCACGTCCACGAACGGGCGTGATGCGCCAGTTGGTTTTCCTTTAATGCACTGGTACGTTTTGGTTCTGTGGTGACCTCGGCGTCCTTGGGATGCCTTAGTTTGACCCTGTCGAACCAGAATGCCCCAGCCACCTACCCTGGGTCTGTTGTGGCTCCTTAGAGCCCCGTTTTGCATGGTTTCTTATGCAAAAACTTAGGAAAATTCATCCTAAGACTGAGGGAGAGATGGGTTTGGAGTTGTTTAAGGCGTACCTGGTTCGTGGCTGGGTCTTTTTCACATTTTCTCCTCTTGCCTGCAACTCCAAGATTGGTTTTTTCCTAGGGTTTTGGGCTGCCATTGGAGGCACCCAAGAGCTCTATTTATAAAGCTTAAGGAGGGTTTTTGAGGGGGTTTCCACCACCATGGGCTGGCGGTGGAGAAACGTTCAGAATGGCAGTGGTTTCCCCCCTATACACCGACATTCTAGAATGTCAGTGATGCAGTACATTTGGAAAGAAGGGGGTGCCCGTATCAAAACGGGTCCCTGTTTTCTCAGGCCAGTTCATTTTAATTTTAATTACAATTTTTCCTTGAACTTCAAAGGGCCATAACTTGCTCATTTTAACTCCGTTTTGGGTGATTCCGGTCTTGTTGGATTTATTTTTCTAAGACACACCTAAGAGACCCATTTTAAGGACCAAATTTATGGGTCTAGTCAGGGTGAACAGTGAAATGACCAAAATACCCTTATCTCAAAAAGTGAACTTTTCATTATCAACATGGGATTTCAAGGTTACAAAAATGGAGTCACTTTTCATTACCAACATAGGATTTCAAGGTTACAAAAATGGAGGATTTACATCCTATCACTTGATGTTCTTAAATCTCAAAAATAAGCTAATCCTATACTAATGGTCTAGATCATCTAATTGACACTCAATTATGGAAATCCTGAACTAGATGTTGGTTTTTCTAACATTTAGAAAAATCACCCATCATCTTTGATCATCAATATATGTTATGATTGATTCAATTAATGTCCCTTGATCAATAAAAAGTCAATCTCTTTCAACTTATGAAGTTTGGAGATGATCTAGTCGTTGGATCTTTCTTTCACTTATGAGTAATATCTTATCATCATTTTTTATCATTTCCATCATGATTCATCTAATTCTGTGTTTGTTTAGTATTTACATGTATATCCATGATTACATGTCGATCTAACGGTCAGACAGCTCTGTGATTAGCTAGTCCTAAGGCACTTGATTAGATCAATAGTCAAGATCACTTTTCTCCACGCTCACTTGAGATTTGTTCTTCTAATCCACTAGATTATCTCATATTTGATTCATATAATTAATTTCAAAGGCCTAATCATCCATTGATCATCCTGATCTAGGTTATTGAACAGTATTTTGTGATTTGACCAATTTAAAAGTGGTCAAATCCAAGCTTATATGTTAAATGTAGGTCCGTGTCATCAAGACGAACTCAACGGATGTCTCAGATCTTAATTTGGACCTCTATAGCTCACAAAAATTTTGTTGTTAGTGAATAAATGGTCTAGAATTAATTTTGAGATAAATAGCTCGAAATTTAGTGTCTTGGGGATGCATACGGAAAGCATCCTACATGCATCACCATCACTATGCGTCACCGTCCTTGGGACACATGCACATTTCATCTCTCCTGAAGACAACACACATGCCCCCCACACGCACACGTTGTGCCTTGTGTCTCCCGAGTGCTTTGTGGAAACTCTGACAGGTCCGCCATCATTGGAGACTATGACTGAACTCCAGTCACTACGAGCAACACCTAGTCTCCAAAAGTTATGGTTTTTATGTCATTTTGACCTAATTTTTATGTACTTTCACTTTATAGCACTTCCATCACTTGATTTGGCCTAAACTTGAGGTTTTTTTATCAATTTTATCAAGTTTACAAGTTTTCTCACTATTTCATTAACTATTTTCACTAAAAAATAGTAACCTTCATAACAATCACCGAAAATATGGCATTTCATGCCATTTTCCAGTGTCACAAACAAGAAAATAGATGGAGATAACTAAAAATGCAAAAGGGAAAGTCAATGGGGCTACCTTCTGTAATTAGCTGGCAGAAAGTCAGATTCTTCGTCGCATTAAAGGGAAAAATCCACGTTACCATTGCTATGTAGCGCCAGCCGGTGTTAAGGTTCCGTCTCTTGTGTCGTCACCAAAAGCACACATAATGGTGTGCGATTAATGCTAGAAGAAAAATGAGGGGGAGCCCTAATGGCGCAAGAGGCACATTAAATGCCCCCATAAATACTATTTTTTTTAAATTTGTTTTTCTTTTAAAATATGATTTTATTTAATTCAAAAATGATTACTTGCCATAAATGCTGGTAATCATCGCCATGCCTCATAAATGCCAGTCAAATCATCAATTTTAATGCCTAATTTTGTGGGCCCCACATGCGCAATTACAATTCTACCCTCTTCATTTAATTTATTAATTAAAGAAAATTAAAATAATTAGCCATTTTTTATCTGGTCTCTAAATTTAGCATTCTTAGTGGCGTTAAATTTCATTTCTCGTGTACATTTCAAATATTGAGGTTTTAGTTAGTGATTTCATCTCTAAAATTTTCAAATCCCTAATTTTCTCATTTTTCACAAAATTCCAAATTCTACACAATTATGCATTTTTGGAATTTAAAAATAGCAGATATTACAAATGCACCTTCCTAAGAAGGTGGCATCTCCCACTTTCCTAACGTCTCCCACCTTCCCAAAATACCACCTAGATAGCCAATCATTGCTCCTTCTCGTTCCACATCATCTTATTTGTTCCTATAATTTTCTTTTCTTTCCCAACTAACACCAGTTTTTTATTTCAAATTCAAATGTCAATCCATGATTTTTTACAAGAGGGAGACCCCCTACTAAAATGGTGGCTCCTCCCACCTTGCCCTGCTTTGTTGCCACCTTGCATCCCCCTCTTAGATCCCTCTTAGTTGTCTTAGGTTATTCATTCTTCCCTTACCACCTCACCTATCACCTAGGGTTTCCTTTAGATAGAAGCCAAACATATAAAAGAGGAGGAAGGAGTGTCACGTGGAACATGTTCTAGAGAAAGGGAGAATGCCCCCTCCTAAGAAGGAGGCATCTCCACCCTTTCCTCCTTCCTTAAACTCTTCAACGATTTCTCCATTGGTAGTATTCTTCTAACCTTCCAATCCTCCCTCTTTTGTTATTTTCTTGCTTGATTTTCTCCTTGAATTTAAGGTTAGTTCTCCTCTTAGTTGATTGTTTATTTTCCTTCAATTTATTACTTTGTTTCGATCTTTGATTTGATGTTTTAGTTTCCTAGCCTTAGTTCTTATTTCCTTTGATTGTTGCCTCTTATTTTGTTGATTAGATCCTTGAATATAAAGGCTATAACTCTCTTGTAGTGACAGCAATTAGATCAAGTTCCTTGCTCATCTCTTGTTTTCTTTCCCATATTTTCACTTTTGTTTTTCATTAGATCCTTCATGCTATACATGCATGTTCACTATTTCTTGATGTATGGATGATTGAAGATAGATTAGGAGTTGCTTTTGGAGATTGTAATTAGTTCTAAGTAGTGTTCACACGCCCCTTGGAGGGTGCAGACAACCCATTATTCCTTCAATCAATGAATGGTTTATGCTTCAATGATGAATTGCTCACTGTTATGGTTGCTTTTAATTTAATTTTTCATGGTTGTTAGATACTATTTCCAAGCTTAGATTATGCGTGTTTCATTCTTGGTTAGTCACAATCGAACTTCATATAAACATCACAATTGAATGATATGCAAACCCATGATTCACATGCATGGTTTCAAGATGTTATCATACTGTGCAAGGAAAATTGGCAAGAGGAGCTTCATCAACTTTCATTGCTTTCCTAGATTATCAATTTTTCCTTTTGAGTAAACTTATTATGAGACATCATTTTAATTTACAATTTCTTTGTTCAATTTTAAATGGGTTGTATTAATACATGGCAAGTGTAGGGTATCGAGGCCCACACTCAATCTTCATCCAAAACCCCACTGTAAGTTTTCCTCACTTTATTTTCTTTTTGTAGTACAGTTGCATTTAAAGTAATTTCCTTCTTTGCTGGTAGAGTAATTCATATACTTTAGCGTCATTCATCTTAACTATTGCATCTTATTTAGGGTTGTGGTATTAGATTGCACATATCTAACCATCTAACCAATATACGTTGCATTAGTTTTCTTTCTTTTAATTGCATTGCATGCTTATTGCTTTATGTTGGATGGAATACAATGTTAACAAGGGCCATACAGGTCCCCTCATAATATTATCCTTGGCCCACCTAAGTAATCAAATCAATTCCTTGTATGTTCATGATCCCAATCTTTAAAGGCTTCATTTAAATTCAAGTAGTAAGAGGCTTAGGGCTTCAAGCTCGAAGGAACCTTTTTGAAAGAGAAGATCTATTGTAACTCTAGTGGCTTCTAAGCATTGTGGTTATAGTGGGTATGTAAAATCCAAGTGATTTCCCATGCCTTTCATTGATAGTTGTTAAGGTTTAAATGCCTCCTTCTGTGAGAATTGTATTAACCACCTTGGCTAGGATCTACCTAGTAAGCAATGGTCAAGCCTAGACAAAAAGAGGAGCTATCTAGATTTAGGCCTAAAAGCTACCACCCTGCACATTATCAAAGATCAATAATTATCTTGGTATTTCCATTAAATTCACAAAAAGAGAATACTCAGTCCTTGTATACAACAATTTGTTTTGTTGTATATAAAGTTGAGTGCAAAGGCCTACTAAGTAGGGGATAGTCTACCACCAATCTCATACTATTTCCCTCCTAAGCCATTACATTACGAGGATATGTATGAGACATAAATAGGAGATACTCTTGATCTTTATAATATATTTGATAGAATGGACACTACAATGGAGAGGATGGAACATCACATGAATATGTTCAATGCTTTTAGGCAAGATACTAACTCATATCAATAGCCTTAGTATGACAATTCCTAAACTTATCTAACCCATAATGTCCCACTACTTCATGGCTATCAACCTCCACCTACAATGGATATTATTAGGAGCAAGTGCATGCACCTAGTGCATTCGCTGAACCTAGCAATTATTATCTTAAGACAAACTACCAAGACTATAATGGACGAGCTAGGCATCATCAACAATCCTGGTCTCAGGATTGGCAATATCAAGAAGAACCAGCATGGTCCAAACGCTAACAAGCTTACCATGATTGTGAGGAATATCAGGGATAAACATCGTGGGGTTCAACCTACTTAGCCCTTTTTCAGTTGTGACCACCCGGGTTTTCCCATGCATTTTTAAATGCAATATCTAATTCCTAAGATGAGATGCATCCCTATTTGAAAACCATTTTATAAAAACCATGCAATGTAGCGGAAAATCTTTAGTTTTAAAACTCATTTTGAAAACCCCGAGTGTCATTTGCTTTCACAACAACCAAAAAAAACTTCAGAAATCATAAGTGTTTTTCCCCAGGTCTATCCAGTCACAGCTCACAGCCCAACTGTAAATAAATACAAATACATGTCCAAAGGGTAGAGTGTTTACTTACATGTATGATTGTCTCCTTTTGATTTACTCACTCGTAGCACTAACATAGGCGTTTTCTACTCGTGAATGGAGCTATCCTAAAAATTGTTAAGGATAGGGTGAGTATATACTATACTCAATAGGAGTCTATCACTACTAGTTTTACAATGCATGCTATGTTTAAAATCATATGCTCTTTCAAACATGTGCATGTTCGAACAATCATGTTCAATATCGATATTAAACAACCACTGTCGAATTGAAATACTGACGACTTAAAGAATAGCATAATCTAAGTCGAAAGGATCATATATATCATAAACATAATGATATGCATAAGATGCTCCACTGAATCCAACTCATGGATATATGGTATGGTATGGTCGACCAACCTCATGTCATGCCATATGCAATGCAAGTAAATTCACGAAAACATAGGGCCCAACTATGCCCACGACCTCGCCGCCGTGTGGTCCCCGGGTACCTAAGGACACAGTGTCGGAGCCTCCACGGGGCATATGACACATCAACCCAGTGCTGTGACACCAGTGGTAGCTGTGACACCAGTGGTAGCCCCTTGTACCACATGTAGTCGACGTAGGGACATGCCCTTTTTGGGTGTGGTACCCATTCCACCTAGTAGTGGTAGAGGCTAGGAGGCCACCCCAACCTCTCGGCATAGCTCCCACGAGCTTACTAGCCCAAATCACATACGATCAAATAGGCAAAAACATCTCTTTTCAAAACCTGTCCTCTTTGGGTCCCTCACAACTGCCTGGCCTTCACACTGCCTACCCAGCATCTTTTGGGCACTCCAACGTCTTTTGGTAACCCTCAAGGACATGCAATTTTTCAAGAACTCAATGCTCACAAATCATGCAATATATGCAATTGTTTGCAAAATATGTCTATTCATAATGTATTTATCATATGCATGCTAAATGCATTTATATGCTAAACAAGTCATAAAATAATTCATGCTAAACAAGTCATATACTTATACTTAAAACATGCATTCTAAAAACGATCATGGCTCTTTTAAAAAGTCTAGTAGCGATAGAGCACCTACTTCAAAGTTTCCTGGAGTCGCGTCCTTTATCACTTAGCCCATCCCTGGGTCTCATTTGTAAACTCCTGGGTATGAATGATAACAAGGAGTCCTTATCAATTTTGATCTATCTTTAGAAATTAGATCGCTAGATTTGCCTTTTAGGGTCCATGGGTCCTTGCCTAATTCATTGTCAGGCTAGATCCTATGATATGGATCTACTATTCAATAGTTAACCTCTGTAAATTGTCCTCTGATCCTAACTTTAAAGTCACATTAGGTTCGCGTGTCCCAATTCCCAGGACACCCGAGTATCCTGGTTGAACCGTGACCGCCTCACGTGCTTGCGCGCCCAAAGGTTGTGCCAGGGACCACATTTTGCACGCGCACATGCATGGTCAAGTAACGTGCTATGACGCGCATCCTGGATGGCATCACAGGGACGCACCTTTGGTGTAGCATGGCACGTCTCAGCTCCCAGGGTACCTCATGCATCCTGGTCAAGCTAGGACCTGTGCCCCATGTCGCGTGCGCACCTAAAGGCCACACCTGGGACAGTGTACGCACTGTCGAACACCTGGAACCCGTGCCAGGCGCTGGTGAAGCATGGCATCCTTGGGATGCCTTGTTTGTGTAGGGCCGTCTGAACCGGCTTGGGAACATCTTCCTGCCAGGAAATTCGACTGGAAAAAGGCCAGATCCGGCATGGATCTTGGCCTAGGGGAAGTGAAACGGAGGAAAGGGAAGGAGGGGCTTACTTGGGTAGCCTGGGGACGCCCTTTTTCGGGTGGTGCGGCTCCTCCTTTCCACCTGAAAACCCTTCGTCCTTGGAACTCATGAAGACGAAAATCTCAACATCGTGCAAGGCCGGAAAAAGAGAAGAGAGGAAATGGGGAGACGGGAAAAGGGATGGCCGGCCTGACTTGGGCCTGGCCCTTGCCAGAAAAACTTAAGGAACTGGGTTGAGACTGGTTTCCAATTTTTGCCGGAAACCCCAGTCCCAAAATCACCGAAAAACTTGTGTTTTAAAGAGGGGGGAGATGGGACTTTTATAGTCTTGCTATGGCAGTGCTGCCAATGGCGGTGTGCCATTGGCGGTGGCAGAAACCTCTGGAAATGGGGTTTCTAGAGAAGTCTAGAGGAGGAAGACGACAAGGGGTGCCGTTATCAAAACGGCCCCCTGCATTTTTCATCTTTTTCGTTTTTTTGTTTAAATTTCAGAACTGCCCTTGATCTTTAAACGGCCGTAACTTCTTCATACGAACTCCATTTTTGGCATTCTTTGAGGCATTGGATTTCATTTTTTGAGTAGAATCTAATGGTACCAAGTTTCCTTACAAATTCCTTCATTTACTATTTTAAATAAAGTAAAACATTTAGCACAATTTATTTCCCATAGAATGTCCAATTTTTGTTAAAAATGGCGTAAATTGCTTGGGTGTTACATTATTACCCCCTTAAAAGAATTTCGTCCTCAAAATTCCATAAATTATCATCTTCAAGGTATTTTGTCTCTTAGATAACTTCTTGGTGAATACATTCTCCCCTTAGGAATCAAATCTAGGCTCAACCTCAATTTATCATTTTTATTGTTCCTTCTGCAAGGCCTTACCTATAAGGGCCGCTTTTGCTGCGTACTCTGATGCATACTCCCATACGTGCCTGTTTAACAATGTCGGTTTCTAGCTGTAATTCAGCTATCTCGAAATCTTTAGATGCCTATACTTTTATCATCATGTATAGGATAGTCCCCTCGTAAGATCATGCTTCTTTATTCATGTATAAATTACTCCATACTTCTTTGAGATCATATGATCTTATTTCTCCTATTTCATAGGATAATCCGTTTTTCTTCTTGTCTTTCATCTAGTGATCTCTTCATCATCCACATCTCCTTCTAATGGTTGGTTATATGTCATTAGTAAGAGTCCAAAAAAATTACCTTCTTTCTATTGTGTTTAACTTTGCTTCTTATCTTTTATATTTGTCCCCAAGATACTTCAATAACTGACATGGTATCATGTGCTTTACAGCTAAACCCTTGATTAACTTCGAATTATAATTGTCCGTCGCTTTCCATATGTGACTTGATTCCTCAACCAAAGTTACATTCAAAATAAAACCAAGAAAGCCAATTAGTAGCTTCTTCCATCGAGGACCTTATCATATACTGAAAGTAAAATGTCCTAACGCCATATCCAGTTTCACAATTATTGAATTCATTAAACGCTTTTCTCATATCAAACGTTAATGGTTGATTCTTCATTATGGATCAAATGTTCTCATCCAGAGGCCTTATCTTACTATTCACATCAATTTGTCATTAGGATTTCCAATAATGTTCCCATTTATGCAAAGCAAAAACTCTCTTATTCATAATCGAGTACCCTTACTAGGTCATGGTTGAATCCTTTGTCATCATCCTCTTTGTTCTTTCTTTGCTTGATAGTTTTCTTCATAACCTTTTAGTGCAAAAGTTCTATACTCAATCCAGTAGGGTTAGTCCTTAGAAAATTCCTTCAATTGATTTTTTCGTACTTGGTATATACTCGTGACAACTAACTATTTGCCTAAAGGCAACGTAACAATAAATTTTCACCTTATAGCGTGCTAGCCATGTCACCCTTTCTCCTTGCACCCCCTATGTCAATATATTGTACAATCTTTTATCAAGGCTTTATCATCAGCCATGCAGTCTGTATTGTCAGGAGGTATTCTCATAAGTAGTGATTTTCTCAATTCCTCAAATTTTATCCTTCAAGTGCCTCTTCATACTTAGCTTGTAATAGTAGTTCTCGTTCAATAGCTATTACATCAAGTTATGTTGAAGCTGTTAATTCATCAAATTTGAAAAATACTCAGGTAAGCATAGAACATTTTTGTAGACACATAAAAAGAATTTATTTGATTACCTATTGGTCTCTTTCCAGATATATCTTTGTCATAAACTCAAGGGTCTCTAAAGTGATCGATACTTATCTACCTTTCTTTTCAATCCAAGTCAGCAGCATCTTTCAGACCCATAGTGATTTCTATGGTTTGTCATGGTATCTATTCAGGTTTGGAAAAATCTGTCTCACTGGTGGAGATCGCTCCTTATTTATGCTTCTGTCTCAGTTGTTATTGTATTTATTATACTTGTAGCTCTTCCATGAAGTAGTTTAATTAACTAACCTCAGACTCTCAAATAACTTCTTTCAGGGAAAACTCATGTCTAAATACTTATAATATTCCTCTGAGTATATAACTTCGACTACTAACTCATAGATACTAACATACTTGATTAATTAGGGTGGGATACCTTTATTTAGTCAACAGTACTCTAAAGGTAATGACTAAACAATGGTCTTAAGATTTTTTGGTCTTCCAATTATGATAGTAAGATCTCAATTTGATCTTTGATGGTACCCTACTTGCTAAATGGACAAGTCACTATCCCAGCTTAATTCCTTTTTCAATATACTTTATTGGCAAGGTGGGATATCACCAAATTTTCCTTTTTATGGATTATATCCATTGGTGTTCCCCATAAGCTAATGAATCCGATAAGAATCTAATTGTAATAATTGATATCAAACCATTTGATTTCTAGTTGGTCACCATTCCTCTTCCAAAATTTCTTGTCGCATAATCTCCTGAAATTCAGTACTCTACTCAAAGTCTTAAACCCCATATGCTTTCTCTCTTTTATACTCTTTTATAATAAGATCATTGCCAACTCAACTAGTATCACTTCTTTGCATTTGTTTGGTTTACCTTCCTATAGGATTCAAGATGAAAGAATTGTATGTATCTCCATAGAGTCATGATCTTCTTCTTTTGAATATTCAATATTCATTGAATACTGGTAGTTACATCTCTATCTCTTTCTTTCTTTTCTTCAAAATCCTCATGTTTGTCTACCTAGATCAATCTCTTCATGTGCTTTGTTGCATATAATCGATACTGCATCTACTCCTTTACTTAATAGATATGATAAACTAAGTGCTTCTCAGAAATTCTAAATTGTCTTAAGATCATTAAAATCCTCAATTGCCTATAGCCTCAATAAAATTCATACAATGTCTTAATAATGGCATTGATGTTTTGATCATGCTATACTTCTCTTACAAGTTCATGTTAGGATCGATCTATTATCATCCTTAGTATTATCATCAAAATCTTTTGATAACTTGGTCAAATTCATTTCCCCATCATATTCGTGTTATGTTTCTCTTAATCACATGATATGTCACTTGTATACATCTTCTGATTTGCTCCATAATACTCAGGTAGTTATTATTCGATAGCACTTCACTCTTCATAAGACTCCAATTAAGGTATCCAAAATTGAGCTAAGTCCTTCAGGATCCATACCTTTGTGATCGAGTCACAGTTATCCCCTAGTATCATCTTGCATTCTCATCCTTCTTAGATTATCATCAACATCCTCTCAAAGTCTATCTTTTACATTCCCTATCATGCTCATATCATATGATAGTGTACTCATATTCTAATATTCTTTAGAAGGGTAAGATAGCCATCTAGGTTCTTCAATTTTTTTCACCTTTGATGAGATCGATCTCTTACAGGTCAGAACTAACTACTAAATAAGTTCACTAACATCTTTCTTCATCATTCTCATCATAATATGAGTTTTCATATTTGCACCACACAACAATCCTTAATCCTTAAGTTGTCTTAAACTAGATTTTGGATAAGGGTTGCACTATCCTCTGCTTAATTATTTGTTAAACCAAGCTCTATTTCACTTATTTATTTATGGTGAACTGCCTTGAGCATTAATATTGTAATCTTCAAATAGAAGTAGTCATCTCTACTACTTCTATTTATACTACTTCTTGATTTTCTCTATTGTCTAGGACCCTTGGGCATGCTGGACTAGCTATGAAAGGTTAAAACCTAGGCTCTGATACCAACTGGACGACCCGGGTTTTCCCATGCATTTTAAAAGGCAATCTAATTCCTAAGGCGGGATGCATCCCTATTTGAAAACCATTTTATAAAAACCATGCAATGCAGCGGAAAATATTTAGTTTTAAAACTCATTTTGAAAACCCCGAGTGTCATTTGCTTTCACAACAACCATAAAAAAACTTTAGAAATCATAAGTGTTTTTCCCCAGGTCCATCCAATCTCATCTCACAGCCCAACTGTAAATAAATACAAATACATGTCCAAAGGGTAGAGTGTTTACTTACATGTATGATTGTCTCCTTTTGATTTACTTGCTCGTAGCACTAACATAGGCGTCTTCTACTCGTGAATGGAGCTATCCTGAAAAATGTTATGGATAGGGTGAGTATATACTATACTCAGTAGGAGTCTATCACTACTAGTTTTGCAATGCATGCTATGTTTAAAATCATATGCTCTTTCAAACATGTGCATGTTTGAACAATCATGTTCAATATTGATATTAAACAACCACTATCGAATTGAAATACTGACAACTTAAAGAATAGCATAATCCAAGTCAAAAGTATCATATATATCATAAACATAATGATATGCATAAGATGCTCCACTGAATCCAACTCATGGATATATGGTATGGTATGGTCGACCAACCTCATGTCATGCCATATGCAATGCAAGTAAATCCACAAAAACATAGGGCCCAACTATGCCCACGACCTCGCCGCCGTGTGGTCCCCGGGTACTTGAGGACACAACGTCATAGCCTCCACGGGGCATATTACACATCGACCCAGTGCCGTGACACCAGTGGTAGCCCCCTATACCACATGCAGTCGACGTAGGGACATGCCCTTTTTGGGCGTGGTACCCATTCCACCTAATAGTGGTAGAGGCTAGCAGGCCACCCTAACCTCTCGTCATAGCGTCCACGAGCTTACTAGCCCAAATCACGTACGATCAAATAAGAAAAAACATCTCTTTTCAAAACCTGTCCTCTTTGGGTCCCTCACAACTGCCTGGCCCTCACACTGCCTACCCATCATCTTTTGGGCACGCCAACGTCTTTTGGTAACCCTCAAGGACATGCAAATTTTCAAGAACTCAATGCTCACAAATCATGCAATATATGCAATTGTTTGCAAAATATGTCTATGCATAATGTATTTATCATATGCATGCTAAATGCATTTATATGCTAAACAAGTCATAAAATAATTCATGCTAAACAAGTCATATACTTATACTTAAAACATGCATTCTAAAAACGATCATGGCTCTTTTAAAAAGTCTAGTAGCGATAGAGCACCTACTTCAAAGTTTCCTAGAGTCGCGTCCTTTATCACTTAGCCCATCCCTGGGTCTCATTTGTAAACTCCTGGGTATGAATGATAACAAGGAGTCCTTATCAATTTTGATCTATCTTTAGAAATTAGATTGCTAGATTTTCCTTTTAGGGTCCATGGGTCCTTGCCTAATTCATTGTCAGGCTAGATCCTATGATATGGATCTACTATTCAATAGTTAACCTCTATAAATTGTCCTCTGATCCTAACTTTAAAGTCACATTAGGTTCGCGTGTCCCAATTCCCAGGACACCCGCGTATCCTGGTTGAACCGCGACCGCCTCACGTGCTTGCGCTCCCAAAGGTCGTGCCAGGGACCACATTTTACACGTGCACATGCATGGTCAAGTAACGCGCTATGACGCGCATCCTGGATGGCATCATAGGGATGCACCTTTGGTGTAGCATGGCATGTCTCAGCTCCCAGGGTACCTCGTGCATCCTGGTCAAGCCAGGACCTGTGCCTCATGTAGCGCGCGCACCCAAAGGCCACACCTAGGACAGTGTATGCACTGTCGTACACCTGGAACCCGTCCCAGGGACCCAGTCCTGGGCGTAGGTGAAGCATGGCATCCCTGGGACGCCTTGTTCGTGCAGGGCCTTCTGAACCGGCTTGGGAATGTCTTCCAGCCAGGAAATTTGGCTGGAAAAAGGCCAGATCCGGCATGGATCTTGGCCTGAGGGAAGTGAAACGGAGGAAAGGGAAGGAGGGGCTTACCTGGGTAGCCTGGGGATGCCCTTTTCCGGGTGGTGCGGCTCCTCCTTTCCGCCTGAAAACCCTTCGTCGCTGGAACTCATGAAGAAGAAAATCCCAACGTCATGCAATGCCGGGAAAAGAGAAGAGAGGAAATGGGGAGATGGGAAAAGGGATGGCCGGCCTGACTTGGGCCTAGCCGTTGCCCAAAAAACTCAGGGAACTGGGTTCAGACGGGTTTTCGATTTTTGTCGGAAACCCTAGTCCCAAAATTGTCGGAAAACTTGTGTTTTGGAGAGGGGGGAGATGGGGCTTTTATAATCTTGCTATGGCGGTGCCTCCATTGGCGGTGGCAGAAACCTCTGGAAACAGGGTTTCTGGAGAAGTCTAGAGGAGGAAGATGACAGGGGGTGGCCCCTGCGGTTTTCGTCTTTTTCGTTTTTTTGTTTAAATTTCAGAACTGCCCCTGATCTTTAAACGGCCGTAACTTCTTCATACGAACTCTGTTTTCAGCGATCTTTGAGGCGTTGGATTTCATTTTTTGAGTATAATATAATGGTACCAAGTTTCCTTACAAATTCCTTCATTTACTATTTTAAATAAAGTAAAACATTTAGCACAGTTTATTTCCCATAGAATGTCCAATTTTTGTTAAAAATTGCATAAATTGCTCGGGCGTTATATCAGTACCACAATGCCACAATAATACCAACCATATGAGTTGTTTCCTACGGACCAATATTTAAAAAAGATCCAATTTAGTAAAGAGACTTAACAATTACTTGGAATTGACCATAGAAAATTTATGGCTGAACAATATGAATGGGAAGAGAAAATGAACTCAATATGTGAAAATAGTGAAAAAACATTGCTGAATTTATAAAAAGGATTGAAGAAATGATACAAATAAGGGAGGTGGAAGAACATAGGATGAGACTTTCTTATGATCCTTCTAAGCCACAAATTCCACAACGATCCTTGCAAACATCCAACTTACATCCACTTGAGTCATGTACTAATCCTTTTCATGATTATGATGAAGAGACATCCATTGAAGGAGATCGTGAATATTTGACATTAATCCTTTAGCTAACACTTCTCGATGGCATGATTGAGTAGAACCACTGACAAAGCCTGAATTGCAAATTGTGCCTTATAGTGTAGAAGATGTACCCAATTGAGACCTATAGACCTTATTTGTTCAAATTTTAGTTAGCAATATAGGTTCAACTAAAACTTACCTATTTCTAAAGAATAGGAAGAAGAAGAGTCCATTGATGTACTGACACTACATCATAAAACTCTAGAGTGCACATTAGACGACACTAAGGGTTTAAGCCTCACTATATCCCTACCTCCATTAGATTAAGAACACCCTTTTAGGGAAGTACAGAATCAGCTTGTATTCCAATTGAAGGAAATTATAAGGGAGGAGGAAAAACATGAATTGATTACTATGAGGCCCATTATGCTTAAATTTGTTAAATAAGGGGACAAGTCATTTTAATATGGTCCAACAAACTTCATAGTGGTCTTTTATGCTATGACGTTATCACTACCTCAAATTTTAAGGTGGAGGATATTTATTGACTACTTTAAAAATGTAAAAATCAGGGGTCATCAATTTCAATGTGGTCCATTAAATATAAAATTATGGTGGTCTACTACGTCATATTGTTACCACCACCAACCTTTTCAAGCTAGAGAATGTATATAGACTACCATGAGATTCTAAAATGGTATGCAAAATTTCCTCATTTTATTGTTAAGTTTGGACAATTAGGTTAGATTTATGCTATGTTAGGCTAAAGAAGTTAAACTTACTGCTCATTGGGAGTCAACCCAAGGTTTTTAGAGTCTCATGGTTCTGCATCGCTCATTTATCATATAGTTGTCCTATGTTTCAAAACATTGAGGGCAATGTTTAGTTCAGGTTGAGGGTATAGATATATATGAGATGTCTAGTTTTCTTCATATGTTAATATATATATATATATATATCAATTTTTCTGAGTTTTTAAGTCAAAGTTCCTTTACAATGATGAGAATTGGATTGTCTGAAGCTTAGTATTTCAATTAGTTTAACTACTTAATAGAAATGCATATGGTTAATTTTGCATTTTATTCATGCCTTGAAGTATTTTATGAAAGTTAAATCTTGGAACACACTTACACACAGTGCATAAGTTTAGACTAATAGATGGACCCTGAGGAAATCAGTGGAGACAACTATCCAAGTGAGTTTTAAAGATCATCATTTTTTTAGCGCTATAAACAACACCTTAATTTCTTAAGTGAACATTACTTTGAAGATCTAGTGTTCTTTGTTTTAGTCAAAATGCCAAGAACAAAAAGGAGTATTAACTTTGGTTCCTGAATATTTATTGAATCATATAGGTTGTAAAAACATAGGACATGATATAGGCCATCCCTATTTTAGCCTAGAGATATAAAGCCTACCTCGTAAATTATACCACTAGCTAGATCCTTTAATCCTCTTAGTAAGCCTTTTCGTTTCAAAACCTTATTTACCCTAACCCAAAGAAACCCAAATAATAAACAAAAATCCATTACCTATATTTCAAAAATGAGTGGTGATGATAGCAAAAGTTTAGAAAAAGGATAAAAGTCAAAGTAGTGAAAAATATCAAAAGAAAAAAGAAAAGTGTTCCTTCTAAAAAATACAAGGCAAAGTAAAAAAGTATTACAAAAAGAAAAGAAAGGTTGAATTGAGAGAAAAGTAAAATATAAAAGTGATATTCACTTTAGTACAATCAATAGGAAAAAAATTTCCTACAAAATTGAAGACCTCTACTCAAATTTGAAACTTTGAATCCCTCATACCTTCTTTTTAGAACCTATTCTAAGCCTACATTTCATCCTATATAAAGGCTTATTGATCTTAGAGGGAACATAACCTTGATAAGGATATAAATAAAAAAGAATTAAGGTAAACTATTTCCAATTGATCTTTATAATGACATCTATTGTAAGGGATCATATTTCTTTGTCTCATCAGTCCTTATAATATTATGTAAACCATTAGTCTTGTTGTATTTGATCACATAGTGAGAGAGAATTTTTTTTACCCCATTTCTCTGAGAGTATTATTTCTGAGCATATATCAATGAGAATTTAAGGTCAAGACATCTTTCCAACAAAGAAATGAGCATATCTATTTAGATGTTCTAACTTATGTAGTTGTACACACACATACACTTTAAAGTTTGTATTCATCTTTATTGAGTTCTTAAAGCTTGTATAGTACTAATAGATGATAATTCTTCAAGATAAAATAAAAGACTTATCATTATATAATTTTGTGTGTACATTCATTGCAAACCCTCATAAGGCCTAACTCATCCACTAGGAGTAACCTAGGGGTTCAAGCACTTGTATCATATGCTAAATGCAATCTTGAGTACCTATGAAAATGGCAACCACTTTTATTATCATTATTTTTCAAATGTTTTGCTCAGGACTAGCAAAATGTTGGTTGGGGGGCATGATAAGTGTTTAATTTTGTATAAAAAGTACCTAATTAGTAGTCCATGTGTTATAACTTATAGTGTTAAATTAGCTTTTTAACCAAAATTTTGTAACACATGCATTTTTGACCTAATAATTCAAAGGTTTGATATTTTATAGGTTCAAGAGCTAATCCAAATTAAGTATAAGAATGTTCATAATCTGATAAGACTTAATTAGGCCAGTTTGATCAAGATGAGAATTGAAGTCATTCATGATGTTTCTCAATCTAATTATGAAACCTAAGCAATCCAAAACCTAAATGCCATCAGTCAAGGTGTGATGAATGATGAAGATTATTCTAGGGCAAGTAAAGAAGCAATAGAAGCAAAAGGGGATTAGGAATAGACCTAATCTGAAGTCATGCATTTCCACCACATTTGTAGGGGAACCATTCAAGCCACCACATCCATTAAAGCCATGAAAAGGGGGGAGAAGCCATATGAGCTACTCAATACTTAAGCCAAGCATTCAAGCCACTTAAGCCACCAAGGAATGAACAATCAAAGTGAGCCATCAAGCTAAGGAGGAGTGCCACATGGAGCCACATGATTGGAGTATCAAATCAATCAAATTTTCTATGTTAAAAGTGTGATTTTAAGGGATTAATGTAAAATGTAAGATGCTCATGCATTAAGGGGAAGATCAAGAGAGAAAACTCTAGTTTCCTAACCCATTTTCCTATCCCCAATCCACCATTCATCCTACAGTTCCACATTTTGAACTCCAGAAGGAAGCCACCTTCCTAGAAGAGGACAACCCCCTTGCTTAGTTGGCAAAATTCAAGTGGTTTCTTGATTAGGAAACCCTAGATCCAAGTCCATGCAAACATGTAGAAACCCTAGATTTTCTTCCAAAATTTCCATCTTTATTTCTTTCTTATTCTGTCACTCTACTCACCAGCCAATCACCATCCAATTAGAAGGGAGGGAGATTCAATTACCATTCAAGGAGAAAGACGCCTCCCCCTTCCTAATTTAGAAACTAGCCAGCCCATTACTCTCTCTCTCTCTCTCTCTCTCTCTCTCTCTCTCTCTCTCTCTCTCTCTCTCTCTCTCTCTCTCTCTCTCTCATGTCATCCATATTACATCATCTTCACCTAATTTTTCCTCTTCATAGTCCACCTCAGCTCTAGATATTTATCTCCAACTCGTTCCTAGATTAACCATTCATCAAATTGGAAACACCATTATCTATACATCCCCCTGGTTCCAACGTTTTTTTCAAAGTAAAGGTGGGCAAGACACCTTGAAACATAGCTTCCTTTGGTGCTTTGTTGCTGCTGAACTTTGAGACTTCTTTGATGCTTTTCCTACTTTAGATTTCTAGTTATTATTTCTATTGTTTGTGTTCCAATTCAGGTTAGTAGTTTGCTTACTTTGGTTTAGTTTTCATTGCTTTAGTTTCTCTTGTTTTGCTTTCCAATTTTACACCCTTCTTTCCATCTAACTTTTCCTATCTTCTTTGCAATCATTCCATTAGTTTTATTTTCTCATTCCCTCAAGATTCAAGTTATTTCTTCTCTAGTAGTGACATCCAAGAGAATAAATAACTTGTAACCTTCATTTTCCTCCTTAGAAAATCACATTCTTCACCTTATTCCCACCTTAATTTTAGGTTAATTTCCTTGCCTTAGTTCACCCACTTAGCCTTATTGTCTCTTGAATTACATTCTACATTTTCTTTGCATGTCATCATACTTTAAATTATGAGCATTATATTGAATTTTTGGTGTTTTGTAGATAGGATTTTATGCATTAGTTTTCTGTACAATTTTCAGCTTTCGAACATGTATCATGTGCCTAGTTTTGGAAGTAATTTGATGTTGATTTAATGAAATTCATTGAGGTTCCTTCTTATGGAATGATTATATCATAAAAATAATTTGGATCTTGATTGTTTCCTTGCATAAAATCTGTGGTTTCGATTGCTTTCTTATGCTTGATTTGGTTAATGTTCTTAAGTGCTTAAAATATGGAACATTTTCTCCGTAACTTTGTGCTTTATTTCCAGCCATCAAAACACTTTATTTGCTTGAATCCTTAACAAACCATTTAGCTTTTTAGATTTATCATTATATTCATTACTTAGGTTGCATATTTGTTTTGCATTTAGATAGTCAAATATGGTCACTTTTTGCACCTATGAACTATGTGCACAATCCATGGATCATGTGTATGGTACATGTGGTGATCCACCTTTGATTCTTGCTTCATTCAATTGCTTAATTTAGCTTAGAAATAGGTAATTCATTGCTTGAATCTTAAATTAGGTTTAGAAATTTCTTTTTTTGATTTTTTAGAATGTTTCATCCTTAGGAAGTTTTAGGAATTAAAATGTCTTCTTAATTGTAGTTTCCATTCACATGCATGTTGCTAATTTCATGCTAAATCTAATTAGATCTAATTGGTTACTTGTTTTTACATGTTAGTTTAGTGTTAAAAAGTTTCCTAATTTGGTTTTAAAAAGTACTATTTTTAGAAAGTTTCTAATTCTAATTTAGAAAAAGAGTTAATTTGGAAAAGATTATAATTTGAGTAGTTTCCTTAAGATTAGTTGCCTAATTTGATTCATTCTAATTTTTTCTAGTTTTTTTTATTTAAATGAATATTAGATAGGTAAGTTTTTAATTCTATTGCTTAATTTTAATTTTACCAAGTTTCCTTTAATTGTAATTTCTAATTTCATCCATTTACTTTCCTATTTTAAATTGAAATAAATTCAATCTCTTTATTTAGATAAATTTAAGTACTTTAAGTTCCATTTAACATGCAAACTTGTGAGATTTATCCTGAGATCAACTTCTCTTGTGTGCAATACTACTTTGATTTGTGCGCTTGCAAGTAATTTTAAAGCTACACTAAGGAACTTGGATCAAACTGGATGGTTGGAAACCTTTTCATGATTTTCCTGTGATCCTGAGTTTTACAAATATTTATCAATTTTAAGATGGAAAGCAGCAAAATTTTCTTTCCTTTAGGAAACATTATTAGAGTGTGCGTAATTCATCAAATTCTTTTTGGGAGTTACTATAAAACCTCAAAATATATGTAAACTAATAATTTGCTAACCTAGGAGTGGTTAGAGATGCAGGCCATAGGATCACCAATATTGTCACAAGTAAAGTCACACAATCCATTTGAATAATTAGAATAGTCCATATTATAATTATCGAATATGTTATTAGAAATTTAAGTTATATACATTTCCAAAATGAAATCTTATATATGGATTCTATCAAAAGAAACTACACTAAAGCACATTATCCTCATAACTAAACTGATCCAAGTGCTCGTGCCTTCTTGGTGTCTCTCATGCTTGAGCTACCTAGTGTATCACCTGTGATTTTTTTGGTTGTAGGGGGTGAGCAAAAACAATAGCTCATAGTATAGTGAAAAACTAATACAAGCTAGAATGCTTAAAACAAAGCATGTAATACATAAGTATAAGCATATGTCTATCTTTATGTATATAGTTTTTGAAAAGCATGATCAACACATGCGATAAAGATCCACAAAGACTGATGATTTTAAATTATCCATAATGTTCAAAGTAACTAATAGATCTATCAAATCAATGTGCTAAAAACAAATGATGCCGAATCAAGGTGCATAGCCCTCAATCCGCAATGAACAAATCCATGACCACCTTGTCGTGGAAAACTGATTGCTTCATATCTCAGTGGCATACAGTACTACCACAAGGTACCATTCGTAGCATATGGTCTTACCATCGGGACTAATGGTCTCAACACTCGAAAATGACCTACCTGCCTAGAATGCTAATAGCACACAAATAGCTATGCTCGTAGGGCCCTACTGTCACCCACTGGTGACTACTGTGGCCTCTATGTTTGCTCGTGGATACTTGCAGAAACCATGACTCATAGGATCTTATGAGGGCTACCAAGTTACAACTCAGAGCACTTGTCCATGAGAAGGTACTCCTACTACCCGCCATCTTTGTCACAGGGATGATATTGATCTCATATCAGAGGTTAGTGGTTAAATTCAACTCCTAGCATAGGGTCTCTAGTACTTACAACACACCCACAGAGTGCACCTATAGAGTGATCCAAGCCTTAGGCCACTCCCAAAGTGACTTTCCAAAACATAGATTAAATCCATATCCACAAGGTCTTATTGCTGCTCATAGAGTACGTCCCTAAGCATCAACATATCCATATCCATCAGGACTTATGCCGATTGATAGAGTGCCATCCTAAATCATCAATGAATTCCATAATCATCAAGGCTCAAAGATGCTTGTAGAGTGTGTACCTAAGTATCAATAAACCACGTCCATTAGGACTTCCAGCCACTCATAGAGTGCCTACCAAAAGCATCACTGAAGCTAAACTGTAGGTCCTAAAAATCCAGGTCTTACGGCTCACCATCACACTTGTGGTGCTTGTTAAGTATCGATGAAAAACAATGTCTCTGGGCCTTGGGCTAAATCCACAAACCCATAGGTCCAAATCATGGAAAACTCCATATTATGAGTGAGATGGAGTGTTATGCACTACAATCCTATGTCTAATAAAGAGACACTTTGTTAATCCCATTATTAACTTCTAGCAAAATCATTTAGTTGATGATGTCCACTTCATGCTACTGGTTCATGCGTGCTGGAGCTTCACTCAGGGGAGAAGAAGCTCCATGATCCAACTCCCTCCACCTCCAACACCACTTTCACTCCCATCTCAAGTCTCTTCAGTGTTTTCCCCTTCAAAAATCTTCTTCGCTTCTCCTTCTTCTACCCACGGTTTCCCCTCTTCTGCTGGCTTTTTCACTTCATTAATGGCTGGGATAATCTCTAACCTAAGTTCTCTTTATCATTTTATAGGTATTACAAATATTACCTAACAACAAACATTCTTTTAGGTGCCTATCATTTCAGAGGTTAGGGGCCAATCTCTACCCTTCCAGCATAGCTACCATAAGGGTCTCACATAACACCTCAAATGCTCGACTATCATTCAAGTCGCCTTTCATCAATAGCTACTCGCACTTTCATTTGCTTTTATTCACATCACCCCTTATGGAAAAATGTGAAAACCTAATAATTCATTCAAACCAAATAGTATTATAAGTACCAAAGTAACTCATCATGTAAGATATAGAAACACTGTCCTTTGGGTTAAATTTCAGCATTGTATAATTTAGTGAAACATGTGTAACTTTCTATTTTCAAAAACCTCAAAAAATTAGATACTTTCTAAAATTAGATATCAAGGACCAAGATTTCTAGCATGGTTTACCTTTCCAGTATAGAGATTTACAAGTATGCTTCACACTTTAAAACAGTCCCAAAATGTTTTAAATCTAGTAAAATCGTTCATGCTAAAAACTAGTGTTTTCCATATATTTAAAACAACACAAAAAATGTTAGATTCTTGAACTTTTAAATGCATCAATACCAACCTTAGAAAGGTAATTTAACATGCCAAACAATATTAGCATGAACCATTCAAAAACTAAAGAAAAATTTACTAAAATACTTTGGCATTTCTCACTAAATTCTACTACATAATAATGTGCCTATTTAAAAAAATAGTTTTCCAAATGTTCTGAATTTGCATTAGAAAAGCATGTATTAATGGAGTAAGAAATCATGGTAAACACGTCTAGTATTAGAACTTAAGTAACATCCACTATCACATCTCTAGCAAGGTTAGAGTATGTCCATCAGTTTTAATCTTGGTGAGATGATATTCGCATATGCATCAAGTAAGATTTCTTAAAAAAAAACAAAAAACTCAAGTAGTCCTAACAATGTCAAAAACGTGTTCGACAATTCACATTTGCAGGACAAGAACTCATTTAAAGTCATTATAATCCAATAGAGGAAACACACATATCATGAACCATCTATAGTAAATCAATTCATGCCAAAATTCTAGCAAGTTAAAACATCTAATGCCATGAACTTAGATAGGAGACATCCAATTCATATGGGCTTTTCTATATTAAAAAAAATGTCTCAAAAGGATAATCTACACTTCTCTTGCTAGAATATAAGTTTGAACTCTCGACCTTGAGTTAACTAGCACGCTATAATAACAATTAAGCTAATTAATTTATTTGCTTTAACTTTTTAATTTGACATAATCAAATGATAGAAAAATCTAGGTCATTGCACCAAAAAAAAAACTTAACCAGATTTCATCTTCTTTTATTGACATTCATGTTCTTATGGTGGCAAATTGAGAGGAGAGCCATTGATAGATTGACTTCATCTTTTCTCCCAATGGGTTTAAGTCATTGAAGGAATTAAACAAGGAGGAGGAGGAGGAGGAAGAGGAGAAGAAAGTTTTAAGAGAGGAAGATTGAAGTCTTTAGAACCACTAAGATAACAACAATAGCTCTAAGCTATCAATTTCCACATCCAAAATTTGCCTAGTGACGTGTACAAACAATCTCCTACCATCATTCATCTTGGCTGAAAATTAGAGGAATCCTTGTGGTATTATTCCCAACTATTGTTTTAACATCTTCTTCATTGATCATATAGACAAATTCACCATCCAACTAGTTAACTTCTTTTTCATCGTCGTGTTCATACTTGCTTTAGCACTATTTAGTTGTTTACCATTGAATAAGAAAATACACAAATAGACAAGCATGACATTTGAAAATTTAACACCATGATAGGAATAGTTTTTTTATTTAGGATAACATCACATTAAAGTGGTCCCATGTGGAAACCATTTGTCAATTTTGTAACTACATTTGATGAAAAATTAGATGGAGGGGTGAAACTGAGCCACCTTGGTACTCGTGGCCCATTAATTACACCAATGTTTAATTGGAGGGGCAATTTCAAAAAAAGGATTTATTTAAGAAGGTCAAGCCATACTTTTCCCTTCTAGAAAATAGATAGTTTAGCATTTTCTTTTTATGTTACAAGCAAAAGAACTTGAAAGAAAAGCAAAGCACGCACACACACACACACACACACACACACACACTATTAAGTATAATCCTTGATAAATGGCACAACTCAAACTTAAGACCAAATGTATTTCAAAAGAGATGTCTGTCTCCAAACAATTTCACTAGAGAATTGTTGGTAGCTTAGAATTTTTTTATAAATTAAGTAACAATCAAAACAATGGACAATTACATGATCTTTAGACCTTTTCAAATAGATGCCCAACCAAAGAGCTATAAAATGTGATTGATCTACAAGTATCCACTTTTATTTCAAAGGGGTAACCATTTATGATATCACCTATTTTTGACTTTTTTGGCTTTCGATATGTAATTCAAAATTTGTTTGGATTGGATATAGTGCAAGACATCACATATTATGGACTTCACATTCTACAAGATCATGTAATTGGTGTGATTTTGAAGTCGTTGGGCTTATTTTTTATTTATTTATTTTTTTTGAAAGGTTATTGGGCTTATTCATAACATATGAATCCTCATAAACCATGCAAAAAGGGGACTTCCAAGTGTATTAAATCATAAAATTATCCTCTGAATCTTTAGAGAGCAATAGTAAAAGTTTGAAGAGCAACTATATGGTTCTCAGGATGCTCTATTTGTCCAATATTTTAAGGACAAATTGTACAATTATTCCAATGCTAGAATTGCTAAATCTTTATGATATTTTGTGTAGTATATACCCAAAACAAGAGCAATCAAATGAATAATTAGGATAATCCATTTATGGATTAGGCCCAAAGCCATTTAGCATAGTTGGTTGAAAACAGCATGCCACCTCTCCTCATTATGCTTGGTTGGAGGTTTGAGCTAGAACATTTCCCTTATTGTGGAGACTTCAACTAGATTTAAAAATTAGGATATGCTTCTAGGTATTTTTCTTTATAAGTGTTGCTAAAAAATGATGGATCAAAATATGTATAACTTTTGGATTTAGCAAAAATCAAGGATTATGACATATTTTTTTTAGATGCCAAAATCATTCAATCTTCATACTGCTTTGTGTAAGATGTATCCACTGCCAAAGCAAATAGATGAATGGCTCAGACCATTCAAAAGTGGTCTCCCTAGTCCAAAAGGTGAGTTCAATTAGGATTTTTGGACTATGTAAAGCCTCTAATTTTGGCCAACATACAGCACCAATGTCATGGTCTTCAGATGCTAAGCTATCACTACTACATAGGTGGATTTTAAAGTTGGCATAAAGAAGTTGGTTTTTACTCAACTGACTTTGTAAATATTATCAAAGTTGGTTTTAAAAAATGACTTTAAAAATCATAGGTAAGAAACCAATTAGTCAAAAACTGACATCTTTGAGTTCAGTGGGAATCACTTTTTTTCGTGGGAATGGACTTTTAAAGTTGATTTGTGAAAAAAACTTTTAAAGTAGGGACTTTTAAAGTCAATTCTGGAAAATGACTTTAAAAGTCCCTACCTTTAAAGTTAATTTTGGAAAATGGCTTTAAAGTCTCAATTTTAGTTTAGCAGGAAAAACCTTTTTTTATGGGAGAAGATTTTAAAAGTTGGTTTTGATAAATGATTTTATAAGAGTGTCCTTATAAAGTCTGTTATAGAAAATGACCTTAAAAGTAGGTTCTTTTAATGTTGCTTTTTAGAACTAACTTTAAATGTACTACTATTTTATAAGAATTTTTACATCAGTTTTACGTTTTCGATTATCTTCATCTATACACAAACTAAAGCTCATATAGGTTTATTTTCATGTGGCTATCTTCAACCAAATTCCAATTGCAAATTGAAATTATGTATATATATTCTTAGTCAATATTGATTCAAGTGTTGGTTAGTATTGCCTTATTTGTTACATATTTTGCCTGCATGGTTATGTTAGAAACTTTCCTTTCTAAAGTTAAATTTCTTTTGAATGAATCTTTCATGTTTTGCATCATTATTCATAGGTAATTTGAAACTTCCACATGTGTGCATGCACATTTAATTTAGTGTTTGGAAAAATGCCTAATTGAATTTACTATAATCTTTTCATATCTAATAATTCTTCACACGTAGATTAGCTTCAATTTGTTAAAAAAATGGACAAATATGCTTAGATGACCACAATAAGAACATCAAAAGAATATGAGGAGGCAACAAAAAGTTCATAAAGTTTGCATTTAGGGCAGGTGGTGACTGTAATAGCATGCGTTGTCCATGCTCAAAATGTGAAAACTTGAGAAAAGTAATTTGTAGGTGTGTTGAGAGAATATTTGTTCTTCAATGGAATATATGAAAGCTATCACCCATGAATTTGGAATGAAGAAGCACTTTTGCATGGTCCCTTGACAAGGGCAGGATGATTTGAAGAAACTATAGAAAATATCATAGACAGTATAGCTGCATTGATATTTTAGGATGCATATGATGACTTTCAGGATGACTTTGAAATATTTTGTACTGCATTAGAGAATGTCAATGGCTCCCATTGTACTATACTAAGTTATCTACTGTAAATAGAACTTTATAATGTGAAAGTAAGATTTGGTTTTCTAAATCAAGGTTTTCTAGAAGTCTTGAAAGTAGTGAGTACGATGCTAACAAAGGATGGAAAACTGGTGAGGTCCATATGGAGGCAAAGAAAAGACTGCTATATTAAGGTTGAAGTTTGAGAAGATATATGCTTTTCCTAATAGTTGCATCTTGTATAGGAAGGAGCATAAGGATAATACTACATGCCCAACTTCTGGATAGTCAACATGGAAATTAAAGAAGAATTCAACAAGGCAATGATGGTTGTTCCTGCAAAGGTCCTACGGTATTTTCTCCTATTCTAATGTTCAAAAGAATGTTCCACATCACAGAAATAATGAAGAAATTAGTATGGCATGTGGAGGAGAGAGCATCTAGTATCTTTTCATGCCATCTAATAGATAGCCCAGCATGAAAGTTCATAAACTCTTTGTGGCCTAATTTTGGATAAGAACCTAGAAACCTATGAATTCCATTAGCTGAAGATGGGATTAATCCTCATGGTTCTTTGAGCAATAGGTATAGTTGTTGACCTATTATATTGGTTTGTTAAAACCTCCCATCATTTCTATGCATGAAGAGGAAGTTCATAATGTTAACTATGTTGATATTGGGTCTGAAGTAGCCAGGGAATGACATTGATGTGTACTTAGATTCCTTGATTGATGATCTTGAGACATTATGGGATGTAGGTGTTGAAGCTTATGATACATACAAGAAAGAGTCATTCAACTTAAAGGCTATACCATTGTGTACAATAAGTGACTTCCTTGCAATATAGTAATTTGTCTAGATGAAATGTGAAGGGATACAATACTTGTGCTATTTGTAGTGATCAAACATGTGCCATACAACTTAAACATGGTAGTAAAATGGCATTCCTTGGCCACAAAAGATGGCTGCATAGAGACCATCTATATTGTTTTAAGAAGGCAAATTTAATGGTAATGCATAGACAAGGATACCTCCAAAGATACTGATAGGATGATAAGTATTGAAACAAGATAAAAACCTTAATATCTTATGATGGAAGAAGAAAGCAACTAAAAATGCATATGAAAGCAACTCTAGAAGTTGTTGGAAGAAGAAGTCAATATTCTTTCAGCTTGAGTACTGGAAATTCCTACATGTGCGCCATGTGCACGATGTCATGTACATTGAGAAGAATGTGTATGAAGCTTGACTGGTACTTTACTTAACATGCTAGGAAAAATAAAGGATGCACTTGCAACTTGAATGGATCTTATGAAGACGGGTTTCAAGAGAAGGTTACATCCACGAGGTATGGGCAGTCGAGGAACATACTTGCTTAAAGTAAATTACACACTCAACAAACTTTAGAGAAAACTTTAGAAACATTATCTTTATGGAAGGCTATTATGGAAGAACTTAATGTCTCAGATGGATACTCTTCAAACTTTAGAAACTCTTTATGGAAGCACTAAAAGTGTTAAGGATGAAGTCCCACAATTGTCATGCATTGATGCAACAACCACTGCCAATAGCACTATGTTATGTGGTAATAAAATACAATATGTTATGTGATAATAAAATAATTTAGAGCATTTATTACAAAATTCTACTATTCTTTAATTCCTTTTGCAAGTAGGTGGTGGATGTTTCAAAATTAAAATAAATCCAAGTAATTTTAGTGCAACTTTATGTGAGCTTGAGACAATCTTCCTACCATCCTTCTTTGACATCATGGTGTACTTAATAGTGCGCCTCATTGATGAGGTCAGATATGTATGACGGTTTACTTGTAATGGATATACCCAATTGAGAGGTATGTGAAAATTTTAAAAGGGTATATCTGAAATCATAATTGGGTAGAGGAGTGTATAGCCGAATGTTACATAGAAAAGGAAGTGACGAAGTTTTGTATAGAGTACTTATCAAGAGTGGATGCCATTGGATTCTTAAGAAAGAATTGATCACTTGGATTTCATGATCCCAAGGCTGGCGAGCCCATATCGAGTGATCATGTATTGACCATTGACCATAAAGAATAGGGCTGAGTGCACCTTTATGTGTTGTAAAACAAGATTGATGATGTCTAGCCATACATTGAGTACATTGATCATGTAGGTCATGTAGGTCATAAAAATTAATTAATGGTTATATTTTCTTTGATCTTTTAATTAACATATTTGTGTATATATATACGCAGTAAGCACATGGATGTGTATATATATGTGTACATTGGTTTAAGATCAGTGAAACATTCCAAGCAATGGTATATTCGAATCCTTAGGCTGGATGGCAATGGGACCATGATTAGAATAATAAAATAGGCTAGATATACCATCAATGGCTAATAATTTTACATAAAAGACTGTGATAACTCAAGAGTGCAACAGAAAAGCGAGGTCAATTTAGTTTACCAATGCTACTTTCTTTTTCAGTTCAAAGGATAACATGCTAATAATGGAAAATGATAGCATTTTCAAGGTTATAAGAGAGATATGGGCCCTGGATTATACTTGTAAAACTACAAAAAAGACAGCATCAAAACTGATTCCCTTGGATTGACATTGGTTGAACTCATCAATATTGGTTATAAAAATTATCAGTTTATGTTGGCATCTCAAGCGAAATAGATATTTTATGTGCAAGACGTATGCCATAAAAGATGGTCAACTATTTTTTCATCTTGTTTGAAGGATTGTTTTGTGATGAAGATAACATAGGGGATGTTGCAATAGATTACTCTTGTATTACCAAAAGAATTCCATCAATCAATGTAGTTGGTGAGAATAAGGATTGTGTGCGTGATAATGGTGAAGAGGGTGCTTGGATTGTCAACAATATATGACATGTCCTAGTTTTTTATTCAATATTTCCATATTAGCTCTTCTATCAAGTGTTGGCTTATATTAGTGAGATGGAATACTATTATTATTATAATGGAAGAATATTATATGAGAGTTTTCTGAAATATACTTGATTTGCATGTTCTTATGTGTTAGTTATGTATAGAATGCATGATTCAATGCTAAATTGTATTGTCTACATTAATTAGTGTGGTTTTTAAAGTCAGTTAAAAAATGAGATTAAAAGTCAATTTTTAATCTATAAAAAGGCTAAAGTAATCTTATTTTTCCCTGCATCTATCAACATTCTTCATCTTAGGGGGGGTGCTAACAGCCTTGTCCTCTGGTTTTTCTATTATTTCTTTAAAGGTTTTGAATGTTTGTCTCATAATAAATATGGTAAGAATGCTAGGCCCTCTTGTTGTCATCTAGGACTTTTCCTGTTACCAACTCCCTATTTGCATGTTGTGGATGAAATGGGTTTTATCACTACACATGATGGGGTTAAAATGTTGGTTAGATCATCATAATTTCAACAAAATTATACAACTTCATTTCGAACAACAATTGCTTCTCAATCTAATCCTCAATATTGGAGAAAGGGAAAGCATCATGCTTTTCAATTCTTGTCTAAAATTAAGGTTTGATGATGAGAAATATTTGCATCATGTTGACTAAGGAAGATGCAATTTGAAGCTTATCCATCTTTCTCTCCATATAAGAGTGGTGTGAGCTGAATACTAAGTGGCTAGATCTTAATAAAATAGTTCCACATTAAGTCCTTGATCACAGGCTATCATGCAGTAATGAGAAGTAATGATATGCAACATTTGATATATGTAATAAAATGATGATAAGTGAGGAGTTATTCAAAAAATACTTGATTTCCTTATTCATGTCTTTGTTTTTATAAATGTATATATGTGCATAGAATGCATGAATCAATTTTGAATTGTATCCAAAATTGATGTGATTGTAAGTAAGAGAGCTTAAAGAAAATATATATAATTAAAGTTTTAAGTTAGAAAATAAATGACTTTAAAAAGAATTTTCAAAGTAAAAAAAACATACAAATGAATTTAAAAATCTTTTTCTAAGTCATTTTCTAAATCTGACTTTAAAAGTCTATACTTTTAAATGGGGACTTTTATAGTCATTTTATGAAATCAACTTTAAAACTATATACCTTTAATGTTGTTTCCTAAAAATGACTTTAAAGTCCCTATTTTCTGACAATAGGAAAAAAAAAAAAAATTTGTGGGAAAAGATTTTTAAAGAAAAAAAAAAATTTCCACCATAACAAAATAGGGCTTTTAAAGTTGTTTTTAGCAAACCACTTTAAAGGTATAGACTTGCAAAGTTATTTTCTAAAATGAACTTTAAAATTCTATTTTAAAAAATGACTTTAAAAGTCTATATTTTATTCTAGGGGAAAAGCTTTATTGTGAGAAAAGATTTTAAAAGTTGGTTTTGATAAACAAATTTAAATTTGAATTTCCCTTTAAATGGATCTTTTATGTTTTGCATCATTCTTCGTTGTTAATTGAAAATTTTCACATGTGTGCATGCATGTAATCTAGCATTTTCAAACATTTATAATTCTTGTATACCTAGTGTTTGGTGAAATCCCTAACTTAGTTCATTATAATCTTTTTATGTTCAACAAGTTTTACATAGAAATTAGCTTCAATTTGTTAAATAAATGGACAAATATTCTTGGATGACCCTGAAATGATCATCAAAAGAATATATGGAGGGAGCATAAAAGTTTCTGGAGTTCACACATAGGGAAGGTGGTGATCATAATCGCATGCTTTGTCCATGCTCAAAATGTGAAAACTTGAAAAAGGTAACTATGGGGGTGTTTAGAGAATATTTTTGTTTCACTGGAGCTGATGAAAGCTATTGTACATGAATTTGGTATGGAGAAAAATTTTGACATGGGTCCTCAACAAGGAATTTTAAATTGGGTTTTGATTATTGAGTATAGCTAATGAGAACCTAAGCATAGGAAATTAATGGAAATAGATACCATATTTCATAGACATTAAGATAGCCTAAATAGATGATTGTTGGGCTATCACATGTCACCTCAGCAAAAAAAGAAATATGCATGTCAGGATATACTCTTTGGTAGGAGTATTGTATGGAGAGACCAACTTCTCCATGCCCTGATCAGTAAACTTTGAGATGGAAGCTCATACTCCTCACTTCTTTAAGCCGATGTTAGATGATTTTGTTCATAAACTATTTGTATTTAATCTCTTTGCTTTCTCTCCTTCATTCTAAGTGAACTTGACATGTTCTTTACTATGTTTTGTGCTAATGATTTGGTTTGTTAAAGTCTCTAGTATGTTGTAGTGTAGTCCATACCTGTAGGTTTTTTAAAGTTTATAGTTGGAGAGACAACCGTCATAGCAATCCTCAAACACCTGTATGGACAATCATGGCAATTGATGATCAAGGGAGGCATTAATGGAACTTTCTTCCAAGAATTTTGGTTAGAATTTGTAAAAGATTGTGATCTTGGTGTTAATGAAGTTGTAGTGTTTAGATACCATAGAAATATGGTGTTTGAAATGGTGGTAATTGCTAGAGATGAGAGAAAGTATTCCCTCATCTTCTTGGAAACAAATTTCAAGCAAAGAAAAACAATGTGCAATAGATTTCCCTTGTATTACCAAAACAATTACATCAATCGAGATAGTTGGTGAGAATGAGGATTATCTGTTTCATAATGGTGAGGTGGTGCTTGGGTTGTCAGCAATATATGACATGTCTTTAATTTTTATTTAATGATTCCAGATTAGTTCTTTTACATATCAAGTGCATCTTGTATTAGTATTATTAGACATTTGATATATATATATATAATTGCAATGAAAGGATAATATATGAGGAATTATTAAAAAATACTTCCATTTCCAAGTTCTTGTGTGTGCGTGTGTGTGCGCATAGAATTCATGAATCAACGATGAATTTTCTGAAAACTGATGTCGTTGTAAGTATGTGATTCCAGTATATAGACTTTGTAAGTGATTGTAAGTTAGAAAAAACTAACTTTTAAAATAATTTTCAAATTCAAAAAATAAAAAATGACTTTAGAAAAAGTTTTTAAAGTCAATTTTTATTCGACTATTAAAATGATTTTTAAAGTCATTTAATTTTTTGACATTGAAAATCATTTTGAAAGATAAATAAAAATTATTTTCAATGTAATTTTTTATTTTTTTACTTTGAAAAGTATTTTTAAACTAACATTAAAAGTTGTTTATCCTTTATAAAAGGGCTAAAATCATCTCATTTTTTTCATTACCTATCGATGTTCTTCATCTTGCAGAGCAAATGATGGCATCCTACTCTATTTCTTCTCTCTCTCTCTCTCTCTCTCTCTCTCTCTCTCTCTCTCTCTCTCTCTCTCTCTCTCTCTCTCTCTCTCTCTCTCTCTCTCTCTCTCTCTCTCTCTCTCTCTATTGGTGTAGTTCTAATGTCACCCGCAAGCACATGAATCAAAATAGTAGGATGTACACAAGTGAGGCCGATCCCATGAAGAATCTCACATATTTGCTTGCAATTAGAAATTGTTCAGATTTACTATCCTAGCCAAAAGATTTACTCTTATGATTAATCTAGGAATTTAAATTACATGGAATTGGAAACATGCATGAAATTAGAAACTTAAACTAAGGAAATTTTGTAAACACAAAAATTTTCTAAACTTAGAAATTTTCTAAAAACTAAGATCTAGTCATGCAACTAAACATAAGCAACAAATAAATTAAGATCTTGCCTGTAACTAATTAGTGAAACAAAGCATGCAACTAATAGAATATGTATATGGTTAATTCTACATCTTATGTTGTACAGTATTTCATGAAGGTTAGATATCAAAAAACACTTACACATAATGCATAAGTCTAGACTAATAGATGGTAATAACTTAGAGATCCTAAGGAAAATTAGTGGAAACCTATATACCCAAGTGAGTTTTAGAGACTATCATTTTTAGTTTATTTTTTTCCATAGGGTTATATATAATTCAGTATTTTCTTTACTATGTATTTACTTTGAAAGATCCCACTATTCTTTGTTTTAGTCAAAATGCTAAGATTTAAAAAGGATTACTAACTCTGTTTCTTGAATATTTATTGTCTCAGATAGGTTTTAGGAAACCTAGGAAATGATATAAAGCTTACTATGTATATTATAACACTAGTTAGGCCCCTTTGAATGTCTTGATAAGCCGTTCTTTCATAAACACCAAATTACCCTAACCCAAAACTCAATAAAATTAAAATGACCATTACCTTCCTTTCAAAAATGAGTAGAGATGTTAGAAAATTTAAAAAATGGACAAAATTTAAAGAAGTGAAAAATATCAAAAGTACAAGGAAAAGTGTTTCTTCTTAGAAATACAAGGAGAAGTGAAAAAAGTATCAAAAAAAGAAAAACTTATGAAAATAAAGATAAATTAGACTACTATTTACTTTACGTACAATCGAAACCAAAAAGTTGTCTAGAGAAATATTCATTGAAGACTTCTACTTAGATTTGAAACTTTGAATCCTTATACCATTCTTTTCATAATCCTACCCAAGCACAAGTTTCGTCCTATTTAAAGACCTATTGATCTTACGAAGAACATAGCCTTAATGAGGATATAAATAGGAAGGAATAAAAGGAAACCTTTCTTTATGTTCTTGGTAATGACATCCATTCTTAGGGATCATATTTCTTTATCTTATTTGTTCTTAAAATATTATTTGATCCGTTAGTCTTGTGAGTCAGTCACTTAGTAAGTGAAATTTGTTTTACCCCTTTCTTTGAGAGCTTTATTTATGAGAGTATACTAGTAAGAATTTGAGGTCAAGACATCTTTTCAAAGGAGCAATAGGCATATCATTTAGAAGTCATAACTTATATAGCTGTACACACACATGTATTCCAAGATAAAAGTAGAATAAAATGGCTTTGGTATGTGGATAATTTGTAAAATTTCTGCTTCTTCTTTATTATGTTGTTAAAGAAGTAGAGTATTAATGGATGAGAATTATTTGAGATAAATTAAGGAACATATACTTATGGAATTTTGTGGGTATATTCACTGTAAACTTTCACGAGACTTAGTTTCGTCCTATTCAAAAATATGATATTTTATAGGTTTAGGATTTAATTAGGGTTTTTCACCTTTTGTAGGTCATAGAGAGATGATCCAAAGATTGAGATCTGTCTAGCTTGGAATTGATGATCAAGATCAAAAGATTGAGTCAAGGCCTGAGTTTCAACATTTCGAAGTAGATCAAGGTCCAAAGTCATATCAAGCCATGATGATGGGTCATTGGAAGCAATAAGGAGAGTAAAAGGTGACTAGAATGGGACAATGAAGCAAGCCATGCATTTTCACCACCTTTGCATGGGACCCATCAAGCCACCTTAGCCATATAGCCATGAGAGAAGGTAACAAGCTAAGTCATTCAAGCTAAGCCACTCAAGTCTTTAAAGCCAAGCATATGAGCCATGACGCCATGCCAAATGATCCCTCAATGTGAGCCACATAAGCCAATTAAGTCAAATGCTACATGGAGTCATACAATTGGAGGAGAATTCAAGCAACTTTCCACTTTCTACATTTGGATTTATTAGAAGGTTTGAGATAATTATGTAAAAAGGTAAGATGACTATGTAGAGGTGGACCCATCAAGAGAGAAACCCTACTCGCCAACTCCATCACCCACTCTTTTTCTCTTCAATTGACCTAGGGTTACAACTCCACATCCCAATAGGCACCAAGTTTAACATCTTTAGCCAAACATGGCCCATAACTAATCTAACCATATAATCTTAGAACTAGTTAGCTCAACTAATTTTTCCTAATCCTAACCCTAATAATGAATTGGCAAGAATTTTCACTCCACTTCAGAATCTTGTCGTAGTCTATGTATTGCATCCATATGGAGATTTTTTGCGATGGTAACATTAAGACATCGTAGACCACCATAATTTTGAGTTGTGAACAATCATATTGGTGATCCCCTATTTTTAGTATTTCACGATAGTTAATATAATTTCTCAACCTTGTATTTTAAGGTGACAGTAATACAATGACATTTTGACCCATCGTGAATTGTTTGGGATCAATTCAAGATGAATTATTCCATTCTGGATCAATTTTAGAGAGAACAATGAACATTGCATTCAGTTCTTCCTCTTTACATTGTCCCAAGCTGACTTTGTCCTACCCAAAAAAGTTATTCTTGTATTATTAGAGGCAGGGACATGGTTTTGCTTAAATCCTAATTATCTTCTAAGTTGTACCCTAGAGTAGGTTGATGTATGGTTAGTACATCAACTGACTCTTCTTCTTCTTGTGTTATGGGCACATGTAAGTTTCAAATGAGCCTATATGACTATCTTATGATTGTTTAGTTAAGGTTTATAGTTCCTAATCAAGTACGTATTTTACATTACGAGGCTCAATTGAAATTTTTGGCTCAATAGGGAGGTCTACTCTAGCTTGCCATTGAGAAGTGTTCATTAATGACACTGTATTCAACAACCCATTCACCTACGCAATAGATGTGTCTTCATCAAATTCATAAAAATAAGCACGACATGAATTTAGAAGATCAAGATTGGATGGTTCTACAGCTTTAGTCTCTTCATCATAGTCATTACAAGTACCAGGACATGGCTCGAGTAGATATAAGTTGGAGCTTTCTATGGGTGGTTATGGACTTTGTGGCTCAGAATGATTATAAGAAATTTCCATCCTCTTATTAGTAATAAATGGATCTTCATTATACCTAATTGGTTTGTATGTCTCAGTCCATTTTATAAATCTAGTAATGTTTCTTTCAGTATATTCCCCTATTGGTTTCATTTCCTCATTCCCATATTTAATGACAGACAGATCTGGTCTATTCTCTTAGAAATTTGCTACATATTCTCTTCTAATTGTAGTTCTTCATGCTGTAGAGGAAATGATTAGTAGGGTTGGTATTACTATGGCATAGGGGTACTAAAAAAAGGCTAAGCAGGTTAAACCCATGATGGTTGACTCTAATATTATTGATAATCATGATAAGGTGACTCAGGGTGAGGCCATGATGGTTCTTCCTATATTGTGGATAATCTTGAGACCATGGTTGTTCATGATGTGCAACTCATTCATTATAGTCTTAGTAATTTGTCTCTAGATAAGAAAATTTAGGGTATGTGAATGCATTGGTTTCAATCACTAGCTCCCAATAATAATCATTGTATGTAGAGCTAGATGGCCATGTAGAAGTAGGATATTGTGGTTTAGAATAGGCATAGTAATTATTGTATTGAGGTTGTGGACATGACTCATTGTCTTTCCTTGAGGCAAATAACCTATCCAATGTACTAGTCATCCTATATATATCACCTTCTTAATAAGCCATGGTAATCAATCTTTATATACAACGAAACAAATTGTTGTATACAACGAATGAGTATTTTTTTTTTTAACAATGTAAAAAACCTAACTATATGATGCAACCTAATTGCTAGTCCTAAGCTAAATGATGCACAACCAATCCTAGTATGTTGCTAATAAGATGAATTGATTTATCTTTTGTTATTGCATAAACTAGTAGCTTCTTAGACTTAGATCTAGATTTGACTACTGCTCACTAGTTGGGTTTTGATCAAAGTGGTTAATACAATCCTGATGTTAATAGGCATTTAGACCTCAACCAACATTAATGGAAGGCCTAGGAAAATAACTTGGATTTTAAGACACCCACTATTACCACAATGCTCAGAAGCCACTGAGGTGATAATAGACTGCATCCTTCTAAAAGAGTCCTTTGAGCTTGATATCCAAAGTCTCTTTCTACTTGGTTTTAAATTAATATTCAAGGGTTGGGATTGCTACATACAAGGATATTGATTGATTCCTAGGAGGGCCAAGGAGCTGGTGATGAAATCCAGTCCTCATCGTATAAGTGTTCCTTTGGTGCCCTTATTCGCATTATGTTCCATTCCACCAAAAAACAATTAAATATGTAATACAAACAAGAGCAAACTAATGTCTACCTACATGCTACTTAGCAAAGGGTTAAGTACTTTAACAAACAAGACATTATATCCATGCAACCTATGCTTTGGTTATTACTGAGCTTAGACTAACCTTTGTTAAATTAGTGCTTACTAATTCAACAATCCTACATATTATGCAACATATATCAAATCATAACCTTAATCTAATGAGTTATACTACCATCCACATATGCAAAATCATACTAAATGCACTTTGTCCTTTTAAAATTAAAATTTGGGTGAAGATTGCTCATAGTGAGGAGTCCAATGATGAACAAGTGTGGCCCATCATACCCACCACTTACCTTGTATTATTACAACTCATTTAAAAATTAAATAAAATTAAAACTTCAATGAGCCTCACTACAATTTCACTCAAATCCTAATCTGGGAAAGTAATAAAAACATAATCTATGTTGATGAAACCATGGCACAGAGGATCACTGCTGCTCATTTACTGATTTCCCTCTCACAAAAGTAAAACAATTATGGTCAATATGAAGAAAACAACAACAAATGCAAAAAGTGATGAAAAACCTAACTTATGCACCCTCAACCTAAATTAGAAATAAATAATCTAAGATAGGTCCCACTACACAAACCATTGCAATTCCTTGGCAATGTTGCCAAAAACTTATGTGATTTTAAGTTAAAACTAAAACAAGTGCACAAATCGGTTATAGAATTCTCAAGCAAGCAAGGTTGATCCTGTAGGATGTGTGATTATTGGGTACTTAAATTATCTAACTTGGCCAAAAGATATGGTTTTGACCTAGATTAAGGAATTAAATTAACATGGAAACCAAAAATGCATGAAATAAACCAAACAATGGAATTAGAAACTTAACTAATATTCATGCAATTAGAGGAGCTACAATAAAATTAAAATGGACTAAACAAAGTAAAAACACTTTCCTAGTCTAAAACTTACTAAAAATGGTATTTTTTTTTAAAATAATCAATTAAGAAACTTCCTACAATGAAACTAAGATGTAAACAATCAATTAAGTACTATTACACTAAGATTTACCAACTAAACAGAGCAATCATCAGAGAGATTTCACCCTAGTACCATGTGCATGATCCATGGGTTCAAAAGGTGGCCAAAATTAATGAATTAATACTAAACCCAAATGAAATCTGATCATGATACTTAACAAATAAAGTAAAAATCTAAATTGGTTCCTACGAATTTAAGTAAATATGAAGAATAAGCTGCTAGAAACTAAACATAGATATTGAAAAAATTCCAGCAACATGGTGTTTGTGAACTCAATTCAAAGAAGGCATGAAAATCAAATTGACAAGTACTTTCAATGAAAGATAGATTTCAAAATTAAAGTATTAAGCTACTAGAATTCAAGCATAAACAATAATCATCAAAGATATTTATTCATTGAATGTCAAAATACATCAAATTATAGTGTGCATGAACTTGTATACAAATATGGAAATTGTGCATTCTTACAAGGCTAGAAACTTGATTCCAATTACATATAAATAACTTCTAACAACAGTAAACCAAGTTCAGATAACATGCAACTAGAACTTGAAAGAAAACCAAGATAAGAGAAGCTAAGAAGATGGAACAATTCTAAGCAAAAACAACATGAAACTAGTGTTAGAACTATGCAAAAAGGACCTAAAAGATGAAGGAAACCCAAAAGAACTAAACTATTGTTTCTCTTGGCTATCACTACTAAAAAACCAATAACTTAGATCTTAGTAAAGTAATAAAAAACACTAAGGATATGAAGCAAATATTCATAGGAAAAAAAAAAGTGATAATATGCGAGTAAGAGTAACGGGAATCGATGAATCTAAGGTACCCAAACTGCTTGTCTAAGGATCATTATATCTTTGTTGTCACTACAAAATATTAGTTACCCTTAGGAACAAGGATCTAAGGCTGAAGTCAAGTGGCAAACATCATGAAAGATTAAGGAACAAAGCATGAAGGATAAAGCATAGAAGCAAGGAATAAAAGAACAACAAAAATACATGGAATTGAGAGGCAAGAATATTACATTAACAAAGAAGGAAATAATAAGAACTAACCTAAAATTAAAGCACTTCAAGGAGAGATCAAAACACTAGGAGAAGAGGGATGGAAGAGTGGAGAAGATGGGCTACCCAAGGAAGGAAGTGTTGAGGAAGATTAGAGGGAAGAAGGGTGGAGATGCCTCCTTCAGAGGGGCCATTCATCCCTTCTCCAAAAAGTTATTTCTTTTCTTTTCTTTTTTTCCATTAATCCCTTTTAATCTCTTATATAGGATGGATACTTTCCAAAGGAAACCCTAAGGGATAGGTGAGGTGAAAAAAAGTGATTGGCTATGTAGTTTCCTAAGAGGTGGGGATTGGTTAGATGGTTAGAATGCCATTTTAGAAAGTGGGAGTCTTAGAAAGATAAGACTCTTAGATGGAAAGTGACATTCGTAGTGCCCCTTAGTGGTGAGGTAAAAAGTGAGAAAAAAGTGGAAAAAAATATGGAAAAACAATAAAAATAAAGAGGTATCTTCCTATTAGTCCACATACTACCTTAATGCTAGTGGATTTTTCCTTAGTTATATTTAAAATATCCCCATAAATCCCTAGCATAATTCTTTGGATTCTTCTCCAATCATGGCCTGCCATGTAGCTTGGTTATGTGGCTTGATGACTAACTTTGAGAGCTACATTGGCTTGGCATCATGGATGGCTTTGATGGATTTCTTGCTTAGCTTGATGGTTCAAATCCTTCACTTTGGTGGCTAGCTAGGGTATTTAGCTTATCAACTTATTCATGGCTATAATATGGCTAAGTGGCTTAAGTGGAACCCATGAAAAGGTGGTGGACTTTGCATGGCTTGTGCATGGGACCACTTTGGCACCCTCTGACTCCTTCCATCACGTCTACAAGTGAACTTTAGTGATGACCTTGGGCCCACTTTGGCCCCCTTTGACTCCTTCCATCACATCTATAAAATATCAAATTTTTGAGTCATTAGATCACAAATGCATATGTTACTAATTTTGGCTAAAAATCCTAATTTACCCCTATAAGTTATAACACAGGGGTAACTAATTGGGTGGTTTTTATGGAAAATAAGACACTCACCAAGTACATTGCTTATGCTAAACATCAAGCAGATTTTCCTTTTAAAAAAAAATCAAAACTTTACAAGTCCTACACCATCTCTATGAGTTCTAGCCTTGAAAACTCTGATGAAATCCATAAATTGTTTTCTACACCAAGTAATACTTGATATAGAACTGTTTGACTTTTCATACAATCTCATGCATAAATAAGCATTCTCAAAATTTTTCAAGGTACAAGGCTTTCCATAAATAATTCATGTTTCATGCATCCTCAACAACAAAACCAAGTCCTACCAATGATAGATTCATAGCCATTTTTTAAGGGTCCTCATTACATACACATAGACATGATCAAACCAAAGGAAAGAGCATGAATCTAAATGTGACATGTTTCCCACAGTTCAAAGTGCAATCATGAATGATAACAATATGGAATATTATCTATGACCCATATAATTCTAGTAAACATAGTATATAACACAAAAATACTTGTTGGCTGGTTGACATACATATATTAGTGATCTTGAATCCATGCCACTACGTAAGAGTGTTTTTAAGAACCATCTTACCAAATTACTCATGCTAGCTTCTAGGGATATGCATTAATTGGTGTGAAGGTTAAAGTAACTTAGTAGAGGATCCTAATCTTTCCTATCTAGTTACCTTCATGACTTGCCTTTAGAATATGCATTTCTTTTGTATGGTTATTCCTAGAGTGATTCCTTAACTTGTAAAATGTTTAACTAAAGGTCAAATATCACTTATTAGCTTTCCTTAAAACTCTCTACGTTATTCCTCTTTAAGACTCATGTTGTTTAAAAGACTAGGTGTATGTAATATATTGCCAAGTTTTCTTATGACTTTGCTTCAAACACAAATGGAACATGGTCTAGGCAATTGATTTATGTTCTGGAAAGTAGTAGCATGTGTTAAATTACATCCTCTAATTTATGTCTTTGGCATGTTGTTTCCCTTGGACATTTATCTTATCATGTTCCCATTTTGGACATAAAACATCCTAGGTGTTCAAGATCCCTATGCAAGCATACCTTACCTTGTTAGCCTCAAGCATATTATATGAATTTTAAATTGCAATTTTTTGCAAAAATATCTTCAGGCGGTAGCTTAGAGTTTTCACCATTGTACATTGGGTATTTGCCTCCAATTAACCCATAAGTAGCCTACACATATTACTAACAACCTCCCCAGCACTCCAACCACAAATGGGAAGGGATTGGATGGCTTACATAATCATCTTAGGAAGCAAATATTTTGTAGCAACCTGAAGAAAGTTGCAGTAGTCATCCTTGCCTTACTCCTTGAGTAATCTATGAACATCAAACACTTGGATAAAGGAGACTTCCACCAGTTCAAAGGTAAATTATATAGCATTGAAAAGAAAAATAAAACTCCCATTGTTCTTGGTTGTTACTTAACTTATTACAACTTCAAAGTACCACCAAGAACTAGGCATCAACTTCCTAGCCTAGAGGACCAAAAATTTCACATCTATTTCCAATTCTATGTTCTAGCATGAGTTCACCCAAGAACCTCTCCAAATCACCATCCTTACTTCCTCCATCCATTCCATCAAAGTAACATCAGTTATATATCAATTCTTAAAACTTTTCAAGAAAAATGCATGATTAAAACATAGTCTACTGAATTCTAAAATGGAGTTTTACTAATTGCCTAAAAAATGGAAATTTAAAGTATGCACCACATATACTTAACAAAATATCCTTAAACATTCTAAAGTGATTACATTGCATATAATTTTCATTAACTCAAATGGTATTTCAAAGAAAACCATGTAAAACTGAGATTTGTCAGCAAAAGATGGGATTTGTTGAGAAACACAAAATTAGCATTTGGCGACATAATACCATGAATTTATTACCCTAATGGCTTAAAGCATTCAAAAAAATATTTATTACAATCAAATAATGATATCTCAAGTGTTTTTTCAGGCTAAATCCCATATATTTTACATAGGGCCTTTGAAGCTAAGATTCACCAAATATGCTAAAAATCAATGTTTTAGCATAAGTTATCATACCTACTGATTTCATGGCATAAAATATCACATAAAAACTTTTTATAAGTAGTTAGAGAAAACCCATAATTTTTTTAAAGCAATTAATCATGTATAACACTAAAACTCATAGACTGAGATTTATTGATAACTTGAAATCTAGATATCCTTAATATTCCCTAGGGCATAAGTCCTACTATAATACCTTGATTTCTTTGATATTTTAATAGTAAGTAATAGATATTTAATCTAAGATGATCCATCTGGAATTTCAAGTAAACCATAAACACAAATGTGTAGACTTTAGAGCTAAGATTCACATAAATAAGCATAAAGTAGGATTTTCTAGTATACTTAACATGCATATAGGTTGTGAAGGGTTTAAAGGAGTCGTATTCATCAAAATCCCAACTTAAAGCCCCCACCTCAAAGTGTCCCAAAGCCTCGCATGATTTTCCCTTCGTTGATGCTACATTCCACCTTCAAATCTTCTCCACCTTACCTTGGCTTTGGACACCCAAACAAGTCCACTTTGAAGGAAAATCACAATTGTTTCCCAATGCCCATTGTAACAACTCTAAAATTTTACTATTGCATGATCAAGGGATGAGTTTTTTAAGAGAATAACATTTCATGGAATTAGAATCAAGAACTGAAACATACATAGTTGGATTGTAATCAGGAAATGGAATTCAACAACCTAAAGAATGCTAAAAATCGAGGCCAAATGAGGAAGTTATGGGACTTCAAAGTCAGGGCTATTTTGGCAATTAAAAGTTAAAAAAAAAACAAAACAAACATAGAAACATCAGGGGCCCATTTTGATAATGGCACCCCCTTATTGCACAATCTATTCTCAAAGAGAATAGACCTAACAACCCTAACCTTAGCACCCGCCATTCTCCCCTATTCCCCCCTTCCATTGGTGTGCCTTTCCCCTTTACTAGCAACCAACAAGACAGGACGACCTAAACCCCATTTCCAGCGTTCCCAATCCAGCAAAACCCTTAGATTCTAGTGTACCTTTCCCCTACCAACAATCCATAAAACCTAGTAACCACAACCCAGATCTTCAGCATCACCAGAAACCCTAGCTCTCCCTTATTTTCAATGGTCACAGTGCAGGCATCCAGGCACGGCCAACCCTTGGTCAGGCCAGCGTGCCGGGCCCTCGTTGTATTCTTCATTCATGACGAAGCCCCAGTAGTTTTTCCTCTGCTTCTCATTTTCCCTGAGCAAATCCCTAGTGGATCTGTGCTTTTCCAGTGACAAAGAGATACCTCCTAATCCCGTTCCTTATGGTTTTTTGACGACTAATAAGAAAACCCAGATCGGGTTTCTTGGTCATGCCAGGTTTCCCTTCTCCAATTTTTTCGGCAACCAATAAGAAACCCAGATCGGGTTTCTCTATTAGGCCTACATGCTAGATCCACTTGAAAAACTCCATTTCCCCTCTATTTTCTTGTGGATGTGTACTAGACGGTGATTGGAAATCACCAGATCTCTGGCAAACCCATTTTTAGGTGTGCTTGGAATTTTTTGGTGGCTAGGATCAGACAGCGCTAGTCTAGCCACCATTCACCATCCACCCTTATTTTCCTTGCTATTTCACAGTCACCTGAGTTGGTCACCTTTGACTCAGTTGAACAGGACCTAGTTTAACCCTTGACCTTCAAACTTGAATTCTGAACAATCCAGGAGGAGTTTTGAAATTGGTACTTATTTCTAGATTTTCTTTTTCAGGAAATAGGAAAGTGGAGAAAATTGGCAAGAAAATCTTCATCAACATGAAAATTTCCTTGCTTTCCTAGATTGGATTTTTTTTCCTTTTGAATGAAGCTTGTAGTGAGGCCCTTTTTGCAATTTGCTCTTTTAATTTCAATTTTTAAAGGGTTGTAATAATACAGGGCAAGTGTGGGATAAGGTGGCCCACACTTGATCTTCATTAGAAACCCCACTATAAGTCTCCTCACTCATTTAAATTCCTAGATTAGGGTTTGCATTTAGAGTAAATTTGCATTGTTTGGTAGTATAAATCATATAGAAAGCATCCTCTTATAATTGTTGCATTTTTAGGTTTTGCATTAGTTTATCGCTTTTATTTGCATCTTAGTACACGGTTAATACTTTTAGGTGATATATATGCTGATCGAACTGCCATGGAGTGTGGAATTAATTAGTAAGGGCACCCTACCCCCATAAGATCAAGGGTGGATTTCATCACCACTCCTTGCCCACCTAGGATAATCACCTCAAGTGCGCTACCTTAGCCTTCAAATCAAATTAAAATCAATCAGAAGAGACCTATACATGCTTGTAGGACCTTCTTACTAAGACTCGATTTATTGTCACTCCAGTGGTTTTTGAGCACTGTGGTTATTAAGGGTTGTCTAATAGAGCCTCGCTCTTCCCTCACCTCTTGTTGATGCTTGTGAGGTCTAAATGCCTCCTTACACAAGGGTTATATTAACCACCTTGTGAAGAATCTAACTGGTAAGCAATAATCAAGTCTAAAGAAGATGAGGAGCTCTAGATTCGGCTAATTAAAAGCATTGTCCCCACATATATTCAAGAAAATCAATATGCTGCTTATTAGCCTCAAGGATTATATTGTGTCTTTTGTTTGTGCATCTTTCTAGGAAGTTAGGTTGCATCATGTAGGTTAGTTTTCATCTTAAAAAAGAAAAGAAAAAAAAGAGCCTTTCAAGAAGGGGATAGATTTCATAGATTTGATACCTAGATGGATCGGTTAGATCTTATGGAAAGTCAATTGCTTAGGCTAGTAGCTTCTAGGCAAGTTGCACCACAACCTCATTACCATAATGACTCTACTTATTCTAAGCATCCATATTCCACTCCTTCCTATCCCCCAAGCTCCACATATAATGAATACTATCAGGAGCCAGTGGATGCACCTAATGCATTCGCATACGCTAACAATTTTTATTCTCAGACAAATTATCAAGACTCTAATGAATGTGCTAGGCATCATAAACACCCATGGTCTCAGGATTACCAATATCAGGAAGAACCACAATGGTCTCACCCTACTCAGTCCTTTTTCAGTAGCCCAATGTCACAACAATACCAACCCTATGAGTCATTTCCTCTATGAGAAGAACCACTATTACATGAAAAAATGCAACATATGTGTGAAATAATAGCACAAGGGAATAAGGAAATAAGACAAATGATGGAGGATTACACTGAGGAAATAAATCAAGGGAGGAAGGAATTTGAGGAAAAACTGAAACAAATTAAGGGGAATATAGAGCCATTTATTCTTGACACTAGGATGGAAATTTCCTATGATCCTTATGAGCCATAAAGTTTACAACCATCCATAGAAATCTCCAACTTAGATATACTTGAGCCATGTCCTAATTTTGATAATGATGAGACTTCCATTGATGAAGAAAATAAAGCTTTAGAAAAATCCAACCCCAATCCTCTAGATACGTGTCCCACCTATTTGTATGACTTTGATGAAGACACATCTATTGAGGAGATGCCTGAGTTGTTGGATACTATGCCTCTAATTGACACTTTTAGATTGCAAGCCAGAGTAGATCATCCTAAGCATTAAATTTAGATTGTTCCTTTTAATGTAACAGATGTACCTAATTGAGACCTAGCAGCCTTCTTTGAACAAACATCAGATGATAATATAGGCCCAATTGCTACCGTACCTATGCTTATCAAACAGGTAGAAGCAGAGTTAGTTGATATGCATCAACCTACTCTAAGATACACATTAGAAGATAACCAAGGTTTAAGCGAAACCTTATCCCTGCCTTTAGTAATATAAGAACAACCTATTAGAGAAGGGCAGAGTCAGGTTATTACCCTAATCCAGGACAATGATAGGGACATGGCAGAAAATGATAAATTGCATAGAATTATCATTCTTATCCCTCAATTTGGTCAAGACAAGGACTTGTTGTCACCATATGGTCCAAGGAAATACACGGTTGTTCATGTAGTCATTGTGTTACCCTCACCTCAATTTTTGAGGTGGAGCAATTATATTGACTACTGTGAAATATTAAAGATGGGGGATCATCAATATGGTCCCACTACTTTTACAATTGCAGTGATCTACTATATTATATTCATATCACCACCTAAAATTTCAAGGTGGAGGCCATATATAGATTACCGCAAAATTTTGAAGTGGCATGAGAATTCTCGCCATGTCATCTTCAAGTTGGGATTAGGACAAATAAAACTAACCCATTTAGCTATAGTTTTAGAAAGTTAGGTTAGGTAATGTCTGGCTGAAGACGTTAAACTTAGCGCTTATTGGGAGGCAACCCAAAGGTTTAGAGTATACATCCCTCCACTTTCATATAGAATCCTATGTTTTCAAATATTAAGGACAATGTTTCATTTAGGTTGGAGGTGTAGATGCACTAGAGATTTTAAGTTTTCTATAAAAAAAAAATAATTGAAAATTTTTTTTGAAAAGAAAAAAAGAGTTTTTAAAGTAGAGTTCCCTTACTATGATGAGAACTGAATGTTCAAGATTTAGTCAATATACTATTTTCACCTCTTAATGGGATTGTGTATGACTAGTTTTACATATCATGCATGTGTTGAAGCATTTTATGAAAGTTAATTCTCGAAAAACCATTTACACACAGTGCATGATCAAGACTAATATAGAGGTATGACTTAGAGACCTTGAGGAAAATCAGTGGAGCCCTATAACCTAGTGAGAGTTTGAGACTATCTTCTTTGAGAGGATTATAAGTAATTCCATAATTTCTTCAACTTACATACATTAGTGTGATCCTATTACCCTTGTTTTGGTTAAACATCAAGAATAAATAGGAGTAATAGCTTTAGTTCTAGAAATTTATTGAATCTGATAGGCTTTAGGAAACCTAGGAAATGATATAGGCCATCCTTGCTCAGCCCAGAGACATAAAGCTTACCCAATATAATATACCACTAGTTAGCCTTTTGAGCCTGTTGTTAAGCCTTTTCTTTCTTAAACCCATTCATCTTAACCCAGAATAACCTAGTAAAATAAATAACCACTACCCATCTTCAAAATGAGTAGAGTAGAAAAAGGTTCAAAAATAGGACAACAAGTCAAAGAAGTGAGAAAGAATTAGCTGTGTTTCTTCCAAAGAAGTAAAGAGAGAGAGAGAGAGAGAGAGAGAGAGAGAGAGAGAGAGAGAGAGAGAGAGAGAGAGAGAGAGAGAGAGAGAGAGAGAGAGAGAGAGAGAGAGAAAAGAAAAGAAAGAGAAAGACCAAATTTTGAAAAGAGAATTTCACTTCAAGTACAAACCTAAAATAAAAGTTGTCCTAGTAGATATTTATTGAAGACATCTACTCAATTTTGAACCTTTGAATTCTCTATACCTTTCTTTTCTAAACCTATCCTAAGCCTACATTTTGTCCTAGTTAAAGACCTATTGATCTTAGGTGGACATAGCCTTAGAAAGGAGATAAAAAGAAAGAATTAAGGTAAAAGACCCCTAATATTCTTGGTGTTAATATCCACTCTTATGGATCATTTTCCTTTATCTCATGAGGGTTAAAAGAATTATGTGAACCATCATCTTGTTCGATTTGGTCACATAATGAGAGAAATATGTTAAACCCCTTATCTGAGAGTTTATTTATGAGCGTATACCTGTGAGGATTTGAGGTCAAAGCATATTTCCAATGGAATGTAAGCATATCCAATTAGAAGTCAAGATTTATGTGGCTATACACACACATGCACTCTGAGAAATAGCTCAAATAAGATGTCTTTAATATGTGTGTGGTGCGTAAAATTGTCAAATCCTCTTTATTAAGTTGTGAAAAACTAGTTAATTTGCTAATGAATGAGGATTTTGTGAGATAAAATAGGGGACTCGACTTTACTGAATTTTGTGGATCCCTAACTCGTCTACTAGGGGTAACCTAGGGGTTCAAGGGCTTGTTGCATGTGCTAAATGCAATCGTGAGTATCTACGAAAGTGACATCTTATACTAGTTTTGTAAAATAGTTGTCTGTACGTTTTGCTCGGGACTAGCAAAATGTTGGTTGGGGGGTGTGTTAAGTGCATAATTTTGGCTAAAAGATCCCTAGTTTAGCATTCAATTAGATCATCTAATCATCCAAATTTCAAATTTTAGCTTGATTAACCATCTAGACCTTAATCAATGGTTAGATGATCATTCGAGCTTATTAAAGGATTAATGTATAGTTTGATTATTCTAATTTACTCTTTATTTTTACAAATCAACTAAAGGAGGGTCGGATGGCTCAAATCTATGATCAATGGTGTAGATCAAGATGAGAAAAGTCCAAATTGGAAAAGAATTACTAATGAGAAGAGTCCTAAATTGGGAGAGGATAAAGTTTCCTAAAAGGGAGTTATCTCTTCAAGGAAGGAGTTGAGGAAGATAAGGAAGGAGTGGAGAAAAACAAGGAGATGCAAAAGCTATAAAGAGGGGAAACCGTATGGGGGAGGGAGAGTTTAGAGTTTTTGGAGTTATTGGGGTTTAGGACTTTACTCTGTTTAGCGTTTTTGGACTTTACTTTTTCTTGCTTCCATAAGTCCTTAGTTAGACGACTTATGGTGTTTCCATTTCGACCGTATCCTTTCTCTCTTAGTCTCCATCTCCCTCTTGTTCTATCTCTCATGTTGCCCTCTATTTCAAGTTCTTTCTTTCAGTCGTTATTTTCCTCGCCACATCTCCTTCCCCATATCTTTTTCCTCTCTTTTAGTCTATTCTTCTTCATCTGTCTTTCACGCTCCATCTCCTCAACTCTTGGGCTATCTCCACTTCCAGACCCCAACACTTCTACCCAGTCTCCATTCAGTGTGCAAGCCCCATCTTCCTGTTTGCTTCATCTATTACCCCACCTTCCCCAACACCACTCAGCATCATTCCACCCAACTCCCACATCTGTCCCAATTCCATCTTCATCGTTCTAGTGTCCTACCTGATCCTCCTCTTCCACCAGCTGCTGGCCTCTATTCATTATTGACCTTTTATCCAAATTGACCCAGACTTCCCTCCTCTCCACCTATCTTGTGTCCCTTGTGTCCAGAGCCTAATCATCATTTCCAGCATCTGTCCAAGCCACTTAGGCACGCACCGGAATCGGATCTCCAGCTTGTTCATTGTCAACTCGAGCTCCCTTCTCCATCTGATCACTGGCCACTTATTCCAAAAATTTTCATTGCCCAGGCTACTCTGCTCCATATCGTCTTCCACTCTTCCCAATCCACGCACTCCTTTGCTCCCCATCTTTTCCACAACTTAGGCCGCCCAGATCATTTACTTCCAATACCCAATAGCCTAGAAAGGTGTCGTTTTTCTTCATCACTGCACGGCTAGGCCGCCCAGCCATCTCCACCGTGCAATGCCCATCTACTCCAAATGGCATCAGATGACCCATCTTCCTCCTCTGTCTAGGAAAGCATCGGAGTTCTTCAACAACTGAATCACAAGTCCATCTCCTCCATTCTCTGGCTCCTACTTCATTGGGTTTTCCCTAGTTTTTGTTAAAAATCATATTTTTAATAAAATCCCATTTTTGCCCTTCATGTTTAAATGCAATGAGAATTCTGTTCATTTTCATTAATTACATCTGCGTCCCCTATTTAATTACATCTGTATCCCAGTTTTATTTATATCTATGTCCCTATGCCATTTAAGCTTTATTTTATCCATCTTTTGACAGTGTTATCCAGGGACAATGCTATCCACGAACAGTATAATTCAGGGATGAATGATTAATTTTATTTTATATTTTTTGGAATTGAAAATTATGTAAAGTGCATCATTTGAATAAATCTGAATAATTAGGTTAGTTTTGTTATTTTATTTAAGTTTTAAATAATTAAATTTTATTAAAAACTTCACTTAAAGCGAGTCCCTGTGGGTTCGACCCGTATTTGCTTAGCTATACTACAATAGCCTGTGCACTTGCAGAAAACATCAACACTCACTATCCTTGGGATGCGATGAACAAAACCCATCTTCCCAATGAAGATCCCATCATTGAATTTAATTAACCATTGATCGAGGGCTAGATCATTGAATCTGTGATGATTTGACTTCATTTCTCCAATCCACATAGTCTATCATGACTCTTAGGAAGTGTAGATCAAGAGTTTTATGAGAGATTTAGGATCAAAAGCTCGATTTGAGAAGAATTCACTAATCTTGATCAATGGTAGAGATCGATCTAGGATCCAAGTATGGAATCTGATCAAGTTCAATGATAGTGATCAATGTAGCTTATTCAATTTGATCATTTAGTTAGAAGTTACTAATTGATTGTTTGATTTGAAGGGTCCAGGTAAAAATGAGGATTTTACCAGCGTGAACAGATGGACTAGAATTGAAGAATGCATCACACAAGGTAGGTGGAAATTTAAGAAGCATGACCAAATAATAAGATTCATGTTTTAAACATGATCTTATTCCTTATTATGAAAGTTACAGCATGAAAATAGTATAATTGTCATTAAATGTGCTTTGATGGTGAATGATGAAAATTAGTTATTTAAAATGATGTCATGCTTATAATTCATGCTTAATGTGCACCTACTATGTGACAAACATGATTAAGACTTGTACATCTTATATGATTGTGAAAGTACATTTATGGTACATGGGTACCATGTCAGTATTTGTGATGTATGAGTCTATTTTTGTAGGGTACATCCTTGGAGGATTGTCACCTAATAAGTGAGGATGTTATTCTTGTTACGAAACATGTATATATTGATAATTATGACACATGTTAATAATTGATTTATGTGAATAGGAAATTTGCTTCCTATTATGATTATTTTACATCCAAGCATGGAGGCTTGAGAGTTTTGTTTCATATAGGCATATGCCTAGGGGTGCTATGCTAGGGAAGTTATGATTGTCCTCCCACTTCCGAAAATTTGATTATATGATGATACCTTGCTCCATGAGAAGCTAAAAGTCAAGTGGACCAATTATAGGAAGGCCCCACTGTGAAAGTCCTGTCTCCCTATATAGGCAGTGACACAATATTTTCCAACGTGGTATTAGTGGTGAACAGGGCACTTATCTGAGCACACTAGTACGGATCAAACTGCAGCGTGGTATTCCTTATATATGATGAACTATGGTGCTTATATAATGGCATTATGAGATGCCTTATATGTTGTGGCATGATGATATGCCTTATATTGTTTTCCCAATAGTGGCTGGAGGATTGTGGACCCCATATAATGAGGGACATGAGGATTATATTGATATACCAGTAGAGGCTGGATGATTATGAACCCCACATGATGAGGGGTATGATTCTGAAACCCAGTATAGTTTGGGAATGTTAATGTTGATACTTATTGAGTATATTTATAATTTTGTATAACTTTTAACAATTTCCATATATGTGGATTAATGCTATATGTATATATGATTGAGGGCATAGTTTCATATAAGTTTTCATAAGGGTATATGCATGGGTAGAACTGTTATGTAGAGTATGGTTTATGGGATTAGATTATCTTATTTAAATGATAAAGGATAATTATAAATACTTGATTTATTAATGGATTATTGATAGTCATCAAATATGCTATTATTTGATTATAAATTGATTATTATAAAACATGTTAATATTTGGTTTAACAATGAAGTAATGAATTATAAAATGTATTGTAAATTCAAGTCAATATAAATGTTATGAGAATGAATATTTTGAATAATGTGAATTAATTAATTCATAATTAAATTTAGCATGCTTCTTAAACTCCCCTACCAAGCATAGCTTGCTAAGATCTTATAAATGTTTTATGTTTACAATATCTCAAATACAGAAAGATAGGAGAAGATGTACACAACAAGAAGAATCTAGCCACCATACTTCTGCAATTAGGTATATATTTTATTAAAGCTTTTGTATTTTGTAGTTAGTCATTTGAATTTTGATATTGGACATTTAATGTAATGTTATAGGGGATGCACACGTGAACCATTGGATGGGTCCTGTTTTAAGAAATGAATTTCTATCTTCTAGAAAAATATATATATATGTATGTATAATGTGAGCATGAAAGTGACATATGGGTTTTTGGAAAAATGAATTTCAAAGTAAAATCTTCTACTATTTTTGTATTTTAAAATTTAGAGGTGCGCCATCTTTTGAAATAAATGCAAAAAAATTTCATGAAAAAACCAGGGTGTCACACTTATCTCCCTTGCTATATGTAGTTCTTGGGTCACACAACTAGACCCTTGTTCCTGCTCAAAATCTCCTCTTTTTCCCTTCCCTTGCTTTAGATTCAACCCCAAACCTATTTCTCCAAGTAAAGGACTTCAAATATGATATTTTTATAGGTTGGGCTGAAAATTAGATTCATCCTATGCCTTCCAAATATTTGACCTTCAATCGCCTTGCAACCTCAAAGTTTTGCACATATGTGGAAGGTAGGTGTAGCTTTAATATTACTCGCAAGCGCATGAATCAAAGTATTATTACACTCGAGAGAGGTTGATCACATGAAAAATCTCACAAATTTTCATGTTTGATGGACCTTATTTATAGTGCTTAACTTCAGCCATAAAGAAAGGTAGATTGGATTTGAATTCAAGCTAGAAAGGTAAATGACAAAAGAAAGGAAATATGCATGAAACTAGAAGCTACAATTGAAAGAAACTTCTAAAATTAAATCTATGAAATGGAATTAGAAACTAACATGCATTAAATAAAGCAACTATTTCAAAACTATAATGAATGAAACTATGAAACTTAATCCAAAGGAGACTTGCTAAAAATGAGACTTTCCTAAATTAACTCTTTACTAAACTAGAATTAGAAACTTTCTAAAACCAATTTAGGAAACTTTCTAAACTAACATGCAAAAACAAGTAACCAATAAAATATAACTAAATTTAACAAGAATTTAAAAACATGCATGTAAATGGAAACTACAGTTAAGAAAATTTTCTGAATTTAACACTTCCTAATCCTAAACCTTTCTAAAGATAAAAATTTCCAAAATCCAATTAGACAACGTCCTAAAACTAAACTAAGACATAAACAATGAATTAACTACTCCTAAACTAAGTTTAACCAATTAAACAAAGTAATAATCAAAGAGGTTTCACCCTAGTACCATGCACATGATCCATGTGATGGTGTACATGATTCATGGGGTCAATGGTGGCTAAAACTACTGAATCAAAGACTAAGTAACATGCAATCTAATCAAATTAATAAATAAAAAAACATAAAATCTAAATGGGTTCCTAGGGGATGAAGTAAATAAGATGTACTGATTGCTGAAATTAAACATGAAGATATAATGAAAAAATTCCAGATTTTAAGCACTTAAAAATTTAAATAAAACCAAGCATGGAAACCAACTTAACTAGCACTTTTTATGTAAGATAATACTTAAGATCCAAAATACTTCAATACTAGAATCAAGAATGAACAATAATCCTCAAAGAACTTGATGTAAATCAAAGTAGCAACTCTCTCCAATAACCTTAAACTAAGCTCAAATGACATGCAAGTGCAATCCAATAGAAAATTAAGAGAAAATAAGCTAGAAGGATGGGAATTATTCTATGGAAAAACAACAACTCAAACTAGCTCTAGAACTAAGCAAAAAGCAACCAAAAGATGCAGGGAAATCAAAAGAATTAAGATACCATATCTCTTGGATGACACTACTAGAGAAGCAATAATTTTGATCTCAAGAGAATAAGCATGAAAAAGTAGAGAGATGAAGGGAAAGATTCAAGTCAAAATCAAGGAATTATATGCATATGGAATTGGAAAAACAAAACAAGAACAACAAAGAAATGAAATAAAGGAACAAAAGCAAAGTACTAACCTAGAATTGAAGTGCAAACACAAAAGAAAATAATTAAGAATCCAAAGGAAGAAAAGCCCAAAAGAATTTCAAAGCTCCAAAAGATCCCAAGCAAGAGTTCTAATTTTAATGTTTTCTCACAAAACCTCTACTTACTAAAAACATGAAATCCATGGGATTTTATAGAGTTTTGGGTTTCTACTTTGATGAGGGCTTACTTTAAAAGGAAAAATGGATCTAGATCACAGATTTTAATGAGGGAAAGTTAAGTGGAGATTTAGGTGAGCAAGTGAGGTCAAAAGATGACAATACGGTTGGCTGCCATGTATTTAGAAAGGGGAGAGGCATCCTCTTCTTAAGAAGGTGGCATGCAGCTCCTACCCTTCTAAATCTATTCATTTTTGTCGTTGAAAAGAGAGAAAATTAGAAAGAAAAAAGGTAAGGAAATTTGGGAAATATCTAGGGTTTTTTTTATCTTCATTGACCTTGAAGTAGATTTAGCAGTTTCCTAATTATGAAGCCACTGACATTGACAATAAGCAAAGGGGAGGCGGTAATTTTGTAGAAAGGTACCCCCTCCTTAATCCAAAAATGTGGAAACCCTAATTGGGTGGAGGAGAAGATGAAAAATCGAAAGTGGAAATTCTTTCTTGATTGGTCCACCTATGTGCGATGATCTTACCTTTTACAAATATCACTCAAAACCTACTAATTATACCATGAAAATCATATCTTGGCATGTGATAATTGCTTGAATTATCTTTCAATAGTATCACTCCATGTTGTTTGGCTCCATGTGGCTTGATGGCTCACTTTGATGGTTTGACTTAGGTTTCTTATTTAGACTAGGAAACCTCTTCAATGGCTTCAATTAGCATGCAAAGTGATGGTAATGCATGGCATGTTGGCATGGATCATTTTAATCAACCTTAATGCTTCCCATTTTCTTCATTTTCTTGCCCTAAGATAGTCTTTGAACCTTGATGTGGCTTTTAAATGATTCCATTTTGACTTCTAACTTGGTCTTTTGATCTTGATCTTCAATTCTCATCTCAATCAATCTTGACCTTTGAATCACCTTTTCACCACCTACAAAAGATGAAAAAAATTAAAATTTAATTAAATAATTAAAATTTTTTTTTGCATACTTACTTCAATTAGTTTCTGAACCTACAAAATATCAAACTTTTGAATTATTGAGTCCAAAATGCATGTGTTAAAAATTTTGGAAAAATCCTAGAAATAACACTATATTTTACAACACATGGGCTACTAATTGGGTACTTTTTATACAAAATTGGACACTTATCAACCCTCAACTAGCATTTTACTAGTCCCATACAAAACATGCAAAAAATCATGCAAACAAAAATGGTTTCCATTTTCATAAGTACTTATAGTTGCATTTAGCATATGCAATAAGCTCTTAAACCCTTAGGTTACCTCTAGTGGATGAGCTAGGTCTCATGAGGGTTTGCAACGAATATACCCAAAAGAATTCATAAGGCAAAGTTCTTTATTTTATCTTAGAGAATTCTCATTCATTAACATTTTACTTAAACTACTTAATAAAGATGAATGCAATTTTTTTACACATTATCCACATACTAAAGCCTTTTTATTACAATTTTATCTCTGAATGCAGTGTGTGTACAACTACATAAGTCAGGACTTCTATACAGATATTCTTATTGTTCCATTGGAAAGATGTCTTGACCTCAAATTTTCACTCTATCCACTCAAAAAAGAATCTTTGAGAGAAAAGGGTATATGACAACCTTAAATTCCATTTTAATAATTGAGTCTTTTGATATATGGGACATTGATTTTACGAGACCTTTTCTTAACTCCTTTGGTTAATTCTACATTCTTATGAGGGTGGATTATATTTCGAAATTGGTACAAAGACATTATGTGTAAAAGGTGGTGGTCATGTTCTTAAACGAAAATATATTTATATTCTTTGGTACACCTAGGGCCATAATTAGCGATTGGGGTAAACATCTTTATAACAAGGTATTTGAGAATTTTGTGAAAAAAAATGGCGTTACTCATAAAATTGCTACCCCTTATCATCCTCAAACTAGTGGGTAATTAGAAGTGTCTAATATAAAAATAAAGCATATTTTAGAAAAGACAATCAATCCAAATAGGAAAAACTATTCTTTGAGGCTTAGTGACATATTATGGGCCTATCATACAACATTTAAAACTCCTATAGACATGTCATCTTACCTCTTGGTCTATGAAATGGCTTGCTACCTACTTGTAGAATTAGAGCATAGAGCATATTGGGCAATTAAAAAGCTCAATTATGACTTTGATACTATTGGAACCCATAGAAAACTCCAACTTAATGAGTTGGAAAAGATTAGGAAAGGATGTATATGAGTTAGTAAAGAGATGCAAAGACTACATGAAGAAAAACTTAAGGAAGTCCTTCACAAATGGACAGAAGGTCCTTTTGTATCATTTTAGATTGTGTCCATTTTCAAGAAAACTTAGAGTTGGATGGATGGGACCTACATTGTATCTACTAGTTATCCTTACAGGGTTGTCGAGATAAAAAAGGATGAAGAGATCTCCAACATTCATGTACAAAGGTTAAAATGCTTCCTAGAGTTCATAAACACTTAGGTGGATGAAACATTACTTGAGGAACCAATATATTAGGACCAACCTTAGCATGTTCGATGATACTTGCATCCTTCATAAGTTGCATTCATCATCATTGTATAGCATGTTTGGCTAAAGACGTTAAACTTAGAGCTCGATGGGAGGAAACCCAAGTTTTTTAGAGTCTCATTATTCTACATTACCCATTTATCATTTAGGAGTCCTATGTTTCAAAACTTGGAGGACAATGTTTAGTTTAGGTTGGTGGCTGTAGACATACATGAGATGTCTAGTTTTCTTCATATATAAAAAAATGAAATTGAGATTTGAAAAGCTTTTTGCTGAAGTTCCTTTGTTCTGATGAGAATTGGATTGTCTTAGTTTTAGTATTTCCATCATATTAAATTCTTAGTAGGTATGCATATGGTTAGTTCTGTATTTTATTCATGTCTTAAAGTATTTTATGAAAGTTAAATCTTAAAAACCATTTACACACCGTGCATAAGTCTAGATTAATGGATAGTTATGACTTAGAAACCCTAAGGAAATCAATGGAGACCTATATACCAAAGTGAGTATCAGAGACTATCACCTTTTTTAGGGTTATATATAATTCCCTATTTTCTACTGTGAATAATACTTTGAAGATCCTAGTGTTCTTTGTTTGTGTGAAAATCTTAAGAAAGAATAGGAGCAGTAACTATGTTCCTAACATTTATTAACTAAGATAGGTTTTATGAAACCCAAGAAATGATATAGGCCATCCTTATTATTACTTAGAGACATAAAGCCTACTCAGTTACTATACCACTAATTATATCCTTTCAGCATTCTTGCTAAGTATTTTTCTTTTCAAAATATTATTTACCCCAACCCAAAGAAACTAATAAGAATTTTTATTTTTTTTCCATTACTTACCTTTCAAAAATGAGTAGAGATTAAAGTAGAAAAAGGACAAAAGGTGAAGTAGTGAAAAATGTTCCTTCTTAGAAATACTAGGAAAGGTAAAAAAAGTTTCATAGAAAGGAAAGAGAAGTTGACAAAAGAGAAAGGAAAAATAGAAAGGATATTCACTTCAAATATACTCAAAGTAGAAAAGTTATCCAAAATTTATAGAAGACCTCCACTTGTATTTGAAACTTTGAATCCTTATACCCTTCTTTTTAGAACCATTCCCAAGCCTAAGTTTGGCCCTATCTAAAGATTTGCTGATCTAAAGTGGACAATATCCTTAAGATGATATAAATAGGAAGGAGGTAAGGTGAAATACCTCTAATGGTCTTGGTAATGGCATATATTCTTAGGGATCACTTTTCTTCGTCTCATCTATGCTTAAAAGAACTTGTGTAAACCATTAGTATCTTTGGATTTGATCATATAGTGAGAGAAATTTGTTTGATCTCTTTCTTTGAGAGCTTTATGCCTAAGTGTACACCAAAGAAGATTTCAGGTTAAGACATCTTTCCAATGGAGCAATGAGCATATCTATTTAGAAGTCATGACTTATATAGCTACACACACATGCACTTCACGATTGAATAGGAATAAAATGGCTTTGGTATGTTCATAACTTGTAGCCCAGTAGGTGAGGTGTGTGCACACACACATGGTATGTGTGTGGCTTTGGTATGTGCACACACAAAGCCTGTCACGTGGGTGACCTGGGTTCGATCCCCAACATTGGTGCCAAAAACTTGTTTGTTTTAACGCAAGTGCACAGGCTATTGTAGTATAGTGTATGCATGTATGGGTCAATACCACAAGGACTCGCTTTAAGAATTTGGAGTTTAAATAAAATTTAATTGTTCAAAAATTCAAAATAAGTGACAAAAATTAAATAAAAGTGCAATCAGACTTCAAATGTATTTAATCAAAGATATTATGCAGGTCCAATTCAAAAATACAAAAATTCAACTAAAAAATTAAGAAAAAACTACTTCCCTAACTTAGGTAATGTCAGTTTCTCCAAATCTAATCTCATAAACTTTCATCAACCTCCATCAGTCTCTTTTCAGTGCTTCTAATTAATGATCTACTGGATGGATTAGGTAGAGGCAGGGCCCTTAATAGTAAAAAAATTTCACAAAACAAAGTAGCAGCAATTCTTTTCTTTAGAACTTGTTTTGTAAAACCCAAGTCATCACTTCATACATAACATAAGTAGAACTTTGTACAAGATAAAATTCAATTGAAGGAATATACTTTTATTAAATTCTAGAATCCATCCAGTGGTTCACAGTACAGCCAAATCCATTACTGTAATGCCCGAGCAATTTACACTACTTTTAACGAAAATTGCACGTTATATAGGAAATAAACTATGTTGAATGTTTGAATTTATTTAAAATAGTAAACAAAGGAATTTGTGAGGAAACTTAAGTACCATTAGATTCTACTCGAAAAATGGAATCCAACGCCTCAAAAATCACCCATAACGGAGTTCGTATGAGGAAGTTACAATCGTTTAAAGATAGGGGTATTTCTGGAAATAAAACAGAAAAAACGTAAAAGGATGAAAAACGCAGGGGGCCATTTTGATAACGGCACCCCCTGTCGTCTTCAACCTCAAGAACCCTCCAGAAACCCTAAATCCTGATTTTTTTGGAGGATTCTACCACCTCCAAGGGCAGCATTGCCATTGGAAACACCGTCATAGTAGGGCTATAAAAAGCCCCATCCCCCCTCTCCAAAAACACGATTTTTTCGGTCGTTTTGAGAGTGGGGTTTCTGACAAAATCGGAAACCCGTCTCAAAACCCATCCTCTGCATTTTTCGGCAACAGCCAAGCCCAAGTCAGGCTGGCCATTGCCATTTTCCTCCATGCCCTCTCTTCTTTCCGATCTTGGCAATGGGGTTTTCCCCTTTCTTCGAGTTTTCCAGCGAGTAGGAAGTTTCAGACGGATGTAGGGGCTCTATCACCAGCAATGGGCATCCCCAAGCTGCCCAGGTAAGCCTGTTCTTCTCTCTCTCTCTTGGTTCTTCCCCTTTCAGGCTAGATCCAGGCTAGATCTAGCATTCTCAGACATTTTCCAGCCGGATTTCCTGGCCGAAAAACGTCCCAAAACGTCTCAGACAGCCCTGCATGAGCCAGGCATCCCAAGGACACCAAGCACCATGTGCACCTGGGACAGGGTCCCAGGGATGGATTCCGGGCGTACGACAGCGTATACACTGTCTCAGGTGTGGCCTTTAGGAGTGCGCGCGACATGGGGCACGGGTCCTAGCTCGACAAGGGTGCACGGGGTGCCCTGGGAGCTGAGACGCGCCATGCTACAATGTGCGTCCATTCGATGATGTGCATCATAGCGTGTCACTTGAGCATGCATATGTGCATGCAAAACGCAGTCCCTGGCATGGCCTTTGGGCACCCACACATGTAAGGCAGTCGCGGTTCAACCAAGATACACGAGTGTCTTGGGAACTAGGGCACGTAGACCTAATGAGACTTTAAAGTTAAGATTAGAGGATAAATTACAGAGTCTAACTATTGGAAAGTAGATCCACACCATAGGATCTAGCCTAACAAATGAATTAGGCAAGGACCATGGACCCAATAGGTAGAGCTAGCGATCTAACGTCTAAATGGATTGAAATTAATAAGGACTCCTTAGATCCATTCATACCTAGGAGTTTATAAATGAGACCTAAGGACAGGTTGAAGTGATAAAGGACGTGACTCTAGGAGACTTTGAGGTACGTGCTCTATCGCTACTAGACTTTTTGAAAGAGCCATGATTGTTTTATGCATGTTTCAAGTATAAGTTATATAACTTGTTTAGCATGACTTAATTCAGCATACATATGACAAATGCTTTATGCATAGATATGTTTGGGAAATAATTGCATATACATTATGCACAGATATGTTTTACAAAAAATTTCATATACATTATGCATAGATATGTTTTGCAAACAAATGCATATATTGCATGATTTGTGAGCATTGAGTTTTTAAGAGATTGCACGTCCTTGAGGGTTACCAAAAGACGCTAGAGTGCCTAAAAGACGCTGGGTAGGCAGTTGTGAGGGACCCAAAGAGGACAGGTTTTGAAAAAGAGGTTTTCGCTTGTTTGACCTGATATGATTTGGGCTGATAAGCTCTTGGGCGCTATGCCGAGAGGTTTGGGATGGCCTCCCAGCCTCTACCACTATTAGGTGGATGGGTACCACGCCCAAAAAGGGCATGTCCCTACTTCAATTGCATTTAGTACAGGGGGCTACCACTGGTGTCACGGCATTGGGTCGAAGTGTCATATGCCCCGTGGAGGTATATGATCCTGTGTACCTAGGTACCTGGGGACCACATGGCGATGAGGTCGTGGGCATAGTTGGACCCTATGGTTTAAGGATTTATTTGCATTGCATATGGCATGACATGAGGTTGGTAGACCATACCAGATATCCATGAGTTGCATTCAGTTGAGCATCTTATGCAAGTCATTATGTTTATGATATATGATACTTTCAACTTGGATTATGCTATTCTTTAAGTCGTCAGTATTTCAATTCGACAGTGGTTTTTAATATCTATTGAACATGGTTGTTCGAACATGCACATGTTTTTAAGAGCATATGATTTTAAACATAGCGTGCATTTCAAAACTAGTAGTGATAGACTCCTATTGAGTATAATATATACTCACCCTATCCTTAACATTTTTCAGGATAGTTCCAGTCACAAATAGAAGACGTCTCAGGAGATATTAGTGCTATGAGCAAGTGAATAAACAAAGGAGACAACTATACGTGTAAGTAAACTCTCTACCCTTTGGACATGTATTTGTATTTATTTACAGTTGGGCTGTGAGCTTGTGACTGGATAGACCTGGGGAAAAACATTTATGATTTCTGAAGTTTTTCAAAAACTACTTTGGTTGTTGTGAAGGCAAATGACACTCGGGATTTTTAAAAATGAGTTTAAAACTAAAGATTTTCCGCTGCATTGCATGGTTTTTATAAAATGGTTTTCAAAGGGATGCATCCTGCCTTAGGAATTAGATATTGCATTTAAAAATGCATGAGAAAATCCAGGTCGTAACAGTTGGTATCAGAGCCTAGGTTTTATCCTTTCACAGCCAGTCCAGCATGTCCAAGGGTCATAGACAATCGAGGGAATTTAGAAGAAAAAAAAATAAATTGAAGTAATAGAGATGACTACTTCTATTTGAAGATTACAATATTAATGCTCAAGGCATTTCACCATAAACACATAGGTGAAAAAGGAGATAGTCCTAACAAATACTTAGATATTGGATTGCTTGAATCCTATCAAAATCATAAGAAATAAGAATTGTTGTGCGGTGGTGCAAAGATGAAATCTCATATAAGGATCAAATTATGATTAATGGACTTATTGGTAGATAGTTCTGACCTGCAATAAAGTAATCTTATCAAAGATAAGAACATCGAAAAACCTAGATGGCTATCTTACCATCATAAAGAATATCAGAATATGGGTACACTATCATGAGCATATGATATGAGTATGATAGGGGATGTAAAAGACAGAGTTTGAGAAGAATTATGATGATAATCTAAGAGGGATGAGAATGCAAGATGATATTAGGAGATGACTGTGACTCGAACTAGGTCACAAAGGTATGAATCTTGAAGGACTTAGCTAATTTTGGATACCTTTGATTAGGGTCTTATGAAGAGTAAAGTGCTATCAAATAATAATTGCCTAAGTATTATGGAGCAAATCAGAATATGTATACAAGTAACAGATTATGTGAATAAGAGAAATATAACATGAATATGATAAGGAAATGAATTCGACTGAGTTATCAAAAGATTTTGATGATAATACTAAGGATGATAATAGATTGATCCTAACATGAACTTGCAAGAAAATTATAGCATGACCAAAAACGTCAATGCCATTATTAAGACATTGTATGAATTTTATGGAGGCTATAGGCAATTGAGGATTTCAATGATCTTAAGACAGTTTAGAATTTTTGAGAAGCATTCAATTTATGATGAAGTATCAATTATATGCAACAAAGCATATAAAGACATTGATCCAGGTAGACCAAATGAGAATTTTGAAGAAAAGAGAGAAAGAGATAAAGAAGCAACTATAAGTATTCGATGAATATTGAATATTCAAAAGAAGGAAACCATGACTTTATGAAGATACGAACAAATCTTTCATCTTGAATCAAGTGAAAACATAACCAATCAACTTCAAAGGAATAATAATAGTTGAGTTGGCAATGATGTTATTGTAAATACGTATAATACAGAGAAAGCATATGGGGTTTAAGACTTTGAGTAGAGTATCAAATTTCAGGAGGTTACGTGACAAGAAATTTTCAAAGAAGAATAGCGACCAACTAGAAGTTAAACTTCTACAAATGGTTTGATATCAATTAGATTCTTATCAGATCCATTAGCTTATGAGGAACACCAATGGGTATATTCCATAAAAAGAAAAATTTGGTGATATCCTACCTTGCCACTACATGAGTGAATAAATGAATTAAGCCGGACAGTAACTTGTCCATTTAGCAATAGGGTACCATCAAGGATCAAATTGAGATCTTGCTATTATAGATTGGAAGACCAAAAATCTTAAGACCAGTATTTAGTCATTACCTTTAGAGTACTGTTGACTAAATAAAGGTATCCCACCCTAATTTACCAAGTATGTTAGTATCTATGAGTTTGTAGTCAAAGTCATATACTCAGAAGGATGTATAAGTCTTTAGACTTGAGTTTTCCTGGAAAGAAGTACTTGTTAAACTAAGTCAATTGAGGGTATGAGGTCAGTTGATGAGAACAGTTGCAACTAAGACAGTTGCAAAAATAAGAAGTGATCTAAACCAATAGGAAACATTTTTCAAACCTTAATAGATACCATGACAAACCATAGAAATCACTATGAGTCCGAAAGATGCTGATGACTTGGATTGAAAAGAAAGGAAGATAAGTACCAATCACTTTGGAGACCCCTGAGCTTATGACAAAGATATATCTGGAAAGAGATCAATAGGTAATCAAATAAAGTCTTTCTTTATGTCTACTAAAATGTTCCATGCTTACCTTAGTATTTTTCAACTTTGATGATTTAACAGCTTCAGCATAACTTGATGTGGTAGCTATTGAATAAGAACTGCTATTATAAGCTAAGTATGAGGAGGCACTTGAAGTATAAAATTTGAGGAATCGAGAGACTCACTACTAAGGATACTTCCTGACAATACAGACTGCATGATTGACATTAAAGCCTTGATAAAAGATTGCACAATATATTGACATAAGGGATGGAAGGAGAAAAGGTGACATGGCTAGCACACTATAAGGTGAAGATTTAATGCTACATTGCCTTTAGATAAAAAGATAATTGTTATGTGCATATACCAAGTACAAAAAAATCAATTTAAGGAATTTCCTAAGGACTAACCCTACTAGATTGAGTATAGAACTGTTGGACTGAAGAGTTACAAAGAAAACCATCAAGCAAAGAAAGAACAAAGAGGATGATGACAAAGGATTCAACCATGACCTAGTAAGGGTACTTGGTGATGAATAAGAGACTTTTTGCTTTGCATAAATAGGAACATTATTGACAATCCTAATGACAAATTGATGAGAATAGTGAGATAGGCTTCTAGACGAGAACATATGACCCATGATGATGAATCGACCATTAACATTTGACATGAGTTTGGATAAGATCCTCACAGAGGAAAGCGTTTAATGAAATCAATAATTATGAAACTGGATATAGAGTTGGGACATTTTACTTTCAGTATATGATAAGGTCCTCGATGGAAGATGCTACTAATTGGCTTTCATGAGTGTATTTGAATGTAATTTTGGTCGAGGAATAAAGTCACATATAGAAAAACGACAGACAGTTGAAATTCAAAGATAATCAAGGGATTGGCTGTAGAGCACATGATACCATGATAGTTATTGAAGTATCGTGGGGACAAAGGTAAAAGATAAGAAGCAAAGTTAGACACAATAGAAAGAAGGTAAAATTTTTTGGATTCTTACCATTAGAAGGAGATGTGGATGATGAAGAAATCACTAGATGGAAGTCAAGAAGAAAAAGGATTATCCTATGAAATAGGAGAAATAAGATCATATGATCTCAAAGAAGTATGGAGTAATTTATACATGATCATACGAGGAGACTATCCTATACATGATGAAAAGTACAGGCATCTAAGGATTTAGAGATAGATGAATTGTTGCTAGAAACCTGTATTGTTAAACTGGCACATATGGGAGTATGCATCAGAGCACGCAACGAAAGCGGCCCTTATAGGTAAGGCCTTGTAGAACAAACAACAGAAATGATAAATTAAGGTTGAGCCTAGATTTGATTCCTAAGAGAGAAATGCATTCACCGAGAAATCATCTAAGAGACAAATACCTGGAAGATGATAATTTATGGAATTTCAAGGACGAAATTCTTTTAAGGGGGTAATAATGTAATGCCCAAGCAATTTACACTATTTTTAACAAAAATTGCACGTTCTATAGGAAATAAACTATGTTGAATGTTTGATTTTATTTAAAATAGTAAATGAAGGAATTTGTGAGGAAACTTAGTACCATTAGATTCTACTCAAAAAATGGAATCCAACGCCTCAAAAATCACCCAAAACGGAGTTCGTATGAGGAAGTTACAGCTGTTTAAAGATAGGGGTATTTCTGAAAATAAAACAGAAAAAACGAAAAAACGTGAAAGAACGAAAAACGCATGGGGCCGTTTTGATAACGGCACCCCCTGTTGTCTTCAACCTCAAGAACCCTCCAGAAACCCTCGATACCAATTTTTCTGGAGGATTCTGCCACCGCCAAGGGCGGCACCGCCATTGGAAGCACCGCCATAGCAGGGCTATAAAAAGCCCCATCCCCCCTCCCCAAAAACACAATTTTTCTAGTCATTTTGAGACTGGGGTTGCCGGAAACCCCAGTCTCAAAACCCATCCTCTGTGTTTTCCAGCAACGGCCAGGCCCAAGTCAGGCCTGCCATTGCCATTTTCCTCCATGCCCTCTCTTCTTTCCGATCTTGGCAATGGGGTTTTCCCCTTTCTTCGAGTTTTCCAGCGAGTAGGAAGTTTCAGACGGAAGTAGGGGCTCTATCACTGGCAATGGGCGTCCCCAAGCTGCCCAGGTAAGCCTGTTCTTCTCTCTCTCTCTCTTCGTTCTTCCCCTTTCATGCTAGATCCAGGCCGGATCTAGCATTCTCAGACATTTTTTAGCCAGATTTCCTGGCTGAAAAATGTCCCAAAACAGCTTAGCCAGCCCTGCACGAGCCAGGCGTCCCAAGGACGCCAAGCACCATGTGCACCTGGGACAGGGTCCCAGGGATGGATTCTGGGCGTACGACAGCACGTACACTATCCCAGGTGCAGCCTTCAGGTGCACGCGCGACATGGGGCACGAGTCCTAGCTCGACCAGGGTGCACGCGGTGCCCTAGGAGCTGAGACGTGCCATGTTACAATGTGCGTCCATGCGATGATGTGCGTCATAGCGCGTCACTTGAGCATGCATATGTGCATGCAAAACACAGTCCCTGGCACGGCCTTTGGGCACGCACGCACGTAAGGTGGTCGCAGTTCAACCAAGATACATGGGTGTCTTGGGAACTAGGGCACACAGACCTAATGAGACTTTAAAGTTAGGATTAGATGATAAATTACAGAGTCTAACTATTGGAAAGTAGATCCACACCATAGGATCTAGCCTGATGAATGAATTAGGCAAGGACCATGGACCCAATAGGCAGAGCTAGCAATCTAACGTCTAAATGGATTGAAATTAATGAGGACTCCTTGTATCCATTCATACCCGGGAGTTTATAAATGAGACCCAGGGATGGGTTGAAGTGATAAAGGACGCGACTCCAGGAGACTTTGAGGTAGGTGCTCTATCACTACTAGACTTTTTGAAAGAGCCATGATTGTTTTATGCATGTTTCAAGTATAATTTATATAACTTGTTTAGCATGACTTAATTCAGCATACATGTGACAAATGCTTTATGCATAGATATGTTTTGCAAATAATTGCATATACATTATGCACATATATGTTTTGCAAATAATTGCATATACATTATGCATAGATATGTTTTGCAAACAAATGCATGTATTGCATGATTTGTGAGCATTGAGCTTTCAAGAGATTGCATATCCTTGAGGGTTACCAAAAGACGCTGGAGTGCCCAAAAGACGCTGGGTAGGCAGTTGTGAGGGACCCAAAGAGGATAGGTTTTGAAAAAGAGGTTTTTTCTTGTTTGACCTGATATGATTTGAGCTGATAAGCTCGTGGGCGCTATGCCGAGAGGTTTGGGGTGGCCTCCCAGCCTCTACCACTATTAGGTGGATGGGTACCACGCCCAAAAAGGGCATGCCCCTGCTTCGACTGCATGTGGGACAAGGGGCTACCACTGGTGTCACAGCACTGGGTCGAAGTGTCATATGCCCCGTGGAGGTATATGATCCTGTATCCCTAGGTACCCGGGGACCACACGGCGATGAGGTCGTGGGCATAGTTGGACCTTATGGTTTGAGGATTTATTTGCATTGCATATGGCATGACATGAGGTTGGTCGACCATACCAGATATCCATGAGTTGGAGTCAGTGGAGCATCTTATGCATATCATTATGTTTATGATATATGATACTTTTGACTTGGATTATGCTATTCTTTAAGTCGTCAGTATTTCATTTCGACAGTGGTTTTTAATATCGATATTGAACGTGGTTGTTCGAACATGCACATGTTTTTAAGAGCATATGATTTTAAACATAGCATGCATTTCAAAACTAGTAGTGGTAGACTCCAATTGAGTATAGTATATACTCACCCTATCCTTAACATTTTTCAGGATAGTTCCAGTCACAAATAGAAGACGTCTCAGGAGATGTTAGTGCTACGAGCAAGTGAATAAACAAAGGAGACAACTATACGTGTAAGTAAACTCTCTACCCTCTGGATATGTATTTATATTTATTTATAGTTGGGCTGTGAGCTTGTGACTGAATAGACTTGGGGGAAAACATTTATGATTTCTGAAGTTTTTCAAAAACTACTTTGGTAGTTGTGAAGGCAAATGACACTTGGGGTTTTGAAAAATGAGTTTAAAACTAAAGATTTTTCGCTGCATTGCATGGTTTTTTTTTATTTTTATCAAATGGTTTTCAAATAGGGATGCATCCCGCTTTAGGAATTAGATATTGCATTAAAAATGCAGGAGAAAACCCGAGTCGTCACAATTACAATACTTGTCCAAATTACATAATCCAAAACTCAATGCTCACCATACGATGAAACTCTCATACAATATAATACTCTCAAACAAAGCAAAAATACATGTCTTCAAGGGCTATACCTTGAAGATTATTCTCTTCAAGTCTTCTATTATCTTGAGCTCCTAACTCTCCTTCCCTGTCTCTAAGATATTTCAAAATTTACAATATCTCAGTAAGCAATGCTTAGTAGGGGATTCAAGAAGCATAATAATTGACAATATAATTCTAATACTTCATAATCCCATTATCCCTAAACATATTCATATCTCTACTCTTTACTTTGTAATATATGTACATCCATATACATACATACTATACATTGGTAAATCAGTTAAATTTATGAAAGTAGTCAATTATCATTCCCAACTAAGCTGATCAATTTTCTCTATTATGAGAATTCAGTATTTTAGCAAATCCTACACTAGGAATTTCCCTTCTTAAGAAATATTGGTAATATATAATTACCTAGCATTTCATCATACTAAAACATAAGGCATTTCACTATGCCTACTTTCATATGCATCATAATGCAAAATAATCAAAAGGCTACCATGCTGCAGTCTGATCCGTACTAACGCACTTGGATAACTGCCTTGTTCACCACTAATACCATGGTGGAAAATATTATGTCACTGCCCATATGGGGGGGCAAGACTTTCACAGTGGTGGCCTTCCCATAATTGCCCCACCTGACTTTTAGCCTCTCATAGGGCAAGGTATCATTAAATCATCAAATTTCAAGAAGCGGGTGGCCAAACCCTCATAACTTCCTTAGCATAGCATCCCCCAAGCTTATGCCTATTAAAACAAAGTCACAAGCCTCCAAGCTTACATGTAAAATAGATTTCATACATATCAGACAGTCTGTCTATTTACTTAGGGCTGAAATATCTTCTAATTCCCTATTCACTTAGAGTTTAGTCCTTAACCATTTTATATGTGTTTGGTTGGATCATAAAGGTTTTAAGGGATTTAATACAAGTATTAACATTACTCTTGTTAACATAAGGTCATGGGTTCAATCATGTATATCCCATGTAAATGCATTCATCAAATCCTCCTACCTTCAAGTAATGATCCCTTTACCCAGATCTTCCATGATCTTGATTGATGTATGTAATCTGTACATCCATACATACTGTCAATATATATAAATTATAAACAATCCTATTGATCACTAGATCTAATGTTTAGAATGGTCTTTAAATCATTCATATCTAAGTATTTTCTATCTCTAAGTCTTTATGTGTCTATCTCCTTGATCTTGATCTTTCATAGATCCTTTGATTGACAATCTATACTTGTTGATAAAGATTAAGGCCTTACATCTTTTATCATCTAGTTCTTCTTTGATCTAAGTTTAGTTATTGGATCATCTCTAAGGAGGATCTTGGTTTTCTTTCTTGAATCATCTTTGATCAAGGGTTTGGATTATCTAATCTAATGAACTAGATTTGATCTATAACATGCAGACTAAATACAATACAATATTCTTATTCTTATTGTTCTTGATCATTCAAGATCTAATGGATCTTATTTGATCATCCTTATCTTACTTACAGTTTTTATTAGGGTTAGATAATTTACTAACCTTTTATGCTCTTACTATTATTATTCAACCAGTTAATGTTTTCCTGGTTGAAGGTAACTTATTTTAGCCTAAGTCTAGACTGCTCCTCTTATTTCCAATTGGCTAAGGCTTACTAGCTGAATGGGTGAACACAAAGTGGTTACTTCAATGTTCATGTAAGGAGGCATTTAGACCTCACAAACGTTAATGGAAGGTAGGGGAAGAGTGAGGCTCTATTAGACCACCCCTTAACGACTATGTTCAACCTTTACTAGAGTGACCTTAGCTCAACCTTTCATAAGGTTCTTATAAGCATGTTGACCCTGGGTACTCTTTCCAATTGATTTTAATTAAGTCCATAACATTTACAATGTTATTCATGGGGTTTATTATTCTCCTAGTTTGGGCCAAGGATTGCATAATCCTTATATTGTCCTACTAACTATAGCCCTTACTAATTAAGTCCAAAATAATCCACTCTTATTTGAGTCATGAAACTCTACTTTCTCATTAGATTCCATTTTTGGTGTTTTATGCTCTTTATCTCATAACAAGTAGATCTACTAATGAAATTTAACCATAAATGAATTATAAATTCAAAGCATGAAACTACATAATTGAACAATTTAATGATAATGATATGAGGTACTTAAAATTACACTAGCATGATTTTCAATTAATATACCTTAATAACTCAATTTAAACTAACATGGTCCTAAGGTACAGTCTCATACTATAGTATAATCTTACATGAAATCCTAGCATGGTCCTAAGTTACAATGGCATGAAATCATACTAACTTGATCCTAAGTTACACTTGCATAAAATTGCACTAACATGCCCCTAAGATAATTAAATCTAGCAACCTATTATAACAATCTAATCACATATCATGCTAAAGTCTAAAAGTTGCACTAGCATGCTTTATAACATAAATCACATTTAAAATGCTATTATCAATTAATGGAAAATGAAACTAATTACATTAATATTTTTAGAAACCTTTACTTATGATCCAACCATTAGATCTTAGATATTTTCCTTTTAATCAAGGGTTTTTAATTACATTTAGGGGTTCTTCTTTATTAAGGTCCAAAGATCATATTGCTTTGTTTATGTCATATTCAATCCATGATCTCCCTAGATTTCATCATATCCACATTCATTCAATCCATCCCAAGGATCTGATCACACTTGATCTCATTGATTAAGTAGGTCCCTTTGTATTTTTAGGATTTTTCTACCATAACGGGTAGATCCCATATATATCTCAGATATGTCTAAATAAACCATAGATATCACTTTATTTCAATAGTATATCATTATTAAAATAGATTACCAAGATCTAATCACCTTAGATCTTGATGATCTTGGAAATAGAAAACTTATTTCCTAAATACAGAAAGTTTCATAAAATATTTTCTTCATTTTATGATTGCATAAGAAACTAGAGGTTGTAAGCTTTCTATAACTTCTTTCTTATTTCAATTTGGAGTTCATATGACTCCTAAATTGAGTTTGGAAGTTCACAGTCCATTCCTAGGGCCTAGATATGATTTGGGCCCATTGAAATGGATGGCCTAAATTGTTCGGGTGGAACCGATCGAGCGCGCCTTTGTCAACGGGGCGAGCGCGTGATGAACGCGTGATGCGCTTGCCCGATGACCAGTGCTCGAGCACGGTCGTCTCGTTGGGAAGACGTTGCATGCACAGCATGTACACAAAAACATTGTCGCATGCCGCGTTTTCGTGCCGTCCTTGGGAAACCCAATCCGGTTAGGAGATCTAACAGTCCGTTCTAGATCGTCCAATCAATTCCTCTCAATTGAGGGCCCAAAACTTAATAAAATTTTGTGAAACTTTTACCTTAGGGGTTTTGGATCCTTCTGGATAGATTGGTAGGGTCAGATTTTCTATCTGAGCCCTCAATCATGTTGAATTAAAGGTTATGATATTTACTTTATTTTTACAATTTTTCACCCAAATCAAATTACAGTAAAATAAAATTTTCATTAAAACAACAATAAATATGTCTAGGAAGTAGTTACACCTATTTGATTAGACAAAAACATTGGTTATATAGTCTAATTTAAGAGAATACCAGTTTTGATGATAAGATAGCCTAAGATCCACTTATCTTATGATTTTCGTTGTCTGAACCATTGGATCTTGAAATTTCTTTGGGCATTTTATAGCTAAGGTATGGTAGAAAATTTTATATGGTGAGATCTATGATATTTTATCTAGAACAAAGTGCCTAATTGAATTTAGGTCTCTTGTTCCAATCTAGAGAGAGGAGAGAGAAAATGAAAGACAAAGATCTTTTGGGAGTTTTGGGATTTTGGGAATGGATCTATGTCTGGTTTTGCATGGAAAATCAAGATAATTTTGTAGGAATTTTATGAACATTTTTAGAGGATTTTTTGGGGTGTATTTATAGGATTCCTTTTTAGGTCCCTTGTGGGCCCCATGTGGGCCCCACATAGTGTAACAAGACCATTTTACCCTTTATGTATAAAAAATTAGGGTTTATTCCCATGATCTCGGAATTGAGCGTACTTAGTGGCGTTGGATTCGTATTTCTCAGCACATTCTAAATTTTGATGTCTCAGATCTCGATTATGGGTAAAAGTACTATTTTACCCTTTTGTCCATAAAATTAAGGATTTTTCATCCGAATTCAGAATTTGTCGTGCTTGCAGTCTTTCTGAAGGGTTTGCTGAGTTCAATTTCAATTATACATGTCTAATCCCTTGATTATACTTTTATAAGAAGTACATTATAAATAACCCTAATATTTCAGCCTAAAATTTCTGAAACTCAAACTTTATTGATTTTCTCAATCAATTACAAAAATTGGGGTTATTACAAGGCAGACTCTAAAAAATCTGAAAGATTTGGGCTGCATAAGGATTTTGGAATTTGGATGGTTTAGATCACTTTTTAGAGTCAACTTAATGATTAGAGATGACAAATAGGCTATAAAATGTCTTAGAAACAAGATCTATAAGTTGATTGAAAATTAGATGTGAAATAGATGAGAAATTGAAGCAGTCCTATTGATTAAAGTAGAACCGTTAATCTAATTAAGCATGAATAAGACAAATTCAGATTCAATAGTTCCTGGATTAAGTGAGAACAATACAGAACATAGATAGTAGAATAGGTATAAAACAAAATGCATGTAAGAACAGTAATAGGACTAAAATGTAAAAAAAAATTATTCTACTAGGGACATAAAGCAAATTTTTCCTGAAAGTTCCCTCTTTTTGATGATTGCCCGTGATTGCCGATGTGTCCAACAATGACACGCCAGTGGGAAAATTCAAGCCGATGCAGTGATTGGTAGACAGGGGTGAACAGTGCCGACTTGGGTGTGGATCGTGTCAATGGTGGAGGAGTACCTAGGCTACCTTGCTTAGGCTGTGGGGACTAGTGGAAGAGGATGCCAATGATTGGGGTTGATAAGGAAGAAGAAAAAAACTAGGAAAAGGTGTGAACAAGGATCCTAGAAAAGAAAGTGGTTGGTGATGGGGTGGGCATGTTGTGCAGTGATGGGCAGAGGAAGATGACAATCAAGTGTTGGTTCAGTTTTGGATGGTAGAGGGAAGATCGGTTATGGAGGTAGAGCAATGATGGTGAAGGTAGAACAAAAGGACTGGGTGCAATAGGCAAGAAAAGAGGAGGGGCTGAGTTTGGTGTTGGGTTAGACAAGAAACAAGAAAAAAATATTGTGCGATACAGTGGAAAGTAGATGTAGATAATGCAATGAATGGTGCTGGGTAGAGGAGATGTATTGATGAAGATAGCTCCCCACCTTCCCTCATATATAGCTTTCCCTCTTTCTAATTGTGTTCTCATCCACTTTCCTTATGGTGAGGAATTAGTTTCCTACTAGGAAACTTCAATCTCTGTGAATCTTATCCATGATTTGCTTTCCTTATTAGAACTCTCTTTTCTTTTAGGAAACCATCCAAGCTTGCTTATGAGTGATTTGGTTTGTTCAATGCCCCCTTTGATAATCTATACCATTGATTAGCCATCCAAACCACGATCAATTTGATTTGCAAAATATAAGAGTGCATAAGAGTCATTTAACTATACATTAAGCATCTAATTAGCTCAGATAATCATTTGACCATTAATTTTGATAAATTATGATTGGATGGTCAATTTAAGCTAAAATTCATATTTTATCTAAAAATCATCAAATTAATGAGTTAGATGATCTAATAAATGCTAAACTAGGGGTCTTTTGTCCAAAATTAAACACTTAACACTTGAAGCCACCTAAGCCACTAAGGAATGAGCTATCAAATTGAGGCATCAAGCCATGGATAAATGACACATGGAACCACATGATTGGAGCACCAATTCAAGAAACTATCCTCAATCAAAAAGTCTTATTTTTGAGGGATTTTGAGAGATATTTGTAAAAGGTAAGATCATCATGCATTGGTTGTCCCATTAGGAGAAAAAATTCCACTTTCCAATCCCATTTCCCATTAATTTTCCCCCATCCATCTTAGGGTTCCATTATTTTACCCTAGAGCAGGAGTGACCTTCCTAGAAGGTGACACCTACCCCTTGTTTGAATGTTTATTATGGTGGTTTCCTAATTAGGAAACCATTAGATCTATCTCCATTAAAAGCATATAAAAACCCTAAGTATTCCTCATCTGCTTCCTAACATTTTTTTCCACCTTCTCTCTCTATTCCAACCTTAACTAACCACCTAATAGGGGGTGGAATTCCACCCACCTTCCTAAGAAAAGGATGCCTCCCCTTTCTCAAATTAGAAACCAGCCATGTCATCATGATTACATTATCACTCTACCTTGTCTTCCACCTAACTTTCCTCCCTCTCTCGCTCTACCTAACATTCCTAATTGAATTCTTAAATCTAGATCCACCTCTCTTTCTTAGAATGTGCGTCATTCAAAGCGAAAACAATTCATCTATAATATATCCAAGGCCTTCCATGTTTTCACCTAAGTGCAGGTTGGGTGAGACAACCTTGAAATGTTGCTCTTTGCTTGGTAATCTTTGGGGCTAGACTTTAGTTTTCTTTGGTGCTATTCTTCCTTTGGATTTCTAATTATTTCTTTGGTTATTTTTTCCCAATTCAGGTTAGTAATTTGCTTTTAATGTTTTAGTTTCATTGCCTTAGTTTTTCATTGTTTTCTTTCTTGTTCTACCCTCATCTTTCCCTCTTTTATTTGCTTCATTATTTTTTAGTACTCATTTACTCAAGATTCAAGCTTGCAACCTTGCTTTCCCCTAAGGAATTTTATGTTTTTCTCCTTCAATTACACTTAATTTTAGTTTTTTTCCCCCTAGTTAGTTCATTCATCCTAGCCATCTTCTCTCTTGAATTCCTTTCTAGGTTTTCCTTGAATGTCATCATGCTTTGGATTGAAATCTTGAGCTTAATTTTTTATTTTTATTTTTTTATAGTTTAGATGAAGTTTTTTTGCCTTAGATTGTATGCAATGTCCACATTCAATTACATTTAATATGCATTCTATTTTAAGTATATTTTGGCATTGATTTAATGAAATTCTTTGAGGATTCTTATTATGGAATGTTTTTTATCATCAAAGTACTTTATATCTGGGTTGTTATCTAGCATAAAAGTTATTAATTCAACTACTTCATGTGCCAGATTTGATTTGAGGTTCTAAGTGCCTAAAATCTGGAAATTTCTCCCTCCAATCTTTATCCTTTGTTTTCATCCATCAAAACATCTTAATGACTTGAATCCTTAGGAATCCATTTATATTTCTAGGTTGTTTATTGAGTTCCTAGCTTAGGTTACATGTTAGTTTGCATTAAAGCATCAAATCTGGCCAATCTTTGGAGTTATGAACCATGTGCATGGTACTAGGTTACTTTTATCTTTGAATCTTGCTTAATGTAGTTGCTTGATCTTGTTTTAATAGTTACTATTTATTTTTTTTCATTTTAGTTTATGTTCGCAAACTTTGCTTTTTATGTTTTGGAAAGTTATATCTTTAGAAAGTTTTAGGACTAAGAAGTATTAAATTTAGAAAGTTTCCTTAATTGTAGTTTCCATTTACATGCATATTTCTTATTAAATCTATTTAGATTTTATTGGATATTTGTTTTTCCATGTTACCTTAGTTTTAGAAAGTTTTCTAATTTGGTTTTAAAAAGATTCTAATTCTAGTTTAGGAAAGCTTTATTTTTAGTAGCTTCCTTAGGTTAGTTGCTTAGTTAGTTCATTCTAGTTTTGCATTAGTTTCCTTTAGCTGAATACATGTTAGTTAGGTAAATTTCCATTTCCATTGCTTAGTTTTATTTTTAACAAGTTTCCTTTAGTCTTAGTTTTTAGTTTCATGCATGTTTATCTCTTGTTTTAAATTCCTAATGTAATCATTAAAACTTCATTTGGCTGAAGTTAAGTGATTTAAATAAGAACCAATCTATTTTTAATCCGTAGTATTCCTCATGGGATTGACCTCTCTTGCATCCTAATACTTCTTTGATTCATGCACTTATAAGTAATATTAGAGCTACATCACCAACTGCCAAAACACCATGTTATTAGAAAGGAAGAAGCTCTAAAGCCACCTTCCTACGAAGGTGATGTGTTCTCCCTTTCTAATTAGATGGAAGCCACCATGACATCACCTTCTTAACTTATCATTTTAACTCATCTCTCCACCTAACTTTCCTACTTGAAGTCCTAGATCTAGATCCACCTTCCTTTTATTAAAATAAACTCCATCCAATTGGATACACAAAAATTATAAATCCCCAAGGCATTCCATGTTTTAATCTAAGTAGAGGTTGGTGAGAAACCTTGAAACATTGCACTCTTGATTGGGATCTTTTGAAACTTGGACTTTGGATTTCTACTGGGCTATTCTTCCTTTAAATTCTCAAGTATTTTCTTTGCTTTTTGCACTTCAATTTTAGATTAGTAGTTTGATTTCAATTCTTACTTTTCATTTCTTTGTTTCACCGTGTTTTGTTCTCCAATTCCAAATGCATAGTTCTTTCCTTGCTTCCAATTTAAATCTTCTCTGGTAGTGACACCCAAGAGAAGAGGAAGCTTAGATCCTTGAATGTTCCCTTAGAATTTCACAATTTTCTCCTTTAACTCTACTTAATTTTAGGAATCTTTTTCCATAGTTAGTTCATCCATTCATCCATCTTCTCTCTTGAAGTCCTTGACGGGCTTCCTTTATATGTTATCTTATTATGATTGTGAGCATTAGATTGTGTTTTTGTTATTATTTAGATTAAGTTTTAGTGCTCAATTCTACTTGCAATTTCCAGATTATCTACATGTTTTATACGCACAATTTTGTGTAATCTGGCATTGATTCAATAGAAATATTTGAGGATTCTTTGTAACATCTACCATTTTTAAAATTTAGAAATATTTAATTTTGTAGAATTATGGGAAATTAAAAATTTTGAGAAATTAGGAAAATAAAGATTTGGAGAATTTAGGGATGAAATTCCTAGTTAGAACCTCAATAATTAAAATGTACTCAAAAAATGGAATCCAACGCCACTAAGAATGCTGAAATCAGAGATTAGTGCAAAAGTGGCTAATTATTTTACTTTTTGTATTTAATTGAAATTAATTAGGGGGACAAAATAGTCATTTCACAAGTGGGGCCGACGAAAAAAAAAGACAAACATTGAAATTGAGAGTTGACTAGCATTTATGAGGTAAGGTGATGATTACTAACCATAAATGCTAGTAATCATTTCAAATAATAATAATAAAATAGATTTGAAATCATTTTAAAGGGGGCTTTAAATGCATTTCCCCAGTCTCGTTTTCCATGATCAATGCCCTATTTTACATGGCACCAACGACAACCATCATCGGCGACTGCAACAACCGAGAAATTATGTAGCTTACCCTTAGTGCACATGGCAATAGACTTCTCTCCCCTCCGACTGGTTGGACTGAGGTAGGCATCAGCCCCTCTTTCCCCCTCTCTTTTCTGGCATTATTTTGAAGTTAGTTGTTCTTTTAATGCCAAAAAAAGGTGGTAAGTTTTAGGCGTCACTATTCCTTTTGAAATAAGTCAATGAAATAGTGCCAGATGATTATCAGAACTGTTCATCTTGCATATGATGATACAAAGAACAAACCCATGAATTTTCATGGTGATCGGACACTTAGGCGCCAAAAAACTTAGAAAACAATAATATGGATATTTTTAAAATGTGGTAAAAATCATGTAAAAATATGGGGAAATGGAAAAATCTATGGATGGGGAGCTTAAAAGTGGATTGTACATGAATAACTGAACAAAAGGGTGCAAAAATAGCAAGATTTGGGCACTTAGGGGTCACTGGCGGTGATTGGAGTCTAGTTGCAGTCTTCGACGATGGTGGACTAGTTTGGTCATTGTCCCCAGTGACAGCGACATGGGCGACTACTCGTGGGACACAATGGAGATGCGAGCTAGGTGGCACGCACGCACAGATCACATGTAGGTGGCACACGTGGCATGACATGCAGCACAACACACAGTGATATGCTATTTAAAATCTATTTTTAATTAATTTTTTGGATTTTTTGAGCCATTCATTCATAAAAAAGGTGATTTCTTAAGCTACAAACTCTAAATCATGATCCAAAAGAGGCGTTGCGATCGTCTCGACATTGTTCACCTAGATTTGACTTAAAAGAACTAGATTTAAATACCTTCTAAATGGTTAAACCTCTAAATACCATTAGATAACCTTGATCAGGCCATAGACCTTGATTATATGCATCAAATATAAGATGATCTAGAGGATTAGCAAGGCAGATTTCACATGATTGTCAAGAAAAGTGATCTTGACTATTGATCTGATCAATTGCCTTGGGTTAGCTAATCAGAGAGCGAGCTGACCATTAGATCGAGGTATAATTATAGAGACATATTTAAATTACTAAATAAACATTAAAATTAGAGGGATCATGATAAGAATAGTTAGAATTGAGGATCACATGTCAATTATAAATGTTATGGAGCCATCCAACAGTCGAATCGTCTCAAGATTTCGCAAGATGTTAGGGACTGACCCTTCATTGATTAAGGGGCATAAAATAAGTGGATCATGACTTAGATTGATGATCAAAGACCACAAATAATTTGTCTAGAGGATAGAAAATCCTACATCTAGTACAGGATTGACCCAATAGGGGGTTAATCAAAAGATTTGGGCCGTTGATCTAGGATTAAAGGCTAGATCAATGAAGTTATCACTTGGATTTGTTTACTTTTGGATGTGAGAATGCCAATTGATAGATGACTTATATGCGATAGGTACATTTAAGCGCATGATGTGACATTGCCCACGCACCTAAATGGAGTACCGTGCTTATCAACGTAGGTGATTTCATTCGAAATTGCTCTTTGATTTCAATAACCACGACTTGTTGTCTAAAGTTCTTGAGGCATGTGTTTTTGCATCTTATCATGTTCACGTAAATATGTTCCTACTTCTTGTTGGTAGCATAACATTTGATTTTTACAAATAACCATGTTTTACATGTGTTGGACTCTATTTATCAAGGGCTTTGATCATACTTATTGAGGTTATTTTATAGAGTTTCCATGATTTATGACTTATTATTGATTTATGATGGGTGCTTCCACTTAGTGGGTACTATGCTAGGAGGGTTGTAGGGTTGGCCACCCGCCCTCTAACTTTGTGATGATGATGATTAGACACTCCCCTTAAGTGGTACATGGTTAGGTATGTAAGTGGTGCTATCATGGGCAGTCCCCCCTACTCAACTTACTAATAGATAGCTCAACATGAGTGAAGAGATAGGATCTATTTCAGATTTGTATTATGGATTGTATATGTGCATCTAAATTATTTGGACTCGATTATATTTGTATTGACTAGATGACCCTGAAGAAGTAGACTTGTTTTGAAAATGTTTACTTGAAAAATGAAAATTTTATTTGAGTTTTGAGTCGATGGTTGACACTCAGGGTTTTTCTTAGAATGAAATTCATTGAAATTATTTTTCATTATTTTGGTTTTCAAAAAATTTGGGGCCCCACCTTCAAAATTTCTTTTATTAAAAAGTATTGAAAAACTCAAGTCATCACAGTTGGTATCAGAGTAGGTTCATCCACTCATAGCCAGTCCTAAAAGTCCATGTGAAGATGATAGTCCAAGGTAAGAATTAGAACTGATATGAACTAAATGATTAAATCATTTAGTAAATTTTGAAACATGAATAAACACCATTTAGAGGTGTTGGCTGTTGAGCTAGAAAGGTCAAGGATAAAGTGAAAATCATATATATAATTGATTCATATCATTAAAAGAAAATGACTCAAGTGGGAGTCATGAATAGTCATGGAAAAAGGGAAACAATCAACTAAATGAAAAGTAAATTCTTATGAGAGTAGTGAAGTTCTTAAGGTAAGAAATCACTACATGACATGCATGAGTTAGTGTCTCAAGCTGAGAATATTCATGTTGATAGATGATATATGAATGGGGAAAACTTGCTATGAATATAATCTCTAATGTGAAAACAGTAGGTATGAAGCCTTGGAGAGTATAGTGATTAATTGTGAGTAAAGAATCAAAATAAAGATTATAAATCAGTTTCTCTGGGTGAAAACTTTACTATATGATAGACGATACATGTACATAAATTAGTTTTGAGAGTTCAAGTTATAACTTGGATTATGTGCATAAACTTTTGGAAAGGACATGACAATTATTGTAATGACAATAGTATGAGAATGACAATGAAAAATTAGGAATGGCAACAATTAAAATGAACTCATGGAAGTTCAGAGAATTACAGTGTAAATCAATTTTTTGTTTGAACAAATTGATGAATCAAATTGTGGTATGATGAAAATGATCAAAATTTCAATAGAACAAGATTTTTAAGTTCCAAGGATGAATTATTTGATCTATGAGATGAAAATTATTGAGTTTTTAAACAGAGAGAAGCATTGAAAACTAGACATTAGTGAGAAGTGAATACTTATGAAATCTTTTATAGTTTTAATTATGATTTGGTGGTGCATAGCGCTTGGAGGATATGAAAATATTGATGATAAAGTGGTCTAAAATGGCAAAGAAAGTCATTGTGAAAAATCAATTACATTGGATGAGAGGTTGATGGTTGTAAATGATTTTGATAGATATGACCATGGAATATTTGATTGGTTAAAGGAAATGAAATGGTGGAAGTGAGGACACCAAAAATGTAATTATGGGAATTCTAATTATGGTTGTTTAGGAGAACAAGTTCCTCTATTGTTGAGACTTTTATATGAAAGGCTCTTAGAAAGGCCAGTGATTGTCAGTATCTTCATCTTATGAGTATTTGGTGATACGGTGAGAGTTTAATGCAATAGAGCAGAGAAATTAAATGATTCAATGGTATTAAACTGAAATATATAGTTGAGTTGACTTGCCCCTGACTCCTTTATGATGGGTAGAGAGGTTGTAGATAGATTATATTATGTTGATGCTTGAATTGAGGAATCATGTGATGGTCGCACTACATTGGTGACAAAGATAGTAAATTTGGTGCCTATGTTATAGAGAGATATTCTCTTAGGACTCGGACTGATTATAGAAACTCAGCTATGTCCTGGAGTTAGTAAACCACTGCAGCAGCGGTAACAGCATTAGTAGTTACCATTACAGTGGAAATCTTTTAAATGTTTTAGCTGTGGAAGTTAGGGTATTTCGATAGGCATTATTTTAGAAGACCATGAGTTAGACAGGAAGATATTGCAGATAGGGTAGAACGGCCCCACATTGGAAGTGATGAGTTTTTGTCATTACATGTAGGCAAGTATAGGCCTTGATTTGGACGGTAGAAAATATTTTCTTGATTTCGAATAAACATGCTAGAATCCTTATTTATTTATGATCAGTCATTTTGGACCTTACGTGTTAGTGCTTTGATGAATATATTTGTGAATATATGATAGTATCTAGGATTGGATGTTATGATACAGGTTAAAGAGTTATGGAAACTTACAAGCATGTCTAGGGGCTATTAGTGGAGATAATGAGGGAGAAGATGGATGTTGATTTCATCCTACTTGATATGATTGGTTATAATATTATCCTTTAGTCGGATTCTATTATTTGGAGATAGTTGAATTCTATGAGAAGAAGGTTACTTCTGGTGTACCTGGATTGCTATTGGCCTCACATGTGTAAGAAGAGGCATCTTTGAGGTTTGTGTTATTTCTATCCTAAAGGTAGTGTACTATTTTTTTGGAGGTTGCCAAGTAATTCTAATTGTGTGACAATGGGGGAACATGAGCGGCTATGGACTGAGCATAAAAATGAGCTGCAAGAGTTCACAGTTTTTCTTAAGGAGTCTTCATGATTTTGCCACAAGAGATTGATATTGATGTTGATTTCGCACTAGGTGTAGCATTACTTACCCAAAATGCCATGTGGGCTAGCCCCCGCTAAGCTGGCAAAGTTCCAACTATATGAGCTTTTGATAAGAGTTTTGACAAGCCTAGTGGGTATTCATATGGTGCATTAATCCATTTTAGGAGAAGAGAGATAATTCTTTATTGTTATGCATAGATTATTGATTGTTTAATAGCACCACAATGGAGAATTGATATTCTTTATCATGTAAGGATGATTTAGTTGATCAATGTTGGATTGTGCATGGTATTTGCAGATATTGATTTGAAGTCTAGTTATCACCAGTTGAGGATTGTGAGTAAAACATCTTTATGATATTTTGGAACCTATTATGATTATTACAAGTTTTGGGTGATACCAAGTGATGAAACTAATAGATTGATAGCATGTATGGATATGATGGGTTGAAATTTTAAATATTACTTAGATGAGTATCTTAAAGGCTCATCTCTTGTTGTGAATTATGTACGTATGAGTTATGGTTGAAAAGGTGAAATTCCTTAACCATTATACCTCTATTGATAGAGAGGCATCTTAATAAGATTGTGATGGGCTATGATTAGCCAAAATGGTGACTAAGGGTGATAGTCTCCCTAGTTTGGTAGGCTGTTATTGCTGAGTTATTGAGTTATCCAGGATAGCAATGATATGGATGTTGTTTATATTACATATATATATATATATATATAAGTTTGATTTTTCATTTAGATGAGAGGTATGACAGTGATGTGTGTTGGGTATAAATCAGACATTGATTATGACATGTACTTATGAGAAGATAATGAGGGTGGCTGATGAGGGCGAGTGCGAGAGGCATTGGTAGGCTTCTAGGTGGCAGGCTTGTAGGTGCTCACAATATGATCATGATATGAAATGGCACTAAATTTTTGAAATCAAAGTGCGAATGAGAAAGTTATGCACATTTTAAGTATGAGGGCATTTTAATAAAAAGGACAAGGACTAAAATCAGAGGGGGTCATTTTGATAACGACACCCCCTTCCATCTCCTAACTTGTCGCAGGTGGAGGAAGTAGATGATCCCGTTCCCTTTGAGGAAAACAGATCACCAACTATAAATCCCCCTCCCCTCCCCTCTCCTCATCTCCTCCCTCGCACTGCCTCTTTTCGGTTGCTATTTTCCCCCTTTATGACCATTGTCTTAGGGTTTCGGCAAGCAACCCTTGCAACCACCAAAAAAAGCCTCGTTTTTCCCTCTCCAACTCTAATCAAGTAGGCCCCTCTTAGATCCAGTCAGATCTAGTCTCACTAGCCAATGGAACACCAATGAAACCAGAACCATAGATCAGGGTTAGACCCACATTAAGAATAGCTTGGATGAGAGATCTGAGTCATCCGATGAAATCTTTGGACCCCAAAACCCTAAGAAAGGTGAAAACATATCTAAAATCGGGTCATATGGGACCTTGATGTAAGCAAAACAAGTTGGATGGCTTAAGTTCATCATCCCTGATGGACGATGTAACCAAGACGCTGATCGGAATGCACGTGCACAAACGGCGAGCACAAGGATGATGTCGCTTGCAATCACGAGCAGGCAGAACATCTGGCATCCTGGAAACCAGGACGCACACAGAACATTCTGCTACTGTCCTAGAGTCAGTGCATCCTATGAACATTGGTTTACACTGATTTAAATTAGTGTAAAATGCTCCACTGGTGCAAATTGGTATTTAATGGGATTTTCCAGCTGAATTTTGATCTAAACCGTTGTTTGTGACCTGAAATGGTTTTTTTTTAAGATTTTGGAGGTGATTAGGCCTTAGAACTTGAACAATCGAATGATTTAAAGGATGAATTGATGAATCTAAGAAATTATAGCAATCCCAAATTTTGTAAATACTATATTGGGTGTTATTATGTGAAATTAGAATTTTAGAATATAATTGGAATTTTTGACCTAGAGAAAATAAATTTTTAGATTGAAATGGAATTTGGAGTGGAAACATGAATATTTAGAATGCGCTAAAAAAATCAAGTCCAACGACATTAAGAACACTGAAATTGGAGTTCGGATGAATTTGACCCCAAAATTTTACTATTCCATGATCAGGTTATGAGTTCTCAAGGAGTATATCTCTTAATAGGATAATAATTTAGAATTAAAACTAAAACCATTAGATAGTAATCAGAAAATGGAATCCAATGACCCAAAGAATATGAAAATAGAGTTCGTATGAAGAAGTTATGAAGTTTTGAATGAAGAGTGTATTTTAGTAATGCCAAAAACCAGGTGTGCTAGTTTGATACTGGCACCCTTGTCTTATAGACCAAAACCCTAGTGTTCCTTCTTCTTCTTTTTCCCTCTCTCTCATCGTTTTCCCTCTCCCCAACCAGTCACCACTGACGGCTTCGCGCCCAACGTGGCGGTTTGAGCTTAGCTCACTGACTACACACGAAACCCCAAAATGTGCAATGAAGTAGATGTGGGATGTAGGAGAAAATAGAGAAAATCGGCATCCACCACAACCCTTTGCTCGGATCTTCATGGCACGAGGGAGAAAATCACTTCCTCTGTCTTGTCTGGTGATTACAACCCCTCTTGCTCCCTCTTCATTGTGAAACCCTCCTCCTCGGATTGGCAGAAGAAAACCCAGAAGAAACGCCCTTCTCTGGCATCTTTTTGGCCACCCACGGCAAACCCTGCCCGAATCTGCTATTGGCAACCTTCAATTTCACCTTGATCATCCACCGACAATTAAGAAAACCTTTTCACCCCATCAGTTCCTCTTTGGTCTAGCTCTAGGCAGTGATCGATACCAAGGGTAGCCGCCCACTGTCAGAACCCATGCCTTCCAATCCCTTTCTTCTCCCCCTCACATCTCTCTCCTCTGGTCGATGTTGAACATGGTGTGCCAGCTGGCTCCTATCTCCCATTTCTCCTGCTTACCGATGATGCCCAATAGGCCTCACACTGGTAAACCCACTTCCCCTTTTCTCCATATTTGTTCCCACCTTCCATTTCCGTCACCAGCGATAGAACCCTGGCTACGATGAATAGTCCTAGGGAACAATGCATGCAGAGGTGAAAATGACTCAGATCAGTGTTCTAAGCCCCTCATTGCGTTCCTCTTGATGTCACGGACAAAACCCCTTAAGCAATTTGATGATCAAAGCTGATTTGATGGAGATCTTGACATAATAATACTGTACAGCCACGATCGGCAAATCTATGGTCATCTAACAGTGATTTGATGTTCTTAATGATCTATTGGACAGGACCCAGTTTAACCCTTGGACTTCAACCCTGGACTCTAAGCAATCTAGGAGGAGTTTTGAAAATCTGAGAGTGCCCTTGAGATCCTTGGGACGCGAGGAACAAAACCATCTTCTCAAATTTTGATCTGAGAAGATCTGACCAATGAAATTACCAGACCTTTGATCAGTGAAGATCTGATCTATGATGATCTGACTCTACTTTTCTAATCCAAATAGTCTATCATGACCCTTAGGAAGTGTAGATTAAGAATTTTATGAGAGATTGAGGATCAAGAGCTCGATTTGAGAAGATTTTATCGATCTTGATCAACGGTTGAGATCAATTGTGGATCTAGGTAAGGAAATTGATCAAGTTCTATGATCCTGAGCAATTCAACTTATTCAATTAGATCGTTTAGTTAGAAATAAATAATTGATTGTTTGATTGGGAGGGTCCAAGTCACAATGAGGATTTGATTAGCATGAAAGGATGGAGATCAATGCTAGTGGAATTGAAGAACGTGTCACACAAGGTGAGGATGTTATTCTTGTTATGAAATATATGAATAGGCAAATTGCCTGCTACTATGATTATTTTACATCCAGGCATGGAGGCCTGAGAGTTTTGTTTTAGATAGGTGGAGGACTGGGGATGCTATGCTAAGCGAGTTATGAGGGTTTGGCCACCCGCTCTCTGAATTTTATTATGTTATGGATACCAAGCACTATGTCTTGCTAAAAGTCTGGTGGGGTAAGTATGGGAAGGCTACCACTGTGACAACCATGGTCCTCCCATACGGACGAGGATATTGTGATTTCTACTGAGGATGGTATAGGTAGATTATTAAGCATTCAGGTGCTGTACGGATTCTGACTGCATGCATAGTAGTCCTTATATTTGATGCACTATGGTTTGTATATGATGGCATGAGATGCCTTATATGATATGGCATGATGATATACCTTATATTGTTTTCCGAGCATTGGCTGGAGGATTGTGGACCTCGTATAGTAAGGGGCATGAGGATTATATTGATATACTAATAGAGGCTGGATGATTATGAACTCCACATGATGAGGGGTATGATTTTAAAACCCGGTTTGGGAATGTAAATTAGATGATATTGATTATATTCATAATTTTGTATGTCTTTTAACAATTTTCATATATGTGTACATATGCTACATGCATACAATTGAGGACGTAGTTTCATATAAGTTTCATAGGGGTATATGAATGGGTAGAACTATCATGCAGAGTATGGCTCATGGAATTGAATTAGTTTATTTAGATAATAAATTATAATTAAAAAAGTTTGATAAATTAATGGATTACTTATAATTATCAAATATGTAGTTATCGATAATTATGAAACATGTTAATAATTTATTAATCAATGGATTGTTAATGATTATGAAACATGTAGATATTTGGTTTATAAATGGATTATTGAAATGTAAAACATACAGAAAATCCCATTCAATAAAATTGCTATGAAAATGAATATTCTAATTACTATGGAATAAATAATGTACCTTAAGATTTAGCATGCTTCTTAAACTCCCCTACCAAGCATAGCTTGCTGAGATATTGTAAATTTTTATGTTTATAATATCTCAAATACAGATAGACAGGACAAGATGTATACAAGAAGAGGAATCCAACAACCATACTTCTGCACTCATGTATACATTTTATTAAAGCTTTTGTATTATGTAGTTAGTCATTTGAATTATGATATTAGACATTTAATATAATGTTATGAGGGCTATACAAGTGAACCACTGGATGGGTCCTGCTTTAAGAAATGAATCCCTATCTTCTAGAAAACTATATATATATATATATATAGTGTGAGTATAAAGGTGACATCTGGGTTTTTAGGAAAATGAATTTCAAAGAAAGATCTTTCGCTATTTTTGTATTTTAAAATTTAGAGACGCCACCTTTTGAAATAAACGTGGAATTTTTTTGTGAAAAACCCGGGGTGTCATAGAAATGGATCAGGTGTATTCATCTTAGAATCGATCTGGACCATTGATCTTGGAATTTGTTGATTGAGAGTGATCTGACAGTCTGATTAAGGTGTAAACTTTAGACACACACTAAAATGAGTAGACAAACATGAAATGACCCTAATTAAAGATGATGAAATTTAGGATTAATGATCTAATCATAAATAGAGGCCTTAAAGAACAATCCAACTGTTGGATCGCCATAGATTCTATTGAGATGAAATAAGTAATGCAAAAAAGTACTGTGATAATTTGGTTGTTATTTCATTGAGGTAGGTGACTACATTTAATGTTCATATGTTTATTAAAATCTTGATATATCATAGCATCTTATCTGATTTAAATTGTCGTAGCCTAATTTCTTTATTATGTGCCTTATGATTTACATGTTTTGAGCAATGATGGACATGAGATTTAATAATGCATTAAATGAATTTTATTTTATCTAGTTTTATGATATTGTTAATTATGGATCTTGTATATCAAATATCTCTTCTTTATTTTATCACTGAAATTGGATGATTTCCACAAAATTGATGATGGAGGCTTGGTGGCTAGTCCTTGAGAGGCTAACCCTAGGATGAGGGATGTGCATTGGAATTGTGAGCCATGAGTACTCTTGGGTATTTACGAGATCCGTAATTTCTGTGTTTTATGATTTATGATGAGCATTTCTACCTGGTAGATGTCATGCTAGGAGGGATTAGGGACAGCTACCCACCCTCTGAATTTGTGAGATGATAGACACTTGCCGACAAATGGCATTTAGTAGGGGTAGGTAACATGGGTAGTCCACATTTCTGGTCCAAGGCATGCCCATGGGGACGGACGGCGAGTCTCCCATTACGATGTCGACAGGGAGCGGCAATGGTTGAGACCCTAGTATGGTTGCCATTGCAGGATGACGATCTATACTCTTATTTTGTATGCTTGCATGATGAGCATGGAGATGTTATTTTGTGCTTGGATGACAACATTCAGAGGATTGATGTGAGTACTCATGATCTGTTGAACGAGTGTGTGGGACACTCATGGGAACCACGTACTTTGGGGTGCCCTACTTGTTATTGTATGCTCATTGAGACTGGATCATATACTGTTTTACATCCATGAGGTTCATGTTTCATCGCATATGATGTTTTAAGACTATATTGGCATTGCTTATGATACTTATATTTTCATGGATAATTAACCTACACTTATATTAGCATTGTTATTCAATTTTTCCTTTTATGTTTCATTTATTATATTAAATGTCTATGTACCTACACAAGTGATAGCTTGCTGAGGCATTGCTTTTTTTTGCAATGCCTTAGATATTGAGCATGATAACAGGAAAGCCAAGGCCATGGTGGGACCGTGATAGCAGTGGGGATCATCTTTACCTTACTAATAGATAGCTTGACATGAGTGAAGAGATAAGATCTGTTTCAGATTTATATTATGGATTATATGTGTGTATCTAAATTATTTGGACTCGATTATATTGTTGTTGGGAATGTGGCTATTGATTGGATGGGTCCTAAAGAAGTAAACTTATTTTGAAAATGTTTACTTGAAAAATGAAAAATTTATTTGAGTTTTGAGTTGATGGTTGACACTTGGGGTTTTTCTTAAAATGAAATTCATTGAAATTATTTTTCATTATTTTGGTTTCCAAAAAAATTAGGTCCCCGCCTTTCAATTTTTTATTATTAAAAAGAATTGAAAAACCTAGGTCATCACAAATACACAAACATTGAACATATTAATTACCATTCTCATGACATAAGACTTGATCCAATGGTTGAATCAATCAAAAACCCAAAATTTAGACACATATGGCTTGCACAAGTGCATGAACCCCATGTTTGGCCATCCAAAATAGGATCTGGTCATAGATCATGAGATTAGGTTGTCAACCCACAGAAGAGTAGTTGTAAGCTTACAGATTTGGACCATGGTTTAAAATTAGTGCTATAGATCTGTCCCTAAACAACCACAGACGATCTTATCGATGTCCCACAATTGGGATAGAACAATCAATAGATTGAATGATCTGTGCTTAAGTAGTGATAAAAAAGTGATCTGTAGTCTATCTTGAGCAGGGATTGTCATGCAAGACTTAAATTGCAAATGATGAAGAATTTTAATAGTAAAGTGTGTATGTTTTGTAAATATGTGAGTACTCATGGATGGAAGCTTGAAAAAATAATCTTAACTGCTAATCAGTAAGTGGATTTGATGGTTTTAAAGTTAGTGGAATGGATAAACATCACATGAGATGGGTAGAATTAAGATTGTTATGTTTTTCAGTATATGTTGTGTTCTAAATGAAAATTTAAGTATTCATATAAAGATACATGTTATTTGCTGTTTGTCCTACCAAAAAAGTCTTTCGAGATCATTTGACGGTACTTGGGTATATGTTTACCCGTATTTTTGTATGTGTTTTCATGCAAATTTTATTCAGCTAATATTAATAAAGTTTGATGATTTTTTTTGAGTATTTTTCCATAAGATTTTATTGTGAAAGGTTGTGATATATGTGATCATAGATATGGTTAGAATCAGACTACTTGTGAGAGTTGGTTAGGCCCATCCGTAGACTGTGTTTCACATATATGGTTAAAAGCACGTGACTGGTGAGAGTTGGTCCTAGCCCATGAGTAGACTATGTCATGTTGATATGATTAAAACCAGGCAACTCATAAAAGTTTGTCCTAGCCCATCTTAAGAATATGGTATAAGTGATCACAAATATGGTTAAAATCAGGCGACACGTGTGCATTTTCTGGTCCATGTATATTATATATTATATTAATAGAGTTAAAATTAGGTGACTCATGAGAGTTGGTCTAGCATGCCTATAGATTGTATTTCATAGATACTATTAAAATCAGGTGACTTATGAGAGTTGGTCCTAGCCGTTCACAAATATTGATTTGCTAATATGTTTAAAATTAGGCAACTTGTCAAAGTTCTAATCGACAAGGGAGGATGTAGTGTGGCACGATAGGCTTCTAGATGCTCAAATTTTTAATGTATTTTGGTTTTTTATTTTATATGATTCCTTGATGGCTTTTTTGATGATTTGTGTTAGGTGTTTGTCACTAAGATTTAGTAGACTATCAGGATGATATTTTGATGTTTTGTGCATATTTCAGTATGTTTTAAGTTTCCTTATGGAGTTGAGAACCTAATATAGGTTGTGGTTTTGTAATTTAAATGAGATATATTTACAGGTATGCACTAAGGTTTCATACCTATATTTTATATACTGAAATTTAATTCTAATTAGATATTAGTGTATGAATGTGTTCGCTAGCATATGGTAGTGATTTGTGAGGAATGAAAATCTAGAAGACATGTATGTTTTGGACGTGTAATTTGTAAATGCTTGAAATTATGTTACATATTTGTATTATAATCTAATGTGATTGAGTATCATTGTTACTAAGCATTTGAATTAATGATTGAATAGTTTAAACTGAAATGTATGTTTTGTAAACTAATAGAATTGATGTGAACATCATGTTTTGATATATATTGATTTTGATAAGATATGAGGCATTGATTTTATACATCAAAAATTGTGTTTTAATGTTTATGCATTTTATTCCACCTACACAAGCACCAGCTTGTTGAGATATTGAATTTGTTTATAGTATCTTAGATTTGATGAAATAAAACAGAAGAAGGAAAACAAAAGATAGATTGAAGGGTGCAAAAGGGACATGCAATAGTGTGACGACCCGGGTTTCCCATGCATTTTTAAATGCAAGATCTAATTCCTAAGGCGGGATGCATCCCTATTTGAAAAGCATTTTATAAAAACCATGCAATGCAGCGGAAAACCTTTAGTTTTAAACTCATTTTGAAAACCCCGAGTGTCATTTGCTTTCACAACAACCAAAGTAGTTTTTGAAAAACTTTAGAAATCATAAGTGTTTTCCCAGGTCTATCCAAATACAGCCACAAACCCAACTGTAATTAAATACAAATACATGTCCCAAGGGTAGAGAGTTTACTTACACATATGATTGTCTCCTTTTGATTTACTTGCTCGTAGCACTAATATAGGCGTCTTCTACTCGTGAATGGAACTATCCTGAAAAATGTTAAGGATAGGGTGAGTATATACTATACTTAGTAGGAGTCTATCACTACTAGTTTTACAATGCATGCTGTGTTTAAAATCATATGCTCTTTAAAACATGTGCATGTTCGAACAGTCATGTTCAATATCGATATTAAAAACCATTGTCGAATCGGAATATTGACGACTAAAGAATCGCATAATCCAAGTCGAAAGTATCATATATATCATGAACATAATGATATGCATAAGATGCTCAACTAAATCCAACTCATGGATATCTGGTATGGTATGGTCAACCAACCTCATGTCATGCCATATGCAATGCAAGTAAATCCACGAAACCATAGGGCCCAACTATGCCCACGACCTTGCAGCCATATGGTCCTCAGGTACCTGAGGACACAGCGTCATAGCCTCCACGGGGCATATGACACATTGATCCAGTGCCGTGACACTAGTGGTAGCCCCCTGTACCACATGCAGTCAATGTAGGGACATGCCCTTTTTGGGTGTGGTACCCATTCCACCTAGTAGTGGTAGAGGCTTGGAGGCCACCCCAACCTCTCGGCATAGCGCCCACGAGCTTACTAGCACAAATCATATACGATCAAACAAGCAAAAACATCTCTTTTCAAAACCTGTCCTCTTTGGGTCCCTCACAACTGCCTACCCAGCGTCTTTTGGGCACTCCAACGTCTTTTGGTAACCTCAAGGACATGCAATTTTTCAAGAACTCAATGCTCACAAATCATGCAATATATGCAATTGTTTGTAAAACATGTCTATGCATAATGTACTTAATCATATGCATGCTGAATTCATTTATATGCCAAACAAGCCATAAAATAAGTCATGCTAAACAAGACACATAATTTTATACTTAAAACATGCATTCAAAACAATCATGGCTCTTTTTAAAAGTCTAGTAGCAATAGAGCACCTACCTCAAAGTCTCCTGAAGTTGCGTCCTTTATCACTCAACCCTTCCCTGGGTCTCATTTATAAACTCCTGGGTATGAATGGATACAAGGAGTCCTTATCAATTTTAATCTATTTAGACATTAGATTGCTAGGTCTGCCTTTAGGGTCTATGGTCCTTGCCTAATTCATTTATCAGGCTAGATCCTATAATATGGATCTACTATTAGTTAAACTCTATAAATTGTCCTCTAATCCTAACTTTAAAGTCTCATTAGGTTCGTGTGTCCTAGCTCCCAGGACACCCGTGCATCCTAGTTGAATCACGACTGCCTCACGTGCGTGCGCGCCCAAAGGTTGTGCTAGGGATCACCTTTTGCACGCACACATGCATGCTCAAGTGACGTGCTATGACGCGCATCCTGGATGGCATCGTACGAACGCACCTTTGGTGTAGCACGGCGCGTCTCAGCTCCTAGGGCACACCGTTCATCCTAGTCGAGCCAGGACCTGTGCCCCATGTCACGCGCGCACCGGAAGGCCACACCTGGGATAGTGTACGCACTGTCATACGCCCGGAACCCATCCCAGGGACCTAGTCCCAGGTGTATGTAGAACATGGCATCCCTAGGACTCCTTGTTCGTGCAGGGCCGGCTGGAACTGCTGGAACCACTTGAAGCATTTTCTGGCCAGGAAACCCTGCTGGAAAACAGTTGGGAAAAGGCCAGATTTGGCATGGATCTTGGCCTGGGGGAAGTGAAACGGAGGGAAGGTAAGGAGGGGCTTACCTGGGTAGCCTGGGGACGCCTATAGCCGGTGGTGGAACCCCATTTCACTTTGAACCTCCTGCTCATCGAAAAACTCAAAGAAAGGGGAAAACCCCATTGTCAAGACCAGAAAGAAGAGAGGGGAAATGGGGAGACGGGTCTGGCAGGCCTAACTCGGGCCTGGCCATTGCTGGAAAACACAGAGAGATGGCCATTGCTGGAAAACACAGAGAGACGGTTTGAGATGGGTTTCCAATTTTTGCTGGAAACCCCAGCCTCAAAATCACCGGAAACCGTTTTTTTGGAGAGGGGATATGGGGCTTTTATAGAGGGGAGAAGGCGGTGCCCCTCAATGGCGGTGCCGCCATGGCAGTGGCAGATTTCTCTGAAAAAATTGGGATTTGAGGGTTTCTGGAGAAATCTAGAGGTGGAAGACGACAGGGGGTGCCGTTATCAAAACGGCCCCTACGTTTTCTGTCTTTTTCTTTTTTGTTTAATTTACAAAACTGCCCCTGATCTTTAAACGACCGTAACTTCTTCATAAGAACTCCGTTTTCTGTGTTCTTTGAGGCATTGGATTCCATTTTTTGAGTAGAATATAATGGTATCAAGTTTCCTTACAAATTCCTTCATTTACTATTTTAAATAAAGTGAAACATTTAACACATTTCATGTCCTATAAGATGTCCAATTTTTGTTAAAAATGGCGTAAATTGCTCGGGCGTTACAAATAGCGAAGGAAAAATAGGTATAAGAACATGTGAATGTTTATTTAGAATTGATATATTAGGATATCATATAGTATGGCTCATAATTTCTGGACATGTTGACATATATGAGAATTGTATGGAATGATGGCTGTGATTGGAAGGATTATGGCTATGATAAACTTTGTTTTTGAAATATTTCTTTGAAATTAAAATTTTTTTATTTCTCAAATGGTTGATATACTTGTCAATGGAATGGAGAAAGAGTCTCCTTTTTTAGTTCTATATATATATATATATATACATATATATATATGATTGATGTCTATCAGGGATACTGCATCGTATGCAAAAAATGCACAATATCCAAGAAACAAAGAAGACTTTGCTGGATTATTAGTAGAAATGAGCAATTCATTTATGTTATAATCCATATTTCATAAAGTAGTAATCACACTTAGGGTTTTGTGTAAACTCTTCCTATAGAAAAATGTTTTTGCTGTTTATTTTACAAACGAAATTTTCAGCTAAAGGCCTTGCCTTTCAAAAAGAATTGATAAAAAAAGTTATTTAAAACCTAGGTCATCATAGGTGGTATTAGAGCATAGTTTTATCCACTTACAGCTAGCCTTACATGTCAAAAGTCATATATATATATATATATATATATAGCTAACAAGTGTGAGTTGATTAGCCAAGTATGAGTTATATATATGACTTATATAGAGATTGTTATAGAAATTGAATTGTAAGCTGTTTAGGTTGATAGGCTAAGATCTATCAATGTTCCCATTGAGAGCTTAGGACTAGCTTGAAAATTTTGAAAAACTACTTTGAGTTTTTGGAAGAACAAAGATGACATGAGGAGTTTGAATGAATGAACATAAATTTGTAGGGTTCCTAGGTGGAAACTTAATTGGGTAATTAATATAGGTATACTAAGACAATGAAAAAAAAATTCTGATTTTCTATCTTTTGTGAAGATGGTTGTTGGGCATGATTGATGTTGAATTATTCATCATAATTGTATGAAGTAAAATGTAAGAAGAGTTCTATTGAGGATAAATAATCATTTTCAAGAATTTGATGATAAAGAAAATGTCTCTAACAAATAAGAGTGATCTTGAAAAGGAATGGTGTTAGACTATGATTTTAGCCAAGAGTTTGGCTACTAATGTGACATTGTACTTTGTAAAAAGAACTACAAATTTTAACTTTGTTTAGCCTATTTACCACTATCATTGTAGATATATGTTTATCAAAGTCCAATTAACCTTATTCAAAAGGGTAAAGAGGCTAATGTTTATGGAAATAACAAAGAGGAAAAGACCATATTTTGAAATTGAAAATGATTGACTATTGAGATTAAAGGAAAATCATCCACATGGGATTGATGTGGACATTAATGTAAAGAATGAGATTATAAGTTTACCCAAATTTGCATCCCAATTTGATAACTTGTCACATGAAAGGTTATCTATTGACTTGAAAGATTCCTTGAGGTTTCAAACCCAAAGTTTGATTATGTGTATAGAGCTTTGTAAAGCATAATAATTATTATGCAAAATGATTTGAGGATAATGAGAAAGGGAATATAGGTTTCAGATGACTTGGAGGATAATGCTTCAAAGGATGATATTTCGATGACATTGTGCACTCTCACTGAGAAAAAGAACAAAGTTTCATCACCCAAATGAGATATCCAAACTACATTTAATAGTGGTCAAAATGATGGTAATAGAGAAGATGTGATGAGTAATTCCATGAAACAAAGAACACATGAATGAAGGCAATTGAGGTCTCTGAGTGGGACACTAGAGAGGCAATAGAAAGAAGTAAGAACTAAGGATAACAATCCAATTTTGAGGACCAATTGCACACATGATAAGACAATTCCTAAAAGTTAGAAAGTAGACCATTTGAAAGACTTACTTTCCTTTTGAAGGAGGAAGTAGTTCGAGTCTGAATAAGTGGCAAACTGGAAATGCTTGAGATTATTCGTAATTTGAAATTTCATATGGTAGACCACGAGCAAGTGTCCATGATAAGGATTTAGATGGCATTACAAGAAACTACTAATTGAACAAGGAAGAGCAATCTTTGAGTGACATCCATAGATGGTTAGCTTGTGATGATTTTGGTAGGAGATGCATATCTCTACATAGGAAGAACAGTTTTCAGGGTATATAAAAGATAGTAATGTTGATAGTTATGTTTAAAAGACCTATTTTGATAAGCCTCTATTGAGGTATAAAATGAGAAAAGCTTATTTTCATGGGCAAGTTTGGTTGTATGCTCAGGAAGAGAATGAGTTGGTTAAAAGGCAATGTACATCGAGTCAAGGTCCTGGATTGAGTAATAGAGGTTTATTTTCATTTTACCCATCGAGGTTATTAGGTTTAGCTGTTGATCCATTACAAGTAAGTCTATTGGTGACACAAAGATGTGCTTTCTTCCTCGACAAAGTGAACTATGCTAGGTCAAATACTTTTGTATTGAGATTGCACATTATGGGTGGTATTTTTTACTATCCCCTAGACCCACTACAAGGTTCACTGTAGGATTTCCGTACTAACATGTAGATGTTTCTGCATAGCTTTTGATGGCTACTATCACACCATGGTTCATCTAGGTGACTTAATGAATGACTAATATCACTTTATACCACTTTTGAGAAGAGATTGTTATGAAGTATAGTTCCGACTAGCATATGAAAGGAAAGATCACAATGTATGACTACATATAAAATGTCATTTCATGATATTAGAGGACATCATTTCATGAATCACAACAAATTAGAAATGATGACGATGACCTGTATATGAGTAGAACGTCTTAGCTGGAGTACAAACTATGTAGTGACTGAATCTACGCGATTCTTGTGACGCTCTAAGGGCATTATAAAGATATTATTAATGAAAGGCTGATTGCTACTCTAAGCAAGAGTATTTGATATATGATCATCATTCAACCCTAAACCATGTACTCATACTAATTATTGAATGCCTTGGAGCCTAATCTATATAAATGTATGAGTTATAATTGCATTAACCTAATTACGAGTTGATTGGGCTTTATGTTCTTTTCATATGCATGAAATTATTTGAGTATAGGTTGGAAGGTAAGATGACAAATGGAGAAAATATTGAGATAGACCAAGGGTAGGAATTTATCATTTATTTTGAATTAAGAATGAAATGTAGAAGATAGAAAGAACTTGTGAAACAAAGTTGACATATTAACAAATTAAGTATGAGTAAAAATGTAAGCAACTAAAGTGGCTCCTTCCAGTTCAAATGGATAGAAAAGATATGCCAATAAGTGATGAGATTAAAGTTGGAATCATAAAATTTTAAGGATTTCATTGATCCTAGAGATAAATTTTAGAATGTGAAAAAAGAACAAAGAAACCTCTTTGATTGATACTCCCTTGCAGGGATATGTTAGCTAAAGTGATTACATGGAATTGAATTCTATGACGAGATGATATGGACATACCTATGATTGTTCTGAAGGGTGACAAGAAAAGAATTTTGAAGACAAAATTTCTTTAAGGGGAAAAGAATGTATAACCCCAAATTTAAAATTCTATTTCATATAGTTTCTAATCATTTTCTTGAGGAAAATTTGAATTTGGATTTTATTGTTTTGAGTTTCAGGGAATTGACTTTTGACAAGAACCTAATTGACCCCTAAAACCTCAATATTTGGATTTTACTCATAAAAATGATCCCAATAACATAAGGAACACTAAAATTAGAGTATGAATAAAGAAGTATGACATTTTGAATATAATGAGCAATATTGTAATTTTACTTAGTGGTCAATAAAAAAAAAACTTAGAGGAAGGGCAAAAATTGATATATGCACCTCTTGTTCATAGAAAAGGGTAAATAGTTGATCGATCAGTCAACTACCATCCCTCTCCTCTCCTCTCTGTCTCACTTCTCCCCTACTACTAACCATCATTGCACTGTCATTTTCCCTTCCCTTCACCCTGCCTTCTCCCCTCAGGCCGATTAGCTTAGACCACGTAGTGGGTTTTCCACCATTCTCCCCTTTTCCCCTTCCCACTGAATTTCCCTAATTGAGCTAGGAACAAGGACCAAAGTTGAGCCATTGGTCATTGCCATTTTCCTCCACTCTCGCCACATTTTTCTTCCTACCTAGGGATTTGTTCACTTAAGTCACCCACGACAATCGGTTGACATCACCTGAAGCTACCTTTGTGTCCCAAACCCCACCGCTGGTGACCCTTTGTGACGACGACCTGGGTTTTTCAATACTTTTTTTTTTTATAAAACTTTTCAAAAGGTGGGGCCCCAATTTTATAAAAACCAAAATAGAGAAAAATAATTTCAATCAAATTTCATTTTTTGAAAAATCCCAAGGTCAACCATTGACGCAAACAAGATTTTTTTTTTCCAAGTAAACATATTTAAAATAGATTTACTATTCTAGGACTCATCCAGTCATCAGCCCAATTCCCATAATAGTATAATCAAGTCCAATAACATATATATACATACACAGTCCATGTGAAACCAGAACATACTTCTCAATGAGACTTCTCGATAACTATTCTTCTAACTCCTCATATATCCTGTCTTTCTTTAGTATCTGAGGCATTGCAAGTACAGTTGTTTGATCAACCAATTTAGACATGTGATCTTATATCTAACCCTACCTTGAACCCCTAACCCCAAATTTAAGCAGCTAAGTCATTTGAATGTCCAAATACATGGAATTTTATAAAAAGATGTTTTTTAGCTGATTTGGAATATTGGGAAATTGGAAGACATCTGAGATTAGTAAGTGGATTCATAAGATAAAGAATAGATTCTAAAAAAATAACTGAATTACAAGTATATTTAGTGAATAAAATAAAATTAGAATATAGCGAATCACAACTTAAAATAGGAGCTTCAAATAATTTTCAACTAAAAAATAGAAAGAAATTCCAAATCCATTGGGAAATAGATCAAGGTGTGCAAATACATGTGGGATGTATTGGGCTAGGGAAAGAAATAGAGAAACAAAGTAAGAGAAAAAGAGAGGGAGAGGGAGAGAGATAGAGAGAGAGGAGAAGGAGAACTGCCCCCTCCCTTTTACAATCAGAAAAATGATCAAAGATATAAAAAAACATGTAGAAAAGAATTAGGAAAAAGCTCAAGAGGAAGCACATCCAATTTGTCAACAATGCAGGTAGATCTAGTTTGCCATGTTTTCAAATATTTTGGAAAACTTAGACATTGATTTTATACATGCATTTTGGGATTTTGGATGTTCTAAGATTTTTTTTGAATCATTGATAAGATTATGCTCTGATACCCTAAGCACTTATATCCAGCCTTGTTTTAGAATTATTATTGAAATTATTCCAACACTCTTTGTGGCTACATCTATTTAAGTTTGGATGATTTTACTACATGATCTTAGTATGTTAATTGTGAGGGGGGTTTATATAACTCCTTTGCTAGGAATTTTTGAGATATCATGGCATTTCTCAAATGTGTAGATTATTTAACTACGATATCTTGGGTATATATGAGATATCAAGTTTATTTAACTATGATATCTTGGGCATATGTGAGATATCATGTTTATTTAAGTGTGATATCTTGGGCATATGTGAAATATCAACTTTATTTAAATATGATATCTTAGGCATATGAGAGATATCAGGTTTATTTAACATTGTCATAGTTGATATGATTGGTGTTATCAGATATATGCTAGATCCTGTTTATAGTGTAAAATCTACTCATTTCTAGAGAGAGAAAGATCATTTCCAAAACATAGTTTTTTAGAGAGAGAAAATTGGCATCATATTCTTCATCCCATAAAGAGGTCCCAACAAGGAGAGGAAAAAATCATTTGGTGCCCTAGTTTGTCGCCGCACCAGATTTTATGGAGAAGACTGATGAGGAGGAACTTGAAATTGCTAAAGAGAAATGGTGAGACCATAATACTCTTAAAGAGGATGAGGAGGAGAAGGAAGAAGATGATGAGGTGAGAAGACATTTTGAACTTTATTTTCTAAAGGAAGGTTTAAGCATTAGGGTGGTAGGGAAACTATACGCATATAGTTGAAAAGTGAAATTTATTTAGTTGAGTGATAACACAAGTTATTCTAACTTGGAATAATTTTTATTTGTGGATTAGCTGTGTAGATTGGAGGTTTTGATGGCTTAGCAAATGGTTGTGAGGGCAACAAATATTTTGATAATATCTGGTGCTTTGTTTTATCTATAATATTTTCTATTGGTATTTATCCTTGGATTGCTATTCTTAGAAGATTGTTTGGATTTCATGCTTAATTCGCATACCAATATTTGTGAAAATGTAGTTTTCGCAAACATTGGTTTGGATGTGCATGTATTCATGAGTTTGTATATAGAATCTTACAATCTAGGCTCATGGCTGGCCATGTGATTTTTCTAAAGCAACATAATAATCTCTCCTGAATTTGCAATTGAAGAACATAACAAATAGATATTCAACACAGCCACAATACCTCCACCTCCATCCCCTACCTAACACCCTTCATGTTTTCTTTATTACTAAGAAAGATCATTTTCACCAATTACATGCAAGAGTTTGTGGCACAACTGTGCTTTAATTTATATTGGTCCAGCTGATGTTAGATATTGTTTTGTATTTTCAAATTTGAAAACTTCTATGGTCGTAAAATGAGAAAAACTTCAAACAAAATTTTGAAGTCTTTTGATAGATCAAAACATCAATCATCCATTACCATAACGTCAACATGTGGCCACACTAACAAATGACTACCTTATCAAATTCCTACATTTTGGAATGTTAGATTTAATCCACATTCTTCTTATTTCTGGCTACAAGTTACCACTGCAAAAAGGCCTAAGAATAGTGCACTTAAGGTTAATCTAGATTTTAAATATAATGTGAGGCTAGCTCTAGTGATCATAGAGGAAGTGACAGCATCCCTTGAAGAATTAATTAAGAAAAGGATTATTAAGATAGTTTTCTTCCTTGTTTCTCATTATGTGAGCCTTTGATCTTTCTATTTGTTAGTCTTGTATATGTGTGTGTACACACGTATTTGATTGATTGAAACCTAGAGGGGGAGTTGCTAAAGTGGTTAACAATAATCAAGGTCAATATGTAATGGAGCATGGACTAGTAAATAATAAATAATAGATTAGAAATTATGCTTTTTTGTTAGCCATCAATATTTTAATTCAATATTCCTTCTTGAACTAGACTACAATTTAGCACATCTAGAATTTATGGATGTTAGATAGTCATGTGGGTAAGATCATGGGTAATGTCATACTTGAGAAACAAATGTCAAGACAAGCTTAAATTAATTCTAGTAAAAGAAAAGTTAAAGAGAACTAGGTCATCAACAATTTCAAGTTGTTGATTAAACATGGGTTATGGTTTTAAAATGTTCATTATCTATATCTAGTCAATACTGCTTGATTAAATATGGTTATCCAATTTTGATATAACTCTCAGCTTTTCATTTAAGTTCATGCATCTTCATTTTGTTGCCAACTCTAGGCAAGGTAATTGAATGGTCACCTTGAGCATGTTTAGCTCTTTGTCTCATATTCATTGTAAAGGAAGTATTTTTTTGAATGAAAATTTTCATATACCATCAAAATTCAGTCATCCCAAAAGATGATTACCATGAAGAGGTAAATTACAAACTAATCAAAAGTTTCAGTTACAAAAGTAATAGCTCTTTGCTGCTATGCTGCACAAACAATGAGACAAGTTGGCCAAACATTTCTCTAACATCTCAAGAGAGATGGTGAGGAATAGCATGTCATTGTTTCATATCACCTCCATCATGCCAAGGTCTATACTAGGATTCTAAAAATAAGATAGAAGTATAATTTAGAAGTGGTTTATTTGAAAAGGAGTTCTTTTCTTTTGTACTTTTCTTAAAGGTGTGCTGAGCCCTTACTAATGAGGCTCAACACAATTTCTTGGTTCTTGGGTAGACAAACTGCTTGTTGATGAGAATCTTGTACTCTTTGTCATATGGTGGACTAGTTGACCTTGTAGAGCTTCCTTTGCTTGATATCTATATTACTGTTTATGCATTCTGTTTCACTGGAGCTGAGTTCCCACCTGTTCTCATCACAAATTACTTCTTATTGTCTTTTAGGTGTATGTTATATTTCACAGGCAAGTGATATTTGTGTTTGCTTTACCTATACATTATTTTATACCCTATCTTTTGTTCCCTCCTTATATATTTGGGTCCAGTTCTTGCACTACTCATGGCTATGTTAATTCCCCTTTCTTGGTTCTTTTGTTAAGATTGTAGTTGTTTTTATCAACTCTCATATTGATTATTTAATATATTACAATGATGTTTCTTATTGTTTGGGATATATATTATTTGCAAATCATAAACATTCTAGTGATTTTCAGGTTCACTTTGATGATTTTCAAAAGGATCCTAGTTTACCATCTAAAGCACCAAATGAACTCAAAGAGCTGGTATGTATCATATCTTAGAGAAGATAAACTTATGCTATGTGATCATAAGTTTTTGTGCTCAATCTAGAAAAAATTTAATGTTCACGTGATGAAAAGAAGATCCAGAAAAGGCTTGCCAAATTATATGAGGTATGTGGCATCTTCTTACTATTTTTATTTTCTTGTATTTGTGGTTTTTTCGTGAAATCTTGATCAGGTATGTCTACAGGATTTTTCTAATTTAGTTTGGCTATTAATTATTATAACTTGTGGTAGTTATATCATATGTTTCCTTTTGTAGGAGGATTATGTGAAAAAGACAGGTCTTTCTTCTGCTCCTATATTGTCCTCAAATGAACAAAAGGAAGAGGTATTATGCTTACTTGTCAACCAGAATGATCTTTTAGCTACATGGCTATGTCTTTGCCTTCTCAATTTGTTGAGAAGAAATTTATTTGTAAATCTTCCCTTAGTTTCTCTCATCTTAGGTAGGGGTGCTTCCACAAAGAGAGATAGTCAATTAGCACAAAGAGGGATATTTATGTAATCACTAAGATTTTAATTATATTTTATATATCATGGGGTTTGACAGATCATTAAGGACGTGTTTGTACAACAAATGTGCTTGTTCTAGTTATGGAAGAGGTATAGAGAACATCTTAAACTTATTAGTACATATCCATCATTAGTATTATGTTGAACAAATTTATACAGCTTGTTAATCGATAGTCAGTTTGTATTATGTTGAAATTTCAATTTTATATGGCTTTGGATTTGATTAAAGACATGGTGATGGTGAAGTTGAGGCTAACCTACATTATGCATGGTCAGATTGCACCTTTGGCTGTTTAAGATGCAACCATGCTTGCTCCTGAGGAGGTTTTTCTCTAGAAAAGGTGATATTAAAGAAGATGCAGAGTTAACACAAGCAGAGAGGAAACAGAGGAGAGCTAACAAGAAAAGGAAATCCAATGGTACCTTAGCTATTCCCTTCTCCATTGTCATTTAATATATATGTTAGCCTCATTCTTTGACGGGGAACATCAAGGAACAGAAGCAAATAGTGCTCAAGGTTTTGAAAACAGAGAACTAAACCTCCCAGCTCCTATGGTAGAGATTCTTGATTGGAGATTTTGAAATTTGCTTTTGTAGGCACAGGACTGTGCACATCGTTTGGGGAAAATGACTAAGTATACTTATCATAGTGGTTATACGTTAATTAGACATATGGTAATAGCTCATGATAAGGGTATTCTTTTAAAAACAAAATTTCATAACTTAAGCACACATGATTGTATCTATCTACATAACCATAACTCTTATTATATTGCTATTTGAGTTTGCTTTCTATCATGATTCAAATTTATGTATATAGAGTACCCATCCTTGTAGAAAAGAAGGTCCTGATCATATGAGAACGCACTTAACGAGTACCATAGAATAGTGTAATGTGGTGTATCCATTTTCATTCAAAAGTTTAATGCAAGGGTGTGCACCTAATAACTTCTTATTGAATGGAATAAAAATGAGTTCATTCTAAATTTGAGAGTTAATCAAATTTTTAGTAATTTCTCATATATGGTTCTTTGTTATCCCATGTGCTATTTATCATGTGTGTTGTTTAGGTTTCAAGTGTGCTTTCTACCCCTATGTAGTTGTCAATTGCGTATTCATTTTTTATCATGAAATGGTGTATTCATATATATATATATATATATATATGTATATATGTATGTATGTATGTGTGTATATATATATATATATTCATTTATTTGATTTGACGTGATATACTATTTAGAATAGATGACCAAAATTGATGCCTGAAAAGCTAATCCAGAGTTGAAGTGGTTAGACAAATAATAGACCCTGAGTATGACTATTTTAGAGATGGATTTATACCTATATATAACAAGTTATCAAAGACCTTGTGCATTGGTTCCTTGGATCATTACTTTTTATGAGAGGAATTTATAGCATGAGGATTACTAGAACAATGTTATTTTATAATTTCAAAAACTCTACTTTTTATTAATTTAAACATGCATTGGAGATATAAGTTTTAGCTTTCCAAGAGATGGATTGAAAGCTATGTTCTTACTTGCTACACTTGTTCCTAAAAGTAACAATTTTCGTTTATTTTCCAAATACATAGAAATCAAGGTTGCTCACATCCGTAGTTTTGATGCCCAAGATTGGATGAGTGAAATTGTACATTTTAGAAAGTTAAATTTACTTGCATAGTATGGTTTTATGAATCTAAAAAATGAGACATTTTTCCAAATGTGGTTTTGGAATGTTTTGATATGCCAACTAAGATGGCAGCATTTTAGTTCTTGAAGAAAGAAAATATTTTCTAATATTGTACTTGATGAGTTTTTGAGACATGAAATATTAGGTATAATGATACCTTGGACATGTATTTTTGTTAGGCTAAAGTGCCTGGTGGGAACTATGCTAAGGTGTTGTATGATCCTAACCCTTAACTGTCAAAGGATAAATGGTATCTAATGCCAAAAAGTGTCAATTTCTTGATTGGTGGTAGAGACCATTTGTCACACCCATGTCCTAAGATGAGGTAAGATATGTAATTAATTTATTACTCTTGTGATGACCCAGGTATTTATAACATATTTTGTAATACATTTTTCAAAGGCAGGGCCCTTAGTCGTAAAAAAATTTCACAAAACAAAGCAGTTGAAATTCTTTTCTTTAGAACTTATTTTGAAAAACCCAAGTCATCACTTCATACATAACATAAGTAGAATTTTTGTATAAGATAAAATTCCATCGAAGGAATATACTTTTATTAAATTCTAGAATCCATCCAGTAGTTCACAACACAGCTTGGGTATCAGCACAATACTTGTCCAAATTACATAATCCAAATTTCAAAGCTCACCATATGATAAAAATTCTAAATACAATACAATGCTCTCAAATAAAATACATGTCTTCAAGGGATATACCCTGATTGATTATTCTTCCAAGTCTTCTTAAGTCTTGAGCTCCTAATTCTCCTTCTCTGTATATGAGATATTGTAAACTTTAAAATATTTACAATATCTTAGCAAGCTATGCTTGGTAGGGGATTCAAGAAGCATAATAATTTGATAGTATAATCTTAATACTTCATAATCCCATTATTCAAATTCATGGATTAATCTCTTTACTTTGTCCTATACATACATCCTTACACATACATACTATATACTTTGTATAGATACAGTCAAAACCGTGAAAAATAGTTAATATCTCAACCATAATCACACCTAGCTTATATTGAGTTGATAAATCATCCAAACTCTGCTAGAAATACTCCCTCATTTGGGTATTATCAGTAATCCATGATTACCCAGCATCTCATCATGTCAAATTATAAGGCATTTCACTATGCCATGCATCATAATGCAAAAATACTCAAAGGACTACTATGTCGTACCAACGTGCCCAAATAACTGCCTAATAATCCACCTATACCATCCTTGGTGGAAATCACAATATCCATGTTAGTATAGGGGGGGACCATGGCTGTCACAATGGCGGCCTTCCCATAATTGCCCCAACTCGACTTTTAGCCTCATTTAGGCTTGGTATCCATATAATAACAAGTTTCGGAGTGTAGGTGGCCAAACCTTACTAACTCTCCTAACATAGCATCCCCAGGCCTATGCCTATTTAAACCAAAACCACAAGCCTCCATGCTTGTATGTAAAGTAATTCTCATACGTATTAGACAATCTGTCTGTTTACTTAGGGCTAGAATATCTTCTAGTTCCATATTTACTTAGAATCTATTCCTCATTTCTAACTTAACCATTTCATATGCGTTTGGTTGGATCATAAAGGTTTCAGGGGATTTAATACAAGTATTAACATTACACTTGTCAACATTTCTAGACATAAGAATCATGTATTTAACATGTACATCCCAAGTAGATGCATTCATAAAATCCTCCTACCTTCAAGTACTGATTTATCTCTTTAAATCTTCCATGATCTTGATTGACTTATGAAATCTATAAATCCATACATACTGTCAATAGCTCTCATAAGATTCTCAATTAATCTTTAGATCATTATCTTTGGACAATTCATAAATTATCCATTGACCCTAATCATCAATCTATCATCCAAAAATTCAATCTAAGTCATCCAATTCCAATCATCTTTAGTCTAGTATTGGGATGGCACAATTTGAGGCATTGTATGGTAGAGCATGTCAGGTACATATTGGTGAGACGTTATTTTTAGATTCTGAGTAGGTCAGAGATACCAAAGAGAAGGTGAAGCAAATTAGGCAATGGTTGTTGATAGATGCAAACCATAGGAGATTGAGATAGGAGATCATGCGATCCTAAAAGCTCAGCCAAGACCAAGAGTGACATGCTTTGGCAAAAGTGGGAAGCTATCTCCTTTTTTCACTAGACCATTTAAGATTATGGAATGGGTTGGAGAAGTTGCTTATCAATTGGACATGCCTCCATAGTTGTTGCAGATTTATGACATTTTCCTTGGTCGATGCTGCGAAAGTATGAGCCATACCATTCTCATGTTCTTGATTGGACAAATCTTATTGTCTAAGAAGATGTTTCATATGAGGAGAAGCTGATACAAGTGGTTGACTAAAGGGAATGGGTTTTGCACTGAAAAGTGATACCACTTGTAAAGGTTGTGTGGCAACATCACAGGGTAGAAGAAGCCACGTGAGAGTTAGAGTTAGAGATGAAGTGGAAATACTCAGAACTATTTGAGCTATTCATTTAAATTTTGAGGATGCAATTTGAAGTGGTGTCACATGTGTCTTAAGAATATGATAAATGTGCAATTAACTTGTTAATCTTCTCAAAATTTATGAAACATGACAATCAAGGTTGGATTGAACAGGCAGGCTCATATGAGTTCAAACATAAATCAAACTTATTTTTGGGTAAATTTTGAATCCTCAAAACCTATTACATTGTATATCCTACTACAAATTAAAATACTTGAAATTCTATAATAGAATCATACCAAACTTTGAGCAATCTTGCTTCAAATTGGAAATTCTATGAAAATTAAAGTAATTACAAAAGAAATACAAAAAGTAATTAAATATATCAAAATTGGATTATGAAAGGTCAATTGTTGGATTGTGCTATATGGGATCTTTCCAATGATAATAATAACACAAGAAACAAAGACAGGGGGACATAGAAACCTAAAATTTTACAAATAAGTTGAGGGGTCAAAATTGACAAGGGAATCCTCATCACTCAAACCCCCACAATGACTCATTGGGAGGAGCTCAATGTGCGGGAGTCGAGTCATCACATAGAGTTGAACACCTGGGTGACTAAAAAGACACAAAAGAGGAAGAACCGAATGGATAAATTAGCTCACGATGCCCAATCCCCTCCTATTTTTGACACTAATAGCTCACCCCCTCCATCTCGGCCCTCCTTCCCACATTGGTGTGCAATAGCTCCCCTATCCTCCTTCTTTAGCATTTTATAGTACTTGCCCTCTCATATTTTTCTATTGACATGATAGGGAAGCCCATGATGGCATTCCCTACTATTCTCCCCTTGTTGTCCCCTACCATCTTCCCTCTCCAATACTCTCTTCCTTTCATTCTCTCCCTCTATAACTAACCTTGCCAGCAACTAAGTATAGACAACCTACCTTATGGTCAAGATTGCTAGATACCAACTAATTGGGAGACAGGTAAGTCATCCTATTTTCCCTTTTCTCTCCCTCTCCTTCAATTGATCTTTGGCACCTATGATAGAGAAATGCACAAATAAGAAAACACCAAAAATTAGATGTTTTCCATCAAATAGTGAACAAAAATTTGGGGAAAAATCATCTAACAGATAGATCAAGCAAAACCCAACTCGATTACATCCTTCAGACTGAAAAATCTAGAAGAATTGGATGAAAATTGTGCCCACAAATACACCATGTGATGACCAATTTCACTCTTTTCTAACATCAAATCAATGTGGATTAAGCTCAAAATTTGTAGGACCGTAAGAATTACATTTCATAAAAAAATTTAGACTGTGCATGTTGCTCGCAATGATTGGAATATGGTCATCTTCTCTGGTGACAACAATATTTTTCTAATGAGGGTTTGACAAAATATAATTATAGATTCAAGTCCATTTTTTCCTTATCAATGGACTTGTGTCAACAAAATTCCAATGGAAGATCAACTAACCTTTGAAGATTTTGATCTACATGCAGTGCACAAGTGTCAATCTCAACTCTATGCATCTAACACCTAAAAACATGATCACATGGTACATCTATGTAACATATAACTTTAAATTTGTATCAGCATCAATTAGTAGCTAGAACTACACATCGATTATGGGTTAGTTGATGCAAGGTCTAATTTGACCATCCAAAACTCGATTGATGACTATCGAAGGTTAGGAAAGGTGATCAACCATGGATTATGGTTAAAATAATCAAGTTGCTGAAATAATTACCTTTAATGGTGTGAATTAAAAACCCTAGAGGTATACTCATTGATTCGTATTGTCAATTAGAAGTAAAAAGTGATTATCAAATTATACAAATTACCAATTGGTATTCTCATCATCAATCTGGACCTTAGAAGTAAGATTAATGACAATATGAGTAGAGAACTTGATGTAATTTGTATAGATTAAAGGAATTATGCTAATAAGTAATCCAGATATATAATTTCAAAATAGAATCCTAAAATTCACTTATAACATTTATTATCAATTCAGGTTTTGAACAAGGTCTTAACTGCATTAGTGGTTAATTTGTGAATTGAACCTCGAACACAGGTAGGACATAAGTAAGAAACCTAAACCCTTTCTATATACTTAAATTCTTGTTGATATTATGATTTCATATTTGAATGTGTAAAACATAGAAAATATCATATAGATAGCATGGATGCTATGATTACATTTTCTTATTCATATAATCATGTGATATTCTAACTATACATGTTTTTATATTGTTACTATAAAAAGTGTGATAAAAATTTGTCACTCCCAAGAAGGTAAACCCCGAAGGAAAGGGTTACTTGGTTGATTGCAACCATGGTGGAACCACCCAAGATGGTAAATCTTAAGGGGAGAGTTGCATGACATTGAAGTAGCTCAAGATGGTAAATCTTGAGGGAAGAGTTACCTGACGCTGGAGCCACCCATGATAATAAACCCTGAGGTAGAGGGCTTCCTGGTTCTTTGGAATCTTGGTAGAGTTGCCCAAGATGGTAAATCTTGAGGGATAGGTTGCCTTATGTATGATACTCATGGTGGGCTATCCAAAATGGTTAACCTTGTGGGAGAAGACACTTGATCAGTGTGATGATTTTACACTTGTTTACTATGGTAAAGGAAATGGTCAAATGAAATATGTTTTTGGATGGTGGTAATTGAATGTTATACTTATTGCACTATAATTTGACTTGTAGAATAAATTGTATTCCTAATTAAATGACAATATGTTATATCCAATAGTACATGCTAATGATTTTGCTCATTATCTATTAAATGGAAATGAATGTTTCAAGGTTGCATATGGATGTTGAGTTAAGCAAGACTCAACAAGAATGGTAGGATATGCATGGGTTTAATTGTTTTACATTGCTAGGCTTTGCAACTCATATTATCAATTTTCAGGTACTAAAGCTAACAAGGGGAGGGCACTTGTTGCGATCTAGTGAAGCTTGACTAAATGATATTATCATGTTTTGTACTGTATATGTATCTATGGTAATGAACATGAGATGTAGCTTTGTGGTGGGATGAGTAACCCTACGCATATGTTTCTAACATTCACTAAGTTTAAGTTGATGATGTGCATATGATATTCACTTAGAACTCTAAGTTAGTAAACATGAGTTATTTATTGTAGTGAATTGTGTGGAGATTGAGTCTCCTATAGAGATTTTAAATCTATGATGTTATTTATAACCTGAACTGCAACATGTGTTAGATGCGTAAGTTGAAAACACAAAGGAGACTATACTAAAATTTGGTAGAATTAAGTGTTTAAAAATCTACCATCTAAGCAATGCCTTGCATAGGATAAGAGCTTCTAACTCTATCATCACTTCCACTACGACACATAAAAAAAAAAAGAGGGGACATGTGGTCTTACATGAGCCAATTGCTATGTTTAATTACACTAGACTGTGGCCTCAAGATGTGATGCATATGGAAATATTATATACATACCTCTATATTTACAATGTTTTAACCCAAAAATCACTTAATTATTGGGTTAACTCTTTAATTGTGCAAATTCAGGGTACAAATGAACAAAATGCAAAAAAGTAACCATTGTACGAATGAAAGAGCAAATTCACCTTTCAAGAAACATTGAGGATCCATAATTGTTAATCATGATGTTAAGGAGTTCAGAATGATCATTGGATGTCAAAATCAATGTCAAAGTAGTCAAAAAACCTAAATGAAAGATAAAGCCTTATTTGTTCAAAAGTAAAGTGTTTATAAGAAAGGTAAGGTGACAAAACTCCCCATTCAAGTATTAATGCATATTACCACCTTGGGAAAGATTCTAAAGGAAGTCCAAAACATATATAATGAGTTCACATTTGATAGGAGCTTCTGAAAGAAAACAAGTTATTAGATTGGGGCCCATGGGATATTTTTTATTTTCTTGCTCCTACTCAACCAGAGGAATGGACCACTAAAGGGGTAGTATGAAGAGTCCAATCAAAGTCCTAGGGCAAGTGACATCTCCACCATTGATTACCATGCAATGGTCCAAATCCATTACAAAATTAGAAACCACTTAATCTCCATATGATTTCCATTCTTTCCCACCTTGTCCACTTCAAAATTCAAACTAAATCTTACCTACTTCCTAGATTCTATCCTTATTGTCCTCCTTCCTTCCCTCATAAGCTATCACTTTTCCTATTTTGGCACACCCTTCTTTTTAACCCAATCAATCCCCTTTTTTCCTATCCCAACTCATCCTCAAACTCCATTCCAAGTTAAATACCATCCTCCACTTTTATTCCATGCCTCCCATTCTCTCTCCTCTCCTTCCCATCACCCAATTCATCTTAACCTTTCATTCTTTCTTGATATAAATTATAATCTTCCATTCCTAGGTCTATAATAACCCCAATTTTTGTAATTGATTGAGAAAATCAATAAAGTTTGAGTTTCAAAAATTTCGGGCTGAAATATTAGGGTTATTTAGAATATACTTCTTATAAAAGCATAATCAAAGAATAAGGCATGTATAATTGAAATTAAACTTAGCAAACCCTTCAGAATGACTGTAAGCATGACAAATTTTGAATTCGAATGAAAAATCCTTAATTTTCTTCATTTTTGGACAAAAGGGTAAAATAGTAATTTTACCTAAAAATCAAAATCTGAGACATCAAAATTTTGAATGTAATGAGAAATATAAATCCAATGCCACTAAGTATGCTCAATTCCGAGATCATGGGAATAAATCCTAATTTTTTTATATATAAAGGGCAAAATGGTCTTTCTACACCATGTGGGGCCCACAAGGGACCAAAAACGAATACTATGGCCAGCCCACATAAAATCTTGGGTCAAACCATACTAGCTGGTCTTGGGGAAGTAGGTGGAGAATGAGAGAATCCAATGCTTATTTAATAATAAAAAGTTAACTATCATTAATGCATATCATCATGAAAGAAGACCAAAATGCCTATAAATATAACCCCAAAAATCCTCCAAAAATGTTCATAAAAATCCCACAAAATTTTCGTCACTTCTCCTACAAATCTAGACCTAGATCCATCCCCTAAAACCCAAAAATCTCAAGAGATCTCCCTCTTTACATTTTCTTTTTCTCTCTAAATTGGAACAAGAGACCTAAAATCAATTAGGCACTCTGTTCCAAACCTAATATCACAAATTTTACCGTCCAAAACTTCCCGCCATACTTTATCTACAAAAATCCTAAAGAAATTTTGAGATCCAACGGTTTAAACAACAGCAATCATAAGAAAGGTGGATCTCAGGCCATATCTTCAATTTAGGATGATTGAGTGCTCAGATGGAAAATCTGAACTTACCAATCGATTTAGAAGGGTCCAAAGCCCTTAGGTTAGAATTTTCACAAGGATCGGATAAGTTTTTAGCCCTCAATTGATAGGGGATTAATTGGATGGTCCAGAATGGACTGTCCGATCTCCCGATCAGACAAAGCCCAAGACACCGCATGCGACGCACCACGAAAAAGCCGCACGCGGAAGTGTTTCCGTGTGCGCACTGTGTGTGGGATGTCGTCCGAAGCGGGACGACGGCGCTTCTGTAAAAACCTCGAGCGGACGAGCCTGCCTCGCATTCCGGTTACGAGCACACGACGATGAGCGTTCCGCTCGTCCCATGCGCGTCCATAGACGTCCCGTGCGGGAGCTTCCGTATCTCGTCCACGACAAACGTGCCTGATGAACCGAGCATTCCGCTTGGCTCGTTGCCACCAGACTAATCTAGGTCGTCCATTCCAATGGGCCGAGATCAGATCTAGGCCCTAGGAATGGACTGTGAACTTCCAAATTTGATTCTGGAGTCATATGAACTCCAAATCGAGATTGGAAAGAGGCTATGGATATCTTACAACCTATATTTTCTTATAAAATAATAAAATGGAGAAAATATGTAATAAAACTTTTAGTATTTAGGAAACAAGTTTCCAATTGCCAAGATCTTCAAGATCTGAGATGATCAGATCTTGGAAATATGTTTTAATAATGATATAATATGGAAATTAAGTTATATAAATGGTTTATTTGGACAGATCTAAGAGATATTAAGGGATCTACCCATTAGGGTAGAAAAACCCTAAAAAAATTACAAAGGGACCCACTTGATCAATAAGATCAAGTGTGATCAGATCTTGGGATGGATGAAATGGATGTTGATATGATGAAATCCAAGGAGTTCATGGATGGATTATGACAAAAATGAATCAATATGATCTTTGGACCTTAATAAAGAAAACCCCCTAAATATAACTAAAACCATTAATCAAAAGAAAAAGATCTAAGATCTAATGGTTGGATCATAAGTGAAGGTTTCTAAAAAGATTAATGTAATTAGTTTCATTTTCTATTAATTTATAATATCATTTTAAATATGATTTATGTTATACAGCATGCTAGTGTAACTTTTAGACCTTAGCATGACATGTAATTATATTGTTATCATAGGTTGCTAGATTTAATTATCTTAGGGGCATGTTAGTGTAATTTTATGCAAGTATAACTTAAGACCAAGTTAGTATGATATCATGCCATTGTAACTTAGGATGATCCTAGTTTAAGTATAGTTTTATTCCATTAGGTTAAGTTACATTCATAAGGAGCATGTTAGTATAAATGTTTGTTAAATTTATATTGGAACTGTGCTTTAAAGTTTATGATTTAATTGTTGTCAAATTTTATTAGTAGATTCAAATGTTAAGTAGTTGTTGAGATATAAAGAGCATAAGTCACCAAAATGTAATCCAATTGAAAATTAGAGTTTCATGAACACATAAGAGGAAGGAATGACTTTGACTTAACATTAGTAAGGGCTATAATTAGTAGGACAATATAAGGATTATCAAATCCTTAGCCCAAACTAGGAGAATAATAAACCCCATGAATGACATTGTAAATATTCATGGACTTAATTAAAAACAATTAGAAAGAGTACTTAGGGTCAACATGCTTATAGGAACCTTATGAAAGGTTGAACTAAGGTCACTCTAGTGAATGTTGAATATAGTGGTTAAGGGGGTTAGCTAATAGAGCCTCGCTCTTCCCCTACCTTCCATTGACATTTGTGAGGTCTAAATGCCTCCTTACATGAGGATTGAAGTAATCACTTTGTGTTCACCCATTTAGCTAGTAAGCCCTAGCCAATTGGAAATAAGAGAAGCAGTCTAGACTTAGGCTGAAAATAAGTTACCTTCAACTAACAAAACATTAACTGGTTGAATAATAATATTAAGATCATAAAAGGTTAGTAAATTATCTAACCTAATAAAAACTGTAAGTAAGATAAGGATGATCAAACAAGATCCATTAGATAAAAAACAATAGGAATAAGAATATTGTATTGTATTTACTTTTCATGATTGCTAGTATGCATGTTATAGATCAAATTTAGTTCATTAGATTAGATAATCCAAACCCTTGATCAATGATGATTCAAGGAAGAAAACCAAGATCATCGTCAGGGATGATCCAATAATAAACATAGATCAAAGAAGAACTAGATGATAGAAGATCTAGGACCTCGATCTTTATCAACATGTGTAGATTGTCAATCAATGGATCTATGAAAGATCAAGATCAAGGAGATGGACACACAAAGACTTAGAGAGAGAAAAACACTTAGATATGAATGATCTAAAGATCATTCTAAACATCAAATCTAGTGATCAATAGGATGGTTCATAATTTGTATATATTGACAAAATATATGGATGTACATATTACATACATCAGTCACGATCATGGAAGATCTGCGGAGAGGAATCATTACTTGAAGGTAGGAGGATTTGATGAATGCATTTACATGGGATATACATGATTGAACCCATGACCTTATGTTTACAAGAGTATTGTTAATACTTGTATTACATCTCTTGAATACCTTATAATCCAACCAAACACATATAAAATGGCTAAGGACTAGACTATAAGTGAATAGGGAACTAGAATATATTTCAGCCCTAAGTAAACAAACAAATGGTCTGATATATATGAAATCTATTTTACATACAAGCTTGGAGCCTTGTGAGTTTGTTTTAATAGGCATAAGCCTAGGGGGATGCTATGCTAGAAGAGTTATAAGGTTTTGGCCACCCGCTCCTTGAAATTTGATGATTTGATGATACCTTGCCCTATGAGAGGCAAAAAGTCGAGTGGGGCAATTATGGGAAGGCCGCCACTATGAAAGTCCTGCCCCCCCATATGGGCAGTGACATAATATTTTCCACCGTGGTGTCAGTGGTGAACATGGCAGTTATCCGAGCTCTCTAGTACGAATCAGACTGCAGAATGGTAGCCCTTTTAATTATTTTGCACTATGATGCATATGAGAATAGGCATAGTAAAATGCCTTATGTTTTAGCATAATGAAATGTTAGGTAATTGTATATTACCAATATTTTCCAAGAAGGAAAATTCCCAGTGTAAGATTAGCTGAAATACTAAATTCTTATAATAGAGAGAATTGATCAGCTTAGTTGGGAATGATATTTGACTACTTTCAGAAATTTAACTGATTTACCCATGTATAGTATGTACGTATATGGATGTACATAACTTACAAAGTAAAGAGTATAGACATGAATATGTTTAGGGATAATGGGATTATGAAGTGTTGGAATTACATTATCAATTATTATGCTTCTTGAATCCCCTACCAAGCATTGTTTGCTGAGATATTGTAAATGTTACAATATCTCAAATATAGGGAAGGAGAGTTAGGAGTTGAAGACGATAAAAGACTTGAAGAGAATAATCTTCAAGGTATACCCTTGAAGACATGTATTTTGCTTTGTTGAGAGTTTTATTGTATGGTGAGCTTGAGTTTTGGATTATATAATTTGGACAAGTATTGTAATAGATTTGGCTATATTGTGAACCACTAGATGGATTCTAGAATTTAATGAAAGTCTATTCCTTCAATGGAATTTTATCTTGTACAAAAAATTCTACTTATGTTATGTATGAATTGATGACTTAGGTTTTACAAAACAAGTTCAAAAGAAAAGAATTTCCATTGCTTTGTTTTGTGAAAAAAATTTACACTATAAAGGGCCCTACCTTTCAAAATACATTACAAAACGTGTTACAAAAACCTGGGTCGTCACAAGGTCTTCCACTCTTAGAAACTTTATAAATATGATGTAATGGTGTTGGAAAACCTATCTTTTACCTTCACCCTCTCCCTTCAAGCATACATATTCAAATCCCTTAGACCAAAGGTAAAGGCCCTCCACCGTAGCCAATTTCCCTTATTTTTCCTTCATTCTTCTTATCTTTTTTCTTTTCTTTTCTTCTTTCTTCTTCCACTCCATGTTTGCACATAATATCCATGCATCATCCATGCCTTCATGCAAAACAAGTAAGATGGATCAATTTATGAGTGTGACACCCCGAGTTTATAGACATTAAATAAAAAGCATTCTTTTCAAAACCCTGGGATTCATATGACCCATAAAACATAGATTTAAGGCTAAAATGATCTTCTCATTTCTACAAAAAATCTAAGAGTCTCCGTTATATTTTGACCAATGCATTTAATTCATACGATTTGACAAAAGTTGATAAATATAATAAATATAAATACAAAATCTAGGAGACTTAGTTTCCATATCTATCCATCTAGATCATACACATTTTTGATAAAACCCTATACCTCAATGGTAGAGTAAAAATAAAAAAGAAACAACGATGCTAGCTATGGTATGTCCATACATAGACATCACATCCTACCAAATAATATCCACGTATCTATGTCATAAAAGTGGAAACCATATGCATATACAATCCATAAATAATATCTAAGGTATGGTTTTAAACAAACCATATACATCCTTGAAGTCTACTCTATGCATCACTGAAGGCCGCCAATGCCCTTAATTGCTCTCTTCCTACTTGCATTACCTGGTCTCTCCCTCTATATCTAATGATTTGCAAAAACATCGCAATGCCTCAACAAGCTATACTTGTGTAGGTGATGATAATAATAATAATAGTAATCAATAAATATTTAACACAATATGAAATGATCATGTATCAAACCTCAATTCATCTAATAAATATCTTCATCAGGAAAATAAATAGTGATGAAGTATAGCATAATTAATATGAAAAACCAAAAACATCGGCAATAGCCATGGCATCAAAACTCATAATAATGCTCAAAATAAGGTATGCATCCAAGCCATCTACGTGTTTCCAAACATTCCTAGTAATAATGCCTCTCAAGTTCATCAAAATGCAAATAGCAAATCAATGTAGCTCACACTAGCTGCATGTTTGAAAACATGTCAAATCAATTGAGATTGTAAGGCCCATAAATACAATGAAACCATAATACAAAGCATCAAAAGCTTGAAGAACATATCAATGAATGTGCAAGTTGTCAACAATGGCACCCTCACACGCAGGTCCCTCGAGTGTCCCATACACTCAAATCTCTATTCATGAGTACTTACACCACTGCGCCATGTGTTGTTATGTCATGGATATATAGGGAATATCCACTCTGGCACATTCACTATGCTATGATAAATCAATCATCAAGAAATACATCGACAGTTATGCCATAGTGGTAAACAACTCCTGGGTCTAACAACTGTTGCTCCTCGCTGGCATTAAACGAGAGACTAAGCATCTGTCATTCATGGAGGCCACTTGGACGCATAGTGTAGACTACCCATGATACCACCCCCTACAAGGTTTGCCCATCTATGCAACCGGGGTCTAATCATCTCATAAAGTCAAAGGGTGGGTGGCCAACCCTACATCCCTCCTAGCATAGTGTCCACCAGGGAGAAACACCCATCATAAATCCACAAAAAACATGAAAATCACACAACTCATGGTTGATAAAATTAAAATAGAATCCTCTGGTGAAATAATGAAAACCAGGAGCACCTATGGCTAGTGATCACAAGGCACTGCCCCTTTGTAAGCCTCTCACGGACCAACCTCAAAGCCTCTCATGCCCATTGTTTATTGTCATTACCTACCTCAAACAAAGAACCACTCATCTATGCCTCTCAAATCACAATCGAATTCCACTCTAGATTAGTTCATCTTAGTCCCACCAATTGGACACACGTCAGATCTTGGTCTAAATTAGAACCCAAGTTAACAAAGATGAATTCTTAGCTACAAAGCGAACATTGTATTTCCATATCTTAATATACTGTGTTTCAATACAATCCAATGGTTCACAACAATTGGATCTCAAGCTAAGGCTCACCCTATTGGGATAATAATCTAGATTATACTGAACAAAGACCACAAATAACCATATGCTTCTTTCTTAATCATATCAAAATGTATTCCAAAGCTATCATTCTCAAATCATGTCAATTTTAGGTGACTTATTGTTAAATCAACTAATCATGCACAATTTTTGCTAATCACCACCATATCAATAAAATTAACTTGTTAGGAAGATAATCCTACTTCACATAAATCAATTTGAAAGGTAATCTGTAGCCTATATTGCTCGATCGTCAATTGATCATTTCAAAGGGACTTGATATAAGCTATTTATAATGATCTGGCCACAATTGTCCACTTGATCTTCTTAGACGAAAGAATAGATTAGTAACATTGACTAAAAAATATCATTGAATCATTTGGACAATATCGATCATCAAATTTGATCTTGTATCATACCTAAATCCTCGATGGATCTTAGGCATTGATTAAGATTGGCTAAATAATCTAAAAAAATGCTCTATGAAAAAGATATCTTATATGGATCTTGATCTACACATAATGAGGACCACAATAGTCTATTCAAATAGTAAAGTAGGATTAGATTGTCGCAGATTAGGTGATCTGACATCTGATTGAAGTTCTGATCATGATCAACTATCAGATCTTCTCTGATAAATGAAAGGGAAGATGTGTATTGTTTCCCACGTTGCAAGTATGGAGACAATTATCTCAGGTTTGTGAAATCCTTTTTGAATTGGGAAAAATAAGGGGCCAAAGCTTAAGGAGCAGCAGGGCCCATTGTGTCAACTAAGCTCACCAAAATAATCAGAAGTGATATGGCAAGTCAGCCTGCCCCAACTCACCAGAGGAAAGAGAAACAAGGGGAGGTATGGTGGCTAGCTGTGATTTTCAGCTCAGTCACTGCCCGGGCATAATAAGGAAGACAAATGGGGGGGAGACAGAGACCTACATCAGTGCAACCGACTAGCTATTTAGGCACACTTGAATTAACTTTCTAACCACACTCAATTGTTTCCTAGTAAGTAGCCAACCAATTCATCCCTAAGATGACATCATAATTGACAATATCAAGTAAGATCCATTAGCATCCATCCTTTCACTCTCTTTGTCCATAGGTACCTCTTGAAGGTACTCACTAGCCTCAAATAACTTTCCCACTCACGTCATAACATCCACCCAAAAGGATAACACATATATAAGCATGTCCAAGAAGAATGCAAAAACATATGAAATGAAAGAATGATTGGATCCTGGATCAAAGAGGATCTAGCATGCCTATTAGCAATTAAGAAACTATCTTCCATAACCTAGTTCGAGGCATGTACCTGCCATGAAGTAATGGCAGAAACTCATCAATGCCATGTGGGGCCATCTCTACCTTGCTCCCAATGTTAGTATTCCTAACTCATCCTTAGGTACAGCCTTTAAAGAAATTCTTTGACACTCCATAGCCATAGCATCTAAAGAATTGCTGCCATAATGGCAGGTCCTAATACTATTTCCACTAATGCAACAGGCTACCAACTCTAAGACATAACTATCCAAGTGGTTGTCCTTCCATCTAGTGCAACTTCTCTTATCCGCATCTTAATATTGCCTGCTTGAATGTCACTGGCTTAGTGGCCTCTGTGCTTGTGTTGGTGAAAAGGGTCCCTTGCCTGTACTGGGCTGACTCAAACTACCCATGTTTGAGTCTCTACTGTCAGCCCTAGTCCTGAGAGAATCCCTCTCTAACATAGAGGCTAGACTACTTCCTTTTCCATCAATCTAGGTGTCAATCCATCAACATATATGTCTACAACCTCATTGTAATAACCCCAATTTTTGTAATTGATTGAGAAAATCAATAAAGTTTGAGTTTTAGAAATTTTGGGCTAAAATATTAGGGTTATTTAGAATATACTTCTTATAAAAGTATAATCAAGGAACAAGACATGTACAGTTGAAATTAAACTTAGCAAACCCTTCAGAATGACTGTAAGCACGACAAATTCTGAAATTCGAGAAAAATCCTTAATTTTCTTCTTTTTTTTAGACAAAAGGGTAAAATAGTAATTTTACCTAAAAATGAAAATATGAGACATCAAAATTTAGAATGTACTGAGAAATACAAATCCAACGCCACTAAGTACACTCAAATCCGAGATCATGGGAATAAAACCCTAATTTTTATACATAAAGGGCAAAATGGTCTTTTTACACAATGTGGGCCCACATGGGGTGCAAAAACGAATCCTATGGGAAGCCCACATGAAATCATGGGTCAAACCATACCATCTAGTTTTGGGGAAGAAAGTGGAGCATGGGAGAATCCAATGCTAAATTAATAATAAAAAATTAGCCATCATTATTACACTTCATCATGAAAGAAGACCCAAAAATCCTTCAAAAATATTCATAAAATTTCCACAAAATTGTATTCACTTTTCCTGCAAATTTAGACATAGATCCATCCACCAAAACCCAAAACTCTCAAGAAATCTCCCTCTTTTCATTTTCATTTTCTCTCTCTAGATTGGAACAAGAGACCTAAATTCCATTAGGCACTCTGTTCCAGATCCAATATCACAAATCCCACCATCAAAAACTTCCTAACCATACCTTAGTTATAAAACCCCCAAAGAAATTTTGAGATCCAATGGTTCAAACAATGGAAATCGCAAGAAAGGTGGATCTTTGGCTATATCATCATCAAATCTTGTATTCTTTTAAACTGGACCATACAACCTACATTTTTATCCAATCAGGTAGGTGAAACTACTTCCTGGACATTTTTATTATTGTTTTATGAAATTTATACTTTACTATAATTTTATTTGGGTAATAAAATGGTAAAAATCAAGTAAACAACAGAACCTTCAATTCAAGACGATTGAGGGCTTAGATGAAAATTTTAACCTTACCAATCGATCCAGAAGGGTCCAAAAGCCCTAGGGTAACATTTTCACAAAATACTATGAAGGTTTGGGCCCCCAATTGAGAAAGGATTAATTGGACGGTCCAAATGGACTGTCTGATCTCCCGATCGGACCAAAAGACGATGTTCGAGATGCAGCACGCGCGGTCGCACTGCGTGAGCGACGTCATCCCTCGAATGTCTGTGGACGTCCCCGGCGGGCGCTTCCTTATCTCATCCACGACAGACGCGCCCAGCTCGTTTCTGCCAGTCTAATCTGGACCGTCCATTCCAATGGGCCCAGATCAGATCTAGGCCCTAGGAATGGAATATGAAATTCCAAATCTGATTCTGGAGTCATATGAACTCCAAATCAAGATCAGAAAGAGGTTATGGAAATCTTACAACCTCTATTTTCTTATGAAATGATAAAATGGAGAAAATATGTAATAAAACTTTCAGTATTTAGGAAACAAGTTTCCAATTGCCAAGATCTTCAAGATCTGAGATGATCAGATCTTGGAAATATGTTTTAATAATGATATAATATTAAAATTAAGTTATATAAATGGTTTATTTGGACAGATCTAAGAGATATTAAGGGATCTACCCACTAGGGTAGAAAAACCCTAAAAAAATTACAAAGGGACCCACTTGATCAATAAGATCAAGTGTGATCAGATCTTGGGATGGATGAAATGGATGTTGATATGATGAAATCCAAGGAGATCATGGATGGATTATGACAAAAATGAATCAATATGATCTTTGGACCTTAATAAAGAAAACCCGTTAAATATAACTAAAACCCTTAATCAAAAGGAAATGATTTAAGATCTAATGGTTGGATCATAAGTGAAGGTTTCTAAAAAGATTAATGTAATTAGTTTCATTCTCTATTAATTGATAATAGCATTTCAAATATGATTTATGTTATAAAGCATGCTAGTGTAACTTTTAAACCTTAGCATGACATGTAATTAGATTGTTATCATAGGTTGCTAGATTTACTTATCTTAGGGGCATGTTAGTGTAATTTTATGCAAGTATAACTTAAGACCAAGTTAGTATGATATCATGCCATTGTAACTTAGGATGATCCTAGTTTAAGTATAGTTTTATTCCATTAGGTTAAGTTACATTCATAAGGAGCATGTTAGTATAAATGTTTGTTAAATTTATATTGGAGCTGTGCTTTAAAATTTATGATTTAATTGTTGTCAAATTTTATTAGTAGATTCAAATGTTAAGTAGTTGTTGAGATATAAAGAGCATAAGTCACCAAAATGTAATCCAATTGAAAAATTAGAGTTTCATGAACACATAAGAGGAAGGAATGACTTTGACTTAACATTAGTAAGGGCTATAATTAGTAGGACAATATAAGGATTATCAAATCCTTAGCCCAAACTAGGAGAATAATAAACCCCATGAATGACATTGTAAATATTCATGGACTTAATTAAAAGCAATTAGAAAGAGTACTTAGGGTCAACATGCTTATAGGAACCTTATGAAAGGTTGAACTAAGGTCACTCTAGTGAATGTTGAATATAGTGGTTAAGGGCGTTATCTAATAGAGCCTCGCTCTTCCCCTACCTTCCGTTGACATTTGTGAGGTCTAAATGCCTCCTTACATGAGGATTGAAGTAACCACTTTGTGTTCACCCATTCAGCTAGTAAGCCCTAGCCAATTGGAAATAAGAGAAGCAGTCTAGACTTAGGCTGAAAATAAGTTACCTTCAACTAGCAAAACATTAAATGGTTGAATGATAAAAATAAGAGCATAAAAGGTTAGTAAATTACCTAACCCTAATAAAAACTATAAGTTAGATAAGGATGATCAAACAAGATCCATTAGATCTTGAATGATCAATAACAATAAGGATAAGAATATTATATTATACTTAGTATGCATGTTTATTAGTTATAGTTCATTAGAGTAGATAATCCAAACCCTTGATCAAAGATGATTCAAGGAAGAAAACCAAGATCATCCTTAGGGATGATCCAATAACTGAACTTAGATCAAAGAAGAACTAGATGATAGAAGATCTAGGACCTTGATCTTTATCAACATGTGTAGATTGTCAATCAATGGATCTATGAAAGATCAAGATCAAGGAGATGGACACACAAAGACTTAGAGAGAGAAAAACACTTAGATATGAATGATCTAAAGATCATTCTAAACATCAAATCTAGTGATCAATAGGATGGTTCATAATTTGTATATATTGACAAAATGTATGGATGTACAGATTACATACATCAGTCAGGATCATGGAAGATCTGGGGACAGGAATCACTACTTGAAGGTAGGAGGATTTGATGAATGCATTTGCATGGGATATACATGATTGAACCCATGACCTTATGTTGAAAAGAGTATTGTTAATACTTGTATTACATCCCTTGAAAACCTTATGATCCAACCAAGCACATATAAAATGGCTAAGGACTAGATTATAAGTGAATAGGGAACTAGAAGATATTTCAGCCCTAAGTAAAGAGACAGATGATCTAATATATATGAAATCTATTTTACATACAAGCTTGGAGGCTTGTGAGTTTGTTTTAATAGGCATAAGCCTAGGGGGATGCTATGCTAGAGGAGTTATAAGGTTTTGGCCACCCACTCCTTGAAATTTGATGATTTGATGATACCTTGCCCTATGAGAGGCAAAAAGTCAGGTGGGGCAATTATGGGAAGGCCACCACTATGAAAGTCATGCCCCCCCATATGGGCAGTGACATAATATTTTCCATCGTGGTATTAGTGGTGAACAGGATAGTTATCTGAGCGCGCTAGTACAGATCAGACTGTAGCATTGTAGCCCTTTTGATTATTTTGCACTATGATGCATATGAGACTAGGTATAGTGAAATGCCTTATGTTTTAGCATAATGAAATGCTAGGTAATTGTATATTACCAATATTTCACAAGAAGGGAAATTCCAATGTAAGATTAGCTGAAATATTGAATTCTCATAATGGAGAGAATTGATCAGCTTAGTTGGGAATGATATTTGACTACTTTCATAAATTTAACTGATTTACCCATGTATAGTATGGATGTATATGAATGTACATAACTTACAAAGTAAAGAGTAGAGACATGAATATTTTTACGGGTAATGGGATTATGAAGTATTGGAATTACATTGTCAATTATTATGCTTCTTAAATCTCCTACCAAGCATTGCTTGCTGAGATATTGTAAATGTTGTAATATCTCAGATACAGGGAAGGAGAGTTAGGAGTTGAAGATGATAGAAGACTTGAACAGAATAATCTTCAAGGTATACCCTTGAAGACATGTATTTTGCTTTGTTGAGAGTTTTATTGTATGGTGAGCTTGAGTTTTGGATTATGTAATTTGGACAAATATTGTAATAGATTTGGCTGTACTGTGAACCACTGGATGGATTCTGGAATTTAATGAAAGTCTATTCCTTCAATGAAATTTTATCCTGTACAAAACTCTACTTATGTTATGTATGAAGTGATGACTTGGGTTTTACAAAACAAGTTCTAAAGAAAAGAATTTCTACTGCTTTGATTTGCGAAATTTTTTTACACTATTAAGGGCCTTGCCTTTCAAAATACATTACAAAACGTGTTACAAAAACCCGAGTCATCACACTCTTGAACCATTCGATCCCTCTGCTCTAAAGTAGCAAACTCTCTCTACATCGCCTATCATGTATGAGGCAAAAAATGTACCGATCATGTTATGCTTTCGTAACAACTCCCAGGTAATAGTCTCAATAGTGGAGGAACGCATCCTCTCTAATGACTGTCACTAGAATCCTATCTCACTCTTTTAATAGATAAGTGACTATCTTTACATGATCCTCAATGGGGACTCTCATGGCACTAAATGCTCTCTTAGTCTTAAAAAGCTATTATTTAGCTGCTTCTATACTACCATCCCCATAAAAGTGTGTTACCATCTGTTGAAATGGTTTTAGTAGCTTATCGGTCCTACCGGGACTCCCTAAGGCACCAACCTTAACTACTCTAAGCACTAGTTCTTTACATTAAGAATCACACACCTTTCATGAAGGTACATGTTCTTGTACTCATACAAGGATCAAAGTGTCATTTTTCCTTAAATTCTGCCAACTTTAATAAGCAACATTTATCTCACAATAAACAACCTTTCTCTTATGGGTTATCTCTATAACTCATTTCTAGGTAATAATCTCACTCAATTGACTTATATGACTTTTAGACTTGTTGGAGTGGCTGTGATGGAGTAGAATGAGCTAAATTTTCAAAAGTTAGGATCACTAATTAAAATTTGAATTATAAAATTGATTAAAAATGAAAACTTTAAATAAAAAACATTCTTTTCATAAATCACGAGAGTCATATGACCATAAAACACAAATTTTTAATAACGAAATGATCTTCCCTTTTCTACCAAAAATTTGATAGTCTCTTTTGTATTTTGACCAATGCATTTAAATTATGCAATGTGACAACACTTAATAAATACAATAAACATAAATATAAGATCAAGGAGACTTAGTCTCCATATCTATCCATCCAGATCATACGCATTTTTTATATAACCATATACCTAAATGGTAGAGTAAAAATAAAAAAGAAACAATGATGCTACCCATGGTCTATCCATACACAGCCATCACATCTAGCTAGATGACATCTATGTCAAAAAAAGTGTAAACCATATACAGTTCATAAATATTATCCAAGGTAAGGTTTTGGAAAAAACATATACATCATTGGAATCTCCTCTATGCACAGCTAAAGGCTGCCAACACCCTCACTTCCTCTATGCACAGCTTAAATTCATTTTTTTTTTTTAAAAAACCCCGAATGTCATTTTCTTTCAAGACAAATAAAGTAATTTCTAAAACTAAGACAAACACATATGGATCCTAGATCCATCTAGTCACAGTTCACAGCCCAACTGTAATAATTACATATACATGTCCAAAGGATAGGTCATGTACTTACATTCATACTTGTCTTTGTTTGTTCACTTGATTGTAGTACTAACATTTCCTGATGCATCTTCTAATCCTGTTGGAGCTAATATATAAAAATAATATATTTGGGTGAGTATTCCTCATACTTAGTAGGTCATCTAATACTACTATTTTGAAAATATAGCATGCAACATGCATAATTTCAAGAGGGGCTTTCCATGTAAAAGTCATGCAATTCCTTTTTGTGTAAACATGCATATTTATACCTAAACCATAAGCTCATTTACACATTTTCAACCGTGGAATCTTTTATCGAAATCTAGTAATCAATAATATAAATATTATGAAAATCATAGAGTAGTAGCAAATCGATCCATGTACTAAAATCTCAGCCAACACATCAAGCTGACTAGTCAAAGTCAATGATTCATAAAATAATAATAATAATTATGAAATTCTTATAGTAGTAATCAGTCAAAATAGATGATAGCATCTCAAACCCACTATAGATATCATGCACATGGGTCTCTTGGCCAACACATCAAACTGATGGGTCGGCGAACACATCAAGCCAACAGGTCATGAGTACTCATCTATGACCATCTTAATGCAATATGCATATCGATGTCAAAACCAAAATCATAGGGTCAACTATGTTCATGAGCAGAACCTATTCTGAACTCATGTGTCTCCAGTATCTAAAGACTAACCCACCATAGCCTCCACAATGACTATGGATATGTCCTCAAAAAGGGTGCCGTGAACACCTCTAGTTGTTGTCCCTGTTCACCACAATAATCGAGGAAGGGACAATGCAGCTTTGGGTAGTAATACCTACCACCTTTGGTGGTTAGAAGCCAAGAGGCCAACCCTGTACATAAACAACCTCTCAGCATAGTGCCCACCAGGTTCATTAGCCCGAAAAAGATATATACATATAATCCAAATCTCAATCATCATAAATCATGCAATTTATGAAATTAGTTTCAAAACATGCAAGCAATGCATACATAAAATATATTCAATGAAAGCAATCTCATTCAAGACCATAAATCATGAAGACAATTCCGCATGCTCACTATAAGAATATCACATCTCAAAAAGCATACTAAACACGGTAATAAGAGTTAAATAAATCAATTACATTTTGAAATGCATTCAAAAACTTAGTAGCATCAAACTACCTATCTCGATGTCTCTTGAATTGCCTTTTCCTTCAATCAAATCCTGAATCACCTTTGTGAAGTCCTGAATATTATTTGATAACAAGAATTCAAGTATCATTCTCTATAGATCATCAATTAGATTTACAGATTAATGGCTAGATCTATCTTTTAGGTTATAGATCATTGTTTAATGTGTTTCCAGGCTAGATCACGCTTATAGATCTAATATTTAATGGTTAGATTGCCTTTAATAACTTTTATGTCATCAAATCTTATAATTGAATGGTTAGATCACCTCTCCTAATGTTAGATCAGGTTTGTACTAAATTTGAATGGTCAGATCTACAATTCAAAGGTTGATGTATGTAATTTAGAGTTGATCTAGGCATATTGATCTTCTAATACATCCAATGGATCAATTTATGAGATTTGATCATCTTTAATCTTGTAGATCTATGAAATTTCTATGGTTTTTAGGCTATACTCATATTAAATAGTCCTATGATCCTAAATTTTATTATATAATTAGGTCCGCATTATTAAGACAAACACAACAGACTTTTCAGATCATCAATTGGATTTATATAATTTTTGAAATCTCAATTTTTGTGTTTCGGGTTTGTTTAATGGTCTAGATTCAAATTCTAAATCCAGGATGCTAAAAAAATTATCACCAGTGTAACTAGCCTCACTAGAGAAGACGATCGGTGCACTTGTTGCATTTTATAATTTTTAAGTCTGATTAACTCCTAATTAAAAGGATTTGTAGATCAGGCTCTTACCTTCACTCCTATCAAGTTTGGAGTCATTTAGTGTTCCTTTGATACTGGAAAACAAGAATTTCATGTTCGAGGTTTGTTGAAAAATGCAATATCATCGAAATTTGAAAATTTAGCCTAATCAATGGTGAAACTAACTCTGATTTAGAAATTTTTAGAGGGCTTTTGATCCTCTCTTCACAAGGAATCTAATGGTGGTGTTTAATCTTCGCTATGTCACCATTTGGGAAGCTGTTTTCGAAGATCTAGACAGTGACCGTGTTCATTATCGCTAGAATAAATGGAGAAAGTGGTGGTAGAGGAAGAGAAGAAGAAAAACGATGGAAGAAAGGGGTAGAAGATGGGTTTTTATAGTTGATGATGGCAGTGGTGCGTCGTCTCCGCGGCTGCATCGTCCTTATGGCAGTGCCACCATTTTTTTGGCGTAGACATGGGGTAACACATCGGTTACGTAGTGATGATGAAGGGGGGTGTCGTTATCAAAATGACCCCCTGTGTTTTTTTATTCATTTTCGTTAATGTTATAAAATTACAAAAATGACCTCCAATCTTCAAACTCCCATAACCTTGTGATTTGATCTCCGTTTTTAGCATTTTTTATGTCATTGGATTCCATTTTTCGAGTAGTATCTGATTATGGGGATATTTCGACCAAATTAGATCTCTAAAAATCTCACTTTCAATATTCCAAAATAGGACTTAAAAAAATTCATGTTATTACATTATTACCCCTACAAAGAATTTCGTTCCTAAAATTCCACAAATTAATACTTTTTAAAGAGTTTTGGATATTTTAATTTCTCAGGTTTCCTCTTTGATGAATGTGTTCCTTCTTAAAACTCAAGCTAGAGAAATTTCTTTACTTCAACTTCTTCATCTTCTCATCCAAAACCTCAAATGGGTCAATAATTAGATGAATTTTGTCTTCGAAATTCTTTTCATGTTATCTTTCAACCAATCTTGGAACATTCTCAATTCATCATTCTCATAATTCCTTCAACAAAATCCTTAAATATAACTAAAATTTAGCATAATTTTTCTGCTTGCTTTAAGTAATAAAGAGCTGCTTTTGCTGCATACACTAATACTTAGTCCTTACTAGCTAATTCATCAACATTGTTTCGTAATTTCAGTTCATACAATTGATATCTCCAAATCCTTAGATTACCACACTCCTTTAATCGTGTATAGCCTACTCCACACTTCTCTGATACTAAATTACTCCTTGTTCTTTTATAATCTTATTTCTTGTATTTCATTTTGAATAATACAGAGTAATCTCTTTTTTTCTATCTTTCATCTTGTGATCTATTTATCATTAAAATCCTCTCTTTAAGGTTGACCTACACCTTGCTGGAAAAAGTTCCAAAAGTGGCCAAGTCATAATTACATCCGTCCCATCACACGTCATCTTACTTCATATTTTCTTCAAGGAACTTAAATTAAGTTTTTAGCAGTATCACTTCTTATTTCTTTACATCAATGGCAAAAGTGTTCTTCATACTGAACCCCTTAGTTGGAGAAATATTTGAGAACACATGGTCTCCCATTTCGTATTCCAACTATCTTTCACCTTTCATATGTAACTCGATTCCTCAATATTCAAACTAGAACTCTAAAAAGAATCAAGTAACATCTTCCATCAATTATATCTATCACATATTACAAATAAGATCTCCTAACTATATATCAAGTTTCTTGGATATTGAATCCATCAAATAGTTTTCTCCTCTAAGAATTTATATAAAATCATGTCAAATATTTATGGTCAATCTATCATTGTAGATTGAATGTTCTCGTTTAGAGTCTTATATCAGTATTCTCATAAAATTTTCAACAATATTCATACTCATGTCAAAGTTCTCTTATCTATAATAGAGTTCACTCATTGTGTTCATGATTGGATCCCTTGCCATTATCCTCTTTAAATTTTCCTTCGTTGATGATTCACTTCGTGATCTTCCAAACCAAAAGTTAACCCTTATGGAATTTACTTCTACTTATCTTCTTTGGTTGGTCTTTGTACTTGATACATGCATATAATAAATACCTTTTTGTCTAAAGGCAATTAAACATCAAATGTTAGATACTACCATATAGTTTGCATATAACAAATACCTTTTTGTCTAAAGGCAATTAAACATCAAATGTTAAATACTACCATATAGTGTGGCATCTATCTTAACTTTCCTCTTTTCATTACTTATATCGATACATTATTCAATCATTTATCAAAGGCATTGTCAACAACCATTAAGTCTTAATTGTCAAGAGGTATCTCAAGTAGTGGTTCTCTCAATTTCTCAAATTTTGTCTTTCATGTACCACCTCATACTTATCTTAACAATAATAATCATCCAATACACTATCATAACATCTAGTAAGGTATAAGAAGATCAGCAATTTTGGTCATTATTTTAGATCTTTTCTCATTTCACTTCTGCCTCAGCTACTACTAGATCTATTGTAATTTTACATCCTCAAAAGACTTAGTCTAATCAATTGACTTCCTTTAGTGAAAAAATCATGTGTAAGTACCCATAACATTCCTCTTAATGTATTACATAACTTAGGCTATTGTTTACTAGTGTACTAACATGTTTAATTAGATATGATTGGAATACCTTAGTTCAATCAACATTATTCTAAAGGTAATGACACTTAAATCTATTGCTAAATAATGTCCTCTGGATACTTGCTCTTCCAATCCTCCTCTATGATGTCAAGACATCAAGTTGATCCTTGATGATACTCTAGTTGATGAAGATTGATTGGACAAGTTACTATCCTTGCTCATTACTTCTCACTATAACTTCATTCAATCATATAATGGCAATGTAAGGTATTATCATTTTATTTTTTTATTGACTACAATCACTGGTGTTTCCTCATAAAATAATGGATTTGATAAAACTCTAATTTCAACAATTGACACTTTTTTAGAATTTAATTCCTAGTTGATCACAATCCTTCTTTGAAAATTTCTTGCAATACACTGTCCTTAATTTTGACACTCTACTCAAAGTTTGCATTTCCATCTGCTTTATCTCTATTATACTCTCCCACAATAAAATCACTAACTCGGTTACTATTATTCTTTCGAATTTGATTAGTTTATCTTTCAATTTGACAATACGACTTAAGATGAAGGATCTTCGATTTGATACTTATCTTTTCTATCCTCAATCTTATTATGACTGTTCAACATCCACCAAATACTTGTATTTACACCTTATTCATTTTTATTTTTATTTTTTTTATAGTCAAAATCCTCCTTTTGTCCACTTGGATCAATGTCTCCATTTTATTTGTTGATTAAATACTACATCCACACTTTTGATCAACTGGTATGATGAAATGAATACTTCCAAGAAATGCTAAACTTTTCTAATATCATCATCGAAATCCCCAATTGTTTGTATTCCTAATGATTCCTTGCGATGTCTCAACAATTACATTAACAAACTTTTCTAATATCATCATCAAAATCCGCAATTGTCTGTATTCTTAATGAATCCTTGCTGTGTCTCAGCAATTACATTAGCATTTTTGTCTATACTATACTTCTCTTCCTTATAAGTTCACGTTATGTTCAATCTATTATCACAGATCAATCATCCCCTACCAGAATTGAGCTAAGTTCTTTAGGATTCCCACTTCTGATCAATCTAGTACAAGTCAGAGTTATCTACTAAAGATTCCACTAGTATCATCTTGTATTCTCATTCTTCATTGTCATCATAATCTTATTCTCCTCAAATAGTTTCCTTGTTTAATCCACTACTCAACACTTCTTAACCCTTAATTAGTTTAGACTAGTTTAAATCCAACTCCCTTTCACCTATTTATTGGTGGTGTATTTCTTTGTGATTTGATATCATTTCTTATTCTAGTCATCTCTATTACTTATATTTATACTACTTTTTCTTAATTATTCTAGTTGTATATGACTTTTGGACATGCAAGACTAACTGTGAAAGGATAAACTGAGCTTTGATACCAACTATGATGGCCCAAGTTTTCACATGCATTTTTAAATGCCAAACCAATTCCTAATGCTAGATCGATCCCTATTTGAAAACACTTTTATAAAAACAATGCAATGCAGTTGAAAAATATTTTTTTTAATTCTTTTTTAAAAAAAAAAAACCCCGAGTGTCATTTTCTTTCAAGACGAATAAAGTAATTTGTAAAACTAAGATAACATATATGCATCATAGATCTATCTAGTCACAGCTTACAGCCCAACTGTAATAATTACATATACATGTCCAAAGGATAGGTCATATACTTACATTCATACTTGTCTTTGTCTTCGTTCACTAGATTGTAGTACTAACATTTCCTAATGTATCTTCTAATCCCTTTGGAGCTAATCTGTAAAAATAATATATTTGGGTGAGTATTCCTCATACTCAGTAGGTGATCTGATACTATTATTTTGAAAACCTGGGTAGTCACAAATAGTAATAGTATTTATAAATTTTTAACACTATGAAATGGTCATGTATCAAACCTCAAGGCATGTGATAAATATCTTCCTCATGGAAATAGTTCTAGCGTGATATCAGATATGAAAATAAATAGTGATAAAGTATAGTATAATTAACATAAAAAACCAACTAAATCAATGGCAATACCCAAGGCATCAAAGCTCATAATAATGCTCAAAATAAGGTTATGCATCCAAGCCACCTGCATGTTTCCAAAACATGTCGAGTAACAAATCTCTTAGACTTGTCAAAATGCCAATATCAAATCAAGGTAACTCATGCCAACTGCATGTCTAAAAACATGTCAAATCAATAGAGCTTCTAAGGGTGCTAAATACACCAAAACCACTACAATACAAAGCATCAAAAGCTTGATGAACATATCAATGAATGTGCAAGTCATCAATGGAGGCACCCCCAAACATGGGTCCCATGAGTGTCCTATATGCTTAAATGTCTGATAATGAGTACTCACACAACTCCTCATACCATGGGTATATAGGGAATATCCATCTTAGCATGCTTGCTATAAAATATTATGGAAACAATCATCAAGAAATACATGAACTGCTATGCTGTAGTGGTAACCAACTCCTAGGTCTACCAATTGCTCTCCCCACCAACACTAAATGGGAGACTAAGTGTTTGTCATGCATGGGGGGTGATCAAAGGCGTAGTGTGGACTACCCATGATACCACTCACTATGAGGTTTTTTCATTTATGCAGGGGTGTTTAATCATCTCATAAAGTCAGAGGGTGGGTGGCTAACCTTACATCCCTCCTATCACATCATCCACTAGGCAAAAACACCCATTATAAACCCTTAAAAAAATAAAAATCACATATCTCATTGTAGGTAAAATGGATATACAACCCTTTAATGAAATAATGAAAATCAAGAGCATTTGTGGCTGGCCATCCTGAGGCACTGCCCTCATCCTAGGGTTAACCTCTCAAGGACCAGACACAAAGCCTCCTCCACCAAGTTCACAATAAAACAAGTGATAAAATAGGGATGAGATTAGATTCTATTCGAAAAATGTAACCAACGACACAAAGAACCCTAAAAATGGAGTTTGGATGAAAAAGTTATGAGCATTTGAAGTGTAAGGGCATTATCGTAAATAAAATATTCAAAAAAGCATTTAATTGCATGGGCCATTTTGACAAGGACACCCTCCTCTGTTTTCGCATTTGCCCCAAGAAAGACAATAGGCAGTCGCGACAGTTTCGACACCCACCTCCAATCACCATTTGCTATGTCGAAAAATAAAGTAATGACTCAAATTTTAAAGTTCTATTTGGAAAATTGGATTGAACAGGAGGATGAATGTTTTGCAAATTTTGACTTTTAGAAATTAGAACTTGTTGAAAATATTCTTATAATTAGTTTCTATTCGGCTTATGGAATCAAACGAGAAAAATAACGCTGAGAATAGAGTTCGGATTAAAAAGTTATCACAGTTTGAAGTTGAAGGGCATTTCATTAACTAAAAGATTCAAAATGCAGAGGCCAATTTGATAATGTCACCATGCTTTGTTTTACCCCTGCATTGACAAATATATTAGGTGATTAAGCTAGCCATCTTTGGTCCCCAGTTGCTTTGCAAGTAAATAATGTAACTGCTCAAATTTTCAAGCCCTATTTTGAAGATTGGAACAAACAGGTGGATGGATTTCTTTTAAATTTACAATGTTAGAATTTAATACTTGTTGAAAATATCTAAAAGGTAGATTATATATTCTAAAATGGAATCCAATGACACAAAGAGCACAGAAAATGGAGTTCGAGCGAAAAAGTTATGACCATTTGAAGTCGAAGGCCATTTTGGTAATTAAAAGATTAAAAAAGCATTCAAAATGCAGGGGCTGTTTTGTTAATGGAACTCTCCTTAGTTTTCCCATCTGCCACGGCAAAGATGGTAAGCGATCATGCCGCCCACGTCCAGTCACCGTTTATGGCACTAGGAAATAATCTAGCTACTCAAATTTTAATGTCCTATTTGGAAGATTGGATTGAGCTAGAGGATGAATATTTTATAAATTTTGCATTTTAAATTTTAGAACTTGTTGAAAATTTTATCTTAATTAGATTCTAGTTGAAAAATGGAATCGAATGAAAAAGTTATGAGCATTTGAAGGTAAAGGGTATTTTGGTAATTAAAAGATTCAAAATGCAGGGGACCATTTTGATAACACCACACTCCTCTATTTTCATGTATATGCTGTGAAAGATAGTAAGCGATCACATCATCCACCTCTGGTCCCTTTTGCAATGTCAAAAAATTATGTAAGTACTCAAATTTTAAGGTTCTATTTGGAAGATTGGATAGAACAAGGAGATGAATATTTTACAAATTTTGAATTTTAGAATTTAGTACTTGTTGAAAATATTGTCAGGATTAGATTCTATTCGAAAAATGGAACCAATGACACAAAGGACTCTAAAAATGGAGTTTGGATGAAAACGTTACGAGCATTTGAAGTGTAAGGGCATTATGGTAAACAAAAGATTCAAAAAAGCATTTAATTGCATGGGCCATTTCGATAAGGACACCCTCCTCTGTTTTCACAATTGCTTCAAGAAAGACAATAGGCAGTCGCGACAGTCTCGACACCCACCTTCGATCACCATCTGCAACATCAAAAAATGAAGTACTCAAATTTTAAAGTTCTATTTGGAAAATTGGATTGAATAGGAGGATGAATGTTTTGCAAATCTAGAATTTTAGAAATTAGAAGTTGTTGAAAATATTCTCATAATTAGATTCTATTCGGCTTATGGAATCCAACGAGAAAAATAACGCTGAGAATAGAGTTCAGATTAAAAAGTTATCACAGTTTGAAGTTGAAAGGCATTTCATTAACTAAAAGATTCAAAATTCAGGGGCCAATATGATAAGGTCACCATCCTTTGTTTTACCCCTGCGTTGAAAAATATAGCAGGCGATTGAGCTGGCCATCTTTGGTCCCCAATTGCTATGCCAGTAAATAATATAACTGCTCAAATTTTCAAGCCCTATTTTGAAGATTGGAACAAAGAGGTGGATGGATTTCTTATAAATTTACAACGTTAGAATTTAATGCTTGTTGAAAATATCTAAAAGGTAGATTCTATTTTCAAAAAATTGAATCTAACGACAGAAAGAGCACTGAAAATGGAGTTTGGGCGAAAAAGTTATGAGCATTTGAAGTCAAAGGCCATTTTGGTAATTAAAAGATTAGAAATGCATTCAAAACAAAGGGGCTGTTTTGTTAACGGGACTCTCCTCAGTTTTCCCATCTGCCATGGCAAAGATGGTAAGCGATCGTGCTTCCCACCTCCAGTCATCGTTTATGGGACCAGGAAATAATCTAGTACTCAAATTTTATTGTCCTATTTGGAAGATAGAATTAAGCAAGAGGATGAACATTTTATAAATTTTACATTTTAAATTTCAGAACTTGGTGAAAATTTTCTCTTTATTAGATTCTAGTTGAAAAATGGAATCGAATGACCCAAGGAACCCTAAAAACGGAGTTTGGATGAAAAAGTTATGAGCATTTGAAGGTAAAGGGTATTTTCGTCATTAAAAGATTCAAAATGCAGGGGGCCATTTTGATGACGCCCCCTCCTCTGTTTTCATGTCTATGCTGAGAAAGATAGTAAGCGATCATGTCGCGCACCTATGGTCCCTCTTGCGGCGCCAAAAATTTATGTAAGTACTCAAATTTTAATCTTCTATTTGGAAGATTGGATAGAACAAGGAGATGAATATTTTACAATTTTTGAATTTTTGAATTTAGTACTTGTTGAAAATATTGTCAGGATTATATTCTATTCGAAAAATGGAACCAAGGACACGAAGGACTCTAAAAATGGAGTTTGGATGAAAAAGTTATGAGCATTTCAAGTGTAAGGGCATTATGGTAAACAAAAGCTTCAAAAGAGCATTTAATTGCATGGGCCATTTCGATAAGGACACCCTCCTCTGTTTTCACATTTGCCTCGAGAAAGATAATAGGCAGTCGCAATAGTCTTGACACCCACCTACGATCAGCATTTGCTTGGTCGAAAAATAAAGCAACTACCCAAATTTTAAAGTTCTATTTGGAAAATTGGATTGAACAGGAGAATGAATGTTTTGCAAATTTTGAATTTTAGAAATTAGAAGTTGTTGAAAATATTCTCATAATTAGATTCCACTCGACTTATGGAATCGAATGAGAAAAATAACGCTGAGAATAGAGTTCGAATTAAAAAGTTATAACAGTTTGAAGTTGAAGGGCATTTCATTAACTAAAAGATTCAAAATGGAGGGGCCAATTTGATAATGTCACGATCCTTTGCTTTACCCCTGCATTGACAAATATAGTAGGTGATTGAGCTCGCCATCTTTGGTCCCCAATTGCTATGCCAGTAAATAATGTAACTGCTCAAATTTTATAGCACTATTTTTGAAGATTGGAACAAACAGGTGGATGGATTTCTGTTCAATTCACAACGTTAGAATTTAATGCTTGTTGAAAATATCTAAAAGGTAGATTCTATATTCGAAAAATGGAATCCAACGATAAAAAGAGCACTGAAAATGGAGTTTGGGCGAAAAAGTTCTGAGCATTTGAAGTCGAAGGCCATTTTTGTAATTAAAAGATTAAAAAAGCATTCAAAATGGAGGTGTTGTTTTGTTAACGGGAGTCTCCTCAGTTTTCCCATCTGCCACGGCAAAGATGGTAAGCGATCGTGCCGCCCACCTCTAGTCACCGTTTATGGCACCAGGAAATAATCTAGCAACTCACATTGTAATGTCTTATTTGGAAGATTGGATTGAGCAAGAGGATGAATATTTTATAAATTGTGCATTTTAAAATTTGGAACTTGTTGAAAATTTTCTCTTAATTAGATTCTAGTTGAAAAATGGAATCGAATGACCCAAGGAACCCTGAAAATGGAGTTTGGATGAAAAAGTTATGAGCATTTGAAGGTAAAGGATATTTTCATAATTAAAAGATTCAAAATGCAGGGGGCCATTTTGATAACACCCCCTCATCTGTTTTCATGTCTATGCTGAGAAAGATAGTAAGCGATCACGTCGCGCACCTATGGTCCCTCTTGCGGCACCAAAAATTTATGTAAGTATTCAAATTTTAATTTTCTATTTGGAAGATTGGATAGAACAAGGAGATGAATATTTTACAAATTTTGAAAATTTGAATTTAGTACTTGTTGAAAATTTTGTCAGGATTATATTCTATTTGAAAAATGGAACCAATGACACAAAGGACTCTAAAAATGGAGTTTGGATGAAAAAGTTATGAGCATTTGAAGTGTAAGGGCATTATGGTAAATAAAAGATTCAAAAAAGCATTTAATTGCATGGGCCATTTTGATAAGGACACCCTCCTCTGTTTTCCCATTTGCCTCGAGAAAAATAATAGGCAATCGCAACAGTCTCGACACCCACCTATGATCACCATTAGCTACATCGAAAAATAAAGTAACTGCTCAAATTTTAAGGTTCTATTTGGAATATTGGATTGAAGAGGAGGATGAATGTTTTGTAAATTTTGAATTTTAGAAATTAGAACTTGTTGAAAATATTCTAGTAATTAGATTCTATTTGGCTTATGGAATCGAACTAGAAAAATAACGCTGAGAATAGAGTTCGGATTAAAAAGTTATGACAGTTTTAAGTTGAAGGGCATTTCATTAACTAAAAGATTCAAAATGCAGAGGTCAATTTGATAATGTCACCATCCTTTGCTTTACCCCTGCGTTGACAAATATAGTAGGCGATTTAGCTGGCCATCTTTGGTCCCCAATTGCTATGCCTGTAAATAATGTAACTAAAATTTTCAAGCCCTATTTTGATGATTGGAACAAATAGGTGGATGGATTTCTTTTAAATTTACAACATTAGAATTTAATGCTTGTTGAAAATATCAAAATGGTAGATTCTATATTCGAAAAATTGAATCCAACGGCATTTGAAAAAGTTATGAGCATTTGAAGTCAAACGCCATTTTGGTAATTAAAAGATTAAAAAAGAATTCAAAAAGCAGGGGCTGTTTTGTTAATGGGACTCTCCTCAGTTTTCCCATCTTCCGCGGCAAAGATGGTAAGCAATTGTGCTACCCACCTCGAGTCACCGTTTATGGCACCAAGAAATAATCTAGCTACTCAAATTTTATTGTCCTATTTGGAAGATTGGATTGAGCAAGAGGATGAATATTTTATAAATTTTCCATTTTAAAATTTAGAACTTGGTGAAAATTTTCTCGTAATTAGATTCTAATTGGAAAATGGAACCGGATGACCCAAGGAACCCTAAAAACGGTGTTCGGATGAAAAAGTTATTAGCATTCGAAGTAAAGGGTATTTTGGTAATTAAAAGATTCAAATGCAGGGGCCCATTTTGATTACGCCACCATCTTCTGTTTTCATGTCTATGCTAAGAAAGATTGTAAGCGATCACGTCGCCCACCTATGGTCCCCTTTGCGGCACTAAAAAATTATGTAAGTTCTCCAATTTTAAAGTACTATTTGGAAGATTGGATAGAACAAGGAGATGAATGTTTTGCAAATTTTGAATTTTAGAATTTAGTACTTTTTGAAAATAATGTCGGGATTAGATTCTATTTGAAAAATAAAACCAACAACACAAAGAACCCTAAAAGTGGAGTTTGGATGAAAAAGTTATGAGCATTTGAAGTGTAAGGGCATTATGGTAAATAAAAGATTCAAAAAAGCATTTAATTGCATGGGCCATTTTGTTCAGGACACCCTCCTCTATTTTCACATTTGCCTCGAGAAAGATAATAGGCAGTCGTGACAGTCTCGACACCCACCTATGATCACCATTTGCTACGTCGAAAAATAAAGTAACTACTCAAATTTTAAAGTTCTATTTGGAATATTGGATTGAACAGGAGGATGAATGCTTTGCAAATTTTGAATTTTAGAAATTAGAACTTGTTGAAAATATTCTCATAATTACATTCTATTCGGCTTATGGAATCGAACTAGAAAAATAACGCTGAGAAGAGTGTTCGGAATAAAAAGTTATGACAGTTTGAAGTTGATAGGCATTTCATTAACTAAAAGATTCAAAATGTAGAGGTCAATTTGATAATGTCACCATACTTTGCTTTACCCCTGCGTTGACAAATATAGTAGGTGATTGAGTTGGCCATCTTTGGTCCCCAATTGCCATGCTTGTAAATAATGTAACTACTCAAATTTTCAAGCCCAAAATAGGATTGAGCAGGGGTAATGCAAAATTTGAATCCTCTTGCTCAATCCAATCCAATCTTCCAAATAGAACTTTAAAGTTTACTATAGTGCCCTTACACTTCGAATGCTCATAACTTTTTCATCCAAACTCCATTTTTAGAGTCCTTTGTGTCGTTAGTTCCATTTTTCAAGTATAATCTAATCCTGACAATATTTTCAACAAGTACTAAATTCTAAATTCCAAAATTCATAAAATATTCATCTCCTCGTTCTATCCAATCTTCCAAATAGAACTTTAAAATTTGAGTACTTACATAATTTTTCAGCGCCGCAAAAGGGACCATAGGTGGGCGACGTGATCACTTACTATATTTCTCAGCATAGACATGAAAACAGAGGAGGGTGGCGTTATCAAAATGGCCTCCTGCATTTTGAATCTTTTCATTACCAAAATACCCTTTACCTTCAAATGCTCATAACGTTTTCATCCAAACTCCGTTTTTAGGGTTCTTGGGTCTTTCGATTCCATTTTTCAATTAGAATCTAATTAAGAGAAAATTTTCAACAAGATCTAAATTTTAAAATGCAAAATATATAAAATATTCATCCTCTTGCTGAATCCAATCTTCCAAATAGGACATTAAAATTTGAGTAGCTAGATTATTTCTTGGTGCCATAAACGGTGATAGGAGGTGGGTGGCACGATCGCTTACCATCTTTGTTGTGGCAGATGGGAAAACTGCGGAGCATCTCGTTAACAAAACAGCACCTCCGTTTTGTATGCTTTTCTAATCTTTTAATTACCAAAATCGCCTTCGACTTCAAATGCTCATAACTTTTTCGCCCAAACTCCATTTTCAGTGCTCTTTTTGCCGTTGGATTCAATTTTTCGAATATAGAATCTACCATTTTGATATTTTCAACAAGCATAAATGCTAACGTTGTAAATTTAAAGGAAATCCATCCACCTGTTTGTTCCAATCGTCAAAATAGGGCTTGAAAATTTGAGCAGTTACATTATTTGCTGGCACAGCAATTGGGGACCAAAGATGGTCAGCTCAATCGCCTGCTATATTTGTCAATGCAGGTGTAAAACAAAGGATGGTGACGTTATCATATTGGCCCCTGATTTTTGAATCTTTTAGTTAATGAAATGTCGTTCAACTTCAAATTGTGATGACTTTTTAATCCGAACTCTATTCTCAGCGTTATTTTTCTCGTTCAATTCCATTAGCCAAATAGAATCTAATTATGAGAATATTTTCAACAAGTTCTAATTTCTAAAATTCAAAATTTGCAAAACATTCATCCGCCTGTTCAATCCAATTTTCCAAATAGGACTTTAAAATTTGAGCTGTTACTTTATTTTTCGACGTAACAAATGGTGATTGGAGGTGGGTATCGAGACTGTTGCGACTGCCTATTGTTTTTCTCAGGGCAAATGTGAAAACAAAGGAGAGTGTCCTTATCAAAATGGCCCATGCAATTAAATGCTTTTTTGAATCTTTTATTTACCATAATGCCCTTACACTTCAAATGCTCCTAACTTTTTCATCCAAACTCCATTTTTAGGGTTCTTTGTGTCGTTGGTTCCATTTTTCGAATAAAATCTAATCCTCACAATGTTTTCAACAAGTACTAAATTCTAAAATTCAAAATTTGTAAAACATTCATCTCCTTGTTCTATCCTATCTTCCAAATAGAACTTTAAAATTTGAGTACATACATAAATTTTCGACGCCGCAAAAGGCACCATAGGTGGGCGATGTGATCACTTACTATCTTTCTCAGTATAGATATGAAAATAGAGGAGGGTGGCCTTATCAAAATGGGCCCATGCATTTTGAATCTTTTAATTACCAAAATACCCTTTGCCTTCAAATGCTCATAACTTTTTCATCCGAACTCCGTTTTTAGGGTTCCTCGCGTCATTCGATTCCATTTTTCAATTAGAATCTAATTAATAGAAAGTTTTCAACAAGTTCTAAAATTTAAAATGCAAAATTTATAAAATATTCATCCTCTTGCTCAATCCAATCTTCCAAATAGGACATTAAAATGTGAGTAGCTAGATTATTTCCTTGAGCCATAAACGGTGACTGGAGGTGGGTAGCACGATCGGTTACCATCTTTGCCATGGCAGAGCAGAAAATTGAGGAGATGTAATGACCCCAATTTTTGTAATAATAAAATCCCATGAAAAGTTCAGTTTTAAAGATAAGGGCATTTTGGTCATTTTACTAGTTTCCTTGACTAAATCCAGGAATTTGGTCCTAGAAATGGTTCCATTAGATGCGTCTCAGAAAAAGGAATCCAACGAGACCAAAATCACCAAAAACGGAGTTAAAATGAGCAAGATATGGCCCTTTGAAGTTGAGGGGCAAATTTGTAAATTTTACAAAAACGGTTTAACCTGCAAAACACAGGGACCGGTTTTGATACGGGCACCACTTCATCTTCAACCTCTAGAGGGTTCTAGAACAGCGGTAATTGGAGGAGAAATCACCGCCATTCTGGAGGTTTCTCCACTGCCATTCAAAGGCGGTGAGAGCCCCCTCCAGAACCCTCTCTTAGCTCTATAAATAGAGCTCTTGGGTGCCTCTAATGGCAGCCCAAAACGTTGGAGAAAACCCATCATGGAGCAGTAACCTAGAGGAGAAAATGTGGAGAGAAAACCAGCCACGAAGCAGGTACGCCCAAAAACTCCCCAAACCCATCTCACCCATAGTCCTAAGCTCAGTTTTCCTAGGTTTTTGCATCAAAATCCATAGAGAATAGGCCTTTAGGGAGCCACCAAGGACCCTGGGACGTCCCCAGGGCCACACTAGTTCCTCAGGGATGAACCAGGGCATCCCAAGGACGCCCCGGTCCCCCAACGACGGAAACGCCCCAATACAGGCGAGACGCGTCTGAGAGGAAACCAACGGGCGCGTCCGCGCATCTGCAGACGCGCCCGCTGAGGCACATGCCGCAGACGTGTAGCGCGCTAGCAGCGCATCATCCTTTGGTTCCTTAAGGAAGCCGGGGCGCATGTCGCAGACGCGCAGCGCCATAGCATTCCGTCTTTTTATTTTAAGACTTCTATGTACGTACGACACTAAAATGCTTATAACTTGAGATCTAGAGCTCCGATTGAGGCGCCGCAAAAGGCGTTGTGTCCGTGTCGACGAAGCGGACACATCCAAACTATAAAATCCCTGATCAAGTCCCAATAAAAGGTGGGCATGACCCTTAGAATAGGATGGTGGTGCGTGGCCACTAGAACATTGGAAAACTAAGGATACCAAGGCCCAATTCGGACCTTAGGACACCCATAGGCATAGGGATGGACCCCTAATGCCTAAGTAATAAGAACAATTACTCTGAAACCCATAAAAGATAGGCCAAACTAACCTTGATTCCCCAAACCATGATTAGGAGCGTTCGAGGACAAAAGGGTTAGCGCAACCTAGCCAGGTAGGTGCTCTATCACTATTAGATTCTTTTAAAAGATCTATTATTGTTTTGAGAACATATGTTATAAGTATATGACTTGTTTAGTATGACTTGATTCAGCTTGCATATGATAAACGTTTTGTACATAGACATGTTTCGTAAAAGATTGCATATACATTGTGCACATATATGTTTTGTAAACAAGTGCATACATTGCATGATTTAAGTACTTGCTAAGATTGCATGTCCTTGAGGGTTGCCAAAAGACGCTGGAGTGCCGAGGGCCAGGCAGTTGTGAGGGACCCAAAGAGGATTAGTTTTGAAAAGAGGTTTTTGCTTGTCTGCATGATAAGTGTAGCCTTAGCCAATGAGGATGAGCTGATGAGGGCGGGCTAATGAGGGCCGGTCGATGAGGGCAGTCTAGAGAGAGCTGACAGGATTCTAGGTTGGCAGGCCTCTAGGCTGTCAGGATTCTAGGCAAGGTTATGACTTTGAATGCAAGACTAGCATTGCATGCATGTTTTGCAACCGATTTCATAAATTGCATGATTTACGACGAATAAGTTCATATACCCCGTGGAGGTATATGATCCTATGTCCTTGGGTACCCGGGGACCACACGGCGGTGACGTCGTAGGCATAGTGGGACCCTATGGTTTCGTGGATTTATGTGCATTGCATATGGCATGATATAAGGTTGGTCGACCATACCATGATAGATATCCATGAGTTGGATTCAGTTGAGCATTTGATGCATATTTTTATGATTATGATATATGATACTTTCGACTTGGATTATGATATTTCTTTAAGTCGTCAGTATTCCAGTTTGACAGTAGCTTTTAATATATTGAATGTGATTATTCGAACAACATGCATATGTTTTTATGAGCACATGATTTTAAAGATTGCATGCATTATAAAACTAGTAGTGATAGACTCCTACTGAGCATAGTATATACTCACCCTATCCTTAACATTTTTCAGGATGATTCCATCCATGAGTAGAGGACATCTATGTTAGTGCTACAAGCAAGTGAATAAAAAAGGAAACACTTATATATGCAAGTAAATTCTCAACCCTTTGGACATGTATTTGTATTTAATTATAGTTGGGCTGTGTGCTATGACTGAACAGACCTGGGGAAAAGCATTTGTGATTTCTAAAGCTGTTCAAAAACTACCTTAGTTGTTGTGAAAGCAAATGACACTCGGGGTTTCCAAAATGAATTCCAAATAAAAGATTTTTTCACTGCATTGCACTGTTTTTTTTAAAAATTGGGATCCCACCTTAGGAATTTAGATTTTTTATTTAAAAATGCATGGGAAAACGCGGGTCGTCATAGGAGAGTCCCATTAACAAAATAGCCCCCACCGTTTTGAACACTTTTTTAATCTTTTAATTACCAAAATGGCCTTCAACTTCAAATGCTCATAACTTTTTTACCCAAACTCCATTTTCAGTACTCTTTTTATCGTTGGATTCCATTTTTCGAATATAGAATTTACCTTTTAGATATTATCAACAAGTGTTAAATTCTAACGTTGTAAATTTAAAAGAAATCCATCCACCTGTTTGTTCCAATCTTCAAAATAGGGCTTGAAAAATTGAGCAGTTACATTGTTTACTGGCATAACAATTGGGGGATCAAAGATGGCCAGCTCAATCGCCTACTATATTTGTCAACGCAGGGGTAAAACAAAGGATGGTGACATTATCAAATTGGCCTCTTCATTTTGAATCTTTTACTTAATGAAATGCCCTTCAACTTCAAACTGTCTTAACCTTTTAATCCGAACTCTATTCTCAGCGTTATTTTTCTCGTTTGATTCCATAAGCCAAATAGAATCTAATTATGAGAATACTTTCAACAAGTTCTAATTTCTAAAATTCAAAATTTGCAAAACATTCATCCTCCTGCTCAATCCAATTTTCCAAATAGAACTTTAAAATTTTAGTAGTTACTTTATTTTTCGATGTAGCAAATGGTGATCAGAGGTGGGTGTCGATACTGTCGCGACTGCCTATTGTTTTTCTCAAGGAAAATGTGAAAACAGACGAGGGTGTCTGTGACGACCTGGGTTTTCTCATGCATTTTTAAATGCAATACCTAATTTCCTAAGGCGGGATGCATCCCTATTTGAAAACCATTCTATAAAAACCATGCAATGCAGCGGAAAACCTTTAGTTTTAAACTCATTTTTGAAAACCCCGAGTGTCATTTGCCTTCACAACAACCAAAGTAGTTTTCTGATAAACTTTAGAAGTCAAAAATATTTTTCCCCAGGTCTTTCCAGTCACAGCACACAGCCCAACTGTAATTAAATACAACTTCATGTCCAAGGGGTTGAGAGTTTACTTACATGTATAACTTTCTTCTTTTTGATTCACTTGTTCGTAGCACTAATATCTCCTGAGATGTCTTCTATTTATGAGTGGAACTATCCTGAAAAATGTTAAGGATACCATACTCAGTAGGAGTCTATCACTACTAGTTTTATAATGCATGCGATGTTTTAAAATCATATGCTCTTTCCAAAACATGTGCATGTCTGAATATTCAAGTTCAATATCGACATCAAAATCCATTGTCAAACTGAAATACTAACGACTTAAAGGATCATATAATCCAAAATCGAAAGTATCATATATATATATATATCATAACATCATGATATGCATAAAATGCTTCATGGAATCCAACTCATGGATCTCTAGTATGGTATGGTTTACCAACCTCATATCATGCCATATGCAATGCACATAAATCATCAAACCATAGGGTCCACTATGCCCATGACCTCCTCGCCGTGTGGTCCCCGGGTACCTGAGGACACTCGGTCATAGCCTCCACGAGGCCTATGACACGTCGACCCAGTGCCGTGACACCAGTGGTAGCCCCCTGTACCACATGCAGTTGACGTAGGGACTTGCCTCTTTTTGGGCATGGTACCCATCCACCTAATAGTGGTAGAGGCCAGGTGGCCAACCCAGACCCCTCGGCATAGCACCCACGGGCTTTCTAGCCCAAATCACATAAGATTAAATAAGCCAAAACCTCTTTTCAAAACATGTCTCTTTGGGTCCCTCACAACTGCCTGGCCCTCGGCAGTCCAGCGTCTTTTGGCAACCCTCAAGGACATGCAATCTTTGCAAGTACTTAAATCATGCAATGTATGTACTTGTTTGCAAAATATATGTGCATAATGTATATGCAATCATTTACAAAACATGTCTATGTACAAAGCATTTATCACATGCATGCTGAAACAAGTCATATACTTAAAACATATGTTCTCAAAATAATAATAGTTCTTTTAAAAGAATCTAATAGCGATAGAGCACCTACCTGGCTAGGTTGCGCTAACCCTTTTGTCCTCGGACACTCCTGATCATGGTTTGGGGAATCAAGGTTAGTTTGGCCTATCTTTTGTGGGTTTTAGAGTAATTGGTCTTTTTACATAGGCATTAGGGGTCCATCCCTATGCCTATTGGTGTCCTAAGGTCCTAATTGGGCCTTGGTATCCTCAATTTTCCAACGTTCTAGTGGCCACACACCGCCATCCTATTCTAAGGGTCATGCCCACCTTTGATTGGGCCTTCATCAGGGATTTTATAGTTTGATTGTGTCCACGTCGTCGATACAGACACAACGCCTTTTGCGGCGCCTTAATCGGAGCTCTAAATTTCAAGTTATAAGCGTTTTAGTGTCGTACGTACATAGGAGCCTTAAAAATAAAAAGACAGAATGCCAGGCACCTCAACGGTTTTTCCTCAACGTTTTGGGCTGCCATTAGAGGGTTCTGGAGGGGGCTCCACTGCCTTTGAATGGCAGTGGAGAAGCCTCCAAAATGGCGGTGATTTCCCCTCCAATCACCGCCGTTCTAGAACTCTCTAGGAGGTTGAAGATGAAGGGTGCCCATATCAAAACAGGCCCCTGTGTTTTGCAGCTAAACCCATTTTTGTTAAAATTACAGTTTTGCCCCTGAACTTCAAAGGGCCATAACTTGCTCATTTTAACTCCGTTTTGGGTGATTTTCGTCTCGTTGGATTCCTTTTTCTGAGACGCATCTAATGGAACCATTTTTAGGACCAAATTCCTGGGTTTAGTCAAGGCGACTAGTGAAATGACCAAAATGCCCTTATCTTCAAAATTGAACTTTTCATGGGCTTTTAATATTACAATAATTGGGGTCATTACAGTGTCCTCATTAAAATGGCCCATGCAATTAAATGCTTCTTTGAATAGAATCTAATCCTGACAATATTTTCAACAAGTACTAAATTCTAAAATTCAAAATTTGTAAAACAATCATCACCTTGTTCTATCCAATCTTCTAAATAGAACTTTAAAATTTGAGTACTTACATAATTTTTCGGCGCCGCAAAAGGGACCATAGGTGGGCGACGTGATCGCCTACTATCTTTCTCAGCATAGACATGAAAACAGAGGAGGATGACGTTATCAGAATGGCCCCCTGCATTTTGAATCTTTTAATTACCAAAATACCCTTTACTTCGAATGCTAATAACTTTTTCATCCGAACACCGTTTTTAGGGTTCCTTGGGTCATCCGGTTCCATTTTCCAATTAGAATCTAATTACGAGAAAATTTTCAACAAGTTCTAAAATTTAAAATGCAAAATTTATAAAATATTCATCCTCTTGCTCAATCCAATCTTCCAAATGGGACATTAAAATTTGAGTAGTTAGATTATTTCCAGGCGCCATAAATGGTGATTTGAGGTGGGCAGCACGATCGCTTACCATCTTTGCTGTGGCAAATGGGAAAACTGAGGAGAGTCCCATTAACAAAACAGCCCCTGCTTTTTGAATTCTTTTTTAATCTTTTAATTACCAAAATGGCGTTTGACTTCAAATGCTCATAACTTTTTCACCCAAACTCCTCTTTCAGTGCCCTTTTTATCGTTGGATTCCATTTTTTGAATATAGAATCTACCTTTTAGATATTTTAAACAAGCATTAAATTCTAACATTGTAAATTTAAAAGAAATCCATCCACCTATTTGTTCGAATCTCCAAAAATAGTGCTATAAAAATTGAGCAAGCATTATTTACATTTTTCGAATATAGAATCTACCTTTAGTTATTTTCAACAAGCAATAAATTCTAATGTTGTATTCTAAATTTGTAAATCCATCCACTGCTTGTTCCAATCTTCCAAATAGAACTTGAAAATTTGAGTAGTTTCATAATTTTTCGGCATAGCAAAAGGGGACGATAGGTGGGTGACGTGATCGCCTACTGTCTTTCTCAGCATAGACACAAAAACAGAGGTTGATGTCATCAAAACGGCCTCCTGCATTTTGAATCTTTTAATTACCAAAATACCCTTGACCTTCAAATGCTCATAACTTTTTCATCCGAACTCCATTTTTCAGGTTCTTTGTGTCGTTGGTTCCATTTTTCGAATAGAATCCAATATTGACAATATTTTCAACAAGCACTAATTTCTAATATTCTAAATTTGTAAAGATTCATCTCCTTTGTTCTATCCAATCTTCCAAAATAGAACTTCAAAATTTGAGTAGTTGAATAAATTTTCAAAGTAGCAAATGGTGACCATAGGTGGGCAATGTGATTGCTGCCACTCTTTCTCGAGGCATAACATGAAAACGAAGGAGAGTGGTGTTATCAAAATGGCCCATGCAATTAAATGCTTTTGAATCTTTTAATTACCAAAATACCCTTTACCTTCAAATGCTCATAACCTTTTCATCCAAACTCCATTTTTAGGGTTCTTTGTGTCGTTGGTTCCATTTTTCGAAGAGAATCTAATCCTAACAATATTTTCAACAAGTACTAAATTCTAAAATTCAAAATTTGTAAAACAATCATCACCTTGTTCTATCCAATCTTCTAAATAGAACATTAAAATTTGAGTACAGACATAATTTTTCGGCGCCGCAAAAGGGACCATAGGTGGGCGACGTGATCGCCTACTATCTTTCTCAGCATAGACATGAAAACAGAGGAGGGTGGCGTTATCAAAGTGGCCTCCTGCATTTTGAATCTATTAATTACCAAAATACCCATTACCTTCAAATGCCCAAAACTTTTTCATCCGAACACCGTTTTTAGGGTTCCTTGGGTCATCCGGTTCCATTTTCCAATTAGAATCTAATTACGAGAAAATTTTCAACAAGTTCTAAAATTTAAAATGCAAAATTTATAAAATATTCATCCTCTTGCTCAATCCAATCTTCCAAATGGGACATTAAAATTTGAGTAGTTAGATTATTTCCAGGCGCCATAAATGGTGATTTGAGGTGGGCAGCACGATCGCTTACCATCTTTGCTGTGGCAAATGGGAAAACTGAGGAGAGTCCCATTAACAAAACAGCCCCTGCTTTTTGAATTCTTTTTTAATCTTTTAATTACCAAAATGGCGTTTGACTTCAAATGCTCATAACTTTTTCACCCAAACTCCACTTTCAGTGCCCTTTTTATCGTTGGATTCCATTTTTCGAATATAGAATCTACCTTTTAGATATTTTAAACAAGCATTAAATTCTAACATTGTAAATTTAAAAGAAATCCATCCACCTATTTGTTCCAATCTTCAAAATAGGCCTTGAAAATTTGAGCAGTTACATTATTTACTGGCATAGACATTGGGGACCAAAGATGGCCAGCTCAATCGCCTATTATATTTCTCAATGCAGGAGCAAAACAAAGGATGGTGACGTTATCAAATTGGGCCCTGCATTTTGAATCTTTACTTAATGAACTGCCCTTCAACTTCAAATTCTCATAACTTTTTAATCCGAATTCAATTCTCAGCATTATTTTGCTCATTCGATTCCATAAGCCGAATAGAATTTAATTATGAGAATATTTTCAACAAGTTCTAATTTCTAAAATACAAAATTTGCAAAACATTCATCCTCCTGGTCAATCCAATTTTCCAAATAGAACTTTAAAATTTGAGTAGTTACTTTATTTTTCGACGTAGCAAATGGTGATCGGAGGTGCGTGTCGAGACTGTCGCGACTGCCTATTGGTTTTCTCGAGGCAAATGTGAAAACAAGGGAGGGTGTCCTTTTCAAAATGGCCCATGAAATTAAATGCTTTTTTGAATCTTTTATTTACCATAATGCCCTTACACTTCAAGTGCTCATAACTTTTTCATCCAAACTCCATTTTTAGGGTTCTTTGTGTCGTTGGTTCCATTTTTCGTATAGAATCTAATCCTGACAATAATATCAACAAGTCCTACATTCGAAAATTCAAAATTTGTAAAATATTCATCTCCTTGTTCTATCCAATCTTCCAAATAGAACTTTAAAATTTGAATACTTACATAATTTTTCAGCGCCGCAAAAGGGGCCATAGGTGGGTGACGTGATCGCTTACTATCTTTCTCAGCATAGACATGGAAACAGAGGCGGGCGGCATTATCAAAATGCCCCCCTGCATTTTGAATATTTTAATTTCCAAAATACCCTTTACATTAAATGCTCGTAACTTTTCATCCGACCTCCATTTATAGGGTTCCTTGGGTCATTCGATTCCATTTTTCAATTACAATCTAATTAAGAGAAAATTTTCAACAAGTTCTAAAATTTAAAATGCAAAATTTATAAAACATTCATCCTCCTACTCAATCCAGTCTTCCAAATATGACAGTAATATTTGAGTAGAGGTGGGCGGCATGATCGCTTACCATCTTTGCCGTGGCAGATGGTAAAACTGAGGAGAGTCCCGTTAACGAAACAGCCCCTTGCGTTTCTAATGCTTTTTTAATCTTTTAATTTCCAAAAATGGCCTTGGACTTCAAATGCTCATAACTTTTTCGCTTAAATAGAACTTTAAAATTTGAGTACTTACATAATTTTTCGGCGCCGCAAAAGGGATGATAGGTGGGTGACGTGATCGCTTACTATCTTTCTCAGCATAGACATGAAAACAGAGGAGGGTGGCGTTATCAAAATGGCCCCCTGCATTTTGAATCTTTTAATTACCAAAATACCCTTTACCTTCAAATGCTCATAACGTTTTCATCTGAACTCCGTTTTTTGGGTTCTTTGCGTCGTTGGTTCCATTTTTCGAATAGAATCGAATATTGACAATATTTTCAACAAGTACTAAATTCTAATATTCTAAATTTGTAAAATATTCATCTCCTTGTTCTATCCAATCTTCCAAAATAGAACTTTAAATTTGAGTACTTCCATAATTTTTCGGCGCCACTAAAGGGACCATAGGTGGGCGACGTGATTACTTACTATCTTTCTCAGCATAGACATGAAAACAGAGGAGGGTGGTGTTATCAAAATGGCCCCTTGCATTTTGAATCTTTTAATTACCAAAATACCCTTTACCTTCAAATGCTCATAACTTTTTCATCCGAACTCCGTTTTTTGGGTTCTTTGTGTCGTTGGTTCCATTTTTCGAATAGAATCGAATACTGACAATATTTTCAACAAGTACTAAATTCTAAAATTCTAAATTTGTAAAACATTCATCTCCTTGTTCTATCCAATCTTCCAAATAGAACATTAAAATTTGAGTACTTACACAATTTGTCGGCGCCGCAAACGGGACCATAGTTGGGCGACGTGATCACTTACTATCTTTCTCAGCATAGACATGAAAATAGAGGAGGGTGGCATTATCAAATTGGCCTCCTGCATTTTGAATCTTTTAATTACCAAAATTCCGTTTACCCTCAAATGCTCGTAACTTTTTCATCTGAACTCCATTTTCAGGGTTCCTTGGGTCATTCGATTGCATTTTTCCATTAGAATCTAATTAACAGAAAATTTTCAACAAGTTCTAAAATTTAAAATGCAAAATTTATAAACATTCATCCTCTTGCTCAATCCAATCTTCCAAAGAGGACATTAAAATTTGAGTAGCTAGATTATTTCCTGGTGCCATAAATGGTGACTCGAGGTGGGCGGTACAATCGCTTACCATCTTTGCTGTGGCAGATGGGAAAACTGAGGAGAGTTCCGCTAACAAAACAGTCCCTGGGTTTTGAATGTTCTTTTAATCTATTAATTACCAAAATGGCAGTCGACTTCAAATGCTCATAACTTTTTGCCCAAACTCCATTTTGGTGCCCTTTTTATCGTTGGATTCCATTTTTCGAATATAGAATGTACCTTTCAGATATTTTCAACAAGCATTAAATTCTAACGTTGTAAATTTAAAAGAAATCCATCCACCTGTTTGTTCCATTCTTCAAAATAGGGCTAGAAAATTTGAGCAGTTACATTATTTACTTGCATAGCAATTGGGGACCAAAGATGGCCAGCTCTTGCCTACTATATTTTTCAATGCAGGGGTAAAACATAGGATGGTGACTTTATCAAATTGGCCCCTGCATTTTGAATCCTTTGTTAATGAAATGCCCTTCAACTTCAAACTATCATAACTTTTTAATCTGAACTCTATTCTCAGAGTTATTTTTCTCGTTCGATTCCATAAGCCGAATAGAATCTAATTATGAGAATATTTTCAATAAGTTCTAATTTCTAAAATTCAAAATTTGCAGAACATTCATCCTCGTGTCCAATCCAATTTTCCAAATAGAACATTAAAATTTGAGAAGTTACTTTATTTTTTGACGTAGCAAATGGTGATCGAAGGTGGGTGTCGAGACTGTCGCGGCTGCCTATTGTTTTTCTTAGGGCAAATGTGAAAACAGAGGAGGGTGTCCTTTTCAAAATGGCCCATGCAATAAAATGCTTTTTTGAATATTTTATTTACCATAATGCCCTTACACCTCAAATGCTCATAACTTTTTCATCCAAACTTCATTTTTAGGGTTCTTTGTGTCATTGGTTCCATTTTTTGAATAGAATCTAATCTTCACAATAATTTCAACAAGTACTAAATACAAAAATTCAAAATTTGTAAAACATTCATCTCCTTGTTCTATCCAATCTTCCAAATAGACCTTTAAAATTTGAGTACTAACATAAATTTTCGGCACTGCAAAAGGCACCATAGGTGGGCGACGTGATCGCTTTACTATCTTTCTCAGTGTAGACATAAAAACAGAGGGGCGTGGCGTTATGTAAAAAATGGCCCCTTGCATTTTGAATATTTTAATTACCAAAATACCCTTTACCTTCAAATGCTCGTAACTTTTCATCCGACCTCCATTTATAGGGTTCCTTGGGTCATTCGATTCCATTTTTCAATTACAATCTAATTAAGAGAAAATTTTCAACAAGTTCTAAAATTTAAAATGCAAAATTTATAAAACATTCATCCTCCTGCTCAATCCAGTCTTCCAAATAAGACAGTAATATTTGAGTAGAGGTGGGCGGCATGATCGCTTACCATCTTTGCCGTGGCAGGTGGGAAAACTAAGGAGAGTCCCGTTAACGAAACAGCCCCTTGCATTTTGAATGCTTTTTTAATCTTTTAATTACCAAAAATGGCCTTGGACTTCAAATGCTCATAACTTTTTTGCTTAAATAGAACATTAAAATTTAAGTACTTACATAATTTTTCGGCGCGGCAAAAGGGACGATAGGTGGGTGACGTGATCGCTTACTATCTTTCTTAGCATAGACATGAAAACTGAGGAGGGTGGTGTTATCAAAATGGCCCCGTGCATTTTGTAATTACCAAAATACCCTTTACCTTCAAATGCTCATAACTTTTTCATCCGAACTCCATTCTTTGGGTTCTTTGTGTCGTTGGTTCCATTTTTCGAATAGAATCCAATATTGACAATATTTTCAACAAGCACTAAGTTCTAATATTCTAAATTTGTAAAGATTCGTCTCCTTTGTTCTATCCAATCTTCCAAAATAGAACTTTAAAATTTCAGTACTTCCATAATTTTTCGGCGCCGCAAAAGGGACCATAGGTGGGCAATGTGATTGCTTACTATCTTTCTCTGCATAGACATGAAAACGAAGGAGAGTGGTGTTATCAAAATGGCCCCCGCATTTTGAATCTTTTAATTACCAAAATACCCTTTACCTTCAAATGCTCATAACTTTTTCATTCGAACACCGTTTTTTGGGTTCTTTGTGTCGTTGGTTCCATTTTTCGAATAGAATCGAATACTGACAATATTTTCAACAGGTACTAAATTCTAAAATTCTAAATTTGTAAAACATTCATCTCCTTGTTCTATCCAATCTTCCAAATAGAACATTAAAATTTGAGTACTTACACAATTTGTCGGCGCCGCAAACGGGACCATAGGTGGGCGACGTGATCGCTTACTATCTTTCTCAGCATTGACATGGAAATAGAGGAGGGTGGCATTATCAAAATGCCCCCTTGCATTTTGAATCTTTTAATTACCAAAATACCCATTACCTTCAAATGCCCAAAACTTTTTCATCCAAACTCTATTTTAATGGTTCCTTGGGTCATTCGATTCCATTTTTCAATTAGAATCTAATTAAGGGAAAATTTTCAACAAGTTCTAAAATTTAAAATTGAAAATTTATAAAATATTCATCCTCTTGCTTAATCCAATCATCCAATAGGACATTAAAATTTGCGTAGCCGGATTATTTCTTGGTGCCATAAACGGTGACTAGAGGTGGGCGGCACGATCGCTTACGATCTTTGCCGTGGCAGATGGGAAAACTGAGGAGAGTCCCATTAACAAAACAGCCCCTGCTTTTTGAATTCTTTTTTAATCTTTTAATTACCAAAATGGCGTTTGACTTCAAATGCTCATAACTTTTTCACCCAAACTCCACTTTCAGTGCCCTTTTTATCGTTGGATTCCATTTTTCGAATATAGAATCTACCTTTTAGATATTTTAAACAAGCATTAAATTCTAACATTGTAAATTTAAAAGAAATCCATCCACCTATTTGTTCCAATCTTCAAAATAGGCCTTGAAAATTTGAGCAGTTACATTATTTACTGGCATAGCAATCGGGAACCAAAGATGGCCAGCTCAATCTCCTACTATATTTGTCAATGCAAGGGTAAAACAAAGGATGGTGACCTTATCAAATTGGCCTTTGCATTTTGAATCTTTTAGAAAATGCCCTTCAACTTCAAATTGTCATAACTTTTTAATCCCAATTCAATTCTCAGCATTATTTTGCTCATTCGATTCCATAAGCCGAATAGGATCTAATTATGATAATATTTTTAACAAGTTCTAATTTCTAAAATACAAAATTTGCAAAACATTCATCCTCCTGGTCAATCCAATTTTCCAAATAGAACTTTAAAATTTGAGTAGTTACTTTATTTTTCGACGTAGCAAATGGTGATCGGAGGTGCGTGTCGAGACTGTCGCGACTGCCTATTGGTTTTCTCGAGGCAAATGTGAAAACAAGGGAGGGTGTCCTTTTCAAAATGGCCCATGAAATTAAATGCTTTTTTGAATCTTTTATTTACCATAATGCCCTTACACTTCAAGTGCTCATAACTTTTTCATCCAAACTCCATTTTTAGGGTTCTTTGTGTCGTTGGTTCCATTTTTCGTATAGAATCTAATCCTGACAATAATATCAACAAGTCCTACATTCGAAAATTCAAAATTTGTAAAATATTCATCTCCTTGTTCTATCCAATCTTCCAAATAGAACTTTAAAATTTGAATACTTACATAATTTTTCAGCGCCGCAAAAGGGGCCATAGGTGGGTGACGTGATCGCTTACTATCTTTCTCAGCATAGACATGGAAACAGAGGCGGGCGGCATTATCAAAATGCCCCCCTGCATTTTGAATATTTTAATTTCCAAAATACCCTTTACATTAAATGCTCGTAACTTTTCATCCGACCTCCATTTATAGGGTTCCTTGGGTCATTCGATTCCATTTTTCAATTACAATCTAATTAAGAGAAAATTTTCAACAAGTTCTAAAATTTAAAATGCAAAATTTATAAAACATTCATCCTCCTACTCAATCCAGTCTTCCAAATATGACAGTAATATTTGAGTAGAGGTGGGCGGCATGATCGCTTACCATCTTTGCCGTGGCAGATGGTAAAACTGAGGAGAGTCCCGTTAACGAAACAACCGCTTGCGTTTTCTAATGCTTTTTTAATCTTTTAATTTCCAAAAATGGCCTTGGACTTCAAATGCTCATAACTTTTTCGCTTAAATAGAACTTTAAAATTTGAGTACTTACATAATTTTTAGGGGCAGCAAAAGGGACGATAGGTGGGCCATGTGATCGCTTACTATCTTTCTCAGCATAGACATGAAAACAGAGGAGGGTGGCGTTATCAAAATGGCCCCCTGCATTTTGAATCTTTTAATTACCAAAATACCCTTTACCTTCAAATGCTCGTAACGTTTTCATCTGAACTCCGTTTTTTGGGTTCTTTGCGTCGTTGGTTCCATTTTTCGAATAGAATCGAATATTGACAATATTTTCAACAAGTACTAAATTCTAATATTCTAAATTTGTAAAATATTCATCTCCTTGTTCTATCCAATCTTCCAAAATAGAACTTTAAATTTGAGTACTTCCATAATTTTTCGGCGCCACTAAAGGGACCATAGGTGGGCGACGTGATTACTTACTATCTTTCTCAGCATAGACATGAAAACAGAGGAGGGTGGTGTTATCAAAATGGCCCCTTGCATTTTGAATCTTTTAATTACCAAAATACCCTTTACCTTCAAATGCTCATAACTTTTTCATCCGAACTCCGTTTTTTGGGTTCTTTGTGTCGTTGGTTCCATTTTTCGAATAGAATCGAATACTGACAATATTTTCAACAAGTACTAAATTCTAAAATTCTAAATTTGTAAAACATTCATCTCCTTGTTCTATCCAATCTTCCAAATAGAACATTAAAATTTGAGTACTTACACAATTTGTCGGCGCCGCAAACGGGACCATAGTTGGGCGACGTGATCACTTACTATCTTTCTCAGCATAGACATGAAAATAGAGGAGGGTGGCATTATCAAATTGGCCTCCTGCATTTTGAATCTTTTAATTACCAAAATTCCGTTTACCCTCAAATGCTCGTAACTTTTTCATCTGAACTCCATTTTCAGGGTTCCTTGGGTCATTCGATTGCATTTTTCCATTAGAATCTAATTAACAGAAAATTTTCAACAAGTTCTAAAATTTAAAATGCAAAATTTATAAACATTCATCCTCTTGCTCAATCCAATCTTCCAAAGAGGACATTAAAATTTGAGTAGCTAGATTATTTCCTGGTGCCATAAATGGTGACTCGAGGTGGGCGGTACAATCGCTTACCATCTTTGCTGTGGCAGATGGGAAAACTGAGGAGAGTTCCGCTAACAAAACAGTCCGTCCGTTTTGAATGCTTTATTAATCTATTAATTACCAAAATGGCCTTCGACTTCAAATGCTCATAACTTTTTTGCCCAAACTCCATTTTCAGTGCCCTTTTTATCGTTGGATTCCATTTTTCGAATATAGAATGTACCTTTCAGATATTTTCAACAAGCATTAAATTCTAACGTTGTAAATTTAAAAGAAATCCATCCACCTGTTTGTTCCATTCTTCAAAATAGGGCTAGAAAATTTGAGCAGTTACATTATTTACTTGCATAGCAATTGGGGACCAAAGATGGCCAGCTCTTGCCTACTATATTTTTCAATGCAGGGGTAAAACATAGGATGGTGACTTTATCAAATTGGCCCCTGCATTTTGAATCTTTTTGTTAATGAAATGCCCTTCAACTTCAAACTATCATAACTTTTTAATCTGAACTCTATTCTCAGAGTTATTTTTCTCGTTCGATTCCATAAGCCGAATAGAATCTAATTATGAGAATATTTTCAATAAGTTCTAATTTCTAAAATTCAAAATTTGCAGAACATTCATCCTCGTGTCCAATCCAATTTTCCAAATAGAACATTAAAATTTGAGAAGTTACTTTATTTTTTGACGTAGCAAATGGTGATCGAAGGTGGGTGTCGAGACTGTCGCAGCTGCCTATTGTTTTTCTTAGGGCAAATGTGAAAACAGAGGAGGGTGTCCTTTTCAAAATGGCCCATGCAATAAAATGCTTTTTTGAATATTTTATTTACCATAATGCCCTTACACCTCAAATGCTCATAACTTTTTCATCCAAACTTCATTTTTAGGGTTCTTTGTGTCATTGGTTCCATTTTTTGAATAGAATCTAATCTTCACAATAATTTCAACAAGTACTAAATACAAAAATTCAAAATTTGTAAAACATTCATCTCCTTGTTCTATCCAATCTTCCAAATAGACCTTTAAAATTTGAGTACTAACATAAATTTTCGGCACTGCAAAAGGCACCATAGGTGGGCGACGTGATCGCTTTACTATCTTTCTCAGTGTAGACATAAAAACAGAGGGGCGTGGCGTTATGAAAAAAATGGCCCCTTGCATTTTGAATATTTTAATTACCAAAATACCCTTTACCTTCAAATGCTCGTAACTTTTCATCCGACCTCCATTTATAGGGTTCCTTGGGTCATTCGATTCCATTTTTCAATTACAATCTAATTAAGAGAAAATTTTCAACAAGTTCTAAAATTTAAAATGCAAAATTTATAAAACATTCATCCTCCTGCTCAATCCAGTCTTCCAAATAAGACAGTAATATTTGAGTAGAGGTGGGCGGCATGATCGCTTACCATCTTTGCCGTGGCAGGTGGGAAAACTAAGGAGAGTCCCGTTAACGAAACAGCCCCTTGCATTTTGAAAGCTTTTTTAATCTTTTAATTACCAAAAATGGCCTTGGACTTCAAATGCTCATAACTTTTTTGCTTAAATAGAACATTAAAATTTAAGTACTTACATAATTTTTCGGCGCGGCAAAAGGGACGATAGGTGGGTGACGTGATCGCTTACTATCTTTCTTAGCATAGACATGAAAACTGAGGAGGGTGGTGTTATCAAAATGGCCCCGTGCATTTTGTAATTACCAAAATACCCTTTACCTTCAAATGCTCATAACTTTTTCATCCGAACTCCATTCTTTGGGTTCTTTGTGTCGTTGGTTCCATTTTTCGAATAGAATCCAATATTGACAATATTTTCAACAAGCACTAAGTTCTAATATTCTAAATTTGTAAAGATTCGTCTCCTTTGTTCTATCCAATCTTCCAAAATAGAACTTTAAAATTTCAGTACTTCCATAATTTTTCGGCGCCGCAAAAGGGACCATAGGTGGGCAATGTGATTGCTTACTATCTTTCTCAGCATAGACATGAAAACGAAGGAGAGTGGTGTTATCAAAATGGCCCCCTGCATTTTGAATCTTTTAATTACCAAAATACCCTTTACCTTCAAATGCTCATAACTTTTTCATTCGAACACCGTTTTTTGGGTTCTTTGTGTCGTTGGTTCCATTTTTCGAATAGAATCGAATACTGACAATATTTTCAACAGGTACTAAATTCTAAAATTCTAAATTTGTAAAACATTCATCTCCTTGTTCTATCCAATCTTCCAAATAGAACATTAAAATTTGAGTACTTACACAATTTGTCGGCGCCGCAAACGGGACCATAGGTGGGCGACGTGATCGCTTACTATCTTTCTCAGCATTGACATGGAAATAGAGGAGGGTGGCATTATCAAAATGCCCCCTTGCATTTTGAATCTTTTAATTACCAAAATACCCATTACCTTCAAATGCCCAAAACTTTTTCATCCAAACTCTGTTTTAATGGTTCCTTGGGTCATTCGATTCCATTTTTCAATTAGAATCTAATTAAGGGAAAATTTTCAACAAGTTCTAAAATTTAAAATTGAAAATTTATAAAATATTCATCCTCTTGCTTAATCCAATCATCCAATAGGACATTAAAATTTGCGTAGCCGGATTATTTCTTGGTGCCATAAACGGTGACTAGAGGTGGGCGGCACGATCGCTTACGATCTTTGCCGTGGCAGATGGGAAAACTGAGGAGAGTCCTGTTAACGAAACAGCCCCTGCGTTTTGAATGCTTTTTTAATCTTTTAATTACCAAAATGGCCTTTGACTTCAAATGCTCATAACTTTTTCGCCCAAACTCCATTTTCAGTGCTCCCTTTATCGTTGGATTCCATTTTTCGAATATAGAATCTACCTTTTAGATATTTTCAACAAGCATTAAATTCTAACGTTGTAAATTTAAAAGAAATCCATCCACCTATTTGTTCCAATCTTCAAAATAGGGCTTGAAAATTTGAGCAGTTAAATTATTTACTGGCATAGCAATCGGGAACCAAAGATGGCCAGCTCAATCTCCTACTATATTTGTCAATGCAAGGGTAAAACAAAGGATGGTGACCTTATCAAATTGGCCCCTGCATTTTGAATCTTTTAGAAAATGCCCTTCAACTTCAAATTGTCATAACTTTTTAATCCCAATTCAATTCTCAGCATTATTTTGCTCATTCGATTCCATAAGCCGAATAGGATCTAATTATGATAATATTTTTAACAAGTTCTAATTTCTAAAATACAAAATTTGCAAAACATTCATCCTCCTGGTCAATCCAATTTTCCAAATAGAACTTTAAAATTTGAGTAGTTACTTTATTTTTCGACGTAGCAAATGGTGATCGGAGGTGCGTGTCGAGACTGTCGCGACTGCCTATTGGTTTTCTCGAGGCAAATGTGAAAACAAGGGAGGGTGTCCTTTTCAAAATGGCCCATGAAATTAAATGCTTTTTTGAATCTTTTATTTACCATAATGCCCTTACACTTCAAGTGCTCATAACTTTTTCATCCAAACTCCATTTTTAGGGTTCTTTGTGTCGTTGGTTCCATTTTTCGTATAGAATCTAATCCTGACAATAATATCAACAAGTCCTACATTCGAAAATTCAAAATTTGTAAAATATTCATCTCCTTGTTCTATCCAATCTTCCAAATAGAACTTTAAAATTTGAATACTTACATAATTTTTCAGCGCCGCAAAAGGGGCCATAGGTGGGTGACGTGATCGCTTACTATCTTTCTCAGCATAGACATGGAAACAGAGGCGGGCGGCATTATCAAAATGCCCCCCTGCATTTTGAATATTTTAATTTCCAAAATACCCTTTACATTAAATGCTCGTAACTTTTCATCCGACCTCCATTTATAGGGTTCCTTGGGTCATTCGATTCCATTTTTCAATTACAATCTAATTAAGAGAAAATTTTCAACAAGTTCTAAAATTTAAAATGCAAAATTTATAAAACATTCATCCTCCTACTCAATCCAGTCTTCCAAATATGACAGTAATATTTGAGTAGAGGTGGGCGGCATGATCGCCTACCATCTTTGCCGTGGCAGATGGTAAAACTGAGGAGAGTCCCGTTAACGAAACAGCCCCTTGCGTTTCTAATGCTTTTTTAATCTTTTAATTTCCAAAAATGGCCTTGGACTTCAAATGCTCATAACTTTTTCGCTTAAATAGAACTTTAAAATTTGAGTACTTACATAATTTTTCGGCGCCGCAAAAGGGATGATAGGTGGGTGACGTGATCGCCTACTATCTTTCTCAGCATAGACATGAAAACAGAGGAGGGTGACGTTATCAGAATGGCCCCCTGCATTTTGAATCTTTTAATTACCAAAATACCCTTTACTTCGAATGCTCATAACGTTTTCATCTGAACTCCGTTTTTTGGGTTCTTTGCGTCGTTGGTTCCATTTTTCGAATAGAATCGAATATTGACAATATTTTCAACAAGTACTAAATTCTAATATTCTAAATTTGTAAAATATTCATCTCCTTGTTCTATCCAATCTTCCAAAATAGAACTTTAAATTTGAGTACTTCCATAATTTTTCGGCGCCACTAAAGGGACCATAGGTGGGCGACGTGATTACTTACTATCTTTCTCAGCATAGACATGAAAACAGAGGAGGGTGGTGTTATCAAAATGGCCCCTTGCATTTTGAATCTTTTAATTACCAAAATACCCTTTACCTTCAAATGCTCATAACTTTTTCATCCGAACTCCGTTTTTTGGGTTCTTTGTGTCGTTGGTTCCATTTTTCGAATAGAATCGAATACTGACAATATTTTCAACAAGTACTAAATTCTAAAATTCTAAATTTGTAAAACATTCATCTCCTTGTTCTATCCAATCTTCCAAATAGAACATTAAAATTTGAGTACTTACACAATTTGTCGGCGCCGCAAACGGGACCATAGTTGGGCGACGTGATCACTTACTATCTTTCTCAGCATAGACATGAAAATAGAGGAGGGTGGCATTATCAAATTGGCCTCCTGCATTTTGAATCTTTTAATTACCAAAATTCCGTTTACCCTCAAATGCTCGTAACTTTTTCATCTGAACTCCATTTTCAGGGTTCCTTGGGTCATTCGATTGCATTTTTCCATTAGAATCTAATTAACAGAAAATTTTCAACAAGTTCTAAAATTTAAAATGCAAAATTTATAAACATTCATCCTCTTGCTCAATCCAATCTTCCAAAGAGGACATTAAAATTTGAGTAGCTAGATTATTTCCTGGTGCCATAAATGGTGACTCGAGGTGGGCGGTACAATCGCTTACCATCTTTGCTGTGGCAGATGGGAAAACTGAGGAGAGTTCCGCTAACAAAACAGTCCGTCCGTTTTGAATGCTTTATTAATCTATTAATTACCAAAATGGCCTTCGACTTCAAATGCTCATAACTTTTTTGCCCAAACTCCATTTTCAGTGCCCTTTTTATCGTTGGATTCCATTTTTCGAATATAGAATGTACCTTTCAGATATTTTCAACAAGCATTAAATTCTAACGTTGTAAATTTAAAAGAAATCCATCCACCTGTTTGTTCCATTCTTCAAAATAGGGCTAGAAAATTTGAGCAGTTACATTATTTACTTGCATAGCAATTGGGGACCAAAGATGGCCAGCTCTTGCCTACTATATTTTTCAATGCAGGGGTAAAACATAGGATGGTGACTTTATCAAATTGGCCCCTGCATTTTGAATCTTTTTGTTAATGAAATGCCCTTCAACTTCAAACTATCATAACTTTTTAATCTGAACTCTATTCTCAGAGTTATTTTTCTCGTTCGATTCCATAAGCCGAATAGAATCTAATTATGAGAATATTTTCAATAAGTTCTAATTTCTAAAATTCAAAATTTGCAGAACATTCATCCTCGTGTCCAATCCAATTTTCCAAATAGAACATTAAAATTTGAGAAGTTACTTTATTTTTTGACGTAGCAAATGGTGATCGAAGGTGGGTGTCGAGACTGTCGCGGCTGCCTATTGTTTTTCTTAGGGCAAATGTGAAAACAGAGGAGGGTGTCCTTTTCAAAATGGCCCATGCAATAAAATGTTTTTTGAATATTTTATTTACCATAATGCCCTTACACTTCAAATGCTCATAACTTTTTCATCCAAACTTCATTTTTAGGGTTCTTTGTGTCATTGGTTCCATTTTTTGAATAGAATCTAATCTTCACAATAATTTCAACAAGTACTAAATACAAAAATTCAAAATTTGTAAAACATTCATCTCCTTGTTCTATCCAATCTTCCAAATAGACCTTTAAAATTTGAGTACTAACATAAATTTTCTAAGATCGCAAAAGGCACCATAGGTGGGCGACGTGATCGCTTTACTATCTTTCTCAGTGTAGACATAAAAACAGAGGGGCGTGGCGTTATGAAAAAAATGGCCCCTTGCATTTTGAATATTTTAATTACCAAAATACCCTTTACCTTCAAATGCTCGTAACTTTTCATCCGACCTCCATTTATAGGGTTCCTTGGGTCATTCGATTCCATTTTTCAATTACAATCTAATTAAGAGAAAATTTTCAACAAGTTCTAAAATTTAAAATGCAAAATTTATAAAACATTCATCCTCCTGCTCAATCCAGTCTTCCAAATAAGACAGTAATATTTGAGTAGAGGTGGGCGGCATGATCGCTTACCATCTTTGCCGTGGCAGGTGGGAAAACTAAGGAGAGTCCCGTTAACGAAACAGCCCCTTGCATTTTGAATGCTTTTTTAATCTTTTAATTACCAAAAATGGCCTTGGACTTCAAATGCTCATAACTTTTTTGCTTAAATAGAACATTAAAATTTAAGTACTTACATAATTTTTCGGCGCGGCAAAAGGGACGATAGGTGGGTGACGTGATCGCTTACTATCTTTCTTAGCATAGACATGAAAACTGAGGAGGGTGGTGTTATCAAAATGGCCCCGTGCATTTTGTAATTACCAAAATACCCTTTACCTTCAAATGCTCATAACTTTTTCATCCGAACTCCATTCTTTGGGTTCTTTGTGTCGTTGGTTCCATTTTTCGAATAGAATCCAATATTGACAATATTTTCAACAAGCACTAAGTTCTAATATTCTAAATTTGTAAAGATTCGTCTCCTTTGTTCTATCCAATCTTCCAAAATAGAACTTTAAAATTTCAGTACTTCCATAATTTTTCGGCGCCGCAAAAGGGACCATAGGTGGGCAATGTGATTGCTTACTATCTTTCTCAGCATAGACATGAAAACGAAGGAGAGTGGTGTTATCAAAATGGCCCCCTGCATTTTGAATCTTTTAATTACCAAAATACCCTTTACCTTCAAATGCTCATAACTTTTTCATTCGAACACCGTTTTTTGGGTTCTTTGTGTCGTTGGTTCCATTTTTCGAATAGAATCGAATACTGACAATATTTTCAACAGGTACTAAATTCTAAAATTCTAAATTTGTAAAACATTCATCTCCTTGTTCTATCCAATCTTCCAAATAGAACATTAAAATTTGAGTACTTACACAATTTGTCGGCGCCGCAAACGGGACCATAGGTGGGCGACGTGATCGCTTACTATCTTTCTCAGCATTGACATGGAAATAGAGGAGGGTGGCATTATCAAAATGCCCCCTTGCATTTTGAATCTTTTAATTACCAAAATACCCATTACCTTCAAATGCCCAAAACTTTTTCATCCAAACTCTGTTTTAATGGTTCCTTGGGTCATTCGATTCCATTTTTCAATTAGAATCTAATTAAGAGAAAATTTTCAACAAGTTCTAAAATGTAAAATTGAAGATTTATAAAATATTCATCCTCTTGCTTAATCCAATCATCCAATAGGACATTAAAATTTGAGTAGCCGGATTATTTCTTGGTGCCATAAACGGTGACTAGAGGTGGGCGGCATGATCGCTTACCATCCTTGTCGTGGCAGATGGGAAAACTGAGGAGAGTCCCGTTAACGAAACAGCCCCTGCATTTTGAATGCTTTTTTAATCTTTTAATTACCAAAATGGCCTTTGACTTCAAATGCTCATAACTTTTTCGCCCAAACTCCATTTTCAGTGCTCATTTTATCGTTGGATTCCATTTTTCAAATATAGAATCTACCTTTTAGATATTTTCAACAAGCATTAGATTCTAACGTTGTAAATTTAAAAGAAATCCATCCACCTGTTTGTTCCAATCTTCAAAATAGGGCTTGAAAATTTGAGCAGTTAAATTATTTACTGGCATAGCAATCGGGAACCAAAGATGGCCAGCTCAATCTCCTACTATATTTGTCAATGCAAGGGTAAAACAAAGGATGGTGACCTTATCAAATTGGCCCCTGCATTTTGAATCTTTTAGAAAATGCCCTTCAACTTCAAATTGTCATAACTTTTTAATCCCAATTCAATTCTCAGCATTATTTTTCTCATTCGATTCCATAAGCCGAATAGAATCTAATTATGATAATATTTTCAACAAGTTTTAATTTCTAAAATACAAAATTTGCAAAACATTCATCCTCCTGGTCAATCCAATTTTCCAAATAGAACTTTAAAATTTGGGTAGTTACTTTATTTTTCGATGTAGCAAATGATGATCGGAGGTGCGTGTCGAGACTGTCGCGACTGCCTATTGTTTTTCTCGAGGAAAATGTGAAAACAGGGGAGGGTGTCCATTTCAATGTGGCCCATGCAATTAAATGCTTTTTTGAATCTTTTATTTACCATAATGTCCTTACACTTCAAATGCTCATAACTTTTTCATCCAAACTCCATTTTTAGTGTTCTTTGTGTCTTTGGTTCCATTTTTCGTATAGAATCTAATCCTGGCAATAATATCAACATGTCCTATATTCAAAAATTCAAAATTTGTAAAATATTCGTCTCCTTGTTCTATCCAATCTTCCAAATAGAACTTTAAAATTTGAGTACTTACATTATTTTTCGACGCCGCAAAAGGGGCTATTGGTGGGTGACGTGATCGCTTACTATCTTTCTTAGCATAGACATGGAAGCAGAGGAGGGCGGTATTATCAAAATGGCCCCCTGCATTTTGAATATTTTAATTTCCAAAATACCCTTTACATTAAATGGTCATAACTTTTTCATCCGAACTCCGTTTTTTGGGTTCTTTGTGTCGTTGGTTCCATTTTTCGAATAGAATCGAATCCTGACAATATTTTAAAAAAGTGCTATATTCTAAAATTCTAAAATTCTAAAACATTCAACTCCTTGTTCTATCCAATCTTCCAAAATAGAACTTTAAAATTTGAGTACTTACATAATTTTTTGGGGCCGCAAAAGGGACCATTGGTGGGCGACATGATCGCTTACTATGTTTCTCAGCATAGCCATGAAAACAGAGGAGGGTGGCATTATCAAAATGCCCCCGTGCATTTTGAATCTTTTATTTACCAAAATACCCTTTACCTTCAAATGCTCATAACTTTTTCATCCGAACTCTGCTTTTAGTGTTCCTTAGGTCATGCGATTCCATTTTTCAATTACAATCTAATTAAGAGAAAATTTTAAACAAGTTCTAAAATTTAAAATGCAAAATTTATAAAATATTCATCCTCTTGCTCAATCCAATCTTCCAAATAGGACATTAAAATTTGAGTAGCTAGATAATTTCCTGGTGCCATAAATGGTGACTAGAGGTGGGGGACAGGATCGCTTAACATCTTTGATGTGGCAGAGTGGAAAAATGAGGAGAGTCCCATTAACGAAACAACCCCTGCATTTTGAACGCTCGTTTAATCTTTTAATTACCAAAATGGCCTTCAACTTCAAATGCTCATAACTTTTTTGCTCAAACTCCATTTTCAGTGCTCTTTTCATCGTTGGAATACATTTTTCGAATATAGAATCTACCTTTTAGTTAATGAAATGGAGTAGTAAAACAAAGGATGGTAACATTATCAAATTGGCCCCTGCATTTTGAATCTTTTAGTTAATGAAATGCCCTTCAACTTCAAACTGTTATAGCTTTTTAATCCGAACTCTTTTCTGAGCGTTATTTATCTCGTTCGATTCCATAAGCCGAAAAGAATCTAATTATGAGAATATTTTCGACAAGTTCTAATTTCTAAAATTCAAAATTTGCAAAACATTCATCCTCTTGCTCAATCCAATTTTCCAAATAGAACTTTAAAATTGTAGTTACTTTAATTTTCGACGTAGCAAATGCTGATCGGAGGTGGGTGTTGAGACTGTCGCGACTGCCTATTGTCTTTCTCGAGGCAAATGCGAAAACGGAGGAGGGTGTCCCTATCAAAATCCCCCATGCAATAAAATATTTTTTTGAATCTTTTGTTTACCATAATGCTCGTACACTTCAAATGCACATAACTTTTTCATCCAAACTCCATTTTTAGGGTTCTTTGTGTCGTTGCTTTCATTTTTCTAATAGAATCTAATCCTAACAATATTTTGAACATGTAATTAATTCTAAAATTAAAAATTTGTAAAACATTCATCTCCTTGTTCTATCCAATCATCCAAATAGAACTTTAAAATTTGAGTACTTACATAATTTTTCGGCGCCGCTAAAGGGACGATAGGTGGGCGACGTGATCACTTACTATCTTTCTTAGCATAGACATGAAAACAAAGGAGGGTGGCGTTATCAAAATGGCCCCTGCATTTTGAATCTTCTAATTACCAAAATACCCTTTACCTTCAAATGCTCACAACTTTTTCATCCAAACTCCGTTTTTAGGGTTCCTTGGGTCATTCGATTCTATTTTTCAATTACATTCTAATTAAGAGAAAATTTTCAACAAGTTCCAAAATTTAAAATGCAAAATTTACGAAATATTCATGCTCTTGCTCAATCCAATCTTCCAAATAGGACATTAAAATTTGAGTAGCTAGATTATTTCCTGGTGCAATAAACGGTGACTTGAGGTGGGCGGCACAATCGCTTACCATCTTTGCGATGGCATATGGGAAAACTGAGGAGAGTCCTCTTAACGAAACAGCCCCCTGCGTTTTGAACGCTCGTTTAATCTTTTAATTACCAAAATGGCCTTCCACTTCAGATACTCATAACTTTTTCGTCCAAACTCCATTTTCAGTGCTCTTTTTATCGTTGGAGTACATTTTTCGAATATAGAATCGACCTTTTAGATATTTTCAACCAGCATTAAATTCTAACATTGTAAATTTAAAAGAAATCCATCCACTTGTTTGTTCCAATCTTCAAAATAGGGCTTGAAATTTTCAGCAGTTACATTATTTACTGGCATAGGAATTGGGGATCGAAGGTGGCCAGCTCAATCGCCTACTATATTTGGCAAAGCAGGGGTAAAACAAAGGATGGTAACATTATCAAATTGGCGCCTGCATTTTGAATCTTTTAGTTAATGAAATGCCCTTCAAATTCAAACTGTCATAACTTTTTAATCCGAATTGTATTCTCAGCGTTATTTATCTCGTTCGATTCCATAATCCGAAAAGAATCTAATTATGAGAATATTTTCGACAGGTTCTAATTTCTAAGATTCAAAATTTGCAAAACATTCATCCTCTTGTTCAATCCAATTTTCCAAATAGAACTTTAAAATTTGAGTAGTTACTTTATTTTTCGACGTAGCAATTGGTGATCAGAGGTGGGTGTTGAGACTGTCGCGACTGCCTATTGTCTTTCTCGAGGTAAATGTGAAAACAGAGGAGGGTCTCCTTATCAAAATGGAGCATGCAATACAATGCTTTTTTGAATATTTTATTTACCATAATGCCCTTACACTTCAAATGCTCATAACCTTTTCATCCAAACTCCATTTTTAGGGTTCTTTATGTCGTTGCTTTCATTTTTCTAATAGAATCTAATCCTGAGAATATTTTCAACAAGTACTAAATTCAAAAATTCAAAATTTGTAAAACATTCATCTCCTTGTTCTATCCAATCACCTAAATAGAACTTTAAAATTTGAGTACTTACATAATTTTTCGGCGCTGCAAAAGGGACAATAGGTGGGCGACGTGATCGCTTACTATCTTTCTCAGCATAGATATGAAAACAGAAGAGGGTGGCGTTATCAAAATGGCCCCCTATATTTTGAATATTTTAATTACCAAAATACCCTTTACCTTCAAATGCTCATAACTTTTTCATCCGAACTCTATTTTTTGGGTTCTTTGTGTCGTTGGTTCCATTTTTCGAATAGAATCGAATACTGACAATATTTTCAACAAGTACTAAATTCTAATATTCTAAATTTGTAAAACAATCATCACCTTGTTCTATCCAATCTTCTAAATAGAACTTTAAAATTTGAGTACTTACATAATTTTTCGGCGCCGCAAAAGGGACCATAGGTGGGCGACGTGATCGCCTACTATCTTTCTCAGCATAGACATGAAAACAGAGGAGGGTGACGTTATCAGAATGGCCCCTGCATTTTGAATCTTTTAATTACCAAAATACCCTTTACTTCGAATGCTAATAACTTTTTCATCCGAACACCGTTTTTAGGGTTCCTTGGGTCATCCGGTTCCATTTTCCAATTACATTCTAATTACGAGAAAATTTTCAACAAGTTCTAAAATTTAAAATGCAAAATTTATAAAATATTCATCCTCTTGCTCAATCCAATCTTCCAAATGGGACATTAAAATTTGAGTAGTTAGATTATTTCCAGGCGCCATAAATGGTGATTTGAGGTGGGCAGCATGATAGCTTAACATCTTTGCTGTGGCAGATAGGAAAACTGAGGAGAGTCCCATTAACGAAACAGCCCCCTGCATTTTGAACGCTTGTTTAATCTTTTAATTACCAAAATGGCGTTTGACTTCAAATGCTCATAACTTTTTCACCCAAACTCCACTTTCAGTGCCCTTTTTATCGTTGGATTCCATTTTTCGAATATAGAATCTACCTTTTAGATATTTTAAACAAGCATTAAATTCTAACATTGTAAATTTAAAAGAAATCCATCCACCTATTTGTTCCAATCTTCAATATAGGGCTTGAAAATTTGAGCAGTTAAATTATTTACTGGCATAGCAATCAGGGACTGAAGATGGTCGGCTCAATTGCCTACTATATTTGTCAAAGCAGGGGTGAAACAAAGGATGGTAACATTATCAAATTGGCCCGTGTGTTTTTAATCTTTTAGTTAATGAAATGCCCTTCAACATCAAACTGTTATACCTTTTTAATCCAAACTCTATTCTTGGGTGCCTCTAATGGCAGCCCAAAATGTTGGAGAAAACCAGTCGTGAAGCAGTGACCTAGAGGGGAAAACGAGGAGAAAAACCCAGCAACGAGCCAGGTACGTCCAAGATCGCTCAAAAACCATCTCCCCCATAGTTCCAAGGTCAATTTTCCTATGTTTTTGCATGAAAAACCATGCAAAACGGAGCCCAGGAGAGCCACCAAGGACCCAGGGACGTTCCCTGGGCTGCACTGGTTCGAAAGGGTCGAACCGGGTGTCCTAAGGACACCCCAGTCGACGCAGACGTTCCAGTCAAAATGTGACGCGTCGAACGCGTCTGAAGAATACCAACGGGCGCGTCTGGGGACGCGCCCGCAAAAGAGAGAGACGGCGGAAAAAAGTTGGCGCGTCTGCAGACGCGCTCACTGAGGGGTGCGTCGCAGACGTGCAGCGCGCTAGCAGCGCATCATTTTTTTGGTTACTTAAGGAAGCCGGGGCACACGTCGCAGATGCGCAGCGCCCTAACATTCCGTCTTTTTATTTGTAAGACTCCTATGTACGTGCGACACTAAAATGCTTATAACTTGAGATCTAGAGCTCCGATTGAGATGCCGCAAAAGGTGTTGTGTCCGTATCGACGACGCGGACGCATACAAACTATAAAATCCCTAGTCAAGGCCTAATCAAAGGTGGGCATGACTCTTAGAATAGGATGGTGGCGCATGACCACTAGAACTTTGGAAAATTGAGGATACCAAGGCCCAATTACGACCGTAGGACACCCATAGGCATAGGGATGGACCCCTACTGCCTAAGTAATAAGACCAATTACTCTAAAAGACCCATAAAAGATAGGCCAAACTAACCTTGATTTCCTAAACCATGATCAGGAGCGTCCGAGGACAAAAGGGTTAGCGTGACCTAGCCAGGTAGGTGCTCTATCACTATTAGATTCTTTTAAAAGAACAATTACTGTTTGAGAACATATGTTTTAAATATATGACTTGATTTGCATGACTTAATTCAGCATGCATGATAAATGCTTTGTACATAGCCATGTTTTGTAAATGATTGCATATACATTATGCACATATGTGTTTTGCAAACAAGTGTATACATTGCATGATTTAAGTACTTGCAAAGATTGCATGTCCTTGAGGATTGCCAAAAGACGCTGGAGTGCCGAGGGCCAAGTAGTTGTGAGGGACCCAAAGAGGACAGGTTTTGAAAAGAGGTTTTGGCTTATTTGATCTTATGTGATTTGGGCTAGAAAGCCCTTGGGTGCTATGCTGAGGGGTCTGGGTTGGCCACCCGGCCTCTACCACTAATAGGTGGATGGGTACCACGCCCAAAAAGAGGCAAGTCCCTACGTCGACTGCATGTGGTACAGGGGGCTACCACTGGTGTCACGGCACTGGGTCGACGTGTCATAGGCCCCGTGGAGGCTATGACTGAGTGTCCTCAAGTACCCGGGGACCACACAGCGAGGAGGTCGTGGGCATAGTGGACCCTATGGTTTGATGATTTATGTGCATTTCATATAGCATGATATGAGGTTGGTTGACCATACCATACTAGAGATCCATGAGTTGGATTCCATGAAGCATTTTATGCATATCATAATGCTATGATATATATGTATATGATACTTTCGATTTTGGATTATATGATCCTTTAAGTCGTTAATATTTCATTTTGACAATGGATTTTGATGTCGATATCGAACTTGAGAATTCAGACATGCACATGTTTTGGAAAGAGCATATGATTTTAAAACATCGCATGCATTATAAAACTAGTAGTGATAGACTCCTACTGAGTATAGTATATACTCACCCTATTCTTAACATTTTTCAGGATAGTTCCACTCATAAATAGAAGATGTCTCAGGAGATATTAGTGCTACGAGCAAGTGAATCAAAAAGAAGAAAGTTATACATGTAAGTAAACTCTCAACCCTTTGGACATGAAGTTGTATTTAATTACAGTTGGGCTGTGTGTCAGGATCGGAAAGACCTGGGGAAAAATATTTATGATTTCTGAACTTTTTCAAAAAACTACTTTGGTTGTTGTGAAGGCAAATGACACTCGGGATTTTCAAAAAATGAGTTTAAAACTAAAGGTTTTCCACTGCATTGCATGGTTTTTATAGAATGGTTTTCAAATAGGGATGCATCCCGCCTTAGGAAATTAGGTATTGCATTTAAAAATGCATGAGAAAACCCGGGTCGTCACAGTTGGTATCAGAGCCCAGGTTTTATCCTTTCACAACAAATTCAAAGATGTCCAAGGGTCATAGACAATAAAGAAAATCAAGGATAAGTAGTATAAATAGGAGTAGTAGAGATGACTACTTCTATTTGAGGATTATAATATTAATGACTCAGGACATTTCACCATAAACACATAGGTGAAAAAGGAGATAGTCCTAGCAAATACTTAGATATTGGATTACTTGAATCCTATCAAAATTATAGGAAATAAGAATTATTGTGCAGTGGTGCAAAGATGAAATCTCATATAAGGATCATATTGTGATGAGAATGAATAAATGAAGATGATTAATGGACTTGTTAATAGATAGTGTTGGCCTGCAATAAAGTAATCTTATCAAAGGTGAGAAAAATCAAAAGACCTAGATGGCTATCTTACCATCATAAAGAATATTAGAATATGAGTACACTATCACAAGGATGTGATATATGAGATGTAAGAGACAGATTTTGAGAAAATTTTGATGATAACAGGGATAAGCATACAAGATGATACTAAGGGATAACTGTGACTTGTACTAGATCACAAAGGCATGAATCTTGAAAGACTTAGCTCAATTTTGATACCTTAATTGAAGTCTTATAAAGAGTGAAGTGCTATCGAATAATAACTACTTGAGTATTATGGAACAAATCCAGAGATGCATACAAATGACATATTATGTGATAGGGAAATGAATTCAACCGAGTGATCAAAAAATTTTGATGATAATACTAAGGATGATAATAGATCGATCCTAACATGAACTGGTAAGAGAAGTATAACACGATCAAAACATCAATGCAATTATTAAGACGTTAAATTTTATTGAGGTTATAGGCGACTGAGGATTTCAATGATCTTAAGACAAGCATTCAGTTTATCATATCTGTTAAGTAAAGGAATAGATGAAGTATCAATTATATGCAACAAAGCATAGAGAGACATTGATCTAGGTAGACCAAATGAGGATTTTGAAGAAAAGAGAGAAAGAGAAGTAACTATAAAGATTATGACTCTATGAAGATACATACAATTCTGACATCTCGAATCTTATAAGGGGGAAGATCAAACAAATGCAAAGGAATAATAATAATAGTTGAGTTGGCGAGGATACGTATAATAGAGAGAAAGCATATGGGATTTAAGATTTTGAGTAAAAGTATCGAATTTCAGGAGATTATGCGACAAGAAATAGTGACCAACTAGAAATTAAAATTCTATAAATAGTTTGATATCAACTATTCCAATTAGATTCTTATCGGATCCATTAGCTTATGGGGGACACCAATGGATATAATCCATAAGAAGGAAAATTTGGTGATATCTCACCTTGCCACTACATGAGTAAATAAAGTTATATTGAAAAAAGAAATAGGCCAAGACAGTAACTTATCCATTTAGCAAGTAGGGTACCATCAAGGATCAAATTGAGGTCTCACCATCATAGATTGGAAGACCAAATAACTTAAGGCCATCATTGAGTACTGTTGACTAAATAGAGGTATCCCACCCTAATTAATCAGGTATGTTAGTGTCTATGAGTTAGTAGTTGAAGTTATATAATCAGAAGGAAGTTATAAGTCTTTAGACTTGAGTACTTGTTAGGCTAAGTCATTTGAGGGTATAAGGCAAGATGATTAGGTCACATCATGAAGAGCTACAAGTACAATAAATATAGTAACAACTGAGATAGGAGCAAAAATAAGAAGTGATCTAAACCAATGTAAAAGGATTTTCAAACCTTAGTGGCTACCATGACAAGGTGAAAAAATTACTTTGGGTCTGAAAAATACTACAGACTTGGATTGAAAGAAAGGTAGATAACTATCGATCACTCTAGAGGCCCTTGAGCTTATAACGTATTTGGGAAGAGATCAATAGGTAATCAAATAAAGTCTTTTCTATGTCTAAGAAAATGTTTATGCTTATCTGAGTATTGTAAAACTTGTTGAGTAAACAACTGCAGTACAATTTGATATAATCGCTATTGAAGGAGAATTATTGCTATTATAAACTAAGTATAAGAAGGCACTTGAAAGATAAAATAAGGAGGCACTTGAAGAATAAAATTTGAGGAATTGAGAAAATCACTACTTACGAGTATACCTCCTGACAATATAGACTGCATGATTGACAATAAAGCCTTGATAAAAGATTGCACGATATATTGACATAGGGGATGGAAGGAGAAAAGGTGAGATGGCTAGCACACTATAAGGTGAGATTTGATGTTACATTGCCTATAGAAAAATAGTTAGTTGTTATGAACATATATAAGTACAAAACAAAAAAATCAATTAAAGGAATTTCTTAAGGACTAACCTTACTGGATTGAGTATAGAACTTTTGAATTGAAAGGTTACAAAGAAAACCATCAAGCAAAGAAAAAACAAAGAGGATGATGACAAAGGATTCAACCATGACCTAGTAAGGGTACTCGGTGATGAATAAGAGACTTTTTGTTTTGCATAAATGGGAACATTATTGAAAATCCTAATGACAAATGGGTGTGAATAGTGAGATAGGCTTCTAAACGCGAAGATGTGACCCATGATGATGAATCGACCATTAACATTTGACAGGAGTTTGGATAAAATCTTCACAGAGAAAAGTGTTTAATGAATTCAATAATTATGAAACTGGATATAGAGTTAGGACATTTTACTTTCAGTATATGATACGGTCCTCGATGGAAGATGCTACTAATTGGCTTTCATTTTTGAATGTAACTTTGGTCAAGGAATAAGGTCACATATGAAAAATGACAGACAGTTGAAATTCGAAGTTAATCAAGGGTTTGGCTGTAGAGCACATGATACCATGTCAGTCATTGGAGTATCTTATGGACAAATATAAAAGGTAAGAAGGAAAGTTAGCACAATAGAAAGAAGGTAACTTTTTAGACTTGTGGATAATGAAAGAGATCACTAAATAAAAAGGTTTATCCTATGATATTAAAAATAGGAGAAATAAGATAATATGATCTTGAAAGAAGTATATGCATGAGCAAAGAAGCATGATCTTACGAGGAGACTATCTTATACATGATGAGATAAGTATAGGAATTTAAGGAATTCAAGATAGATGAAGTACCGCTAGGAAACAGTATTGTTAAATCGGCACGTATGAGAGTATGGCGCTGCATCAGAGTACGCAGTGAAAATAGGCCCTTATAGGTGAGGCCTTATAGGAGGAACAATGGAAATGATAAATTAAGAATGAACCTAGAATTGCATCCTAAAGGGGAATGCATTCACCAAGAAATCATCTAAGAGACAAATACCTGGAAGATAATAAGTTATGGAATTTCGAGGACGAAATTCTTTTAAGGGGGTAATAATGTAATGACCCCAATTTTTGTAATATTAAAATCCCATGAAAAGTTCAGTTTTAAAGATAAGGGCATTTTGGTCATTTCACTAGTTTCCTTGACTAAACCCAGGAATTTGGTCTTCAAAATGGTTCCATTAGATGCGTCTTAGAAAAAGGAATCCAACGAGACCAAAATCACCCAAAACGGAGTTAAAATGAGCAAGTTATGGCCCTTTGAAGTTCAGGGGCAAAACTGTAAATCTTACAAAAACGATTTACCTGAAAAACATAGGGGCCCGTTTTGATACGGGCACCCCGTCATCTTCAACCTCTAGAGGGTTCTAGAACGGCGGTGATTGGAGGAGAAATCACCGCCATTTTGGAGGTTTCTCCACCGCCATTCAAAGGCGGTGAGAGCCCCCTCCAGAACCCTCTCTTAGCTCTATAAATAAAGCTCTTAGGTGCCTCTAATGGCAGCCCACAATGTTGGAGAAAACTAGTCATGAAGTAGTGACCTAGAGGGGAAAACAAGGAGAAAAACCAAGCAACAAAGCCAGGTACGTCCGAGATCGCTCAAAACCCATCTCCCCCAGAGTTCCAAGGTCAATTTCCCTAAGTTTTTGCATGAAAAACCATGCAAAACGGAGCTCAGGAGAGCCACCAAGGACCCAGGGACGTTCCCTGGGCCGCATTGGTTTGACAGGGTTGAACCAGGGTGTCCTGAGGACGCCCCGGTCCCCCAGTCGGCGCAGACGTTCCAGTCAGAACGTGACGCATCGAACGCGTCTAAAGAAAACCAACGGGCGCGTCCGGGGACGCGCCCGCAAAAGAGAGAGACGGGGGAAAAAAGAGGAGGGTGGCGTTATCAAAATGGCCCCCTACATTTTGAATCTTTTAATTACCAAAATACCCTTTACCTTCAAATGCTCATAACTTTTTCATCCAAACTCCATTTTTTGGGTTCTTTGTGTCATTTCTTCCTTTTTTTGAATAGAATCGAATCCTGACAATATTTTCAACAAGTACTAAACTCTAAAATTCTAAATTTGTAAAACATTCATCTCCTTGTTCAATCCAATCTACCAAATGGAACTTTAAAATTTGAGTACTTGCATAATTTTTTGGTGCCGCAAAAGGGACCATAGGTGGGCGACGTGATTGCTTACTATCTTTCTCAGCATAGACATGAAAACAGAGGAGGGTGGCGTTATCAAAATGGCCCCTTGCATTTTGAATCTTTTAATTACCAAAATACCCATTACCTTCAAATGCTCATAACTTTTTCATCCGATCTCCGTTTTTAGTGTTCCTTGGGTCATTCGATTCCATTTTTCAATTAGAATCTAATTAAGAGAAAATTTTCAACAAGTTCTAAAATTTAAAATTGAAAATCTATAAAATATTCATCCTCTTGCTTAATCCAATCTTCCAATAGGACATTAAAATTTGAGTAGCTGGATTATTTCCTGGGACCATAAACAGTGACTAGAGGTCGGCGGAACGACCACTTACCATCTTTTTCGTGGCAGATGGGAAAACTGAGGAGAGTCCCGTTAACGAAACAGCCCCTGCATTTTGAACGCTTTTTTAATCTTTTAATTACCAAAATGGCCTTTGACTTCAAATGCTCATAACTTTTTTAGCCAAACTCCATTTTTAGTGCTCTTTTTATCGTTGGATTCCATTTTTCGAATATAGAATCTACCTTTTAGATATTTTCAACAAGCATTAAATTCTAACATTGTAAATTTTAAAGAAATCCATCCACCTGTTTATTCCAATCTTCAAAATAGGGCTTGAAAATTTGAGCAGTTAAATTATTTACTGGCATAGCACTCGGGGACCAAAGATGGATAGCTCAATCGCCAACTATATTTTTCAATGCAGGGGTAAAACAAAGGATGGTGACCTTATCAAATTGGCCCCTGAATTTTGAATCTTTTAGAAAATGCCCTTCAACTTCAAACTATCATAACTTTTTAATCCCAATTCAATTCTCAGCGTTATTTTTCTCATTCGATTCCATAAGCCAAATAGAATCTAATTATGAGAATATTTTCAACAAGTTCTAATTTCTAAAATACAAAATTTACAAAACATTCATCCTCCTATTCATTCCAATTTTCCAAATAGAACTTTAAAATTTGAGTAGTTACTTTATTTTTCGACGTACCAAATGGTGATCGGAGGTGGGCGTCGATACTGTCTCGACTACCTATTGTTTTTCTCAAGGCAAATGTGAAAACCGACAAGGGTGTCCTCATCAAAATGGCCCATGCAATTAAATGCTTCTTTGAATCTTTTATTTACCATAATGCCCTTACACTTCAAATGCAAATAATTTTTTCATCTAAACTCCAATTTTAGGGTTCTATGTGTCGTTGGTTCTATTTTTCGAATCGAATCTAATCCTGACAATATGTTCAACAAGTACTAAATTCTAAAATTCAAAATTTGTAAAACATTCATCTCCTTGTTCTATCCAATCTTCCAAATAGAACTTTAAAATTTGAGTACTTACATAATTTCTCGGCGCCGCAAAAGGGACCATAGGTGCACGACGTGGTCGCTTAGTATCTTTCTCAGCATAGACATGAAAACTGAGGAGGGTGGCCCTATCAAAATGGTCCCTGCATTTTGAATCTTTTAATTACCAAAATACCCTTTACCTTCAAATGCTCATAACTTTTTCATCCGAACTCCGTTTTTAGGGTTCCTTGGGTCATTCGATTCCATTTTTCAATCATAATCTAATTAAGAGAAAATTTTCAACAAGTTCTAAAACGCAAAATGCAAAATTTATAAATATATTCATCCTCTTGCTCAATCCAATCTTCCAAATAGGACACTAAAATGTGAGTAGCTAGATTATTTCCTGGTGCGATAAACGGTGACTGGAGGTGGGCGGCACGATCGCTTACTTTCTTTGCCGTGGCAGATGAGAAAACTGAGGAGAGTCCCGTTAACAAAATAGCCCCCTGCGCTTCGAAAGCTGTTTTAATCTTTCAATTACCAAAATGGCCTTTGACTTCAAATGCTTGTGACTTTTTCGTCCAAACTCCATTTTCAGTGCTGTTTTTATCGTTGGATTCCATTTTTTGAATGTAGAATCTACCTTTTAGATATTTTCAACAAGCATTAAATTCTAACGTTGTAAATTTAAAAGAAATCCATCCACCTATTTGTTCCAATCCTCAAAATAGGGCTTGAACATTTGAGCAGTTAAATTATTTACTGGCATGGCAATTGGGGACCAAAGATGGCTAGCTCAATCGCCTACTATATTTGTCAATGCAGGGGTAAGACAAAGGATGGTGACATTATCAAATTGGCCCCTGCATTTTGAATCTTTTCGTTAGTGAAATGCACTTTAACTTCAAACAGTCATAACTTTTTAATCCAAACTCTATTCTCAGCGTTATTTTTCTTGTTCGATTCCATAAACCGAATAGAATCTAATTATGAGAATATTTTCAACAAGTTCTTATTTCTAAAATTCAAAATTTGCAAAACATTCATCCTCCTGTTCAATCCAATTTTCCAAATAGAACTTTAAAATTTGAGTAGTTACTTTATTTTTTGCCATGGCAAATGGTGATCGGAGGTGGGTGTCGAGACTGTCACGACTGCCTATTGTTTTTCTCGGGGCAAATGTGAAAACAGAGGAGGGTGCCCTTTTCAAAATGGCCCATGCAATTCAATGCTTTTTTGAATCTTTTACTTACCATAATACCAGTACACTTTAAATGCTCATAACATTTTCATCCAAACACCATTTTTAGGGTTCTTTGTGTCCTTGGTTCCATTTTTCGAATAGAATCTAATCATGACAATATTTTCAACATGTACTAAATACTAAAATTCGAAATTTGTAAAACATTCATCTCCTTGTTCTATCCTATGTTCCAAATAAAACTTTAAAATTTGAGTACTTACATAAATTTTCGGCGCCACAAAAGGCACCATAGGTGGGCGACGTGATCGCTTACTATCTTTCTCAGTATAGACACAAAAACAGAGGAGGGTGGCCTTATCAAAATGGCCCCATGCATTTTGAATCTTTTAATTACCAAAATACCCTTTACTTCGAATGCTAATAACTTTTTCATCCGAACACCGTTTTTAGGGTTCCTTGGGTCATCCGGTTCCATTTTCCAATTAGAATCTAATTACGAGAAAATTTTCAACAAGTTCTAAAATTTAAAATGCAAAATTTATAAAATATTCATCCTCTTGCTCAATCCAATCTTCCAAATGGGACATTAAAATTTGAGTAGTTAGATTATTTCTTGGAGCCATAACTGGTGACTGGAGGTGGGTAGCACAATCAGTTACCATCTTTGCCGTGGCAGAGCGGAAAATTGAGGAGAGTCCCGTTAACAAAATAGCCCCCGGCGTTTTGAACACTTTTTTAATCTTTTAATTACCAAAATGGCGTTTGACTTCAAATGCTCATAACTTTTTCACCCAAACTCCACTTTCAGTGCCCTTTTTATCGTTGGATTCCATTTTTCGAATATAGAATCTACCTTTTCGTTATTTTCAACAAGTGTTAAATTCTATCGTTGTAAATTTAAAAGAAATCCATCCAACTTTTTGTTCCAATCTTCAAAATAGGGCTTGAAAATTTGAGCAGTTACATTGTTTACTGGCATAACAATTGGGGGATCAAAGATGGCCAGCTCAATCGCCTATTATATTTCTCAACGCAGGAGCAAAACAAAGGATGGTGACGTTATCAAATTGGGCCCTGCATTTTGAATCTTTTAGTTAATGAACTGCCCTTCAACTTCAAACTGTCTTAACTTTTTAATCCGAACTCTATTCTCATCGTTATTTTTCTCGTTCGATTCCATAAGCCAAATAGAATCTAATTATGAGAATACTTTCAACAAGTTCTAATTTCTAAAATTCAAAATTTGCAAAACATTCATCCTCCTGCTCAATCCAATTTTCCAAATAGAACTTTAAAATTTTAGTAGTTACTTTATTTTTCGACGTACCAAATGGTGATCGGAGGTGGGTGTTGATACTGTCACGACTGCCTATTGTTTTTCTCAAGGCAAATGTGAAAACCGACGAGGGTGTCCTCATCAAAATGGCCCATGCAATTAAATGCTTCTTTGAATCTTTTATTTACCATAATGCCCTTACACTTCAAATACTCATAATTTTTTCATCCAAACTCCAATTTTAGGGTTCTATGTGTCGTTGGTTCTATTTTTCGAATCGAATCTAATCCTGACAATATGTTCAACAAGTACTAAATTCTAAAATTCAAAATTTGTAAAACATTCATCTCCTTGTTCTATCCAATCTTCCAAATAGAACTTTAAAATTTGAGTACTTACATAATTTTTCGGCGCCGCAAAAGGGACCATAGGTGGGCGACGTGATCGCCTACTATCTTTCTCAGCATAGACATGAAAACAGAGGAGGGTGACGTTATCAGAATGGCCCCCTGCATTTTGAATCTTTTAATTACCAAAATACCCTTTACCTTCAAATACTCATAACTTTTTCATCCGAACACCGTTTTTAGGGTTCCTTGGGTCATCCGGTTCCATTTTCCAATTAGAATCTAATTACGAGAAAATTTTCAACAAGTTCTAAAATTTAAAATGCAAAATTTATAAAATATTCATCCTCTTGCTCGATACAATCTTCCAAATCGAATATTAAAATTTGAGTAGCTAGATTATTTCCAGGCGCCATAAATGGTGATTTGAGGTGGGCAGCACGATCGCTTACCATCTTTGCTGTGGCAAATGGGAAAACTGAGGAGAGTCCCGTTAACAAAATAACCCCTCCGTTTTGAATGCTTTTTTAATCTTTTAATTACCAAAATGGCCTTTGACTTCAAATGCTTGTGACTTTTTCGTCCAAACTCCATTTTCAGTGCTGTTTTTATCGTTGGATTCCATTTTTTGAATGTAGAATCTACCTTTTAGTTATTTTCAACAAGCATTAAATTCTAACGTTGTAAATTTAACAGAAATCCATCCACTTGTTTGTTCCAATCTTCAGAAATAGAGCTATAAAATTTGAGCAGTTAGATTATTTACATTTTTCGAATATAGAATCTACCTTTTAGTTATTTTCAACAAGCATTAAATTCTAACATTGTAAATTTAAGACAAATCCATCCAGCTGTTTGTTCCAATCGTCAAAAATAGGGCTATAAAATTTGAGCAGTTACATTATTTATTGGCATAAAAATTGGGGACCAAAGATGGCTAGCTCAATCGCCTACTATATTTGTCAACGCAGGGGTAGAGCAAAGGATGGTAACATTATCAAATTGGCCCCTGCAGTTTGAATCTTTTAGTTAATGAAATGCCCTTCAACTTCAAACTGTCATAACTTTTTAATCCGAACTCTATTCTCAGCGTTATTTTTCTTGTTCGATTCCATATGCCGAATAGAATCTAATTATGAGAATATATTCAACAAGTTCTAATTTCTAAAATTCAAAATTTGCAAAACATTCATCCTCTTGTTCAATCCAATTTTCCAAATAGGAATATAAAATTTGAGTAGTTACTTTATTTTTCGACGAAGCAAATGGTGATTGGAGGTGGGTGTCAAGATTGTCGCGACTTCCTATTGTTTTTCTCGGGGCAAATGTGAAAATAGAGGAGTGTGTCCTTATCAAAATGGCCCATGCAATTAAATGCTTTTTTGAATCTTTCATTTACCATAATGCCCTTACACTTCAAATGCTCATAACTTTTTCATACAATCTCCATTTTTAGGGTTCTTTGTGTCGTTGGTTCCATTTTTTGAATAGAATCTAATCCTGACAATATTTTCAACAAGTACTAAATTCTAAAATTCAAAATTTATAAAACATTCATCGCCTTGTTCTATCCAATCTTCCAAATAGAACTTTAAAATTTGAGTACTTACATAAATTTTCGGCGCTGCAAAAGGCACCATAGGTGGGCGACGTGATCGCTTACTATCTTTCTCAGTATAGACATGAAAACAGAGGAGGGTGGTATTATGAAAATGGCCGCATGCATTTTGAATCTTTTAATTACCAAAATGCCCTTTATCCTCAAATGCTCATAACTTTTTCATCTGAACTCCATTTTTAGGGTTCCTTGGGTCATTCGATTCCATTTTTCAATTAGAATCTAATTAAGAGAAAATTTTCACTAGGTTCTAAAATTTAAAATGCAAAAAGTATAAAATATTCATCCTCTTGCTTAATCCAATCTTCCAAATAGGACATTAAAATGTGAGTAGCTAGATTATTTCCTGGAGCCATAAACGGTGACTAGAGGTGGGTAGCTTGATCACTTACCATCTTTGCCGTGGCAGAGGGTAAAATTGAGGAATGTCCCATTAACAAAATAGCCCCCTGCATTTTGAACGCTTTTTTAATCTTTTAATTACCAAAATGGCCTTCGACTTCAAATGGTCATAACATTTTCACCCAAACTCCATTTTTAGTACTCTTTTTGAAGATTGGAACAAACACGTGATGGATTTCTTTTAAATTTACAACGATAGAATTTAATGCTTGTTGAAAATATCTAAAAGGTAGATTCTATATTCGAAAAATGGAATCCAACGATAAAAAGAGCACTAAAAATGGAGTTTGGGTGAAATAGTTATGAGCATTTGAAGTCCAAAGCCATTTTGGTAATTAAAAGATTAAAAAAGCGTTCAAAACGCACGGGGCTATTTCGTTAACGGGACTCTCCTCAATTTTCCCAACTGCCACGACAAAGATGGTAAGCGATCGTGCCGCCCACCCTAGTCACCGTTTATGGCACCAGGAAATGTTCTAGCCACTCACACTTTAATGTCGTATTTGGAAGATTGGATTGACCAAGAGGATGAATATTATATAAATTTTGCATTTTAAAATTTACAACTTGTTGAAAATTTTCTCTTAATTAGATTCTAATTGAAAAATGGAATAATATGGCCCAAGGAACCCTAAAAACGGAGTTCGGATGAAAAAGTAATGAGCATTTGAAGGTAAAGGGTATTTTGGTAATTAAAAGTTTCAAAATGCACGGGGCCATTTTGATGATGCCACCCTCCTCTGTTTTCATGTCTGTGCTGAGAAAGATAGTAAGCGATCACGTCGCCCACCTAAGGTCCCTTTTGCGGCGCTGAAAAATTATGTAAGTACTCAAATTTTAAAGTTCTATTTGGAAGATTGGATAGAACAAGGAGATGAATATTTTACAAATTTTCAATTTTAGAATTTAGTACTTGTTGAAAATATTGTCAGGATTAGATTTTATTTGAAAAATGGAACCAACAACACAAAGGACTCTGAAAATGGAGTTTGGATGGAAAAGTTATGGGCGTTCGAAGTGTAAGGACATTATGGTAAACAAAAGATTCAAAAAAGCATTTAATTGCATGGGCCATTTCGATAAGGACACCCTCCTCTGTTTTCACATTTTCCTCAAGAAAGACAATAGGTAGTAGCGACAGTGTCGACACCCACCTTTCTATCACCATTTGCTACGACAAAAAATGAAGTAACTACTCAAATTTTAAAGTTCTATTTGGAAAATTGGATTGAAGAGGAGGATGAATGTTTTACAAATTTTGAATTTTAGAAATTAGAACTTGTTGAAAATATTCTCATAATTAGATTCTATTCGGCTTATGGAATCGAACGAGAAAAATAATGCTGAGAATAGAGTTCAGATTTAAAAGTTATCACAGTTTGAAGTTGAAGGACATTTCATTAACTAAAAGATTCAAAATTCAGAGGCCAATATGATAACGTCACCATCCTTTGTTTTACCCCTGCGTTGACAAATATAGTAGGCGATTGAGCTGGCCATCTTTGGTCCCCAATTGCTATGCAAGTAAATAATGTAACTGCTCAAATTTTCAAGCCCTATTTTGAAGATTGGAGCAAACAGGTGGATGGATTTCTTTAAAATTTTCAACGTTAGAATTTAGTTCTTGTTGAAAATATCTAAAAGGTAGATTCTATATTCGAAAAATGAAATCAAATGTTAAAAAGTGCACTGAAAATGGAGTTTGGGTGAAAAGGTTATGGGCATTTGAAGTCGATGGCCATTTTGGTAATTAAAAGATTAAAAAAGCATTCAAAATGCAGGGCCTGTTTTGTTAATGGGACTCTCCTCAGTTTTCCCATCTGCCACAGCAAAGATGCTAAGCGACCGTGCTGCCCACTTCCAATCACCTTTTATGCCACCAGGAAATGTTCTAGCCACTCACATTTTAATGTCCCATTTGGAAGATTGGATTGAGCAAGAGGATGAATATTATATGAATTTTGCATTTTAAAATTTAGAACTTGTTGAAATGTTTCTCTTAATTAGATTCTAATTGAAAAATGTAATCAAATGACCAAGGAATCCTTAAAACGGAGTTCGGATGAAAACGTTATGAGCATTTGAAGGTAAAGGGTATTTTGGTAATTAAAAGATTCAAAATGCAAGGGGCCATTTTGAGAATGCCACCCTCCTCCGTTTTCATGTCTACGCTGAGAAAGATAGTAAGTGATCACGATGCCCACCTATGGTCCCTGTTGCGGCGCGCACTGAAAAATTATGTAAGTACTCAAATTTTAAACTTCTATTTGGAAGATTGGATAGAACAAGGAGTTGAATATTTTACAAATTTTCAATTTTAGAATTTAGTACTTGTTGAAAATATTGTCAGGATTAGATTTTATTTGAAAAATGGAACCAACACAAAGTACTTTGAAAATGGAGTTTGGATGAAAAAGGTATGCGCGTTTGAAGTGTAAGGGCATTATGGTAAACAAAAGATTCAAAAAAGCATTTAATTGCATGGGCCATTTCGATAAGGACACCCTCCTCTGTTTTCACATTTTCCTTGAGAAAGACAATAGGCAGTCGCGACAGTGTCGACACCCACCTTCGATCACCATTTGCTACGACAAAAAATGAAGTAACTACTCAAATTTTAAAGTTCTATTTGGAAAATTGGATTGAAGAGGTGGATGAATGCTTTGCAAATTTTGAAGTTTAGAAATTAGAACTTGTTGAAAATATTCTCATAATTAGATTCTATTCATCTTCTGGAATCGAACGAGAAAAATAACGCTGAGAATAGAGTTCAGATCAAAATGTTATCATAGTTTGAATTTGAAGGGCATTTCATTAACTAAAAGATTCCAAATTCAGGGGCCAATATGATAACGTCACCATCCGTTGTTTTACCCCTGCGTTGACAAATATAGTAGGCGATTGAGCTGGCCATCTTTGATCCCCAATTACTATGCAAGTAAATAATATAACTACTCAAATTTTCAAGTCCTATTTTGAAGATTGGAACAAACAGGTGGATGGATTTCTTTAAAATTTTGAACGTTAGAATTTAATGCTTGTTGAAAATATCTAAAAGGTAGATTCTATATTCGAAAAATGGAATCCAATGATAAAAAGTGCACTGAAAATGGAGTTTGGGCGAAAAGGTTATGAGCATTTGAAGTCGATGGCCATTTTGGTAATTAAAAGATTAAAAAAGCATTCAAAATGCAGGGGCCGTTTTGTTAGTGGCACTCTCCTCTGCTTTCCCATCTGCCACAAAGAAAGATGCTAAGCGATCGTGCTGCCCACTTCCAATCACCGTTTATGGCACCAGGAAATGTTCTAGCCACTCACACTTTAATGTCGTATTTGGAAGATTGGATTGACCAAGAGGATGAATATTATATAAATTTTGCATTTTAAAATTTACAACTTGTTGAAAATTTTCTCTTAATTAGATTCTAATTGGAAAATGGAATCATATGGCCCAAGGAACCCTAAAAACGGAGTTCGGATGAAAAAGTAATGAGCATTTGAAGGTAAAGGGTATTTTGGTAATTAAAAGTTTCAAAATGCACGGGGCCATTTTGATGACGCCACCCTCCTCTCGTTTTCATGTACGTGGCCGAGAAAGATAGTAAGCGATCACGTCGCCCACCTAAGGTCCCTTTTGCGGCGCTGAAAAATTATGTAAGTACTCAAATTTTAAAGTTCTATTTGGAAGATTGGATAGAACAAGGAGATGAATATTTTACAAATTTTCAATTTTAGAATTTAGTACTTGTTGAAAATATTGTCAGGATTAGATTTTATTTGAAAAATGGAACTAACAACACAAAGGACTCTGAAAATGGAGTTTGGATGGAAAAGTTATGGGCGTTCGAAGTGTAAGGGCATTATGGTAAACAAAAGATTCAAAAAAGCATTTAATTGCATGGGCCATTTCGATAAGGACACCCTCCTCTGTTTTCACATTTTCCTCAAGAAAGACAATAGGTAGTAGCGACAGTGTCGACACCCACCTTCGATCACCATTTGCTACGACAAAAAATGAAGTAACTACTCAAATTTTAAAGTTCTATTTGGAAAATTGGATTGAAGAGGAGGATGAATGTTTTGCAAATTTTTAATTTTAGAAATTAGAACTTGTTGAAAATATTCTCATAATTAGATTCTATACGACTTATGGAATCGAACGAGAAAAATAACGCTGAAAATAAAGTTCAGATTTAAAAGTTATCACAGTTTGAAGTTGAAGGACATTTCATTAACTAAAAGATTCAAAATTCAGAGGCCAATTTGATAACGTCACCATCCTTTGTTTTGCTCCTGCGTTGAGAAATATAATAGGCGATTGAGCTGGCCATCTTTGGTCCCGAATGTCTATCCCAGTAAATAATGTAACTGCTCAAATTTTCAAGGCCTATTTTGAAGATTGGAGCAAACAGGTGGATGGATTTCTTTAAAATTTTCAACGTTAGAATTTAGTTCTTGTTGAAAATATCTAAAAGGTAGATTCTATATTCGAAAAATGAAATCAAATGTTAAAAAGTGCACTGAAAATGGAGTTTGGGTGAAAAGGTTATGGGCATTTGAAGTCGATGGCCATTTTGGTAATTAAAAGATTAAAAAAGCATTCAAAATGCAGGGCCTGTTTTGTTAATGGGACTCTCCTCAGTTTTCCCATCTGCCACAGCAAAGATGCTAAGCGACCGTGCTGCCCACTTCCAATCACCTTTTATGCCACCAGGAAATGTTCTAGCCACTTACATTTTAATGTCCCATTTGGAAGATTGGATTGAGCAAGAGGATGAATATTATATGAATTTTGCATTTTAAAATTTACAACTTGTTGAAATGTTTCTCTTAATTAGATTCTAATTGAAAAATGTAATCAAATGACCAAGGAATCTTTAAAACGGAGTTCGGATGAAAACGTTATGAGCATTTGAAGGTAAAGGGTATTTTGGTAATTAAAAGATTCAAAATGCAAGGGGCCATTTTGAGAATGCCACCCTCCTCCGTTTTCATGTCTACGCTGAGAAAGATAGTAAGTGATCACGATGCCCACCTATGGTCCCTGTTGCGGCGCGCATTGAAAAATTATGTAAGTACTCAAATTTTAAACTTCTATTTGGAAGATTGGATAGAACAAGGAGATGAATATTTTACAAATTTTCAATTTTAGAATTTAGTACTTGTTGAAAATATTGTCAGGATTAGATTTTATTTGAAAAATGGAACCAACACAAAGTACTCTGAAAATGGAGTTTGGATGAAAAAGGTATGGGCGTTTGAAGTGTAAGGGCATTATGGTAAACAAAAGATTCAAAAAAGCATTTAATTGCATGGGCCATTTCGATAAGGACACCCTCCTCTGTTTTCACATTTTCCTTGAGAAAGACAATAGGCAGTCGCGACAGTGTCGACACCCACCTTCGATCACCATTTGCTACGACAAAAAATGAAGTAACTACTCAAATTTTAAAGTTCTATTTGGAAAATTGGATTGAAGAGGAGGATGAATGCTTTGCAAATTTTGAAGTTTAGAAATTAGAACTTGTTGAAAATATTCTCATAATTAGATTCTATTCATCTTCTGGAATCGAACGAGAAAAATAACGCTGAGAATAGAGTTCAGATCAAAATGTTATCATAGTTTGAATTTGAAGGGCATTTCATTAACTAAAAGATTCCAAATTCAGGGGCCAATATGATAACGTCACCATCCGTTGTTTTACCCCTACGTTGACAAATATAGTAGGCGATTGAGCTGGCCATCTTTGATCCCCAATTACTATGCAAGTAAATAATATAACTACTCAAATTTTCAAGTCCTATTTTGAAGATTGGAACAAACAGGTGGATGGATTTCTTTAAAATTTTGAACGTTAGAATTTAATGCTTGTTGAAAATATCTAAAAGGTAGATTCTATATTCGAAAAATGGAATCCAATGATAAAAAGTGCACTGAAAATGGAGTTTGGGCGAAAAGGTTATGAGCATTTGAAGTCGATGGCCATTTTGGTAATTAAAAGATTAAAAAAGCATTCAAAATGCAGGGGCCGTTTTGTTAACGGCACTCTCCTCAGCTTTCCCATCTGCCACAGCAAAGATGCTAAGCGATCGTGCTGCCCACTTCCAATCACCGTTTATGGCACCAGGAAATGTTCTAGCCACTCACACTTTAATGTCGTATTTGGAAGATTGGATTGACCAAGAGGATGAATATTATATAAATTTTGCATTTTAAAATTTACAACTTGTTGAAAATTTTCTCTTAATTAGATTCTAATTGGAAAATGGAATCATATGGCCCAAGGAACCCTAAAAACGGAGTTCGGATGAAAAAGTAATGAGCATTTGAAGGTAAAGGGTATTTTGGTAATTAAAAGTTTCAAAATGCACGGGGCCATTTTGATGACGCCACCCTCCTCTGTTTTCATGTCTGTGCTGAGAAAGATAGTAAGCGATCACGTCGCCCACCTAAGGTCCCTTTTGCGGCGCTGAAAAATTATGTAAGTACTCAAATTTTAAAGTTCTATTTGGAAGATTGGATAGAACAAGGAGATGAATATTTTACAAATTTTCAATTTTAGAATTTAGTACTTGTTGAAAATATTGTCAGGATTAGATTTTATTTGAAAAATGGAACTAACAACACAAAGGACTCTGAAAATGGAGTTTGGATGGAAAAGTTATGGGCGTTCGAAGTGTAAGGGCATTATGGTAAACAAAAGATTCAAAAAAGCATTTAATTGCATGGGCCATTTCGATAAGGACACCCTCCTCTGTTTTCACATTTTCCTCAAGAAAGACAATAGGTAGTAGCGACAGTGTCGACACCCACCTTCGATCACCATTTGCTACGACAAAAAATGAAGTAACTACTCAAATTTTAAAGTTCTATTTGGAAAATTGGATTGAAGAGGAGGATGACTGTTTTGCAAATTTTGAATTTTAGAAATTAGAACTTGTTGAAAGTATTCGCATAATTAGATTCTATTCGTCTTATGGAATCGAACGAGAAAAATAACGCTGAGAATAGAGTTCAGATTTAAAAGTTATCACAGTTTGAAGTTGAAGGGCATTTCATTAACTAAAAGATTCAAAATTCAGGGGCCAATATGATAACGTCACCATCCTTTGTTTTACCCCTGCGTTGACAAATATAGTAGGCGATTGAGCTGGCCATCTTTGGTCCCCAATTGCTATGCAAGTAAATAATGTAACTGCTCAAATTTTCAAGCCCTATTTTGAAGATTGGAGCAAACAGGTGGATGGATTTCTTTAAAATTTTCAACGTTAGAATTTAGTTCTTGTTGAAAATATCTAAAAGGTAGATTCTATATTCGAAAAATGAAATCAAATGTTAAAAAGTGCACTGAAAATGGAGTTTGGGTGAAAAGGTTATGGGCATTTGAAGTCGATGGCCATTTTGGTAATTAAAAGATTAAAAAAGCATTCAAAATGCAGGGGTTGTTTTGTTAATGGGACTCTCCTCAGTTTTCCCATCTGCCACAGCAAAGATGCTAAGCGATCGTGCTGCCGACTTCCAATCACCGTTTATGGCACCAGGAAATGTTCTAGCCACTCACACTTTAATGTCGTATTTGGAAGATTGGATTGACCAAGAGGATGAATATTATATAAATTTTGCATTTTAAAATTTACAACTTGTTGAAAATTTTCTCGTAATTAGATTCTAATTGGAAAATGGAACCGGATGACCCAAGGAACCCTAAAAACGGTGTTCGGATGAAAAAGTTATTAGCATTCGAAGGTAAAGGGTATTTTGGTAATTAAAAGTTTCAAAATGCACGGGGCCATTTTGATAACGCCACCCTCCTCTGTTTTCATGTCTATGCTGAGAAAGATAGTAAGCGATCACGTCGCCCACCTATGGTCCCTTTTGCCGCGTCAAAAAATTATGTAAGTACTTAAATTTTAAAGTTCTATTTGGAAGATTGGATAGAACAAGGAGATGAATATTTTACAAATTTTCAATTTTAGAATTTAGTACTTGTTGAAAATATTGTCAGGATTAGATTTTATTTGAAAAATGGAACTAACAACACAAAGGACTACGAAAATGGAGTTTGGATGGAAAAGTTATGGGCGTTCGAAGTGTAAGGGCATTATGGTAAACAAAAGATTCAAAAAAGCATTTAATTGCATGGGCCATTTCGATAAGGACACCCTCCTCTGTTTTCACATTTTCCTCAAGAAAGACAATAGGTAGTAGCGACAGTGTCGACACCCACCTTCGATCACCATTTGCTACGACAAAAAATGAAGTAACTACTCAAATTTTAAAGTTCTATTTGGAAAATTGGATTGAAGAGGAGGATGACTGCTTTGCAAATTTTGAATTTTAGAAATTAGAACTTGTTGAAAGTATTCGCATAATTAGATTCTATTCGTCTTATGGAATCGAACGAGAAAAATAACGCTGAGAATAGAGTTCAGATTTAAAAGTTAGCATAGTTTGAAGTTGAAGGGCAGTTCATTAACTAAAAGATTCAAAATGCAGGGCCCAATTTGATAACGTCACCATCCTTTGTTTTGCTCCTGCGTTGAGAAATATAATAGGCGATTGAGCTGGCCATCTTTGGTCCCCAATGTCTATGCCAGTAAATAATGTAACTACTCAAATTTTCAAGGCCTATTTTGAAGATTGGAGCAAACAGGTGGATGGATTTCTTTAAAATTTTCAACGTTAGAATTTAGTTCTTGTTGAAAATATCTAAAAGGTAGATTCTATATTCGAAAAATGAAATCAAATGTTAAAAAGTGCACTGAAAATGGAGTTTGGGTGAAAAGGTTATGGGCATTTGAAGTCGATGGCCATTTTGGTAATTAAAAGATTAAAAAAGAATTCAAAAAGCAGGGGCTGTTTTGTTAATGGGACTCTCCTCAGTTTTCCCATTTGCCACAGCAAAGATGGTAAGCGATCGTGCTGCCCACCTCAAATCACCATTTATGGCACCAGGAAATGTTCTAGCCACTCACATTTTAATGTCCTATTTGGAAGATTGGATTGAGCAAGAGGATGAATATTATATGAATTTTGCATTTTAAAATTTAGAACTTGTTGAAATGTTTCTCTTAATTAGATTCTAATTGAAAAATGTAATCGAATGACCCAAGGAATCCTACAAACGGAGTTCGGATGAAAACGTTATGAGCATTTGAAGGTAAAGGGTATTTTGGTAATTAAAAGATTCAAAATGCAAGGGGCCATTTTGAGAATGCCACCCTCCTCCGTTTTCATGTCTACGCTGAGAAAGATAGTAAGTGATCACGATGCCCACCTATGGTCCCTTTTGCGGCGCGCACTGAAAAATTATGTAAGTACTCAAATTTTAAACTTCTATTTGGAAGATTGGATAGAACAAGGAGTTGAATATTTTACAAATTTTCAATTTTAGAATTTAGTACTTGTTGAAAATATTGTCAGGATTAGATTTTATTTGAAAAATGGAACCAACACAAAGTACTTTGAAAATGGAGTTTGGATGAAAAAGGTATGCGCGTTTGAAGTGTAAGGGCATTATGGTAAACAAAAGATTCAAAAAAGCATTTAATTGCATGGGCCATTTCGATAAGGACACCCTCCTCTGTTTTCACATTTTCCTTGAGAAAGACAATAGGCAGTGAGCGACAGTGTCGACACCCACCTTCGATCACCATTTGCTACGACAAAAAATGAAGTAACTACTCAAATTTTAAAGTTCTATTTGGAAAATTGGATTGAAGAGGAGGATGAATGCTTTGCAAATTTTGAAGTTTAGAAATTAGAACTTGTTGAAAATATTCTCATAATTAGATTCTATTCATCTTCTGGAATCGAACGAGAAAAATAACGCTGAGAATAGAGTTCAGATCAAAATGTTATCATAGTTTGAATTTGAAGGGCATTTCATTAACTAAAAGATTCCAAATTCAGGGGCCAATATGATAACGTCACCATCCGTTGTTTTACCCCTACGTTGACAAATATAGTAGGCGATTGAGCTGGCCATCTTTGATCCCCAATTACTATGCAAGTAAATAATATAACTACTCAAATTTTCAAGTCCTATTTTGAAGATTGGAACAAACAGGTGGATGGATTTCTTTAAAATTTTGAACGTTAGAATTTAATGCTTGTTGAAAATATCTAAAAGGTAGATTCTATATTCGAAAAATGGAATCCAATGATAAAAAGTGCACTGAAAATGGAGTTTGGGCAAAAAGGTTATGAGCATTTGAAGTCGAAGGCCATTTTGGTAATTAAAAGATTAAAAAAGCATTCAAAATGCAGGGGCCGTTTTGTTAACGGCACTCTCCTCAGCTTTCCCATCTGCCACAGCAAAGATGCTAAGCGATCGCGCTGCCCACTTCCAATCACCTTTTATGGCACCAGGAAATGTTCTAGCCACTCACATTTTAATGTCCTATTTGGAAGATTGGATTGAGCAAGAGGATGAATATTATATGAATTTTGCATTTTAAAATTTAGAACTTGTTGAAATGTTTCTCTTAATTAGATTCTAATTGAAAAATGTAATCGAATGACCCAAGGAATCCTACAAACGGAGTTCGGATGAAAACGTTATGAGCATTTGAAGGTAAAGGGTATTTTGGTAATTAAAAGATTCAAAATGCAAGGGGCCATTTTGAGAATGCCACCCTCCTCCGTTTTCATGTCTACGCTGAGAAAGATAGTAAGTGATCACGATGCCCACCTATGGTCCCTGTTGCGGCGCACTGAAAAATTATGTAAGTACTCAAATTTTAAACTTCTATTTGGAAGATTGGATAGAACAAGGAGTTGAATATTTTACAAATTTTCAATTTTAGAATTTAGTACTTGTTGAAAATATTGTCAGGATTAGATTTTATTTGAAAAATGGAAACTAACAACACAAAGTACTTTGAAAATGGAGTTTGGATGAAAAAGGTATGCGCGTTTGAAGTGTAAGGGCATTATGGTAAACAAAAGATTCAAAAAAGCATTTAATTGCATGGGCCATTTCGATAAGGACACCCTCCTCTGTTTTCACATTTTCCTTGAGAAAGACAATAGGCAGTCGCGACAGTGTCGACACCCACCTTCGATCACCATTTGCTACGACAAAAAATGAAGTAACTACTCAAATTTTAAAGTTCTATTTGGAAAATTGGATTGAAGAGGAGGATGAATGCTTTGCAAATTTTGAAGTTTAGAAATTAGAACTTGTTGAAAATATTCTCATAATTAGATTCTATTCATCTTCTGGAATCGAACGAGAAAAATAACGCTGAGAATAGAGTTCAGATCAAAATGTTATCATAGTTTGAATTTGAAGGGCATTTCATTAACTAAAAGATTCCAAATTCAGGGGCCAATATGATAACGTCACCATCCGTTGTTTTACCCCTACGTTGACAAATATAGTAGGCGATTGAGCTGGCCATCTTTGATCCCCAATTACTATGCAAGTAAATAATATAACTACTCAAATTTTCAAGTCCTATTTTGAAGATTGGAACAAACAGGTGGATGGATTTCTTTAAAATTTTGAACGTTAGAATTTAATGCTTGTTGAAAATATCTAAAAGGTAGATTCTATATTCGAAAAATGGAATCCAACGACACAAAGGGCACTAAAAATGGAGTTTGGGTGAAAACGTTATGAGCATTTGAATTCAAAGGCCATTTTGGTAATTAAAAGATCAAAAAAGCATTCAAATTGCAGGAGCCGTTTTGTTAATGGCACTCTCCTCAACTTTCCCATCTGCCACAGCAAAGATGCTAAGCGATCGCGCTGCCCACTTCCAATCACCGTTTATGGCACCAGGAAATGTTCTAGCCACTCACACTTTAATGTCGTATTTGGAAGATTGGATTGACCAAGAGGATGAATATTATATAAATTTTGCATTTTAAAATTTACAACTTGTTGAAAATTTTCTCTTAATTAGATTCTAATTGAAAAATGGAATCATATGGCCCAAGGAACCCTAAAAACAGAGTTCGGATGAAAAAGTAATGAGCATTTGAAGGTAAAGGGTATTTTGGTAATTAAAAGTTTCAAAATGCACGGGGCCATTTTGATGACGCCACCCTCCTCTGTTTTCATGTCTACGCCAAGAAAGATAGTAAGCGATCACGTCGCCCACCTAAGGTCCCTTTTGCGGCGCTGAAAAATTATGTAAGTACTCAAATTTTAAAGTTCTATTTGGAAGATTGGATAGAACAAGGAGATGAATATTTTACAAATTTTCAATTTTAGAATTTAGTACTTGTTGAAAATATTGTCAGGATTAGATTTTATTTGAAAAATGGAACTAACAACACAAAGGACTCTGAAAATGGAGTTTGGATGGAAAAGTTATGGGCGTTCGAAGTGTAAGGGCATTATGGTAAACAAAAGATTCAAAAAAGCATTTAATTGCATGGGCCATTTCGATAAGGACACCCTCCTCTGTTTTCACATTTTCCTCAAGAAAGACAATAGGTAGTAGCGACAGTGTCGACACCCACCTTCGATCACCATTTGCTACGACAAAAAATGAAGTAACTACTCAAATTTTAAAGTTCTATTTGGAAAATTGGATTGAAGAGGAGGATGAATGTTTTGCAAATTTTGAATTTTAGAAATTAGAACTTGTTGAAAGTATTCGCATAATTAGATTCTATTCGTCTTATGGAATCGAACGAGAAAAATAACGCTGAGAATAGAGTTCAGATTTAAAAGTTATCACAGTTTGAAGTTGAAGGGCATTTCATTAACTAAAAGATTCAAAATTCAGGGGCCAATATGATAACGTCACCATCCTTTGTTTTACCCCTGCGTTGACAAATATAGTAGGCGATTGAGCTGGCCATCTTTGGTCCCCAATTGCTATGCAAGTAAATAATGTAACTGCTCAAATTTTCAAGCCCTATTTTGAAGATTGGAGCAAACAGGTGGATGGATTTCTTTAAAATTTTCAACGTTAGAATTTAGTTCTTGTTGAAAATATCTAAAAGGTAGATTCTATATTCGAAAAATGAAATCAAATGTTAAAAAGTGCACTGAAAATGGAGTTTGGGTGAAAAGGTTATGGGCATTTGAAGTCGATGGCCATTTTGGTAATTAAAAGATTAAAAAAGCATTCTAAATGCAGGGGCCGTTTTGTTAACGGCACTCTCCTCAGCTTTCCCATCTGCCACAGCAAAGATGCTAAGCGATCGCGCTGCCCACTTCCAATCACCGTTTATGGCACCAGGAAATGTTCTAGCCACTCACACTTTAATGTCGTATTTGGAAGATTGGATTGACCAAGAGGATGAATATTATATAAATTTTGCATTTTAAAATTTACAACTTGTTGAAAATTTTCTCTTAATTAGATTCTAATTGGAAAATGGAATCATATGGCCCAAGGAACCCTAAAAACGGAGTTCGGATGAAAAAGTAATGAGCATTTGAAGGTAAAGGGTATTTTGGTAATTAAAAGTTTCAAAATGCACGGGGCCATTTTGATGACGCCACCCTCCTCTCGTTTTCATGTCTACGTGTGAGAAAGATAGTAAGCGATCACGTCGCCCACCTACGGTCCCTTTTGCGGCGTCGAAAAATTATGTAAGTACTCAAATTTTAAAGTTCTATTTGGAAGATTGGATAGAACAAGGAGATGAATATTTTACAAATTTTCAATTTTAGAATTTAGTACTTGTTGAAAATATTGTCGATTAGATTTTATTTGAAAAATGGAACTAACAACACAAAGGACTCTGAAAATGGAGTTTGGATGGAAAAGTTATGGGCGTTCGAAGTGTAAGGGCATTATGGTAAACAAAAGATTCAAAAAAGCATTTAATTGCATGGGCCATTTCGATAAGGACACCCTCCTCTGTTTTCACATTTTCCTCAAGAAAGACAATAGGTAGTAGCGACAGTGTCGACACCCACCTTCGATCACCATTTGCTACGACAAAAAATGAAGTAACTACTCAAATTTTAAAGTTCTATTTGGAAAATTGGATTGAAGAGGAGGATGACTGTTTTGCAAATTTTGAATTTTAGAAATTAGAACTTGTTGAAAGTATTCGCATAATTAGATTCTATTCGTCTTATGGAATCGAACGAGAAAAATAACGCTGAGAATAGAGTTCAGATTTAAAAGTTATCACAGTTTGAAGTTGAAGGGCATTTCATTAACTAAAAGATTCAAAATTCAGGGGCCAATATGATAACGTCACCATCCTTTGTTTTGCTCCTGCGTTGAGAAATATAATAGGCGATTGAGCTGGCCATCTTTGGTCCCCAATGTCTATGCCAGTAAATAATGTAACTGCTCAAATTTTCAAGGCCTATTTTGAAGATTGGAGCAAACAGGTGGATGGATTTCTTTAAAATTTTCAACGTTAGAATTTAGTTCTTGTTGAAAATATCTAAAAGGTAGATTCTATATTCGAAAAATGAAATCAAATGTTAAAAAGTGCACTGAAAATGGAGTTTGGGTGAAAAGGTTATGGGCATTTGAAGTCGATGGCCATTTTGGTAATTAAAAGATTAAAAAAGAATTCAAAAAGCAGGGGCTGTTTTGTTAATGGGACTCTCCTCAGTTTTCCCATTTGCCACAGCAAAGATGGTAAGCGATCGTGCTGCCCACCTCAAATCACCATTTATGGCACCAGGAAATGTTCTAGCCACTCACATTTTAATGTCCTATTTGGAAGATTGGATTGAGCAAGAGGATGAATATTATATGAATTTTGCATTTTAAAATTTAGAACTTGTTGAAATGTTTCTCTTAATTAGATTCTAATTGAAAAATGTAATCGAATGACCCAAGGAATCCTACAAACGGAGTTCGGATGAAAACGTTATGAGCATTTGAAGGTAAAGGGTATTTTGGTAATTAAAAGATTCAAAATGCAAGGGGCCATTTTGAGAATGCCACCCTCCTCCGTTTTCATGTCTACGCTGAGAAAGATAGTAAGTGATCACGATGCCCACCTATGGTCCCTGTTGCGGCGCGCACTGAAAAATTATGTAAGTACTCAAATTTTAAACTTCTATTTGGAAGATTGGATAGAACAAGGAGTTGAATATTTTACAAATTTTCAATTTTAGAATTTAGTACTTGTTGAAAATATTGTCAGGATTAGATTTTATTTGAAAAATGGAACCAACACAAAGTACTTTGAAAATGGAGTTTGGATGAAAAAGGTATGCGCGTTTGAAGTGTAAGGGCATTATGGTAAACAAAAGATTCAAAAAGGCATTTAATTGCATGGGCCATTTCGATAAGGACACCCTCCTCTGTTTTCACATTTTCCTTGAGAAAGACAATAGGCAGTCGCGACAGTGTCGACACCCACCTTCGATCACCATTTGCTACGACAAAAAATGAAGTAACTACTCAAATTTTAAAGTTCTATTTGGAAAATTGGATTGAAGAGGAGGATGAATGCTTTGCAAATTTTGAAGTTTAGAAATTAGAACTTGTTGAAAATATTCTCATAATTAGATTCTATTCATCTTCTGGAATCGAACGAGAAAAATAACGCTGAGAATAGAGTTCAGATCAAAATGTTATCATAGTTTGAATTTGAAGGGCATTTCATTAACTAAAAGATTCCAAATTCAGGGGCCAATATGATAACGTCACCATCCGTTGTTTTACCCCTACGTTGACAAATATAGTAGGCGATTGAGCTGGCCATCTTTGATCCCCAATTACTATGCAAGTAAATAATATAACTACTCAAATTTTCAAGTCCTATTTTGAAGATTGGAACAAACAGGTGGATGGATTTCTTTAAAATTTTGAACGTTAGAATTTAATGCTTGTTGAAAATATCTAAAAGGTAGATTCTATATTCGAAAAATGGAATCCAATGATAAAAAGTGCACTGAAAATGGAGTTTGGGCGAAAAGGTTATGAGCATTTGAAGTCGATGGCCATTTTGGTAATTAAAAGATTAAAAAAGCATTCAAAATGCAGGGGCCGTTTTGTTAACGGCACTCTCCTCAGCTTTCCCATCTGCCACAGCAAAGATGCTAAGCGATCGCGCTGCCCACTTCCAATCACCGTTTATGGCACCAGGAAATGTTCTAGCCACTCACACTTTAATGTCGTATTTGGAAGATTGGATTGACCAAGAGGATGAATATTATATAAATTTTGCATTTTAAAATTTACAACTTGTTGAAAATTTTCTCTTAATTAGATTCTAATTGAAAAATGGAATCATATGGCCCAAGGAACCCTAAAAACAGAGTTCGGATGAAAAAGTAATGAGCATTTGAAGGTAAAGGGTATTTTGGTAATTAAAAGTTTCAAAATGCACGGGGCCATTTTGATGACGCCACCCTCCTCTGTTTTCATGTACGTCTTTGAGAAAGATAGTAAGCGATCACGTCGCCCACCTAAGGTCCCTTTTGCGGCGCTGAAAAATTATGTAAGTACTCAAATTTTAAAGTTCTATTTGGAAGATTGGATAGAACAAGGAGATGAATATTTTACAAATTTTCAATTTTAGAATTTAGTACTTGTTGAAAATATTGTCAGGATTAGATTTTATTTGAAAAATGGAACTAACAACACAAAGGACTACGAAAATGGAGTTTGGATGGAAAAGTTATGGGCGTTCGAAGTGTAAGGGCATTATGGTAAACAAAAGATTCAAAAAAGCATTTAATTGCATGGGCCATTTCGATAAGGACACCCTCCTCTGTTTTCACATTTTCCTCAAGAAAGACAATAGGTAGTAGCGACAGTGTCGACACCCACCTTCGATCACCATTTGCTACGACAAAAAATGAAGTAACTACTCAAATTTTAAAGTTCTATTTGGAAAATTGGATTGAAGAGGAGGATGACTGTTTTGCAAATTTTGAATTTTAGAAATTAGAACTTGTTGAAAGTATTCGCATAATTAGATTCTATTCGTCTTATGGAATCGAACGAGAAAAATAACGCTGAGAATAGAGTTCAGATTTAAAAGTTATCACAGTTTGAAGTTGAAGGGCATTTCATTAACTAAAAGATTCAAAATTCAGGGGCCAATATGATAACGTCACCATCCTTTGTTTTGCTCCTGCGTTGAGAAATATAATAGGCGATTGAGCTGGCCATCTTTGGTCCCCAATGTCTATGCCAGTAAATAATGTAACTGCTCAAATTTTCAAGCCCTATTTTGAAGATTGGAGCAAACAGGTGGATGGATTTCTTTAAAATTTTCAACGTTAGAATTTAGTTCTTGTTGAAAATATCTAAAAGGTAGATCCTATATTCGAAAAATGAAATCAAATGTTAAAAAGTGCACTGAAAATGGAGTTTGGGTGAAAAGGTTATGGGCATTTGAAGTCGATGGCCATTTTGGTAATTAAAAGATTAAAAAAGCATTCAAAATGCAGGGGCTGTTTTGTTAATGGGACTCTCCTCAGTTTTCCCATCTGCCACAGCAAAGATGCTAAGCGACCGTGCTGCCCACTTCCAATCACCTTTTATGGCACCAGGAAATGTTCTAGCCACTCACATTTTAATGTCCTATTTGGAAGATTGGATTGAGCAAGAGGATGAATATTATATGAATTTTGCATTTTAAAATTTAGAACTTGTTGAAATGTTTCTCTTAATTAGATTCTAATTGAAAAATGTAATCGAATGACCCAAGGAATCCTACAAACGGAGTTCGGATGAAAACGTTATGAGCATTTGAAGGTAAAGGGTATTTTGGTAATTAAAAGATTCAAAATGCAAGGGGCCATTTTGAGAATGCCACCCTCCTCCGTTTTCATGTCTACGCTGAGAAAGATAGTAAGTGATCACGATGCCCACCTATGGTCCCTGTTGCGGCGCGCACTGAAAAATTATGTAAGTACTCAAATTTTAAACTTCTATTTGGAAGATTGGATAGAACAAGGAGTTGAATATTTTACAAATTTTCAATTTTAGAATTTAGTACTTGTTGAAAATATTGTCAGGATTAGATTTTATTTGAAAAATGGAACCAACACAAAGTACTTTGAAAATGGAGTTTGGATGAAAAAGGTATGCGCGTTTGAAGTGTAAGGGCATTATGGTAAACAAAAGATTCAAAAAAGCATTTAATTGCATGGGCCATTTCGATAAGGACACCCTCCTCTGTTTTCACATTTGCCTTGAGAAAGACAATAGGCAGTCGCGACAGTGTCGACACCCACCTTCGATCACCATTTGCTACGACAAAAAATGAAGTAACTACTCAAATTTTAAAGTTCTTTTTGGAAAATTGGATTGAAGAGGAGGATGAATGCTTTGCAAATTTTGATGTTTAGAAATTAGAACTTGTTGAAAATATTCTCATAATTAGATTCTATTCATCTTCTGGAATCGAACGAGAAAAATAACGCTGAGAATAGAGTTCAGATCAAAATGTTATCATAGTTTGAATTTGAAGGGCATTTCATTAACTAAAAGATTCCAAATTCAGGGGCCAATATGATAACGTCACCATCCGTTGTTTTACCCCTACGTTGACAAATATAGTAGGCGATTGAGCTGGCCATCTTTGATCCCCAATTACTATGCAAGTAAATAATATAACTACTCAAATTTTCAAGTCCTATTTTGAAGATTGGAACAAACAGGTGGATGGATTTCTTTAAAATTTTGAACGTTAGAATTTAATGCTTGTTGAAAATATCTAAAAGGTAGATTCTATATTCGAAAAATGGAATCCAATGATAAAAAGTGCACTGAAAATGGAGTTTGGGCGAAAAGGTTATGAGCATTTGAAGTCGATGGCCATTTTGGTAATTAAAAGATTAAAAAGCATTCAAAATGCAGGTAGTTTTGTTAACGGCACTCTCCTCAGCTTTCCCATCTGCCACAGCAAAGATGCTAAGCGATCGCGCTGCCCACTTCCAATCACCGTTTATGGCACCAGGAAATGTTCTAGCCACTCACACTTTAATGTCGTATTTGGAAGATTGGATTGACCAAGAGGATGAATATTATATAAATTTTGCATTTTAAAATTTACAACTTGTTGAAAATTTTCTCTTAATTAGATTCTAATTGAAAAATGGAATCATATGGCCCAAGGAACCCTAAAAACAGAGTTCGGATGAAAAAGTAATGAGCATTTGAAGGTAAAGGGTATTTTGGTAATTAAAAGTTTCAAAATGCACGGGGCCATTTTGATGACGCCACCCTCCTCTGTTTTCATGTCTGTGCTGAGAAAGATAGTAAGCGATCACGTCGCCCACCTAAGGTCCCTTTTGCGGCGCTGAAAAATTATGTAAGTACTCAAATTTTAAAGTTCTATTTGGAAGATTGGATAGAACAAGGAGATGAATATTTTACAAATTTTCAATTTTAGAATTTAGTACTTGTTGAAAATATTGTCAGGATTAGATTTTATTTGAAAAATGGAACTAACAACACAAAGGACTCTGAAAATGGAGTTTGGATGGAAAAGTTATGGGCGTTCGAAGTGTAAGGGCATTATGGTAAACAAAAGATTCAAAAAAGCATTTAATTGCATGGGCCATTTCGATAAGGACACCCTCCTCTGTTTTCACATTTTCCTCAAGAAAGACAATAGGTAGTAGCGACAGTGTCGACACCCACCTTCGATCACCATTTGCTACGACAAAAAATGAAGTAACTACTCAAATTTTAAAGTTCTATTTGGAAAATTGGATTGAAGAGGAGGATGACTGTTTTGCAAATTTTGAATTTTAGAAATTAGAACTTGTTGAAAGTATTCGCATAATTAGATTCTATTCGTCTTATGGAATCGAACGAGAAAAATAACGCTGAGAATAGAGTTCAGATTTAAAAGTTATCACAGTTTGAAGTTGAAGGGCATTTCATTAACTAAAAGATTCAAAATTCAGGGGCCAATATGATAACGTCACCATCCTTTGTTTTACCCCTGCGTTGACAAATATAGTAGGCGATTGAGCTGGCCATCTTTGGTCCCCAATTGCTATGCAAGTAAATAATGTAACTGCTCAAATTTTCAAGCCCTATTTTGAAGATTGGAGCAAACAGGTGGATGGATTTCTTTAAAATTTTCAACGTTAGAATTTAGTTCTTGTTGAAAATATCTAAAAGGTAGATTCTATATTCGAAAAATGAAATCAAATGTTAAAAAGTGCACTGAAAATGGAGTTTGGGTGAAAAGGTTATGGGCATTTGAAGTCGATGGCCATTTTGGTAATTAAAAGATTAAAAAAGCATTCAAAATGCAGGGGCTGTTTTGTTAATGGGACTCTCCTCAGTTTTCCCATCTGCCACAGCAAAGATGCTAAGCGACCGTGCTGCCCACTTCCAATCACCTTTTATGGCACCAGGAAATGTTCTAGCCACTCACATTTTAATGTCCTATTTGGAAGATTGGATTGAGCAAGAGGATGAATATTATATGAATTTTGCATTTTAAAATTTAGAACTTGTTGAAATGTTTCTCTTAATTAGATTCTAATTGAAAAATGTAATCGAATGACCCAAGGAATCCTACAAACGGAGTTCGGATGAAAACGTTATGAGCATTTGAAGGTAAAGGGTATTTTGGTAATTAAAAGATTCAAAATGCAAGGGGCCATTTTGAGAATGCCACCCTCCTCCGTTTTCATGTCTACGCTGAGAAAGATAGTAAGTGATCACGATGCCCACCTATGGTCCCTGTTGCGGCGCGACCTTTGAAAAATTATGTAAGTACTCAAATTTTAAACTTCTATTTGGAAGATTGGATAGAACAAGGAGTTGAATATTTTACAAATTTTCAATTTTAGAATTTAGTACTTGTTGAAAATATTGTCAGGATTAGATTTTATTTGAAAAATGGAACCAACACAAAGTACTCTGAAAATGGAGTTTGGATGAAAAAGGTATGCGCGTTTGAAGTGTAAGGGCATTATGGTAAACAAAAGATTCAAAAAGGCATTTAATTGCATGGGCCATTTCGATAAGGACACCCTCCTCTGTTTTCACATTTGCCTTGAGAAAGACAATAGGCAGTCGCGACAGTGTCGACACCCACCTTCGATCACCATTTGCTACGACAAAAAATGAAGTAATTAAAATTTTAAAGTTCTATTTGGAAAATTGGATTGAACAAGTGGATGAATGCTTTGCAAATTTTGAAGTTTAGAAATTAGAACTTGTTGAAAATATTCTCATAATTAGATTCTATTCATCTTCTGGAATCGAACGAGAAAAATAACGCTGAGAATAGAGTTCAGATCAAAAAGTTATCATAGTTTGAATTTGAAGGGCATTTCATTAACTAAAAGATTCAAAATTCAGGGGCCAATATGATAACGTCACCATCCGTTGTTTTACCCCTACGTTGACAAATATAGTAGGCGATTGAGCTGGCCATCTTTGATCCCCAATTGCTATGCAAGTAAACAATATAACTGCTCAAATTTTCAAGTCCTATTTTGAAGATTGGAACAAACAGGTGGATGGATTTCTTTAAAATTTTGAACGTTAGAATTTAATGCTTGTTGAAAATATCTAAAAGGTAGATTCTATATTCGAAAAATGGAATCCAATGATAAAAAGTGCACTGAAAATGGAGTTTGGGCGAAAAGGTTATGAGCATTTGAAGTCGATGGCCATTTTGGTAATTAAAAGATTAAAAAACATTTAACATGCAGGGGCCATTTTGTTAACGGCACTCTCCTCGCCTTTCCCATACGCCACAAAGCAAAGATGCTGTTTATCGTGCTGCCCACTTCCAATCACCGTTTATGGCACCAGGAAATGTTCTAGCCACTCACACTTTAATGTCGTATTTGGAAGATTGGATGGACCAAGAGGATGAATATTATATAAATTTTGCATTTTAAAATTTACAACTTGTTGAAAATTTTCTCTTAATTAGATTCTAATTGAAAAATGGAATCATATGGCCCAAGGAACCCTAAAAACGGAGTTCGGATGAAAAAGTAATGAGCATTTGAAGGTAAAGGGTATTTTGGTAATTAAAAGTTTCAAAATGCACGGGGCCATTTTGATGACGCCACCCTCCTCTGTTTTCATGTCTGTGCTGAGAAAGATAGTAAGCGATCACGTCGCCCACCTAAGGTCCCTTTTGCGGCGTTGAAAAATTATGTAAGTACTCAAATTTTAAAGTTCTATTTGGAAGATTGGATAGAACAAGGAGATGAATATTTGACAAATTTTCAATTTTAGAATTTAGTACTTGTGGAAAATATTGTCAAGATTAGATTTTATTTGAAAAATGGAACCACCAACACAAAGGACTCTGAAAATGGAGTTTGGATGGAAAAGTTATGGGCGTTCGAAGTGTAAGGGCATTATGGTAAACAAAAGATTCAAAAAAGCATTTAATTGCATGGGCCATTTCGATAAGGACACCCTCCTCTGTTTTCACATTTTCCTCAAGAAAGACAATAGGTAGTAGCGACAGTGTCGACACCCACCTTCGATCACCATTTGCTACGACAAAAAATGAAGTAACTACTCAAATTTTAAAGTTCTATTTGGAAAATTGGATTGAAGAGGAGGATGACTGTTTTGCAAATTTTGAATTTTAGAAATTAGAACTTGTTGAAAGTATTCGCATAATTAGATTCTATTCGTCTTATGGAATCGAACGAGAAAAATAACGCTGAGAATAGAGTTCAGATTTAAAAGTTATCACAGTTTGAAGTTGAAGGGCAGTTCATTAACTAAAAGATTCAAAATGCAGGGCCCAATTTGATAACGTCACCATCCTTTGTTTTGCTCCTGCGTTGAGAAATATAATAGGCGATTGAGCTGGCCATCTTTGGTCCCCAATGTCTATGCCAGTAAATAATGTAACTGCTCAAATTTTCAAGGCCTATTTTGAAGATTGGAACAAATAGGTGGATGGATTTCTTTAAAATTTTCAACGTTAGAATTTAGTTCTTGTTGAAAATATCTAAAAGGTAGATTCTATATTCGAAAAATGAAATCAAATGTTAAAAAGGGCACTGAAAGTGGAGTTTGGGTGAAAAAGTTATGAGCATTTGAAGTCAAACGCCATTTTGGTAATTAAAAGATTAAAAAAGAATTCAAAAAGCAGGGGCTGTTTTGTTAATGGGACTCTCCTCAGTTTTCCCATTTGCCACAGCAAAGATGGTAAGCGATCGTGCTGCCCACTTCCAATCACCTTTTATGGCACCAGGAAATGTTCTAGCCACTCACATTTTAATGTCCTATTTGGAAGATTGGATTGAGCAAGAGGATGAATATTATATGAATTTTGCATTTTAAAATTTAGAACTTGTTGAAATGTTTCTCTTAATTAGATTCTAATTGAAAAATGTAATCGAATGACCCAAGGAATCCTACAAACGGAGTTCGGATGAAAACGTTATGAGCATTTGAAGGTAAAGGGTATTTTGGTAATTAAAAGATTCAAAATGCAAGTGGCCATTTTGAGAACGCCACCCTCCTCCGTTTTCATGCCTACGCTAAGAAAGATAGTAAGTGATCACGACGCCCACCTATGGTCCCTATTGTGGCACGCGCCGAAAAATTATGTAAGTACTCAAATTTTACAGTTCTATTTGGAAGATTGGATAGAACAAGGAGATGAATATTTTACAAATTTTCAATTTTAGAATTTAGTACTTGTTGAAAATATTTTCAGTATTAGATTCTATTTGAAAATTGGAACCAACGACCCAAAGGACTCTAAAAATGGAGTTTGGATGAAAAAGTTATGAGCATTTGAAGTGTAAGGGCATTATGGCAAAAAAAGATTGAGAAAATCATTTAATTTCATGGGCCATTTCGACAAGGATACCCTCCTCTATTTTCACATTTGCCTCGAGAAAGATAATAGGCAGCCGCAACAGTCTCGATACCCACCGACGATCAACATTTGCTACATCGAAAAATAAAGTAGCTACTCAAATTTTAGAGTTCTATTTGTAAAATTGGATTGAACAGGAGGATGAATGTTTTGCAAATTTTGAATTTTAGAAATTAGAACTTGTTGAAAATATGCTCATAATTAGATTCTATTCAGCTTATGGAATCGAACCAGAAAAATAACGCTAAGAATAGAGTTCGGATTAAAACGTTATCACTGTTTGAAGTCGAAGGACATTTCCTTAACCAAACGATTCAAAATGCAGGGGCCAATTTGATAATGTCACCATCCTCTGTTTTACCTCTGCGTTGACAAATATAGCAGGCGTTGAGATGGCCACCTTTGGTCCCTAATTGCTATGCCAATCAATAATGTAACTCCTCAAATTTTCAAGCCCTATTTTGAAGATTGGAACAAACAGGTGGATGGATTTCTTTTAAATTTACAACGTTAGAATTTAATACTTGTTGAAAATATCTAAAAGGTAGATTCTATATTCGAAAAATTGAATCCAATGATAAAAAGAGCAGTGAAAATGGAGTTTGTGCAAAAAAGTTATGAGTATTTGAAGTTGAAAGCCATTTTGGTAATTAAAGGATTAAAAAAGCATTCAAAACGCAGGGGTTGTTTTGTTAACGGGACTCTCCTCAGTTTTCCTATCTGCCACGGTAGAGATGGTAAGCGATCTTGCCGCCCACCGCTAGTCACCGTTTATGGCACCAGGAAATAATCTAGCTACTCACATTTTAATGTCCTGCTTGGAAGATTGGATTGAGCAAGAGGATGAATATTATTTAAATTTTGCATTTTAAAATTTGGATCTTGTTGAAAATTTTCTCCCAATTAGATTCTAATTGAAAAATGGAATCGAATGACCCAAGGAACCCTAAAAACGAAGGTCGGATGAAAAAGTAATGAGCATTTGAAGGTAAATGGTATTTTGGTAATTAAAAGATCCAAAATGTAGGGGGCCATTTTGATAACGCCACCCTCCTCTATTTTCATGTCTATGCTGAGAAAGATAGTAAGCGATCACGTCACCCACCTATGGTCCCTTTTGCAGCGCTGAAAAATTATGTAAGGTCTCAAATTTTAAAGTTGTATTTGGAAGATTGGATAGAACAAGGAGATGAATCTCTTACAAATTTTGAATTTTAGAATTTAGTACTTGTTGAAAATATTTTCAGGATTAGATTCCATTCGAAAAATGGAACCAACGACACAAGGGACTCTAAAAATGGAGTTGGGATGAAAACGTTATGAGCATTTGAAGTGCAAGTGCATTAAGGTAAAAAAGAGAGTAAAAAAAGCATTTAATTGCGTGGGCCATTTCGATAAGGACACCCTCCTCTTTTTTCACCTTTGCCTCGAGAAAGAGAATAGGCAGCTGCAATAGTCTTGACACCCACCTACGATCACCATTTGCTACGTTGAAAAATAAAGTAACTACTCAAATTTTGAAGTTCTATTTGGAAAATTGGATTGAACAGGAGGATGAATGTTTTGCAAATTTTGAATTTTAGAAATTAGAAGTTGTTGAAAATATTCTCATAATTAGATTCTATTCGGCTTATGAAATCAAACAAGAAAAATAACGCTGAGAATAGAGTTCAGATTAAAAAGTTATCACAGTTTGAAGTTGAAGGGCATTTCATTAACTAAAAGATTCAAAATTCAGGGGCGAATATGATAATGTCACCATCCTTTGTTTTACCCCTGCGTTGACAAATATAGGAGGCAATTGAGATGGCCACCTTTGGTCCCTAATTGCTATGCCAGTAAATAATGTGACTCAAATTTTCAAGCCCTATTTTGAAGATTGGAACAAACAGGTGGATGGATTTCTTTTAAATTTACAACGTTAGAATTTAATACTTGTTGAAAATATCTAAAAGGTAGATTCTATATTCGAAAAATGGAATCCAATGATAAAAAGAGGTGTGAAAATGGAGTTTGTGCAAAAAAGTTATGAGTATTTGAAGTCGAAAGGCATTTTGGTAATTAAAAGATTAAAAAAGCATTCAAAATGGAGGGGCTGTTTTGTTAACAAGACTCTCATCAGTTTTCCCATCTGCCACAGCAAAGATGGTAAGCGATCGTGCCTCCCACCTCCAGTCACCGTTTATGGCACCAGGAAATAATTAAGCTACTCAAATTTTAATGTCCTATTTGGAAGATTGGATTAAGTAAGAGGATGAATATTTTATAAATTTTGCATTTTACATTTTAGAACTTGGTGAAAATTTTCTCTTAATTAGATTATAGTTGAAAAATGGAATTGAATGACCCAAGGAACCTTAAAAACAGAGTTCGGATGAAAAAGTTATGAGCATTTGAAGGTGAAGGGTATTTTGGTAATTAAAAGTTTCAAAATGCAGGGGGCCATTTTGATAACGCCACCCTCCTCTGTTTTCATGTCTATGTTGAGAAAGATAGTAAGCGATCACGTCGCCCACCCACCTATGGTCCCTTCTGCAGTGTTGAAAAATTATGTAAGTACATAAATTTTCAACTTCTATTTGGAAGATTGGATAGAACAAGGACATGAATATTTTACAAATTTTCAATTTTAGAATTTAGTACTTGTTGAAAATATTGTCAGGATTAGATTTTATTTGAAAAATGGAACCAACAACACAAAGGACTCTGAAAATGGAGTTTGGATGAAAAAGTTATGGGCGTTCGAAGTGTAAGGACATTATGGTAAACAAAAGATTCAAAAAAGCATTTAATTGCATGGGCCATTTCGATAAGGACACCCTCCTCTGTTTTCACATTTGCCTCAAGAAAGACAATAGGCAGTCGCGACAGTGTCGACACCCACCTTCGATCACCATTTGCTACGACAAAAAATGAAGTAACTACTCAAATTTTAAAGTTCTATTTGGAAAATTGGATTGAACATGTGGATTAATGTTTTGCAAATTTTGAAGTTTAGAAATTAGAACTTGTTGAAAATATTCTTATAATTACATTCTATTCGTCTTCTGGAATCGAACGAGAAAAATAACGCTGAGAATAGAGTTCAGATTAAAAAGTTATCACAATTTGAATTTGAAGGGCATTTCATTAACTAAAAGATTCAAAATTCAGGGGCCAATATGATAACGTCACCATCCTTTGTTTTACCCCTGCGTTGTCAAATATAGTAGGCGATTGAGCTGGCCACCTTTGGTCCCTAATTGCTATGCCAATCAATAATGTAACTCCTCAAATTTTCAAGCCCTATTTTGAAGATTGGAACAAACAGGTGGATGGATTTCTTTTAAATTTACAACGTTAGAATTTAATACTTGTTGAAAATATCTAAAAGGTAGATTCTATATTCGAAAAATTGAATCCAATGATAAAAAGAGCAGTGAAAATGGAGTTTGTGCAAAAAAGTTATGAGTATTTGAAGTTGAAAGCCATTTTGGTAATTAAAGGATTAAAAAAGCATTCAAAACGCAGGGGTTGTTTTGTTAACGGGACTCTCCTCAGTTTTCCTATCTGCCACGGTAGAGATGGTAAGCGATCTTGCCGCCCACCGCTAGTCACCGTTTATGGCACCAGGAAATAATCTAGCTACTCACATTTTAATGTCCTGCTTGGAAGATTGGATTGAGCAAGAGGATGAATATTTTATAAATTTTGCATTTTAAATTTTAGAACTTGTTGAAAATTTTCTCTTAATTAGATTCTAATTGAAAAATGGAATCGAATGACCCAAGGAACCCTAAAAACGGAGTTCGGATGAAAAAGTTATGACCATTTGAAGGTGAAGGGTATTTTGGTAATTAAAAGATTCAAAATGCAGGGGGCCATTTTGATAACGCCACCCTCCTCTGTTTTCATGTCTATGCTGTGAAACATTGTAAGCGATGACGTCGCCCACCTACGATCGCTTTTGCGGCACGGAAAAATTATGTAACTACTCAAATTTTGAAATTCTATTTGGAAGATTAGATAGAACAAAGGGATGAATCTTTTACAAATTTTGAATTTTAGAATTTAGTACTTGTTGAAAATATTTTCAGGATTAGATTCTATTCGAAAAACGGAACCAACGACGCAAGGGACTCTAAAAATGGAGTTGGGATGGAAAAGTCATGAGCATTTGAATTGTAAGTGCATTAAGGTAAAAAAGAGAGTCAAAAAAGCATTTAATTGCGTGGGCCATTTCGATAAGGACACCCTCCTCTTTTTTCACCTTTGCCTCGAGAAAGAGAATAGGCTGTCGCGATAGTCTTAACACCCACCTACGATCACCATTTGCTATGTTGGAAAATAAATTAACTACTCAAATTTTGAAGTTCTATTTGGAAAATTGGATTGAACCGGAGGATGAATGTTTTGCAAATTTTTAATTTTAGAAATTAGAACTTGTTGAAAATATTCTCATAATTAGATTCTATTCGACTTATGGAATCGAACAAAAAAAATAACGCTGAGAATAGAGTTCGGATTAAAAAGTTATGAGAATTTGAAGTTGAAGGGCAGTTCATTAACTAAAAGATTCAAAATGCAGGGCCCAATTTGATAACGTCACCATCCTTTGTTTTGCTCCTGCGTTGAGAAATATAATAGGCGATTGAGCTGGCCATCTTTGGTCCCCAATGTCTATGCCAGTAAATAATGTAACTGCTCAAATTTTCAAGGCCTATTTTGAAGATTGGAACAAATAGGTGGATGGATTTCTTTTAAATTTACAATGTTAGAATTTAATGCTTGTTTAAAATATCTAAAAGGTAGATTCTATATTCGAAAAATGGAATCCAATGACAAAAATAGCACTGAAAATGGAGTTTGGGCGAAAAGGTTATGACCATTTGGAGTCGAAGGCCGTTTTGGTAATTAAAAGATTAAAAAAGCAGTGAAAACGGAGGGGCTATTTTGTTAACGAGACTCTCCTCAGTTTTCCCATCTGCCACAGCAAAGATGGTAAGTGATCGTGCCGCACCCCTCCAGTCACCGTTTATGGGACCAGGAAATAATCAAGATACTCAAATTTTAATGTCCCATTTGGAAGATTGGATTGAGCAAGAGGATGAATATTTTATAAATTTTGCATTTTAAATTTTAGAACTTGTTGAAAATTTTCTCGTAATTAGATTCTAATTGGAAAATGGAACCGGATGACCCAAGGAACCCTAAAAACGAAGTTCGGATGAAAAAGTTATGAGCATTTGAATGTGAAGGGTATTTTGGTAATTAAAAGATTCAAAATGCAGGGGGCCATTCTGATAACGTCACCCTCCTCTGTTTTCATGTCTATGCTGAGAAAGATAGTAGGCGATCACGACACCCACCTATGGGTCCTTTTGCGGTCCTGAAAAATTATGTAAGTACTTAAATTTTAAAATTCTATTTGGAAGAAAGGATAGAACAAAGAGATCAATGTTTTACAAGTTCTAAATTTTAGAATTTAGTACTTGTTGAAAATATTGTCAGGATTGGATTCTATCCGAAAAGTGGAACCAACAAGACAAAGAACCCTTAAAATGGAGTTTGGATGAAAAAGTTATGAGCATTTGAAGTGTAAGGGCATTTTGGTAAATAAAAGATTCAAAAAGCATTTAATTGCATGGGCCATTTTGGAAAGGTCACCCTCCTTTTTTTTCCCATTTGCCATGAGAAAGACAATAGGCAGTCGCGACAGTCTCGACACCCACCTTTGATCACCATTTGCTACGTGCAAAAATAAAGTAACTACTCAAATTTTAAAGTTCTATTTGGAAAATTGAATTGAACAGGAGGATGAATGTTTTGCAAATTTTGAATTTTAGAAATTAGAACTTGTTGAAAATATTCTCATAATTAAATTCTATTCGGCTTATGGAATTGAACGAGAAAAATAATGCTGAGAATATTGGTCGGATTAAAAAGTTATCACAGTTTGAAGTTGAAGGGCATTTCATTAACTAAAAGATTCAAAATGCAGGGGCCAATTTGACAATGTGACCATCCTTTGTTTTACCCCTGCGTTGACAAATATAGTAGGCAATTGAGCTGGCCATCTTTGGTTGCTATGCCAGTAAATAATGTAAGTGCTCAAATTTTCAAGCCCTATTTTGAAGATTGGAACAAATAGGTGGATGGATTTCCTTTAAATTTACAATGTTAGAATTTAATGCTTGTTTAAAATATCTAAAAGGTAGATTCTATATTCGAAAAATGGAATCCAACGATAAAAAGGGCACTGAAAATGGAGTTTGGGCAAAAAAGTCATGAGCATTTGAAGTCGACGGCTATTTTGGAAATTAAAAGATTAAAAAAGGATTCAAAACTGAGGGGCAGTTTTGTTAACGAGACTCTCCACAGATTTTGCATCTGCCATAGCAAAGACGGTAAGCGATCCTGCCGCCCACCTCTAGTCACTGTTTATGGAATCAGGAAATAATCTAACTACTCAAATTTTAATGTCCCATTTGGAAGATTGGATTGAGCAAGAGGATGAATATTTTATAAATTTTGCATTTTAAATTTTAGAACTTGTTGAAAATTTTCTCGTAATTAGATTCTAATTGGAAAATGGAACCGGATGACCCAAGGAACCCTAAAAACGGTGTTCGGATGAAAAAGTTATTAGCATTCGAAGTAAAGGGTATTTTGGTAATTAAAAGATTCAAAATGCAGGGGGCCATTCTGATAACGTCACCCTCCTCTGTTTTCATGTCTATGCTGAGAAAGATAGTAGGCGATCACGTCGCCCACCTATGGTCCCTTTTGCGGCGCTGAAAAATTATGTAAGTACTCAAAGTTTAAAGTTCTATTTGGAAAATTGGATAGAACAAGGAGATGAATATTTTACAAATTTTCAATTTTAGAATTTAGTACTTGTTGAAAATATTGTCAGGATTAGATTCTATTCGAAAAATGGAACCAACGACACAAAGGACTCTAAAAATGGAGTTTGGATGAAAAAGTTATGAGCATTCGAAGTGTAAGGAAATTATACTAAACAAAAGATTCAAAAAGCATTTAATTGCATGGGCCATTTCGATAAGGACACCCTCCTCTGTTTTCACATTTGCCTCGAGAAAGACAATTGGCAGTCACGACAATCTTGAGACCCACCTTCGATCACCATTTGCTACGTCAAAAAATGAAGTAACTACTCAAATTTTAAAGTTCTATTTGGAAAATTGGATTGAACAGGAGGATGAATGTTTTGCAAATTTTGAATTTTAGAAATTAGAACTTGTTGAAAATATTCTCATAATTAGATTCTATTCGACTAATGGAATCGAACGAAAAAAATAACGCGGAGAATAGAGTTCGGACTAAAAAGTTATCAGAGTTTGAAGTTGAAGGGCATTTCATTAACTAAAAGATTCAAAATGCAGGGCCCAATTTGATAATGTCACCATCCTTTGTTTTACCCCTGCGTTGACAAAAATAGCAAGCGATTGAGCTGACCATCTTTGGTCCCCAATTGCTATGCCAGGAAATAATGTAACTGCTCAAATTTTCAAGCCCTATTTTGAAGATTGGAACAAACAGGTGGATGAATTTCATTTAAATTTACAATGTTAGAATTTAATGCTTGTTGAAAATATCTTAAAGGGAGATTCTATATTTGAAAAATTGAATCCAACGGCAAAAGGAGCACTGAAAATGGAGTTTGGGCGAAAAAGTTATGACCACTTGAAGTCGAAGGCCATTTTGGTATTTAAAAGATTAAAAAAGCATTCAAAACGGAGGAGCTGTTTTGTTAACGAGACACACATTAGTTTTCCCATCTGCCACAGCAAAGATGGTAAGCGATTGTGCCTCCCACCTCCAGTCACCGTTTATGGCACTAGGAAATAATCTAGCTACTCACATTTGAATGTCCTATTTGGAAGATTGGATTGAGCAAGAGGTTGAATATTATATAAATTTTGCACTTTAAAATTTAGAACTTGTTGAAATTTTTCTCTTAATTAGATTCTAATTGAAAAATGGAATCGAATGACCCAAGGAACCCTAAAAATGGAGTTCAGATGAAAAAGTTATGAGCATTTGAAGGTAAAGGGCATTTTGGTAATTAAACGATTCAAAATGCATGCGGCCATTTTGAGAATGCCACCCTCCTCTGCTTTCATGTCTATACTGAGAAAGATAGTAAGCGATCACGTCGCCCACCTATGGTGCCTTTTGTGGTGCCGAAAATTTATGTAAGTACACAAATTTTAAAGTTCTATTTGGAAGATTGGATAGAGCAAGGAGATGAATATTTTACAAATTTATAATTTTAGAATTTAGTAGTTGTTGAAAATATTGTCAGGATTAGATTCTATTCAACAAATGGAACCAACGACACAAAGGACTCTAAAAATGGAGTTTGGATGAAAAAGTTATGAGCATTTGAATTGTAAGGGCATTATGGAAGAAAAAAAAAAGATTCCAAAAAGCATTTAATTGCATGAGCCATTTCGATGAGTACACCCTCCTCTATTATCACATTTGCCTAGAGAAAGAGTGGCAGCCGCGACAGTTTTGACACCCACCTACGATCACCATTTGCTACGTTGAAAAATAAAGTAACTACTCAAATTTTAAAGTTCTATTTGGAAAATTGGATTGAACAGGTAGATGAATGTTTTACAAATTTTGAATTTTAGAAATTAGAATTTGTTGAAAATATTCTCATAATTAGATTCTATTCAGCTTATGGAATTGAACGAGAAAAATAACTCTGAGAATAGAGTTCAGATTAAGAAGATATCACAATTTGAAGTTGAAGGGCATTTCATTAACTAAAAGATTAAAAAATCGGGGGCCAATATGATAACGTCACCATCCTTTGTTTTACCCCTACGTTGACAAATATAGCAGGCGATTGAGCTGACCATCTTTGGTCCCCAATTGCTATGCCAGCAAATAATGTAACTGCTCAAATTTTCAAGCCCTATTTTGAAGATTGGAACAAACAGGTGGATAGATTTCATTTAAATTTACAACGTTAGAATTTAATGCTTGTTGAAAATATCAAAAAGGTAGATTCTATATTCCAAAAATTGAATCCAACGGCAAAAGGAACACTGAAAATGGAGTTTGTGTGAAAAAGTTATGAGCACTTGAAGATTGGAATAAGCAAGAGGATGAATATTTTATAAATTTTACATTTTTAATTTTAGAACTTGTTGAAAATTTTCTCGTAATTAGATTCTAATTGGAAAATGGAACCGGATGACCCAAGGAACCCTAAAAACGGTGTTCGGATGAAAAAGTTATTAGCATTTGAAGGTAAAGGGTATTTTCATAATTAAAAGGTTCAAAATGCATGGGGCCATTTTGATAATGCCACCCTCCTCTGTTTTCATGTCTATGCTGAGAAAGATAGTAGGCGATCACGTCGCCCACCTATGGTCCCTTTTGCGGCGCCGAAAAATTATGTAAGTACTCAAATTTTAAAGTTCTATTTGGAAGATTGGATAGAACAAGGAGATGACTATTTTACAAATTTATAATTTTAGAATTTAGTACTTGTTGAAAATATTGTCAAGATTAGATTCTATTTGAAAAATGGAACCAACGACACAAAGGACTCTAAAAATGGAGTTTGGATGAAAAAGTTATGAGCATTTGAAGTGTAAGGGCATTATGGTAAACAAAAGATTCTAAAAAGCATTTAATTGCTTGGGACATTTTGATAAGGACACCCTCCTCTATTTTCACATTTACCTCTAGAAAGACAATAGGCAGTCGCGATAGTCTTGAGACCCACCTTCAATCACCATTTGCTACGTCAAAAAATGAAATAACTACTGAAATTTTAAAGTTCTATTTGGAAGATTGGATTGAAGAGGGGGATGAATGTTTCACAAATTTTGAATTTTAGAAATTAGAAGTTGTTGAAAACATTCTCATAATTAGATTCTATTTGGCTTATGGAATCGAACGAGAAAAATAACGCTGAGAATAGAGTTAGGATTAAAAAGTTATCATAGTTTGAAGTTGAAGGGCATTTCATTAACTAAAAGATTCAAAATGCAGGGCCCAATTTGATAACGTCACCATCCTTTGTTTTGCTCCTGCGTTGAGAAATATAATAGGCGATTGAGTTGGCCATCTTTGGTCCCTAATTGCTATGCCAGTAAATAATGTAACTGCTCAAATTTTCAAGCCCTATTTTGAAGATTGGAACAAACAGGTGGATGGATTTATTTTAAATTTACAATGTTAGAATTTAATGCTTGTTGAAAATATCTAAAAGGTAGATTCTATATTCGAAAAATGGAATCCAACGATAAAAAGAGCACTAAAAATGGAGTTTGTGCAAAAAAGTTATGAGTATTTAAAGTCGAAGGCTATTTTGGTAATTAAAAGATTAAAAAAGCGTTCAAAACGCAGGGGGCTATTTTGTTAACGAAACTCTCCTCAGTTTTCCCATCTGCCGTGGCAAAGATGGTAAGCGATCGTGTCGCCCACCTCTAGTCACCGTTTATGGCACCAGAAAATAATCTAGCTACTCACATTTTAATGTCCTATTTGGAAGATTGGATTGAGCAAGAGGATGAATATTTTATAAATTTTGCATTTTAAAATTTGGAACTTGTTTAAAATTTTCTCTTAATTAGATTCTAGTTGAAAAATGGAATCGAATGACCCAACGAACCTTAAAAATGGAGTTCGGATGAAAAAGTTATGAGCATTTGAAGGTAAAGGATATTTTGGTAATTAAAAGATTGAAAATGCAGGGGGCCATTTTGATAATGCCACCCTCCTCTGTTTTCATGTCTATGCTTAGAAAGATAGTAAGCGAGCGCATCGCGCATCTACGGTCCCTTTTGTGGCGCCAAAAATTTATGTAAGTACTCTAATTTTAAAGTTCTATTTGGAAGATTGGATAGAATAAGGAGATGAATATTTTACAAATTTTGAATTTTAGAATTTAGTACTTGTTGAAAATATTGTCAAGATTAGATTCTATTCAACAAATGGAACCAACGACTCAAGGGACACTAAAAATGGAATTTGGATGAAAAAGTTATGAGCATTTGAAGTGTAAGAGCATTATGGTAAACAAAAGATTCAAAAAGCATTTAATCGCATGGGCCCTTTTGATAAGGACACCCTCCTCTGTTTTCACATTTGCCTCGAGAAAGATAATAGGCAGTTGCGATAGTCTCGACACCCACCTTCGATAACCATTAGCTACATCGAAAAATAAAGTAACTACTCAAATTTTAAAGTTCTATTTGGAAAGTTGGATTGAACAGGAGGATGAATGTTTTGCAAATTTTGAATTTTAGAAATTAGAACTTGTTGAAAGTATTCTCATAATTAGATTCTATTTGGCTTATGGAATCAAACGAGAAAAATAACGCTGAGAATAGAGTTCGGATTAAAAGGTTAAGACAGTTTGAAGTTGAAGGGCATTTCATTAAGTAAAAGATTCAAAATGAAGAGGCCAATTTGATAATGTCACCATCCTTTGTTTTACCCCTGCGTTGACAAATATAGTAGGCGATTGAGCTGGCCATCTTTGATCCCCCAATTGTTATGCCAGTAAACAATGTAACTGCTCAATTTTTCAAGCCCTATTTTGAAGATTGGAACAAACAGGTGGATGGATTTCTTTTAAATTTACAACGTTAGAATTTAACACTTGTTGAAAATATCTAAAAGGTAGATTCTATATTCGAAAAATGGAATCCAACAATAAAAAGAGTACTAAAAATGGAGTTTGGGTGAAAAAGTTATGATCATTTGAAGTCGAAGGCCATTTTGGTAATTAAACGATTAAAAACACGTTCAAAACGTAGGGGCTATTTTGTTAACGGGACTTTCCTCAATTTTACCCTCTGCCATGGCAAAGATGGTAAGCGATCGTGCTACCCACCTCTAGTCATTGTTTATGGCTCCAGGAAATAATCTAGCTACTCACATTTTAATGTCCTATTTGGAAGATTGGATTGAGCAAGAGGATGAATATTTTATAATTTTTGCATTTTAAATTTTAGAACTTGGTTAAAATTTTCTCTTAATTAGATTCTAATTGAAAAATGGAATAGAATGACCCAAGGAACCCTAAAAATGGAGTTCAGATGAAAAAGTTATGAGCATTTGAAGGTAAAGGGCATTTTGGTAATTAAACGATTCAAAATGCATGCAGCCATTTTGATAATGCCACCCTCCTCTGTTTTCATGTCTATACTGAGAAAGATAGTAAGCGATCACGTCGCCCACCTATGGTGCCTTTTGCGGTGCCGAAAATTTATGTAAGTACTCAAATTTTAAAGTTCTATTTGGAAGATTGGATAGAACAAGGAGATGACTATTTTACAAATTTATAATTTTAGAATTTAGTACTTGTTGAAAATATTGTCAGGATTAGATTCTATTCAAAAAATGGAACCAACAACCCAAAGGACTCTAAAAATGGAGTTTGGATGAAAAAGTTATGAGCATTTGAATTGTAAGGGCATTATGGAAAAAAAAAAAGATTCCAAAAAGCATTTAATTGCATGGGCCATTTCGATGAGTACACCCTCCTCTGTTTTCACATTTGCCTCGAGAAAGAGTGGCAGCCACGACAGTTTTGAAACCCACCTACGATCACCATTTGCTACTTTGAAAAATAAAGTAACTACTCAAATTTTAAAGTTCTATTTGGAAAATTGGATTGAACAGGTGGATGAATGTTTTGCAAATTTTGAATTTTAGAAATTAGAATTTGTTGAAAATATTCTCATAATTAGATTCTATTCAGCTTATGGAATTGAACGAGAAAAATAACTCTGAGAATAGAGTTCAGATTAAGAAGATATCACAATTTGAAGTTGAAGGGCATTTCATTAACTAAAAGATTAAAAAATCGAGGGCCAATATGATAACGTCACCATCCTTTGTTTTACCCCTGTGTTGACAAATATAGCAGGCGATTGAGCTGACCATCTTTGGTCCCCAATTGCTATGCCAGCAAATAATGTAACTGCTCAAATTTTCAAGCCCTATTTTGAAGATTGGAACAAACAGGTGGATGGATTTCTGTTAAATTTACAACATTAGAATTTATTGCTTGTTGAAAATAACTAAAAGGTAGATTCTATATTCGAAAAATGTAAATAATGTAACTGCTCAAATTTTATAGCCCTATTTTTGGAGATTCGAACAAATAGGTGGATGTATTTCTGTTAAATTTACAACGTTAGAATTTAATGCTTGTTGAAAATATCTAAAAGGTAGATTCTATGTTCAAAAAATGGAATCCAACGATAAAAAGAGCACTAAAAAAGGAGTTTGGGCGAAAAAGTTATGAGCATTTGAAGTCGAAGGCCATTTTTGTAATTAAAAGATTAAAAAAGCATTCAAAACGGAGGGGTTGTTTTGTTAACGGGACGGGACTCTCCTCAGTTTTCCCATTTGCCATGGCAAAGATGGTAAGCGATTGTGCTGCCCACCTCGAGTCACCGTTTATGGCACCAGGAAATAATCTAGGTACTCACATTTTAATGTCCTATTTGGAAGATTAGATTGAGCAAGAGGATGAATATTTTATAAATTTTGCATTTTAAATTTTAGAACTTGTTGAAAATTTTCTCTTAATTTGATTCTATTTGAAAAATGTAATCGAATGACCCAAGGAACACTAAAAACAAAGTTCGGATGAAAAAGTTATGAGCATTTGAAGGTAAAGGGTATTTTGGTAATTAAAAGATTAAAAATGCAGGGGGCCATTTTGATAACGCCATCCTCCTCTGTTTTCATGTCTATGCTGAGAAAGATAGTAAACGATCATGTCGCCCACCTATGGTCCCTTTTGCGGTGCCGAGAAATTATGTAAGTACTCAAATTTTAATGTTCTATTTGGAAGATTGGATAGAACAAGGAGATGAATGTTTTACAAATTTTGAATTTTAGAATTTAGTACATGTTGAACATATTGTCAGGATTAGATTCTATTCAAAGAAGCATTTAATTGCATGGGCCATTTTAATGAGGACACTGTAATGACCCCAATTATTGTAATATTAAAAGCCCATGAAAAGTTCAATTTTGAAGATAAGGGCATTTTGGTCATTTCACTAGTCGCCTTGACTAAACCCAGGAATTTGGTCCTAAAAATGGTTCCATTAGATGCGTCTCAGAAAAAGGAATCCAACGAGACGAAAATCACCCAAAACGGAGTTAAAATGAGCAAGTTATGGCCCTTTGAAGTTCAGGGGCAAAACTGTAATTTTAACAAAAATGGGTTTAGCTGCAAAACACAGGGGCCTGTTTTGATATGGGCACCCTTCATCTTCCACTGTAATATCCTTAATTTTAAAGATAAAAATAGGAAATTATTAAATAAATTAAAATAAAAATTTATGGATGAAATTATTTCCTGAAAACATAATAATTAGAAAGTGCTCGTCGATACGAATCCAACGCCACCAAGAGCGCGAAAAACGGAGCTCAAACGAGGGAGTTATGAGCCGTCAAAGTTGTAAGGGCAAAATGGTCTTTTGACAGAAACGTGTTACACAGGGGTCCAAATTGATAACGGCACCCCTGTCTACACACGTCTCTACCAGTCCGGCGAAATCGCCGGAGAGACGTGGGAAGAGCCGTGTGGGGAAGAGTTTCTCTTCCCTAAGACTCTAAAACCCTATATCTATGCTCCTCTAGGAGCCAAAACGCTCCACTTTGAGCGTTTTCCATGAATGATACGCAAAACCCTAGATCTGTAAAAACTTGAATTTTTCGGCGAGTGGAGCCGAAGCAACACGAGCAACTCGGCCAGTGCAAGGTAAGCCTCAAAACCTATGTTTTTCTGTATTTATTAATTAGGAAATTAATTAGGAAAACGTTTAAAAATTTTGGAAAAAAATCAGATTTTTAGGAACTTTGTGCACGCTACTGTTGGAGTGTGATTTCACGGATCAAACCTTGTCCGTTTGAAAATCGCACCGTCCAACTAGTGCACAAGAGACCCAAGAGCATACCCTTTAAATTTGGGAGTGATCCAACGGTGGAATTGCCCAGAAAACTCAAAAACCAGTACCTAGAGAGGTTTTTAGGAACTTGGGAAAAATCGTTTAAAAACCATGGTTTTTGGGAAAATTAGTGCAAAAGGAGGGCATAAATGGATTCTAGAGAGAATTCTGAAGAAAATGGTGCAAAAATCACGCAAAACGGAGCTCTGTAGCTCCGCCGGAGGCGACCGGAATCCGGTCGTCTTCTCCGGCGTCGTCAACGGCGTCGGCGCCCTGGCGCTGACGCCATGACGCACAGCGGGACGCACCAGGGACGACGTCGGATGACGTCGGCGTCGCACGCGTGCGCGGCGGCGCGCGCGCGGACGCCCTGCAGTTGGCAGGTGCGGTGGGACCGGGACGCGGCGCGTCCTGGCGACCGTGACGCACGCGCGTGCGTCACGGTGCCGAAGAAGCACGGCGCGCGTCCCGTGCGGCGTCTGCGACGCCGTGCGTCTTCGTGCGCCAGAGTACGCCGGTATAAACCGGCGGAAAAGAGGCGCCGCCGGTTTAAACCACCTTATGGTGGTCGGCGAGCCCCATTTGAGGGTAGTTTTCACTAAAACTTGATTTTTGGGAGCTAGAGAGGTCCAAATCACGATCCGAAAGAGGCGTTGTGACCGTATTGACGACGCGGACCTAGTTTTAACTTAAAAACTTAGAAATGACCACTTTTTATTTAGAAAAATTTTAAAATAGTGATGTGACATGTACAGGTGCACTTGAATATACCAATTAAAGGGAGTTATTAGCAAGCTAGTGATCTCACACTGAGGTAGGTGACGACAACTAATGTTTTGACTTGATTTTAAACCATGTTTAAACATAGCATCATGTGTGATTGTGTTTTAAATTGCGATTTTTATTTACCATGGATTTCATGCGACATTGCGTACAGGATGGTTATTCCAAATTGAAATCTTTTACTGAATAAACTTATTTCAAATGCTTTTACAAGCATGATGTTAATTTGTTATGCTTACTTAGAGACTTATTTCTTATTATATATATAGAAAATGCATGGATTTACATGGAAATGAGAATAGAGGCTTATTAGCTGGTCCTTTGATAGGCTAACCCCAGGATGAGGGGCATGTCTTGGGGATTGCAAGCTATAAGTGCTCTTGAGTTTTAGCATATACATATGATTTCCGTGTTTTATATTTGATGACGGGTGCTCTCGCCGGTGGGCGTCATGCTAGGAGGGATAGGGCCGGCCACCCACCTTCCGAGATTATGATGTGATGAGTTTGTGATATGATAGACACCTGCCCATAGATGGCATTCGGTAGGGGTTTGGTAACATGGATAGTCCACACTACCGGTCTGAGCCTTTCCATGGGGACAGACGCTAAGTCTCCCGTTATGGTGTCGACGGGGAGCGGCGGTGGTTGATACCCATGGAGGGTTGCCACTGCAGCATGATGGCCCATATTCTTGTTATGTGTGCATGTATGATGAGCATGGTTATAGATGGTATGCACAGGGTGTGACGACACTCGAGAGGTTGACTATGTGTACTCTACGATCAGGGATGTTCGTGCGATGTGGTGGGACCCATTACCTTAGGGTGCCCTTATTCTTGTTGTATGCTCCATTTATTGATTCATGTCATGTTTTAACTCCGTGAATTTCATGTTTTAGCATATGGAATAAATTGGCATTTATTTTGAACATGGCATTATGATATCACTATTTCCATAAATGTTAGACTTTTCATCAATGCTGTTCATTATTTCTGCATTTATTACATTAATTGTCTATGTACCTACACAAGCGATAGCTTGCTGAGGCATTGCTTTGTTTTGCAATGCCTTAGATCTCGAGCGCGACACAAAGGAAAAGCGGTTGATAAACCTTGAGAGCTGCTGAAGACTAGTTTCCCTATAGTTTTAGAAAGTAATGTGAGTCATTAGAGTGGATTATCATTTGAATTTTATTATGGACTGCATACTTTATATTTGGATGTGATTTAGATCTTTGGACATATATTGGACATTTATATGGGATGTTATGATGGATAGACCCTGGGCCATATTATTATTGTCTTTTGGATGTTTATTTGATTTAAAATAAAGGCGCCTATTTATTTGACGTTGATTTATACGCGGATCATTTATTTGTGTTTAAATTACATGTACGCCATTTTGAGAAAGGAAAAATTAACACCCGGAGTTTTGAGATAGGTTTAGTAAAATGTTAAATAAATCTTTTCTCATGGGATCCCAAATGCTCTTATTTAAATTGCAAAAAAAAAAAAAAAAATTGTCTTAAAAATCCGGGGTGTTACAAAGTTGGTATCAGAGCCCAGTCTAGTCCATCATAATCCTCGTGAAATGTCCAGTTATATGTGAATAACAGTCCATAATAGTTGTAGAGAGAGAAACTATGAGAGAGGAACTTACACTTAGTGACATGTAAAAATTTTGATAGATGGCTCCTCGGAGAAGGACAAGGTCTACCCCTGCTACACCCGTGGCTCCACCTGCTGAGTCCTCTGATCAAGGAGATCGAGATGCCGAGTTATTGAATCGGTTAATGTCAGGACTCGTACCACTTATACAGCAGCAGGTTAGGACAGCTGTTGACGCAGCTAACCCTAGCCCTATTCCACCACCTAAAGTGGCACCCATGGTTTCGTCAATTCAGTCCTCACAACCAGTACAAGAAACATCAGTACCTAGAGCTACGGAGGGCGATGCTACGAGTGACTCTAGTAAGACGGACAAATTACTAGAGAGGTTTCAAAAGATGGTAAAACCCTTTTATGGAGATGGTAACATGGAGGAGGCCGAGCGATGGTTATTTGAGGCGGAGAGGACATTCGACGCTATGAAGATCTCACCAGATGATCAAGTTAGAGTAGCCTCCTACCTGCTGAAAGGTGAGGCCGGCTTCTGGTGGCAGACTTTCACACTCACCCTGGCACATTATTCGGACGTATGCACATGAGCCTGGTTGCAGTGCAACTAAGGCGCACGCGTATACTAGAAACCGTAGAGCGCGCATTCTAGAACCGCGGCATGCAGGACCCTAGGCACTACAATTGGGTCGTCCATTAAGGCGCGACCTTGAAAAATCCAATTTCGGAGCCTATATAACTCCGCTTGACAAGCCAAAAGGACCGTTGCGTCCGTAATTTTGACACGGACCCAATTATACAATAAAATGCAGGACATTCTTAGATAAAGATCAACCTAAAAATATCAGAGAGTAACCCCTAGAAACCAACAAACCATATAGGATGGCTCCAGCAGAGTTGAGAGAACTTCAGGTACAATTGCAAGAGTTACTGGATAAGGGCTTCATCAGGCCGAGTGGATCACCATGGGGAGCACCAGTCCTTTTCGTGAAGAAAAAGGATGGATCACTGAGACTATGCATTGATTATCGGTTGTTGAATGGTGTTACTATAAAGAACCGATACCCTTTGCCACGCATAGATGATTTATTTGATCAACTCCAATCGGCACAAGTGTTCTCCAAGATAGATCTGAGGTCAGGGTATCATCAGCTGAGGGTTAGAGAAGAGGATATCTCGAAGACTGCCTTTAGGAGTTGTTATGGTCATTATGAGTTTCTAGTGATGCCGTTTGGATTGACGAACGCACCTGCAGTGTTCATGGATCTAATGAACCGTGTTTTTCGAGCTTATTTGGATAAGTTCGTGATTGTATTTGTGGATGACATCTTGATTTATTTGCCTAGTCATGAGACACATAGAGAGCATCTCCACACGGTATTAGACACACTTCGTCGACATCAGTTGTATGCCAAGTTCAGTAAGTGTGATTTTTGGCTAGACCAGGTGCATTTCTTAGGCCACGTCATATCTAAAGATGGAGTAGCCGTGGATTCAACAAAGGTAGAGGCAGTACTACACTGGGAGAGGCCCAAGACAGTGACGGAGATACGCAGTTTTCTCGGTTTGGCAGGGTATTATCGTCGATTTATAGAGGGATTCTCTAAGATCGCATTACCATTGACCACCCTGACTAGGAAAGACACTCAATTTGTATGGACAGAGGCTTGCGAGGAGAGCTTCCAAGAGCTCAAGAGGAGACTTACTACTGCTCCGGTATTGACCTTACCATCTGGGGCAGGCGGTTATGTAGTTTATTGTGACGCCTCTGGCAAGGGATTAGGAGCAGTGTTGATGCAACATGGGAAGGTAATTGCCTATGCGTCTAGACAGTTGAAGACACATGAGGTAAATTACCCAACACATGACCTGGAATTAGCAGCCGTGGTATTTGCGTTGAAGTCCTGGAGACATTATCTTTATGGTGAGAGATTTGAGGTATTCACTGATCATAAGAGCCTCAAGTACTTCTTTACTCAGAGTGAATTGAATATGAGGCAGCGCAGATGGATGGAGTATCTCAAGGACTTCGACTTCACCATACAGTACCATCCTGGGAAGGCTAACGTCGTTGCAGATGCCCTGAGTAGGAAGGCGGGTGTGATGATTGCCAATTTGACAACTCGGTCTAAGTTCTTTGACAGGATCTTAGAGGCACAGGGCAAAGACAAGGAAACACAGGATTTGACAGATAAGACAGATGTTTCGAGGGGACCAGATGGAGGGGTAAGATTTAAGGGAAGGTTGGTGGTACCAGCAGATGACGAATTGAAGCGCGAGTTACTTCAAGAAGCACACCAATCCCCTTATACAATTCATCCTGGGGGTACGAAGATGTATCAGGATCTCAAGAGGCATTTCTGGTGGAATGGTATGAAAAAGGATGTTGGAGAGTGCGTTGCACGATGTTTGACCTGTCAGCAGGTCAAGGCTGAGCATCAGCGTCCATCAGGACTACTTCAGACACTGGACCTTCCAGAGTGGAAGTGGGACCATATTACCATGGACTTCGTTCTAGGTCTTCCGAGGACCGCTAGCGGCCACGACATGATATGGGTCGTTGTGGACAGGTTGACCAAGTCTGCTCATTTCCTTCCCATCAGACAAAATCAGACCGTGGATAGCTTAGCGAAATTATATGTTAAGGAGATCGTCAGTCTACATGGCGTTCCCTTGACAATTATATCGGATCGAGATACGCGATTTACCTCAAAATACTGGAAGAGCGTGCAAGAGGCATTAGGGTCGAGACTGAAATTTAGCACAGCATTCCATCCTCAGACAGACGGACAGAGCGAGAGGACCATCCAGACTATTGAGGATATGCTACGAGCCTGTGTTATGGATTGGAAGGGTAGCTGGGAAGATCATTTACCTTTGGTGGAATTTGCTTATAATAATAGTCATCACGCTAGTATTGGGATGGCTCCATATGAGGCACTTTATGGCAGACCTTGTCGGTCACCTTTATGTTGGAGTGATGTAGGAGAAAGACGCGTGGTGAAATCTGAGTTAGTGGAAGAATGTGCAGAGAAAGTCCAACTCATTCGGAAGAGGTTACTGACAGCTCACAGTCGACAGAAAAGTTATGCAGACAAGAGGCGAAAGGACTTAGAGTTCTTTGAGGGCGAGCATGTATTCTTGAAAGTTTCTCCTATGAAAGGGGTGTTGAGGTTTGGAAATAAAGGAAAGCTTAGTCCCAGGTATATTGGACCTTTCGAGATCTTACGACGAGTTGGGTCAGTGGCATACCAGCTAGCCCTACCACCACAGCTAGCAAATGTGCATGACGTCTTTCACGTGTCTATGCTGAGGAAATACGTGCCAGATCCCTCACATGTATTGGAGCAGATCTCAGGAGAGCTACAGGCTGACATGACATTTGAGGAGAGACCAGTGCGCGTCTTAGATACAAAAGTCAAGGAGTTAAGGAATAAGACCATTGCCTTGGTCAAAGTCCTTTGGCAGCATCATTCACTACAGGAGGCTACCTGGGAGACTGAGGAGGAGATGCGAAAGATACATCCAGAGTTATTTACATAGAGGTATGTAGCTAAATTTCGAGGACGAAATTTTTATAAGGAGGGAAGAATGTAATATCCTTAATTTTAAAGATAAAAATAGGAAATTATTAAATAAATTAAAATAAAAATTTATGGATGAAATTATTTCCTGAAAACATAATAATTAGAAAGTGCTCGTCGATACGAATCCAACGCCACCAAGAACGCGAAAAACGGAGCTCAAACGAGGGAGTTATGAGCCGTCAAAGTTGTAAGGGCAAAATGGTCTTTTGACAGAAACGTGTTACACAGGGGTCCAAATTGATAACGGCACCCCTGTCTACACACGTCTCTACCAGTCCGGCGAAATCGCCGGAGAGACGTGGGAAGAGCCGTGTGGAAGAGTTTCTCTTCCCCAAGACTCTAAAACCCTATATCTATGCTCCTCAGAGCCAAAACGCTCCACTTTGAGCGTTTTCCATGAATGATACGCAAAACCCTAGATCTGTAAAAACTTGAATTTTCCGGCGAGTGGAGCCCCGGCAACACGAGCAACTCCGGCCAGGTGCAAGGTAAGCCTCAAAACCTATGTTTTTCTGTATTTATTAATTAGAAAATTAATTAGGAAAACGTTTAAAAATTTTGGAAAAAAAAATCAGATTTTTAGGAACTTTGTGCACGCTACTGTTGGAGTGTGATTTCACGGATCAAACCTTGTCCGTTTGAAAATCGCACCGTCCAACTAGTGCACAAGAGACCCAAGAGCATACCCTTTAAATTTGGGAGTGATCCAACGGTGGAATTGCCCAGAAAACTCAAAAACCAGTACCTAGAGAGGTTTTTAGGAACTTGGGAAAAATCGTTTAAAAACCATGGTTTTTGGGAAAATTAGTGCAAAAGGAGGGCATAAATGGATTCTAGAGAGAATTCTGAAGAAAATGGTGCAAAAATCACGCAAAACGGGCTGCAGAGCTCGCCGAGGCGGCAGGAATCCGGTCGTCTTCTCCGGCGTCGTCAATGGCATCGGCGCCACGGCGCCGACGCCATGACGCCTGGCAGAGACGCACCAGGGACGACGTCGGATGACGCCGTCGCCGTCGCACGCGTGCGCGGCGCGCGCGCGTGCGGAACGTGCGTGGTTGGCAGGTGCGGTGGGACCGGGACGCGGCGTGTCCTGGCGCGCGCGTGCGTCACGGTGCCGAAGAAGCACGGCGCGCGTCCCGTGCGGCGTCTGTGACGCCGTGCGTCTTCGTGCGCCCGTATACGTCGGTATAAACCGGCGGAAAAGAGGCGCCGCCGGTTTAAACCACCTTATGGTGGTCCGGCAGGCCCCATTTGAGGGTAGTTTTCACTAAAACTTGATTTTTGGGAGCTAGAGAGGTCCAAATCACGATCCGAAAGAGGCGTTGTGACCGTATTGACGACGCGGACCTAGTTTTAACTTAAAAACTTAGAAATGACCACTTTTTATTTAGAAAAATTTTAAAATAGTGATGTGACATGTACAGGTGCACTTGAATATACCAATTAAAGGGAGTTATTAGCAAGCTAGTGATCTCACACTGAGGTAGGTGACGACAACTAATGTTTTGACTTGATTTTAAACCATGTTTAAACATAGCATCATGTGTGATTGTGTTTTAAATTGCGATTTTTATTTACCATGGATTTCATGCGACATTGCGTACAGGATGGTTATTCCAAATTGAAATCTTTTACTGAATAAACTTATTTCAAATGCTTTTACAAGCATGATGTTAATTTGTTATGCTTACTTAGAGACTTATTTCTTATTATATATATAGAAAATGCATGGATTTACATGGAAATGAGAATAGAGGCTTATTAGCTGGTCCTTTGATAGGCTAACCCCAGGATGAGGGGCATGTCTTGGGGATTGCAAGCTATAAGTGCTCTTGAGTTTTAGCATATACATATGATTTCCGTGTTTTATATTTGATGACGGGTGCTCTCGCCCGGTGGGCGTCATGCTAGGAGGGATAGGGCCGGCCACCCACCTTCCGAGATTATGATGTGATGAGTTTGTGATATGATAGACACCTGCCCATAGATGGCATTCGGTAGGGGTTTGGTAACATGGATAGTCCACACTACCGGTCTGAGCCTTTCCATGGGGACAGACGCTAAGTCTCCGTTATGGTGTCGACGGGGAGCGGCGGTGGTTGATACCCATGGAGGGTTGCCACTGCAGCATGATGGCCCATATTCTTGTTATGTGTGCATGTATGATGAGCATGGTTATAGATGGTATGCCTGGGTGTGACGACACTCAGAGGTTGACTATGTGTACTCCTGATCAGGGATGTTCGTGCGATGTGGTGGGACCCATTACCTTAGGGTGCCCTTATTCTTGTTGTATGCTCCATTTATTGATTCATGTCATGTTTTAACTCCGTGAATTTCATGTTTTAGCATATGGAATAAATTGGCATTTATTTTGAACATGGCATTATGATATCACTATTTCCATAAATGTTAGACTTTTCATCAATGCTGTTCATTATTTCTTGCATTTATTACATTAATTGTCTATGTACCTACACAAGCGATAGCTTGCTGAGGCATTGCTTTGTTTTGCAATGCCTTAGATCTCGAGCGCGACACCAGGAAAGGAAAAGCGGTTGATAAACCTTGAGAGCTGCTGAAGACTAGTTTCCCTATAGTTTTAGAAAGTAATGTGAGTCATTAGAGTGGATTATCATTTGAATTTTATTATGAACTGCATACTTTATATTTGGATGTGATTTAGATCTTTGGACATATATTGGACATTTATATGGGATGTTATGATGGATAGACCCTGGGCCATATTATTATTGTCTTTTGGATGTTTATTTGATTTAAAATAAAGGCGCCTATTTATTTGACGTTGATTTATACGTGGATCATTTATTTGTGTTTAAATTACATGTACGCCATTTTGAGAAAGGAAAAATTAACACCCGGAGTTTTGAGATAGGTTTAGTAAAATGTTAAATAAATCTTTTCTCATGGGATCCCAAATGCTCTTATTTAAATTGCAAAAAAAAAAAAAAAAAATGTCTTAAAAATCCGGGGTGTTACAGGAACCAACCACAGAAAGAACCCTAAAAATGGAGTTTGGATGAAAAAGTTATTAGCATTTGAAGTGGAAGGGCATTTTGGTAAATAAAAGATTCAAAAAATTATTTCATTACGAGGGCCATTTTGATAACGAAACCCTCCTCTGTTTTCGCATTTGCCTCGACAAAGACAATACGCAGTCGCGACACCCACCATTGTTTCCGCATTTGCCTCGAGAAAGACGGTAGGCAATCTCGACACCCACCTCAAATCACCATTTGCTACGTTGAAAAATAAAGTAACTACTCAAATATTAAAGTTCTATTTGGAAAATTGGATTGAACAGGAGCATGAATGTTTTGCAAATTTTTAATTTTAGAAATTACAACTTGTTGAAAATATTCTCATAATTAGATTCTATTCGACTTATGGAATCGAACGAGAAAAATAACGCTGAAAATAAAGTTCGGATTAAAAATTTATGAGAATTTGAAGTTGAAGGGCATTTCATTAACTAAAAGATTCAAAATGCAGGGGCCAATTTGATAATGTCACCATCCTTTGTTTTACCCCTACGTTGACAAATATAGTAGGAGATTGAGCTGGCCATCTTTGGTCCCCAATTGCTATGCCAGTAAATAATGTAAGTGCTCAAATTTTCAAGGCCTATTTTGAAGATTGGAACAAACAGGTGGTTGGATTTCTTTTAAATTTAGAATGTTAGATTTTAATGGTTGTTGAAAATATCTAAAAGGTAGATTCTTATTCGAAAAATGGAATCCAACGATAAAAAGAGCATTAAAAATGGAGTTTGGGTGAAAAAGTTATGAGCATTTGTAGTCGAAGGCATTTTGGTAATTAAAAGATTAAAAAAGCACTAAAAACGCAGGATGCGGTTTTGTTAACGGTATTCTCCTCCGTTTTTCCATCTGCCACGGCAAAGATGGTAAGCGATCGTGCCGCCCACCTCCACTCACCACATATGGCGCCAGGAAATAATCTAACTACTCAAATTTTAATGTCCTATTTGGAAGATTGGATTGGGCAAGGGGATGAATATTTCATAAATTTTTCACTTTAAAATTTTGAACTTGTCAAAAAATTTCTCTTAATTAGATTCTAATTGAAAAATGGAATCGAATGAGCCAAGGAACCCTAAAAACGGAGCTCGGATGAAAAAGTTATAAGCATTTGAAGGTAAAGTGTATTTTGGTAATTAAAAGATTCAAAATGGATTCAAAATTTAGGGGGCCATTCTGATAACGTCACCCTCCTCTGTTTTCGTGTCTATGCTGAGAAAGATAGTAGGCGATCACGTCGCCCACCTACGGTCCCTTTTGCGGCGCCGAAAAATTGTGTAAGTACTCAAATTTTAAAGTTCTATTTAGAAGATTGGATAGAACAAGGAGATGATTGTTTTACAAATTTTGAATTTTAGAATTTAGTACTTGTGGAAAATATTGTCAGGATTAGATTCTATTCGAAAAGTAGAACCAACCACAAAAGAACCCTAAAAATGGAGTTTGGATGAAAAAGTTATTAGCATTTGAAGTGGAAGGGCATTTTGGTAAATAAAAGATTCAAAAAATTATTTCATTACGAGGGCCATTTTGATAACGAAACCCTCCTCTTTTTCGCATTTGCCACGACAAAGACAATACGCAGTCGCGACACCCACCGTTGTTTCCGCATTTGCCTCGAGAAAGACAACAGGCAGTCTCGACACCCACCTCAAATCACCATTTGCTACGTTGAAAAATAAAGTAACTACTCAAATATTAAAGTTCTATTTGGAAAATTGGATTGAACAGGAGCATGAATGTTTTGCAAATTTTTAATTTTAGAAATTACAACTTGTTGAAAATATTCTCATAATTAGATTCTATTCGACTTATGGAATCGAACGAGAAAAATAACGCTGAAAATAAAGTTCGGATTAAAAATTTATGAGAATTTGAAGTTGAAGGGCATTTCATTAACTAAAAGATTCAAAATGCAGGGGCCAATTTGATAATGTCACCATCCTTTGTTTTACCCCTACGTTGACAAATATAGTAGGAGATTGAGCTGGCCATCTTTGGTCCCCAATTGCTATGCCAGTAAATAATGTAACTGCTCAAATTTTCAAGGCCTATTTTGAAGATTGGAACAAACAGGTGGTTGGATTTCTTTTAAATTTAGAATGTTAGATTTTAATGGTTGTTGAAAATATCTAAAAGGTAGAATCTTATTCGAAAAATGGAATCCAACGATAAAAAGAGCATTAAAAATGGAGTTTGGGTGAAAAAGTTATGAGCATTTGTAGTCGAAGGCATTTTGGTAATTAAAAGATTAAAGAAGCACTAAAAACGCAGGGGGCGGTTTTGTTAAAGGTATTCACCTCCATTTTTCCATCTGCCACGGCAAAGATGGTAAGCGATCGTGCCGCCCACCTCCACTCACCACATATGGCGCCAGGAAATAATCTAACTACTCAAATTTTAATGTCCTATTTGGAAGATTGGATTGGGCAAGGGGATGAATATTTCATAAATTTTTCACTTTAAAATTTTGAACTTGTCAAAAAATTTCTCTTAATTAGATTCTAATTGAAAAATGGAATCGAATGAGCCATGGAACCCTAAAAACGGAGCTCGGATGAAAAAGTTATAAGCATTTGAAGGTAAAGTGTATTTTGGTAATTAAAAGATTCAAAATGGATTCAAAATTTAGGGGGCCATTCTGATAACGTCACCCTCCTCTGTTTTCGTGTCTATGCTGAGAAAGATAGTAGGCGATCACGTCGCCCACCCACGGTCCCTTTTGCGATCCCGAAAAATTGTGTAAGTACTCAAATTTTAAAGTTCTATTTAGAAGATTGGATAGAACAAGGAGATGATTGTTTTACAAATTTTGAATTTTAGAATTTAGTACTTGTGGAAAATATTGTCAGGATTAGATTCTATTGGAAAAGTGGAACCAACCACAGAAAGAACCCTAAAAATGGAGTTTGGATGAAAAAGTTATTAGCATTTGAAGTGGAAGGGCATTTTGGTAAATAAAAGATTCAAAAAATTATTTCATTACGAGGGCCATTTTGATAACGAAACCCTCCTCTGTTTTCGCATTTGCCTCGACAAAGACAATACGCAGTCGCGACACCCACCATTGTTTCCGCATTTGCCTCGAGAAAGACAGTAGGCAATCTCGACACCCACCTCAAATCACCATTTGCTACGTTGAAAAATAAAGTAACTACTCAAATATTAAAGTTCTATTTGGAAAATTGGATTGAACAGGAGCATGAATGTTTTGCAAATTTTTAATTTTAGAAATTACAACTTGTTGAAAATATTCTCATAATTAGATTCTATTCGACTTATGGAATCGAACGAGAAAAATAACGCTGAAAATAAAGTTCGGATTAAAAATTTATGAGAATTTGAAGTTGAAGGGCATTTCATTAACTAAAAGATTCAAAATGCAGGGGCCAATTTGATAATGTCACCATCCTTTGTTTTACCCCTACGTTGACAAATATAGTAGGAGATTGAGCTGGCCATCTTTGGTCCCCAATTGCTATGCCAGTAAATAATGTAACTGCTCAAATTTTCAAGGCCTATTTTGAAGATTGGAACAAACAGGTGGTTGGATTTCTTTTAAATTTAGAATGTTAGATTTTAATGGTTGTTGAAAATATCTAAAAGGTAGATTCTTATTCGAAAAATGGAATCCAACGATAAAAAGAGCATTAAAAATGGAGTTTGGGTGAAAAAGTTATGAGCATTTGTAGTCGAAGGCATTTTGGTAATTAAAAGATTAAAAAAGCACTAAAAACGCAGGGGCGGTTTTGTTAACGGTATTCTCCTCCGTTTTTCCATCTGCCACGGCAAAGATGGTAAGCGATCGTGCCGCCCACCTCCACTCACCACATATGGCGCCAGGAAATAATCTAACTACTCAAATTTTAATGTCCTATTTGGAAGATTGGATTGGGCAAGGGGATGAATATTTCATAAATTTTTCACTTTAAAATTTTGAACTTGTCAAAAGATTTCTCTTAATTAGATTCTAATTGAAAAATGGAATCGAATGAGCCAAGGAACCCTAAAAACGGAGCTCGGATGAAAAAGTTATAAGCATTTGAAGGTAAAGTGTATTTTGGTAATTAAAAGATTCAAAATGGATTCAAAATGCAGGGGTCCATTCTGATAACGTCACCCTCCTCTGTTTTCGTGTCTATGCTGAGAAAGATAGTAGGCGATCACGTCGCCCACCCACGGTCCCTTTTGCGATCCCGAAAAATTGTGTAAGTACTCAAATTTTAAAGTTCTATTTAGAAGATTGGATAGAACAAGGAGATGATTGTTTTACAAATTTTGAATTTTAGAATTTAGTACTTGTGGAAAATATTGTCAGGATTAGATTCTATTCGAAAAGTGGAACCAACCACAGAAAGAACCCTAAAAATGGAGTTTGGATGAAAAAGTTATTAGCATTTGAAGTGGAAGGGCATTTTGGTAAATAAAAGATTCAAAAATTATTTCATTACGAGGGCCATTTTGATAACGAAACCCTCCTCTGTTTTCGCATTTGCCTCGACAAAGACAATACGCAGTCGCGACACCCACCATTGTTTCCGCATTTGCCTCGAGAAAGACAGTAGGCAATCTCGACACCCACCTCAAATCACCATTTGCTACGTTGAAAAATAAAGTAACTACTCAAATATTAAAGTTCTATTTGGAAAATTGGATTGAACAGGAGCATGAATGTTTTGCAAATTTTTAATTTTAGAAATTACAACTTGTTGAAAATATTCTCATAATTAGATTCTATTCGACTTATGGAATCGAACGAGAAAAATAACGCTGAAAATAAAGTTCGGATTAAAAAGTTATGAGAATTTGAAGTTGAAGGGCAGTTCATTAACTAAAAGATTCAAAATGCAGGGGCCAATTTGATAATGTCACCATCCTTTGTTTTACCCCTACGTTGACAAATATAGTAGGAGATTGAGCTGGCCATCTTTGGTCCCCAATGTCTATGCCAGTAAATAATGTAACTGCTCAAATTTTCAAGGCCTATTTTGAAGATTGGAACAAATAGGTGGATGGATTTCTTTTAAATTTACAATGTTAGAATTTAATGCTTGTTTAAAATATCTAAAAGGTAGATTCTATATTCGAAAAATGGAATCCAACGATAAAAAGAGCATTAAAAATGGAGTTTGGGTGAAAAAGTTATGAGCATTTGTAGTCGAAGGCATTTTGGTAATTAAAAGATTAAAGAAGCACTAAAAACGCAGGGGCGGGTTTGTTAATGGGACTCTCCACAGTATACCCATCTGCCACAGCAAAGATGGTAGGCGATCGTGCCGCCCACCTCCACTCACCACATATGGCGCCAGGAAATAATCTAACTACTCAAATTTTAATGTCCTATTTGGAAGATTGGATTGGGCAAGGGGATGAATATTTCATAAATTTTTCACTTTAAAATTTTGAACTTGTCAAAAAATTTCTCTTAATTAGATTCTAATTGAAAAATGGAATCGAATGAGCCAAGGAACCCTAAAAACGGAGCTCGGATGAAAAAGTTATAAGCATTTGAAGGTAAAGTGTATTTTGGTAATTAAAAGATTCAAAATGGATTCAAAATGCAGGGGGCCATTCTGATAACGTCACCCTCCTCTGTTTTCGTGTCTATGCTGAGAAAGATAGTAGGCGATCACGTCGCCCACCTACGGTCCCTTTTGCGGCGCCGAAAAATTGTGTAAGTACTCAAATTTTAAAGTTCTATTTAGAAGATTGGATAGAACAAGGAGATGATTGTTTTACAAATTTTGAATTTTAGAATTTAGTACTTGTGGAAAATATTGTCAGGATTAGATTCTATTCGAAAAGTGGAACCAACCACAGAAAGAACCCTAAAAATGGAGTTTGGATGAAAAAGTTATTAGCATTTGAAGTGGAAGGGCATTTTGGTAAATAAAAGATTCAAAAATTATTTCATTACGAGGGCCATTTTGATAACGAAACCCTCCTCTGTTTTCGCATTTGCCTCGACAAAGACAATACGCAGTCGCGACACCCACCATTGTTTCCGCATTTGCCTCGAGAAAGACAGCAGGCAGTCTCGACACCCACCTCAAATCACCATTTGCTACGTTGAAAAATAAAGTAACTACTCAAATATTAAAGTTCTATTTGGAAAATTGGATTGAACAGGAGCATGAATGTTTTGCAAATTTTTAATTTTAGAAATTACAACTTGTTGAAAATATTCTCATAATTAGATTCTATTCGACTTATGGAATCGAACGAGAAAAATAACGCTGAAAATAAAGTTCGGATTAAAAATTTATGAGAATTTGAAGTTGAAGGGCATTTCATTAACTAAAAGATTCAAAATGCAGGGGCCAATTTGATAATGTCACCATCCTTTGTTTTACCCCTACGTTGACAAATATAGTAGGAGATTGAGCTGGCCATCTTTGGTCCCCAATTGCTATGCCGGTAAATAATGTAACTGCTCAAATTTTCAAGGCCTATTTTGAAGATTGGAACAAATAGGTGGATGGATTTCTTTTAAATTTACAATGTTAGAATTTAATGCTTGTTTAAAATATCTAAAAGGTAGATTCTATATTCGAAAAATGGAATCCAACGATAAAAAGAGCATTAAAAATGGAGTTTGGGTGAAAAAGTTATGAGCATTTGTAGTCGAAGGCATTTTGGTAATTAAAAGATTAAAAAAGAATTCAAAAAGCAGGGGCTGTTTTGTTAATGGGACTCTCCTCAGTTTTCCCATTTGCCACAGCAAAGATGGTAAGCGATCGTGCTGCCCACCTCAAATCACCATTTATGGCGCCTGGAAATAATCTAACTACTCAAATTTTAATGTCCTATTTGGAAGATTGGATTGGGCAAGGGGATGAATATTTCATAAATTTTTCACTTTAAAATTTTGAACTTGTCAAAAAATTTCTCTTAATTAGATTCTAATTGAAAAATGGAATCGAATGAGCCAAGGAACCCTAAAAACGGAGCTCGGATGAAAAAGTTATAAGCATTTGAAGGTAAAGTGTATTTTGGTAATTAAAAGATTCAAAATGGATTCAAAATTTAGGGGGCCATTCTGATAACGTCACCCTCCTCTGTTTTCGTGTCTATGCTGAGAAAGATAGTAGGCGATCACGTCGCCCACCTACGGTCCCTTTTGCGGCGCCGAAAAATTGTGTAAGTACTCAAATTTTAAAGTTCTATTTAGAAGATTGGATAGAACAAGGAGATGATTGTTTTACAAATTTTGAATTTTAGAATTTAGTACTTGTGGAAAATATTGTCAGGATTAGATTCTATTCGAAAAGTGGAACCAACCACAGAAAGAACCCTAAAAATGGAGTTTGGATGAAAAAGTTATTAGCATTTGAAGTGGAAGGGCATTTTGGTAAATAAAAGATTCAAAAAATTATTTCATTACGAGGGCCATTTTGATAACGAAACCCTCCTCTGTTTTCGCATTTGCCTCGACAAAGACAATACGCAGTCGCGACACCCACCATTGTTTCCGCATTTGCCTCGAGAAAGACGGTAGGCAATCTCGACACCCACCTCAAATCACCATTTGCTACGTTGAAAAATAAAGTAACTACTCAAATATTAAAGTTCTATTTGGAAAATTGGATTGAACAGGAGCATGAATGTTTTGCAAATTTTTAATTTTAGAAATTACAACTTGTTGAAAATATTCTCATAATTAGATTCTATTCGACTTATGGAATCGAACGAGAAAAATAACGCTGAAAATAAAGTTCGGATTAAAAAGTTATGAGAATTTGAAGTTGAAGGGCAGTTCATTAACTAAAAGATTCAAAATGCAGGGCCCAATTTGATAACGTCACCATCCTTTGTTTTGCTCCTGCGTTGAGAAATATAATAGGCGATTGAGCTGGCCATCTTTGGTCCCCAATGTCTATGCCAGTAAATAATGTAACTGCTCAAATTTTCAAGGCCTATTTTGAAGATTGGAACAAATAGGTGGATGGATTTCTTTTAAATTTACAATGTTAGAATTTAATGCTTGTTTAAAATATCTAAAAGGTAGATTCTATATTCGAAAAATGGAATCCAACGATAAAAAGAGCATTAAAAATGGAGTTTGGGTGAAAAAGTTATGAGCATTTGTAGTCGAAGGCATTTTGGTAATTAAAAGATTAAAGAAGCACTAAAAACGCAAGGGGCGGTTTTGTTAATGGTATTCTCCTCCGTTTTTCCATCTGCCACGGCAAAGATGGTAAGCGATCGTGCCGCCCACCTCCACTCACCACATATGGCGCCAAGAAATAATCTAACTACTCAAATTTTAATGTCCTATTTGGAAGATTGGATTGGGCAAGGGGATGAATATTTCATAAATTTTTCACTTTAAAATTTTGAACTTGTCAAAAAATTTCTCTTAATTAGATTCTAATTGAAAAATGGAATCGAATGAGCCAAGGAACCCTAAAAACGGAGCTCGGATGAAAAAGTTATAAGCATTTGAAGGTAAAGTGTATTTTGGTAATTAAAAGATTCAAAATGGATTCAAAATTTAGGGGGCCATTCTGATAACGTCACCCTCCTCTGTTTTCATGTCTATGCTGAGAAAGATAGTAGGCGATCACGTCGCCCACCTACGGTCCCTTTTGCGGCGCCGAAAAATTGTGTAAGTACTCAAATTTTAAAGTTCTATTTAGAAGATTGGATAGAACAAGGAGATGATTGTTTTACAAATTTTGAATTTTAGAATTTAGTACTTGTGGAAAATATTGTCAGGATTAGATTCTATTCGAAAAGTGGAACCAACCACAGAAAGAACCCTAAAAATGGAGTTTGGATGAAAAAGTTATTAGCATTTGAAGTGGAAGGGCATTTTGGTAAATAAAAGATTCAAAAAATTATTTCATTACGAGGGCCATTTTGATAACGAAACCCTCCTCTGTTTTCGCATTTGCCTCGACAAAGACAATACGCAGTCGCGACACCCACCATTGTTTCCGCATTTGCCTCGAGAAAGACAGTAGGCAATCTCGACACCCACCTCAAATCACCATTTGCTACGTTGAAAAATAAAGTAACTACTCAAATATTAAAGTTCTATTTGGAAAATTGGATTGAACAGGAGCATGAATGTTTTGCAAATTTTTAATTTTAGAAATTACAACTTGTTGAAAATATTCTCATAATTAGATTCTATTCGACTTATGGAATCGAACGAGAAAAATAACGCTGAAAATAAAGTTCGGATTAAAAAGTTATGAGAATTTGAAGTTGAAGGGCAGTTCATTAACTAAAAGATTCAAAATGCAGGGGCCAATTTGATAATGTCACCATCCTTTGTTTTACCCCTACGTTGACAAATATAGTAGGAGATTGAGCTGGCCATCTTTGGTCCCCAATTGCTATGCCAGTAAATAATGTAACTGCTCAAATTTTCAAGGCCTATTTTGAAGATTGGAACAAATAGGTGGATGGATTTCTTTTAAATTTACAATGTTAGAATTTAATGCTTGTTTAAAATATCTAAAAGGTAGATTCTATATTCGAAAAATGGAATCCAACGATAAAAAGAGCATTAAAAATGGAGTTTGGGTGAAAAAGTTATGAGCATTTGTAGTCGAAGGCATTTTGGTAATTAAAAGATTAAAGAAGCACTAAAAACGCAGGGGGCGGTTTTGTTAACGGTATTCTCCTCCATTTTTCCATCTGCCACCGCAAAGATGGTAAGCGATCGTGCCGCCCACCTCCACTCACCACATATGACGCCAGGAAATAATCTAACTACTCAAATTTTAATGTCCTATTTGGAAGATTGGATTGGGCAAGGGGATGAATATTTCATAAATTTTTCACTTTAAAATTTTGAACTTGTCAAAAAATTTCTCTTAATTAGATTCTAATTGAAAAATGGAATCGAATGAGCCAAGGAACCCTAAAAACGGAGCTCGGATGAAAAAGTTATAAGCATTTGAAGGTAAAGTGTATTTTGGTAATTAAAAGATTCAAAATGGATTCAAAATTTAGGGGGCCATTCTGATAACGTCACCCTCCTCTGTTTTCGTGTCTATGCTGAGAAAGATAGTAGGCGATCACGTCGCCCACCTACGGTCCCTTTTGTGGCGCCGAAAAATTGTGTAAGTACTCAAATTTTAAAGTTCTATTTAGAAGATTGGATAGAACAAGGAGATGATTGTTTTACAAATTTTGAATTTTAGAATTTAGTACTTGTGGAAAATATTGTCAGGATTAGATTCTATTCGAAAAGTGGAACCAACCACAGAAAGAACCCTAAAAATGGAGTTTGGATGAAAAAGTTATTAGCATTTGAAGTGGAAGGGCATTTTGGTAAATAAAAGATTCAAAAAATTATTTCATTACGAGGGCCATTTTGATAACGAAACCCTCCTCTGTTTTCGCATTTGCCTCGACAAAGACAATACGCAGTCGCGACACCCACCATTGTTTCCGCATTTGCCTCGAGAAAGACGGTAGGCAATCTCGACACCCACCTCAAATCACCATTTGCTACGTTGAAAAATAAAGTAACTACTCAAATATTAAAGTTCTATTTGGAAAATTGGATTGAACAGGAGCATGAATGTTTTGCAAATTTTTAATTTTAGAAATTACAACTTGTTGAAAATATTCTCATAATTAGATTCTATTCGACTTATGGAATCGAACGAGAAAAATAACGCTGAAAATAAAGTTCGGATTAAAAATTTATGAGAATTTGAAGTTGAAGGGCATTTCATTAACTAAAAGATTCAAAATGCAGGGGCCAATTTGATAATGTCACCATCCTTTGTTTTACCCCTACGTTGACAAATATAGTAGGAGATTGAGCTGGCCATCTTTGGTCCCCAATTGCTATGCCAGTAAATAATGTAACTGCTCAAATTTTCAAGGCCTATTTTGAAGATTGGAAAAAATAGGTGGTTGGATTTCTTTTAAATTTAGAATGTTAGAATTTAATGCTTGTTGAAAATATCTAAAAGGTAGATTCTATATTCGAAAAATGGAATCCAACGATAAAAAGAGCATTAAAAATGGAGTTTGGGTGAAAAAGTTATGAGCATTTGTAGTCGAAGGCATTTTGGTAATTAAAAGATTAAAAAAGCACTAAAAACGCGGGGGCGCGGTTTTGTTAACGGTATTCTCCTCCGTTTTTCCATCTGCCACGGCAAAGATGGTAAGCGATCGTGCCGCCCACCTCCACTCACCACATATGGCGCCAGGAAATAATCTAACTACTCAAATTTTAATGTCCTATTTGGAAGATTGGATTGGGCAAGGGGATGAATATTTCATAAATTTTTCACTTTAAAATTTTGAACTTGTCAAAAAATTTCTCTTAATTAGATTCTAATTGAAAAATGGAATCGAATGAGCCAAGGAACCCTAAAAACGGAGCTCGGATGAAAAAGTTATAAGCATTTGAAGGTAAAGTGTATTTTGGTAATTAAAAGATTCAAAATGGATTCAAAATGCAGGGGCCATTCTGATAACGTCACCCTCCTCTGTTTTCGTGTCTATGTTGAGAAAGATAGTAGGCGATCACGTCGCCCACCTACGGTCCCTTTTGCGGCGCCGAAAAATTGTGTAAGTACTCAAATTTTAAAGTTCTATTTAGAAGATTGGATAGAACAAGGAGATGATTGTTTTACAAATTTTGAATTTTAGAATTTAGTACTTGTGGAAAATATTGTCAGGATTAGATTCTATTCGAAAAGTGGAACCAACCACAGAAAGAACCCTAAAAATGGAGTTTGGATGAAAAAGTTATTAGCATTTGAAGTGGAAGGGCATTTTGGTAAATAAAAGATTCAAAAAATTATTTCATTACGAGGGCCATTTTGATAACGAAACCCTCCTCTGTTTTCGCATTTGCCTCGACAAAGACAATACGCAGTCGCGACACCCACCGTTGTTTCCGCTTTTGCCTCGAGAAAGACAACAGGCAGTCTCGACACCCACCTCAAATCACCATTTGCTACGTTGAAAAATAAAGTAACTACTCAAATATTAAAGTTCTATTTGGAAAATTGGATTGAACAGGAGCATGAATGTTTTGCAAATTTTTAATTTTAGAAATTACAACTTGTTGAAAATATTCTCATAATTAGATTCTATTCGACTTATGGAATCGAACGAGAAAAATAACGCTGAAAATAAAGTTCGGATTAAAAATTTATGAGAATTTGAAGTTGAAGGGCATTTCATTAACTAAAAGATTCAAAATGCAGGGGCCAATTTGATAATGTCACCATCCTTTGTTTTACCCCTACGTTGACAAATATAGTAGGAGATTGAGCTGGCCATCTTTGGTCCCCAATTGCTATGCCAGTAAATAATGTAACTGCTCAAATTTTCAAGGCCTATTTTGAAGATTGGAACAAACAGGTGGTTGGATTTCTTTTAAATTTAGAATGTTAGATTTTAATGGTTGTTGAAAATATCTAAAAGGTAGATTCTTATTCGAAAAATGGAATCCAACGATAAAAAGAGCATTAAAAATGGAGTTTGGGTGAAAAAGTTATGAGCATTTGTAGTCGAAGGCATTTTGGTAATTAAAAGATTAAAAAAGCACTAAAAACGCAGGGGGCGGTTTTGTTAACGGTATTCTCCTCCGTTTTTCCATCTGCCACGGCAAAGATGGTAAGCGATCGTGCCGCCCACCTCCACTCACCACATATGGCGCCAGGAAATAATCTAACTACTCAAATTTTAATGTCCTATTTGGAAGATTGGATTGGGCAAGGGGATGAATATTTCATAAATTTTTCACTTTAAAATTTTGAACTTGTCAAAAAATTTCTCTTAATTAGATTCTAATTGAAAAATGGAATCGAATGAGCCAAGGAACCCTAAAAACGGAGCTCGGATGAAAAAGTTATAAGCATTTGAAGGTAAAGTGTATTTTGGTAATTAAAAGATTCAAAATGGATTCAAAATTTAGGGGGCCATTCTGATAACGTCACCCTCCTCTGTTTTCGTGTCTATGTTGAGAAAGATAGTAGGCGATCACGTCGCCCACCTACGGTCCCTTTTGCGGCGCCGAAAAATTGTGTAAGTACTCAAATTTTAAAGTTCTATTTAGAAGATTGGATAGAACAAGGAGATGATTGTTTTACAAATTTTGAATTTTAGAATTTAGTACTTGTGGAAAATATTGTCAGGATTAGATTCTATTCGAAAAGTGGAACCAACCACAGAAAGAACCCTAAAAATGGAGTTTGGATGAAAAAGTTATTAGCATTTGAAGTGGAAGGGCATTTTGGTAAATAAAAGATTCAAAAATTATTTCATTACGAGGGCCATTTTGATAACGAAACCCTCCTCTGTTTTCGCATTTGCCTCGACAAAGACAATACGCGGTCGCGACACCCACCATTGTTTCCGCATTTGCCTCGAGAAAGACGGTAGGCAATCTCGACACCCACCTCAAATCACCATTTGCTACGTTGAAAAATAAAGTAACTACTCAAATATTAAAGTTCTATTTGGAAAATTGGATTGAACAGGAGCATGAATGTTTTGCAAATTTTTAATTTTAGAAATTACAACTTGTTGAAAATATTCTCATAATTAGATTCTATTCGACTTATGGAATCGAACGAGAAAAATAACGCTGAAAATAAAGTTCGGATTAAAAATTTATGAGAATTTGAAGTTGAAGGGCATTTCATTAACTAAAAGATTCAAAATGCAGGGGCCAATTTGATAATGTCACCATCCTTTGTTTTACCCCTACGTTGACAAATATAGTAGGAGATTGAGCTGGCCATCTTTGGTCCCCAATTGCTATGCCAGTAAATAATGTATCTGCTCAAATTTTCAAGGCCTATTTTGAAGATTGGAACAAATAGGTGGATGGATTTCTTTTAAATTTACAATGTTAGAATTTAATGCTTGTTTAAAATATCTAAAAGGTAGATTCTATATTCGAAAAATGGAATCCAACGATAAAAAGAGCATTAAAAATGGAGTTTGGGTGAAAAAGTTATGAGCATTTGTAGTCGAAGGCATTTTGGTAATTAAAAGATTATAAAAGCACTAAAAACGCAGGGGGCGGTTTTGTTAACGGTATTCTCCTCCGTTTTTCCATCTGCCACGGCAAAGATGGTAAGCGATCGTGCTGCCCACCTCAAATCACCATTTATGGCGCCTGGAAATAATCTAACTACTCAAATTTTAATGTCCTATTTGGAAGATTGGATTGGGCAAGGGGATGAATATTTCATAAATTTTTCACTTTAAAATTTTGAACTTGTCAAAAAATTTCTCTTAATTAGATTCTAATTGAAAAATGGAATCGAATGAGCCAAGGAACCCTAAAAACGGAGCTCGGATGAAAAAGTTATAAGCATTTGAAGGTAAAGTGTATTTTGGTAATTAAAAGATTCAAAATGGATTCAAAATTTAGGGGGCCATTCTGATAACGTCACCCTCCTCTGTTTTCGTGTCTATGCTGAGAAAGATAGTAGGCGATCACGTCGCCCACCTACGGTCCCTTTTGCGGCGCCGAAAAATTGTGTAAGTACTCAAATTTTAAAGTTCTATTTAGAAGATTGGATAGAACAAGGAGATGATTGTTTTACAAATTTTGAATTTTAGAATTTAGTACTTGTGGAAAATATTGTCAGGATTAGATTCTATTCGAAAAGTGGAACCAACCACAGAAAGAACCCTAAAAATGGAGTTTGGATGAAAAAGTTATTAGCATTTGAAGTGGAAGGGCATTTTGGTAAATAAAAGATTCAAAAATTATTTCATTACGAGGGCCATTTTGATAACGAAACCCTCCTCTGTTTTCGCATTTGCCTCGACAAAGACAATACGCAGTCGCGACACCCACCATTGTTTCCGCATTTGCCTCGAGAAAGACAGTAGGCAATCTCGACACCCACCTCAAATCACCATTTGCTACGTTGAAAAATAAAGTAACTACTCAAATATTAAAGTTCTATTTGGAAAATTGGATTGAACAGGAGCATGAATGTTTTGCAAATTTTTAATTTTAGAAATTACAACTTGTTGAAAATATTCTCATAATTAGATTCTATTCGACTTATGGAATCGAACGAGAAAAATAACGCTGAAAATAAAGTTCGGATTAAAAAGTTATGAGAATTTGAAGTTGAAGGGCAGTTCATTAACTAAAAGATTCAAAATGCAGGGGCCAATTTGATAATGTCACCATCCTTTGTTTTACCCCTACGTTGACAAATATAGTAGGAGATTGAGCTGGCCATCTTTGGTCCCCAATTGCTATGCCAGTAAATAATGTAACTGCTCAAATTTTCAAGGCCTATTTTGAAGATTGGAACAAATAGGTGGATGGATTTCTTTTAAATTTACAATGTTAGAATTTAATGCTTGTTTAAAATATCTAAAAGGTAGATTCTATATTCGAAAAATGGAATCCAACGATAAAAAGAGCATTAAAAATGGAGTTTGGGTGAAAAAGTTATGAGCATTTGTAGTCGAAGGCATTTTGGTAATTAAAAGATTAAAAAAGCACTAAAAACGCGGGGGGCGGTTTTGTTAACGGTATTCTCCTCCGTTTTTCCATCTGCCACGGCAAAGATGGTAAGCGATCGTGCCGCCCACCTCCACTCACCACATATGGCGCCAGGAAATAATCTAACTACTCAAATTTTAATGTCCTATTTGGAAGATTGGATTGGGCAAGGGGATGAATATTTCATAAATTTTTCACTTTAAAATTTTGAACTTGTCAAAAAATTTCTCTTAATTAGATTCTAATTGAAAAATGGAATCGAATGAGCCAAGGAACCCTAAAAACGGAGCTCGGATGAAAAAGTTATAAGCATTTGAAGGTAAAGTGTATTTTGGTAATTAAAAGATTCAAAATGGATTCAAAATTTAGGGGGCCATTCTGATAACGTCACCCTCCTCTGTTTTCGTGTCTATGCTGAGAAAGATAGGAGGCGATCACGTCGCCCACCTCCAGTCCCTTTTGCGGCTTCGAAAAATTGTGTAAGTACTCAAATTTTAAAGTTCTATTTAGAAGATTGGATAGAACAAGGAGATGATTGTTTTACAAATTTTGAATTTTAGAATTTAGTACTTGTGGAAAATATTGTCATGATTAGATTCTATTCGAAAAGTGGAACCAACCACAGAAAGAACCCTAAAAATGGAGTTTGGATGAAAAAGTTATTAGCATTTGAAGTGGAAGGGCATTTTGGTAAATAAAAGATTCAAAAAATTATTTCATTACGAGGGCCATTTTGATAACGAAACCCTCCTCTGTTTTCGCATTTGCCTCGACAAAGACAATACGCAGTCGCGACACCCACCATTGTTTCCGCATTTGCCTCGAGAAAGACAGTAGGCAATCTCGACACCCACCTCAAATCACCATTTGCTACGTTGAAAAATAAAGTAACTACTCAAATATTAAAGTTCTATTTGGAAAATTGGATTGAACAGGAGCATGAATGTTTTGCAAATTTTTAATTTTAGAAATTACAACTTGTTGAAAATATTCTCATAATTAGATTCTATTCGACTTATGGAATCGAACGAGAAAAATAACGCTGAAAATAAAGTTCGGATTAAAAATTTATGAGAATTTGAAGTTGAAGGGCATTTCATTAACTAAAAGATTCAAAATGCAGGGGCCAATTTGATAATGTCACCATCCTTTGTTTTACCCCTACGTTGACAAATATAGTAGGAGATTGAGCTGGCCATCTTTGGTCCCCAATTGCTATGCCAGTAAATAATGTAACTGCTCAAATTTTCAAGGCCTATTTTGAAGATTGGAACAAACAGGTGGTTGGATTTCTTTTAAATTTAGAATGTTAGATTTTAATGGTTGTTGAAAATATCTAAAAGGTAGATTCTTATTCGAAAAATGGAATCCAACGATAAAAAGAGCATTAAAAATGGAGTTTGGGTGAAAAAGTTATGAGCATTTGTAGTCGAAGGCATTTTGGTAATTAAAAGATTAAAAAAGCACTAAAAACGCAGGGGGCGGTTTTGTTCACGGTATTCTGCTCCGTTTTTCCATCTGCCACGGCAAAGATGGTAAGCGATCGTGCTGCCCACCTCCACTCACCATATATGGCGCCAGGAAATAATCTAACTACTCAAATTTTAATGTCCTATTTGGAAGATTGGATTGGGCAAGGGGATGAATATTTCATAAATTTTTCACTTTAAAATTTTGAACTTGTCAAAAAATTTCTCTTAATTAGATTCTAATTGAAAAATGGAATCGAATGAGCCAAGGAACCCTAAAAACGGAGCTCGGATGAAAAAGTTATAAGCATTTGAAGGTAAAGTGTATTTTGGTAATTAAAAGATTCAAAATGGATTCAAAATTTAGGGGGCCATTCTGATAACGTCACCCTCCTCTGTTTTCGTGTCTATGCTGAGAAAGATAGTAGGCGATCACGTCGCCCACCTACGGTCCCTTTTGCGGCGCCGAAAAATTGTGTAAGTACTCAAATTTTAAAGTTCTATTTAGAAGATTGGATAGAACAAGGAGATGATTGTTTTACAAATTTTGAATTTTAGAATTTAGTACTTGTGGAAAATATTGTCAGGATTAGATTCTATTCGAAAAGTGGAACCAACCACAGAAAGAACCCTAAAAATGGAGTTTGGATGAAAAAGTTATTAGCATTTGAAGTGGAAGGGCATTTTGGTAAATAAAAGATTCAAAAATTATTTCATTACGAGGGCCATTTTGATAACGAAACCCTCCTCTGTTTTCGCATTTGCCTCGACAAAGACAATACGCAGTCGCGACACCCACCATTGTTTCCGCATTTGCCTCGAGAAAGACAGTAGGCAATCTCGACACCCACCTCAAATCACCATTTGCTACGTTGAAAAATAAAGTAACTACTCAAATATTAAAGTTCTATTTGGAAAATTGGATTGAACAGGAGCATGAATGTTTTGCAAATTTTTAATTTTAGAAATTACAACTTGTTGAAAATATTCTCATAATTAGATTCTATTCGACTTATGGAATCGAACGAGAAAAATAACGCTGAAAATAAAGTTCGGATTAAAAATTTATGAGAATTTGAAGTTGAAGGGCATTTCATTAACTAAAAGATTCAAAATGCAGGGGCCAATTTGATAATGTCACCATCCTTTGTTTTACCCCTACGTTGACAAATATAGTAGGAGATTGAGCTGGCCATCTTTGGTCCCCAATTGCTATGCCAGTAAATAATGTAACTGCTCAAATTTTCAAGGCCTATTTTGAAGATTGGAACAAACAGGTGGTTGGATTTCTTTTAAATTTAGAATGTTAGATTTTAATGGTTGTTGAAAATATCTAAAAGGTAGATTCTATATTCGAAAAATGGAATCCAACGATAAAAAGAGCATTAAAAATGGAGTTTGGGTGAAAAAGTTATGAGCATTTGTAGTCGAAGGCATTTTGGTAATTAAAAGATTAAAGAAGCACTAAAAACGCAAGGGGCGGTTTTGTTAATGGGACTCTCCTCAGTTTTCCCATTTGCCACAGCTAAGATGGTAAGCGATCGTGCTTCCCACCTCAAATCACCATTTATGGCGCCAGGAAATAATCTAACTACTCAAATTTTAATGTCCTATTTGGAAGATTGGATTGGGCAAGGGGATGAATATTTCATAAATTTTTCACTTTAAAATTTTGAACTTGTCAAAAAATTTCTCTTAATTAGATTCTAATTGAAAAATGGAATCGAATGAGCCATGGAACCCTAAAAACGGAGCTCGGATGAAAAAGTTATAAGCATTTGAAGGTAAAGTGTATTTTGGTAATTAAAAGATTCAAAATGGATTCAAAATTTAGGGGGCCATTCTGATAACGTCACCCTCCTCTGTTTTCGTGTCTATGCTGAGAAAGATAGTAGGCGATCACGTCGCCCACCCACGGTCCCTTTTGCGGCGCCGAAAAATTGTGTAAGTACTCAAATTTTAAAGTTCTATTTAGAAGATTGGATAGAACAAGGAGATGATTGTGATACAAATTTTGAATTTTAGAATTTAGTACTTGTGGAAAATATTGTCAGGATTAGATTCTATTCGAAAAGTGGAACCAACCACAGAAAGAACCCTAAAAATGGAGTTTGGATGAAAAAGTTATTAGCATTTGAAGTGGAAGGGCATTTTGGTAAATAAAAGATTCAAAAAATTATTTCATTACGAGGGCCATTTTGATAACGAAACCCTCCTCTGTTTTCGCATTTGCCTCGACAAAGACAATACGCAGTCGCGACACCCACCATTGTTTCCGCATTTGCCTCGAGAAAGACAGTAGGCAATCTCGACACCCACCTCAAATCACCATTTGCTACGTTGAAAAATAAAGTAACTACTCAAATATTAAAGTTCTATTTGGAAAATTGGATTGAACAGGAGCATGAATGTTTTGCAAATTTTTAATTTTAGAAATTACAACTTGTTGAAAATATTCTCATAATTAGATTCTATTCGACTTATGGAATCGAACGAGAAAAATAACGCTGAAAATAAAGTTCGGATTAAAAATTTATGAGAATTTGAAGTTGAAGGGCATTTCATTAACTAAAAGATTCAAAATGCAGGGGCCAATTTGATAATGTCACCATCCTTTGTTTTACCCCTACGTTGACAAATATAGTAGGAGATTGAGCTGGCCATCTTTGGTCCCCAATTGCTATGCCAGTAAATAATGTAACTGCTCAAATTTTCAAGGCCTATTTTGAAGATTGGAACAAACAGGTGGTTGGATTTCTTTTAAATTTAGAATGTTAGATTTTAATGGTTGTTGAAAATATCTAAAAGGTAGATTCTTATTCGAAAAATGGAATCCAACGATAAAAAGAGCATTAAAAATGGAGTTTGGGTGAAAAAGTTATGAGCATTTGTAGTCGAAGGCATTTTGGTAATTAAAAGATTAAAAAAGCACTAAAAACGCGGGGGGCGGTTTTGTTAACGGTATTCTCCTCCGTTTTTCCATCTGCCACGGCAAAGATGGTAAGCGATCGTGCCGCCCACCTCCACTCACCACATATGGCGCCAGGAAATAATCTAACTACTCAAATTTTAATGTCCTATTTGGAAGATTGGATTGGGCAAGGGGATGAATATTTCATAAATTTTTCACTTTAAAATTTTGAACTTGTCAAAAAATTTCTCTTAATTAGATTCTAATTGAAAAATGGAATCGAATGAGCCAAGGAACCCTAAAAACGGAGCTCGGATGAAAAAGTTATAAGCATTTGAAGGTAAAGTGTATTTTGGTAATTAAAAGATTCAAAATGGATTCAAAATTTAGGGGGCCATTCTGATAACGTCACCCTCCTCTGTTTTCGTGTCTATGCTGAGAAAGATAGTAGGCGATCACGTCGCCCACCTACGGTCCCTTTTGCGGCGCCGAAAAATTGTGTAAGTACTCAAATTTTAAAGTTCTATTTAGAAGATTGGATAGAACAAGGAGATGATTGTTTTACAAATTTTGAATTTTAGAATTTAGTACTTGTGGAAAATATTGTCAGGATTAGATTCTATTCGAAAAGTGGAACCAACCACAGAAAGAACCCTAAAAATGGAGTTTGGATGAAAAAGTTATTAGCATTTGAAGTGGAAGGGCATTTTGGTAAATAAAAGATTCAAAAAATTATTTCATTACGAGGGCCATTTTGATAACGAAACCCTCCTCTGTTTTCGCATTTGCCTCGACAAAGACAATACGCAGTCGCGACACCCACCATTGTTTCTGCATTTGCCTCGAGAAAGACAGTTGGCAATCTCGACACCCACCTCAAATCACCATTTGCTACGTTGAAAAATAAAGTAACTACTCAAATATTAAAGTTCTATTTGGAAAATTGGATTGAACAGGAGCATGAATGTTTTGCAAATTTTTAATTTTGGAAATTACAACTTGCTGAAAATATTCTCATAATTAGATTCTATTCGACTTATGGAATCGAACGAGAAAAATAACGCTGAAAATAAAGTTCGGATTAAAAATTTATGAGAATTTGAAGTTGAAGGGCATTTCATTAACTAAAAGATTCAAAATGCAGGGGCCAATTTGATAACGTCACCATCCTTTGTTTTGCTCCTACGTTGAGAAATATAATAGGCGATTGAGCTGGCCATCTTTGGTCCCCAATTGCTATGCCAGTAAATAATGTAACTGCTCAAATTTTCAAGGCCTATTTTGAAGATTGGAACAAACAGGTGGTTGGATTTCTTTTAAATTTAGAATGTTAGATTTTAATGGTTGTTGAAAATATCTAAAAGGTAGATTCTTATTCGAAAAATGGAATCCAACGATAAAAAGAGCATTAAAAATGGAGTTTGGGTGAAAAAGTTATGAGCATTTGTAGTCGAAGGCATTTTGGTAATTAAAAGATTAAAAAAGCACTAAAAACGCGGGGGCGCGGTTTTGTTAACGGTATTCTCCTCCGTTTTTCCATCTGCCACGGCAAAGATGGTAAGCGATCGTGCCGCCCACCTCCACTCACCATATATGGCGCCAGGAAATAATCTAACTACTCAAATTTTAATGTCCTATTTGGAAGATTGGATTGGGCAAGGGGATGAATATTTCATAAATTTTTCACTTTAAAATTTTGAACTTGTCAAAAAATTTCTCTTAATTAGATTCTAATTGAAAAATGGAATCGAATGAGCCAAGGAACCCTAAAAACGGAGCTCGGATGAAAAAGTTATAAGCATTTGAAGGTAAAGTGTATTTTGGTAATTAAAAGATTCAAAATGGATTCAAAATTTAGGGGGCCATTCTGATAACGTCACCCTCCTCTGTTTTCGTGTCTATGCTGAGAAAGATAGTAGGCGATCACGTCGCCCACCTACGGTCCCTTTTGCGGCGCCGAAAAATTGTGTAAGTACTCAAATTTTAAAGTTCTATTTAGAAGATTGGATAGAACAAGGAGATGATTGTTTTACAAATTTTGAATTTTAGAATTTAGTACTTGTGGAAAATATTGCTAGGATTAGATTCTATTCGAAAAGTGGAACCAACCACAGAAAGAACCCTAAAAATGGAGTTTGGATGAAAAAGTTATTAGCATTTGAAGTGGAAGGGCATTTTGGTAAATAAAAGATTCAAAAAATTATTTCATTACGAGGGCCATTTTGATAACGAAACCCTCCTCTGTTTTCGCATTTGCCTCGACAAAGACAATACGCAGTCGCGACACCCACCATTGTTTCCGCATTTGCCTCGAGAAAGACAGTAGGCAATCTCGACACCCACCTCAAATCACCATTTGCTACGTTGAAAAATAAAGTAACTACTCAAATATTAAAGTTCTATTTGGAAAATTGGATTGAACAGGAGCATGAATGTTTTGCAAATTTTTAATTTTAGAAATTACAACTTGTTGAAAATATTCTCATAATTAGATTCTATTCGACTTATGGAATCGAACGAGAAAAATAACGCTGAAAATAAAGTTCGGATTAAAAATTTATGAGAATTTGAAGTTGAAGGGCATTTCATTAACTAAAAGATTCAAAATGCAGGGGCCAATTTGATAATGTCACCATCCTTTGTTTTACCCCTACGTTGACAAATATAGTAGGAGATTGAGCTGGCCATCTTTGGTCCCCAATTGCTATGCCAGTAAATAATGTAACTGCTCAAATTTTCAAGGCCTATTTTGAAGATTGGAACAAATAGGTGGATGGATTTCTTTTAAATTTACAATGTTAGAATTTAATGCTTGTTTAAAATATCTAAAAGGTAGATTCTATATTCGAAAAATGGAATCCAACGATAAAAAGAGCATTAAAAATGGAGTTTGGGTGAAAAAGTTATGAGCATTTGTAGTCGAAGGCATTTTGGTAATTAAAAGATTAAAAAAGCACTAAAAACGCAGGGGCTATTTTTTGAGTGGGACACTCCTCAGTTTTCCCATCTGCCTCAGAAAAGATGGTAAGTGATCCTGCCACCCACCTCCAGTCACTGTTTATGGCGCCAAGAAATAATCTAACTACTCAAATTTTAATGTCCTATTTGGAAGATTGGATTGGGCAAGGGGATGAATATTTCATAAATTTTTCACTTTAAAATTTTGAACTTGTCAAAAAATTTCTCTTAATTAGATTCTAATTGAAAAATGGAATCGAATGAGCCAAGGAACCCTAAAAACGGAGCTCGGATGAAAAAGTTATAAGCATTTGAAGGTAAAGTGTATTTTGGTAATTAAAAGATTCAAAATGGATTCAAAATGCAGGGGCCATTCTGATAACGTCACCCTCCTCTGTTTTCATGTCTATGCTGAGAAAGATAGTAGGCGATCACGTCGCCCACCTACGGTCCCTTTTGCGGCGCCGAAAAATTGTGTAAGTACTCAAATTTTAAAGTTCTATTTAGAAGATTGGATAGAACAAGGAGATGATTGTTTTACAAATTTTGAATTTTAGAATTTAGTACTTGTTGAAAATATTGTCAGGATTAGATTCTATTCGAAAAGTGGAACCAACCACAGAAAGAACCCTAAAAATGGAGTTTGGATGAAAAAGTTATTAGCATTTGAAGTGGAAGGGCATTTTGGTAAATAAAAGATTCAAAAATTATTTCATTACGAGGGCCATTTTGATAACGAAACCCTCCTCTGTTTTCGCATTTGCCTCGACAAAGACAATACGCAGTCGCGACACCCACCATTGTTTCCGCATTTGCCTCGAGAAAGACGGTAGGCAATCTCGACACCCACCTCAAATCACCATTTGCTACGTTGAAAAATAAAGTAACTACTCAAATATTAAAGTTCTATTTGGAAAATTGGATTGAACAGGAGCATGAATGTTTTGCAAATTTTTAATTTTAGAAATTACAACTTGTTGAAAATATTCTCATAATTAGATTCTATTCGACTTATGGAATCGAACGAGAAAAATAACGCTGAAAATAAAGTTCGGATTAAAAATTTATGAGAATTTGAAGTTGAAGGGCATTTCATTAACTAAAAGATTCAAAATGCAGGGGCCAATTTGATAATGTCACCATCCTTTGTTTTACCCCTACGTTGACAAATATAGTAGGAGATTGAGCTGGCCATCTTTGGTCCCCAATTGCTATGCCAGTAAATAATGTAACAGCTCAAATTTTCAAGGCCTATTTTGAAGATTGGAACAAACAGGTGGTTGGATTTCTTTTAAATTTAGAATGTTAGATTTTAATGGTTGTTGAAAATATCTAAAAGGTAGAATCTTATTCGAAAAATGGAATCCAACGATAAAAAGAGCATTAAAAATGGAGTTTGGGTGAAAAAGTTATGAGCATTTGTAGTCGAAGGCATTTTGGTAATTAAAAGATTAAAGAAGCACTAAAAACGCAAGGGGCGGTTTTGTTAACGGTATTCTCCTCCATTTTTTCATCTGCCACGGCAAAGATGGTAAGCGATCGTGCCGCCCACCTCCACTCACCACATATGGCGCCAGGAAATAATCTAACTACTCAAATTTTAATGTCCTATTTGGAAGATTGGATTGGGCAAGGGGATGAATATTTCATAAATTTTTCACTTTAAAATTTTGAACTTGTCAAAAAATTTCTCTTAATTAGATTCTAATTGAAAAATGGAATCGAATGAGCCATGGAACCCTAAAAACGAAGCTCGGATGAAAAAGTTATAAGCATTTGAAGGTAAAGTGTATTTTGGTAATTAAAAGATTCAAAATGGATTCAAAATTTAGGGGGCCATTCTGATAACGTCACCCTCCTCTGTTTTCGTGTCTATGCTGAGAAAGATAGTAGGCGATCACGTCGCCCACCTACGGTCCCTTTTGCGGCGCCGAAAAATTGTGTAAGTACTCAAATTTTAAAGTTCTATTTAGAAGATTGGATAGAACAAGGAGATGATTGTTTTACAAATTTTGAATTTTAGAATTTAGTACTTGTGGAAAATATTGTCAGGATTAGATTCTATTCGAAAAGTGGAACCAACCACAGAAAGAACCCTAAAAATGGAGTTTGGATGAAAAAGTTATTAGCATTTGAAGTGGAAGGGCATTTTGGTAAATAAAAGATTCAAAAATTATTTCATTACGAGGGCCATTTTGATAACGAAACCCTCCTCTGTTTTCGCATTTGCCTCGACAAAGACAATACGCAGTCGCGACACCCACCATTGTTTCCGCATTTGCCTCGAGAAAGACAACAGGCAGTCTCAACACCCACCTCAAATCACCATTTGCTACGTTGAAAAATAAAGTAACTACTCAAATATTAAAGTTCTATTTGGAAAATTGGATTGAACAGGAGCATGAATGTTTTGCAAATTTTTAATTTTAGAAATTACAACTTGTTGAAAATATTCTCATAATTAGATTCTATTCGACTTATGGAATCGAACGAGAAAAATAACGCTGAAAATAAAGTTCGGATTAAAAATTTATGAGAATTTGAAGTTGAAGGGCATTTCATTAACTAAAAGATTCAAAATGCAGGGGCCAATTTGATAATGTCACCATCCTTTGTTTTACCCCTACGTTGACAAATATAGTAGGAGATTGAGCTGGCCATCTTTGGTCCCCAATTGCTATGCCAGTAAATAATGTAACTGCTCAAATTTTCAAGGCCTATTTTGAAGATTGGAACAAACAGGTGGTTGGATTTCTTTTAAATTTAGAATGTTAGATTTTAATGGTTGTTGAAAATATCTAAAAGGTAGATTCTTATTCGAAAAATGGAATCCAACGATAAAAAGAGCATTAAAAATGGAGTTTGGGTGAAAAAGTTATGAGCATTTGTAGTCGAAGGCATTTTGGTAATTAAAAGATTAGAAAAGCACTAAAAACGCGGGGGGCGGTTTTGTTAACGGTATTCTCCTCCGTTTTTCCATCTGCCACGGCAAAGATGGTAAGCGATCGTGCCGCCCACCTCCACTCACCACATATGGCGCCAGGAAATAATCTAACTACTCAAATTTTAATGTCCTATTTGGAAGATTGGATTGGGCAAGGGGATGAATATTTCATAAATTTTTCACTTTAAAATTTTGAACTTGTCAAAAAATTTCTCTTAATTAGATTCTAATTGAAAAATGGAATCGAATGAGCCAAGGAACCCTAAAAACGGAGCTCGGATGAAAAAGTTATAAGCATTTGAAGGTAAAGTGTATTTTGGTAATTAAAAGATTCAAAATGGATTCAAAATTTAGGGGCCATTCTGATAACGTCACCCTCCTCTGTTTTCGTGTCTATGCTGAGAAAGATAGTAGGCGATCACGTCGCCCACCTACGGTCCCTTTTGCGGCGCCGAAAAATTGTGTAAGTACTCAAATTTTAAAGTTCTATTTAGAAGATTGGATAGAACAAGGAGATGATTGTTTTACAAATTTTGAATTTTAGAATTTAGTACTTGTGGAAAATATTGTCAGGATTAGATTCTATTCGAAAAGTGGAACCAACCACAGAAAGAACCCTAAAAATGGAGTTTGGATGAAAAAGTTATTAGCATTTGAAGTGGAAGGGCATTTTGGTAAATAAAAGATTCAAAAATTATTTCATTACGAGGGCCATTTTGATAACGAAACCCTCCTCTGTTTTCGCATTTGCCTCGACAAAGACAATACGCAGTCGCGACACCCACCATTGTTTCCGCATTTGCCTCGAGAAAGACAGTAGGCAATCTCGACACCCACCTCAAATCACCATTTGCTACGTTGAAAAATAAAGTAACTACTCAAATATTAAAGTTCTATTTGGAAAATTGGATTGAACAGGAGCATGAATGTTTTGCAAATTTTTAATTTTAGAAATTACAACTTGTTGAAAATATTCTCATAATTAGATTCTATTCGACTTATGGAATCGAACGAGAAAAATAACGCTGAAAATAAAGTTCGGATTAAAAATTTATGAGAATTTGAAGTTGAAGGGCATTTCATTAACTAAAAGATTCAAAATGCAGGGGCCAATTTGATAACGTCACCATCCTTTGTTTTGCTCCTGCGTTGAGAAATATAATAGGCGATTGAGCTGGCCATCTTTGGTCCCCAATTGCTATGCCAGTAAATAATGTAACTGCTCAAATTTTCAAGGCCTATTTTGAAGATTGGAACAAACAGGTGGTTGGATTTCTTTTAAATTTAGAATGTTAGATTTTAATGGTTGTTGAAAATATCTAAAAGGTAGAATCTTATTCGAAAAATGGAATCCAACGATAAAAAGAGCATTAAAAATGGAGTTTGGGTGAAAAAGTTATGAGCATTTGTAGTCGAAGGCATTTTGGTAATTAAAAGATTAAAGAAGCACTAAAAACGCAAGGGGCGGTTTTGTTAACGGTATTCTCCTCCATTTTTTCATCTGCCACGGCAAAGATGGTAAGCGATCGTGCCGCCCACCTCCACTCACCACATATGGCGCCAGGAAATAATCTAACTACTCAAATTTTAATGTCCTATTTGGAAGATTGGATTGGGCAAGGGGATGAATATTTCATAAATTTTTCACTTTAAAATTTTGAACTTGTCAAAAAATTTCTCTTAATTAGATTCTAATTGAAAAATGGAATCGAATGAGCCAAGGAACCCTAAAAACGGAGCTCGGATGAAAAAGTTATAAGCATTTGAAGGTAAAGTGTATTTTGGTAATTAAAAGATTCAAAATGGATTCAAAATTTAGGGGACATTCTGATAACGTCACCCTCCTCTATTTTCGTGTCTATGCTGAGAAAGATAGTAGGCGATCACGTCGCCCACCTACGGTCCCTTTTGCGGCGCCGAAAAATTGTGTAAGTACTCAAATTTTAAAGTTCTATTTAGAAGATTGGATAGAACAAGGAGATGATTGTTTTACAAATTTTGAATTTTAGAATTTAGTACTTGTGGAAAATATTGTCAGGATTAGATTCTATTCGAAAAGTGGAACCAACCACAGAAAGAACCCTAAAAATGGAGTTTGGATGAAAAAGTTATTAGCATTTGAAGTGGAAGGGCATTTTGGTAAATAAAAGATTCAAAAAATTATTTCATTACGAGGGCCATTTTGATAACGAAACCCTCCTCTGTTTTCGCATTTGCCTCGACAAAGACAATACGCAGTCGCGACACCCACCATTGTTTCCGCATTTGCCTCGAGAAAGACAATACGCAGTCTCGACACCCACCTCAAATCACCATTTGCTACGTTGAAAAATAAAGTAACTACTCAAATATTAAAGTTCTATTTGGAAAATTGGATTGAACAGGAGCATGAATGTTTTGCAAATTTTTAATTTTAGAAATTACAACTTGTTGAAAATATTCTCATAATTAGATTCTATTCGACTTATGGAATCGAACGAGAAAAATAACGCTGAAAATAAAGTTCGGATTAAAAATTTATGAGAATTTGAAGTTGAAGGGCATTTCATTAACTAAAAGATTCAAAATGCAGGGGCCAATTTGATAATGTCACCATCCTTTGTTTTACCCCTACGTTGACAAATATAGTAGGAGATTGAGCTGGCCATCTTTGGTCCCCAATTGCTATGCCTGTAGATAATGTAATTGCTCAAATTTTCAAGGCCTATTTTGAAGATTGGAACAAACAGGTGGTTGGATTTCTTTTAAATTTAGAATGTTAGATTTTAATGGTTGTTGAAAATATCTAAAAGGTAGATTCTTATTCGAAAAATGGAATCCAACGATAAAAAGAGCATTAAAAATGGAGTTTGGGTGAAAAAGTTATGAGCATTTGTAGTCGAAGGCATTTTGGTAATTAAAAGATTAAAAAAGCACTAAAAACGCAGGGGGCGGTTTTGTTAACGGTATTCTCCTCCGTTTTTCCATCTGCCACGGCAAAGATGGTAAGCGATCGTGCCGCCCACCTCCACTCACCACATATGGCGCCAGGAAATAATCTAACTACTCAAATTTTAATGTCCTATTTGGAAGATTGGATTGGGCAAGGGGATGAATATTTCATAAATTTTTCACTTTAAAATTTTGAACTTGTCAAAAAATTTCTCTTAATTAGATTCTAATTGAAAAATGGAATCGAATGAGCCAAGGAACCCTAAAAACGGAGCTCGGATGAAAAAGTTATAAGCATTTGAAGGTAAAGTGTATTTTGGTAATTAAAAGATTCAAAATGGATTCAAAATTTAGGGGGCCATTCTGATAACGTCACCCTCCTCTGTTTTCGTGTCTATGCTGAGAAAGATAGTAGGCGATCACGTCGCCCACCTACGGTCCCTTTTGCGGCGCCGAAAAATTGTGTAAGTACTCAAATTTTAAAGTTCTATTTAGAAGATTGGATAGAACAAGGAGATGATTGTTTTACAAATTTTGAATTTTAGAATTTAGTACTTGTGGAAAATATTGTCAGGATTAGATTCTATTCGAAAAGTGGAACCAACCACAGAAAGAACCCTAAAAATGGAGTTTGGATGAAAAAGTTATTAGCATTTGAAGTGGAAGGGCATTTTGGTAAATAAAAGATTCAAAAATTATTTCATTACGAGGGCCATTTTGATAACGAAACCTTCCTCTGTTTTCGCATTTGCCTCTACAAAGACAATACGCAGTCGCGACACCCACCGTTGTTTCCGCTTTTGCCTCGAGAAAGACAGCAGGCAGTCTCGACACCCACCTCAAATCACCATTTGCTACGTTGAAAAATAAAGTAACTACTCAAATATTAAAGTTCTATTTGGAAAATTGGATTGAACAGGAGCATGAATGTTTTGCAAATTTTTAATTTTAGAAATTACAACTTGTTGAAAATATTCTCATAATTAGATTCTATTCGACTTATGGAATCGAACGAGAAAAATAACGCTGAAAATAAAGTTCGGATTAAAAATTTATGAGAATTTGAAGTTGAAGGGCATTTCATTAACTAAAAGATTCAAAATGCAGGGGCCAATTTGATAATGTCACCATCCTTTGTTTTACCCCTACGTTGACAAATATAGTAGGAGATTGAGCTGGCCATCTTTGGTCCCCAATTGCTATGCCAGTAAATAATGTAACTGCTCAAATTTTCAAGGCCTATTTTGAAGATTGGAACAAACAGGTGGTTGGATTTCTTTTAAATTTAGAATGTTAGATTTTAATGGTTGTTGAAAATATCTAAAAGGTAGATTCTTATTCGAAAAATGGAATCCAACGATAAAAAGAGCATTAAAAATGGAGTTTGGGTGAAAAAGTTATGAGCATTTGTAGTCGAAGGCATTTTGGTAATTAAAAGATTAAAAAAGCACTAAAAACGCAGGGGGCGGTTTTGTTAACGGTATTCTCCTCCGTTTTTCCATCTGCCACGGCAAAGATGGTAAGCGATCGTGCCGCCCACCTCCACTCACCACATATGGCGCTAGGTAATAATCTAACTACTCAAATTTTAATGTCCTATTTGGAAGATTGGATTGGGCAAGGGGATGAATATTTCATAAATTTTTCACTTTAAAATTTTGAACTTGTCAAAAATTTTCTCTTAATTAGATTCTAATTGAAAAATGGAATCGAATGAGCCAAGGAACCCTAAAAACGGAGCTCGGATGAAAAAGTTATAAGCATTTGAAGGTAAAGTGTATTTTGGTAATTAAAAGATTCAAAATGGATTCAAAATTTAGGGGGCCATTCTGATAACGTCACCCTCCTCTCTTTTCGTGTCTATGCTGAGAAAGATAGTAGGCGATCACGTCGCCCACCTACGGTCCCTTTTGCGGCGCCGAAAAATTGTGTAAGTACTCAAATTTTAAAGTTCTATTTAGAAGATTGGATAGAACAAGGAGATGATTGTTTTACAAATTTTGAATTTTAGAATTTAGTACTTGTGGAAAATATTGTCAGGATTAGATTCTATTCGAAAAGTGGAACCAACCACAGAAAGAACCCTAAAAATGGAGTTTGGATGAAAAAGTTATTAGCATTTGAAGTGGAAGGGCATTTTGGTAAATAAAAGATTCAAAAATTATTTCATTACGAGGGCCATTTTGATAACGAAACCCTCCTCTGTTTTCGCATTTGCCTCGACAAAGACAATACGCAGTCGCGACACCCACCATTGTTTCCGCATTTGCCTCGAGAAAGACGGTAGGCAATCTCGACACCCACCTCAAATCACCATTTGCTACGTTGAAAAATAAAGTAACTACTCAAATATTAAAGTTCTATTTGGAAAATTGGATTGAACAGGAGCATGAATGTTTTGCAAATTTTTAATTTTAGAAATTACAACTTGTTGAAAATATTCTCATAATTAGATTCTATTCGACTTATGGAATCGAACGAGAAAAATAACGCTGAAAATAAAGTTCGGATTAAAAATTTATGAGAATTTGAAGTTGAAGGGCATTTCATTAACTAAAAGATTCAAAATGCAGGGGCCAATTTGATAATGTCACCATCCTTTGTTTTACCCCTACGTTGACAAATATAGTAGGAGATTGAGCTGGCCATCTTTGGTCCCCAATTGCTATGCCAGTAAATAATGTAACTGCTCAAATTTTCAAGGCCTATTTTGAAGATTGGAACAAACAGGTGGTTGGATTTCTTTTAAATTTAGAATGTTAGATTTTAATGGTTGTTGAAAATATCTAAAAGGTAGAATCTTTTTCGAAAAATGGAATCCAACGATAAAAAGAGCATTAAAAATGGAGTTTGGGTGAAAAAGTTATGAGCATTTGTAGTCGAAGGCATTTTGGTAATTAAAAGATTAAAAAAGCACTAAAAACGCAGGGGGCGGTTTTGTTAACGGTATTCTCCTCCGTTTTTCCATCTGCCACGGCAAAGATGGTAAGCGATCGTGCCGCCCACCTCCACTCACCACATATGGCGCCAGGAAATAATCTAACTACTCAAATTTTAATGTCCTATTTGGAAGATTGGATTGGGCAAGGGGATGAATATTTCATAAATTTTTCACTTTAAAATTTTGAACTTGTCAAAAAATTTCTCTTAATTAGATTCTAATTGAAAAATGGAATCGAATGAGCCAAGGAACCCTAAAAACGGAGCTCGGATGAAAAAGTTATAAGCATTTGAAGGTAAAGTGTATTTTGGTAATTAAAAGATTCAAAATGGATTCAAAATTTAGGGGGCCATTCTGATAACGTCACCCTCCTCTGTTTTCGTGTCTATGCTGAGAAAGATAGTAGGCGATCACGTCGCCCACCTACGGTCCCTTTTGCGGCGCCGAAAAATTGTGTAAGTACTCAAATTTTAAAGTTCTATTTAGAAGATTGGATAGAACAAGGAGATGATTGTTTTACAAATTTTGAATTTTAGAATTTAGTACTTGTGGAAAATATTGTCAGGATTAGATTCTATTCGAAAAGTGGAACCAACCACAGAAAGAACCCTAAAAATGGAGTTTGGATGAAAAAGTTATTAGCATTTGAAGTGGAAGGGCATTTTGGTAAATAAAAGATTCAAAAATTATTTCATTACGAGGGCCATTTTGATAACGAAACCCTCCTCTGTTTTCGCATTTGCCTCGACAAAGACAATACGCAGTCGCGACACCCACCATTGTTTCCGCATTTGCCTCGAGAAAGACAATAGGCAGTCTCGACACCCACCTCAAATCACCATTTGCTACGTTGAAAAATAAAGTAACTACTCAAATATTAAAGTTCTATTTGGAAAATTGGATTGAACAGGAGCATGAATGTTTTGCAAATTTTTAATTTTAGAAATTACAACTTGTTGAAAATATTCTCATAATTAGATTCTATTCGACTTATGGAATCGAACGAGAAAAATAACGCTGAAAATAAAGTTCGGATTAAAAATTTATGAGAATTTGAAGTTGAAGGGCATTTCATTAACTAAAAGATTCAAAATGCAGGGGCCAATTTGATAATGTCACCATCCTTTGTTTTACCCCTACGTTGACAAATATAGTAGGAGATTGAGCTGGCCATCTTTGGTCCCCAATTGCTATGCCAGTAAATAATGTAACTGCTCAAATTTTCAAGGCCTATTTTGAAGATTGGAACAAACAGGTGGTTGGATTTCTTTTAAATTTAGAATGTTAGATTTTAATGGTTGTTGAAAATATCTAAAAGGTAGATTCTTATTGGAAAAATGGAATCCAACGATAAAAAGAGCATTAAAAATGGAGTTTGGGTGAAAAAGTTATGAGCATTTGTAGTCGAAGGCATTTTGGTAATTAAAAGATTAAAAAAGCACTAAAAACGCAAGGGGCGGTTTTGTTAACGTTATTCTCCTCTGTTTTTCCATCTGCCAGGGCAAAGATGGTAAGCGATCGTGCCGCCCACCTCCACTCACCATATATGGCGCCAGGAAATAATCTAACTACACAAATTTTAATGTCCTATTTGGAAGATCGGATTGGGCAAGGGGATGAATATTTCATAAATTTTTCACTTTAAAATTTTGAACTTGTCAAAAAATTTCTCTTAATTAGATTCTAATTGAAAAATGGAATCGAATGAGCCAAGGAACCCTAAAAACGGAGCTCGGATGAAAAAGTTATAAGCATTTGAAGGTAAAGTGTATTTTGGTAATTAAAAGATTCAAAATGGATTCAAAATGCAGGGGCCATTCTGATAACGTCACCCTCCTCTGTTTTCATGTCTATGCTGAGAAAGATAGTAGGCGATCACGTCGCCCACCTACGGTCCCTTTTGCGGCGCCGAAAAATTGTGTAAGTACTCAAATTTTAAAGTTCTATTTAGAAGATTGGATAGAACAAGGAGATGATTGTTTTACAAATTTTGAATTTTAGAATTTAGTACTTGTTGAAAATATTGTCAGGATTAGATTCTATTCGAAAAGTGGAACCAACCACAGAAAGAACCCTAAAAATGGAGTTTGGATGAAAAAGCTATTAGCATTTGAAGTGGAAGGGCATTTTGGTAAATAAAAGATTCAAAAGAGTATTTCATTGCGAGGGCCATTTTGATAACGAAACCCTCCTCTGTTTTCGCATTTGCCTCGACAAAGACAATACGCAGTCGCGACACCCACCATTGTTTCCGCATTTGCCTCGAGAAAGACAACAGGCAGTCTCGACACCCACCTCAAATCACCATTTGCTACGTTGAAAAATAAAGTAACTACTCAAATATTAAAGTTCTATTTGGAAAATTGGATTGAACAGGAGCATGAATGTTTTGCAAATTTTTAATTTTAGAAATTACAACTTGTTGAAAATATTCTCATAATTAGATTCTATTCGACTTATGGAATCGAACGAGAAAAATAACGCTGAAAATAAAGTTCGGATTAAAAATTTATGAGAATTTGAAGTTGAAGGGCATTTCATTAACTAAAAGATTCAAAATGCAGGGGCCAATTTGATAATGTCACCATCCTTTGTTTTACCCCTACGTTGACAAATATAGTAGGAGATTGAGCTGGCCATCTTTGGTCCCCAATTGCTATGCCAGTAAATAATGTAACTGCTCAAATTTTCAAGGCCTATTTTGAAGATTGGAACAAACAGGTGGTTGGATTTCTTTTAAATTTAGAATGTTAGATTTTAATGGTTGTTGAAAATATCTAAAAGGTAGATTCTTATTCGAAAAATGGAATCCAACGATAAAAAGAGCATTAAAAATGGAGTTTGGGTGAAAAAGTTATGAGCATTTGTAGTCGAAGGCATTTTGGTAATTAAAAGTTCAGAAAAGCATTGAAAATGCAAGGGCTGTTTTGTTAAGGACACTCTCCTCACTTTTCACATTTGCCCCAACAAAGACCATAAGCAATCATGTCGCCCACCTCTAGTCACTGTCTGTGGCTTGGGCAATCGTGTTGCCCACCTGTAGTCACTGTTTGTGGCTTGGGCGATCTTGTCGCCCACCTCTAGTCACTGTTTGTGGCTAGGGGAAATAACGTAACTACTCAAATTTTAAAGTCCTATTTGGAAGATTGGATTGAGCAGGAGGATGAATATTTCATAAATTTTTCACTTTAAAATTTTGATCTTGTCAAAAAAATTCTCTTAATTAGATTCTAATTGAAAAATGGAATCGAATGAGCCATGGAACCCTAAAAACGGAGCTCGGATGAAAAAGTTATAAGCATTTGAAGGTAAAGTGTATTTTGGTAATTAAAAGATTCAAAATGGATTCAAAATTTAGGGGGCCATTCTGATAACGTCACCCTCCTCTGTTTTCGTGTCTATGCTGAGAAAGATAGTAGGCGATCACGTCGCCCACCCACGGTCCCTTTTGCGGCGCCGAAAAATTGTGTAAGTACTCAAATTTTAAAGTTCTATTTAGAAGATTGGATAGAACAAGGAGATGATTGTGATACAAATTTTGAATTTTAGAATTTAGTACTTGTGGAAAATATTGTCAGGATTAGATTCTATTCGAAAAGTGGAACCAACCACAGAAAGAACCCTAAAAATGGAGTTTGGATGAAAAAGTTATTAGCATTTGAAGTGGAAGGGCATTTTGGTAAATAAAAGATTCAAAAAATTATTTCATTACGAGGGCCATTTTGATAACGAAACCCTCCTCTGTTTTCGCATTTGCCTCGACAAAGACAATACGCAGTCGCGACACCCACCATTGTTTCCGCATTTGCCTCGAGACCGCCATCCACTAATCTCGACACCCACCTCAAATCACCATTTGCTACGTTGAAAAATAAAGTAACTACTCAAATATTAAAGTTCTATTTGGAAAATTGGATTGAACAGGAGCATGAATGTTTTGCAAATTTTTAATTTTAGAAATTACAACTTGTTGAAAATATTCTCATAATTAGATTCTATTCGACTTATGGAATCGAACGAGAAAAATAACGCTGAAAATAAAGTTCGGATTAAAAATTTATGAGAATTTGAAGTTGAAGGGCATTTCAGTAACTAGAAGATTAAAAATAGGATTCAAAAAGCAGCGGCCAATTTCACAATGACACCATCCTTTGTTTTGCCCCTGCGTTGAGAAATACAGTAGGAGATTGAGCTGGCCATCTTTGGTCCCCAATTGCTATGCCAGTAAATAATGTAACTGCTCAAATTTTCAAGGCCTCTTTTGAAGATTGGAAAAAATAGGTGGTTGGATTTCTTTTAAATTTAGAATGTTAGATTTTAATGGTTGTTGAAAATATCTAAAAGGTAGATTCTTATTCGAAAAATGGAATCCAACGATAAAAAGAGCATTAAAAATGGAGTTTGGGTGAAAAAGTTATGAGCATTTGTAGTCGAAGGCATTTTGGTAATTAAAAGATTAAAAAAGCACTAAAAACGCAGGGGCTGTTTTGTTAATGGGACTCTCCTCAGTTTTCCCATTTGCCACAGCAAAGATGGTAAGCGATCGTGCTGCCCACCTCAAATCACCATTTATGGCGCCTGGAAATAATCTAACTACTCAAATTTTAATGTCCCATTTGGAAGATTGGATTGAGCAAGAGGATGAATATTTTATAAATTTTGCATTTTAAAATTTAGAACTTGTTGAAAATTTTCTCGTAATTAGATTCTAATTGGAAAATGGAACCGGATGACCCAAGGAACCCTAAAAACGGTGTTCGGATGAAAAAGTTATTAGCATTCGAAGTAAAGGGTATTTTGGTAATTAAAAGATTCAAAATGCAGGGGGCCATTCTGATAACGTCACCCTCCTCTGTTTTCATGTCTATGCTGAGAAAGATAGTAGGCGATCACGTCGCCCACCTATGGTCCCTTTTGCGGCGCCGAAAAATTATGTAAGTACTCAAATTTTAAAGTTCTATTTAGAAGATTGGATAGAACAAGGTGATGATTGTTTTACAAATTTTGAATTTTAGAATTTAGTACTTGTTGAAAATATTGTCAGGATTAGATTCTATTCGAAAAGTGGAACCAACCACAGAAAGAACCCTAAAAATGGAGTTTGGATGAAAAAGCTATTAGCATTTGAAGTGGAAGGGCATTTTGGTAAATAAAAGATTAAAAAAGGGATTCAAGACGCTGGGGCTATCTTGATAACGTCCCCTTCCTTTGTCTCCACATCAGCACTGATAAAGTATGTAGGAAATCGTGTCGCCCACCTTCGATCATCTATTGCTACTCCAAGAAATGGAGTTTGGATGAAAAAGTTATGACTAATTGAAGTTGAAGGGCATTTTGGTAAATAAAAGATTCAAAATAGCATTTAAATTGCAGGGGCCATTTTGATAATGGCACCTTCCTCCGTTTTTGCATTAGCCCCGAGAAAGGCAGTAGGCAGTCATGATGCCCACCTTTGGTTACAATTTGCAACGTCGAAAAATAAAGTAACTACTCAAATATTAAAGTTCTATTTGGAAAATTGGATTGAATAGGAGCATGAATGTTTTGCAAATTTTTAATTTTAGAAATTACAACTTGTTGAAAATATTCTCATAATTAGATTCTATTCGACTTATGGAATCGAACGAGAAAAATAACGCTGAAAATAAAGTTCGGATTAAAAAGTTATGAGAATTTGAAGTTGAAGGGCAGTTCATTAACTAAAAGATTCAAAATGCAGGGCCCAATTTGATAACGTCACCATCCTTTGTTTTACCCCTACGTTGACAAATATAGTAGGAGATTGAGCTGGCCATCTTTGGTCCCCAATTGCTATGCGAGTAAATAATGTAACTGCTCAAATTTTCAAGGCCTATTTTGAAGATTGGAACAAACAGGTGGATGGATTTCTTTTAAATTTAGAATGTTAGATTTTAATGGTTGTTGAAAATATCTAAAAGGTAGATTCTTATTCGAAAAATGGAATCCAACGATAAAAAGAGCATTAAAAATGGAGTTTGGGTGAAAAAGTTATGAGCATTTGTAGTCGAAGGCATTTTGGTAATTAAAAGATTAAAAAAGCACTAAAAACGCAGGGGCTGTTTTGTTAATGGGACTCTCCTCAGTTTTCCCATTTGCCACAGCAAAGATGGTAAGCGATCGTGCTGCCCACCTCAAATCACCATTTATGGCGCCTGGAAATAATCTAACTACTCAAATTTTAATGTCCCATTTGGAAGATTGGATTGAGCAAGAGGATGAATATTTTATAAATTTTGCATTTTAAATTTTAGAACTTGTTGAAAATTTTCTCGTAATTAGATTCTAATTGGAAAATGGAACCGGATGACCCAAGGAACCCTAAAAACGGTGTTCGGATGAAAAAGTTATTAGCATTCGAAGTAAAGGGTATTTTGGTAATTAAAAGATTCAAAATGGATTCAAAATGCAGGGGCCATTCTGATAACGTCACCCTCCTCTGTTTTCATGTCTATGCTGAGAAAGATAGTAGGCGATCACGTCGCCCACCTATGGTCCCTTTTGCACTTAAGAAAAATTGTGTAAGTACTCAAATTTTAAAGTTCTATTTAGAAGATTGGATAGAACAAGGAGATGATTGTTTTACAAATTTTGAATTTTAGAATTTAGTACTTGTGGAAAATATTGTCAGGATTAGATTCTATTCGAAAAGTGGAACCAACCACAGAAAGAACCCTAAAAATGGAGTTTGGATGAAAAAGTTATTAGCATTTGAAGTGGAAGGGCATTTTGGTAAATAAAAGATTCAAAAAATTATTTCATTACGAGGGCCATTTTGATAACGAAACCCTCCTCTGTTTTCGCATTTGCCTCGACAAAGACAATACGCAGTCGCGACACCCACCATTGTTTCCGCATTTGCCTCGAGAAAGACAGCAGGCAGTCTCGACACCCACCTCAAATCACCATTTGCTACGTTGAAAAATAAAGTAACTACTCAAATATTAAAGTTCTATTTGGAAAATTGGATTGAACAGGAGCATGAATGTTTTGCAAATTTTTAATTTTAGAAATTACAACTTGTTGAAAATATTCTCATAATTAGATTCTATTCGACTTATGGAATCGAACGAGAAAAATAACGCTGAAAATAAAGTTCGGATTAAAAATTTATGAGAATTTGAAGTTGAAGGGCATTTCATTAATTAAAAGGTTTAAAAAGGGATTCAAGACGCTAGGGGCTATTTTGATAACGTCACCATCCTTTGTTTTGCTCCTGCATTGAGAAATATAATAGGCGATTGAGCTGGCCATCTTTGGTCCCCAATGTCTATGCCAATAAATAATGTAACTGCTCAAATTTTCAAGGCCTATTTGGAAGATTGGAACAAATAGGTGGATGGATTTCTTTTAAATTTACAATGTTAGAATTTAATGCTTGTTTAAAATATCTAAAAGGTAGATTCTATATTCGAAAAATGGAATCCAACGATAAAAAGAGCATTAAAAATGGAGTTTGGGTGAAAAAGTTATGAGCATTTGTAGTCGAAGGCATTTTGGTAATTAAAAGATTAAAGAAGCACTAAAAACGCAGGGGCGGTTTTGTTAACGGGATACTCCTCTGTTTTCCCATCTGCCACGGCAAAGATGGTAAGCGATCGTGCCGCCCACCTCCACTCACCACATATGGCGCCAGGAAATAATCTAACTACTCAAATTTTAATGTCCTATTTGGAAGATTGGATTGGGCAAGGGGATGAATATTTCATAAATTTTTCACTTTAAAATTTTGAACTTGTCAAAAAATTTCTCTTAATTAGATTCTAATTGAAAAATGGAATCGAATGAGCCAAGGAACCCTAAAAACGGAGCTCGGATGAAAAAGTTATAAGCATTTGAAGGTAAAGTGTATTTTGGTAATTAAAAGATTCAAAATTTAGGGGGCCATTCTGATAACGTCACCCTCCTCTGTTTTCGTGTCTATGCTGAGAAAGATAGTAGGCGATCACGTCGCCCACCTACGGTCCCTTTTGCGGCGTTGAAAAATTGTGTAAGTACTCAAATTTTAAAGTTCTATTTAGAAGATTGGATAGAACAAGGAGATGATTGTTTTACAAATTTTGAATTTTAGAATTTAGTACTTGTGGAAAATATTGTCAGGATTAGATTCTATTCGAAAAGTGGAACCAACCACAGAAAGAACCCTAAAAATGGAGTTTGGATGAAAAAGTTATTAGCATTTGAAGTGGAAGGGCATTTTGGTAAATAAAAGATTCAAAAAATTATTTCATTACGAGGGCCATTTTGATAACGAAACCCTCCTCTGTTTTCGCATTTGCCTCGACAAAGACAATACGCAGTCGCGACACCCACCATTGTTTCCGCATTTGCCTCGAGAAAGACAGTAGGCAGTCTCGACACCCACCTCAAATCACCATTTGCTACGTTGAAAAATAAAGTAACTACTCAAATATTAAAGTTCTATTTGGAAAATTGGATTGAACAGGAGCATGAATGTTTTGCAAATTTTTAATTTTAGAAATTACAACTTGCTGAAAATATTCTCTTAATTAGATTCTAATTGAAAATGGGAATCGAATGACGCAAAGATAATGAGATTCTATTCAAAATACATAATGGAAAGAGAAAAATAAAATTGAAAAGAGAGTTCGGATTACAAAGTTATGAGAATTTGAAGTTGAAGGGTATTTCGGTAACTAAAGGATTCAAAATGCAAGGGCCAATTTGATAAAGACACCATCCTTTGTTTTGCCCATGCATTGAGAAATACAACACACAATTAAGCTTCCCATCTCTAGTCACCGATTGCTGTGTCGGCAAATAATGTAACTAATCAAATTATAAAGTCCTATTTTGAAGATGGGAACAAACAGGTGGATGGATTTCTTTTAAATTTAAAATTTTAGAATTTAATGCTTGTTGAAAATATCTAAAAGGTAGATTCTTATTCGAAAAATGGAATCCAACGATAAAAAGAGCATTAAAAATGGAGTTTGGGTGAAAAAGTTATGAGCATTTGAAGTCAAACGCCATTTTGGTAATTAAAAGATTAAAAAAGAATTCAAAAAGCAGGGGCTGTTTTGTTAATGGGACTCTCCTCAGTTTTCCCATTTGCCACAGCAAAGATGGTAAGCGATCGTGCTGCCCACCTCAAATCACCATTTATGGCGCCTGGAAATAATCTAACTACTCAAATTTTAATGTCCCATTTGGAAGATTGGATTGAGCAAGGGGATGAATATTTCATAAATTTTTCATTTTAAATTTTAGAACTTGTTGAAAATTTTCTCGTAATTAGATTCTAATTGGAAAATGGAACCGGATGACCCAAGGAACCCTAAAAACGGTGTTCGGATGAAAAAGTTATTAGCATTCGAAGTAAAGGGTATTTTGGTAATTAAAAGATTCAAAATGGATTCAAAATGCAGGGGCCATTCTGATAACGTCACCCTCCTCTGTTTTCATGTCTATGCTGAGAAAGATAGTAGGCGATCACGTCGCCCACCTATGGTCCCTTTTGCGGCGCCGAAAAATTATGTAAGTACTCAAATTTTAAAGTTCTATTGGATAGAACAAGGTGATGATTGTTTTACAAATTTTGAATTTTAGAATTTAGTACTTGTTGAAAATATTGTCAGGATTAGATTCTATTCGAAAAGTGGAACCAACCACAGAAAGAACCCTAAAAATGGAGTTTGGATGAAAAAGCTATTAGCATTTGAAGTGGAAGGGCATTTTGGTAAATAAAAGATTCAAAAAATTATTTCATTGCGAGGGCCATTTTGATAACGAAACCTTCCTCTGTTTTCGCATTTGCCTCTACAAAGACAATACGCAGTCGCGACACCCACCGTTGTTTCCGCTTTTGCCTCGAGAAAGACAGCAGGCAGTCTCGACACCCACCTCAAATCACCATTTGCTACGTTGAAAAATAAAGTAACTACTCAAATATTAAAGTTCTATTTGGAAAATTGGATTGAACAGGAGCATGAATGTTTTGCAAATTTTTAATTTTAGAAATTACAACTTGTTGAAAATATTCTCATAATTAGATTCTATTCGACTTATGGAATCGAACGAGAAAAATAACGCTGAAAATAAAGTTCGGATTAAAAATTTATGAGAATTTGAAGTTGAAGGGCATTTCATTAACTAAAAGATTCAAAATGCAGGGGCCAATTTGATAATGTCACCATCCTTTGTTTTACCCCTACGTTGACAAATATAGTAGGAGATTGAGCTGGCCATCTTTGGTCCCCAATTGCTATGCCAGTAAATAATGTAACTGCTCAAATTTTCAAGGCCTATTTTGAAGATTGGAACAAACAGGTGGTTGGATTTCTTTTAAATTTAGAATGTTAGATTTTAATGGTTGTTGAAAATATCTAAAAGGTAGATTCTTATTCGAAAAATGGAATCCAACGATAAAAAGGGCACTGAAAGTGGAGTTTGGGTGAAAAAGTTATGAGCATTTGAAGTCAAACGCCATTTTGGTAATTAAAAGATTAAAAAAGCACTAAAAACGCAGGGGGCGGTTTTGTTAACGGTATTCTCCTCCGTTTTTCCATCTGCCACGGCAAAGATGGTAAGCGATCGTGCCGCCCACCTCCACTCACCATATATGGCGCCAGGAAATAATCTAACTACTCAAATTTTAATGTCCTATTTGGAAGATTGGATTGGGCAAGGGGATGAATATTTCATAAATTTTTCATTTTAAAATTTAGAACTTGTTGAAAATTTTCTCTTAATTAGATTCTAATTGAAAAATGGAATCGAATGAGCCAAGGAACCCTAAAAACGGAGCTCGGATGAAAAAGTTATAAGCATTTGAAGGTAAAGTGTATTTTGGTAATTAAAAGATTCAAAATTTAGGGGGCCATTCTGATAACGTCACCCTCCTCTGTTTTCGTGTCTATGCTGAGAAAGATAGTAGGCGATCACGTCGCCCACCTACGGTCCCTTTTGCGGCGCCGAAAAATTGTGTAAGTACTCAAATTTTAAAGTTCTATTTAGAAGATTGGATAGAACAAGGAGATGATTGTTTTACAAATTTTGAATTTTAGAATTTAGTACTTGTGGAAAATATTGTCAGGATTAGATTCTATTCGAAAAGTGGAACCAACCACAGAAAGAACCCTAAAAATGGAGTTTGGATGAAAAAGTTATTAGCATTTGAAGTGGAAGGGCATTTTGGTAAATAAAAGATTCAAAAAATTATTTCATTACGAGGGCCATTTTGATAACGTCCCCTTCCTTTGTCTCCTCGTCTGCACTGATAAAGAATGTAGGAAATCATGTCATCCACCTCTGTTCATCAATTGCCATTCTAAGAAATAATGTAGCAACACAAATTTTGAAGTCCTATTTAGAAGATTGGATTGACCAGGAGGAAGAATGTTTTATGAATTTTGGAAATTAGTACATGTTGGAAAAAAAAATCTCAATTAGATTCTATTCGAAAAATGGAATCCAGCGACACAAAGTACACTGAAAATGGAGTTTGGATGAAAAATATATGAGCAATTGAAGTTGAAGGGCATTTTGGTAAATAAATGATTCAAAAAAGCATTTAAATTGCATGGGCCATTTTGATAACGACACCTTCCTCCTTTCCACATCTGCCCTAGGAAAGACACTAAGCAGTCGTGACACCCACCTCCATCACAATTTGCGGCGTCGAAAAATAAAGTAACTACTCAAATATTAAAGTTCTATTTGGAAAATTGGATTGAATAGGAGCATGAATGTTTTGCAAATTTTTAATTTTAGAAATTACAACTTGTTGAAAATATTCTCATAATTAGATTCTATTCGACTTATGGAATCGAACGAGAAAAATAACGCTGAAAATAAAGTTCGGATTAAAAAGTTATGAGAATTTGAAGTTGAAGGGCAGTTCATTAACTAAAAGATTGAAAAAAAGATTCAAAACGCAAGAGCCAATTTGATAACGTCACCATCCTTTGTTTTGCTCCTGCGTTGAGAAATATAATAGGCGATTGAGCTGGCCATCTTTGGTCCCCAATGTCTATGCCAGTAAATAATGTAACTGCTCAAATTTTCAAGGCCTATTTTGAAGATTGGAACAAATAGGTGGATGGATTTCTTTTAAATTTACAATGTTAGAATTTAATGCTTGTTTAAAATATCTAAAAGGTAGATTCTATATTCGAAAAATGGAATCCAACGATAAAAAGGGCACTGAAAGTGGAGTTTGGGTGAAAAAGTTATGAGCATTTGAAGTCAAACGCCATTTTGGTAATTAAAAGATTAAAAAAGAATTCAAAAAGCAGGGGCTGTTTTGTTAATGGTACTCTCCTCAGTTTTTGCGGCTGCCACAGCAAAGATGGTAAGCGATCGTGCTGCCCACCTCAAATCACCATTTATGGCGCCTGGAAATAATCTAACTACTCAAATTTTAATGTCCCATTTGGAAGATTGGATTGAGCAAGAGGATGAATATTTTATAAATTTTGAACTTTAAAATTTTGAACTTGTCAAAAAATTTCTCTTAATTAGATTCTAATTGAAAAATGGAATCGAATGAGCCAAGGAACCCTAAAAACGAAGTTCGGATGAAAAAGTTATGAGCATTTGAATGTGAAGGGTATTTTGGTAATTAAAAGATTCAAAATGGATTCAAAATGCAGGGGGCCATTCTGATAACGTCACCCTCCTCTGTTTTCATGTCTATGCTGAGAAAGATAGTAGGCGATCACGTCGCCCACCTATGGTCCCTTTTGCGGCGCCGAAAAATTATGTAAGTACTCAAATTTTAAAGTTCTATTTAGAAGATTGGATAGAACAAGGTGATGATTGTTTTACAAATTTTGAATTTTAGAATTTAGTACTTGTTGAAAATATTGTCAGGATTAGATTCTATTCGAAAAGTGGAACCACAGAAAGAACCCTAAAAATGGAGTTTGGATGAAAAAGCTATTAGCATTTGAAGTGGAAGGGCATTTTGGTAAATAAAAGATTCAAAAAATTATTTCATTGCGAGGGCCATTTTGATAACGAAACCTTCCTCTGTTTTCGCATTTGCCTCTACAAAGACAATACGCAGTCGCGACACCCACCGTTGTTTCCGCTTTTGCCTCGAGAAAGACAGCAGGCAGTCTCGACACCCACCTCAAATCACCATTTGCTACGTTGAAAAATAAAGTAACTACTCAAATATTAAAGTTCTATTTGGAAAATTGGATTGAATAGGAGCATGAATGTTTTGCAAATTTTTAATTTTAGAAATTACAACTTGTTGAAAATATTCTCATAATTAGATTCTATACGACTTATGGAATCGAACGAGAAAAATAACGCTGAAAATAAAGTTCGGATTAAAAAGTTATGAGAATTTGAAGTTGAAGGGCAGTTCATTAACTAAAAGATTCAGAAAAGCATTTAAATTTGTTGGGGCCATTTTGACCATAGCACCCTCTGTTTTGGCATCTGTCTCGAGAAACACAGTAGGTTGTCGTGACACCCACCTGTGATCAGCATTTGTTATGCCGAAAAATAAGGTAACTACTCAAATTTTCAAGGCCTATTTTGAAGATTGGAACAAATAGGTGGATGGATTTCTTTTAAATTTACAATGTTAGAATTTAATGCTTGTTTAAAATATCTAAAAGGTAGATTCTATATTCGAAAAATGGAATCCAACGATAAAAAGGGCACTGAAAGTGGAGTTTGGGTGAAAAAGTTATGAGCATTTGAAGTCAAACGCCATTTTGGTAATTAAAAGATTAAAAAAGAATTCAAAAAGCAGGGGCTGTTTTGTTAATGGGACTCTCCTCAGTTTTCCCATTTGCCACAGCAAAGATGGTAAGCGATCGTGCTGCCCACCTCCACTCACCATATATGGCGCCAGGAAATAATCTAACTACTCAAATTTTAATGTCCTATTTGGAAGATTGGATTGGGCAAGGGGATGAATATTTCATAAATTTTTCACTTTAAAATTTTGAACTTGTTGAAAACTTTCCCATAATTAGATTCTAATTGAAAAATGGAATCGAATGACCCAAGGAACCCTAAAAACGGAGTTCGGATGAAAAAGTTATGAGCATTTGAAGGTAAAGAGTATTTTGGTAATTAAAAGATTCAAAATGGATTCTAAATGCTGGGGGCCATTTTGATAACATCACCCTCCTCTGTTTTCGTGTCTATGCTGAGAAAGATAGTAGGCGATCACGTCGCCCACCTACGGTCCCATTTGCGGCGCCGAAAAATTGTGTAAGTACTCAAATTTTAAAGTTCTATTTAGAAGATTGGATAGAACAAGGTGATGATTGTTTTACAAATTTTGAATTTTAGAATTTAGTACTTGTTGAAAATATTGTCAGGATTAGATTCTATTCGAAAAGTGGAACCAACCACAGAAAGAACCCTAAAAATGGAGTTTGGATGAAAAAGTTATTAGCATTTGAAGTGGAAGGGCATTTTGGTAAATAAAAGATTCAAAAAATTATTTCATTACGAGGGCCATTTTGATAACGAAACCCTCCTCTGTTTTCGCATTTGCCTCGACAAAGACAATACGCAGTCGCGACACCCACCATTGTTTCCGCATTTGCCTCGAGAAAGACAGTAGGCAATCTCGACACCCACCTCAAATCACCATTTGCTACGTTGAAAAATAAAGTAACTACTCAAATATTAAAGTTCTATTTGGAAAATTGGATTGAACAGGAGCATGAATGTTTTGCAAATTTTTAATTTTAGAAATTACAACTTGTTGAAAATATTCTCATAATTAGATTCTATTCGACTTATGGAATCGAACGAGAAAAATAACGCTGAAAATAAAGTTCGGATTAAAAAGTTATGAGAATTTGAAGTTGAAGGGCAGTTCATTAACTAAAAGATTCAAAATGCAGGGCCCAATTTGATAACGTCACCATCCTTTGTTTTGCTCCTGCGTTGAGAAATATAATAGGCGATTGAGCTGGCCATCTTTGGTCCCCAATTTTCGGCTCCGAGTAAATAATGTAACTGCTCAAATTTTCAAGGCCTATTTTGAAGATTGGAACAAATAGGTGGATGGATTTCTTTTAAATTTACAATGTTAGAATTTAATGCTTGTTTAAAATATCTAAAAGGTAGATTCTATATTCGAAAAATGGAATCCAACGATAAAAAGGGCACTGAAAGTGGAGTTTGGGTGAAAAAGTTATGAGCATTTGAAGTCAAACGCCATTTTGGTAATTAAAAGATTAAAAAAGAATTCAAAAAGCAGGGGGCGTTTTGTTAATTCTCCTTCCTTTTTCCCATTTGCCACAACAAAGATGGTAAGCGATCGTGCTGCCCACCTCAAATCACCATTTATGGCGCCTGGAAATAATCTAACTACTCAAATTTTAATGTCCCATTTGGAAGATTGGATTGAGCAAGAGGATGAATATTTTATAAATTTTGCATTTTAAATTTTAGAACTTGTTGAAAATTTTCTCGTAATTAGATTCTAATTGGAAAATGGAACCGGATGACCCAAGGAACCCTAAAAACGGTGTTCGGATGAAAAAGTTATTAGCATTCGAAGTAAAGGGTATTTTGGTAATTAAAAGATTCAAAATGGATTCAAAATGCAGGGGCCATTCTGATAACGTCACCCTCCTCTGTTTTCATGTCTATGCTGAGAAAGATAGTAGGCGATCACGTCGCCCACCTATGGTCCCCATTTTTGACTCTAGAAAATTATGTAAGTACTCAAATTTTAAAGTTCTATTGGATAGAACAAGGTGATGATTGTTTTACAAATTTTGAATTTTAGAATTTAGTACTTGTTGAAAATATTGTCAGGATTAGATTCTATTCGAAAAGTGGAACCAACCACAGAAAGAACCCTAAAAATGGAGTTTGGATGAAAAAGCTATTAGCATTTGAAGTGGAAGGGCATTTTGGTAAATAAAAGATTCAAAAAATTATTTCATTGCGAGGGCCATTTTGATAACGAAACCTTCGTCTGTTTTCGCATTTGCCTCTACAAAGACAATACGCAGTCGCGACACCCACCGTTGTTTCCGCATTTGCCTCGAGAAAGACAGCAGGCAGTCTCAACACCCACCTCAAATCACCATTTGCTACGTTGAAAAATAAAGTAACTACTCAAATATTAAAGTTCTATTTGGAAAATTGGATTGAATAGGAGCATGAATGTTTTGCAAATTTTTAATTTTAGAAATTACAACTTGTTGAAAATATTCTCATAATTAGATTCTATTCGACTTATGGAATCGAACGAGAAAAATAACGCTGAAAATAAAGTTCGGATTAAAAAGTTATGAGAATTTGAAGTTGAAGGGCAGTTCATTAACTAAAAGATTCAAAATGCAGGGCCCAATTTGATAACGTCACCATCCTTTGTTTTGCTCCTGCGTTGAGAAATATAATAGGCGATTGAGCTGGCCATCTTTGGTCCCCAATGTCTATGCCAATAAATAATGTAACTGCTCAAATTTTCAAGGCCTATTTTGAAGATTGGATAGAGCAAGTGGATGGAAGTTTTTTAAATTTAGAATGTTAGAATTTAATACTTGTTGAAATATATCTAAAAGGTAGATTATTATTCGAAAAATGGAATCCAACGATAAAAAGAGCATTAAAAATGGAGTTTGGATGAAAAAGTTATGAGCATTTAAAGTTTAAGGGTATTTTGTTAATTAAAAGATTAGAAAAGCATTAAAAATGCAGGGCCTATTTTGTTAATCCCCTTCCTTTTTCCCATTTGCCACCGATAAAGATGGTAAGCGATCGTGTCGCCCACCTTTGATCACCATTTATGGCGCCTGGAAATAATGTTACTACTGAAATTTGAATGTCCTATTTGGAAGATTGGATTGACTAAGATGATGAATATTTTATGAATTTTGTATTTTAAAATTTAGAACTTGTTGAAAATTTTCCCTTAATTAGATTCTAATTGAAAAATGGAATCGAATGACCCATAGAGCCCAAAAAAATGAAGTTTAGATGAAATAGTTATGAGCGTTTGAAGGTTAAGGGTATTTTGGTAATTAAAAGATTCAAAATGGATTCAAAATATACAGGGACATTTTGATAACGTCCCCCTCCTTTGTTATCGGATCTATGCTGAGCAAGATAGTTGGCAATCGCATTGCCCACCTCTGGTCCCCATTTTTGGTGCTAGAAAATTATGTAACTACTCAAATTTTAAAGTTCTATTTGGAAGATTGGATAGAGCAAGGGGATGAAAGTTTTACAAATTTTGAATTTTAGAATTTAGTACTTGTTGAAAATATTTGAAAAGTGGAATCCAACGACACAATGAACCCTAAAAATGGAGTTTGGATGAAAAAGTTATGAGCATTTCTGTGACAACCCGGGTTTTTATATGATGCAATTTTGATAAAAAGGCGAGATCTCTTATTTTATAAGTATGGAATGCATGAAAATCTTTTTTCTTTGTTTTGGAAAACAATCTTTCATAAAAACCCCGAGTGTCAAAACACATTCTCAAATTATCTAGCCATGGCAAAGTTTTAAGTCAACATTATTCCCAAGAAAGTGTTAGTCACAGCCTCAGCTATTAGAGAGTAACTACAATCAAGTAACATTGAAAGATAAGGTAGAGGTTTACTTACTTGCACTTAATCTGGGTATCTTCTGTCACAAGCGTTCCTTGCTTTTAAGTGTTTACTTTGTGTTTGAAAAATGTTGAGGATTGGGTGAGTATATACTATACTCAGTAGGAGCCTATCACTACTAGTTTTATAATGTATGCGATGTTTAAAATCATGTGCTCTTTCAAAACATGTGCATGTCTGAACACTCAAGTTCAATATATCAAAAACCATTGTCCAATTGAAATACTAACGACTTAAAGGATCACATAATCCAAATCGAAAGTATCATATACATATATATCATAACATTATGATATGCATAAGATGCTTCATTGAATCCAACTCATGGATATCTAGCATGGTATGGTCGACCAACCTCATATCATGCCATATGCAATGCAAATAAGTCCACAAAATCATAAGGTCCAACTATGCCCACAACCTCCTCGCAGTGTGGTCCCCGGGTACCTGAGGACACTCGGTCATAGCCTCAACGAGGCCTATGACACGTCGACCCAGTGCCGTGACACCAGTGGTAGCCCCCTGTACCACATGCAGTCGACGTGGGGACGTTGCCCTTTTTGGGCGTGGTACCCATCCACCTAATAGTGGTAGAGGCTAGAGGCCAACCCAAACCTCTCAGCATAGCGCCCACGAGCCTATCAATGCAAATCATTATCAGATCAAACAAGCGAAAACCTCTCTTTTTTTTCAAAACCTGTCCTCTTCGGGTCCCTCACAACTACCTGGCCCTCGGCACTCTAGCGTCTTTTGGTAACCCTCAAGGACATGCAATTTTTGCAAGAACTTAATGCTCACAAATCATGCAATGTATGCAATAGTTTGCAAAACATATCTATGCATAATGTATATGCAATTATTTACAAAACATGTCTATGCATAAAAAGCATTTATCACATGCATGCTGAATTAAGTCATGCTAAACAAGTCATATACTTAAAACATGTATTCTCAAAACAATCATAGTTCTTTTAAAAGAATCTAGTAGTGATAGAGCACCTACCTCGCTAGGTTGCGCTAACCCCTTTGTCCTCGTATGCTCCTGAACATGGTTTGGGAAATCAAGGTTAGTTTAGCCTATCTTTTATAGGTTTTAGAGTGGTTGGTCTTATTACTTAGGCATTAAGGGTCCATCCCTATGCCTATGGGTGTCCTAAGGTCCTAATTGGGCCTTGGTATCATCAGTTTTCCAAAGGTCTAGCGGCCACGCGCCACCATCCTATTCTAAGGGTCAAGCCCACCTTTGATTGGGCCTTGATTAGGGATTTTATAGTTTGGGTGTGTTCGCGTTGTCAACACGGACACAATGCCTTTTACGGCACCTCAATCGGAGCTCTAGATCTCAAGTTATAAGCTTTTTAGTATTAAGTGTACATAAGGACCTTTAAGAGTGAAATGCGGAACGCTAGTGCGTTACGCATCAGCGGCATGCGCCCCAGTGGGCGCGTCTGCAGACGCACCAGATTTTCCCGCCCGTCTCTTCCTTTTGCGGCGGGTCCACGGAAGCGCCCGTTTGATTCTCTAAGACACGGTCGACGTGTCTCGTTTCGTTTGGAACGTTCTGTTCGTTGGGGGACCGGGGCATCCTTAGGACGCCCTAGTTCAACCCTGTCGAACCAATGCAGCCCAGGGACCGTCCCAGGGTCCTTGGTGACTCTCCAGGCTTTATTTTGCATGATTTTTCATACAAAAACTTAGGGAAACTGATCCTAGGACTACTATGAAGACGGGTTGTGTTTTCTTCAAGCTTTTGGGCTGCCATTAGAGGCACCCAAGAGCTCTATTTATAGAGCTATAAGAGGGTTCTGGAGGGGGCTCTCACTGCCCCTTGAATGACGGTGGAGAAACCTCCAGAATGGAAGTGATTTCTTCTCCAATCACAGCCGTTCTAGAACCCTCTAGGAGGTTGAAGATGAAGGGTGCCCGTATCAAAACGGGCCCCTGTGTTTTGTAGGCTAAATCCATTTTTTAGTGAAAATTACATTTTTGCCCCTGAACTTCAAAGGGCCATAACTTGCTCATTTTAACTCCGTTTTGGGTGATTTTGGTCTTGTTGGATTCCTTTTTCTGAGACGCACCTAATGGTACCATTTTTAGGACCAAATATCTGGGTTCATTCAAGGTGAATAGTGAACTGACCGAAATGCCCTTATCTTCAAAAACTGAACTTTTCATTGCTAACTTGGGATTTTAATATTACAAAATTGGAGTCATCAAAATTTGAAATTTAAGGGAATTTTATTAATTAAAAGATTAAAAATGGGATTCAAGATGATAGGGGCTATGTTGACAATGACCCCTTCCTTTGTCTCCCCGTCTGCACCGATAAAGAATGTAGGAAATCATGTTGCCCACCTTCGATCATCAATTGCTGGTCCAAGAAATAATGCTATTACTCAAATTTTAAAGTCCTATTTAGAAAATTGGACTGAATAGGAGGACGAATGTTTTATGAATTTTGAATTTTGGAAATTAGAGCATGTTGGAAAAACCTCACCGCGAGATTCTATTCAAAAAATAGAATCCAACAACACAAAGAACACTAAAAATGTAGTTTGGATGAAGAAGTTATGGGCATTTGAAGTTGAAGGGTATTTTGGTAAATAAAAAATTGAAAAAAGCATTTAAATTGTAGGGGCAGTCCAAATAAGACAGTAGGCAGTCATGATGCCCACCTCCAATCACCATTCACGGCTTAAAAAAATAAAGTAAATACTGAAATTGTGAAGTTCAATTTGGAAGATTGTATTGAAAAGTAGGATGAATGTTTTACAAATTTTGAATTTTAGAAATTAGAATTTTTTGAAAATATTCGCATAATTAGATTCTATTCGAAATATGTAATTGAACGAGAAAAATAACATTGAAGAAAGAGTTTGGATTAAAAACTTCTGTGAATTTGAATTTGAAGGGCATTTTGGTAACTAAAAGACTGAAAAAAGGATTCAAAATGCAGGGTCCAATTTGATCACGACACATCCTTTGTTTTGCCCCTGCATTGAGAAATACAGTAAGTGACTTAGCTACCCATCTCTGGTCTCCACTCGCTGTGCCGATAAATAATGTGATTGCTCAAATTTTAAAGTCCTATTTTGAAGATTGGAACAAACAGGTGGATTGATTTCTTTTCAATTCACAATTTTAGAATTTGATGCTTGTTGAAAATTTATAAAAGGTAGATTCTATTCGAAAAATGGAATCCAACGACACAAAGAGCACTGAAAATGGAGGTTGGGTGAAAAACTTAGGAGCATTGGAAGTCAAAGGCCATTTTGGTAATTAAAAGATTAAAAAGGCATTGAAAATGCAGGGGCCATTTTGTTAACGGCACTCTCCTCAGTTTTTGCGGCTGCCCTGGCAAAGACTGTAAGCGATCGTGCTGCCCACCTCCAGTATCCGTTTGTGGCGTCAGGAAATAATGTAACTACTCAAATTTTAAAGTTCTATTTGGAAGATTGGATTGAGCAAGAGGATGAATATTTTATAAATTTTGTATTTTAAAATTTTGAACTTGTTGAAGAATTTCTTTTAATTAGATTTTAATTGAAAGGTGGAACCGAATGACCCAAAGAACCTGGAAAATGGAGTTCGGATGAAAAAGTTATGAGCATTTGACGGTTATGGGTATTTTGGTAATTAAAAGATTCAAAATGGATTCAAAATGCAGGGGGCCGTTTTGATAACGGTCCTTTGTTTTCGTGTCTATGCCGAGCAAGACAGTAGGCGACCACGTCGTCCACCTCCGATCCCATTTGCGACGCCAAAAAATTATACAACTACTCAAATTTTAAAGTTCTATTTGGTAGATTGGATTGAGCAAGAGGATGAATATTTTAGATATTTTGTATCTTAAAATTTAGAACTTGTTGAAAATTTTCTCCTAATTAGATTCTAATTGAAAAATGGAATCAAATGACCCAAAGAACCTGAAAATGGAGTTCGGATGAAAAAAGTTATGAGCATTTGAAGGTCAAGGGTATTTTGGTAATTAAACTATTCAAAATGCAGGAGGCCGTTTTTGTGTGTACGCAGAGAAAGACAGTAGGCGATCACGTCACCCACCTCCGGTCCCCATTTTTGGCTCCCAAAACTTATGTAACTACTCAAATTTTAAAGTTCTAATTGGAAGATTGGATAGAGGAAGGGGATGAAAGTTTTACAAATTTTGAATTAAGCACTTGTTAACAATATTCTCAAATTTAGATTCTATTCGAAAAGTCGAATCCAACGAAACAAAGAACCCTCGAAACGGAGTTTGGATGAAAAAGTTATGAGCATTTAAATGTTAAGGGTGTTTTATTAATTAAAAGATTAAAAAAGGGATTTGAGATGCTGGGGGCTATTTTGATAATGTCCCCTTCCTTTGTCCCCACGTCTGCACCAATAAAGAATGTAGGAAATCGTGTCCCCCACCTCTGATCATCGATTGTCGCTCTAAGAAATAATGTTACTACCCAAATTTGAAAGTTCTATTTGGAACATTGGATTGACTAAGATGATAAATATTTTATGAATTTTCTATTTTAAATTTTAGAACTTGTTGAAAATTTTCCCTTGATAAGATTTTAATTGAAAAATGGAATCGAATGACCCATAGAACCCAAAGAAACAGAGTTCAGATGAAACAATTATGAGCGTTTGAAGGTTAAGGGTATTTTGGTAATTAAAAGATTCAAAATGGATTCAAAATATGCGGGGTCATTGTGATAACGTCCCCCTCATTTGTTTTCGGGTCTATGCCGAGCAAGACAGTAGGCGATCGCATCTCCCACCTCCGGTCCCCATTTTTTGTGCCAGAAAATTATGTAACTACTCAAATTTTAAAGTTCTATTTGGAAGATTGGATAGGGCAAGTGGGTGAAAGTTTTACAAATTTTGAATTTTAGAATTTAGTACTTGTTGAAAATATTTGAAAAGTGGAATCCAACTACACAATAACCCTAAAAACGGAGTTTGGAGGAAAAAGTTATGAGAATTTGAAGGTTTGAGGAGAATTTTATTAATTAAAAGATTAAAAATGGGATTCAAGACGCTGGGGCTATTTTGATAATGACCCCTTCCTTTGTCTCCGCGTCTGCACCGATAAAGAATGTAGGAAATCATGTTGCCCACCTTCGATGATCAATTGCTGCTTGAAGAAATAATGTTACTGCTCAAATTTTAAAGTCCTATTTAAAAAATTGGATTGAATAGGAGGATGAATGTTTTATGAATTTTGGAAATTAGAGCATGTTGAAAAAACCTCACAGCTAGATTCTATTAAAAAAAATAGAATCCAACAACACAAAGAACACTAAAAATGGAGTTTGGATGAAAAAGTTATGGGCATTTTGGTAAATAAAAAATTGAAAAAAGCATTTAAATTGTAGGGGCAGTCCAAATAAGACAGCAGGCAGTCGCGGCACGCGCCTCTAGTCACCATTTGCGGGATCAAAAAATAAGGTAACTACTCAAATTTTGAAGTTAAATTTGGAAAATTGTATTGAAAAATGGAATCGAATGACCCAAAGAACCCGAAGAACGGAGTTCGGATGAAAAAGTTATGAGCATTTGAAGGTTATGGGTATTTTGGTAATTAAAAGATTCAAAATGAAGGAGGCCGTTTTGATAACATCAACCTCTGTTTTTATGTCTATACTGAGAAAGACAGTAGGCGATCACGTCGCCCACCTCCGGTCCCTATTTTCTGCTCCAGAAAATTATGTAACTACTAAAATTTTAAAGTTTTATTTGGAATATTGGATAGAGCAAGGGGATGAAAGTTTTACAAATTTTGAATTTTAGAATTTAGTACTTGTTGAAAATATTGGAAAAGTGGAATCCAACGACCCATTGAATCCTAAAAATGGAGTTTGGATGAAAAAGTTATGAGCATTTGAAGGTTAAGGGAATTTTATTAATTAAAAGATTAAAAATGGGATTCAAGATGATAGGGGCTATGTTGACAATGACCCCTTCCTTTGTCTCCCCGTCTGTACCGATAAAGAATGTAGGAAATCATGTTGCCCACCTTCGATCATCAATTGCTGGTCCAAGAAATAATGCTATTACTCAAATTTTAAAGTCCTATTTAGAAAATTGGACAGAATAGGAGGACGAATGTTTTATGAATTTTGAATTTTGGAAATTAGAGCATGTTGGAAAAACCTCACCGCGAGATTCTATTCAAAAAATAGAATCCAACAACACAAAGAACACTAAAAATGTAGTTTGGATGAAGAAGTTATGGGCATTTGAAGTTGAAGGGTATTTTGGTAAATAAAAAATTCAAAAAATCATTTAAATTGTAGGGGCAGTCCAAATAAGACAGTAGGCAGTCGTGACGCCCACCTCCAGTCACCATTTTCGGCGTCAAAAAATAAAGTAAATACTGAAATTGTGAAGTTCAATTTGGAAGATTGTATTGAAAAGTAGGATGAATGTTTTACAAATTTTGAATTTTACAAATTAGAATTTTTTGAAAATATTCGCATAATTAGATTCTATTCGAAATATGTAATTGAACGAGAAAAATAACATTGAAGAAAGAGTTTGGATTAAAAAGTTCTGTGAATTTGAATTTGAAGGGCATTTTGGTAACTAAAAGATTGAAAAAAGGATTCAAAACGCAGGGTCCAATTTGATCACGACACATCCTTTGTTTTGCCCCTGCATTGAGAAATACAGTAAGTGACTTAGCTACCCATCTCTGGTCTCCACTCGCCGTGCCGATAAATAATGTGATTGCTCAAATTTTAAAGTCCTATTTTGAAGATTGGAACAAACAGGTGGATTGATTTCTTTTCAATTCACAATTTTATAATTTGATGCTTGTTGAAAATTTATAAAAGGTAGATTCTATTCGAAAAATGGAATCCAACGACACAAAGAGCACTGAAAATGGAGGTTGGGTGAAAAACTTAGGAGCATTGGAAGTCAAAGGCCATTTTGGTAATTAAAAGATTAAAAAGGCATTGAAAATGCAGGGGCCATTTTGTTAACGGCACTCTCCTCAGTTTTTGCGGCTGCCCTGGCAAAGACTGTAAGCGATCGTGCTGCCCACCTCCAGCATCCGTTTGTGGCGTCAGGAAATAATGTAACTACTCAAATTTTAAAGTTCTATTTGGAAGATTGGATTGAGCAAGAGGATGAATATTTTATAAATTTTGTATTTTAAAATTTTGAACTTGTTGAAGAATTTCTTTTAATTAGATTTTAATTGAAAGGTGGAACCGAATGACCCAAAGAACCTGGAAAATGGAGTTCGGATGAAAAAGTTATGAGCATTTGACGGTTATGGGTATTTTGGTAATTAAAAGATTCAAAATGGATTCAAAATGCAGGGGGCCGTTTTGATAACGGTCCTTTGTTTTCGTGTCTATGCCGAGCAAGACAGTAGGCGACCACGTCGTCCACCTCCGATCCCATTTGCGACGCCAAAAAATTATACAACTACTCAAATTTTAAAGTTCTATTTTGTAGATTGGATTGAGCAAGAGGATGAATATTTTAGATATTTTGTATCTTAAAATTTAGAACTTGTTGAAAATTTTCTCCTAATTAGATTCTAATTGAAAAATGGAATCAAATGACCCAAAGAACCTGAAAATGGAGTTCGGATGAAAAAAGTTATGAGCATTTGAAGGTCAAGGGTATTTTGGTAATTAAACTATTCAAAATGCAGGAGGCCGTTTTTGTGTGTATGCTGAGAAAGACAGTAGGCGATCACGTCACCCACCTCCGGTCCCCATTTTTGGCTCCCAAAACTTATGTAACTACTCAAATTTTAAAGTTCTAATTGGAAGATTGGATAGAGGAAGGGGATGAAAGTTTTACAAATTTTGAATTAAGCACTTGTTAACAATATTCTCAAATTTAGATTCTATTCGAAAAGTCGAATCCAACGAAACAAAGAACCCTCGAAACGGAGTTTGGATGAAAAAGTTATGAGCATTTAAATGTTAAGGGTGTTTTATTAATTAAAAGATTAAAAAAGGTATTCAAGACACAGGGGGCTATTTTGATAATGTCCCCTTCCTTTGTCGCCACGTTTGCACCAATAAAGAATGTAGGAAATCGTGTCCCCCACCTCTGATCATCGATTGTCGCTCTAAGAAATAATGTTACTACCCAAATTTGAAAGTTCTATTTGGAACATTGGATTGACTAAGATGATAAATATTTTATGAATTTTCTATTTTAAATTTTAGAACTTGTTGAAAATTTTCCCTTGATAAGATTTTAATTGAAAAATGGAATCGAATGACCCATAGAACCCAAAGAAACAGAGTTCAGATGAAACAATTATGAGCGTTTGAAGGTTAAGGGTATTTTGGTAATTAAAAGATTCAAAATGGATTCAAAATATGCGGGGTCATTGTGATAACGTCCCCCTCATTTGTTTTCGGGTCTATGCCGAGCAAGACAGTAGGCGATCGCATCTCCCACCTCCGGTCCCCATTTTTTGTGCCAGAAAATTATGTAACTACTCAAATTTTAAAGTTCTATTTGGAAGATTGGATAGGGCAAGTGGGTGAAAGTTTTACAAATTTTGAATTTTAGAATTTAGTACTTGTTGAAAATATTTGAAAAGTGGAATCCAACTACACAATAACCCTAAAAACGGAGTTTGGAGGAAAAAGTTATGAGAATTTGAAGGTTTGAGGAGAATTTTATTAATTAAAAGATTAAAAATGGGATTCAAGACGCTGGGGCTATTTTGATAATGACCCCTTCCTTTGTCTCCGCATCTGCACCGATAAAGAATGTAGGAAATCATGTTGCCCACCTTCGATGATCAATTGCTGCTTGAAGAAATAATGTTGCTGCTCAAATTTTAAAGTCCTATTTAAAAAATTGGATTGAATAGGAGGATGAATGTTTTATGAATTTTGGAAATTAGAGCATGTTGAAAAAACCTCACCACGAGATTCTATTAAAAAAATAGAATCCAACAACACAAAGAACACTAAAAATGGAGTTTGGATGAAAAAGTTATGGGCATTTTGGTAAATAAAAAATTGAAAAAAGCATTTAAATTGTAGGGGCAGTCCAAATAAGACAGCAGGCAGTCGCGGCACGCACCTCTAGTCACCATTTGCGGGATCAAAAAATAAGGTAACTACTCAAATTTTGAAGTTAAATTTGGAAAATTGTATTGAAAAATGGAATCGAATGACCCAAAGAACCCGAAGAACGGAGTTCGGATGAAAAAGTTATGAGCATTTGAAGGTTATGGGTATTTTGGTAATTAAAAGATTCAAAATGAAGGAGGCCGTTTTGATAACATCAACCTCTGTTTTTATGTCTATACTGAGAAAGACAGTAGGCGATCACGTCGCCCACCTCCGGTCCCTATTTTCTGCTCCAGAAAATTATGTAACTACTAAAATTTTAAAGTTTTATTTGGAATATTGGATAGAGCAAGGGGATGAAAGTTTTACAAATTTTGAATTTTAGAATTTAGTACTTGTTGAAAATATTGGAAAAGTGGAATCCAACGACCCATTGAATCCTAAAAATGGAGTTTGGATGAAAAAGTTATGAGCATTTGAAGGTTAAGGGAATTTTATTAATTAAAAGATTAAAAATGGGATTCAAGATGATAGGGGCTATGTTGACAATGACCCCTTCCTTTGTCTCCCCGTCTGCACCGATAAAGAATGTAGGAAATCATGTTGCCCACCTTCGATCATCAATTGCTGGTCCAAGAAATAATGCTATTACTCAAATTTTAAAGTCCTATTTAGAAAATTGGACTGAATAGGAGGACGAATGTTTTATGAATTTTGAATTTTGGAAATTAGAGCATGTTGGAAAAACCTCACCGCGAGATTCTATTCAAAAAATAGAATCCAACAACACAAAGAACACTAAAAATGTAGTTTGGATGAAGAAGTTATGGGCATTTGAAGTTGAAGGGTATTTTGGTAAATAAAAAATTGAAAAAAGCATTTAAATTGTAGGGGCAGTCCAAATAAGACAGTAGGCAGTCATGATGCCCACCTCCAATCACCATTCACGGCTTAAAAAAATAAAGTAAATACTGAAATTGTGAAGTTCAATTTGGAAGATTGTATTGAAAAGTAGGATGAATGTTTTACAAATTTTGAATTTTACAAATTAGAATTTTTTGAAAATATTCGCATAATTAGATTCTATTCGAAATATGTAATTGAACGAGAAAAATAACATTGAAGAAAGAGTTTGGATTAAAAACTTCTGTGAATTTGAATTTGAAGGGCATTTTGGTAACTAAAAGACTGAAAAAAGGATTCAAAATGCAGGGTCCAATTTGATCACGACACATCCTTTGTTTTGCCCCTGCATTGAGAAATACAGTAAGTGACTTAGCTACCCATCTCTGGTCTCCACTCGCTGTGCCGATAAATAATGTGATTGCTCAAATTTTAAAGTCCTATTTTGAAGATTGGAACAAACAGGTGGATTGATTTCTTTTCAATTCACAATTTTATAATTTGATGCTTGTCGAAAATTTATAAAAGGTAGATTCTATTCGAAAAATGGAATCCAACGACACAAAGAGCACTGAAAATGGAGGTTGGGTGAAAAACTTAGGAGCATTGGAAGTCAAAGGCCATTTTGGTAATTAAAAGATTAAAAAGGCATTGAAAATGCAGGGGCCATTTTGTTAACGGCACTCTCCTCAGTTTTTGCGGCTGCCCTGGCAAAGACTGTAAGCGATCGTGCTGCCCACCTCCAGCATCCGTTTGTGGCGTCAGGAAATAATGTAACTACTCAAATTTTAAAGTTCTATTTGGAAGATTGGATTGAGCAAGAGGATGAATATTTTATAAATTTTGTATTTTAAAATTTTGAACTTGTTGAAGAATTTCTTTTAATTAGATTTTAATTGAAAGGTGGAACCGAATGACCCAAAGGACCTGGGAAATGGAGTTCGGATGAAAAAGTTATGAGCATTTGACGGTTATGGGTATTTTGGTAATTAAAAGATTCAAAATGGATTCAAAATGCAGGGGGCCGTTTTGATAACGGTCCTTTGTTTTCGTGTCTATGCCGAGCAAGACAGTAGGCGACCACGTCGTCCACCTCCGATCCCATTTGCGACGCCAAAAAATTATACAACTACTCAAATTTTAAAGTTCTATTTTGTAGATTGGATTGAGCAAGAGGATGAATATTTTAGATATTTTGTATCTTAAAATTTAGAACTTGTTGAAAATTTTCTCCTAATTAGATTCTAATTGAAAAATGGAATCAAATGACCCAAAGAACCTGAAAATGGAGTTCGGATGAAAAAAGTTATGAGCATTTGAAGGTCAAGGGTATTTTGGTAATTAAACTATTCAAAATGCAGGAGGCCGTTTTTGTGTGTATGCTGAGAAAGACAGTAGGCGATCACGTCACCCACCTCCGGTCCCCATTTTTGGCTCCCAAAACTTATGTAACTACTCAAATTTTAAAGTTCTAATTGGAAGATTGGATAGAGGAAGGGGATGAAAGTTTTACAAATTTTGAATTAAGCACTTGTTAACAATATTCTCAAATTTAGATTCTATTCGAAAAGTCGAATCCAACGAAACAAAGAACCCTCGAAACGGAGTTTGGATGAAAAAGTTATGAGCATTTAAATGTTAAGGGTGTTTTATTAATTAAAAGATTAAAAAAGGGATTTGAGATGCTGGGGGCTATTTTGATAATGTCCCCTTCCTTTGTCCCCACGTCTGCACCAATAAAGAATGTAGGAAATCGTGTCCCCCACCTCTGATCATCGATTGTCGCTCTAAGAAATAATGTTACTACCCAAATTTGAAAGTTCTATTTGGAACATTGGATTGACTAAGATGATAAATATTTTATGAATTTTCTATTTTAAATTTTAGAACTTGTTGAAAATTTTCCCTTGATAAGATTTTAATTGAAAAATGGAATCGAATGACCCATAGAACCCAAAGAAACAGAGTTCAGATGAAACAATTATGAGCGTTTGAAGGTTAAGGGTATTTTGGTAATTAAAAGATTCAAAATGGATTCAAAATATGCGGGGTCATTGTGATAACGTCCCCCTCATTTGTTTTCGGGTCTATGCCGAGCAAGACAGTAGGCGATCGCATCTCCCACCTCCGGTCCCCATTTTTTGTGCCAGAAAATTATGTAACTACTCAAATTTTAAAGTTCTATTTGGAAGATTGGATAGGGCAAGTGGGTGAAAGTTTTACAAATTTTGAATTTTAGAATTTAGTACTTGTTGAAAATATTTGAAAAGTGGAATCCAACTACACAATAACCCTAAAAACGGAGTTTGGAGGAAAAAGTTATGAGAATTTGAAGGTTTGAGGAGAATTTTATTAATTAAAAGATTAAAAATGGGATTCAAGACGCTGGGGCTATTTTGATAATGACCCCTTCCTTTGTCTCCGCGTCTGCACCGATAAAGAATGTAGGAAATCATGTTGCCCACCTTCGATGATCAATTGCTGCTTGAAGAAATAATGTTACTGCTCAAATTTTAAAGTCCTATTTAAAAAATTGGATTGAATAGGAGGATGAATGTTTTATGAATTTTGGAAATTAGAGCATGTTGAAAAAACCTCACAACTAGATTCTATTCAAAAAATAGAATCCAACAACACAAAGAACACTAAAAATGGAGTTTGGATGAAAAAGTTATGGGCATTTTGGTAAATAAAAAATTGAAAAAAGCATTTAAATTGTAGGGGCAGTCCAAATAAGACAGCAGGCAGTCGCGGCACGCGCCTCTAGTCACCATTTGCGGGATCAAAAAATAAGGTAACTACTCAAATTTTGAAGTTAAATTTGGAAAATTGTATTGAAAAATGGAATCGAATGACCCAAAGAACCCGAAGAACGGAGTTCGGATGAAAAAGTTATGAGCATTTGAAGGTTATGGGTATTTTGGTAATTAAAAGATTCAAAATGAAGGAGGCCGTTTTGATAACATCAACCTCTGTTTTTATGTCCATACTGAGAAAGACAGTAGGCGATCACGTCGCCCACCTCCGGTCCCTATTTGCTGCTCCAGAAAATTATGTAACTACTAAAATTTTAAAGTTTTATTTGGAATATTGGATAGAGCAAGGGGATGAAAGTTTTACAAATTTTGAATTTTAGAATTTAGTACTTGTTGAAAATATTGGAAAAGTGGAATCCAACGACCCATTGAATCCTAAAAATGGAGTTTGGATGAAAAAGTTATGAGCATTTGAAGGTTAAGGGAATTTTATTAATTAAAAGATTAAAAATGGGATTCAAGATGATAGGGGCTATGTTGACAATGACCCCTTCCTTTGTCTCCCCGTCTGCACCGATAAAGAATGTAGGAAATCATGTTGCCCACCTTCGATCATCAATTGTTGCTCCAAGAAATAATGTTACTACTCAAATTTTAAAGTCCTATTTAGAAAATTGGATTGAATAGGAGGATGAATGTTTTATGAATTTTGAATTTTGGAAATTAGAGCATGTTGGAAAAACCTCACCGCGAGATTCTATTCAAAAAATAGAATCCAACAACACAAAGAACACTAAAAATGTAGTTTGGATGAAGAAGTTATGGGCATTTGAAGTTGAAGGGTATTTTGGTAAATAAAAAATTGAAAAAAGCATTTAAATTGTAGGGGCAGTCCAAATAAGACAAGAGGGCAGTCATGATGCCCACCTCCAATCACCATTCACGGCTTAAAAAATGAAAGTAAATACTGAAATTGTGAAGTTCAATTTGGAAGATTGTATTGAAAAGTAGGATGAATGTTTTACAAATTTTGAATTTTACAAATTAGAATTTTTTGAAAATATTCGCATAATTAGATTCTATTCGAAATATGTAATTGAACGAGAAAAATAACATTGAAAAAAGAGTTCGGATAAAAAAGTTCTGTGAATTTGAATTTGAAGGTCATTTAGGTAACTAAAAGAATGAAAAAAGGATTCAAAACGCCGGGTCCAATTTGATCACGACACATCCTTTGTTTTGCCCCTGCATTGAGAAATACAGTAAGCGACTAAGCTACCCATCTCTGGTCTCCGATTGCTGTGCCAATAAATAATGTGATTGCTCAAATTTTAAAGTCCTATTTTGAAGATTGGAACAAACAGGTGGATTGATTTCTTTTCAATTCACAATTTTATAATTTGATGCTTGTTGAAAATTTATAAAAGGTAGATTCTATTCGAAAAATGGAATCCAACGACACAAAGAGCACTGAAAATGGAGGTTGGGTGAAAAACTTAGGAGCATTGGAAGTCAAAGGCCATTTTGGTAATTAAAAGATTAAAAAGGCATTGAAAATGCAGGGGCCATTTTGTTAACGGCACTCTCCTCAGTTTTTGCGGCTGCCCAGGCAAAGACTGTAAGCGATCGTGCTGCCCACCTCCAGCATCCGTTTGTGGCGTCAGAAAATAATGTAACTACTCAAATTTTAAAGTTCTATTTGGAAGATTGGATTGAGCAAGAGGATGAATATTTTATAAATTTTGTATTTTAAAATTTTGAACTTGTTGAAGAATTTCTTTTAATTAGATTTTAATTGAAAGGTGGAACCGAATGACCCAAAGAACCTGGAAAATGGAGTTCGGATGAAAAAGTTATGAGCATTTGACGGTTATGGGTATTTTGGTAATTAAAAGATTCAAAATGGATTCAAAATGCAGGGGGCCGTTTTGATAACGGTCCTTTGTTTTCGTGTCTATGCCGAGCAAGACAGTAGGCGACCACGTCGTCCACCTCCGATCCCATTTGCGACGCCAAAAAATTATACAACTACTCAAATTTTAAAGTTCTATTTTGTAGATTGGATTGAGCAAGAGGATGAATATTTTAGATATTTTGTATCTTAAAATTTAGAACTTGTTGAAAATTTTCTCCTAATTAGATTCTAATTGAAAAATGGAATCAAATGACCCAAAGAACCTGAAAATGGAGTTCGGATGAAAAAAGTTATGAGCATTTGAAGGTCAAGGGTATTTTGGTAATTAAACTATTCAAAATGCAGGAGGCCGTTTTTGTGTGTATGCTGAGAAAGACAGTAGGCGATCACGTCACCCACCTCCGGTCCCCATTTTTGGCTCCCAAAACTTATGTAACTACTCAAATTTTAAAGTTCTAATTGGAAGATTGGATAGAGGAAGGGGATGAAAGTTTTACAAATTTTGAATTAAGCACTTGTTAACAATATTCTCAAATTTAGATTCTATTCGAAAAGTCGAATCCAACGAAACAAAGAACCCTCGAAACGGAGTTTGGATGAAAAAGTTATGAGCATTTAAATGTTAAGGGTGTTTTATTAATTAAAAGATTAAAAAAGGGATTTGAGATGCTGGGGGCTATTTTGATAATGTCCCCTTCCTTTGTCCCCACGTCTGCACCAATAAAGAATGTAGGAAATCGTGTCCCCCACCTCTGATCATCGATTGTCGCTCTAAGAAATAATGTTACTACCCAAATTTGAAAGTTCTATTTGGAACATTGGATTGACTAAGATGATAAATATTTTATGAATTTTCTATTTTAAATTTTAGAACTTGTTGAAAATTTTCCCTTGATAAGATTTTAATTGAAAAATGGAATCGAATGACCCATAGAACCCAAAGAAACAGAGTTCAGATGAAACAATTATGAGCGTTTGAAGGTTAAGGGTATTTTGGTAATTAAAAGATTCAAAATGGATTCAAAATATGCGGGGTCATTGTGATAACGTCCCCCTCATTTGTTTTCGGGTCTATGCCGAGCAAGACAGTAGGCGATCGCATCTCCCACCTCCGGTCCCCATTTTTTGTGCCAGAAAATTATGTAACTACTCAAATTTTAAAGTTCTATTTGGAAGATTGGATAGGGCAAGTGGGTGAAAGTTTTACAAATTTTGAATTTTAGAATTTAGTACTTGTTGAAAATATTTGAAAAGTGGAATCCAACTACACAATAACCCTAAAAACGGAGTTTGGAGGAAAAAGTTATGAGAATTTGAAGGTTTGAGGAGAATTTTATTAATTAAAAGATTAAAAATGGGATTCAAGACGCTGGGGCTATTTTGATAATGACCCCTTCCTTTGTCTCCGCTGCTGCACCGATAAAGAATGTAGGAAATCATGTTGCCCACCTTCGATGATCAATTGCTGCTTGAAGAAATAATGTTACTGCTCAAATTTTAAAGTCCTATTTAAAAAATTGGATTGAATAGGAGGATGAATGTTTTATGAATTTTGGAAATTAGAGCATGTTGAAAAAACCTCACAGCTAGATTCTATTAAAAAAAATAGAATCCAACAACACAAAGAACACTAAAAATGGAGTTTGGATGAAAAAGTTATGGGCATTTTGGAAAATAAAAAATTGAAAAAAGCATTTAAATTGTAGGGGCAGTCCAAATAAGACAGTAGGCATTCGCGGCACGCACCTCTAGTCACCATTTGCGGGATCAAAAAATAAGGTAACTACTCAAATTTTGAAGTTAAATTTGGAAAATTGTATTGAAAAATGGAATCGAATGACCCAAAGAACCCGAAGAACGGAGTTCGGATGAAAAAGTTATGAGCATTTGAAGGTTATGGGTATTTTGGTAATTAAAAGATTCAAAATGAAGGAGGCCGTTTTGATAACATCAACCTCTGTTTTTATGTCTATACTGAGAAAGACAGTAGGCGATCACGTCGCCCACCTCCGGTCCCTATTTTCTGCTCCAGAAAATTATGTAACTACTAAAATTTTAAAGTTTTATTTGGAATATTGGATAGAGCAAGGGGATGAAAGTTTTACAAATTTTGAATTTTAGAATTTAGTACTTGTTGAAAATATTGGAAAAGTGGAATCCAACGACCCATTGAATCCTAAAAATGGAGTTTGGATGAAAAAGTTATGAGCATTTGAAGGTTAAGGGAATTTTATTAATTAAAAGATTAAAAATGGGATTCAAGATGATAGGGGCTATGTTGACAATGACCCCTTCCTTTGTCTCCCCGTCTCGCACCGATAAAGAATGTAGGAAATCATGTTGCCCACCTTCGATCATCAATTCTTTGGTCCAAGAAATAATGCTATTACTCCAATTTTAAAGTGGTAGGTACAAAGTTCGAGCCAATAGGAGGACGAATGTTTTATGAATTTTGAATTTTGGAAATTAGAGCATGTTGGAAAAACCTCACCGCGAGATTCTATTCAAAAAATAGAATCCAACAACACAAAGAACACTAAAAATGTAGTTTGGATGAAGAAGTTATGGGCATTTGAAGTTGAAGGGTATTTTGGTAAATAAAAAATTGAAAAAAGCATTTAAATTGTAGGGGCAGTCCAAATAAGACAGTAGGCAGTCATGATGCCCACCTCCAATCACCATTCACGGCTTAAAAAAATAAAGTAAATACTGAAATTGTGAAGTTCAATTTGGAAGATTGTATTGAAAAGTAGGATGAATGTTTTACAAATTTTGAATTTTACAAATTAGAATTTTTTGAAAATATTCGCATAATTAGATTCTATTCGAAATATGTAATTGAACGAGAAAAATAACATTGAAGAAAGAGTTTGGATTAAAAACTTCTGTGAATTTGAATTTGAAGGGCATTTTGGTAACTAAAAGACTGAAAAAAGGATTCAAAATGCAGGGTCCAATTTGATCACGACACATCCTTTGTTTTGCCCCTGCATTGAGAAATACAGTAAGTGACTTAGCTACCCATCTCTGGTCTCCGATTGCTGTGCCGATAAATAATGTGATTGCTCAAATTTTAAAGTCCTATTTTGAAGATTGGAACAAACAGGTGGATTGATTTCTTTTCAATTCACAATTTTAGAATTTGATGCTTGTTGAAAATTTATAAAAGGTAGATTCTATTCGAAAAATGGAATCCAACGACACAAAGAGCACTGAAAATGGAGGTTGGGTGAAAAACTTAGGAGCATTGGAAGTCAAAGGCCATTTTGGTAATTAAAAGATTAAAAAGGCATTGAAAATGCAGGGGCCATTTTGTTAACGGCACTCTCCTCAGTTTTTGCGGCTGCCCTGGCAAAGACTGTAAGCGATCGTGCTGCCCACCTCCAGCATCCGTTTGTGGCGTCAGGAAATAATGTAACTACTCAAATTTTAAAGTTCTATTTGGAAGATTGGATTGAGCAAGAGGATGAATATTTTATAAATTTTGTATTTTAAAATTTTGAACTTGTTGAAGAATTTCTTTTAATTAGATTTTAATTGAAAGGTGGAACCGAATGACCCAAAGAACCTGGAAAATGGAGTTCGGATGAAAAAGTTATGAGCATTTGACGGTTATGGGTATTTTGGTAATTAAAAGATTCAAAATGCAGGGGGCCGTTTTGATAACGGTCCTTTGTTTTCGTGTCTATGCCGAGCAAGACAGTAGGCGACCACGTCGTCCACCTCCGATCCCATTTGCGACGCCAAAAAATTATACAACTACTCAAATTTTAAAGTTCTATTTTGTAGATTGGATTGAGCAAGAGGATGAATATTTTAGATATTTTGTATCTTAAAATTTAGAACTTGTTGAAAATTTTCTCCTAATTAGATTCTAATTGAAAAATGGAATCAAATGACCCAAAGAACCTGAAAATGGAGTTCGGATGAAAAAAGTTATGAGCATTTGAAGGTCAAGGGTATTTTGGTAATTAAACTATTCAAAATGCAGGAGGCCGTTTTTGTGTGTATGCTGAGAAAGACAGTAGGCGATCACGTCACCCACCTCCGGTCCCCATTTTTGGCTCCCAAAACTTATGTAACTACTCAAATTTTAAAGTTCTAATTGGAAGATTGGATAGAGGAAGGGGATGAAAGTTTTACAAATTTTGAATTAAGCACTTGTTAACAATATTCTCAAATTTAGATTCTATTCGAAAAGTCGAATCCAACGAAACAAAGAACCCTCGAAACGGAGTTTGGATGAAAAAGTTATGAGCATTTAAATGTTAAGGGTGTTTTATTAATTAAAAGATTAAAAAAGGGATTTGAGATGTTGGGGGCTATTTTGATAATGTCCCCTTCCTTTGTCTCCACGTTTGCACCGATAAAGAATGTAGGAAATCGTGTCCCCCACCTCTGATCATCGATTGTCGCTCTAAGAAATAATGTTACTACCCAAATTTGAAAGTTCTATTTGGAACATTGGATTGACTAAGATGATAAATATTTTATGAATTTTCTATTTTAAATTTTAGAACTTGTTGAAAATTTTCCCTTGATAAGATTTTAATTGAAAAATGGAATCGAATGACCCATAGAACCCAAAGAAACAGAGTTCAGATGAAACAATTATGAGCGTTTGAAGGTTAAGGGTATTTTGGTAATTAAAAGATTCAAAATGGATTCAAAATATGCGGGGTCATTGTGATAACGTCCCCCTCATTTGTTTTCGGGTCTATGCCGAGCAAGACAGTAGGCGATCGCATCTCCCACCTCCGGTCCCCATTTTTTGTGCCAGAAAATTATGTAACTACTCAAATTTTAAAGTTCTATTTGGAAGATTGGATAGGGCAAGTGGGTGAAAGTTTTACAAATTTTGAATTTTAGAATTTAGTACTTGTTGAAAATATTTGAAAAGTGGAATCCAACTACACAATAACCCTAAAAACGGAGTTTGGAGGAAAAAGTTATGAGAATTTGAAGGTTTGAGGAGAATTTTATTAATTAAAAGATTAAAAATGGGATTCAAGACGCTGGGGCTATTTTGATAATGACCCCTTCCTTTGTCTCCGCGTCTGCACCGATAAAGAATGTAGGAAATCATGTTGCCCACCTTCGATGATCAATTGCTGCTTGAAGAAATAATGTTACTGCTCAAATTTTAAAGTCCTATTTAAAAAATTGGATTGAATAGGAGGATGAATGTTTTATGAATTTTGGAAATTAGAGCATGTTGAAAAAACCTCACAGCTAGATTCTATTAAAAAAATAGAATCCAACAACACAAAGAACACTAAAAATGGAGTTTGGATGAAAAAGTTATGGGCATTTTGGAAAATAAAAAATTGAAAAAAGCATTTAAATTGTAGGGGCAGTCCAAATAAGACAGTAGGCATTCGCGGCACGCACCTCTAGTCACCATTTGCGGGATCAAAAAATAAGGTAACTACTCAAATTTTGAAGTTAAATTTGGAAAATTGTATTGAAAAATGGAATCGAATGACCCAAAGAACCCGAAGAACGGAGTTCGGATGAAAAAGTTATGAGCATTTGAAGGTTATGGGTATTTTGGTAATTAAAAGATTCAAAATGAAGGAGGCCGTTTTGATAACATCAACCTCTGTTTTTATGTCTATACTGAGAAAGACAGTAGGCGATCACGTCGCCCACCTCCGGTCCCCATTTTTGACTCTAGAAAATTATGTAACTACTAAAATTTTAAAGTTTTATTTGGAATATTGGATAGAGCAAGGGGATGAAAGTTTTACAAATTTTGAATTTTAGAATTTAGTACTTGTTGAAAATATTGGAAAAGTGGAATCCAACGACCCATTGAATCCTAAAAATGGAGTTTGGATGAAAAAGTTATGAGCATTTGAAGGTTAAGGGAATTTTATTAATTAAAAGATTAAAAATGGGATTCAAGATGATAGGGGCTATGTTGACAATGACCCCTTCCTTTGTCTCCCCGTCTGCACCGATAAAGAATGTAGGAAATCATGTTGCCCACCTTCGATCATCAATTGCTGGTCCAAGAAATAATGCTATTACTCAAATTTTAAAGTCCTATTTAGAAAATTGGACTGAATAGGAGGACGAATGTTTTATGAATTTTGAATTTTGGAAATTAGAGCATGTTGGAAAAACCTCACCGCGAGATTCTATTCAAAAAATAGAATCCAACAACACAAAGAACACTAAAAATGTAGTTTGGATGAAGAAGTTATGGGCATTTGAAGTTGAAGGGTATTTTGGTAAATAAAAAATTGAAAAAAGCATTTAAATTGTAGGGGCAGTCCAAATAAGACAGTAGGCAGTCATGATGCCCACCTCCAATCACCATTCACGGCTTAAAAAAATAAAGTAAATACTGAAATTGTGAAGTTCAATTTGGAAGATTGTATTGAAAAGTAGGATGAATGTTTTACAAATTTTGAATTTTACAAATTAGAATTTTTTGAAAATATTCGCATAATTAGATTCTATTCGAAATATGTAATTGAACGAGAAAAATAACATTGAAGAAAGAGTTTGGATTAAAAACTTCTGTGAATTTGAATTTGAAGGGCATTTTGGTAACTAAAAGACTGAAAAAAGGATTCAAAATGCAGGGTCCAATTTGATCACGACACATCCTTTGTTTTGCCCCTGCATTGAGAAATACAGTAAGTGACTTAGCTACCCATCTCTGGTCTCCACTCGCTGTGCCGATAAATAATGTGATTGCTCAAATTTTAAAGTCCTATTTTGAAGATTGGAACAAACAGGTGGATTGATTTCTTTTCAATTCACAATTTTATAATTTGATGCTTGTTGAAAATTTATAAAAGGTAGATTCTATTCGAAAAATGGAATCCAACGACACAAAGAGCACTGAAAATGGAGGTTGGGTGAAAAACTTAGGAGCATTGGAAGTCAAAGGCCATTTTGGTAATTAAAAGATTAAAAAGGCATTGAAAATGCAGGGGCCATTTTGTTAACGGCACTCTCCTCAGTTTTTGCGGCTGCCCTGGCAAAGACTGTATGCGATCGTGCTGCCCACCTCCAGCATCCGTTTGTGGCGTCAGGAAATAATGTAACTACTCAAATTTTAAAGTTCTATTTGGAAGATTGGATTGAGCAAGAGGATGAATATTTTATAAATTTTGTATTTTAAAATTTTGAACTTGTTGAAGAATTTCTTTTAATTAGATTTTAATTGAAAGGTGGAACCGAATGACCCAAAGAACCTGGAAAATGGAGTTCGGATGAAAAAGTTATGAGCATTTGACGGTTATGGGTATTTTGGTAATTAAAAGATTCAAAATGCAGGGGCCGTTTTGATAACGGTCCTTTGTTTTCGTGTCTATGCCGAGCAAGACAGTAGGCGACCACGTCGTCCACCTCCGATCCCATTTGCGACGCCAAAAAATTATACAACTACTCAAATTTTAAAGTTCTATTTGGTAGATTGGATTGAGCAAGAGGATGAATATTTTAGATATTTTGTATCTTAAAATTTAGAACTTGTTGAAAATTTTCTCCTAATTAGATTCTAATTGAAAAATGGAATCAAATGACCCAAAGAACCTGAAAATGGAGTTCGGATGAAAAAAGTTATGAGCATTTGAAGGTCAAGGGTATTTTGGTAATTAAACTATTCAAAATGCAGGAGGCCGTTTTTGTGTGTATGCTGAGAAAGACAGTAGGCGATCACGTCACCCACCTCCGGTCCCCATTTTTGGCTCCCAAAACTTATGTAACTACTCAAATTTTAAAGTTCTAATTGGAAGATTGGATAGAGGAAGGGGATGAAAGTTTTACAAATTTTGAATTAAGCACTTGTTAACAATATTCTCAAATTTAGATTCTATTCGAAAAGTCGAATCCAACGAAACAAAGAACCCTCGAAACGGAGTTTGGATGAAAAAGTTATGAGCATTTAAATGTTAAGGGTGTTTTATTAATTAAAAGATTAAAAAAGGGATTTGAGATGCTGGGGGCTATTTTGATAATGTCCCCTTCCTTTGTCCCCACGTTTGCACCAATAAAGAATGTAGGAAATCGTGTCCCCCACCTCTGATCATCGATTGTCGCTCTAAGAAATAATGTTACTACCCAAATTTGAAAGTTCTATTTGGAACATTGGATTGACTAAGATGATAAATATTTTATGAATTTTCTATTTTAAATTTTAGAACTTGTTGAAAATTTTCCCTTGATAAGATTTTAATTGAAAAATGGAATCGAATGACCCATAGAACCCAAAGAAACAGAGTTCAGATGAAACAATTATGAGCGTTTGAAGGTTAAGGGTATTTTGGTAATTAAAAGATTCAAAATGGATTCAAAATATGCGGGGTCATTGTGATAACGTCCCCCTCATTTGTTTTCGGGTCTATGCCGAGCAAGACAGTAGGCGATCGCATCTCCCACCTCCGGTCCCCATTTTTTGTGGCAGAAAATTATGTAACTACTCAAATTTTAAAGTTCTATTTGGAAGATTGGATAGGGCAAGTGGGTGAAAGTTTTACAAATTTTGAATTTTAGAATTTAGTACTTGTTGAAAATATTTGAAAAGTGGAATCCAACTACACAATAACCCTAAAAACGGAGTTTGGAGGAAAAAGTTATGAGAATTTGAAGGTTTGAGGAGAATTTTATTAATTAAAAGATTAAAAATGGGATTCAAGACGCTGGGGCTATTTTGATAATGACCCCTTCCTTTGTCTCCGCGTCTGCACCGATAAAGAATGTAGGAAATCATGTTGCCCACCTTCGATGATCAATTGCTGCTTGAAGAAATAATGTTACTGCTCAAATTTTAAAGTCCTATTTAAAAAATTGGATTGAATAGGAGGATGAATGTTTTATGAATTTTGGAAATTAGAGCATGTTGAAAAAACCTCACAGCTAGATTCTATTAAAAAAAATAGAATCCAACAACACAAAGAACACTAAAAATGGAGTTTGGATGAAAAAGTTATGGGCATTTTGGAAAATAAAAAATTGAAAAAAGCATTTAAATTGTAGGGGCAGTCCAAATAAGACAGTAGGCAGTCGTGGCACGCACCTCTAGTCACCATTTGCGGGATCAAAAAATAAGGTAACTACTCAAATTTTGAAGTTAAATTTGGAAAATTGTATTGAAAAATGGAATCGAATGACCCAAAGAACCCGAAGAACGGAGTTCGGATGAAAAAGTTATGAGCATTTGAAGGTTATGGGTATTTTGGTAATTAAAAGATTCAAAATGAAGGAGGCCGTTTTGATAACATCAACCTCTGTTTTTATGTCTATACTGAGAAAGACAGTAGGCGATCACGTCGCCCACCTCCGGTCCCTATTTTCTGCTCCAGAAAATTATGTAACTACTAAAATTTTAAAGTTTTATTTGGAATATTGGATAGAGCAAGGGGATGAAAGTTTTACAAATTTTGAATTTTAGAATTTAGTACTTGTTGAAAATATTGGAAAAGTGGAATCCAACGACCCATTGAATCCTAAAAATGGAGTTTGGATGAAAAAGTTATGAGCATTTGAAGGTTAAGGGAATTTTATTAATTAAAAGATTAAAAATGGGATTCAAGATGATAGGGGCTATGTTGACAATGACCCCTTCCTTTGTCTCCCCGTCTGCACCGATAAAGAATGTAGGAAATCATGTTGCCCACCTTCGATCATCAATTGCTGGTCCAAGAAATAATGCTATTACTCAAATTTTAAAGTCCTATTTAGAAAATTGGACTGAATAGGAGGACGAATGTTTTATGAATTTTGAATTTTGGAAATTAGAGCATGTTGGAAAAACCTCACCGCGAGATTCTATTCAAAAAATAGAATCCAACAACACAAAGAACACTAAAAATGTAGTTTGGATGAAGAAGTTATGGGCATTTGAAGTTGAAGGGTATTTTGGTAAATAAAAAATTGAAAAAAGCATTTAAATTGTAGGGGCAGTCCAAATAAGACAATCGGCAGTCATGATGCCCACCTCCAATCACCATTCACGGCTTAAAAAAATAAAGTAAATACTGAAATTGTGAAGTTCAATTTGGAAGATTGTATTGAAAAGTAGGATGAATGTTTTACAAATTTTGAATTTTACAAATTAGAATTTTTTGAAAATATTCGCATAATTAGATTCTATTCGAAATATGTAATTGAACGAGAAAAATAACATTGAAGAAAGAGTTTGGATTAAAAACTTCTGTGAATTTGAATTTGAAGGGCATTTTGGTAACTAAAAGACTGAAAAAAGGATTCCAAATGTAGGGTCCAATTTGATCACGACACATCCTTTGTTTTGCCCCTGCATTGAGAAATACAGTAAGCGACTGAGCTGCCCATCTCTGGTCTCCAATTGCTGTGCCGATAAATAATGTGATTGCTCAAATTTTAAAGTCCTATTTTGAAGATTGGAACAAACAGGTGGATTGATTTCTTTTCAATTCACAATTTTATAATTTGATGCTTGTTGAAAATTTATAAAAGGTAGATTCTATTCGAAAAATGGAATCCAACGACACAAAGAGCACTGAAAATGGAGGTTGGGTGAAAAACTTAGGAGCATTGGAAGTCAAAGGCCATTTTGGTAATTAAAAGATTAAAAAGGCATTGAAAATGCAGGGGCCATTTTGTTAACGGCACTCTCCTCAGTTTTTGCGGCTGCCCTGGCAAAGACTGTAAGCGATCGTGCTGCCCACCTCCAGCATCCGTTTGTGGCGTCAGGAAATAATGTAACTACTCAAATTTTAAAGTTCTATTTGGAAGATTGGATTGAGCAAGAGGATGAATATTTTATAAATTTTGTATTTTAAAATTTTGAACTTGTTGAAGAATTTCTTTTAATTAGATTTTAATTGAAAGGTGGAACCGAATGACCCAAAGGACCTGGAAAACGGAGTTCGGATGAAAAAGTTATGAGCATTTGATGGTTATGGGTATTTTGGTAATTAAAAAATTCAAAATGGATTCAAAATATGCGGGGGCATTTTGATAACGTCCCCCTCCTTTTTTTTCATGTCTATGCTGAGCAAGATAGTAAGCGATCACGTGCGTCCACCTCCGATCCCATTTGCGACGCCAAAAAATTATACAACTACTCAAATTTTAAAGTTCTATTTTGTAGATTGGATTGAGCAAGAGGATGAATATTTTAGATATTTTGTATCTTAAAATTTAGAACTTGTTGAAAATTTTCTCCTAATTAGATTCTAATTGAAAAATGGAATCAAATGACCCAAAGAACCTGAAAATGGAGTTCGGATGAAAAAAGTTATGAGCATTTGAAGGTCAAGGGTATTTTGGTAATTAAACTATTCAAAATGCAGGAGGCCGTTTTTGTGTGTATGCTGAGAAAGACAGTAGGCGATCACGTCACCCACCTCCGGTCCCCATTTTTGGCTCCCAAAACTTATGTAACTACTCAAATTTTAAAGTTCTAATTGGAAGATTGGATAGAGGAAGGGGATGAAAGTTTTACAAATTTTGAATTAAGCACTTGTTAACAATATTCTCAAATTTAGATTCTATTCGAAAAGTCGAATCCAACGAAACAAAGAACCCTCGAAACGGAGTTTGGATGAAAAAGTTATGAGCATTTAAATGTTAAGGGTGTTTTATTAATTAAAAGATTAAAAAAGGGATTTGAGAGGCTGGGAGCTATTTTGATAATGTCCCCTTCCTTTGTCTCCACGTCTGCACCAATAAAGAATGTAGGAAATCGTGTCCCCCACCTCTGATCATCGATTGTCGCTCTAAGAAATAATGTTACTACCCAAATTTGAAAGTTCTATTTGGAACATTGGATTGACTAAGATGATAAATATTTTATGAATTTTCTATTTTAAATTTTAGAACTTGTTGAAAATTTTCCCTTGATAAGATTTTAATTGAAAAATGGAATCGAATGACCCATAGAACCCAAAGAAACAGAGTTCAGATGAAACAATTATGAGCGTTTGAAGGTTAAGGGTATTTTGGTAATTAAAAGATTCAAAATGGATTCAAAATATGCGGGGTCATTGTGATAACGTCCCCCTCATTTGTTTTCGGGTCTATGCCGAGCAAGACAGTAGGCGATCGCATCTCCCACCTCCGGTCCCCATTTTTTGTGCCAGAAAATTATGTAACTACTCAAATTTTAAAGTTCTATTTGGAAGATTGGATAGGGCAAGTGGGTGAAAGTTTTACAAATTTTGAATTTTAGAATTTAGTACTTGTTGAAAATATTTGAAAAGTGGAATCCAACTACACAATAACCCTAAAAACGGAGTTTGGAGGAAAAAGTTATGAGAATTTGAAGGTTTGAGGAGAATTTTATTAATTAAAAGATTAAAAATGGGATTCAAGACGCTGGGGCTATTTTGATAATGACCCCTTCCTTTGTCTCCGTATCTGCATCGATAAAGAATGTAGGAAATCATGTTGCCCACCTTCGATGATCAATTGCGGCTTGAAGGAATAATGTTACTGCTCAAATTTTAAAGTCCTATTTAAAAAATTGGATTGAATAGGAGGATGAATGTTTTATGAATTTTGGAAATTAGAGCATGTTGAAAAAACCTCACAACTAGATTATATTAAAAAAATAGAATCCAACAACACAAAGAACACTAAAAATGGAGTTTGGATGAAAAAGTTATGGGCATTTTGGAAAATAAAAAATTGAAAAAAGCATTTAAATTGTAGGGGCAGTCCAAATAAGACAATAGGCATTCGCGGCACGCACCTCTAGTCACCATTTGCGGGATCAAAAAATAAGGTAACTACTCAAATTTTGAAGTTAAATTTGGAAAATTGTATTGAAAAATGGAATCGAATGACCCAAAGAACCCGAAGAACGGAGTTCGGATGAAAAAGTTATGAGCATTTGAAGGTTATGGGTATTTTGGTAATTAAAAGATTCAAAATGAAGGAGGCCGTTTTGATAACATCAACCTCTGTTTTTATGTCCATACTGAGAAAGACAGTAGGCGATCACGTCGCCCACCTCCGGTCCCTATTTGCTGCTCCAGAAAATTATGTAACTACTAAAATTTTAAAGTTTTATTTGGAATATTGGATAGAGCAAGGGGATGAAAGTTTTACAAATTTTGAATTTTAGAATTTAGTACTTGTTGAAAATATTGGAAAAGTGGAATCCAACGACCCATTGAATCCTAAAAATGGAGTTTGGATGAAAAAGTTATGAGCATTTGAAGGTTAAGGGAATTTTATTAATTAAAAGATTAAAAATGGGATTCAAGATGATAGGGGCTATGTTGACAATGACCCCTTCCTTTGTCTCCCCGTCTGCACCGATAAAGAATGTAGGAAATCATGTTGCCCACCTTCGATCATCAATTGCTGGTCCAAGAAATAATGCTATTACTCAAATTTTAAAGTCCTATTTAGAAAATTGGACTGAATAGGAGGACGAATGTTTTATGAATTTTGAATTTTGGAAATTAGAGCATGTTGGAAAAACCTCACCGCGAGATTCTATTCAAAAAATAGAATCCAACAACACAAAGAACACTAAAAATGTAGTTTGGATGAAGAAGTTATGGGCATTTGAAGTTGAAGGGTATTTTGGTAAATAAAAAATTGAAAAAAGCATTTAACTTGCAGGGGCCATTTTGATAACGACACCTTCCTCCATTCCACATCTGTCCTGGGAAAGACAGTAGGCAGTCGTGACGCCCACCTCCAGTCACCATTTGTGGCGTCAAAAAATAAAGTAACTACTCAAATTTTGAAGTTCAATTTGGAAGATTGTATTGAACAGTAGGATGAATGTTTTACAAATTTTGAATTTTACAAATTAGAATTTTTTGAAAATATTCTCATAATTAGATTCTATTCGAAATATGGAATTGAACGAGAAAAATAACACTGAAAAAAGAGTTCGGATTAAAAAGTTCTGTGAATTTGAATTTGAAGGGCATTTTGGTAACTAAAAGATTGAAAAAAGGATTCAAAACGCAGGGTCCAATTTGATCACGACACATCCTTTGTTTTGCCCCTGCATTGAGAAATACAGTAAGCGACTGAGCTGCCCATCTCTGGTCTCCACTTGCTGTGTCGATAAATAATGTGATTGCTCAAATTTTAAAGTCCTATTTTGAAGATTGGAACAAACAGGTGGATTGATTTCTTTTCAATTCACAATTTTAGAATTTGATGCTTGTTGAAAATTTATAAAAGGTAGATTCTATTCGAAAAATGGAATCCAACGACACAAAGAGCACTGAAAATGGAGGTTGGGTGAAAAACTTAGGAGCATTGGAAGTCAAAGGCCATTTTGGTAATTAAAAGATTAAAAAGGCATTGAAAATGCAGGGGCCATTTTGTTAACGGCACTCTCCTCAGTTTTTGCGGCTGCCCTGGCAAAGACTGTAAGCGATCGTGCTGCCCACCTCCAGCATCCGTTTGTGGCGTCAGGAAATAATGTAACTACTCAAATTTTAAAGTTCTATTTGGAAGATTGGATTGAGCAAGAGGATGAATATTTTATAAATTTTGTATTTTAAAATTTTGAACTTGTTGAAGAATTTCTTTTAATTAGATTTTAATTGAAAGGTGGAACCGAATGACCCAAAGAACCTGGAAAATGGAGTTCGGATGAAAAAGTTATGAGCATTTGACGGTTATGGGTATTTTGGTAATTAAAAGATTCAAAATGCATTCAAAATGCAGGGGGCCGTTTTGATAACGGTCCTTTGTTTTCGTGTCTATGCCGAGCAAGACAGTAGGCGACCACGTCGTCCACCTCCGATCCCATTTGCGACGCCAAAAAATTATACAACTACTCAAATTTTAAAGTTCTATTTGGTAGATTGGATTGAGCAAGAGGATGAATATTTTAGATATTTTGTATCTTAAAATTTAGAACTTGTTGAAAATTTTCTCCTAATTAGATTCTAATTGAAAAATGGAATCAAATGACCCAAAGAACCTGAAAATGGAGTTCGGATGAAAAAAGTTATGAGCATTTGAAGGTCAAGGGTATTTTGGTAATTAAAAGATTAAAAAGGGGATTCAAGATGTTGGGGCTATTTTGATAACGTCCCCTTCCTTTGTGTCCATGTCTGCATCGATAAAGAATGTAAGAAATCATACCACCCACCTCCGGTCCCCATTTTTGGCTCCCAAAACTTATGTAACTACTCAAATTTTAAAGTTCTAATTGGAAGATTGGATAGAGGAAGGGGATGAAAGTTTTACAAATTTTGAATTAAGCACTTGTTAACAATATTCTCAAATTTAGATTCTATTCGAAAAGTCGAATCCAACGAAACAAAGAACCCTCGAAACGGAGTTTGGATGAAAAAGTTATGAGCATTTAAATGTTAAGGGTATTTTATTAATTAAAAGATTAAAAAAGGGATTTAAGAGGCTGGGAGCTATTTTGATAATGTCCCCTTCCTTTGTGTCCACGTCTGCACCAATAAAGAATGTAGGAAATCGTGTCCCCCACCTCTGATCATCGATTGTCGCTCTAAGAAATAATGTTACTACCCAAATTTGAAAGTTCTATTTGGAACATTGGATTGACTAAGATGATAAATATTTTATGAATTTTCTATTTTAAATTTTAGAACTTGTTGAAAATTTTCCCTTGATAAGATTTTAATTGAAAAATGGAATCGAATGACCCATAGAACCCAAAGAAACAGAGTTCAGATGAAACAATTATGAGCGTTTGAAGGTTAAGGGTATTTTGGTAATTAAAAGATTCAAAATGGATTCAAAATATGCGGGGTCATTGTGATAACGTCCCCCTCATTTGTTTTCGGGTCTATGCCGAGCAAGACAGTAGGCGATCGCATCTCCCACCTCCGGTCCCCATTTTTTGTGCCAGAAAATTATGTAACTACTCAAATTTTAAAGTTCTATTTGGAAGATTGGATAGGGCAAGTGGGTGAAAGTTTTACAAATTTTGAATTTTAGAATTTAGTACTTGTTGAAAATATTTGAAAAGTGGAATCCAACTACACAATAACCCTAAAAACGGAGTTTGGAGGAAAAAGTTATGAGAATTTGAAGGTTTGAGGAGAATTTTATTAATTAAAAGATTAAAAAGCATTGAAAACGCAAGGGGCCATCTTGTTAACAGCACTCTCCTTAGTTTTCACGTCTACCCTAGCAAAGACCATAAGCAATCGTGCCGCCCACCTCCTGTCATTGCTTGTGGCACTGGGGGCTACTTTGATAATGACCCCTTCCTTTGTCTCCGCGTCTGCACCGATAAAGAATGTAGGAAATCATGTTGCCCACCTTCGATGATCAATTGCTGCTTGAAGAAATAATGTTACTGCTCAAATTTTAAAGTCCTATTTAAAAAATTGGATTGAATAGGAGGATGAATGTTTTATGAATTTTGGAAATTAGAGCATGTTGAAAAAACCTCACAGCTAGATTCTATTAAAAAAAATAGAATCCAACAACACAAAGAACACTAAAAATGGAGTTTGGATGAAAAAGTTATGGGCATTTTGGAAAATAAAAAATTGAAAAAGCATTTAAATTGTAGGGGCAGTCCAAATAAGACAGCAGGCAGTCGCGGCACGCACCTCTAGTCACCATTTGCGGGATCAAAAAATAAGGTAACTACTCAAATTTTGAAGTTAAATTTGGAAAATTGTATTGAAAAATGGAATCGAATGACCCAAAGAACCCGAAGAACGGAGTTCGGATGAAAAAGTTATGAGCATTTGAAGGTTATGGGTATTTTGGTAATTAAAAGATTCAAAATGAAGGAGGCCGTTTTGATAACATCAACCTCTGTTTTTATGTCTATACTGAGAAAGACAGTAGGGGATCACGTCGCCCACCTCCGGTCCCTATTTTCTGCTCCAGAAAATTATGTAACTACTAAAATTTTAAAGTTTTATTTGGAATATTGGATAGAGCAAGGGGATGAAAGTTTTACAAATTTTGAATTTTAGAATTTAGTACTTGTTGAAAATATTGGAAAAGTGGAATCCAACGACCCATTGAATCCTAAAAATGGAGTTTGGATGAAAAAGTTATGAGCATTTGAAGGTTAAGGGAATTTTATTAATTAAAAGATTAAAAATGGGATTCAAGATGATAGGGGCTATGTTGACAATGACCCCTTCCTTTGTCTCCCCGTCTGCACCGATAAAGAATGTAGGAAATCATGTTGCCCACCTTCGATCATCAATTGCTGGTCCAAGAAATAATGCTATTACTCAAATTTTAAAGTCCTATTTAGAAAATTGGACTGAATAGGAGGACGAATGTTTTATGAATTTTGAATTTTGGAAATTAGAGCATGTTGGAAAAACCTCACCGCGAGATTCTATTCAAAAAATAGAATCCAACAACACAAAGAACACTAAAAATGTAGTTTGGATGAAGAAGTTATGGGCATTTGAAGTTGAAGGGTATTTTGGTAAATAAAAAATTGAAAAAAGCATTTAAATTGTAGGGGCAGTCCAAATAAGACAGTAGGCAGTCATGATGCCCACCTCCAATCACCATTCACGGCTTAAAAAAATAAAGTAAATACTGAAATTGTGAAGTTCAATTTGGAAGATTGTATTGAAAAGTAGGATGAATGTTTTACAAATTTTGAATTTTAGAAATTAGAATTTTTTGAAAATATTCGCATAATTAGATTCTATTCGAAATATGTAATTGAACGAGAAAAATAACATTGAAGAAAGAGTTTGGATTAAAAACTTCTGTGAATTTGAATTTGAAGGGCATTTTGGTAACTAAAAGATTGAAAAAAGGATTCAAAACACAAGGTCCAATTTGATCACCACATATCCTTTGTTTCGCCCCTGCTTTGAGAAATACAGTAAGCGACTGAGCTACCCATCTCTGGTCTCCAATTGCTGTGCCGATAAATAATGTGATTGCTCAAATTTTAAAGTCCTATTTTGAAGATTGGAACAAACAGGTGGATTGATTTCTTTTCAATTCACAATTTTAGAATTTGATGCTTGTTGAAAATTTATAAAAGGTAGATTCTATTCGAAAAATGGAATCCAATGACACAAAGAGCACTGAATATGGAGTTTGGGTGAAAAACTTAGGAGCATTGGAAGTTAAAGGCCATTTTGGTAATTAAAAGATTAAAAAAGCAGTGAAAATGCAGGGGCTGGTTTGTTAACGACACTCTCCTCAGTTTTTGCGTCTGCCTTGGCAAAGACCGTAAGCGATCGTGTCGTCCACCTCCAGTATCCGTTTGTGGCGTCAGGAAATAATGTACGATCAAACAAGTAAAAATCTCTTTTTCAAAACCTGTCCTCTTTGGGTCCCTCACAACTGCCTGGCCCTCACAATTGCCTACCCAGAGTCTTTTGAGCACTCCAGCATCTTTTGGTAACCCACAAGGATATGCAATATTTCAAGACTCAATAATCACAAATCATGCAATATATGCATTCGTTTGCAAAACATATCTATGCATAATGTATTTGTCATATGCATGTTAAATTCATTTATAAAATTAAGTCATGCTAAACAAGTCATATAACTTATACTTAAAACATGCATTCTCAAAACAATCATGGCCTCTTTTTAAAAGTCTAGTAGCGATAGAGCACCTACTTCAAAACATCATGGGTTCTTTTAAAAGTTTAATAGCGATAGAGCACCTACTTGGTTTGAGTGCATTAATCCCTTTGTCCTCGTACGCTCCTGAACATGGTTTAGGGAAAAAAGGTTAGCTTGACCTATTTTACCTCACTATTTAGGCATTAAGGGTTCATTCCCATGCTTAAGGGTCTCCTAAGGTACCTAACTGGCCTTGGTATAGTCAAATTTGCAAAGGTTTAGTGGCCTCGCGCCACTATCATGGTTTAAGAGTCATGGTAGCTTTATATAGGGGCTTGATTAGGTATTTTATAGTATGTGTGTGTCCGCGCCGTTAATACGGACACAACACCTCTCACGGTGCCTCAATCGGAGGCTCTAGAACTCAAGTTATGGGCATTTTAATATCAAGTGTACATAGAACCATACGAGGTGGAAGCCCGGGACGCTAACGCGTCCCGCGTCAGTGGCGCGTGCCCCAGCAGGCGCATCTACAGACGCACCGGGCTTTCACCCATTGGGACCAAGGCGTCCTTGGGACGCCCTGGTTCGACCCTGTTGAACTAGTACGGCCTAGGCACCATCCCTGGGTCCTTTGTGGCTCCCTAGAGCCCCATTTTGCATGGTTTTTCATGCAGAAACTTGGGGGAACTCATCCTAAGACTAAGGGGGAGATGGGTTTGGAGGGGTTTAAGGCATACCTGGTTCGTGGCCGGGTTTTTTTTTCATGTTTTCTCCTCTTGTTTTGCTTCTCCACGATGGGTTTTTCCCAAGCTTTTGGGCTGCCATTGGAGACGCCCAAGAGCTCTATTTATAGAGCTTGAAGAGGGTTCTAGAGGGGGTTCCTACTGCCATGGAATGGCGGTGGAGAAACCTCCAAAATGGCAGTGGTTTCTCCCCTACACACCGCCATTCTAGAACCCTCCAGGAGGTTTTGGGAAGAAGAGGGGTGCCCGTATCAAAACGGGTCCCCATTTTCTCAGGCCAAATTCGTTTTTAAATTAAATTACAATTCTACACTTGAACTTCAAAGGGCCATAACTTGCTCATTTTAACTCAGTTTTGGATGATTTTGGTCTTATTAGATTCCTTTTTCTGAGATGCACTTAAGGGTACCATTCTCAGGACCAAATTTCTGGGTCTAGTTAGGGTGAACAGTGAAATGACCAAAATACCCATATCTCCAAAAAGTGAACTTTGCATGGGATTTCAAGGGTACAAAAATGGAGTCATTACACCAAAGAACCTGAAAAATGGAGTTTGGATGAAAAAGTTATGAGCATTTAAATGTTAAGGGTATTTTATTAATTAAAAGATTAAAAAAGGGATTCAAGATGCTGGGGGCTATTTTGATAATGTCCCCTTCCTTTGTCTCCACGTCTGCACCGATAAAGAATGTAGGAAATCTTGTCGCCCACCTCTGATCATCGATTGTCGCTCTAAGAAATAATGTTACTACCCAAATTTGAAAGTTCTATTTGGAACATTGGATTGACTAAGATGATAAATATTTTATGAATTTTCTATTTTAAAATTTAGAACTTGTTGAAAATTTTCCCTTAATTAGATTCTAATTGAAAAATGGAATCGAATGACCCATAGAACCCAAAGAAACGGAGTTCAGATGAAATAGTTATGAGCGTTTGAAGGTTAAGGGTATTTTGGTAATTAAAAGATTCAAAATGGATTCAAAATATGCGGGGTCATTGTGATAACGTCCCCCTCATTTGTTTTCGGGTCTATGCCGAGCAAGAAAGTAGGCGATCGCATCGCCCACCTCCGGTCCCCATTTTTGGTGCCAGAAAATTATGTAACTACTCAAATTTTAAAGTTCTATTTGGAAGATTGGATAGGGCAAGTGGGTGAAAGTTTTACAAATTTTGAATTTTAGAATTTAGTACTTGTTGAAAATATTTGAAAAGTGGAATCCAACGACACAATGAACCCTAAAAACGGAGTTTGGAGGAAAAAGTTATGGGCATTTGAAGGTTAAGGGAATTTTATTAATTAAAAGATTAAAAATGGGATTCAAGATGCTGGGGCTATTTTGATAATGACCCCTTCCTTTGTCTCTGCGTCTGCACCGATAAAGAATGTAGGAAATCATGTTGCCCACCTTCGATCATCAATTGCTGCTCGAAGAAATAATGTAACTACTCAAATTTTAAATTCCTATTTAGAACGATAGATTGAACAGGAGGATGAATGTTTTATGAAATTTGAAAATTAGAACATGTTGAAAAGATTCTCATAATGAGATTCTATTAAAAAAAATGGAATCCAACAACACAAAGAACACAAAAAATGGAGTTCGGATTACAAAGTTATGAGAATTTGAAGTTGAAGGGTATTTCAGTAACTAAAGGATTAAAAAAAGGATTCAAAATGCAGGGGCCAATTTGACAAAGACACCATCCTTTGTTTTGCCCATGCATTGAGAAATACAGTACGCAATTAAGCTTCCCATCTCTGGTCACCGATTGTTGTGCCGGTAAATAATGTAACTGATCAAATTTTAAAGTCCTATTTTGAAGATGGGAACAAACAGGTGGATGAATTTGTTTTAAATTTACAATTTTAGAATTTAATGCACAAAGAGCACTGAAAAGGGAGTTTGGTTGAAAAAGTTATGAGCATTTGAAGTTGAAGGCCATTTTGGTAATTAAAAGATTAAAAAAGCATTGAAAACGCAAGGGGCCACTTGTTAACGGCACTCTCCTTAGTTTTCGCGTCTACCTTAGCAAAGACCGTAAGCGATCGTACCGCCCACCTCCAGTCATCGTTTGTGGCGCTGGAAAATAATGTAACTACGCAAATTTTATAGTTCTCTTTTGAAGATTGGATAGAGCAAGGGGATGAAAGTTTTACAAATTTTGAATTTTAGAATTTAGTACTTGTTGAAAATATTCTCGAAATTAGATTCTATTCGAAAAGTCGAATCCAACGACACAAAGAACCCTAAAAACGGAGTTTGGATGAAAAAGTTATGAGCATTTGAAGGTTAAGGGAATTTTATTAATTAAAAGATTAAAAATGGGATTCAAGATGCTGGGGGCTATTTTGATAATGACCCCTTCCTTTGTCTCCGCGTCTGCACCGATAAAGAATGCAGGAAATCATATCACCCACCTCCGATCATCGATTGCCACTCTAAGAAATAATGTCACTACTCAAATTAAAGTCCTATTTAGAAAATTGGATTGAATAGGAGGATGAATGTTTTATGAATTTTGAATTTTGGAAATTAGAGCATGTTGGAAAAACCTCACAATTAGATTCTATTCAAAAAATAGAATCCAACAACACAAAGAACACTAAAAATGGAGTTTGGATGATAAAGTTATGAGCATTTGAAGTTGAATGGCTTTTTTGTAAATAAAAGAGTCAAAAAAGCATTTAAATTTGCTAGGGCCATTTTGACAGTGGCACCCTCCATTTTGGCATCTGTCTCGAGAAAGACAGTAGGCTATCGTGACACCCACCTATGGTCAGCATTTGCTATATCGAAAAATAAAGTAACTGCTCAAATTTTGAAGTTCAATTTGGAAGATTGTATTGAACAGTAGGATGACTGTTTTACAAATTTTGAATTTTAGAAATTAGAATTTTTTGAAAATATTCTCATAATTAGATTCTATTCGAAATACGAAATTAAATGAGAAAAATAACACTGAAAACAGAGTTCAGATTAAAAAGTTCTGTGAATTTGAAGTTGAAGGGCATTTTGGTAACTAAAAGATTGAAAAAAGGATTCAAAATGCAGGGTCCAATTTGATAAAGCACATCCTTTGTTTTGCCCCTGCATTGAGAAATACAGTAAGCGACTAAGCTGCCCATCTCTGGTCTCCGATTGCTGTGCTGGTAAATAATGTGATTGCTCAAATTTTAAAGTCCTATTTTGAAGATTGGAACAAACAGGTGGATTGATTTCTTTTAAATTTACAATTTTAGAATTTAATGCTTGTTGAAAATTTATAAAAGGTAGATTCTATTCGAAAAATGGAATCCAACGACACAAAGAGCACTGAAAATGGAGTTTGGGTGAAAAACTTAGGAGCATTGGAAGTCGAAGGCCATTTTGGTAATTAAAAGATTAAAAAAGCATTGAAAATGCAGGGGCCGTTTTGTTAACGGCACTCTCCTCAGTTTTTACATCGCGTCGACAAAGACCGTAAGCGATCGTGCCGCCCACCTCCAGTATCCGTTTGTGGCATCAGGAAATAATGTAACTACTCAAATTTTAAAGTCCTATTTGGAAGACTTGATTGAGCAAGAGGATGAATATTTTATAAATTTTGTATTTTAAAATTTAGAACTTGTTGAAAATTTTCTCTTAATTAGATTTTAATTGAAAAATGGAATCGAATGACCCAAAGAACCCAAAAAACGGAGTTCGGATGAAAAAGTTAAGAGCATTTGAAGGTTATGGGTATTTTGGTAATTAAAAGATTCAAAATGCAGGGGGCCATTTTGATAACGTCCCCCTCCTTTGTTTTCGTGTTTATGCCGAGCAAGACAGTAGGCGATCACGTCGTCCACCTCCGATCCCATTTGCGGGGTCAAAAAATTATGCAACTACTCAAATTTTAAAGTTCTATTTGGTAGATTGGATTGAGCAAGAGGATGAATATTTTATAAATTTTGTATCTTAAAATTTAGAACTTGTTGAAAATTTTCTCCTGATTAGATTCTAATTGAAAAATGGAATCAAATGACCCAAAGAACCTGAAAAATGGAGTTTGGATGAAAAAGTTATGAGCATTTGAAGGTTAAGGGTATTTTATTAATTAAAAGATTAAAAAAGGGATTCAAGACGCTGGGGGCTATCTTGATAACGTCCCCTTCCTTTGTCTCCGCATCTGCACTGATAAAGAATGTAGGAAATCATGTCGCCCACCTCCGATCATCGATTGCCGCTCCAAGAAATAATGTAACTACTCAAATTTTTAAGTCCTATTTAGAAGATTGGATTGAACAAGAGGACGAATGTTTTATGAATTTTGAATTTTGGAAATTAGAACATGTTGAAAAAAACCTCACAATTAGATTCTATTTGAAAAATGGAATCCAGCGACACAAAGAACATTAAAAATGGAGTTTGGATGAAAAAGTTAAGAGCATTTGAAGTTGAAGGGCATTTTGGTAAATAAAGGATTCAAAAAAGCATTTAAATTGTAGAGGCCATTTTGATAACAGCACCTTCCTCCGTTTTCGCATCTGCCTTGAGAAAGACAATAGGTAGTCTTGTCGCCCTCCTCCGATCACAATTTGCAGTGTCGAAAAATAAAGTAACTACTCAAATTTTAAAGTTCTATTTGGATTATTGGATTGAACAGGAGGATGAATGTTTTACAAATTTTGAATTTTAGAAATTAGCACTTTCTAAAAATATTCTCATAATTAGATTTTATTCGAAATACGGAATTGAACGAGAAAAATAACACCAGAAAAAGACTTCAGATTAAAAAGTTATGAGATTTTGAAATTGTAGGGCATTTCGGCAACTAAATGATTGAAAAAAAGATTAAAAAAACAGGGACCAATTTGATAACGACACCATCCTTTGTTTTGCCCTTGTGTTGAAAAATACACTAGGCGATTGAGATGCCCACCTTGGGTCACCGATTGCTGTGTCAGTAAATAATATGACTGCTCAAATTTTAAAATCCTATTTTGAATATTGGAACAAATAGGTAGATGGATTTCTTTTAAATTTATAGTTTTACAATTTAATGCTTATTGAAAATATCTAGAAGGCAGATTCTATTTGAAAAATGGAATCCAAAGACACAAAGAGCATTGAAAATGGAGTTTGCATGAAAAAGTTATGAGCATTTGAAGTTGAAGAGTATTTTGATAATTAAAAGATTCAAAATGGACTCAAAATATGCTGGGGTCATTTTGATAACGTTACCCTTTTTTGTTTCCACATCTATGCCGAGAAAGTTAGTAAGCGATCGTGATGCCCACCTCCAGTCCGCATTTGCAGCGCCGAAAAATTATGTAACTACTCAAATTTTAAATTTCTATTTGGAAGATTGGATTGAGCAGTAGGATGAATGTTTCACTATTTTTGAATTTTAGAAGTTAGAACTTGTTGAAAATATTCTCATAATTACATTCTATTCAAAATACGGATCGAACGAGAAAAGTAACATCGAAAACAGAGTTCGGATTGAAAAGTTATGAGAATTTGAAGTTGAAGGGCATTTCGATAACTAAAAGATTAAAAAAGGGATTCAAGATGCTGGGGCTATCTTGACAATGACACCAACCTTTGTTTGCCCCTGCGTTGAGAAAGAATGTAGGAAATCGTGTTGCCCACCTCCGATCACCGATTGTCGCTCGAAGAAATAATTTAATTACGCAAATTTTAAAGTCCTATTTAGAAGATTGGATTGAGTAGGAAGATGAATGTTTTAGGAATTTTAGAATTTAATGCTTGTTGAAAATATTTTAAAAGGTAGATTCTATGCGAGAAATAGAATCCAATGACACAAAGAGCACTGAAAATGGAGTTTGGGTGAAAAAGTTATGAGCATTTGAAGTCGAAGGCCATTTTGGTAATTAAAAGATTAAAATAACATTGAAAACGTAGGGGTTGTTTCGTTAACGGCACTCTCCTCAGTTTTCACATTTGCCCCAGCAAAGACCGTAAGCGACCATGTCGCCCACCTCTAGTCACCATTTGTGGTGCTGGGAAATAATGTAACTACTCAAATTTAAATGTCCTATTTGGAAGATTGGATTGGGCAAGAGGATGAATATTCAATAAATTTTGTATTTTAAAGTTTAGAACTTTGAAAATTTTCTCTTAATTAGACTCTAATTGAAAAATGGAATCGAATGACCCAAAGAACCCTAAAAACAGAGTTCGGATGAAAAAGTTATGAGCATTTGAAGGTTAAGGGTATTTTGGTAATTAAAAGATTCAAAATGCAGGGGGCCATTTTGATAATGCCACCCTCATTCGTTTTCATGTCTACGCCAAGAAAGACTGTAGGCGATGGCGTCCCCCACCTCCAGTCCCCATTTGTAGCGCCGAAAAATTATGTAACTACTCAAATTTTAAAGTTCTATTTGGAAGATTGGATAGAACAAGGGGATGAATGTTTTACAAATTTTGTATTTTAGAATTTAGTACTTGTTGAAAATATTCTCGTGATTAGATTCTATTTGAAAAGTGGAATCCAACGACACAAAGAACCCTAAAAATGGAGTTTGGATGAAAAAGTTATGAGCATTTGAAGGTTAAGGGTATTTTATTAATTAAAAGATTAAAAAAGGGATTCAAGATGCTGGGGGCTATCTTGATAACGTCCCCTTCCTTTGCCTTCACGTCTGCACTGATAAAGAATGTAGGAAATCGTGTCGCCACCTCCGATCATCGATTGCCACTCCAAGAAATAATGTAACTACTCAAATTTTAAAGTCCTATTTAGAAGATTGGATTGAATAGGAGGATGAATGTTTTATGAATTTTGAATTTTGGAAATTAGAACATGTTGAAGAAACCTCACAATTAGATTCTATTCGAAAAATGGAATCCAACGACACAAAGAACACTAAAAATGGAGTTTGGATGAAATAGTTATGAGCATTTGAAGTTGAAGGTCATTTCGGCAACTAAACAATTGAAAAAAAGATTCAAAACACAAGGGCCAATTTGATAACGACACCATCCTTTGTTTTGTCCTGGCGTTGAGAATACACTAGGCGATTGAGATGCCCAACTTGGGTCACCGATTGCTGTGTTGGTAAATAATGGGACTGCTCAACATTTGCCGTCGTCGAAAAATAAAGTAACTACTCAAATTTTAAAGTTCTATTTGGAAGATTGGATTGAATAGGAGGATGAATGTTTTACAAATTTTGAATTTTAGAAATTAGAACTTGTTGAAAATATTCTCATAATTAGATTCTATTCGAAATACAGAATCGAACGAGAAAAATAACGTTGAAAAGAGAGTTCAGATTGAAAAGTTATGAGAATTTGAAGCTGAAGGGCATATTGGTAACTAAAAGATTAATAAAAGGATTCAAAACGCAGAGGCCAATTTGATAACAACACCATCCTTTCTTTTTCCCTTGTGTTGAGAAATACAGTAGGTAATTGAGGTGCCCATCTATGGTCACCGATTGCTGTGTCGATAAATAGTGTGACTGCTCAAATTTTAAAATCCTATTTTGAAGATTGGAACAAATAGGTGGATGGATTTATTTCAAATGTACAATTTTAGAATTTAATGCTTGTTGAAAATATATAAAAGGTAGATTTTATTCGAAAAGCGGAATCCAACGACACAAAGAGCACTGAAAAGGGAGTTTGGCTGAAAAAGTTATGAGCATTTGAAGTTGAAGGCCATTTTGGTAAATAAAAGATTCAAAAAAGCATTTAAATTGCTGGGGTCATTTTGATAACGACACCCTTTTCTGTTTCTGCATCCACCCCGAGAAAGATAGTAAGCAGTCGTGATGCCCATCTCTGGTCAACATTTGCTCCGTTGAAAAATAATGTAACTACTCAAATTTTAAAGTTCTCTTTTGAAGATTGGATAGAGCAAGGGGATGAATGTTTTACAAATTTTTAATTTTAGAAAATAGGACTTTTTAAAAATATTCTCATAATTAAATTCTATTCGAAATGCTTAATTGAATGAGAAAAATAACACTAAAAAGAGACTTAAGATTAAAAAGTTATGAGAAATTGAAATTGAAGGTCATTTCAGCAACTAAACGATCGAAAAAAAGATTCAAAACACAGCGGCCAATTTAATAAAGACACCATCCTATTTTTGCCCTTGCGTTGAGAAAAACACTAGGCAATTGAGATGCCCATCTTAGGTCACCGATTGCTGTGTCGGTAAATAATGTGACCGCTCAAATTTTAAAATCCACCCTTGAAGATTGGATTGAGCAAGAGGATGAATATTTTATAAATTTTGTAGCTTAAAATTTAGAACTTGTTGAAAATTTTCTCCTGATTAGATTCTATTTGAAACATGGAATCCAAAGACACAAAGAGCATTAAAAATGGAGTTTGCATGAAAAAGTTATGAGCATTTGAAGTTGAAGGGCATTTTGGTAAATAAAGATTCAAAAAAGCATTTGAGTTGCTGGGGTCATTTTGATAATGGCACCCTTTTCTATTTTTGCATCTACCCCGAGAAAGATAGTAAGCAGTCTTGATGCCCTTCTCTGGTCAACATTTGCAGTGTCGAAAAATAAAGTAACTACTCAAATTTTAAAGTTCCATTTGAAAGATTGGATTGAACAGGACGATGAATGTTTTACAAATTTTAAATCTTAGTAAATAGAAATTTTTAAAAATATTCTCATAATTAGATTCTATTTGAAATACGGAATTGAACGAGAAAAATAACACTGAAAACAGAGTTTGGATTGAAAAGTTATGAGAATTTGAAGTTGAAGGGCATTTCGATAACTAAAAGATTAAAAATAGGATTCAATAAGCAGGGGCCAATTTGACAATGACACCAACCTTTGTTTGCCCCTGCGTTGAGAAATATAGTAGGCGATTGAGCTGCCATCTCTGATCACCGATTGCTATGCGAGTAAATAATGTGACTGCCCAAATTTTAAAGTCCTATTTTGAAGATTGGAACAAATAGGTAGATGGATTTCTTTTAAATTTGCAATTTTAGAATTTAATGCTTGTTGAAAATATTATAAAAGGTAGACTCTAATCGAAAAATAGAATCCAACGACACAAAGAGCACTGAAAATGGAGTTTGCATGAAAAGGTTATGAGCATTTGAAGTTGAGGGGCATTTTGGTAAATAAATATTCAAAAAAGCATTAGAGTTGCTGGGGTCATTTTGATAACGGCAACCCTTTCTGTTTCTGCATCCACCTCGAGAAAGATAGTAAGCAGTCGTGATGCCCATCTCTGGTCAACATTTGCTGCGTGGAAAAATAAAGTAACTACACAAATTTTAAAGTTCCATTTGAAAGATTGGATTGAACAGGAGGATGAATGTTTTACAATTTTTAAATCTTAGAAAATAGAACTTTTTAAAAATATTCTAATAATTAGTTTTTATTTGAAATATGGAATTGAACAAGAAAAATAACACTAAAAACAGACTTTAGATTAAAAAGTTATGAGAATTTGAAATTGAAGGGCATTTGGGCAACTAAACGATTGAAAAAAAGATTCAAAACACAGGGACCATTTTGATAACGACACCATCCTTTGTTTTGCCCTTGCTTTGAGAAATACACTAGGCGATTGAGATGCCCATCTTGGGTCACCGATTGCTGTGTCGGTAAATAATGTGACCGCTCAAATTTTAAAATCCTACCTTGAAGATTGGAATAAATAGGTAGATGGATTTCTTTTAAATTTACAATTTTACATTTTAATGCTTATTGAAAATATGTAAAAGGTAGATTCTATTTGAAAAATGGAATCCAAAGACACAGAGCATTGAAAATGGAGTTTGCATGAAAAAGTTATGAGCATTTGAAGTTGAAGGGCATTTTGGTAAATAAAGATTCAAAAAAGCATTTGAGTTGCTGGGGTCATTTTGATAACGGCACCCTTTTCTGTTTCTGCATCCACCCTGAGAAAGATAGTAAGTAGTCGTGATGCCCATCTCTGGTCAACATTTGCTGCATGGGAAAATTAAGTAACTACTCAAATTTTAAAGTTCCATTTGAAAGATTGGATTGAATAGGAGGATGAATGTTTTACAAATTTTAAATCTTAGAAAATAGAACTTTTTAAAAATATTCTAATAATTAGTTTCTATTTGAAATACAGAATTGAACGAGAAAAATAACCCTAAAAACAGACTTTAGATTAAAAAGTTATGAGAATTTGAAATTGAAGGGTATTTGGGCAACTAAACGATTGAAAAAAAGATTCAAAACACAGGGGCCATTTTGATAACGACACCATCCTTTGTTTTGCCCTTGCTTTAAGAAATACACTAGGCGATTGAGATGCCCATCTTGGGTCACCGATTGCTGTGTCGGTAAATAATGTGACCGCTCAAATTTTAAAATCCTACCTTGAAGATTGGAATAAATAGGTAGATGGATTTCTTTTAAATTTACAATTTTACATTTTAATGCTTATTGAAAATATGTAAAAGGTAGATTCTATTTGAAAAATGGAATCCAAAGACACAAAGAGCATTGAAAATGGAGTTTGCATGAAAATGTTATGAGCATTTGAAGTTGAAGGGCATTTTGGTAAATAAAGATTCAAAAAAGCATTTGAGTTGCTGGGGTCATTTTGATAACGGCACCCTTTTCTGTTTCTGCATCCACCCAGAGAAAGATAGTAAGCAGTCATGTTGCCCATCTCTGGTCAACATTTGCGGCGTCGAAAAATAAAGTAACTACACAAATTTTAAAGTTCTATTTGAAAGATTGGATTGAACAGGAGGATGAATGTTTTGCAAATTTTTAATCATAGAAAATAGATTTTTTTGAGAATATTCTCATAATTAGATTCTATTCGCAATACGGAATTGAACGAGAAAAATAACACTAAAAACAGACTTCAGATTAAAAAGTTATGAGAATTTGAAAATGAAGGGCGTTTCGGCAACTAAACAATCAAAAAAAAGATTCAAAACGCAGGGGCCAATTTGATAACGACACCATCCTTTGTTTTGCCCTTGCGTTGAGAAATACACTATGCGATTAAGATGCCCATCTTGGGTCACCGATTGCTGTGTCGTTAAATAATGTGACTGCCCAAATTTTAAAATCCTATTTTGAAGTTTGGAGTAAATAGGTAGATGTATTTCTTTTAAATTTACAATTTTACAATGTAAAGCTCATTGAAAATATCTAAAAGGCAGATTCTATTTGAAAAATGGAGTCCAAAGACACAAAGAGCACAGAAAATGGAGTTTGCATGAAAAAGTTAGGAGCATTTGAAATGGAAGGGCATTTTGGTAAATAACACTGACAAGAGGCTTCAGATTAAAACGTTATGAGAATTTGAAATTGCAGGGCATTTCGGAAACTAAACGATTGAAAAAAAGATTCAAACCACAGGGGCCAATTTGATAACGACACCATCCTTCCTTTTGCCCTTGCGTTGAGAAATACACAAGGTGATTGAGGTGGCCATCTTGGGTCACCAATTGCTGTGTCGGTAAATAATGTGAATGCTAAAATTTTTAAATCCTATTTTGAAGATTGGAACAAATAGGTAGATGGATTCATTTTAAATTTACAACTTTACAAATTAATGCTTATTGAAAATATCTAAAAGGCAAATTCTATTAGAAAAATGGAATCCATACACACAAAGAGAATTGAAAATGGAGTTTGCATGAAAAAGTTATGTGCATTTGAAGTTGAAGGGCATTTTGGTAAATAACACTGACAAGAGGCTTCAGATTAAAACGTTATGAGAATTTGAAATTGAAGGGCATTTCGGCAACTAAACGATTGAAAAAAAGATTCAAAACACAGGGGCCAATTTGATAACGACACCATCCTTCCTTTTGCCCTTGCGTTGAGAAATACACAAGGCGATTGAGGTGCCCATCTTGGGTCACCGATTGCTGTGTCGGTAAATAATGTGAATGCTCAAATTTTAAAATCCTATTTTGAAGATTGGAACAAATAGGTAGATGGATTTATTTTAAATTTACAACTTTACAAATTAATGCTTATTGAAAATATCTAAAAGGCAAATTCTATTAGAAAAATGGAATCTATAGACACAAAGAGCATTGAAAATGGAGTTTGCATGAAAAAGTTATGTGCATTTGAAGTTGAAGGGCATTTAAGTAAATAAAGATTCAAAAAAGCATTTGAGTTGCGGGGGTCATTTTAGAACGGCACCCTTTTATGTTTTTGCATCTACCCCGAGAAAGATAGTAAGCAGTCGTGATGCCCATCTCTGGTCAACATTTGCGGCGTCAAAAAATAAAGTAACAGCTCAAATTTCAAAGTTCTATTTGAAAGATTGGATTGAAAAGGAGGATGAATGTTTTACAAATTTTTAATTTTAGAAAATAGGACTTTTTAAAAATATTCTCATAATTAAATTCTATTCGAAATACGAAATGGAACAAGAAAAAAATCACTAAAAACAGACATCAGATTAAAAAGTTATGAAAAATTGAAATTGAAGGTCATTTCAGCAACTAAACTATTGAAAAAAAGATTTAAAACGTAGGGGCCAATTTTATAACGATACCAACCTTTGCTTTGCCCCTGCATTGAGAAAAAAACTAAGCAATTGAGATGCCCATCTTGGGTCACGGATTGCTATGTTGGTAAATAATGTGACTGCTCAAATTTTAAAATCCTATTTTGTGGATTGGAACAAATAGGTAGATGGATTTCTTTTAAATTTACAATTTTACAATTTAATGCTTGTATCTTAGAATTTAGCACTTTTTGAAAATATTCTCATGATTAGATTCTATTTGAAACATGGAATTGAACGAGAAAAAAACACTAAAAACAGACTTTAGATTAAAAGGTTATGAGAATTTGAAATTGAAGGGCATTTCAACAACTAAACGATTGAAAAAAAGATTCAAAACACAGGGGCCATTCTAATAACGACACCATCCTTTGTTTTGCCCTTGCATTGAGAAATACACTAGGCAATTGAGATGCCCGTCTTGGGTCACGGATTCCTATTTTGGTAAATAATGTGACTGCTCAAATTTTAAACTCCTGTTTTTAAAATTGCAACAAATAGGTAGATGGATTTCTTTTAAATTTACAATTTTACAATTTAATGCTTATTGAAAATATCTAAAAGACAGATTCTATTTTAAAAATGGAATCCAAAGACACAAAGAGCATTGAAAATGGAGTTTGCATGAAAAAGTTATGAGCATTTGAAGTTGAAGGGCATTTTGGCAAATAAAGATTCAAAAAAGCATTTGAGTTTCTGGGGTCATTTTGATAACGATACCCTTTTATGTTTCTGCATCTACCTTGTGAAAGATAGTAAGCAGTCGTGATGCCCATCTCTGGCCAACATTTACGACGTCAAAAAATAAAGTAACTACTCAAATTTTAAAGTTCTATTTGAAAGATTGGATTGAACAGGAGGATGAATGTTTTACAAATTTTTAATCTTAGAAAATAGAACTTTATAAAAATATTCTCATAATTAGATTCTATTCGAAATAGGAAATTGAACGAGAAAAATAACACTAAAAATAGACATCAGATTAAAAAGTTATGAAAATTTGAAATTGAAGGTCATTTCGGCAACTAAACGATTGAAAAAAAGATTCAAAACGCACGGGCCAATTTTATAACAATACCATCCTTTGCTTTGCCCTTGCGTTGAGAAAAAAACTAAGCGATTGAGATGCCCATCTTGGGTCACGGATTGCTATGTTGGTAAATAATGTGACTGCTCAAATTTTAAACTCCTGTTTTGAAGATTGGAACGAATAGGTAGATGGATTTCTTTTAAATTTACAATTTTACAATTTAATGCTTATTGAAAATATCTAAAAGACAGATTCTATTTGAAAAATGGAATCCAACGACACAAAGAGCATTGAAAATGGAGTTTGCATGAAAAAGTTTTGAGCATTTGAAGTTGAAGGGCATTTCGGTAAAAAATGATTCAAAAAAGCATTTGAGTTGCTGGGGTCATTTTGATAACGGTGCCCTTTTTTGTTTCTATATCCACCCTGAGAAAGATAGTAAGCAGTCATGATGCCCATCTCTGGTCAACATTTGCGGCGTTGAAAAATAAAGTAACTACTCAAATTTTAAAGTTCTATTTGAAAGATTGGATTCAACAGGAGGATGAATGTTTTACAAATTTTGAATTTTAGAAAATAGGACTTTTTAAAAATATTCTCATAATTAGTTTCTATTCAAAATACAAAATTGATAGAGAAAAATAACACTAACAAGAGGCTTCAGATTAAAATGTTATGAGAAATTGAAATTGAAGGGCATTTCGGCATCTCAACAATTGAAAAAAAGATTCAAAACGCAGGGGCCAATTTTATAACGATACCATCCTTTGCTTTGCCCTTGCGTTGAGAAAAACACTAACCGATTGAGATGCCCATCTCGGGTCACCGATTGCTGTGTCGGTAAATAATGTGACTGTGTCAAATTTTAAAATCCTATTTTGAAGATTGGAACAAATAGGTAGATGGATTTCTTTTAAATTTACAATTTTACAATTTAATGCTTATTGAAAATATCTAAAAGGCAGATTCTATGTGAAAAATGGAATCCAAAGACAGAAAGAGCATTGAAAATGGAGTTTGCATGAAAAAGTTATGAGCATTTGAAGTTGGAGGGCATTTTGGTAAATAAAGATTCAAAAGAGAATTTGAGTTGCTGGGGTCATTTGGATAACGGCACCCTTTTCTGTTTTTGCATCTACCCTGGGAAATAGAGTAAGCAGTCGTGATGCCCATCTCTGGTCAACATTTGAGGCGTCGAAAAATAAAGTAACTGCACAAATTTTAAAGTTCTATTTGAAAGATTGGATTGAACAGGAGGACGAATGTCTTTCAAATTTTAAATTTTAGACAATAGGACTTTTTAAAAATATTCTCATAATTAGATTCTATTCGAAATACGGAATTGGACGAGAAAAATAACACTAAAAATAGACATCAGACTAAAAAGTTATGAGAATTTGAAATTGAAGGGCATTCCGGCATCTCAACAATTGAAAAAAAGATTCAAAACGCAGGGGCCAATTTTATAATGATACCATCCTTTGCTTTGCCCTTGCGTTGAGAAAAACACTAAGCGATTGAGATGCCCATCTCGGGTCACCGATTGATGTGTCGGTAAATAATGTGACTGTGTCAAATTTTAAAATCCTATTTTGAAGATTGGAACAAATAGGTAGATGGATTTCTTTTAAATTTACAATTTTACAATTTAATGCTTATTGAAAATATCTAAAAGGCAGATTCTATGTGAAAAATGGAATCCAAAGACACAAAGAGCATTGAAAATGGAGTTTGCATGAAAAAGTTATGAGCATTTGAAGTTGGAGGGCATTTTGGTAAATAAAGAATCAAAAGAGCATTTGAGTTGCTGGGGTCATTTGGATAATGGCACCCTTTTCTGTTTCTGCATCTACCCCGAGAAAGAGAGTAAGCAGTCGTGATGCCCATCTCTGGTCAACATTTGCGGCGTCAAAAAATAAAGTAACTGCACAAATTTTAAAGTTCTATTTGAAAGATTGGATTGAACAGGAGGACGAATGTCTTTCAAATTTTAAATTTTAGACAATAGGACTTTTTAAAAATATTCTCATTATTAGATTCTATTCAAAATACGGAATTGGACGAGAAAAATAACACTAAAAATAGACATCAGACTAAAAAGTTAAGAGAATTTGAAATTGAAGGGCATTCCGGCATCTCAACAATTGAAAAAAAGATTCAAAACGCAGTGGCCAATTTTATAATGATACCATCCTTTGCTTTACCCTTGCGTTGAGAAAAACACTAAGCGATTGAGATGCCCATCTCGGGTCACCGATTGCTGTGTCGGTAAATAATGTGACTGTGTCAAATATTAAAATCCTATTTTGAAGATTGGAATAAATAGGTAGATGGATTTCTTTTAAACTTACAATTTTACAAATTAATGCTTATTGAAAATATCTAAAAGGCAGATTCTATGTGAAAAATGGAATCCAAAGACACAAAGAGCATTGAAAATGGAGTTTGCACGAAAAAGTTATGAGCATTTGAAGTTGAAGGGCATTTTAGTAAATAAATATTCAAAAAAGCATTTGAGTTGTTGGGGTCATTTTGATAACGGCACCCTTTTTTGTTTCTGCATCTACCTCGAGAAAGAAAGTAAGTAGTCGTAATGCCCATCTCTGGTCAACATTTGCGGCGTCAAAAAATAAAGTAACTGCTCAAATTTTGAAGTTCTATTTGAAAGATTGTATTGAACAGAAGGATGAATGTTTTACAAATTTTGAATTTTAGAAAATATAACTTTTTAAAAATATTCTCATAATTAGTTTCTATTTGAAACATGGAATTGAACGAGAAAAAAAACACTAAAAAAAGAGTTTGGATTGAAAAAGTTATGAGAATTTGAAATTGAAGGGCATTCCGGCAACTAAACGATTGAAAAAAAGATTCAAAACACATGGGCCAATTTGATAATGACGCCATCCTTTGTTTTGCCCTTACGTTGAGAATTACACTAGGCGATTGAGATGCCCATCTTGGGTCACCGATTCCTGTCTTGGTAAATAATGTGACTGCTCAAATTTTAAAATCCTATTTTGTGGATTGGAACAAATAGGTAGATGGATTTCTTTTAAATTTACAATTTTACAATTTAATGCTTGTTTATAATATTATAAAAGGAAGATTCTATTCAAAAATTAGAGTCCAACAACACAAAGTGCACTGAAAATGGAGTTTGGGTGAAAAAGTTAAGAGCATTTGAAGTCGAAGGCCATTTTGGTAATTAAAAGTTCAAAAAAGCATTGAAAACGCAGGGGTTGTTTTGTTAAGGACACTCTCATCAATTTTCACATTTGCCCCAACAAAGGCCGTAAGCAATCGTGTCACCCACCTCTAGTCACTGTTTGTGGCTCGGGGAAATAATGTAACTACTCAAATTTTAAAGTCCTATTTGGAAGATTGGATTGAGCAAGAGGATGAATATTTTATAAATTTTGTATTTTAAAGTTTAGAGCTTGTTCAAAATTTTCTATTAATTGGATACTATTTAAAAAATGGAATCAAATGACCCAAAGTACCCTAAAAATGGAGTTTGGATGAAAATGTTATGAGCATTTGAAGGTTAAGAGTATTTTGGTAACTAAAAGATTCAAAATGTAGGGGGCCATTTTGATAACATCACCCTCATCTGTTTTCGTGTCTATGTCGAGAAAGATAGTAGGAGATCGTGTCCCCCAACTCTGAACCCCATTTGCGGAGCCAAAAAATGATGTAACTACACAAATTTTAAAGTTCTATTTGGAAGATTGGATAGAACAAGGGGATGAATGTTTTAAAATTTTTGGATCTTAGAATTTAGTACTTTTAGAAAATATTCTCGTGATTAGATTCTATTTGAAACATGGAATTGAACAAGAAAAAAAACACTAAAAACAGACTTTAGATTAAAAAGTTATAATAATTTGAAATTGAAGGGCATTTCGGCAACTAAACGATTGAAAAAAAGATTCAAAACACAGGGGCCATTTTGATAACGACACCATCCTTTGTTTTGCCCTTGCATTGAGAAATACACTAGGCAATTGAGATGCCCGTCTTGGGTCACGGATTGCTATGTTGGTAAATAATGTGACTGCTCAAATTTTAAACTCCTGTTTTGAAGATTGCAACAAATAGGTAGATGGATTTCTTTTAAATTTACAATTTTACAATTTAATGCTTATTGAAAATATCTAAAAGACGGATTCTATTTAAAAAATGGAATCCAAAGACACAAAGAGCATTGAAAATGGAGTTTGCATGAAAAAGTTATGAGCATTTGAATTTGGAGGGCATTTTGGTAAAAAAGATTCAAAAAAGCATTTGAGTTGCTGGGGTCATTTCGATAACGGCACCTTTTTCTGTTTCTGCAATTACCCCGAGAAGGATAGTAAGCAGTTGTGATGCCCATCTCTGGTCAACATTTGCGTCATCGGAAAATAAAGTAACTACTCAAATTTTAAAGTTCTATTTGAATGATTGGATTCAACAGGAGGATGAATGTTTTACAAATTTTGAATTTTAGAAAATAGTACTTTTTAAAAATATTCTCATAATTAGTTTCTATTCAAAATACGGAATTGATAGAGAAAATTAACACTGACAAGAGGCTTCAGATTAAAATGTTATGAGAATTTAAAATTGAAGGGCATTTCGGCATCTCAACAATTGAAAAAAAGATTCAAAACGCAGGGGCCAATTTTATAACGATACCATCCTTTGCTTTGCCCTTGCGTTGAGAAAAACACTAAGCGATTGAGATGCCCATCTCGGGTCACCGATTGCTGTGTCGGTAAATAATGTGACTGTGTCAAATTTTATAATCCTATTTTGAAGATTGGAGCAAATAGGTAGATGGATTTCTTTTAAATTTACAATTTTACAATTTAATGCTTATTGAAAATATCTAAAAGGCAGATTCTATTTGAAAAATGGAATCCAAAGACACAAAGAGCATTGAAAATGGAGTTTGCACGAAAAAGTTATGAGCATTTGAAGTTGAAGGGCATTTTAGTAAATAAATATTCAAAAAAGCATTTGAGTTGTTGGGGTCATTTTGATAACGGCACCCTTTTTTGTTTCTGCATCTACCTCGAGAAAGAAAGTAAGTAGTCGTAATGCCCATCTCTGGTCAACATTTGCGGCGTCAAAAAATAAAGTAACTGCTCAAATTTTGAAGTTCTATTTGAAAGATTGTATTGAACAGAAGGATGAATGTTTTACAAATTTTGAATTTTAGAAAATATAACTTTTTAAAAATATTCTCATAATTAGTTTCTATTTGAAACATGGAATTGAACGAGAAAAAAAACACTAAAAACAGACTTCAGATTAAAAAGTTATGAGAATTTGAAATTGAAGGGCATTCCGGCAACTAAACGATTGAAAAAAAGATTCAAAACACATGGGCCAATTTGATAATGACGCCATCCTTTGTTTTGCCCTTACGTTGAGAATTACACTAGGCGATTGAGATGCCCATCTTGGGTCACCGATTCCTGTCTTGGTAAATAATGTGACTGCTCAAATTTTAAAATCCTATTTTGTGGATTGGAACAAATAGGTAGATGGATTTCTTTTAAATTTACAATTTTACAATTTAATGCTTGTTTATAATATTATAAAAGGAAGATTCTATTCAAAAATTAGAGTCCAACAACACAAAGTGCACTGCAAATGGAGTTTGGGTGAAAAAGTTAAGAGCATTTGAAGTGAAAGGCCATTTTGGTAATTAAAAGTTCAAAAAAGCATTGAAAACGCAGGGGTTGTTTTGTTAAGGACACTCTCATCAATTTTCACATTTGCCCCAACAAAGGCCGTAAGCAATCATGTCGCCCACCTCTAGTCAACTTTTGTGGCTCCGAGAAATAATGTAACTACTCAAATTTTAAAGTCCTATTTGGAAGATTGGATTGAGCAAGAGGATGAATATTTTATAAATTTTGTATTTTAAAGTTTAGAGCTTGTTCAAAATTTTCTATTAATTAGATACTATTTAAAAAATGGAATCAAATGACCCAAAGTACCCTAAAAATGGAGTTTGGATGAAAATGTTATGAGCATTTGAAGGTTAAGAGTATTTTGGTAACTAAAAGATTCAAAATGTAGGGGGCCATTTTGATAACATCACCCTCATCTGTTTTCGTGTCTATGTCGAGAAAGATAGTAGGAGATCGTGTCCCCCAACTCTGAACCCCATTTGCGGAGCCAAAAAATGATGTAACTACACAAATTTTAAAGTTCTATTTGGAAGATTGGATAGAACAAGGGGATGAATGTTTTAAAATTTTTGGATCTTAGAATTTAGTACTTTTAGAAAATATTCTCGTGATTAGATTCTATTTGAAACATGGAATTGAACAAGAAAAAAAACACTAAAAACAGACTTTAGATTAAAAAGTTATAATAATTTGAAATTGAAGGGCATTTCGGCAACTAAACGATTGAAAAAAAGATTCAAAACACAGGGGCCATTTTGATAACGACACCATCCTTTGTTTTGCCCTTGCATTGAGAAATACACTAGGCAATTGAGATGCCCGTCTTGGGTCACGGATTGCTATGTTGGTAAATAATGTGACTGCTCAAATTTTAAACTCCTGTTTTGAAGATTGCAACAAATAGGTAGATGGATTTCTTTTAAATTTACAATTTTACAATTTAATGCTTATTGAAAATATCTAAAAGACGGATTCTATTTGAAAAATGGAATCCAGCGACACAAAGAACATTGAAAATGGAGTTTGGATGAAAAACTTAAGAGCATTCGAATTTGAAGGGTATTTTGGTAAATAAATTATTCAAAAAAGCATTTAACTTGCAGGGGCCATTTTGATAACGACACCTTCCTCCTTTACGCAATTACCCCGAGAAGGATAGTAAGCAGTTGTGATGCGCATCTCTGGTCAACATTTGCGTCATCGAAAAATAGAGTAACTACTCGAATTTTAAAGTTCTATTTAGAAGATTGGATTGAACACGAGGATGAATGTTTTACCAATTTTGAATTTTAGAAATTCGAACTTGTTAAAAATATTCTCATAATTAGATTCTATTTGAAATACGGAATCGAATGAGAAAAATAGCACTGAAAATAGGCTTCAGATTAAAATGTTATGAGAATTTGAAATTGAAGGGCATTTCGGCATCTCAACAGATTGAAAAAAAGATTCAAGACGCAGGGGCCAATTTGATAACGGCACCATCCTTTGTTTTGCCCTTACATTAAGAAATACAGTAGGCGATTGAGCTGCTCATCTCTGGTCACCGATTGCTGTGTCAGTAAAAGATGTGACTACTCAACTTTTAAAATCTTATTTTGAAGATTGGAGCAAATAGGTGGATGGATTTCTTTTAAATTTACAATTTTAGAATTTAATGCTTATTGAAAATATCTAAAAGGCAGATTCTATTTGAAAAATGGAATCCAAAGACACAAAGAGCATTGAAAATGGAGTTTGCATGAAAAAGTTATGAGCATTTGAAGTTGAAGGGCATTTTGGTAAATAAAGATTCAAAAAAGCATTTGAGTTGCTGGGGTCATTTTGATAACGGAACCCTTTTCTGTTTCTGCATCTACCTCGAGAAAGATAGTAAGCAATCGTGATGCCCATCTCTGGTCAACATTTGCGGCGTCGAAAAATAAAGTAACTACTCAAATTTTAAAGTTCTATTTGAAAGATTGGATTGAACAGTAGGATGAATGTTTCACTATTTTTGAATTTTAGAAGTTAGAACTTGTTGAAAATATTCTCATAATTAGATTCTATTCGAAATACAGAATCGAACGAGAAAAATAACACTAAAAACAGAGTTCGGATTAAAAAGTTATGAGAATTTGATGTTGAAGGGCATTTCGGTACCTAAAAGATTGAAAAAAAGATTCAAACTACAGGAGCCAATTTGATAACAACACCATCCTTTCTTTTTCCCTTGTGTTGAGAAATACAGTAGGCGATTGAGTTGCCCATCTCTGGTCACCGATTGCTGTGCTGGTAAATAATGTGACTGCTCAAATTTTAAAATCCTATTTTGAAGATTGGAACAAACAGGTGGATGGATTTCTTTTAAATTTACAATTTTAGAATTTAATGCTTGTTTAAAATATTATAAAAGGAAGATTCTATTCGAAAAATAGAGTCCAACAACACAAAGTGCACTGAAAATGGAGTTTGGGTGAAAAAGTTAAGAGCATTTGAAGTCGAAGGCCATTTTGGTAATTAAAAGTTCAAAAAAGCATTAAAAATGCAGGGGCTGTTTTGTTAATGACACTCTCCTCAGTTTTTGCGTTTGCCTCGACAAAGATCCTAAGCGATCGTGTCGCCGACCTCTAGTCATCGTTTGTGGCGCTTGGAAATAATGTAACTACTCAAATTTTAAAGTCCTATTTCAAAGATTGGATTGAGCAAGAGGATGAATATTTTATAAATTTTGTATTTTAAAGTTTAGAACTTGTTGAAAATTTTCTATTAATTAGATACTATTTGAAAAATGGAATCGAATGACCCAAAGAACCCTAAAAACGGAGTTCGGATGAAAAAGTTATGAGCATTTGAAGGTTAAGGGTATTTTGGTAATTAAAAGATTCAAAATGCAGGGGGCCATTTTGATAACATCACCCTCATCTGTTTTCATGTCTATGCCAAGAAAGACACTAGGCGATAGCGTCCCCCAGCTCTGATCCCCTTTTGCGGTGCCAAAAAATTATGTAACTACTCAAATTTTAAAGTTCTATTTGGAAGATTGGATAGAACAAGGGGATGAATGTTTTAAAATTTTTGTATCTTAGAATTTAGTACTTGTTGAAAATATTCTCGTGATTAGATTCTATTTGAAACATGGAATTGAACAAGAAAAAAAACACTAAAAACAGACTTTAGATTAAAAAGTTATAATAATTTGAAATTGAAGGGCATTTCGGCAACTAAACGATTGAAAAAAAGATTCAAAACACAGGGGCCATTTTGATAACGACACCATCCTTTGTTTTGCCCTTGCATTGAGAAATACACTAGGCAATTGAGATGCCCGTCTTGGGTCACGGATTGCTATGTTGGTAAATAATGTAACTACTCAAATTTTAAACTCCTGTTTTGAAGATTGCAACAAATAGGTAGATGGATTTCTTTTAAATTTACAATTTTACAATTTAATGCTTATTGAAAATATCTAAAAGACGGATTCTATTTAAAAAATGGAATCCAAAGACACAAAGAGCATTGAAAATGGAGTTTGCATGAAAAAGTTATGAGCATTTGAATTTGGAGGGCATTTTGGTAAAAAAGATTCAAAAAAGCATTTGAGTTGTAGAGGCCATTTTGATAACAGCACCTTTTTCTCGTTTCTCGCAATTACCCCGAGAAGGATAGTAAGTCTTGTGATGCCCATCTCTGGTCAACATTTGCGTCATCGGAAAATAAAGTAACTACTCAAATTTTAAAGTTCTATTTGAATGATTGGATTCAACAGGAGGATGAATGTTTTACAAATTTTGAATTTTAGAAAATAGTACTTTTTAAAAATATTCTCATAATTAGTTTCTATTCAAAATACGGAATTGATAGAGAAAATTAACACTGACAAGAGGCTTGATTAAAATGTTATGAGAATTTAAAATTGAAGGGCATTTCGGCATCTCAACAATTGAAAAAAAGATTCAAAACGCAGGGGCCAATTTTATAACGATACCATCCTTTGCTTTGCCCTTGCGTTGAGAAAAACACTAAGCGATTGAGATGCCCATCTCGGGTCACCGATTGCTGTGTCGGTAAATAATGTGACTGTGTCAAATTTTATAATCCTATTTTGAAGATTGGAGCAAATAGGTAGATGGATTTCTTTTAAATTTACAATTTTACAATTTAATGCTTATTGAAAATATCTAAAAGGCAGATTCTATTTGAAAAATGGAATCCAAAGACACAAAGAGCATTGAAAATGGAGTTTGCACGAAAAAGTTATGAGCATTTGAAGTTGAAGGGCATTTTAGTAAATAAATATTCAAAAAAGCATTTGAGTTGTTGGGGTCATTTTGATAACGGCACCCTTTTTTGTTTCTGCATCTACCTCGAGAAAGAAAGTAAGTAGTCGTAATGCCCACCTCTGATTACCATTTGCGGCGTCGAAAAATAAAGTAACTACTCAAATTTTAAAGTTCTATTTGGATGATTGGATTGAATAGAAGGATGAATGTTTTACAAATTTTGAATTTTAGAAAATATAACTTTTTAAAAATATTCTCATAATTAGTTTCTATTTGAAATATGAAATTGAACGAGAAAAATAACACTAAAAACAGAGTTCAGATTGAAAAGTTATGAGAATTTGAAGTTGAAGGGTATTTCGGTAACTAAAAGATTAAAAATAGGATTTAAAACGCAGGGGCCAATTTGACAATGACACCATCCTTTGTTTTGCCCTTACGTTGAGAATTACACTAGGCGATTGAGATGCCCATCTTGGGTCACCGATTCCTGTCTTGGTAAATAATGTGACTGCTCAAATTTTAAAATCCTATTTTGTGGATTGGAACAAATAGGTAGATGGATTTCTTTTAAATTTACAATTTTACAATTTAATGCTTGTTTAAAATATTATAAAAGGAAGATTCTATTCGAAAAATAGAGTCCAACAACACAAAGTGCACTGAAAATGGAGTTTGGGTGAAAAAGTTAAGAGCATTTGAAGTCGAAGGCCATTTTGGTAATTAAAAGTTCAAAAAAGCATTGAAAACGCAGGGGTTGTTTTGTTAAGGACACTCTCATCAATTTTCACATTTGCCCCAACAAAGGCCGTAAGCAATCGTGTCACCCACCTCTAGTCACTGTTTGTGGCTCGGGGAAATAATGTAACTACTCAAATTTTAAAGTCCTATTTGGAAGATTGGATTGAGCAAGAGGATGAATATTTTATAAATTTTGTATTTTAAAGTTTAGAACTTGTTGAAAATTTTCTATTAATTGGATACTATTTAAAAAATGGAATCAAATGACCCAAAGTACCCTAAAAATGGAGTTTGGATGAAAATGTTATGAGCATTTGAAGGTTAAGAGTATTTTGGTAACTAAAAGATTCAAAATGTAGGGGGCCATTTTGATAACATCACCCTCATCTGTTTTCGTGTCTATGCCGAGAAAGATAGTAGGTGGTCGCGTCCCCCAACTCCGAACCCCATTTGCGGCGCCAAAAATTTATGTAACTACTCAATTTTAAAGTTCTATTTGGAAGATTGGATAGAACAAGGGGATGAATGTTTTAAAATTTTTGGATCTTAGAATTTAGTACTTTTAGAAAATATTCTCGTGATTAGATTCTATTTGAAACATGGAATTGAACAAGAAAAAAAACACTAAAAACAGACTTTAGATTAAAAAGTTATAATAATTTGAAATTGAAGGGCATTTCGGCAACTAAACGATTGAAAAAAAGATTCAAAACACAGGGGCCATTTTGATAACGACACCATCCTTTGTTTTGCCCTTGCATTGAGAAATACACTAGGCAATTGAGATGCCCGTCTTGGGTCACGGATTGCTATGTTGGTAAATAATGTGACTGCTCAAATTTTAAACTCCTGTTTTGAAGATTGCAACAAATAGGTAGATGGATTTCTTTTAAATTTACAATTTTACAATTTAATGCTTATTGAAAATATCTAAAAGACGGATTCTATTTAAAAAATGGAATCCAAAGACACAAAGAGCATTGAAAATGGAGTTTGCATGAAAAAGTTATGAGCATTTGAAGTTGAAGGGCATTTTGGTAAATAAAAGATTCAAAAAAGCATTTAAATTGCAGGGGCCATTTTGATAACGACATCCTTTTCTGTTTCTGCATCTACCCTGAGAAAGATAGTAAGCAGTCGTGATGCCCATCTCTAGTCAACATTTGTGTCGTCGAAAAATAAAGTAACTACTCAAATTTTAAAGTTCTATTTGGATGATTGGATTGAATAGGAGGATGAATGTTTTACAAATTTTGAATTTTAGAAATTAGGACTTTTTAAAAATATTCTCATAATTAGATTCTATTCGAAATACGGAATTGAACAAGAAAAATAACACTAAAAACAGACTTCAGATTAAAAAGTTATGAGAATTTGAAATTGAAGGGCATTTCGGCAACTAAACGATTGAAAAAAAGATTCAAAACACAGGGGCCAATTTGATAACGACACCATCCTTTGTTTTGCCCTTGCGTTGAGAAATACACTAGGCGATTGAGATGCCCATCTTGGGTCACCGATTGCTGTGTCGGTAAATAATGTGACTGCTCAAATTTTAAAATCCTATTTTGAAGATTGGAACAAATAGGTAGATGGATTTCTTTTAAATTTACAATTTTAGAATTTAATGCTTATTGAAAATATCTAAAAGGCAGATTCTATTTGAAAAATGGAATCCAAAGACACAAAGAGCATTGAAAATGGAGTTTGCATGAAAAAGTTATGAGCATTTGAAGTTGAAGGGCATTTTGGTAAATAAAGATTCAAAAAAGCATTTGAGTTGCTGGGGTCATTTTGATAATGGCACCCTTTTCTGTTTTTGCATCTACCCAGAGAAAGATAGTAAGCAGTCGTGATGCCCACCTCTAGTCAAGATTTGCAGCGTCAAAAAATAAAGGAACTACTCAAATTTTAAAGTTCTATTTGGAAGATTGGATTGAACAGGAGGAAAAATGTTTTACAAATTTTGAATTTAAAATTAGAACTTGTTGAAAATATTCTCATAATTACATTCTACTTGAAATACGGATCGAATGAGAAAAATAACACTGAAAATAGAGATCGGATTGAAAAGTTATGAGAATTTGAAATTGAAGGGCATTTCAGTAACTAAAAGATTGAAAATAGATTCAAAACGTAGGGGCCAATTTGATAACGACACCATCCTTTGTTTTGCCCCGGCGTTGAGAAATACAGTAGGCAATTGAGCTGCCCATCTCTGGTCACTGATTACTGTGCTAGTAAATAATGTGACTGCCCAAATTTTAAAGTCCTATTTTAAAGATTGGAACAAACAGGTGGATGGATTTTGTTTAAATTTACAATTTTACAATTTAATGCTTGTTTAAAATATTATAAAAGGAAGATTCTATTCGAAAAATAGAGTCCAACAACACAAAGTGCACTGAAAATGGAGTTTGGGTGAAAAAGTTAAGAGCATTTGAAGTCGAAGGCCATTTTGGTAATTAAAAGTTCAAAAAAGCATTGAAAACACAGCGGCTGTTTTGTTAAGGACACTCTCCTCAGTTTTCACATTTGCCCCAACAAAGACCATAAGCCATCGTGTCGCCCACCTCTAGTCACTGTTATTGGCTCGGGGAAATAATGTAACTACTCAAATTTTAAAGTCCTATTTGGAAGATTGGATTGAGCAAGAGGATGAATATTTTATAAATTTTGTATTTTAAAGTTTAGAACTTGTTGAAAATTTTCTATTAATTAGATACTATTTGAAAAATGGAATCGAATGACCCAAAGAACCCAAAAAATGGAGCTTGGATGAAAAAGTTATGAGCATTTGAAGGTTAAGGGTATTTTGGTAATTAAAAGATTCAAATTGAAGGGGGCGTTTTGATAACATCACCTTTTTCTATTTCTACAATTCGAGAAAGATAGTAGGTGATCGCGTCCCCCAAATCTAAACCCCATTTGCGGTGCCAAAAAATTATGTAACTACTCAAATTTTAAAGTTCTATTTGGAAGATTGTATTCAATAAGGGGATGAATGTTTTAAAATTTTTGTATCTTAGAATTTAGTACTTGTTGAAAATATTCTCGTGATTACTTTCTATTTGAAAAGTGGAATCTAACAACACAAAGAACTCTATAAATGGAGTTTGGATAAAAAATTTATGAGCATTTGAAATTGAAGTGCATTTCGACAACTAAACAATTGAAAAAAAGATTAAAAACACAGGCGCCAGTTTGATAACGACACCATCCTTTGTTTTTTCCTTGCATTGAGAAATACACTAGGCAATTGAGATGCCCATCTTGGGTCTTGGATTCCTGTGTTGGTAAATAATGTGACTACTCTAATTTTAAAATCCTATTTGGAAGATTGGAACAAATATGTGGATGGATTTCTATTAAATTTACAATTTAAGAATTTAATTCTTGTTGAAAACATCAAAAAGGTAGATTCTATTTGAAAAATGGAACCCAACAACACAAAGAGCACTGAAAATGGAGTTTGCATGAAAAAGTTATGAGCATTTGAAGTTGAAGGGCATTTTCGTAAATAAAGATTCAAAAAAGCATTTGAGTTGCTGGGGTCATTTTGATAACGACACCCTCCTCCATTTCTCGCAATTACCCCGAGAAAGATAGTAAGCAGTCGTGATGCCCATCTCTGGTCAACATTTGCTCCGTTGAAAAATAAAGTAACTACTCAAATTTTAAAGTTCTATTTGGAAGATTGGATTGAACAGGAGGATGAATGTTTTACAAATTTTGAATTTTAGAAATTCGAACTTGTTAAAAATATTCTCATAATTAGATTCTATTTGAAATATGTAATCCAATGAGAAAAATAACGTTGAAGATAGAGTTTGGATAAAAGAGTTATGAGAATTTGATGTTGAAGGGCATTTCGATAACTAAGAGATTGAAAAAAAGATTCAAAACGCAGGGGCCAATTTGATAACGGCACCATCCTTTGTTTTGCCCTTACATTAAGAAATACAGTAGGTGATTGAGCTGCTCATCTCTGGTCACCGATTGCTGTGTCAGCAAAAAATGTGACTACTCAACTTTTAAAATCTTATTTTGAAGATTGGAACAAATAGGTGGATGGATTTCTTTTTAAATTTACAATTTTGAAAATTAATGCTTGTTGAAAATATCTAAAAGGTAGATTCTATTCGAAAAATGGAATCCAACGACACAAAGGGCACTAAAAATGGAGTTTGGATGAAAAAGTTATGAGCATTTGAAGTTGAAGAGCATTTTGGTAAATAAAAGATTCAAAAAAGCATTTAAGTTGCTGGGGTCATTTTGATAACAGTACCCTTTTCCGTTTCTGCATCTACCCCGAGAAAGATAGTAGGCAATCGTGACGCCCACCTCTGGTCACCATTTGCGGTGTCAAAAAATAAAGTAACTACTCAAATTTTAAAGTTCTATTTGGAAGATTGGATTGAACAGGAGGATGAATGTTTTACAAATTTTGAATTTTAGACACTAGAACTTGTTGAAAATATTCTCATAATTACATTCTATTCGAAATACAGATCGAATGAGAAAAATAACACTAAAAACACAGTTTGGATTGAAAAGTTATGAGAATTTGAAGTTGAAGGGTATTTCGGTAACTAAAAGATTAAAAATAGGATTCAAAATGCAGGGTCCAATTTGACAATGACACCATCCTTTGTTTTGCCCCGGCGTTGAGAAATACAGTAGGCAATTGAGCTGCCCATCTCTGGTCACCGATTGTTGTGTCAGTAAATAATGTGACTGCCCAAATTTTAAAGTCCTATTTTAAAGATTGGAACAAACAGGTGGATGGATTTCTTTTAAATTTACAATTTTAGAATTTAATGCTTGTTGAAAATATTATAAAAGGTAGATTCTATTCGAAAAATAGAATCCAACGACACAAAGAGCACTGAAAATGGAGTTTGGGTGAAAAAGTTATGAGCATTTGAAGTCGAAGGCCATTTTGGTAATTAAAAGATTAAAATAACATTGAAAACGTAGGGGCTGTTTTGTTAACGACACTCTCCTCAGTTTTCACATTTGCCCCAACAAAGATCGTAAGCAATCGTGTCGCCCACCTCTAGTCACTGTTTGTGGCTCGGGAAATAATGTAACTACTCAAATTTTAAAGTCCTATTTGGAAGATTGGATTGAGCAAGAGGATGAATATTTTATAAATTTTGTATTTTAAAGTTTAGAACTTGTTGAAAATTTTCTATTAATTAGATACTATTTGAAAAATGGAATCGAATGACCCAAAGAACCCTAAAAACAGAGTTTGGATGAAAAAGTTATGAGCATTTGAAGGTTAAGGGTATTTTGGTAATTAAAAGATTCAGAAAAGCATTTGAGTTTGGGGTCCATTTCGATAACGGCACCTTTTTCTTCGTTTCGCAATTACCCCGAGAAGGATAGTAAGCGGTTGTGATGCCCATCTCGGTCAACATTTGCGTCATCGGAAAATAAAGTAACTACTCAAATTTTAAAGTTCTATTTGGAAGATTGGATAGAGCAAGGGGATGAATGTTTTAAAATTTTAGAATTTTAGAATTTAGTACTTGTTGAAAATATTCTCATAATTAGATTCTATTCGAAATACAAAATTAAGCGAGAAAAATAACACTAAAAAAAGAGTTCGGATTAAAAAGTTATGAGAATTTGAAATTGAAGGACATTTCAGCAGCTAAATGATTGAAAAAAAGATTCAAAACATAGGGGCCAATTTGATAACAACACCATCCTTTGTTTTGCCCTTGCATTGAGAAATACACTAGGCAATTGAGATGCCCATCTTGGGTCACCGATTGCTGTGTCGGTAAATAATGTGACTGCTCAAATTTTAAAATCCTATTTTGAAGATTGGAACAAATAGGTAGATGGATTTCTTTTAAATTTATAGTTTTACAATTTAATGCTTATTGAAAATATCTAAAAGGCAGATTCTATTTGAAAAATGGAATCCAAAGACACAAAGAGCATTGAAAATGGAGTTTGCATGAAAAAGTTATGAGCATTTGAAGTTGAAGGGCATTTTGGTAAATAAAGATTCAAAAAAGCATTTGAGTTGCTGAGATCATTTTGATAACGACAACCTATTCCGTTCCACAATTACCCCGAGAAGGATAGTAAGCAGTTGTGATGCCCATCTCTGGTCAACATTTGCGTCATCGGAAAATAAAGTAACTACTCAAATTTTAAAGTTCTATTTGGAAGATTGGATTGAAAGGGAGGATGATTGTTTTACAAATTTTGAATTTTAGAATTTAGAACTTGTTGAAAATATTCTCACAATTAGATTCTATTCGAAATGCAGAATTGAACGAGAAAAATAACATTGAAAACAGAGTTCGAATTAAAAAGTTATGAGAATATAAAACTGAAGGGCATTTCGGCATCTCAACAATTGAAAAAAAGATTCAAAACGCAGGGGCCAATTTTATAACGATACCATCCTTTGCTTTGCCCTTGCGTTGAGAAAAACACTAAGCGATTGAGATGCCCATCTCGGGTCACCGATTGCTGTGTCGGTAAATAATGTGACTGTGTCAAATTTTATAATCCTATTTTGAAGATTGGAGCAAATAGGTAGATGGATTTCTTTTAAATTTACAATTTTACAATTTAATGCTTATTGAAAATATCTAAAAGGTAGATTCTATTTGAAAAATGGAATCCAAAGACACAAAGAGCATTGAAAATGGAGTTTGCACGAAAAAGTTATGAGCATTTGAAGTTGAAGGGCATTTTAGTAAATAAATATTCAAAAAAGCATTTGAGTTGTTGGGGTCATTTTGATAACGGCACCCTTTTTTGTTTCTGCATCTACCTCGAGAAAGAAAGTAAGTAGTCGTAATGCCCATCTCTGGTCAACATTTGCGGCGTCAAAAAATAAAGTAACTGCTCAAATTTTGAAGTTCTATTTGAAAGATTGTATTGAACAGGAGGATGAATGTTTTACAAATTTTGAATTTTAGAAAATATAACTTTTTAAAAATATTCTCATAATTAGTTTCTATTTGAAACATGGAATTGAACGAGAAAAAAAACACTAAAAACAGACTTCAGATTAAAAAGTTATGAGAATTTGAAATTGAAGGGCATTCCGGCAACTAAACGATTGAAAAAAAGATTCAAAACACATGGGCCAATTTGATAATGACGCCATCCTTTGTTTTGCCCTTACGTTGAGAATTACACTAGGCGATTGAGATGCCCATCTTGGGTCACCGATTCCTGTCTTGGTAAATAATGTGACTGCTCAAATTTTAAAATCCTATTTTGTGGATTGGAACAAATAGGTAGATGGATTTCTTTTAAATTTACAATTTTACAATTTAATGCTTGTTTATAATATTATAAAAGGAAGATTCTATTCAAAAATTAGAGTCCAACAACACAAAGTGCACTGCAAATGGAGTTTGGGTGAAAAAGTTAAGAGCATTTGAAGTGAAAGGCCATTTTGGTAATTAAAAGTTCAAAAAAGCATTGAAAACGCAGGGGTTGTTTTGTTAAGGACACTCTCATCAATTTTCACATTTGCCCCAACAAAGGCCGTAAGCAATCGTGTCACCCACCTCTAGTCATCGTTTGTGGCGCTTGGAAATAATGTAACTACTCAAATTTTAAAGTCCTATTTGGAAGATTGGATTGAGCAAGAGGATGAATATTTTATAAATTTTGTATTTTAAAGTTTAGAGCTTGTTCAAAATTTTCTATTAATTGGATACTATTTAAAAAATGGAATCAAATGACCCAAAGTACCCTAAAAATGGAGTTTGGATGAAAATGTTATGAGCATTTGAAGGTTAAGAGTATTTTGGTAACTAAAAGATTCAAAATGTAGGGGGCCATTTTGATAACATCACCCTCATCTGTTTTCGTGTCTATGTCGAGAAAGATAGTAGGAGATCGTGTCCCCCAACTCTGAACCCCATTTGCGGAGCCAAAAAATGATGTAACTACACAAATTTTAAAGTTCTATTTGGAAGATTGGATAGAACAAGGGGAAGAATGTTTTAAAAATTTTGGATCTTAGAATTTAGTACTTTTAGAAAATATTCTCGTGATTAGATTCTATTTGAAACATGGAATTGAACAAGAAAAAAAACACTAAAAACAGACTTTAGATTAAAAAGTTATAATAATTTGAAATTGAAGGGCATTTCGGCAACTAAACGATTGAAAAAAAGATTCAAAACACAGGGGCCATTTTGATAACGACACCATCCTTTGTTTTGCCCTTGCATTGAGAAATACACTAGGCAATTGAGATGCCCGTCTTGGGTCACGGATTGCTATGTTGGTAAATAATGTGACTGCTCAAATTTTAAACTCCTGTTTTGAAGATTGCAACAAATAGGTAGATGGATTTCTTTTAAATTTACAATTTTACAATTTAATGCTTATTGAAAATATCTAAAAGACGGATTCTATTTAAAAAATGGAATCCAAAGACACAAAGAGCATTGAAAATGGAGTTTGCATGAAAAAGTTATGAGCATTTGAAGTTGAAGGGCATTTTGGCAAATAAAGATTCAAAAAAGCATTTGAGTTTCTGGGGTCATTTTGATAACGATACCCTTTTATGTTTCTGCATCTACCCTGTGAAAGATAGTAAGCAGTCGTGATGCCCATCTCTAGTCAACATTTGCGACGTCAAAAAATAAAGTAACTACTCAAATTTTAAAGTTCTATTTGAAAGATTGGATTGAACAGGAGGATGAATGTTTTACAAATTTTTAATCTTAGAAAATAAAACTTTATAAAAATATTCTCATAATTAGATTCTATTCGAAAGAGGAAATTGAACGAGAAAAATAACACTAAAAACAGACTTCAGATTAAAAAGTTATGAGAAATTGAAATTGAAGGGCATTTCGGCAACTAAACGATTGAAAAAAAGATTCAAAACACAGGGGCCATTCTGATAACGACACCATCCTTTGTTTTGCCCTTGCGTTGAGAAATACACTAGGCAATTTAGAAGCCCATCTTGGGTCACCGATTGCTATGTCAGTAAAGAATGTGACAGCTTAGATATTAAAATGCTATTTTGAAGATTGGAACAAATAGGTAGATGGATTTCTTTTAAATTTACAAATTTACATTTTAATGCTTATTGAAAATATCTAAAATGCAGATTCTCATTGAAAAATGGAATCCAAAGACACAAAGAGCATTGAAAATGGAGTTAGCATGAAAAAGTTATGAGCATTTGAAGTTGAAGGGCATTTTCGTAAATAAAGATTGAAAAAAGCATTTGAGTTGCTAGGGTCATTTTGATAACAGCACCCTTTTCTGTTTCTACATCCACCCTGAGAAATATAGTAAGCAGTCGTGATGCCCATCTCTGGTCAACATTTGCGGCGTCGAAAAATAAAGTAGCTACACAAATTTTAAAGTTTAATTTGAAAGATTGGATTGAACAGGAGGATGAATATTTTATAAATTTTGTATTTTAAAGTTTGGAGCTTGTTCATCATTTTCTATTAATTAGATACTACTTAAAAAATGGAATCAAATGACCCAAAGTACCATAAAAATGGAGTTTGGATGAAAATGTTATGAGCATTTGAAGGTTAAGAGTATTTTGGTAACTAAAAGATTCAAAATGCAGGGGGCCATTTTGATAACATCACCCTCATCTGTTTTCGTGTCTATGTCGAGAATGATAGTAGGAGATCGCGTCCCCCAACTCTGAACCCCATTTGCGGAGCCAAAAAATTATGTAACTACACAAATTGTAAAGTTCTATTTGGAAGATTGGATAGAACACGGGGATGAATGTTTTCAAACTTTTATATCTTAGAATTTAGTACTTTTTGAAAATATTCTCGTGATTAGATTCTATTTGAAACATGGAATTGAATGAGAAAAAAAACACTGAAAACAGACTTCAGATTAAAAAGTTATGAGAATTTGAAATTGAAGGGCATTTCAGCAACTAAACGATTGAAAAAAAGATTCAAAACAAAGGGGCCATTCTGATAACGACACCATCCTTTGTTTTGCCCATGCATTGAGTAATACACTAGGCGATTGAGATGCCCATCTTGGGTCACGGATTGCTATGTTGGTAAATAATGTGACTGCTCAAATTTTAAACTCCTGTTTTGAAGATTGCAACAAATAGGCAGATGGATTTCATTTAAATTTACAATTTTACAATTTAATGCTTAATGAAAATATATAAAAGACAGATTCTATTAGAAAAATGGAATCCAAAGACACAAAGAGCGTTGAAAATGGAGTTTGCATGAAAAAGTTATGTGCATTTGAAGTTGGAGGGCATTTTGGTAAATAAAGATTCAAAAAAGCATTTGAGTTGCTGGGGTCATTTCGATGACGGCACCTTTTTCTATTTCTACAATTACCCCGAGAAGGATAGTAAGCAGTTGTGATGCCCATCTCTGGTCAACATTTGCGTCATCGGAAAATAAAGTAACTACTCAAATTTTAAAGTTCTATTTGAAAGATTGGATTGAACAGGAGGATGAATGCTTTTCAAATTGTGAATTTTATAAAATAGGACTTTTTAAAAATATTCTCATAATTAAATTCTATTCGAAATACAAAATGGAACGAGAAAAAAAACAATAAAAATAGACATCAGATTAGAAAGTTATGAAAAATTGAAATTGAAGGTCATTTCGGCAACTAAACGATTGAAAAAAAGAATCAAAACACAGGGGCCAATTTTATAACGATACCATCCTTTGCTTTGCCCTTGCGTTGAGAAAAACACTAAGCGATTGAGATGCCCATCTCGGGTCACTGATTGCCGTGTCGGTAAATAATGTGACTGTTCAAATTTTAAAATCCTATTTTGAGGATTGGAACAAATAGGTAGATGGATTTGTTTTAAATTTACAATTTTACAATTTAATGCTTTTTGAAAATATCTAAAAGGCAGATTCTTTTTGAAAAATGGAATCCAAAGACACAAAGAGCATTGAAAATGGAGTTTGCATGAAAAAGTTATGAGCATTTGAAGTTGGAGGGCATTTTGGTAAAAAAAGATTCAAAAAAGCATTTGAGTTGCTGGGGTCATTTCGATAACGGCACCTTTTTCTGTTTCTGCAATTACCCCGAGAAGGATAGTAAGCAGTTGTGATGCCCATCTCTGGTCAACATTTGCGTCATCGGAAAATAAAGTAACTACTCAAATTTTAAAGTTCTATTTGAAACATTGGATTGAACAGGAGGATGAATGTTTTACAAATTTTTAATCTTAGAAAATAAAACTTTATAAAAATATTCTCATAATTAGATTCTATTCGAAATAGGAAATTGAACGAGAAAAATAACACTAAAACAGACATCAGATTAAAAAGTTATGAAAAATTGAAATTGAAGGTCATTTCGGCAACTAAACGATTGAAAAAAAGAATCAAAACGCAGGGGCCAATTTTATAACGATACCATCCTTTGCTTTGCCCTTGGTTGAGAAAAACACTAAGCGATTGAGATGCCCATCTTGGGTCACTGATTGCCGTGTCGGTAAATAATGTGACTGTTCAAATTTTAAAATCCTATTTTGAGGATTGGAACAAATAGGTAGATGGATTTCTTTTAAATTTACAATTTTACAATTTAATGCTTTTTGAAAATATCTAAAAGGTAGATTCTATTTGAAAAATGGAATCCAAAGACACAAAGAGCATTGAAAATGGAGTTTGCACGAAAAAGTTATGAGCATTTGAAGTTGAAGGGCATTTTGGTAAATAAAGATTCAAAAAAGCATTTGAGTTGCTGGGGTCATTTCGATGACGGCACCTTTTTCTATTTCTACAATTACCCCGAGAAGGATAGTAAGCAGTTGTGATGCCCATCTCTGGTCAACATTTGCGTCATCGGAAAATAAAGTAACTACTCAAATTTTAAAGTTCTATTTGAAAGATTGGATTGAACAGGAGGATGAATGCTTTTCAAATTGTGAATTTTATAAAATAGGACTTTTTAAAAATATTCTCATAATTAAATTCTATTCGAAATACAAAATGGAACGAGAAAAAAACCCCTAAAAATAGACATCAGATTAAAAAGTTATGAAAAATTGAAATTGAAGGTCATTTCGGCAACTAAACGATTGAAAAAAAGAATCAAAACACAGGGGCCAATTTTATAACGATACCATTCTTTGCTTTGCCCTTGGTTGAGAAAAACACTAAGCGATTGAGATGCCCATCTCGGGTCACTGATTGCCGTGTCGGTAAATAATGTGACTGTTCAAATTTTAAAATCCTATTTTGAGGATTGGAACAAATAGGTAGATGGATTTGTTTTAAATTTACAATTTTACAATTTAATGCTTTTTGAAAATATCTAAAAGGCAGATTCTTTTTGAAAAATGGAATCCAAAGACACAAAGAGCATTGAAAATGGAGTTTGCATGAAAAAGTTATGAGCATTTGAAGTTGGAGGGCATTTTGGTAAAAAAAGATTCAAAAAAGCATTTGAGTTGCTGGGGTCATTTCGATAACGGCACCTTTTTCTGTTTCTGCAATTACCCCGAGAAGGATAGTAAGCAGTTGTGATGCCCATCTCTGGTCAACATTTGCGTCATCGGAAAATAAAGTAACTACTCAAATTTTAAAGTTCTATTTGAAACATTGGATTGAACAGGAGCATGAATGTTTTTCAAATTGTGAATTTTATAAAATAGGACTTTTTAAAAATATTCTCATAATTAAATTCTATTCGAAGTAAGAAATGGAACGTGAAAAAAAACACTAAAACAGACATCAGATTAAAAAGTTATGAAAAATTGAAATTGAAGGTCATTTCGGCAACTAAACGATTGAAAAAAAGATTCAAAACACAGGGGCCAATTTTATAACGACACCATCCTTTGTTTTGCCCTTGTGTTGAGAAATACACTAGGCGATTGAGATGCCCATCTTGGGTCACCAATTGCTGTGTCGGTAAATAATGTGACTGCTCAAATTTTAAAATCCTATTTTGAAGATTGGAACAAATAGGTAGATGGATTTCTTTTAAATTTACAATTTTACAATTTAATGCTTATTGAAAATATCTAAAAGGCAGATTCTATTTGAAAAATGGAATCCAAAGACACAAAGAGCATTGAAAATGGAGTTTGCATGAAAAAGTTATGAGCATTTGAAGTCGAAGGGCATTTTGGTAAATAAAGATTCAAAAAAGCATTTGAGTTGCGGGGGTCATTTCGATAATGGCACCTTTTTCTGTTTCTGCAATTACCCCGAGAAAGATAGTAAGCAGTCGTGATGCCCATCTCTGGTCAACATTTGCGACGTCAAAAAATAAAGTAACTACTCAAATTTTAAAGTTCTATTTCAAAGATTGGATTCAACAGGAGGATGAATGTTTTACAAATTTTGAATTTTAGAAAATAGGACTTTTTAAAAATATTCTCACAATTAAATTCTATTCGAAATACGAAATTGAACGAGAAAAATAACACTAAAAATAGACTTCAGATTAAAAAGTAATGAGAATTTGAAATTGAAGGTCATTTCAGCAACTAAACGATTGAAAGAAAGATTCAACACACAGGGGCCAATTTTATAATGATACCATCCTTTGCTTTGCCCTTGCGTTGAGAAAAACACTAAGCGATTCAAATGCCCATCTCGGGTCACCGATTGCTGTGTCGGTAAATAATGTGACTGTGTCAAATTTTAAAATCCGATTTTGAAGATTGGAACAAATAGGTAGATGGATTTCTTTTATATTTACAATTTTAGAATTTAATGCTTGTTGAAAATATCTAAAAGGTAGATTCTATTTGAAAAATGGAATCCAAAGACACAAAGAGCATTGAAAATGGAGTTTGCACGAAAAAGTTATGAGCATTTGAAGTTGAAGGGCATTTTAGTAAATAAATATTCAAAAAAGCATTTGAGTTGTTGGGGTCATTTTGATAACGGCACCCTTTTTTGTTTCTGCATCTACCTCGAGAAAGAAAGTAAGTAGTCGTAATGCCCATCTCTGGTCAACATTTGCGGCGTCAAAAAATAAAGTAACTGCTCAAATTTTGAAGTTCTATTTGAAAGATTGTATTGAACAGAAGGATGAATGTTTTACAAATTTTGAATTTTAGAAAATATAACTTTTTAAAAATATTCTCATAATTAGTTTCTATTTGAAACATGGAATTGAACGAGAAAAAAAACACTAAAAACAGACTTCAGATTAAAAAGTTATGAGAATTTGAAATTGAAGGGCATTTCGACAACTAAACGATTGAAAAAAAGATTCAAAACACATGGGCCAATTTGATAATGACGCCATCCTTTGTTTTGCCCTTACGTTGAGAATTACACTAGGCGATTGAGATGCCCATCTTGGGTCACCGATTCCTGTCTTGGTAAATAATGTGACTGCTCAAATTTTAAAATCCTATTTTGTGGATTGGAACAAATAGGTAGATGGATTTCTTTTAAATTTACAATTTTACAATTTAATGCTTGTTTATAATATTATAAAAGGAAGATTCTATTCAAAAATTAGAGTCCAACAACACAAAGTGCACTGCAAATGGAGTTTGGGTGAAAAAGTTAAGAGCATTTGAAGTGAAAGGCCATTTTGGTAATTAAAAGTTCAAAAAAGCATTGAAAACGCAGGGGTTGTTTTGTTAAGGACACTCTCATCAATTTTCACATTTGCCCCAACAAAGGCCGTAAGCAATCGTGTCACCCACCTCTAGTCACTGTTTGTGGCTCGGGGAAATAATGTAACTACTCAAATTTTAAAGTCCTATTTGGAAGATTGGATTGAGCAAGAGGATGAATATTTTATAAATTTTGTATTTTAAAGTTTAGAGCTTGTTCAAAATTTTCTATTAATTGGATACTATTTAAAAAATGGAATCAAATGACCCAAAGTACCCTAAAAATGGAGTTTGGATGAAAATGTTATGAGCATTTGAAGGTTAAGAGTATTTTGGTAACTAAAAGATTCAAAATGTAGGGGGCCATTTTGATAACATCACCCTCATCTGTTTTCGTGTCTATGTCGAGAAAGATAGTAGGAGATCGTGTCCCCCAACTCTGAACCCCATTTGCGGAGCCAAAAAATGATGTAACTACACAAATTTTAAAGTTCTATTTGGAAGATTGGATAGAACAAGGGGAAGAATGTTTTAAAAATTTTGGATCTTAGAATTTAGTACTTTTAGAAAATATTCTCGTGATTAGATTCTATTTGAAACATGGAATTGAACAAGAAAAAAAACACTAAAAACAGACTTTAGATTAAAAAGTTATAATAATTTGAAATTGAAGGGCATTTCGGCAACTAAACGATTGAAAAAAAGATTCAAAACACAGGGGCCATTTTGATAACGACACCATCCTTTGTTTTGCCCTTGCATTGAGAAATACACTAGGCAATTGAGATGCCCGTCTTGGGTCACGGATTGCTATGTTGGTAAATAATGTGACTGCTCAAATTTTAAACTCCTGTTTTGAAGATTGCAACAAATAGGTAGATGGATTTCTTTTAAATTTACAATTTTACAATTTAATGCTTATTGAAAATATCTAAAAGACGGATTCTATTTAAAAAATGGAATCCAAAGACACAAAGAGCATTGAAAATGGAGTTTGCATGAAAAAGTTATGAGCATTTGAAGTTGAAGGGCATTTTGGCAAATAAAGGTTCATAAAGCATTTGAGTTTCTGGGGTCATTTTGATAACGATACCCTTTTATGTTTCTGCATCTACCCTGTGAAAGATAGTAAGCAGTCGTGATGCCCATCTCTAGTCAACATTTGCGACGTCAAAAAATAAAGTAACTACTCAAATTTTAAAGTTCTATTTGAAAGATTGGATTGAACAGGAGGATGAATGTTTTACAAATTTTTAATCTTAGAAAATAAAACTTTATAAAAATATTCTCATAATTAGATTCTATTCGAAATAGGAAATTGAACGAGAAAAATAACACTAAAAATAGACTTCAGATTAAAAAGTTATGAGAAATTGAAATTGAAGGGCATTTCGGCAACTAAACGATTGAAAAAAAGATTCAAAACACAGGGGCCATTCTGATAACGACACCATCCTTTGTTTTGCCCTTGCGTTGAGCAATACACTAGGCAATTTAGATGCCCATCTTGGGTCACCGATTGCTATGTCAGTAAAGAATGTGACAGCTCAGATATTAAAATGCTATTTTGAAGATTGGAACAAATAGGTAGATGCATTTCTTTTAAATTTACAAATTTACATTTTAATGCTTATTGAAAATATCTAAAATGCAGATTCTCATTGAAAAATGGAATCCAAAGACACAAAGAGCATTGAAAATGGAGTTAGCATGAAAAAGTTATGAGCATTTGAAGTTGAAGGGCATTTTCGTAAATAAAGATTGAAAAAAGCATTTGAGTTGCTAGGGTCATTTTGATAACAGCACCCTTTTCTGTTTCTACATCCACCCTGAGAAATATAGTAAGCAGTCGTGATGCCCATCTCTGGTCAACATTTGCGGCGTCGAAAAATAAAGTAGCTACACAAATTTTAAAGTTTAATTTGAAAGATTGGATTGAACAGGAGGATGAATATTTTATAAATTTTGTATTTTAAAGTTTGGAGCTTGTTCATCATTTTCTATTAATTAGATACTACTTAAAAAATGGAATCAAATGACCCAAAGTACCATAAAAATGGAGTTTGGATGAAAATGTTATGAGCATTTGAAGGTTAAGAGTATTTTGGTAACTAAAAGATTCAAAATGCAGGGGGCCATTTTGATAACATCACCCTCATCTGTTTTCGTGTCTATGTCGAGAATGATAGTAGGAGATCGCGTCCCCCAACTCTGAACCCCATTTGCGGAGCCAAAAAATTATGTAACTACACAAATTGTAAAGTTCTATTTGGAAGATTGGATAGAACACGGGGATGAATGTTTTCAAACTTTTATATCTTAGAATTTAGTACTTTTTGAAAATATTCTCGTGATTAGATTCTATTTGAAACATGGAATTGAACGAGAAAAAAAACACTGAAAACAGACTTCAGATTAAAAAGTTATGAGAATTTGAAATTGAAGGGCATTTCAGCAACTAAACGATTGAAAAAAAGATTCAAAACAAAGGGGCCATTCTGATAACGACACCATCCTTTGTTTTGCCCATGCATTGAGTAATACACTAGGCGATTGAGATGCCCATCTTGGGTCACGGATTGCTATGTTGGTAAATAATGTGACTGCTCAAATTTTAAACTCCTGTTTTGAAGATTGCAACAAATAGGTAGATGGATTTCATTTAAATTTACAATTTTACAATTTAATGCTTAATGAAAATATCTAAAAGACAGATTCTATTAGAAAAATGGAATCCAAAGACACAAAGAGCGTTGAAAATGGAGTTTGCATGAAAAAGTTATGTGCATTTGAAGTTGGAGGGCATTTTGGTAAATAAAGATTCAAAAAAGCATTTGAGTTGCTGGGGTCATTTCGATGACGGCACCTTTTTCTGTTTCTACAATTACCCTGAGAAGGACAGTAAGCAGTTGTGATGCCCATCTCTGGTCAACATTTGCGTCATTGGAAAATAATTAACTACTCAAATTTTAAAGTTCTATTTGAAAGATTGGATTGAACAGGAGGATGAATGTTTTTCAAATTTTGAATTTTATAAAATAGGACTTTTTAAAAATATTCTCATAATTAAATTCTATTCGAAATACAAAATGGAACGAGAAAAAAAACACTAAAAACAGACATCAGATTAAAAAGTTATGAAAAATTGAAATTGAAGGTCATTTCGGCAACTAAACGATTGAAAAAAAGAATCAAAACACAGGGGCCAATTTTATAACGATACCATCCTTTGCTTTGCCCTTGGTTGAGAAAAACACTAAGCGATTGAGATGCCCATCTCGGGTCACTGATTGCCGTGTCGGTAAATAATGTGACTGTTCAAATTTTAAAATCCTATTTTGAGGATTGGAACAAATAGGTAGATGGATTTCTTTTAAATTTACAATTTTACAATTTAATGCTTTTTGAAAATATCTAAAAGGCAGATTCTATTTGAAAAATGGAATCCAAAGACACAAAGAGCATTGAAAATGGAGTTTGCATGAAAAAGTTATGAGCATTTGAAGTTGGAGGGCATTTTGGTAAAAAAGATTCAAAAAAGCATTTGAGTTGCTGGGGTCATTTCGATAACGGCACCTTTTTCTGTTTCTGCAATTACCCCGAGAAGGATAGTAAGCAGTTGTGATGCCCATCTCTGGTCAACATTTGCGTCATCGGAAAATAAAGTAACTA